>JAIOJX010000002.1:124500423-125913294 GCA_022376925.1 Tragulus kanchil | reverse complement strand
CCTGTTGTGTGCAAAATGGACTTTCGTGGGGCAGGAAGCCAGATGACCAGTCAGGAGGTCACAGCATTTATCAGGCTGGCGATAGTAGCCGTGGACAGTGGAAAGAGACTGCCATCCTGTAACATCTGTCCATTAAATATTTACGGAGGTCTGAGTACCAGGTCACTGCTGTGCAATTCATGGGTATTACCTCGTGGAACCCCAGCCACCCCGTCAGACAGGTATTATCTGTGGAAGTGGTCACTTTGCAGGTGGGAAAACCAAGGCTCAGGAAGGTTAACTGACCTTGTCTAAGACCAGAGAGGTGAGTAGTGAGGACCGAACCCACGTGAGGTTGACAGGAGCCTGAATTAACTGTGTGGAGGGCGCCTGTCTCCTACCAGAAGGTAGCTCCGGTGGCACTGGATGGACTCCTCGGCTGTCAGGACCTCCGCCAACGCCTCGTACAGCTCGTCCAACGGCTCTGTGTGGACAGCCTCGTGCTGGGGGCAGGCAGGGAGAGAGCTTCAGGAGCATGAAGTCGACCCTCGTGAATCAAACCCAAGTTCCACCTGTTTGCTTTCACTCGGATGGTAAAAATGGCTGAAGGATTTTCACCAAATTTGGAGAGGAGATTTGGGACGTGATTGCCTTTAAAGTTCCTTGGTGGGGGGACCTGGAAGAACCTCAAAGAGGTGTAGAGAGGGTGTGGGTGAGGGACAGTGTAGGGCAGCAGAGAGAAAGAAGGTGGGGTTTCCCACACTCAGGGGCTGCCTGGTAGGAGTAAAAAAGTCTCATGGTGGGGGACCAGGACCACAGAGAAGATGCAGCCACTGCTGGAGCCCCCTCGAAAGCAGAGAGGAAGTACTCTGGCCACTCCTTTCCTCCCTCCCACTGATGGAACCCAGATGGGAGCAGCCGCCCAGGGAGCCCCCGGCTATACGGGGATCTGCAGAGCAGGAAAAGAGCACGGGATGGATCTGAGCTCTAACAGGCAAAGCCTGCCTCTGGAGAGCCAGCCGAGTCCAGACGCTGCCTAGTTACTGGGTGTGCAGTGCCCATCACTGACCTTTCTGATGAGCTCTGAGAGAAAGTTCCGGGCATACTTCACTGATGGTGGGTGCTTCACACAGAGAGGATGCTTCACAGTCTGTGAGAAGGAACACAGTGTGGGCTGCAGGTGAGACTCTGCTTTAAGTCTCTCATGGGCTTTAAGAGAATATTGGGCAAACCTCAGTTACCCACTCCCTGGAATTCTTGCCCCAGGTGACCCTTATGCATCTGATTTAAGATATAAGCCTTTTCCTAAAAATATTTCTCCATTATAGTGGCACAAAGAGATCAACCCAGTCAATCCTAAAGGAACTCAACCCTGAATATTCATTGGAAGGACTGATGCTCCAACATTTTGGCCACCTGATACGAAGAACTGACTCATTGGAAAAGACCCTGCTGTTGGGAAAGACTGAAGGCAAAAGGAGAAGGGGGCAGCAGAGGACGAGATGGTTAGATAGCATCACCCACTCAATGGACATGAATTTGAGCAAACTCCAGGAGATAGCGGAGGACAGAGAAGCCTGGCGCGCTGTAGTCCATGGGGTTGCAAAGAGCTGGACACAACCTGGCGACTGAAAAACAACAGTGGCACAGATCACAGCAGTTTCCAATGCCCTTTCTGGGCAGGAACACGGGGCATACGGACTCAAGCTAACACCCTGCTATAGACCGAATATCTGTGTCCACCCGAATCCGCATGTTTACTTTAATACCTAATGTGAAGCTATCAGGAAGTGGGGCCTTCGGAATGTGATTCAATTATGAGGGTCATCTCTCTAGGTTGCTGAGCCATGTCCGACTCCTTGCAATCTCATGGACTGTACCCTTCCAGGCTCCTCTGTGCGTGGAATTCTCCAGGCAAAAATCCTGGAGTGGGTTGTCATTTCTTTCTCCAGGGGATTCTCCTGACCCAGGGATTAAACCTGGGTCTCTTGCGTAGCAGGCAGATTCTTTACTGGCTGAGCCACCAGGGAAGCCCAATGAGGGTAAAGCCCTCATCAGTGGGCTTAGTGCCCTTATAAAAGAGACCAAAAAAAAAAAAAAAGGCCTGCTAGAGCCAGCCGAGTCCAGACGCTGCCTAGTTACTGGGTGTGCAGTGCCCATCACTGACCTTTCTGATGAGCTCTGAGAGAAAGTTCCGGGCATACTTCACTGATGGTGGGTGCTTCACACAGAGAGGATGCTTCACAGTCTGTGAGAAGGAACACAGTGTGGGCTGCAGGTGAGACTCTGCTTTAAGTCTCTCATGGGCTTTAAGAGAATATTGGGCAAACCTCAGTTACCCACTCCCTGGAATTCTTGCCCCAGGTGACCCTTATGCATCTGATTTAAGATATAAGCCTTTTCCTAAAAATATTTCTCCATTATAGTGGCACAAAGAGATCAACCCAGTCAATCCTAAAGGAACTCAACCCTGAATATTCATTGGAAGGACTGATGCTCCAACATTTTGGCCACCTGATACGAAGAACTGACTCATTGGAAAAGACCCTGCTGTTGGGAAAGACTGAAGGCAAAAGGAGAAGGGGGCAGCAGAGGACGAGATGGTTAGATAGCATCACCCACTCAATGGACATGAATTTGAGCAAACTCCAGGAGATAGCGGAGGACAGAGAAGCCTGGCGCGCTGTAGTCCATGGGGTTGCAAAGAGCTGGACACAACCTGGCGACTGAAAAACAACAGTGGCACAGATCACAGCAGTTTCCAATGCCCTTTCTGGGCAGGAACACGGGGCATACGGACTCAAGCTAACACCCTGCTATAGACCGAATATCTGTGTCCACCCCGAATCCGCATGTTTACTTTAATACCTAATGTGAAGCTATCAGGAAGTGGGGCCTTCGGAATGTGATTCAATTATGAGGGTCATCTCTCTAGGTTGCTGAGCCATGTCCGACTCCTTGCAATCTCATGGACTGTACCCTTCCAGGCTCCTCTGTGCGTGGAATTCTCCAGGCAAAAATACTGGAGTGGGTTGTCATTTCTTTCTCCAGGGGATTCTCCTGACCCAGGGATTAAACCTGGGTCTCTTGCGTAGCAGGCAGATTCTTTACTGGCTGAGCCACCAGGGAAGCCCAATGAGGGTAAAGCCCTCATCAGTGGGCTTAGTGCCCTTATAAAAAGAGACCAAAAAAAAAAAAAAAAAAGAGAGAGACCACAGAGGGTTCCCTCACCCCTTTAGCCCATGCGAAGACATAGCAAGAAGATAGCCCTCTAGGAACCAGGATGTGGGCCCTCACAAGACAAGGAATCTGTTGGCATCTTGATCTTGGACATCACAGCCTCCAGAACTGTGTGAGATAAATTCCTGGTGTTTACTAGCCACCCAGTCTGTGGTGTTCTGTTACAGTAAGACTAAGAGATACCCCTTTGTCGGTCACAGCCCCACCTCCAAAAATCAGGGGCCCACCCACAATCAGAAAAGACCCTGGTGGCCAAGACATGGCTACTTATTTTCCTCTTAAACATAGAGAAGAAAGTCTCTGAGAAGTAAGCAAAGGTTAGCTGTCATCCTCATTCCCTCTGTGGACATTTTAACCCCTGCTCCATTCCCTCCTCTCGCGCAGTGTCTTGTGTATCCTGATGTCTTTATCTAAGAAAACAAAAGAGCCCGAGCTGTCTGAGGCGCTCAAGCCACATGCACTGTCTTTCTTTTTAAAGGATACATGTGCACCCCGTGTGCTTCTGTTACATCTTCACGGGGAAATCAGGCCAGTGATGCATTCCAGGGATTACGTGATTCTTACCTTCTGCAAAATATCCAGCAGCAGCTCAGAGCCAGACGAGTCTCTTAGTTTCTCTTCTAGACTCTATCAAAAGAGAGGGCGGGGGAAATCTCAAAGGCATCATTGCAGGAACATTAAGCATGCAATAGGATATGTTGCCCAAGTGCTAAGTGATCTCTCCCCAAGGACCTGGGGCCAGATGATGTCAAATCCACAGGCAGCTGAAAGCCTGACCTTGAGAAGTCCTGAGTTACACCTGGATGAGTCACAGAAAATGTCATAAGACAGACTCTTGGTTTGCATTAGCCATGGCAGCTTAGCCTCGCCTGGGTCACAGACCAGCTCTGTGCGTGGAATTCTCCAGGCAAAAATACTGGAGTGGGTTGTCATTTCTTTCTCCAGGGGATTCTCCTGACCCAGGGATTAAACCTGGGTCTCTTGCGTAGCAGGCAGATTCTTTACTGGCTGAGCCACCAGGGAAGCCCAATGAGGGTAAAGCCCTCATCAGTGGGCTTAGTGCCCTTATAAAAAGAGACCAAAAAAAAAAAAAAAAAAAGAGAGAGACCACAGAGGGTTCCCTCACCCCTTTAGCCCATGCGAAGACATAGCAAGAAGATAGCCCTCTAGGAACCAGGATGTGGGCCCTCACAAGACAAGGAATCTGTTGGCATCTTGATCTTGGACATCACAGCCTCCAGAACTGTGTGAGATAAATTCCTGGTGTTTACTAGCCACCCAGTCTGTGGTGTTCTGTTACAGTAAGACTAAGAGATACCCCTTTGTCGGTCACAGCCCCACCTCCAAAAATCAGGGGCCCACCCACAATCAGAAAAGACCCTGGTGGCCAAGACATGGCTACTTATTTTCCTCTTAAACATAGAGAAGAAAGTCTCTGAGAAGTAAGCAAAGGTTAGCTGTCATCCTCATTCCCTCTGTGGACATTTTAACCCCTGCTCCATTCCCTCCTCTCGCGCAGTGTCTTGTGTATCCTGATGTCTTTATCTAAGAAAACAAAAGAGCCCGAGCTGTCTGAGGCGCTCAAGCCACATGCACTGTCTTTCTTTTTAAAGGATACATGTGCACCCCGTGTGCTTCTGTTACATCTTCACGGGGAAATCAGGCCAGTGATGCATTCCAGGGATTACGTGATTCTTACCTTCTGCAAAATATCCAGCAGCAGCTCAGAGCCAGACGAGTCTCTTAGTTTCTCTTCTAGACTCTATCAAAAGAGAGGGCGGGGGAAATCTCAAAGGCATCATTGCAGGAACATTAAGCATGCAATAGGATATGTCGCCCAAGTGCTAAGTGATCTCTCCCCAAGGACCTGGGGCCAGATGATGTCAAATCCACAGGCAGCTGAAAGCCTGACCTTGAGAAGTCCTGAGTTACACCTGGATGAGTCACAGAAAATGTCATAAGACAGACTCTTGGTTTGCATTAGCCATGGCAGCTTAGCCTCGCCTGGGTCACAGACCAGCTCTGTGGCTGAACTGGTCAGAAAGGAACTATGGGGGGGTGGGGGAGCAACAGCATTAAGACCAGATAGGCTCCCCGAGACTGCCCCAGAGAAGGCCAGCTGCTTCCCTGTCCGGGTCTCAGCTTCTCTGTCACCTCCTGGGAAGGTCTTCTTGACTCTCCTAATGTCATACATTTCTCTGTTTTATTGACTTTACAACCACTGTCATCTCCCGGTGTTTTCTTGTTTATTCATTTTAAACTTGTTTATTCTCCAGCTCCGAACAATTACACTCTGTGTAAATCGGGTCTCCTGGATGCTGTTATGAAGGTTTACATTTTGGGTTAAAAAACGTACATATTCATTTTGGATGGGAAATGATCTCTCAGGATGCTAAATAATTTGTCACTGAACGAATACAAGTGACTGACCTCCCCTTTGAAGACGGGCAGACCTGGGTAGGACTCTGTGTCCAAACTGAGTCATCCCAATGAGCTCACCGCACATGAATTAGGAATGGCGTGGTGTCGTTAGATCCCCTGCTTTGGCAGAATGAAGCTGCTACCTCGGCCCTGTGCCTGTGTGGGAATGGCAGGTCCCCAGGGAAGGGAGGTGAGCTCTTCCGTCACTTTTCGGGACTGTCTTGTGTCCCAGGGAAGGGAGGTGAGCTCTTCCGTCACTTTTTGGGACTGTCTTGTGCATCCCTGTCCAATGTTGCTGATACAAATGGGGAAATTGCGCCCCGAGGAGGTCTGTGACCTGGTCACTGAACCCAACGCAGCGTGGTCTCCCGCCGTCCTCAGAACGTTGGCATGAGCAGTAGCAGCTGTTACCCAATGGCCAGGATGAGAACTGGCTAAAAACATTTTTTACAAACTGTCCATGACCCTAAAAAATCCAACGAATAGGGTAGTTGGGAGTAAATGTCACTTTCCTCCAATTTGTTTCTGCAGGCAGTCCTATGAGTCACAGAAAATTCAAAGACATCTTGGTTTGCCATTAGGACCAATGGGGCCAGATGATGTCAAATCCACAGGCAGCTGAAAGCCTGACCTTGAGAAGTCCTGAGTTACACCTGGATGAGTCACAGAAAATGTCATAAGACAGACTCTTGGTTTGCATTAGCCATGGCAGCTTAGCCTCGCCTGGGTCACAGACCAGCTCTGTGGCTGAACTGGTCAGAAAGGAACTATGGGGGGGTGGGGGAGCAACAGCATTAAGACCAGATAGGCTCCCCGAGACTGCCCCAGAGAAGGCCAGCTGCTTCCCTGTCCGGGTCTCAGCTTCTCTGTCACCTCCTGGGAAGGTCTTCTTGACTCTCCTAATGTCATACATTTCTCTGTTTTATTGACTTTACAACCACTGTCATCTCCCGGTGTTTTCTTGTTTATTCATTTTAAACTTGTTTATTCTCCAGCTCCGAACAATTACACTCTGTGTAAATCGGGTCTCCTGGATGCTGTTATGAAGGTTTACATTTTGGGTTAAAAAACGTACATATTCATTTTGGATGGGAAATGATCTCTCAGGATGCTAAATAATTTGTCACTGAACGAATACAAGTGACTGACCTCCCCTTTGAAGACGGGCAGACCTGGGTAGGACTCTGTGTCCAAACTGAGTCATCCCAATGAGCTCACCGCACATGAATTAGGAATGGCGTGGTGTCGTTAGATCCCCTGCTTTGGCAGAATGAAGCTGCTACCTCGGCCCTGTGCCTGTGTGGGAATGGCAGGTCCCCAGGGAAGGGAGGTGAGCTCTTCCGTCACTTTTCGGGACTGTCTTGTGTCCCAGGGAAGGGAGGTGAGCTCTTCCGTCACTTTTCGGGACTGTCTTGTGCATCCCTGTCCAATGTTGCTGATACAAATGGGGAAATTGCGCCCCGAGGAGGTCTGTGACCTGGTCACTGAACCCAACGCAGCGTGGTCTCCCGCCGTCCTCAGAACGTTGGCATGAGCAGTAGCAGCTGTTACCCAATGGCCAGGATGAGAACTGGCTAAAAACATTTTTTACAAACTGTCCATGACCCTAAAAAATCCAACGAATAGGGTAGTTGGGAGTAAATGTCACTTTCCTCCAATTTGTTTCTGCAAAGGCAGTGGAGGGCAGCAAGGATCCAGGGGAGGAGAGCGCGGAGGGCTGAGAGCAGGGTGGGCCCATAGGCGCACAGATGGACCTCTTGCTCCCCGTCGCCCACCCGCGCATCCCCGGCGACGCCCGGTGGACCGGACGTGCAGTTCGGACCAGGGAGGTAGTAGAGGCCATAACGTGGCAGGGAGGGCGCGGCTATGAATCCGGAACCCCGCTCATGGCCAACCCCCGGCGTCTCCCACCAATCTTCCGCGACCCCTCGCCGCCCACCTGCCAAGGGAAGGAACGCAGTGCGCGCGCTGCCAGAAAGCGGCGCTCGAAACTCCGCAGCAGGCACACAGCATCCGCGCTGTCTTCGGGCGCCATGGTGGGGCGGGGCCGCGGCGTTGCCCGGGAGACGGGGAGGGGCCAGGGCTCTGATTCGAGGCGGCCTGAGGCCGTGCGCGGGCTCGGGGCGGGGCCAGGTGCTGCTCAGGCCCCGGGAGGCGGGGCGCAGGGCCCGGGAGGCGGGGATTAGGGGAGGTGCCTGTCCAGGAGGCGGTGCCCGCAGATGGTGCATGCGGAGATGGGAGGGGCGTCGAGGGGAAGGTGGAGGCGGGCCCTGAAGGCGGTCTCTGGGGCCTGGGAGGTGGGGCCGTAAGCGGAAGGGGCGGGACCATGGCCTCGGTGGGGCGGAGCCAGATTTTGGCGCCTGGTTTCTCTGGGCGGGGCAGCAAGGGCTCCCTGGGAGCGTTCAGTCAGGCCAAAGGTCAGGTAATCCTCGTCGTTTCAGCACTTTCTCGACGGGCTCGCTGGCAGGGCCCTTAGGGACGGACACGTTGTCATTTGGGGCTTATCCTAACCCAACGCCGACCCCTCTGGGACTGCGACCTCAAGCCTGGCTCGGGTGCGGGGTCTCCTCAGGGCCCCTCAGGGCTGCGGGGCTGAGGCCCGCGCTGCCCTTTCTCTGCTTGGCACAGGGCGCCGAGGTAAAGGTGGTGTTTTGCGCCTAATTTACCTCAGCTCTGCCCGTACATGGAGCGCGAGGAGCGACCGAAGGGAGCCGCAGGCCTCGGCCCGTGGGTCAGTGGCGGTTCTCAGCTGTGAGGCGCGTGTTGGCCCCCAAAGGGAGCAGACCCCACGGCCTCTGGACGGAGCCGGCACCCTGGCGGCCTTCTCGGCGTCCAGTCCGCGCACGGTCTGGGCCTCTGCGCCTCGCTCCCCCAGGTGCCTTCCAGAAGCAGCTTCTCCTGAGGGGACGGGTCGCGGGGCACACTTCTGTGGGCAGCAGGGGGTGAGGAGGGCACCCCGCGAGCCAGCCCGGCTCATCTCCCAGAGCACCGCGGGCCGAAGGCCTAGTAAAAAGCAGGACAGTGGAAGGCGCTGGTGTTGCCCCTGGAGTTTGAACGGTGTTTGGAGTGTAATACGGTTGCCTTCACACATCTCTTGAGATACCTCCATTTGGAAGCATCTTGGGAGCTAATTTGTTAAATAGGCTGGCACAGTGTCGATGAGGGGGACCGATGAAATCTTTTTTTTAATTGGCCCTTCATTTATTTTCATCCATCTCCATTCTTTGGCCAGGGTGGGCCTCCCATCGCAGTGGCCTCTCTCGTTGCAGAGCACCGCCTCTGGGCGCATGCGCTCCAGAGTGCTGGCGTGTAAGGAAACACTAGTCTAGCCGCTTCCCGGCATGTGGGATCTTCCCGGGCCAGGGATCAAACCGGTGCCCCTTGTATTGCAAGGCGGACTCTTTACCCACTGGGCCACCAGGAAGGCACCGATGAAACCTTATTACCCCCTTTCAGACGAGAAACCCTTGAGCCCTGCTCAGCTATGAGAATGAGAGGAAAATTAATTCTAATTGAACGCACTTGTTTGCTTTTATCTGCCATGTGAGCCCAAGACATGACAAAAATTGTCTTTTATTCCATCAACAGTTGATGAAAGAGGGTGGACTGTGGTTATTGCTGTGTTTTTATATGGAATTCTGGGTCTGAGATGTTGCAGAAATCCTCTGAGTCACAGCATCCTGGGGTAGAAACAGCTGACGTATCATATGGTGGCAGCTTGGTTCTGAAGGAACGAAGTCAGAGCTCGGTCAAGCCTACTGGCTTCGTGTGCTGTTCCACTCTCTGCCTGCAACAGACAGTGGAAACCAATGGGAATGGATCAATTAAATTCATGAATACAGAGCTTTCTATTAATACATATAATAGCTGTTAGTTCCCTTTCCTCTGAGGAGCAAAAGGGCAAACAATATCAGAGTAAGTGATGCTGCATGATGTTATACTAAGATATTAATAAATCTAGGTTGGTCTATCCTTCCTGATGCCATACGATTGGGAGAATATTGGGGAAGGGCCCTGAATGGGGCACATCACTGACCTGCACAGAGATTATGCCTTTATCTTAGTGTGTGGGCTCTTGGGAGGGACGAAGGTCATAAAGTAATACATTTCAGATCTGAACTTGGAAGGATCAAGGCACTGAAGGGATTTGTAATGGCCCATGAACCTCACAGGTGTGGTGTGTTCAGTTATAAGTACAGATTAGGACTCCTATTTAACATAAAAAGGGAAAGTTCCAGGTGGTGTTGATGTGAGGTATAGCATTAGGATATATCCAAATAGTGCTTTCAGTGGTAGAGGACACATATATGTGCACAGGTTATAGTAAAGATTCAACATCTGGGATTGAAAGCTTTCTTTAATAATGATGATGATGGTGATGATGAAAAACTAAAGCATTATAACTGTATGGAATGTGGGAATGGCCATCCAATCAGGATACCTTGAGGTTTTTCCTTTATCTCTCCTCTAGCTAATGGTTTTTGCAGAAAAGGACCAATTGATTTCTTTCTAAAATGTTGCTTCAGGGTGTAGAGACCTTTATAGGTCATGTTTGAACTTATAGGAAAATTTTATAGTTCAAATATAAATTATGTTAAACATGGGCTTTGTAATGGAGGTAAGGTTAAGTAAAGTTCTGACTTTCCTTAGGCTGTTTATGGTGTTCAGGAGGCCCCTGTGCTGCTGAGGCAGGAGCTCTTTGAAAGTAAAGGCATGGTCAGGACTGGGTGTGACAAGGGCTGCGAGAGGCTCATTCTTCTGATACAACTATGGAGATGTAGACAGCCAGGGCTTCTCAGGGGGCGCTAGTGGTAAAGAATCCACCTGCCAGTGCAGGAGACGTAAGAGATGTGGGGAAGAATCCACCTGCCAATGCAGGAGACATCCCTAGGTGAGGAAGGTCCCCTGGAGAAGGAAATGGTAACCTAGTCCAGTGTTCTTCCTTGGATAATAACATGTACAGAGGAGCCAGGTGGGCTACAGGGGTCCACTGGAGCATTAGGAAATGTGTTAGGGACACAGGATAATGAGTAAGTGATGCTGCATGATGTTATACTAAGATATTAATAAATCTAGGTTGGTCTATCCTTCCTGATGCCATACGATTGGGAGAATATTGGGGAAGGGCCCTGAATGGGGCACATCACTGACCTGCACAGAGATTATGCCTTTATCTTAGTGTGTGGGCTCTTGGGAGGGACGAAGGTCATAAAGTAATACATTTCAGATCTGAACTTGGAAGGATCAAGGCACTGAAGGGATTTGTAATGGCCCATGAACCTCACAGGTGTGGTGTGTTCAGTTATAAGTACAGATTAGGACTCCTATTTAACATAAAAAGGGAAAGTTCCAGGTGGTGTTGATGTGAGGTATAGCATTAGGATATATCCAAATAGTGCTTTCAGTGGTAGAGGACACATATATGTGCACAGGTTATAGTAAAGATTCAACATCTGGGATTGAAAGCTTTCTTTAATAATGATGATGATGGTGATGATGAAAAACTAAAGCATTATAACTGTATGGAATGTGGGAATGGCCATCCAATCAGGATACCTTGAGGTTTTTCCTTTATCTCTCCTCTAGCTAATGGTTTTTGCAGAAAAGGACCAATTGATTTCTTTCTAAAATGTTGCTTCAGGGTGTAGAGACCTTTATAGGTCATGTTTGAACTTATAGGAAAATTTTATAGTTCAAATATAAATTATGTTAAACATGGGCTTTGTAATGGAGGTAAGGTTAAGTAAAGTTCTGACTTTCCTTAGGCTGTTTATGGTGTTCAGGAGGCCCCTGTGCTGCTGAGGCAGGAGCTCTTTGAAAGTAAAGGCATGGTCAGGACTGGGTGTGACAAGGGCTGCGAGAGGCTCATTCTTCTGATACAACTATGGAGATGTAGACAGCCAGGGCTTCTCAGGGGGCGCTAGTGGTAAAGAATCCACCTGCCAGTGCAGGAGACGTAAGAGATGTGGGGAAGAATCCACCTGCCAATGCAGGAGACATCCCTAGGTGAGGAAGGTCCCCTGGAGAAGGAAATGGTAACCTAGTCCAGTGTTCTTCCTTGGATAATAACATGTACAGAGGAGCCAGGTGGGCTACAGTCCATTGGGTTGGAAACAGTTAGACACGACTGAAGCGACTGAGCACACATTCAGGGCCATTTAATGTTTTGGTTGATGGTGGGACCAGTGTTATGGGTTGAATTGAGTTCCCCCAAAAGGATGTTTGGAAATCCTCATCTCTGGTACTTAGAGATGTGGCCTCATTTGGAAATAAGATCTCTTCAGATATAATTAAGTTAGGAGAAGGTCATACTGAAAATACAGGGAGCTGTAAATCCCATGATTGGTGTCCTTTTAAGAGGAGAGAATGCCATGTGAAGACAGAGATGCAGGGAGAAGTCGGCCGTGTGATGGTGGATGCAGAGATTGTGTCTACAAGCCAAGGAATGCCAGAGTTTGGTGACAGCCAGCAGGAACCAGTAGAAGTGAGGCAGGCTGCTCCTCTACAGATACTGGAGGGATCATGTGGACACCTTGATCTCAAACTTCTAGCCTCCAGTCTGTGAGACAACAAATTTCTGTTGTTGTTAGCCACTCAGTGTGTGGTGGTTTGTTACTGCAATCCTGGGAAACAAATGCAACTAGAAGATAGTTTTGGGTGGCTAGTGCAAAATGAAAATGGGGCCTTTGTTTAAAAAAAAAAATCAAGACTTTTGTGATAAGAAGAAACTGAGGGTTTTTCTGAGTTCTGGGCCCTGTACAACTTGCCCAGGCTGCAGGCTCACAAAGGAAGATGTCCCTGGTTGCTGGATCTTTAAAGTGCTAGAGGGGCTCTGTAGCCCAGGGGTTACAGCACTGATTTCATAAAGTGCTAGACTCCGATGCACTCAGGAAGTGGTTGAGATGGATTATCACAGTGTGCACTGATAACCACAGAACCCTTGCAGAGACTACTCACCTCTTTTTCCGACCAAAGGCTGTGAATGTCACAGCAGCGACAAACAGAACCACAAGGACTCCTGTGACAACCATGAGGCCGATTGCTGTGTTTCGGAAAGCAGATGCCCTCTGCATTTCCGCTCCTGTTAATAAAAAATCAGATGGTTTTAAATTATCTTGACTAAGAGGCTGCTCCTGGGTCCCTGGGAAGTTGCCCATCCAGGCACTAGTGAATATTAATTATGGAAACGAAATGTACATTTAACCCAAGGAAGTGCTAACTGTAGAGAAATCTCGTAGGGCAAGTCGTTGAAAGCCGATTTACTAAACGACCTATTCGCCAAATGACCCATTTGTCTAATGACCACTTTGCCAAATGACCGATTTGCTAAAAGCCAGTTCACTGAAAATCTGTTGGTGGGTTGTCCTGCCTATCAGTGAAGGATGATCAAACATGCCTCACCCAAGGCTCCCAGGACTATGTATGGGGCAGGTGTAGGGACCAAATAGTTGCGGCAAAACTCTAAAACTTAAAAAGAAACTCTCAATAACTTAGAGAATTGGCATTCATTTACTTAGTTTTCTGCAGAACAGCCTGTTCCCAGTAAATTCATACGAAGATTGTGAATTTTTTCTTTTTTATTATAGTTGTTCAGTCATGTCTGACCATTTGTGATCCTCATGGACTGTAGTCTGACAGGCTCCTCTGGAATTCTCCAGGCAAGAATACTGGAGTGGGTAGCCATTCCCTTCTTCAGGGGAATCTTCCTGACCCAGGGACTGGATCCCAGTCTCCCTCATTGTGGGCAGATTCTTTACCATCTGAGCCACCAGGGGAGATTGTGGGTAGTGGCTTGGAAGAAGGGAAAAGGGTGCAGGAAGCTGTGCTCCATTTCAATTGAGTGTGGTTGCTTTTAGCATCTGATAAATCATTGGGCATTAAGTCTATCCTGGCAGAGGAAACGCTGGCTAGTGTTTATAAATTATCAGAGTTGCTGCCTTTCTTCCTTTATATCATCAAGATCTAGGATGTTGAAGTCTTAAGAATTCACAACCTCATTTACAGGAACCCCTGCCCTCTTTTCTAGCCACAAGTAGAGTGCTAAGGCTTTGTTCCTCCCCTGTGAACAGCTTTCCTCTGGCTACCCACATGCACAGAGTTGCTGAAGGAAGGCTGCTTTTCAGAATCTACAAGGGGCATCTGGGGGCAGACTACACCTGTTTTCTGAGTCTCAGAAGGATTATCTCCTGATTTCCTCTATGGAGAGCCTTCCTTTTCTGCCCCATAGGCACTGGATAAAATGTCACCAACACAGAGAGGGATTTCCTCCTTCATCTGCTACCTGTTCACCGCTGCTGATGATAATCTTCAGTGCTGAGAGCACGGAAGCTGCCAGGAAACAGGATTATTCTGCTTGATGTTTCCCCCATTCAGAAAACCCCCTTTTGAATCTTTTCTATCTCAGGACAGACCAGACCACACTATCAGTCTCTCAGTATTGGCTTTTGTGTCTCACCTGACTGCTGGTCATTATCGTCTATGAGCATTTCCTGGGTGACTTTCAGGGAGCCATTGTGGGGCTCAGGGGTAACTCCCAGGAGCTTACACATGAGGGGGTAGATGTGGATGCTGTCAAAAGGCTCAGCCAGGTGATTCTTCTTGAAATCTGGCCCGAAAGCTCTGAATATAGTCTTCATGTCCATGTAGACATTATCAAAGCCGTGATCTCCTTTGTTGATATATAGTATAAGTTGCTGAAAAATAATAACAAAACAGTCATTTAAGATTCCAGTCCCCTGAGAGAAAACAGCCCCTTAGTTAATTCTGTGCTTGTTAGATCCAGGAAAGCTTTGAACACTTAAATGACAAGGAAGGACACAGCTCTTTGCAGTGGCAGAGAGGGGAAGGAATGGAAGATCTTTAAGGAAGATAATCAAGAAAAGCACACTCATTATAAACAGTAATAAGATAGTAATATTGACAATTGTAATAGGCTCAGACATAGAGGGCTTACTGTGTACCGTGAACTGTTCTGAGTGCTTTATAAAGTGAGGGCTCCATCTTTATCATCCCCATTTTATAGATGAGCAAACTGCCCTGAATCTTGTAGTAGCCAGTGTTGGAGTAGGTATTTGAACCTAGACTGGTTCTAGAACTGGGTACATTTCTTTTTTTTTTTTCAGTTTATTTATTTGGTTTCTCTGGGTCTTGATTATGGCATGTAGGATCTTTCAGTTTTGGCATACTAACTCTTAGTTGCAGCATGTGGGATCTATTAATAGTTCCCTGACCAGAATCAAAGCTGGGCCCTTGTATTGGGAATTCAGCCTTAGCCACTGAACTAGCAGGGATGTCTCCAGGTACATTTCTTATGGCACAAAAGTTTATATGTGTACATATTTTTCTGGGGGGTGGTGAGGATTAAAGAAGAGGGTATAAGGATTGTAGGTAATTATTTAATGCATGCCAGGTAGGCTTTTGTCCCCTTCCTTTTCAAATGGCTAAGTAACATCAGTCACAGCATAGCACTGTCAATATTTTCTTATTTTCTTAGCTGTATTCTGGCATGTAAGACATGTGATGTTCTGTGTATCGAAAAGTTGGTCTCATAGTTGGCTTGATAAATACAGAAAGTGCCTGTTTGCTCAGCTCAGAGTTCCTGAACTGGCTAAAGAAACTGGTTCAGCAGCCTTTGAGGCAATGGGGCAGACTGTTAAGAATGGTTAAGTGCCCTGAGTAATGGCCTCATGTTCTTTGCAAGCTCCTTAATCCTGAGAGAGAAGAATCATGCCCACTCTGTTCTGTACATCAAGGCAGGCAGGTGGGTGGGAATCTGAACAATATACTCAAGGAGAGCATTGAGATATAAAAGATTTTCTATCTAACGGGCAGTTTGCCAGAAGATTAAACTGATCATAGCATCCCATCCCTTAGACTATCTGGTTGGTCATTCTGGGAATATGACTGTCCAGTTAAGTGTCTTAGTAGCCCTTTTAACCTCTTACATCATGAACTATGTTTACAAAGAGGCCAGTGCCATGAAATCTTCTTGGCAATACCTTAGCTATAAGCCACTTTGAGGGATTACAAAATACCAATAAAATGTTCCATTTTACTGTAAATTTCTCCACCAACATTAAACAAGAACCTTATGAGTTTTCCCAGAGCAACATGTTATACTCTGGACTTGTAGCAAGCTAAGTGTATACAGACTGCAAACTTAATTAGAAGGTTTGGTGCCAGTTCATAGCCTTGGATCCTGGAGAACGGAATGGCTATCCACACAAGTATTCTCACCTGGAAAATTCCATGGACAGAGGAGCCTGCAGGCTACAGTCCATGGTGTAGGGTCTTTCAGTTTTGGCATACTAACTCTTAGTTGCAGCATGTGGGATCTATTAATAGTTCCCTGACCAGAATCAAAGCTGGGCCCTTGTATTGGGAATTCAGCCTTAGCCACTGAACTAGCAGGGATGTCTCCAGGTACATTTCTTATGGCACAAAAGTTTATATGTGTACATATTTTTCTGGGGGGTGGTGAGGATTAAAGAAGAGGGTATAAGGATTGTAGGTAATTATTTAATGCATGCCAGGTAGGCTTTTGTCCCCTTCCTTTTCAAATGGCTAAGTAACATCAGTCACAGCATAGCACTGTCAATATTTTCTTATTTTCTTAGCTGTATTCTGGCATGTAAGACATGTGATGTTCTGTGTATCGAAAAGTTGGTCTCATAGTTGGCTTGATAAATACAGAAAGTGCCTGTTTGCTCAGCTCAGAGTTCCTGAACTGGCTAAAGAAACTGGTTCAGCAGCCTTTGAGGCAATGGGGCAGACTGTTAAGAATGGTTAAGTGCCCTGAGTAATGGCCTCATGTTCTTTGCAAGCTCCTTAATCCTGAGAGAGAAGAATCATGCCCACTCTGTTCTGTACATCAAGGCAGGCAGGTGGGTGGGAATCTGAACAATATACTCAAGGAGAGCATTGAGATATAAAAGATTTTCTATCTAACGGGCAGTTTGCCAGAAGATTAAACTGATCATAGCATCCCATCCCTTAGACTATCTGGTTGGTCATTCTGGGAATATGACTGTCCAGTTAAGTGTCTTAGTAGCCCTTTTAACCTCTTACATCATGAACTATGTTTACAAAGAGGCCAGTGCCATGAAATCTTCTTGGCAATACCTTAGCTATAAGCCACTTTGAGGGATTACAAAATACCAATAAAATGTTCCATTTTACTGTAAATTTCTCCACCAACATTAAACAAGAACCTTATGAGTTTTCCCAGAGCAACATGTTATACTCTGGACTTGTAGCAAGCTAAGTGTATACAGACTGCAAACTTAATTAGAAGGTTTGGTGCCAGTTCATAGCCTTGGATCCTGGAGAACGGAATGGCTATCCACACAAGTATTCTCACCTGGAAAATTCCATGGACAGAGGAGCCTGCAGGCTACAGTCCATGGTGTTGCAAAGAGTTGGCCGTGACTGAGCACATAGCCCTAGACAAGGATTCTTCAAGCTGTACCTGAAATGGTTTTCTGTCATGTGATGTTTAAATATCACCTAAACTTTGTTCTGAATGATTCATAATAATTAAAAAAAAAGACTTCACAGATGTCTCACAGTTAGCATTGACTTTGGTGTTTTCTTCTTTAGGGTTGTAATTTTTTTTGTAACATCTTGGTTGAGATATAATTCATATACAATACAATGTACCCATTTAAAGTATACAATTCAGTGATTTCTCATGTATTCACAGAGTTTCATTCATTCATAAAACTATCATCACAATCAATTTTAGAACACTTCCATCACTCCAAAAAGAAAGCCTATACGCTTCAGCTGTTACTGCCCGTCACCCTGACTTCCCTTGGCCCTAGACAACCATCAATCTATGCTTTGTGTCTGTAGGTTTGGTTATTCTGGACATTCTGTTTAAATGAAATCGTACAGGGCTTCCCTTGTGGCTCAGTAGATAAGAACCCGTCTGCCAATGCAGGAGACACGGGTTCGAGCCCTGATCCGGGAAGATCCCATATACCGCAGAGCAGCTAAACCCACACATCAACAAAGACCCAGCACAGCCAAAAATAAATAAATAAAAGTTTTTTAAAAAAATGAAATCGTACAGTATGTGGTCTTTCATATGTGGCGTCTTTCACTGAGCATTATGTTCTCAAGGTCCAGTCAAACCATAACATGTATCAGTGCTTTGTTTCCTTTTAGTGGCTATATAGTATTCCACAGCATGACTGGACCCTATTTTGTTGATCCCTTTGTCGGTCGATGGGCATTTTGGTTGTTTCCACCTTATTATGATGCCATGGGTATCTGGGCATAAGTGTTTATGTGGAGACAATTGCTTTTTTTTCTTTTGGGTGTATGCAAATGGGAACCAGAAGTTTTTTTTTTTTGGATTAATCTCCTGGTGATCTGGACATAATGATCCAACACATAGGCTTGTGTTTGGATATCAACCTTATACTTCTCATCCCAAATCATTTCTCTCCAGCTTTAGTTTCTTCCTTGTTAAAATGGGAAGATGAGAGAATCAACCTTTAGGGTTGTTGAGATGACAAAAATATAATGTGTGTGTGTGTGTTTAATCACTCAGTTGTTTCTGACTCTTTATGACCGTGTGGACTATAGCCCACCAGGTTACTCCACCCATGGAATTCCCCCAGCAAGAATACTGAAGCAGGTTGCCATTTCCTGCTGCAGGGAATCTACCTGTCCCAAGGATCGAACTCTCATCTCCCGTGACTCCTGCATCTCCTGCATTGCAGGTGGATTTTACAGCTGAGTTACCAGGGAAGCATAGATGTGAAAATAATTCACATTAAAATTTTAACATAGCCCTAGACACAACCTTGGTCAGAGATGTGCTTAGTCGCTCAGTCATGTCTGACTCTTTGAGACGCCATGGACTGCAATCCTCCAGGCTCCTCTGTCCATGGGATTCTCCAGGGAAGAGTACTGGAGTGGGTTGCCATGCTCTCCTTTTGGTTAGAGATATGGGTCATTACCATTGCATAATGATTACATGGGGCAGGGTGATTTGGGTGGGATAGAGGAGGTGGGGAACACTCAGAAAACACTGGGTCATAACTAACTCATCATGCATGAACTTATGTTTTAATTTTTTTCAGAACAGTCCTTCCCTAGTGACTGCCTTCCAGATCCAAAATGGACTTGATTTTAGAAGGCACTTACCGCACTGATGCTATAACCAGAGTCGCCGTACATCACGATTGGCAGGACCCGCTCATGCCTGGCAAAATGGAAGCGTTCTGGAAATTCCTCCTTCTTGTAGACATTGAGGTGAGGGTGTGCGTTCTTCAGCGCTTGGTAAACAGCTTCCTCTTGTCCTGTTTTGGGCAGGAGCATCCCAAAGCCACCGTAGTCCACGATGTCAAACTCGACCATGTCTTTGAAGCTGATGTAGTCGCTCAAGAGGATCTCAGTGACGCTGGGTTTCTTTCTCACGGTGGTCATGCCATGGTCTGATGTGATGATAACATTGAGGTGCTCGGTCAAGCCGTGCCTCCCCATGGCTTCCAACAGATACCCGATGGTTCTGTCGATTTGCTGAATCATCACCCTCCTGTTCTCTGTCTCGGGTCCGTAGAGGTGCCCCACGCTATCCGGCTCTCCGTAGTACAGGGTTACAAAGTCAAAGTCTTCCTTGGTGAACCAGTTCATGACGATGTCGATGTTCTCCCTCCATTCTGTCTCGTTGCCGTTTGGGTGGCTGTATGACTCCACCAGGGACCGCTGCACGGCCTCCCCTTGGTACTTGGCACCTCCCCCGGGATAGTGGAATGATGCTGTTTTCCTCCCCTGTAAGTGCAAAAAGAAAAGGCTAAGCCAAACGTGTCGGTAGCCCTGCCTCAGTCCAGATGCAGAGAAAAACACTTTCCTGGCATCACCAGGACCTCATGGAAGCTAAAACACTGGTAATTGTGAGATGTGCCCTTATTTTATGCACTCTTGTGAAAACACCACCAGTGAAACTGCCACACACCAGTGACTGGATGATGCATTTCAATCTGGGATGGCAAAGTGAAATAATGTTCCTTAGAATGGAGGAGAAATGGTGCTTTCTATGTTGGCAATGGTGAGTGAGTTCTCTAATCTCTTGGTGCCTCAGAGTGTCTACCCGTAAAATGCCAAAAAGTTGGTGGGACTGTTGTGAGGATTAATTCAGGCAACTTTAAGACTGAGTGTTGGGCAATGTGTTCTGGCGTATAGCAGGCACTCTTTTTGTTGCCTCTAGACCTTTCCCAGTGTGTGCAGCAGACAGTTAATATGTTTGCCCACCTAGCACCCACTCCCCTGTCTGCAGGTTTGGAGTATCTGACATTCCTCTGGATGTTGTCCTCCCTGCTGTTGCTCCATGCCTGGCTTGGGGTGTGTTGGTTCCCATCAGGCTCCAGAGGTGGTATACGGCTCTATCCTGGCCAGTCAGAGGGCACTGCATCCCCTGGCCACAGCAGTTGGTTCAGCCTTAGACTTGAGGCAGAGCCAATGAGATGAGACCGAAGGGCTTCCCTGGAGCTTTAAGAGATGGGAGAATCGGCCTAGCTATTCCCATCTCTGATGTTTGTTAAATTTTGGGAGTGTTTGCAAAAGCGGAGACTATCATCTTATTCCCTATGCAGATGACTGCTTGACGCTGGACCCAGAGGCAGATAACAAAGCAGCTAAAGGTGTGCTTGTTGCTGGAGAGTATCTTTTTTCTTCAATCTGGATGTGTGTTACTTAAATGCTCTCCACCTCAAATGCTTTCCTCATCCATAAAGTGGGGCTGTTGATGCAACCTCATGGGGTGGTGGTGAGGACTAATGCATACGGAGCACATTACTAACTGTTCAGTGAGCTCAGCTTTTATCTTGCCTGGGGAGGAATAAAAAGTGTTGGGCCCAACTGCATGGTCAGGCGAAGAGGGGAAAATGATTATTTTCTCCAGTTTCTTGTCTCTTGAGGGGCACTGAAGGTGGATCTGAAATGTGCATGTAGACCCCAAGGTTGGAGTCTGAAGAAGGAAGGTGAGTTTGGAGCCTCTGGTCATGGCAGAAATGTCTGCAGTAGGCAGCATGGGATTCCTCACATCGGAGGAATTATGGGGGTCATTCGTGAAAGGCAGCTGGGTCTTTCAAGGCCCGGATAGAGCCTTGGGTTGCTACTTGACTTTGAGACCATTGTCAGTGACCCAGCCATCTTCACCCTTTCTGTCAGGCTGTGGGAAACTAGGCAGGGCACTAGATTACAGCCAACAGGAAAAGGACCCTGACTTCTCCACAAGCCATCATGGGAGGAACTGCCATCTCTTCCCTTTCCTTGCCTCCAGTGGATAAAGCACAGAAGGAGGGGGTGTAGAGGATCTCGAGAGAGTAAACATGGGTCATGCTCCTTCTTCTCCAGGCAGCTGAGGCCACCAGAAAGTCTATGGCAGGGTATGGAGCATGCTGGGGATTAGAGCTTTGACTTGGATACAAGGTGAAGGTTTTACTGTGAGCAGAACTGAGTCTTCAGATCGAAAATGAGGCTGTGTTACAACACAAGTGATTTCAAAGTCATGAAATATGAAGTGATAATGTTTCCTAGCAGAAATGAAGTTTGGCAGCCTTAGACTTGAGGCAGAGCCAATGAGATGAGACCGAAGGGCTTCCCTGGAGCTTTAAGAGATGGGAGAATCGGCCTAGCTATTCCCATCTCTGATGTTTGTTAAATTTTGGGAGTGTTTGCAAAAGCGGAGACTATCATCTTATTCCCTATGCAGATGACTGCTTGACGCTGGACCCAGAGGCAGATAACAAAGCAGCTAAAGGTGTGCTTGTTGCTGGAGAGTATCTTTTTTCTTCAATCTGGATGTGTGTTACTTAAATGCTCTCCACCTCAAATGCTTTCCTCATCCATAAAGTGGGGCTGTTGATGCAACCTCATGGGGTGGTGGTGAGGACTAATGCATACGGAGCACATTACTAACTGTTCAGTGAGCTCAGCTTTTATCTTGCCTGGGGAGGAATAAAAAGTGTTGGGCCCAACTGCATGGTCAGGCGAAGAGGGGAAAATGATTATTTTCTCCAGTTTCTTGTCTCTTGAGGGGCACTGAAGGTGGATCTGAAATGTGCATGTAGACCCCAAGGTTGGAGTCTGAAGAAGGAAGGTGAGTTTGGAGCCTCTGGTCATGGCAGAAATGTCTGCAGTAGGCAGCATGGGATTCCTCACATCGGAGGAATTATGGGGGTCATTCGTGAAAGGCAGCTGGGTCTTTCAAGGCCCGGATAGAGCCTTGGGTTGCTACTTGACTTTGAGACCATTGTCAGTGACCCAGCCATCTTCACCCTTTCTGTCAGGCTGTGGGAAACTAGGCAGGGCACTAGATTACAGCCAACAGGAAAAGGACCCTGACTTCTCCACAAGCCATCATGGGAGGAACTGCCATCTCTTCCCTTTCCTTGCCTCCAGTGGATAAAGCACAGAAGGAGGGGGTGTAGAGGATCTCGAGAGAGTAAACATGGGTCATGCTCCTTCTTCTCCAGGCAGCTGAGGCCACCAGAAAGTCTATGGCAGGGTATGGAGCATGCTGGGGATTAGAGCTTTGACTTGGATACAAGGTGAAGGTTTTACTGTGAGCAGAACTGAGTCTTCAGATCGAAAATGAGGCTGTGTTACAACACAAGTGATTTCAAAGTCATGAAAAATATGAAGTGATAATGTTTCCTAGCAGAAAGGTGTTTTTTTTTTAAACGAAGTTTGGTAAAATTGTTAGGAAAATAAAATAATTTTATGTACACTCACCAATGAGCTAACAGTAAGACAGACCCATCTCACTAAATAGGTTGTTGTAAAGCAGCTCCTCAACCAGGACTGGACATGCAGTAGGCACTTGATAGATTTCTGGTCCCATGAATGACTGATATTTGGGGAACAACTTTTTCATTTGTTTCAGCTATTAATGTGAGGGCTGCTGTGTGACACTTCTTGTATCACTCGAGTTCTCAAGATTTGAATGTTCTGAGAAACACTCTACAGTGCATTGGCTTTAGTAGAGCCAAGAGAGGGTGCTGGTGTAATGGTGTCAATTTGGTATAGAGAATAAATTATGGGGAAGAATTGTGGGGTAATGGCACCTGGGTTGTGGCTAGCTAACCTATAGATGGGCAGAAATGTATAACCAGGCATAATGCCAAACTTACCATGTACCATTTGAGACAGAGAAGCAGCTAATTGATCTGAAGGTTGTAGGGCTTGCTGTTGGTGCCCCAGATCCTCTTCCTGGGCCATTGCACCCATACACACTTCCATGAGGGTGGCTGCTAATGTCTGTCAGTTCCTCCATGTTCTGGAAATTTCCCAACCAGTCCTGCCTCACCTAGGTAGGCATCCTGTTCCTCTATCCTCAGCAGCCCATGACAAGTGACTGAGAGCTGGACATAAAGCCAACTCCCTGGCTTCAGGGTGGGATACCCCCACTGGGGTGCGATTCATGTTCTGGTGCTCCTGGGGATCAGGCTGAAGCTGGTCTCCAGCTGACGACACATCTCAGCTCCTTCTCCTGCCCTGTCAGTTTTCCTCACTCTCATCTCCTGAGAGCTCTTCCTCCATCTGTTACATGTACTGCATCCCTCGTCAGACTCTGCTTTTAGAAGCTGGACTCAAGACAGAAGTCTATGGCAGGGTATGGAGCATGCTGGGGATTAGAGCTTTGACTTGGATACAAGGTGAAGGTTTTACTGTGAGCAGAACTGAGTCTTCAGATCGAAAATGAGGCTGTGTTACAACACAAGTGATTTCAAAGTCATGAAAAATATGAAGTGATAATGTTTCCTAGCAGAAAGGTGTTTTTTTTAAACGAAGTTTGGTAAAATTGTTAGGAAAATAAAATAATTTTATGTACACTCACCAATGAGCTAACAGTAAGACAGACCCATCTCACTAAATAGGTTGTTGTAAAGCAGCTCCTCAACCAGGACTGGACATGCAGTAGGCACTTGATAGATTTCTGGTCCCATGAATGACTGATATTTGGGGAACAACTTTTTCATTTGTTTCAGCTATTAATGTGAGGGCTGCTGTGTGACACTTCTTGTATCACTCGAGTTCTCAAGATTTGAATGTTCTGAGAAACACTCTACAGTGCATTGGCTTTAGTAGAGCCAAGAGAGGGTGCTGGTGTAATGGTGTCAATTTGGTATAGAGAATAAATTATGGGGAAGAATTGTGGGGTAATGGCACCTGGGTTGTGGCTAGCTAACCTATAGATGGGCAGAAATGTATAACCAGGCATAATGCCAAACTTACCATGTACCATTTGAGACAGAGAAGCAGCTAATTGATCTGAAGGTTGTAGGGCTTGCTGTTGGTGCCCCAGATCCTCTTCCTGGGCCATTGCACCCATACACACTTCCATGAGGGTGGCTGCTAATGTCTGTCAGTTCCTCCATGTTCTGGAAATTTCCCAACCAGTCCTGCCTCACCTAGGTAGGCATCCTGTTCCTCTATCCTCAGCAGCCCATGACAAGTGACTGAGAGCTGGACATAAAGCCAACTCCCTGGCTTCAGGGTGGGATACCCCCACTGGGGTGCGATTCATGTTCTGGTGCTCCCTGGGGATCAGGCTGAAGCTGGTCTCCAGCTGACGACACATCTCAGCTCCTTCTCCTGCCCTGTCAGTTTTCCTCACTCTCATCTCCTGAGAGCTCTTCCTCCATCTGTTACATGTACTGCATCCCTGCGTCAGACTCTGCTTTTAGAAGCTGGACTCAAGACAGAAGACTAAGCACCTTGCATGGTTCCAGAAGCTGTATTTGCCATAACTGTGGTGAAATACTGTCCCCTCTGCCTGACAGCCTTCATGTCATATTTTAGGATCCAGTTTTATTTTCTCTACTTTCCCCAACCTGAAATTACCTTAATTTACTTACTTTTAAACTCTCTAGTTCCCTCCTCTAGAATGCATGTTGGTCTTGTTGAATGCACTTTTCCTGGGGTTTAGACCAGTCAGTCCTGGCTCAGAGTAAGTGCTGACTGCTGATTAATTGTGGGTTGAATGAATGCATGAACCACATCTCGTTTTAGGGGCAGAAGATCCGTCTTATTCTCACTGTTGATTAACTTATGGAAATAGTTTCAAAAATGCTTTCTCTTGGGTTCTAGTATCTTATTTGTAACCTCTCCAGGTAACACTTTTTCCTTTCTGATAATAGAATTTCTATGGTTGCTTTAACTTGCAAATCCTCTAATATTTATTTATTGCATTTCTGATTGGTATTATACTTAATTCTCAGTTTTTAGCGATGGTACTTTGTCTAACTCTCAATGTAAATTGACTTTGCTCTCAAGGATGGAATCAACTGGAAGAATGAAACTTCTAACGTTTTGTAGAACATAGTTTGGCTATTTTATTATTTAGAATAAGCTGACGTTGACATTGTGAGGGACTTAAGCAGCCCTGCGTATCAGTTAAGTTCCTAGTATTTGCCTGTTAAATCTCAGATGTGCTCAGCTTGAAATTATTTTCTTGTGCTGTGTTCTTAACATACTCTTTCTTTAAAGGTGTCCCAAACTGTAATCTTAGGAAACTATTATTTTTCCTCTCTTGGTAGCATAGAAATTTTAGGATTTATGATGCTTTGTGAAATGAGCTTCAGAGAGGAATGTATATGCGAGCATGTGTACACACACACACACACACACACACACACACACACACACACACACTTGACTCTGTTTATTTGGGACCTATGATAATCAAAAGTGCTGGTTTCAACAAACACTTCTGAGAAACAATCTGAGCACTTAATTGGATGCAAAAGAGTGGGTATTTACTATTCTACCCTTTAATTAGCATAATCAGTGTTTCCAGAAGCAATAACAATTGGAAAATCACTAGTTTTATTAGGTGCCATTATTCATATCACTCTGCTTTTAGAAGCTGGACTCAAGACAGAAGACTAAGCACCTTGCATGGTTCCAGAAGCTGTATTTGCCATAACTGTGGTGAAATACTGTCCCCTCTGCCTGACAGCCTTCATGTCATATTTTAGGATCCAGTTTTATTTTCTCTACTTTCCCCAACCTGAAATTACCTTAATTTACTTACTTTTAAACTCTCTAGTTCCCTCCTCTAGAATGCATGTTGGTCTTGTTGAATGCACTTTTCCTGGGGTTTAGACCAGTCAGTCCTGGCTCAGAGTAAGTGCTGACTGCTGATTAATTGTGGGTTGAATGAATGCATGAACCACATCTCCTTTTAGGGGCAGAAGATCCGTCTTATTCTCACTGTTGATTAACTTATGGAAATAGTTTCAAAAATGCTTTCTCTTGGGTTCTAGTATCTTATTTGTAACCTCTCCAGGTAACACTTTTTCCTTTCTGATAATAGAATTTCTATGGTTGCTTTAACTTGCAAATCCTCTAATATTTATTTATTGCATTTCTGATTGGTATTATACTTAATTCTCAGTTTTTAGCGATGGTACTTTGTCTAACTCTCAATGTAAATTGACTTTGCTCTCAAGGATGGAATCAACTGGAAGAATGAAACTTCTAACGTTTTGTAGAACATAGTTTGGCTATTTTATTATTTAGAATAAGCTGACGTTGACATTGTGAGGGACTTAAGCAGCCCTGCGTATCAGTTAAGTTCCTAGTATTTGCCTGTTAAATCTCAGATGTGCTCAGCTTGAAATTATTTTCTTGTGCTGTGTTCTTAACATACTCTTTCTTTAAAGGTGTCCCAAACTGTAATCTTAGGAAACTATTATTTTTCCTCTCTTGGTAGCATAGAAATTTTAGGATTTATGATGCTTTGTGAAATGAGCTTCAGAGAGGAATGTATATGCGAGCATGTGTACACACACACACACACACACACACACACACACACACACACACACACTTGACTCTGTTTATTTGGGACCTATGATAATCAAAAGTGCTGGTTTCAACAAACACTTCTGAGAAACAATCTGAGCACTTAATTGGATGCAAAAGAGTGGGTATTTACTATTCTACCCTTTAATTAGCATAATCAGTGTTTCCAGAAGCAATAACAATTGGAAAATCACTAGTTTTATTAGGTGCATTATTCTTCCTTAGTGTAGTCTTGCATCAGTGTGGCTATTACTCTTAAGCTGCTGCTTTAAAACAAGAGTTGGTACTTCTTAGCGCAAAACCTGACTGTTGAGTTTTTATACAGAATCTACAGAACTCTTTGTGACTTCCCTGGTGACTTAAATAGTAAAGAATATGCTTGCAATGTAGGAGACCTGGGTTCGATCCTTGGGTCAGGAAGACTCCTTGGAGAAGGAAATGGCAACCTACTCCAGTATTCTTGCCTGGAGAATTCTATGGACAGAGGAGCCTGTAGTCCATGTAATCTCAAAGAGTTAACACGACTGAACAACTAACACTTTATAGAACTCTTCAGAACCAATCATTAGTGAAAGTATTTGAAATTCAGAAGTTAGTTATGAGTGTTTTCATTGCTTTTCTGTGTTCTGGAGGTGTGACTAAACAGATGGAAGATAGGTGGCCAAGAGTCTGTGTTTTCTACCCCTCGCATGCCCTTTCAGAGGTCAGATGATTATTCACAGAACCTTTAGGATGTGTGATGGAGACACGGTTTGCACCAGTGCTGGCATTCATTACATTTCCATTAATGCTCTTCTAAGCAGAAGCTGTTGGTACCTTCTTTCTTACAACTCTTCCAACTGTGGACACTATTGTCTAGGTGGCCAGTCTGACACTAAGAACCTCAGCTGCCCTCCCCACCGTATCTCCAAATTCCCTCCTGATGGCAGCTGATCATAGTTCCTGTTACAGATTCTTAGCAGACATGAGCATCTTACCCACATCATTTCATATCTTAATATGCTCTGTGGCTCCTCTGTAGAGAAGAGAAACATACCCCTGGATTTTCTTGGTTTCCCTGGGTCTCGCAGTTTCCTTGGTGGCACAGTGGTAAAGAATCTGCCTGCAATGCAGGAGACCTGGGTTTGATCCTTAGATTGGGAAGATCCCCTGGAGAAGGGAATGGCTACCCACTCCAGTGTTCTTGCCTGGAGAATTTCATGGACAGAGGAGCCTGGTGGACTACAGTTCATGGGGTCACAAAGAGTCGGGCATGATGGAGAGACAAATGCTTTCACTTTCACTTTCCTGGGTCTCACAGTTGTGGCTGCCTACCTTTCTCTGAGAATTAGGACTTCTGAACTTGGTGAAACACCTTGGCCTTTGATCAGGTTCAGTTAACTCAGGTGCTCATTTAAAATCCCAGTCTGCTCTCTGGGAATTCCCTGGTGTCCAGTGGGTAAGACTCTTGTGTTCCCAGTGCAGAGGGCCTGGGTTCAATCCCACGTGGCAGTGAAGATCACATGTGCTGCAAGACCCAGTGCAGGTAGAAAAAAAAAACAAACCCAAAAAACAAACAAAAAAGGGCTTCCCTGGTGGGCCTGTGGGTAAGGACACTGCCTTGCAGTGCAAGGGGCGCTGGTTCGATTCCTGGCCTGGGAAGATCCCACATGCCCCGGAGCGGCTGGACCGATGTCTCCTCTGGAGCTCATGTGCCCAGAGCCGGTGCTCTGCAGTGAGAGGAGCTACTGCAATGGGAGACCCGTGTGGGCCAAAGGTAACAAAGGCAAATGAATGAAAGACCTATAGAATACCAATAGAAGTGGCCAAAAAAAAAAAAAAAATTAAAAAAAGGAAGAAAAAAAGGCCCCAGCTTGCTCTTAGTAGAGTCTCTGCATTCATAGTCTGTTAGTGAAGACCTGATGATGTGTGGATTCTCTCATGGACTGTGGAGAGTAGACACAAGTATGACTGAGAGTCCCATCTCTAGGCATCATCTGCCGAAGGACGCTGATTCTTGTGATTCTAGGTGGACTCTGGCAGAGTTAGTGTCACCGAAGAAACCATTTTAGTCTTATTAAAGGTTAATACATCAGTCTTCACAGAGCCTGCCTGGAAGAGACTCAGAAGGATGGATTTTCCTGGTGATGGACCCAGGGCGGGCCACCCTCCTGTCTGTAGCCCTGCCCGGCAATGCAAATGTGCCACCCTGTCATGGCATTTGGCATTTGTCACCCTGTTTCCGGGGGGCTGACCTGGGGCCACGGGTTTGCTCTGATTACAGGAGCTTTTGTGCCAGATCCTGAGGGAGTTGACTGATGACCCTGTCCTGGCAGGACACAATACACCAACTTGACATTCTCTTGCCAAAAGAGTGGTGTGTTGTCAGTCGCCTGGCCCTGCACCAGATCCTCATTTTGTACAACAACTGATGAATTCAGCAAAGAAGAAAAGCGCTCTGATTATGAATTCAGCAGAAGGAAAAAAAAGTCCTGCAAATAAGTGACAAAGAGACAAGATCCATGCGGAAGAAAATGCCAGGAATGGAGAAAGAAAACCACTAGAAGCCTCGTGCCAGTGAACAAATTCTATAGCAAGAGAGGCCCTGGGTTTTGAATAGTGAATTAAGCAAGGCTATAACATTCATTCTTAGCAGCTTGGAAGATACAAAATTCCCTTTGAAATCCATGACTAAGTGCTTTGGCCACAGGAAAAATATTATGTCATGGTTGAGAGTTAAGTGTTGCTGAACCAGAGTGAGTTCAAATCCCAGCTCTGCCTCTCACTAGTTTTGTGACTTTGAAGAGTTACGGTGTCACCTCAGTTTACTCATCTGTTAAAGGGGTATAACCTTAGCACCTACCTCAGGGTTGTGATAAATTAATGTACGTAAAGCACTTAACTAGTGCCTGGTGCATAATGAGTGTTGGATGTTATTTTTTTTGGAAGGATAGAGTTTTTTTTATGGATTTTATTGTTTTTGGAAGGACAGAGTTTGTTTGCATGGTCTGTGCCTCAGAGTTCAAAGATATGACAGAAAGGGAAGGAAGCTAGAGCAAAACAATTAAGGGGAGAAAATGAACCCGAGGTACAGAGGGATCATGGCTAGCCTCCTGTGGTTCTTCTAGAGCTGTGTTGTCTGTATGGTAGTCCCACCTGTGTAGTATCCAGATTTAAATTGAAATTAACTGAAATGAAATACAACTTAAAATTCAGTTCCTCATTCTCACTAAGCACATTTCAAGGGCTCAGTTACCACCCATGACTCGTGGCTTCCATATTGGACTGTGAAGGATAGAATATGTCCATCATCACAGAATGTTCCATTGGATAGTTCTGGCCTAGAGCTCTGGTGATCAGCTGAAGTCCTGCTAAAATGCCTCAGTTTCCATTCATAAGAGTGACTGGCTGTTTTGAACAGTTAGCACTAAGTGACTCATGTGTTATCACAGTTAATCCTTCCAACAAACCTGTGAAGCACAGACCTTGACAGTCATTCTAAGGGTGGGGGCAAGTAATGCACTGATCAGAGGTCATTGTCCAGGGTCACACAGCTGTAGAAGGATGGAGCTTGTTGGAGCCTGCTCTGGGAGTCTAAGTCCACAGACTGTGATCTGAGCTGCTGCAGTCACATCCCTTTGTAATGTGCAAGGCATGGGCTGGGAGCACAGAGGTGAAGTTTCAGGACCCAGGGCAGGTTGGAGCCAAGGCTGGTGCCTTGGTGGGGAGAGGAGGATCTGTTCTGAAATAATGACTCTGGAAGCTCACAGAAAAAACACAAAACTGGCAACAGGTTTGGAGCTAGGGAGTTCAATGCACAACTGGTCTGCCTTTTCAAAGCAATAATGAATGGCTGGGCTTCCCTGGTGGCTCAGTGGTAAAGAGTTTGCCTGCCAATGCAGGGGACATGAGTTCAATCCCTGATCCGGGAAGACTGCAAATGCCGCAGAACAACTAAGCCCGTGAGCTACAACTACTTAGCCTGTGCTTTAGAGCCTTGGAGCCGCAACTGTTGAGTCTGTGTGTGGCAACTACTGAAGTCAGTGTGCCCTAGAGCCTGAGTTCTACAACAAGAAAAGTCACCGTAACAAGAAGATCTCACATGCTGTGGAGCAACTAAACCCGTGAGCCACAACTATTGAGCCTGTGCTCTAGAGCCTTGGAACCACACATCACCGCAACAAGAAGCCTACTCACCTCAAGTAGAGAGTCGCTCCCCTTCCTGAAACTAGAGAAGAGCCTGTGGCAGCAGTGAAAAACCAGAATAGCCAAAAATAAATAATAATAAAATAAAAAATTTGAAATTAACTGAAATGAAATACAACTTAAAATTCAGTTCCTCATTCTCACTAAGCACATTTCAAGGGCTCAGTTACCACCCATGACTCGTGGCTTCCATATTGGACTGTGAAGGATAGAATATGTCCATCATCACAGAATGTTCCATTGGATAGTTCTGGCCTAGAGCTCTGGTGATCAGCTGAAGTCCTGCTAAAATGCCTCAGTTTCCATTCATAAGAGTGACTGGCTGTTTTGAACAGTTAGCACTAAGTGACTCATGTGTTATCACAGTTAATCCTTCCAACAAACCTGTGAAGCACAGACCTTGACAGTCATTCTAAGGGTGGGGGCAAGTAATGCACTGATCAGAGGTCATTGTCCAGGGTCACACAGCTGTAGAAGGATGGAGCTTGTTGGAGCCTGCTCTGGGAGTCTAAGTCCACAGACTGTGATCTGAGCTGCTGCAGTCACATCCCTTTGTAATGTGCAAGGCATGGGCTGGGAGCACAGAGGTGAAGTTTCAGGACCCAGGGCAGGTTGGAGCCAAGGCTGGTGCCTTGGTGGGGAGAGGAGGATCTGTTCTGAAATAATGACTCTGGAAGCTCACAGAAAAAACACAAAACTGGCAACAGGTTTGGAGCTAGGGAGTTCAATGCACAACTGGTCTGCCTTTTCAAAGCAATAATGAATGGCTGGGCTTCCCTGGTGGCTCAGTGGTAAAGAGTTTGCCTGCCAATGCAGGGGACATGAGTTCAATCCCTGATCCGGGAAGACTGCAAATGCCGCAGAACAACTAAGCCCGTGAGCTACAACTACTTAGCCTGTGCTTTAGAGCCTTGGAGCCGCAACTGTTGAGTCTGTGTGTGGCAACTACTGAAGTCAGTGTGCCCTAGAGCCTGAGTTCTACAACAAGAAAAGTCACCGTAACAAGAAGATCTCACATGCTGTGGAGCAACTAAACCCGTGAGCCACAACTATTGAGCCTGTGCTCTAGAGCCTTGGAACCACACATCACCGCAACAAGAAGCCTACTCACCTCAAGTAGAGAGTCGCTCCCCTTCCTGAAACTAGAGAAGAGCCTGTGGCAGCAGTGAAAAACCAGAATAGCCAAAAATAAATAATAATAAAATAAAAAAAATTTGAAAAAGAAGGAAATGGCAACCCATTCAAAAAAAAAAAAAAAGAATGGCTGCTGGAATATTACTACTTTCAAGAGCATGTTCTCATTAGAGCTTTTCCTGTATTAAGTGGTCAACTTCGTTCCTAAGGACTTTTATGCCTAAGTCAGAGGCAAGTGTATGAAGACATATTTATTAAAGAGTGGCTGGTCCAGACCCGATGATGAGCCCTGGAGGTACAATTATGATTAAGCCGACTCTGCCCCCATGGAGGGGTTTTCCCGAGTGGGTCAGCAGTAAAGAATCTGCCTGAAATGCAGGAGACACAGATTCAGTCCCTGGGTCGAGCAGATCCCCTGGAGAAGCAAATGGCAACCCACTCCAATATTTTTTCCTGGAGAATTGCATGGACAGAGGAGCCTGGTGGATTACAGTCCATGGGGTCAGAAAGGGTCAGACAGGACCGAGCAACTGAGCATGCATGCTCTCATGGAGACTTATCCGTCCATCGCAACTAAAAATAGGCACAGTGTCGTGATCCCTGTGCACTAGGGAAACATATGCCTAAAGAGGTTAACTCGCCCAAGGCCACACAACTTCTAACCTCTTACCCCACAACATGCCTAGGAATGAGAGGCGACATCCCAGGAAGTCAGCCCGGGATTTCTAACGGTACCTGTCTCTGGGCTGTGATCCAGAGGGGGAGAACGCCATTGTCCCACCACTCAGTCTTGTTCTGTGTGGTCTTGAAAGAGTACTTCTGGTGTGTCTCTGTGTTAAACATCATGTTGTGGATGACTCCATGATCTTCCATCCAGCGACCTTGGGAATAAAGGAGGGAAGGTATTCGTAAATTCTGGGAATGATGCTGCCAGGGGTGTCTGTGTTGTTTTTTTTTTTTTTGGTGTGTCTGTGTGTTCTTAAGACTGCCTGCCACAGCATCCTTCTGGTTGGCCTACTTTAATTTGGGGTCCCCCAACATCCTTCTGGTTGGCCTGCTTAATCCAGGACCCTCTGGGCTTGTTTCTCTGGAGAGCAAATGCTGGCAGCCACAAAGGAGGGGTCATTACATCTCAGACCTGCTGGATTGGATGTGCTTCCTAGGACAGACCTCACAGCCCTGGGGGAAGCTGGTGTTGGGTGTGGAAGCTTATGAAGGAGGTAGGAAGGCAGGACACAGGGAGGCCAAGTTCCTCGGGTTATTTTGTGTTCAGAAGCTAAGAGTCTGAGTTAGGACACTTTCTGTGGGATGGCTTTCCTCACCTACTTTGATCTTATACAGAAACTCCAGTGGGCTTGATTCTAGGCAAATACCCCAGATTTTCTCCCCGGATTCCCAAAGGCTAGGCTGTTTGAGGGAACCAAGGGAATCAGGAAGGAATTCTTTTTTTTTGGCCATGTGGCATGTGGGAACTTAGTTTCCCAATCAGAAATTGAATCCATGCCCCCCTGCAGTGGAAGCACAGTCTTAACCACTGAAACACCAAGGAAGTCCAAGGAAGGATTTCGAGATATGTTAATAGATGGATGCAGACTTGTTTCCCTCTGCTTAAAAGAGGAAGGCAGATACTGGGGGATGTGAGTAAGCTGGATTGATCTTGAAAACATAGGCGTTGAACCAGATATGGAAAAAACCCCTGTGATGTTATATTGTACCAGACAAAAGGGGACTGCATGTGGGGGCCAGTCTAAAGCAGATGCTGAAAGGTCCAAGGGGAGAGCTGAGTGTCCACACCGCTCCCCTCCTGGGAGTTCAGCCTTAGAGTAACTCTGCTAATCACGAGACAGCAATGATTCCTCCCATGTAGGCAGTAAGGACAGTCTGTGACTAGAACTTGTGGTCATGGGCACATGAAGGGGAAATGCTCTCTACTGGGTCAGAGTCGTTGCCAGACTGCTGGTGGTTGAAGTCCCCCTAGGGTGGCCAAGGCTTTCAATAGGGAAGAAGCAAGAAAATTTGTGGCCTTAAAGTTTCTGCCTTGCAGTCAACCCTGATAGCCAACCAGGCGTAGGTCACCAGAAAGAAGTTGTGCTGATGGCAGGATTGAGACCTGGAGGTGTCAAGATTCCTCCAGGGATCATGGTCAAGGGTCACATAGACATTGAGGGAAAAGCATGGCCCTCATGTCCATGAGAGCTGGGTGCCACAAAGGAGGGGTCATTACATCTCAGACCTGCTGGATTGGATGTGCTTCCTAGGACAGACCTCACAGCCCTGGGGGAAGCTGGTGTTGGGTGTGGAAGCTTATGAAGGAGGTAGGAAGGCAGGACACAGGGAGGCCAAGTTCCTCGGGTTATTTTGTGTTCAGAAGCTAAGAGTCTGAGTTAGGACACTTTCTGTGGGATGGCTTTCCTCACCTACTTTGATCTTATACAGAAACTCCAGTGGGCTTGATTCTAGGCAAATACCCCAGATTTTCTCCCCGGATTCCCAAAGGCTAGGCTGTTTGAGGGAACCAAGGGAATCAGGAAGGAATTCTTTTTTTTTGGCCATGTGGCATGTGGGAACTTAGTTTCCCAATCAGAAATTGAATCCATGCCCCCCTGCAGTGGAAGCACAGTCTTAACCACTGAAACACCAAGGAAGTCCAAGGAAGGATTTCGAGATATGTTAATAGATGGATGCAGACTTGTTTCCCTCTGCTTAAAAGAGGAAGGCAGATACTGGGGGATGTGAGTAAGCTGGATTGATCTTGAAAACATAGGCGTTGAACCAGATATGGAAAAAACCCCTGTGATGTTATATTGTACCAGACAAAAGGGGACTGCATGTGGGGGCCAGTCTAAAGCAGATGCTGAAAGGTCCAAGGGGAGAGCTGAGTGTCCACACCGCTCCCCTCCTGGGAGTTCAGCCTTAGAGTAACTCTGCTAATCACGAGACAGCAATGATTCCTCCCATGTAGGCAGTAAGGACAGTCTGTGACTAGAACTTGTGGTCATGGGCACATGAAGGGGAAATGCTCTCTACTGGGTCAGAGTCGTTGCCAGACTGCTGGTGGTTGAAGTCCCCCTAGGGTGGCCAAGGCTTTCAATAGGGAAGAAGCAAGAAAATTTGTGGCCTTAAAGTTTCTGCCTTGCAGTCAACCCTGATAGCCAACCAGGCGTAGGTCACCAGAAAGAAGTTGTGCTGATGGCAGGGATTGAGACCTGGAGGTGTCAAGATTCCTCCAGGGATCATGTCAGGTCAAGGGTCACATCAGACCATTGACCGGGGAAGAGCATGGCCCTCATGTCCATGAGAGCTGGGTGCCCCTTCTGACATGGCTTCTGAACCTGCTATGTGAACGTGATTAAGCCTTGGTTTGCGTGTGTAATGGGGGTAGGGTCTGTGTGAGGGAATCATGGCACACGTTTGCCATCATACGCCGACAGCACAGGCCAACATCTCTTCACGAGTACTTTGGGACTTATTTAACTTATTTAAAATTCCTAGTAGCCCTGCAAGGTGGAAACTCTCACAGCCTCCTTAGAGTTTTCCCTCTTTGCTGAAAATGGAGGCCCAGAGTTTGCTCAGGGTCAGGTGGCAGAACTGGAGATGGATGGATAAACAAATTATGATCTGGGGGTGGATGCTGGGAGGTTTGGTTACAACCTCTGCTCCCCTTAGCCCCAGATAAAAGTCATATAAAATACTAGCAGTAAAGACCCCATCTGCCACTGCAGGAGATGTAAGAGACACAGGTTTGATCCCAGGGTTGGGAAGATCTCCTGGAGGAGAGCATAGCCACCCACTCCAGTATTCTTGCTGGGAGGATCTCATGGACAGAGGAGCCTGGCGGGCTACAGTCCACAGAGTTGAAAAGAGTCAGACACGATTGAAATGACTTAGCAGCAGCAACAGTGACATAATACTAACTATTACCATTTTTAAAGTGAACAATTCTGTGGCATTTAGTGCATTGACAGTGTTGTGCAATAAACCTCTTTCTAGTTCTAGTACATTTTCATCACTCCAGTAACTCTGCTAATGACGAGACAGCAATGATTCCTCCCATGTAGGCAGTAAGGACAGTCTGTGACTAGAACTTGTGGTCATGGGCACATGAAGGGGAAATGCTCTCTACTGGGTCAGAGTCGTTGCCAGACTGCTGGTGGTTGAAGTCCCCCTAGGGTGGCCAAGGCTTTCAATAGGGAAGAAGCAAGAAAATTTGTGGCCTTAAAGTTTCTGCCTTGCAGTCAACCCTGATAGCCAACCAGGCGTAGGTCACCAGAAAGAAGTTGTGCTGATGGCAGGGATTGAGACCTGGAGGTGTCAAGATTCCTCCAGGGATCATGTCAGGTCAAGGGTCACATCAGACCATTGACCGGGGAAGAGCATGGCCCTCATGTCCATGAGAGCTGGGTGCCCCTTCTGACATGGCTTCTGAACCTGCTATGTGAACGTGATTAAGCCTTGGTTTGCGTGTGTAATGGGGGTAGGGTCTGTGTGAGGGAATCATGGCACACGTTTGCCATCATACGCCGACAGCACAGGCCAACATCTCTTCACGAGTACTTTGGGACTTATTTAACTTATTTAAAATTCCTAGTAGCCCTGCAAGGTGGAAACTCTCACAGCCTCCTTAGAGTTTTCCCTCTTTGCTGAAAATGGAGGCCCAGAGTTTGCTCAGGGTCAGGTGGCAGAACTGGAGATGGATGGATAAACAAATTATGATCTGGGGGTGGATGCTGGGAGGTTTGGTTACAACCTCTGCTCCCCTTAGCCCCAGATAAAAGTCATATAAAATACTAGCAGTAAAGACCCCATCTGCCACTGCAGGAGATGTAAGAGACACAGGTTTGATCCCAGGGTTGGGAAGATCTCCTGGAGGAGAGCATAGCCACCCACTCCAGTATTCTTGCTGGGAGGATCTCATGGACAGAGGAGCCTGGCGGGCTACAGTCCACAGAGTTGAAAAGAGTCAGACACGATTGAAATGACTTAGCAGCAGCAACAGTGACATAATACTAACTATTACCATTTTTAAAGTGAACAATTCTGTGGCATTTAGTGCATTGACAGTGTTGTGCAATAAACCTCTTTCTAGTTCTAGTACATTTTCATCACTCCAAAAGCAAACTCTACCTATTAGCAGTCACTCTGCAGTCCTCCACTCCCATGCCTCCTGGTGGCCACTAATCTGCTTTCTGTCTCTGTGGATTTACTTGTTCTGGACATTTCATAGAAATGGGCTCATGGTATGTGGCTTTTTGTGTCTGGCTTCTTTCACTGAGCATCATGTCTCCCAGCTTCTTCCCCACTGTAGGATGGATGTATACTTTATTCCTTTTTTTTTGGAAGGAAAAAATATACATCTTTATTGACTCTTTGGGTGTCCTGTTACTTTTCACTCAGGATTTATTTATTTATTTATTTATTTATTTATTTTTTTACATGTATGTTCCCAGATCATTCATATGCATATATCCTTGGACCCTCCCCCCACCCAGTTCCCCCCCCTCATCCCTCCAGACCATCGCTCCAAGTGGTTGTAGGTACTCCTATTCCCCTAGCACAATGACAATAGCTATCTTTTCCACACATGACAGTATAGGTTTCCATGTTACTCCCTCCATGCCTCCCTCCCACTGTTCGGTCTCCACAATGTCTTTATGTCTATTCTCTGTTTTTTCATAAGTTCGCTACGTATGTTATCATGACCATCTTACTAGATCCCATATATATGAGTTAGTATACTATACTTGTCTTTCTCTTTTTGACTTACTTCACTTTTTATGATAGGTTCTAGAGCCAGCCACCTCATTAGGACTGAGTCTTCTGCATTTCTTTTAACAGCTGAATAGTATTCCAGGTTTGGTTACAACCTCTGCCTTAGCCCCAGATAAAAGTCATATAAAATACTAGCAGTAAAGACCCCATCTGCCACTGCAGGAGATGTAAGAGACACAGGTTTGATCCCAGGGTTGGGAAGATCTCCTGGAGGAGAGCATAGCCACCCACTCCAGTATTCTTGCTGGGAGGATCTCATGGACAGAGGAGCCTGGCGGGCTACAGTCCACAGAGTTGAAAAGAGTCAGACACGATTGAAATGACTTAGCAGCAGCAACAGTGACATAATACTAACTATTACCATTTTTAAAGTGAACAATTCTGTGGCATTTAGTGCATTGACAGTGTTGTGCAATAAACCTCTTTCTAGTTCTAGTACATTTTCATCACTCCAAAAGCAAACTCTACCTATTAGCAGTCACTCTGCAGTCCTCCACTCCCATGCCTCCTGGTGGCCACTAATCTGCTTTCTGTCTCTGTGGATTTACTTGTTCTGGACATTTCATAGAAATGGGCTCATGGTATGTGGCTTTTTGTGTCTGGCTTCTTTCACTGAGCATCATGTCTCCCAGCTTCTTCCCCACTGTAGGATGGATGTATACTTTATTCCTTTTTTTTTGGAAGGAAAAAATATACATCTTTATTGACTCTTTGGGTGTCCTGTTACTTTTCACTCAGGATTTATTTATTTATTTATTTATTTATTTATTTTTTTACATGTATGTTCCCAGATCATTCATATGCATATATCCTTGGACCCTCCCCCCACCCAGTTCCCCCCCCTCATCCCTCCAGACCATCGCTCCAAGTGGTTGTAGGTACTCCTATTCCCCTAGCACAATGACAATAGCTATCTTTTCCACACATGACAGTATAGGTTTCCATGTTACTCCCTCCATGCCTCCCTCCCACTGTTCGGTCTCCACAATGTCTTTATGTCTATTCTCTGTTTTTTCATAAGTTCGCTACGTATGTTATCATGACCATCTTACTAGATCCCATATATATGAGTTAGTATACTATACTTGTCTTTCTCTTTTTGACTTACTTCACTTTTTATGATAGGTTCTAGAGCCAGCCACCTCATTAGGACTGAGTCTTCTGCATTTCTTTTAACAGCTGAATAGTATTCCATTGTATATATGTACCAGAGCTTCTGGATCCATTCATTTGTCGATGGACATCTAGGTTGCTTCCATGTTCTGGCTATTGTATAGAGAGCTGCAATGAACATTGGGGTACAGGTGCCTCTTTCATTTTTGATTTCATCAGGATATAGGCCTAATATAGGGATTGCTGGGTCATAGGGTGCTTCTATTTTTAGTTTTTTAAGGAATCTCTATATTGTCTTCCATAGAGGTTGTATTAATTTACATTCCCACCAGCAATGCAAGAGGGTTCCCTTTTCTCCACACCCTCTCCAGCACTTGTTGTCTGTCGATTTGTTGATGATGGTACTTTATTCCTTTTTATGGCTGCATAATATTCCATTGTTTGGAGAGACTAGAATTTGTTTATCCATCCATCAGTTGGTAGACATTTAGGTTGTTTCCACTTTCTGGCTAATGTGAATAATGCTGCTGTGGACATTCATGTTCAAGGATCTGTTCGAGTCTCTCAGTTCCCTTGGGTAAATATGTAGGAGTAAAATTGCTGGGTCATAGGGTAACTTATGTTTAACTTTTGGAGGAACAACCAAGCTGTTTTCCACAGTGGCTGCGTCATTTTACCTTCCTGCTAGCAATGTTCAACATTTGCTATTTTCCTCTTTTTGCTTATGGCCAACCTAGCAGGTGTGAGTAATTCACTGAGGTTTTGAGTTGCATTTCCTGAATGCCTGATGATGTTGAACTTTTCAGCCTGTAAATACCATGAGTGAGAACACACTGTTAGGGGCAAGTAGAGGTCACATGGACAGGAATCTTTGGCGCTTCACAAATGAATAATTGGAAACCTTCTGAAATTTACCAGGTAGCCTCTTGTTACTCCTATTCCCCTAGCACAATGACAATAGCTATCTTTTCCACACATGACAGTATAGGTTTCCATGTTACTCCCTCCATGCCTCCCTCCCACTGTTCGGTCTCCACAATGTCTTTATGTCTATTCTCTGTTTCTTCAAAAGTTCGCTCCGTATGTTATCATGACCATCTTACTAGCTCCCATATATATGAGTTAGTATACTATACTTGTCTTTCTCTTTTTGACTTACTTCACTTTTTATGATAGGTTCTAGAGCCAGCCACCTCATTAGGACTGAGTCTTCTGCATTTCTTTTAACAGCTGAATAGTATTCCATTGTATATATGTACCAGAGCTTCTGGATCCATTCATTTGTCGATGGACATCTAGGTTGCTTCCATGTTCTGGCTATTGTATAGAGAGCTGCAATGAACATTGGGGTACAGGTGCCTCTTTCATTTTTGATTTCATCAGGATATAGGCCTAATATAGGGATTGCTGGGTCATAGGGTGCTTCTATTTTTAGTTTTTTAAGGAATCTCTATATTGTCTTCCATAGAGGTTGTATTAATTTACATTCCCACCAGCAATGCAAGAGGGTTCCCTTTTCTCCACACCCTCTCCAGCACTTGTTGTCTGTCGATTTGTTGATGATGGTACTTTATTCCTTTTTATGGCTGCATAATATTCCATTGTTTGGAGAGACTAGAATTTGTTTATCCATCCATCAGTTGGTAGACATTTAGGTTGTTTCCACTTTCTGGCTAATGTGAATAATGCTGCTGTGGACATTCATGTTCAAGGATCTGTTCGAGTCTCTCAGTTCCCTTGGGTAAATATGTAGGAGTAAAATTGCTGGGTCATAGGGTAACTTATGTTTAACTTTTGGAGGAACAACCAAGCTGTTTTCCACAGTGGCTGCGTCATTTTACCTTCCTGCTAGCAATGTTCAACATTTGCTATTTTCCTCTTTTTGCTTATGGCCAACCTAGCAGGTGTGAGTAATTCACTGAGGTTTTGAGTTGCATTTCCTGAATGCCTGATGATGTTGAACTTTTCAGCCTGTAAATACCATGAGTGAGAACACACTGTTAGGGGCAAGTAGAGGTCACATGGACAGGAATCTTTGGCGCTTCACAAATGAATAATTGGAAACCTTCTGAAATTTACCAGGAGCCCTCTTGTTACAGCTAGATTCTGACAGCTGAGCTGTGTTTTCCTAGCGGAGGACACAGACTTCACCCAGGGAACTCTCCTTTTCCTTTATTTTTAAAAACCTATCGAATCCTGTTATGTATGACTCTCTGCCTAGGAAAGAGCAAATCGCCTGGAATTTATGAACACCTACTATTTCACCCATTCTAGTGTTTTCCCATGGTATTGACTACCATCAACATTAGAATCAGTTGAGATGCTTGTTAAAAACACATAAATCTACAGGTGTCGGTGGGGTCCAGGAGCCTGCATTTTAACAACCTCTGTGGGCGATTATTTTATTTTATTTTTATTTTGCTTTTAACTTTTACAGAGTTTTGTTGTTTACAGATATGTATGATCCCAGATTGGTCATATGTATATACCCACATCCCACCCCTCCAGGCCGTTGCACAGCACTCTGTGGGTGGTTTTAGTGCACACTATGTCAAACCACTGGTTCAGGGGTGGTTCACACTTGCACATGGATTAGTTTCGGTAGACTGCCCCTTGCTCCAAAATCTGGGTTGCCTGTAGCTCCATGCCCCCCTCCCAACGGGACCAAGGAGCCATCGGACTCTGGATCACTCTGATATCTGGAAATGTTGGGGTGAGGGTGTCCAGAGCCACTTAGAGGACATGGGAGGAGGGATCAGAGGAAGCTACGGGCACAGAAACTTCCTCCTCTTGCACCCTACGGATTCTGCCTTCCATGCCCTGAGACCAGAGATCAGTTATAACATCAGGTAGGCTAATCACATGAAAAAGCCACTTAGAGTGGAAATATGTAGGAGTAAAATTGCTGGGTCATAGGGTAACTTATGTTTAACTTTTGGAGGAACAACCAAGCTGTTTTCCACAGTGGCTGCGTCATTTTACCTTCCTGCTAGCAATGTTCAACATTTGCTATTTTCCTCTTTTTGCTTATGGCCAACCTAGCAGGTGTGAGTAATTCACTGAGGTTTTGAGTTGCATTTCCTGAATGCCTGATGATGTTGAACTTTGCAGCCTGTAAATACCATGAGTGAGAACACACTGTTAGGGGCAAGTAGAGGTCACATGGACAGGAATCTTTGGCGCTTCACAAATGAATAATTGGAAACCTTCTGAAATTTACCAGGAGCCCTCTTGTTACAGCTAGATTCTGACAGCTGAGCTGTGTTTTCCTAGCGGAGGACACAGACTTCACCCAGGGAACTCTCCTTTTCCTTTATTTTTAAAAACCTATCGAATCCTGTTATGTATGACTCTCTGCCTAGGAAAGAGCAAATCGCCTGGAATTTATGAACACCTACTATTTCACCCATTCTAGTGTTTTCCCATGGTATTGACTACCATCAACATTAGAATCAGTTGAGATGCTTGTTAAAAACACATAAATCTACAGGTGTCGGTGGGGTCCAGGAGCCTGCATTTTAACAACCTCTGTGGGCGATTATTTTATTTTATTTTTATTTTGCTTTTAACTTTTACAGAGTTTTGTTGTTTACAGATATGTATGATCCCAGATTGGTCATATGTATATACCCCACATCCCACCCCTCCAGGCCGTTGCACAGCACTCTGTGGGTGGTTTTAGTGCACACTATGTCAAACCACTGGTTCAGGGGTGGTTCACACTTGCACATGGATTAGTTTCGGTAGACTGCCCCTTGCTCCAAAATCTGGGTTGCCTGTAGCTCCATGCCCCCCTCCCAACGGGACCAAGGAGCCATCGGACTCTGGATCACTCTGATATCTGGAAATGTTGGGGTGAGGGTGTCCAGAGCCACTTAGAGGACATGGGAGGAGGGATCAGAGGAAGCTACGGGCACAGAAACTTCCTCCTCTTGCACCCTACGGATTCTGCCTTCCATGCCCTGAGACCAGAGATCAGTTATAACATCAGTTAAGTAGGCTAACAATCATAGCATCTGTTTTCCCCTCCAAACAATATTACCCGTGTTTCAAACAACTAACCTGAAATGAGTGTGGGGAGCATGACCCTTCCGTTCTGTGGCGTGGCTCATTTAAGCAACTGTACAAAGTGAATTGGCTCCATGGTGTTTTAATGGATTTTTCCCACCCTGACACTTAAAACACATCCTAAACCCAGCCAGTGGCCAGGAACCACCCATAACCCAGCAGAGGTTTCCACTGCCCTGTCAGTTCCTCCTTGCTGCTCAAGCCTTTTTATCCTGGTCAAAGACCAGTTTTGGGATGTGGGCAAAACAGGACAGAGGAGAGGGGAAGCTAAGAAACGTGCAGCTCTGGAGCAGCTACCGCAATTTTACTCAAATTGCATTTTCTACTCTGGCGCTTCCCACGTGACACAGTGGTAAAGAATTTGCCTGCCATTGCAGCAGATGCAAGAGATGCAGGTTCAGTTCCTGAGCTGGGAAGAGCCCTTGGAGTAAGAAACAGCAACCTGCTCCAGTATTCTTGCCTGGAGACTCTCATGGACAAAGGAGTCTGTCAGGCTACAGTCCATGGGGTTGTAAAGAGTTGGACATGACCAAGCGACTGAGCACTCACACACGTGGGAGACAATCAGGAGGACCTAACTGGAAAAGCTTTGTGAAGGCCACAAACACCATTGACTGTGCCTGGACTTCCAGAGGCTGCTGGTTTCACTTGGGTCACGTGGTGCTGCACACGTGGAGTGTGTGTCTATCTGTGGAGGAGCGGGGATGGCTGGACTTGTAAGCAGGGCACCTGGTCTTGGCACCTGAAAGCTCTTGCTTTCTCTCCTGACCTTAGTTTCCCTGTCTGTAGAAGGGGCAGAGTTAACAGTTTCCAACCACCTTTTTGGCTCCATCATTTTGAGAGTCTGTCATTGCCGTCATTTCAGTGTCTGGCAAGGAGGGTAATTATGCAAGTGAAACAGGAAGTAGGATGAGCTCTCCTTGTGAATGGGATTCCTACTGCATGTTAATCATGCTTTAATTAGGGTACAATGCAGACTTCCACACTGTATCAGTTATGGAAGGTGTGGGTAATTCAACCTGCCAAACGTTTCAGGTCTGGGAGTGAACCCAGCTAGATTAATAATTTGAGCCAAGTACCATGGTAAACTGTCAAACAGTATTTACACTCTAGGGGGCGGGAGAGAGTTAAAAATAGAGTGAGCATGTTCTGGGTGCTTCTAATACAACATCCCCACCCCCGCCCCACCTTGGAATTCCTCTACTAATAGGCCCGACTGACAGATAGCTCTAGGTACTGTGTTTGTACCAAGTCTCCTGCCTTTGTTCAGTTGGTTGGCCAGCAACCCAATGCTGTCTTTCTCAAGATTTCAACCAAAAGACGCAGTAACTAACCAGCTGATGTTGGGCTCTGCTGTCTCCCATGGTGCACCAGAAGTGAAAAGAGAAAGATGGTCACGAGTGATGGGAGCAGAATACAAGAAGGCCCATGGGGTTGATAAAAAAGACCATCCGGGCTGGTCTATATAATCTCAGTTTCTATTCCTCAGTTCCCCCTACTTTGGTTCTCATGCTCATAAATTTGCCTGTTAGAGCCTTGCCTTGCAGTCCTTTCCCTTGTGCTAGTGTGAAAGGATTTCTGTTTATTATGGCTCTTGCTCCATGATGTGTCTAAGAGTAGGACTGTGCCTCATTTATTTTGGTGTCTCCCTGGCACAAAGCACAGATCTTAGCCCATAGTAGGCACATTCAACAAATGTTTGTTCGATTTAATTGAACAAATTCTCTCCCACCGTCTGCCCCAATAGTAGATAGCCAGGTACTAACTGAACGAATAGGAAGCAGACCTTGATTTAGTCCAAACTCAATTTGGAAAAACAAATGACTATGTTGGGATGAAAATAAGCCTATAAAGAATAGTTAAATCATTAAATAAACCTATAAAATAAACCTTTAGTGGAATTAAAATAAAACACATGACTTAATATATTCAATAAGAGCGTTCCCCTGCCCCCAGTGGGCTTCCCAGGTGGTGCTAGTTGTAAAGAACTGGCCTGCCAACTTAAGAGATGGAAAAGAGGCTGGTTTGATTCCTGGGTCTGGAAGATCCCTAGAGAAGGGCATGGCAACACATTCTGGTATCCGTGCCTGGAGAATCCCATGGGCAGAGGAGCCTGGTGGGCTACAGTCCATAGGGTAGCACAGAGTTGGACATGACTGAAGTGACTTAGCATACACCCCCGCCCCCAAGAGCATTTGCTTAATTCCTACCTTTGAATTTTCCGGTGGTACAGTGACTATCTGCCAGTAGATCATATAGGCATAGACGCTTTGTCACACACTCATTTGTTTAACAATATTTTAAGGACCTACTGTGTGCCAGTCAGTAATTGCTTTGAACTAGCCTACCATATTAAGCTATAGACACATCTTCATTTTCCTCCCAATTTGTGGGGTCCAGTGTTTCCTTACGCTCACATTCCCCAAACCAGAGAAGAAAGGTCTTCATAACCAGCTGATATGAAATCAATGAGGAAGAATTGCCATTAAATCGAGTCAACCAACCACCTTAAATCAACCCAGTGCAAACAAGCTTATTCAGACCTACAGCCAAGACCCTGATACAAGAACAACCCCCATCAGGACTGAAAACCACACTCACCCCAAGTCTGTACACCCAGAGTGCCACCCCTGGATGAGCCACTGAACCTGTAATAAAAGGTGGCTCAGTGCGCCATTCGAAATTTAAAACCTCGTCAGCTCCTGCTGCAGTTGTGAGACACACAGGACACCCCACAATGGGTGGACACCCTACAATGGCAGCCCTTTTCTGAAAGTGGGACTATGATCCTGGAGTCCATTTTACTAAACTATTCTTGCTCATGTGTAAGTGCTGATATAAAGTGCTGACTGCTTCTTTTTGGCATTGCTTTTTAATTACGACCATCAATAAATCATTCTATCCCTGAACAGGACTTGAGAATAGCCCTAAGGCAGAGGCACAATTCCTTAGGAACTAGGCCAGCAGAGAAAGGCTTTCTCACCCCCACCTCTTCCTTTAATCTGCTGTCAGGAACAGAAATGTTTTCTCTTCAAGAAGCTGGAAATGGATGGCTGCACTTGCATTCCATCTGGGAACCTGTTAACGCCCAGTTCTACCCTTGGCAGTGGAAGATTTTTCCCCTGCCCCCAGTGGGCTCAGGGCATGAAGACTGGAACAAAAAAAGGGCTGGTTTGATTCCTGGGTCTGGAAGATCCCTAGAGAAGGGCATGGCAACACATTCTGGTATCCGTGCCTGGAGAATCCCATGGGCAGAGGAGCCTGGTGGGCTACAGTCCATAGGGTAGCACAGAGTTGGACATGACTGAAGTGACTTAGCATACACCCCCGCCCCCAAGAGCATTTGTTTAATTCCTACCTTTAAATTTTTCCCGGGTGGTACAGTGACTATCTGCCAGTAGATCATATAGGCATAGACGCTTTGTCACACACTCATTTGTTTAACAATATTTTAAGGACCTACTGTGTGCCAGTCAGTAATTGCTTTGAACTAGCCTACCATATTAAGCTATAGACACATCTTCATTTTCCTCCCAATTTGTGGGGTCCAGTGTTTCCTTACGCTCACATTCCCCAAACCAGAGAAGAAAGGTCTTCATAACCAGCTGATATGAAATCAATGAGGAAGAATTGCCATTAAATCGAGTCAACCAACCACCTTAAATCAACCCAGTGCAAACAAGCTTATTCAGACCTACAGCCAAGACCCTGATACAAGAACAACCCCCATCAGGACTGAAAACCACACTCACCCCAAGTCTGTACACCCAGAGTGCCACCCCTGGATGAGCCACTGAACCTGTAATAAAAGGTGGCTCAGTGCGCCATTCGAAATTTAAAACCTCGTCAGCTCCTGCTGCAGTTGTGAGACACACAGGACACCCCACAATGGGTGGACACCCTACAATGGCAGCCCTTTTCTGAAAGTGGGACTATGATCCTGGAGTCCATTTTACTAAACTATTCTTGCTCATGTGTAAGTGCTGATATAAAGTGCTGACTGCTTCTTTTTGGCATTGCTTTTTAATTACGACCATCAATAAATCATTCTATCCCTGAACAGGACTTGAGAATAGCCCTAAGGCAGAGGCACAATTCCTTAGGAACTAGGCCAGCAGAGAAAGGCTTTCTCACCCCCACCTCTTCCTTTAATCTGCTGTCAGGAACAGAAATGTTTTCTCTTCAAGAAGCTGGAAATGGATGGCTGCACTTGCATTCCATCTGGGAACCTGTTAACGCCCAGTTCTACCCTTGGCCTGCTTTACGGGCCACTATTGCAGAGGTGGGACCTGTTCTCTCTTCCTTTTCCTCACTTCATTTTCTCCTCTTACTACTGTAGTGGGCTGAATGGTGCCCACCACCTCCACACTTCCCCAAGGATACGTCCATGTTCTTATTCTCAGAACCTGTGAGCCCTGCCTTATTTGGGAACAGGGTCTTTGCAGGTGTAATTCAGTTAAGGATTTTGAGATGAGGAGATTCAAAACACTAAGATCATGGAATCTGGTCCCATCACTTCATGGCAAATAGATGCGGTAAAAGTGGAAAGAGTAGCAGATTTTATTTTCTTGGTCTTCAAAATTACTACTAACTTGACTGCAGCCATGACATTTTAAGATGCTTGCTCCTTGAAAGAAAAGCTATGATAAACCTAGACAGCACATTAAAATGCAGAGACATCACTTTGCTAACAAAGGTCTGTATGTTTTTCTCAGAAGTATGTTTTTCAAAAGGTATGTTTTTTTCAGAAGTTGTGTATGGATGTGAGAGTTGAACCATAAATAAGACTGACTCTTTTTTTTTTTTTTTAATTTTTGGTCACTTCTATTCATCTTTCGTTTATTTCCATCTTTTGTTCTTTGGCCTGTGTGGGCCTCCTATTGCAGTGGCCTCTCTCATTGCAGAGCACTGGCTCTGGGTGCATGTGCTCCAGAGCGCTGGTTCGGTAGTTGGACACATCAGTCCAGCCGCTCCGCGACATGTGGGATCTTCCCAAGCCAGGGAACGAACTGGCCCCCTTGCACTGCAAGGTGGTGTCTTTGCCCACTGGACCACGAGGGATGCCCCTGGAGAAGACTCTTGAGAGTCTCTTGGTCTGCAAGGAGAGATCAAACTAGTCAATTCCAAAGTAAACCAACCCTGAATATTCATTGGAAAGACTGATGCTGAAGCTCCAATACTTTGATCACCTGATGCAAAGGGCTGACTCATTGGAAAAGATGCTGATCCTGGGAAAGATTGAGGGCAGGAGGAGAAGGGAACAGCAGAGGATGAGATGGTTAGATAGCATCACTGACTCAATGGACATGAGTTAGCAAACTCTGGGAGATAGTGAAGGACAGATAAGCCTGGTGTGCTGAAGTCCATGGGGTCACAAAGAATTGGACACAACTGAGTGACTGAACAACAACAGAAACAATCTGTGTGAGCTCTAAATACAAAGACAAGTGTCCTTATAAGAGGTGTAATGAAGAAGGCACAGATAGAAAAGGAGGGGGCAACATGGCCACAGAGGCAGAGATTGGAGTGATGTGTCCAGAAGCCCAGGAATGCTAGCTGCCACCAGAAGCAGAAGAGGCAAGAAACACTTCTCCCATAGAGCCTCTGGGGGGAGCTTGGCCCACTCCAGACCTTGGACGCATAGCCTCCAGACTTTCTGTTGCTTTAAGCCACTCAGTTTACAGTACTTTGCTACAGCAGCCGAAGGAAACCAATACATCTGAGACCTCAGTCTCAAGTGGTTCCAGCTTCTCCTCTCACTCAAAGTCTTGGGATCCCAAGCAGTCATGATGTTTTGGTCCACTGCTTTGGTGTTTTGGATTGACCCTTCCTCTGTGTGATGCATGCACATTCAGTACTGGCAGCACCTGGGAACTTGTTGGAAGTCCAGATTCACAGGCCCCACTCCAGACCCACTGAATCAGAGTCTACATTTTAACCAGATCCCTGGATGATCCATGTTATTGTTTAGTCACTAAGTCATGCTTGATTCTTTGCAACCCCATGGTCTGTAGCCCACCAGGCTCCTCTGCCCATGGGATTCTGCAGGCAAGAACACTGGAGTGGGGCTTCCCCTGGTGGTCCAGTGGATAAGGACACCGCCTTGCAGTGCAGGGGTCGCCGGTTCGATCCCTGGCCTGGGAAGATCCCACGTGCCGCAGAGCGGCTGGACCGATGTATCCGGTTGCCGAGCCGGAGCTCTGGAGCGCATGCGCCGGTAGCCGGTTCTCTGCGACAACAGAGGCCACTGTGATGGGAGGCCCACACGGGCCAAGGAACAAAGATGGATGAAAAATAGAGAAATGAAAGACCAATAGAAGTGGCCTGCCTGCTCCCCTCCCTCCCCAATCCGAGCCCAATGGAAAAGATGCTGATCGGAAAGATTGAGGGCAGGAGGAGAAGGGAACAGCAGAGGATGAGATGGTTAGATAGCATCACTGACTCAATGGACATGAGTTAGCAAACTCTGGGAGATAGTGAAGGACAGATAAGCCTGGTGTGCTGAAGTCCATGGGGTCACAAAGAATTGGACACAACTGAGTGACTGAACAACAACAGAAACAATCTGTGTGAGCTCTAAATACAAAGACAAGTGTCCTTATAAGAGGTGTAATGAAGAAGGCACAGATAGAAAAGGAGGGGGCAACATGGCCACAGAGGCAGAGATTGGAGTGATGTGTCCAGAAGCCCAGGAATGCTAGCTGCCACCAGAAGCAGAAGAGGCAAGAAACACTTCTCCCATAGAGCCTCTGGGGGGAGCTTGGCCCACTCCAGACCTTGGACGCATAGCCTCCAGACTTTCTGTTGCTTTAAGCCACTCAGTTTACAGTACTTTGCTACAGCAGCCGAAGGAAACCAATACATCTGAGACCTCAGTCTCAAGTGGTTCCAGCTTCTCCTCTCACTCAAAGTCTTGGGATCCCAAGCAGTCATGATGTTTTGGTCCACTGCTTTGGTGTTTTGGATTGACCCTTCCTCTGTGTGATGCATGCACATTCAGTACTGGCAGCACCTGGGAACTTGTTGGAAGTCCAGATTCACAGGCCCCACTCCAGACCCACTGAATCAGAGTCTACATTTTAACCAGATCCCTGGATGATCCATGTTATTGTTTAGTCACTAAGTCATGCTTGATTCTTTGCAACCCCATGGTCTGTAGCCCACCAGGCTCCTCTGCCCATGGGATTCTGCAGGCAAGAACACTGGAGTGGGGCTTCCCCTGGTGGTCCAGTGGATAAGGACACCGCCTTGCAGTGCAGGGGTCGCCGGTTCGATCCCTGGCCTGGGAAGATCCCACGTGCCGCAGAGCGGCTGGACCGATGTATCCGGTTGCCGAGCCGGAGCTCTGGAGCGCATGCGCCGGTAGCCGGTTCTCTGCGACAACAGAGGCCACTGTGATGGGAGGCCCACACGGGCCAAGGAACAAAGATGGATGAAAAATAGAGAAATGAAAGACCAATAGAAGTGGCCTGCCTGCTCCCCTCCCTCCCCAATCCGACCCCCGCCCAAAATAAATAAATAAATAAATCTTAAAAAAAAAAAAAAAGAACACTGGAGTGGGTTGCCAATTCCTTCTCCAAGTGATCTTCCTGACCTAGGGATCAAGTCTGCATCTTCTGCTTTGGCAGGCAAATTCTTTAACACTGAGCCACTTGGGAAGCCCAGATGATTCATATACACAGTCAAACATGAGCAGCACTGGTAGGAGAAACTCTAAGGTGGTGATCCTGGTTTCTTCATGTCAGATCTGTTTAATATGACATGGACGTTTCATAAATACAAACCAAACCCTTAGGTTAGAAAGGCATGCTGATGTGTAATGCACACAGTGACATAATGTCTGAAGTTTATTGTAAATTTGATTTAAGGAAGGAAATTTAAATTTGATTTAAAGAAGGAAAGAAGGAAAAAAAGGAAGGAGGGACAGAAAGGAAGGAGGAAACAAAGGGCCTTAGATTAGAACAGTAGAATGAGACTGGTGAAACGTGGATGTGTTTTTGCAGCTGAGTGCTGAGTACACAGGGCTTCACTGTGCTGTTCTCTTTACTTATTTTGCAAGTTGGAATTTTCCACAATGAAAAGTTAGGAGATATCCTGTTTTCCCAGCCTTCCTTATTTTTAGTTTTTTTTTTTTTTTCCTCACGAATCCATTTTTATCCTCCCATAGAAATGGCTGGTGTTGGAGGGACATCTTTTCTATCTCAGTCTGTGGTTTTCTTTGTTCATGTCTGTGGGTTTTGTTGGATTTCAGGACTTTTTTTTATCAGAGAGTTGTTTCTGGGGGAGCAGGATGGGAGCTGATTAAGGTTTATGGCATCATCTGACTGGATTTCCAACATCTGCTGAGTGTGTGTTGTTACCGGCAGCAGGAATTTAATTTCCTTTCTCTTTGCCTGCCTCTCCTACCTCTTTCATTCAGTATTTTTTGTCCACTGGCTAGAGTATCATGTAGAAGACCTTCGGGTCTCTGATTTACATGTGATTTGCATACTACACTTCTAGTTCTCAATTAGGGGTGATTTTTACTCCCAGGGAACATCAGGCTCAACTGGGAGAGGGATGCTGCTGGAATCTCATGAGACCAGGGATGCTGCTAAGCACCATACAATGCACAGGAAAGCACCCCTCTCCAAGACAAAGTGATCTTGCCCTAATTGTCAATAGCAGGACCATGAGAAACCTTGATTTAGTCCTAAAGATCATCCAAGCAGGGACTTCCCTGGTTGCCCAGTGGTTAAGACTCAACTACCAATGCAGGGGGACTGGGTTTGATACCTGGTCAGGGAACTAAATTCCATATGCTATGGTAAAGACCCTGCACAGCCAAAAAAGAAAAAAAAAAGTCACCCAAGTGGCCACACTTTATTTCTTTGCTCTGTCTCATGAAAGAGAGGTGGACTCATGACTGATAGCAACATCAGTGAAGAATTTTTACTTCTTGTAGGTTGCTTTTGGGATAGAAAGTGAGTGACTGCTCATTCGTGCACACCTCTAGGAGACATCACCTATATAGTATTCATGAAAACGCTGTCCTCAAAATTGTGGAGCATACTGTTTACCCAGCTATAAGTGGTTGCTCCAGATTTGGGATTGCCCAGGGGTTATGGAACTGGGAATATATATATATTTTCTGTCTACCAAGGGCCCTCAGTATGCTTTAGAGCGTCCTTTCAAGAAAAGAGGGAGTGTGGAACTGTGAGGGCCTCACTTGCATTGTTCTAGGCCTTCATCTCATTATAGAGCATCTCTTTTTCACCCCTGGGCCATATCCATTTGACTAGGTCTAAAATTGTCAGATTACAGTATCATGGCTTTTGTCTGAAACATGGTGGTGATGGCTTCTTATTTTCAGTCAGTTCCTCGGGGGAGGAAATACACACTGCCATAAGACTTCCTATCTACCCACTGTTTGCTTAGTTTCAGCGGCAGAAGTTATTCTTGCTGGTTCTCCATCACTTTGAAATAAAAACTGAGATCTCAAAAATGTTCATTGTCATTACTGGTGATGGAGCAGTAAGTACAGGCTTCTAGAGAGAGAGAGAGAGAGAGAGAGAGAGAATTGTGTGATTTAAACTAGCAGAATGAGCAGCTTGTGAGAATGGCTTTTCATTTCAGTGAGGTCTGAGGGAAATTATGACAGAGTTCGGGGAGTGTGGTCCCTGAACCCACCGGGCACCCGTGCCCTGTGGGCAACCCCGTGGATGGAACTGGGATTTCTTGGGACTCAGTCTTGGGTTACCGACTGCAACCTCCCACCCCTACACCACTGGCCCCAGTCATGGTTGGTAGGTCACTGAACTTTCTGCCAGTCCTACTTTTGTTTGTCTCCTTGTTTTTTTTTTTTTTTTTAAAGATTTATTTATTTATTTATTTTGGGCGGGGGTCGGGTTGGGGAGGGAGGGGAGCGGGCAGGCCACTTCTGTTGGTCTTTCATTTCTCTGTTTTCATCCGTCTCTGTTCTTCGGCTCCTGTGGGCCTCCCATCGCGGTGGCGTCTGTTGTCGCAGAGCGCCAGCTCTGGGCGCATGCGCTCCAGAGCTCCGGTTCGGCGATTGGACATATCAGTCCAGCCGCTCCGCGGCACGTGGGATCCTCCCAGGCCAGGGAACGAACCGGCGCCCCTTGCACTGCAAGGCGGTGTCCCCATCCACTGGACCACCAGGGGAAGCCCTGTTTGTCTCCTTGTGATGACAGTCCCTGATTTTGCACTGGGGACCCATTAGTCCCTGCTTGGGTGACATGGTTTGTGTGGGGCTTGCCATTCCCCACCCTAACCTGGGGGTGAGACTATGATCAGCATCATTCCATCCCCCCTGGCTACAGGGGTTGGTTCTGAGAAGCACACTGGCCCAATGAGAATCAGTCTTGGATATCTGGTTTTAAACTGGGCTGCTGAAAAAAATTATGTTGGAGTCCTAAACCCCAGAGCCTCAGAACGTGACCTTATTTGGAAATAGCATCATTGCAGAGGTGAGGTCATTCTAAAGTAGAGTGGGCTGTAATCCAAGTGACTGGTGTCCTTATAATAAGATGGCCATGTGAGGACAGAGACACAGGAAGAACTCCATGGGCTGGACAGAGAGCTGAAGGGATATGCCTAAGGAATGCCAAACATCACCAGCGAACCACGAGAAGGTGGAGGAGACATAGGATTCCTATCACTTTCAGAGGCAGTATTGCTCTTATTGTTGTTTCTTATTCAGTTACTAAGTTGTTTTGACTTTTTGAGACCCCATGGACTGCAGCACGCCAGGCTTTCATGTCCTTCGCTATCTCCCGGAGTTTGCTCATACTCATGTCCATCGAGTCAGCGATGCTACCTAACCACCTCATCCTCTGCTGCCCCTTTCTCCTCTTGCCCTCAGTCTTTCCCAGTATCAGGGTCTTTTCCAAAGAGTCAGGTCTTTGCGTCAGGTGGCTGAAGTATTGGAGCTTCAGGTTCAGCATCAGGCCTTTCAATGAATTTTCAGGGTTGATTTCCTTTAGCATTGACTGCTTTGATCATCTTGCAGATCAAGGAAGTCTCAAGAGTCTTCCCCAGCACCACCATTCAAAAACATCAGTTCTTTGGGTCTCCACTCTTGCATCCAGATATGACTAGTGGAAAAACCATAGCTTTATTGTTCTACTGACACCTTTATTTCAAATTTCTGGCCACAAGAACCATGAGAAAGTAAATTTCTGTTGTTTTAAGCCACATAATTTATGGTGCTTTGTTATGTAAGCTGTAGGTGATTAGTATAAGTACTTTCAAATTAATAATTTTCCTCTTCCTCCTCTTTTGTGTGTGTCTTAAATCGCTTTAGTCATGTCCGACTCTGGGCAACCCTATGGACTGTAGCCCACCATGCTTCTCTGTCCATGGGATTCTCCAGGTAAGAACACTGGAGTGGGTTGCTCTCCCCTTCTCCAGGGGATCTCTCCGACCCAGGGATCGAACCCTTGTCTTTTATGTCTCCTGCACTGGTTTTAAACTGGGCTGCTGAAAAAAATTATGTTGGAGTCCTAAACCCCAGAGCCTCAGAACGTGACCTTATTTGGAAATAGCATCATTGCAGAGGTGAGGTCATTCTAAAGTAGAGTGGGCTGTAATCCAAGTGACTGGTGTCCTTATAATAAGATGGCCATGTGAGGACAGAGACACAGGAAGAACTCCATGGGCTGGACAGAGAGCTGAAGGGATATGCCTAAGGAATGCCAAACATCACCAGCGAACCACGAGAAGGTGGAGGAGACATAGGATTCCTATCACTTTCAGAGGCAGTATTGCTCTTATTGTTGTTTCTTATTCAGTTACTAAGTTGTTTTGACTTTTTGAGACCCCATGGACTGCAGCACGCCAGGCTTTCATGTCCTTCGCTATCTCCCGGAGTTTGCTCATACTCATGTCCATCGAGTCAGCGATGCTACCTAACCACCTCATCCTCTGCTGCCCCTTTCTCCTCTTGCCCTCAGTCTTTCCCAGTATCAGGGTCTTTTCCAAAGAGTCAGGTCTTTGCGTCAGGTGGCTGAAGTATTGGAGCTTCAGGTTCAGCATCAGGCCTTTCAATGAATTTTCAGGGTTGATTTCCTTTAGCATTGACTGCTTTGATCATCTTGCAGATCAAGGAAGTCTCAAGAGTCTTCCCAGCACCACCATTCAAAAACATCAGTTCTTTGGGTCTCCACTCTTGCATCCAGATATGACTAGTGGAAAAACCATAGCTTTATTGTTCTACTGACACCTTTATTTCAAATTTCTGGCCACAAGAACCATGAGAAAGTAAATTTCTGTTGTTTTAAGCCACATAATTTATGGTGCTTTGTTATGTAAGCTGTAGGTGATTAGTATAAGTACTTTCAAATTAATAATTTTCCTCTTCCTCCTCTTTTGTGTGTGTCTTAAATCGCTTTAGTCATGTCCGACTCTGGGCAACCCTATGGACTGTAGCCCACCATGCTTCTCTGTCCATGGGATTCTCCAGGTAAGAACACTGGAGTGGGTTGCTCTCCCCTTCTCCAGGGGATCTCTCCGACCCAGGGATCGAACCCTTGTCTTTTATGTCTCCTGCACTGGCTGGTATTTTTTTTTTTTTTTGCCACTAGTGCCACCTGAGGATTTCTGTTTACATGCTCCGAGGAAAGGAGGTCATGGGAGGAAGTGGAGAAATCAGAGTCTTCTCTTGGCTTTGGGATTTCACATAGCCCCTGGTGGGAGTCATGAAGGAGTTGGGGTGTAGAGAAAGGTTTGGAGAGGCATACAGGAGTAAGAACAAATCTCTCCTGTCTGATTCCCTGAGAAAGGAAGCACAGAGGCAGAAGGATCCCCAAGAAAGGGGCTCCTTGTCCTTGACTATGGTGGAGCGCCAGAGAAAAGGAAGTACACCCTGCGAAAGATGTGTGGAATTTGGGAGCAGAAGGGGAGGGAGCCCAAGGTGTGTGTCAAGCCCTACAAAGATGGCCAGACTCTGGAAACAAGTTAGTGAGTAGCTGACCACTGTCTATACTGCCTGACCCAACAGAAATGCTCAAACAATATTCATCAGTTGAAAGGATGAATACAGTGTAAGCCCTCTAACAAAATCTCCAGGAAGACTTTCTTCACCAGCATCAGGACAGCTGATGAGGGACCATGTGATCCTAACTCTGGGATGAGGGCCCAGATAGCGCACTCGGTCATCCCCCAGGCATGAGGAGGCACTACTGCTCAGAGTTCTGGCCTGGCCAGCCAAGTCATCCAAGTCTTACGCATGGGGCATGGCCTCTCCCTGCTGGTCTCCCTGCCTAGGACTACCTGGCCCCTGGCCCCTTGAACTCTGTCTAGGAAGCTTGGAGTGTTGGGTACATGACTCCTGGGGCTCCATGGAGCTCTGCCTCCTGCTTCAGCCAAGCTGAGCAGCAGGGTAGCAGTCCCATCTCCTCACCTCTCTCCTGAGTTAACTTGCCCCAAGGTGTTCATGAGAACTCAGTTAATTAGTTCCTGGGCCTAGAGAGCTCCTTTCATCATACTTTGTGTCAGGCCCACCCCCTGGACTCTGAAGAGATCTTTGGGAACTGGCAGCACCAATTTTTATCCATTATTTTTTCTATTAAGGATGATGCTTTTCCCCATTGGAGTCAGATAGAGGTCAGCTTGAGCACAGCTCATGAAGATGAATGCTGGTCCTCTTACTGGGTCTAGGGAGGCCTTTGTGTCATTAAGACAACATATTCAGGATGTCTACCTTCTGCCTGGGACCTCTAAGGAGGTGCAACATTCAGAGGTGTTAGGGATGACTACTTAATTAGAAGGAAGAACCCTGGAGAGCTGTAGGCATGCTAAAGCCAGGGATTGACGATCTGAGTTGTCTGGAGCTGAGTTCAAATCCTGCTTTGCCCCTCAGCAAAAGGTCCACCGTGGGACCTCAGGAGAGACTTGCACATTCACGGGCCTCGGATATCTCTCCTATTCAGACTTCTTACCACAGCTATGAGAATTGAACAATATGATGATCATGGTAATTGCTGAGAAGTTTTGTAAGCCAGGTAGCATGATTCAGTCATTCAAAGCAGGGGTTTTTATGTATGATATCTATTATATGTAGAATCTAAACTATAACACAAATGAAGCTATCTATGAAATAGAAACAGGATCATGGACATAGAGAACACACTGGTAACTCTTGGGGGAGCAGGGTGGGGGAGGGAGGAAGTGGGCCTTTGAGGCTAGCAGATGTAGGCTTCTACACATAGAATGGTTGACCAACAGGTCTTACTGTGTAACACAGGGAGCTATATTCAATATCCCATGATAAACCTTAATGGAAAATAATATAAAACATGAATAGATGTATATGTATAACTGAGTCACTCTGCTGTATGGTGGAAATTGATACAACATTGTAAATCTGCTAAACTGCAGTATACATAAATAAATCTTTTGAATGGCTGTCTGAAAAAAAAATAAAGACAGGGGTTTTTAGTTGGGGGCCATTTTGTCCTGCAGAGTATTGAGCAATGTCTGGGACATTCTTGGTCACAGTGGGAGGAGGGGACACTCCTGGCACCCAGAGGATGGAGACCAGGGATCTGCCCAACCTCTCACAGTGCACAAGATGGTCCCCACCACAGAGACTCATGTGGTCCCAGTCGTCAATAGTGCTGAGAAAATTTGGCAGCACCAATTTTTATCCATTATTTTTTCTATTAAGGATGATGCTTTTCCCCATTGGAGTCAGATAGAGGTCAGCTTGAGCACAGCTCATGAAGATGAATGCTGGTCCTCTTACTGGGTCTAGGGAGGCCTTTGTGTCATTAAGACAACATATTCAGGATGTCTACCTTCTGCCTGGGACCTCTAAGGAGGTGCAACATTCAGAGGTGTTAGGGATGACTACTTAATTAGAAGGAAGAACCCTGGAGAGCTGTAGGCATGCTAAAGCCAGGGATTGACGATCTGAGTTGTCTGGAGCTGAGTTCAAATCCTGCTTTGCCCCTCAGCAAAAGGTCCACCGTGGGACCTCAGGAGAGACTTGCACATTCACGGGCCTCGGATATCTCTCCTATTCAGACTTCTTACCACAGCTATGAGAATTGAACAATATGATGATCATGGTAATTGCTGAGAAGTTTTGTAAGCCAGGTAGCATGATTCAGTCATTCAAAGCAGGGGTTTTTATGTATGATATCTATTATATGTAGAATCTAAACTATAACACAAATGAAGCTATCTATGAAATAGAAACAGGATCATGGACATAGAGAACACACTGGTAACTCTTGGGGGAGCAGGGTGGGGGAGGGAGGAAGTGGGCCTTTGAGGCTAGCAGATGTAGGCTTCTACACATAGAATGGTTGACCAACAGGTCTTACTGTGTAACACAGGGAGCTATATTCAATATCCCATGATAAACCTTAATGGAAAATAATATAAAACATGAATAGATGTATATGTATAACTGAGTCACTCTGCTGTATGGTGGAAATTGATACAACATTGTAAATCTGCTAAACTGCAGTATACATAAATAAATCTTTTGAATGGCTGTCTGAAAAAAAAATAAAGACAGGGGTTTTTAGTTGGGGGCCATTTTGTCCTGCAGAGTATTGAGCAATGTCTGGGACATTCTTGGTCACAGTGGGAGGAGGGGACACTCCTGGCACCCAGAGGATGGAGACCAGGGATCTGCCCAACCTCTCACAGTGCACAAGATGGTCCCCACCACAGAGACTCATGTGGTCCCAGTCGTCAATAGTGCTGAGATTGAAAAGTCTGTTTTAAGGCTGCAACTTGTTCACCAGCTCAGTAAATGGTAGGTTGGTTATAAATAAGAGGGATGGAGGAACATGTTTTTCCTGTAAGAGAACATGTTTTTTTGGGAATTGAAAAGAGTACCTTATGCACATAAATTTTGTTATTTAAAGGCAGTACATCCACATGGTCTAGGATCTAAAAGGTACACAGGATGTACAGTCCAGACTCTCCCTTTTACACTGTCTCCTTCCTGGAGGAGCCAGTGTTATCAAGGCCTTGTTTATCTGTTTAGTGGTTCTCTGTGTATCCATAAGCAACTGTATGCACATATCATGATTGTTGTTTAGTCGCTAAGTCGTGTTTGACTCTTTGTGACCCCAGCACGCCATGCTTCCCTGTCCTTTACCATCTCCCAGAGTTTGCTCAAACTCATGTCCGCTGAATCAGTGGTGCCATCCAACATCTCATCCTCTGTCGCCCCCCGCTCCTCTTGTCCTCAATCTTTCCCAGCATCAGGGACTTTCCCAGTGAGTTGGCTCTTCACATCAGGTGACCAAAGTATTGAAGTTTAGCTTTAGCCTCAGTCCTTCCAATGAATATTCGGGGTTGATTTCCTTTAGGACTGATTGGTTTGATCTCCCTGCTGTCCAAGGGACTCTCAAGGGTCTTCTTTAGTGTCATAGTTTGAAAACATTAATTTGAAAGTGCTGATGCACATACACACACACATATTATGTGCAGACATATATGCATGCTACACATATTCTTTGCTTCTTGCTTTTGCCACTTAACCCATCTTGGAGATAACTTCCTACCAGGCAGATAGCTTCTTCAGTTTTTCTTAGTTTAAAAAGTGTAAAATAAAAATGGTTTTGAATGAATAGCTTTGTATGTATCATTTTCCCCTGAGCAAATATGTAATGGTAGGATAGAGTCCTACAAGTGGAATCGCCAAATAAGAAAGTCTGTGGGTTGGTAATTGTATGGGATGTTGCTAAATTACCCTCCATTGAAGCTGTAAGGTTTTCATTCCCTGCTGGCAGTGGTGTTAGGGTGATTTTGTAATTTAAAAAATTTGCTCTTACTGTTTGTATCATCTCATCAAACGCCTTCTGGGGATAAATAAAAGGTGAGCGTGCTTTACAATATTTTGTGCCTGTTGTATTCTTAGCATTCAGGGACTCAGAATCCACCCATGGGAGATCTTTTAAGTGTTATGAAGTTAATGCCACTGGGAAGTAACGTTTGCTTTCTCCAGAAAAGGGCTCTTTAGTTCCTCCTTCCTGGTGCTCATAGCTCCCAAATGACTTGTGTCTCATAGAGTTTACATGTAGGAAAAGCTCTCTCAGCAGATATCCCTCTGAGTGGTTGCTCAACTTTATTTTTCTAGTTTCTGATTCAAGGGCTCCTTTGAAAGTTGGGTGGAAGTGATGAAGCCCTTTCCCAGAAAAAAGGCACCAGCAGTTTACTCATCATATGCAGAGGTTCCCAGAGCTGCCTACAGACCCCAGTGAGTGGTTCTCTGGGTGTGATGGGGTGCGGGGTGAGGGTTCACGTTACTAGCACCCCTCCTTGCCCTGTGAGAGGGGTCTGCGGATTCCCAGCTCAGAACTGGGCAGTATCAGTTCCGTGTGGCTGGGGACACCCTGATTCCTAGCCTGACGTCCCCCTTCCCACTTCTTAACCAAGTGACTGGTCGGTTCCTCAGCCTCCTGAAGTTGTTGTTTTCTCACCTGCTTTGCAGTTTCCTCCTGGAGATGCCCTAAGGCAAGATCCTGGCGCAGAGCCTGAGCTCAGGCTCATGTCTGAAATGGATACTTGCAATTACAGGCCCTTCGCACCCTCAGCATATATGCATGCTACACATATTCTTTGCTTCTTGCTTTTGCCACTTACCCATTGGAGATAACTTCCTACCAGGCAGATAGCTTCTTCAGTTTTTCTTAGTTTAAAAAGTGTAAAATAAAAATGGTTTTGAATGAATAGCTTTGTATGTATCATTTTCCCCTGAGCAAATATGTAATGGTAGGATAGAGTCCTACAAGTGGAATCGCCAAATAAGAAAGTCTGTGGGTTGGTAATTGTATGGGATGTTGCTAAATTACCCTCCATTGAAGCTGTAAGGTTTTCATTCCCTGCTGGCAGTGGTGTTAGGGTGATTTTGTAATTTAAAAAATTTGCTCTTACTGTTTGTATCATCTCATCAAACGCCTTCTGGGGATAAATAAAAGGTGAGCGTGCTTTACAATATTTTGTGCCTGTTGTATTCTTAGCATTCAGGGACTCAGAATCCACCCATGGGAGATCTTTTAAGTGTTATGAAGTTAATGCCACTGGGAAGTAACGTTTGCTTTCTCCAGAAAAGGGCTCTTTAGTTCCTCCTTCCTGGTGCTCATAGCTCCCAAATGACTTGTGTCTCATAGAGTTTACATGTAGGAAAAGCTCTCTCAGCAGATATCCCTCTGAGTGGTTGCTCAACTTTATTTTTCTAGTTTCTGATTCAAGGGCTCCTTTGAAAGTTGGGTGGAAGTGATGAAGCCCTTTCCCAGAAAAAAGGCACCAGCAGTTTACTCATCATATGCAGAGGTTCCCAGAGCTGCCTACAGACCCCAGTGAGTGGTTCTCTGGGTGTGATGGGGTGCGGGGTGAGGGTTCACGTTACTAGCACCCCTCCTTGCCCTGTGAGAGGGGTCTGCGGATTCCCAGCTCAGAACTGGGCAGTATCAGTTCCGTGTGGCTGGGGACACCCTGATTCCTAGCCTGACGTCCCCCTTCCCACTTCTTAACCAAGTGACTGGTCGGTTCCTCAGCCTCCTGAAGTTGTTGTTTTCTCACCTGCTTTGCAGTTTCCTCCTGGAGATGCCCTAAGGCAAGATCCCTGGCGCAGAGCCTGAGCTCAGGCTCATGTCTGAAATGGATACTCATGTTAGTCTAATTACAGTGTTGCCCTTCGCACCCTCACTGCCTCCTCCTCTGCCTCTTATTTACACTGGTATCTCTTTGCTTAGTGGCAACAAGCATTCTGGATCAATCATGTTCTTCTTGTCAGAGACCTTGTATGTGCTGTTCCCTCTTCCTGGAATGTTTTTCCTTCCTCTGGACTCCTGAGGTCTCTTTCTTTTTATTTATTTTTGTGCTAGGTCTTCCTTGCTAGGTAGACTTCTCATTGGGTGGCTTCTCTTGCAGGCTTCAGGAGTTACAGCACGTGGCCTCAGGAGTTACAGCATGTGGGCTTCAGAAGTTGCGGCACGTGGGCTCAGGAGTTGTGGCACATGGGCTCAGGAGTTGTGACTCCCTAGTCCTAGAGCACAGGCTCCGTAGGTATGGTGCACAGGCTTAGTTGCCCTGTAGCGTATGGGGTCTTCCTGCATCAAGGATTGAACCCGTGTCTCCTGCATTGGCAGACAAATTCTTTACTACTGAGCCACTAGGGAGGCATGCAGGATCTTTGATCGCCATTGCAGCATGCGAAATCTTTAGTTGTTGCATGTGGGATCTAGTTCCCTGACCAGGGATCGAACCTGGGACTCTTTCATTGGGAGCGCTGAGTCTTAGCCACCAGATGACCAGGAAATCCCCCAAGGTCTCTTTCATTGGCAGCTCAACTGCCACCTTCCTCTAAGAGCCCTTCCCTGTCTCTGATTTCAGGTCAAATTACCCTTGCTGTCTTCTCCTAGAGAGGCTATCCTCTTCCTTCTCAGTGCCTCTATGACTTGTAATGACATCTGTTAGTGGGTTTACTTTTCTGATGTCTGTCTCTCCCATTGAACCACATACTTCAGGTGAGCTGGAGAGACCAGCTTGGGCAAAACCCTGAGGCAGGTGGGGACTGATCAGAGGTAGATGCAGGGAGACGTTGTGATCTGGAAGGAAGCTCATGAGGGAAAGACAGATGAGAGAAACTAGGAGAGAGCAGGTTGGAGGGCAGGGGCAGGCCATGGGACCTTCTGGGTCATCGAAAGACAAATTTTTAATTCTCTTCAAAGATCATAGGTATCCCTCTGATGCACCAGTATTAAGCAGGGGAGTTACCTGATCTAACTGATTACTTTAAACTTTGATGTCTTATTATTTTTTATTAAATTCTTTTAATGATTTATTTTGTAAAAGATCACCATATGGGACTTCCCTGGTGGTCCAGTGATAAGACTCTGTGCTCCAAATGCAGGGGGCCCGAGTTCCACATGCCCCAACTAAAGATCCCAAGTGCCACAACTAAGACTGTGTACAGTCAAATAAATAAATAAATAAATAAAAATAAATAAATATATCACCATATGAAAGGCAGGGTGGAGGGTAGGTGGGCCTGGGCTTTGGGGAGATCCTTCAGGAGACTGTAGCCACGGTCTCCATTCTGTCTGCAGGCCATGGGTTCTAGAAAGAGCCCTGTGCACCCCCAAACATGTTAAGCTAGCTCTTCTTCCAGGGAGTGACCCCAAGTGGCATGGGCTGCCTCGGTCTCCCCAGAGATGACAGAGGAGCTGTTTAGTTTCAGGGAATGGTGGACACCAGGTTTCTGCCGGCACAATGGCCTGGCTGCAGGGCAGAGCTTACCCGAGATGGTGGTGAAGTGGGACGGGGAGGTCATTGTCACAAAGGGTGGCGTGAGGTACCTGGCCTTCACACCCTCCTGGGCCAGACGGTCCATGTAGGGGGTGTCCACATCCTGGTCGTAGTCCCAGCGGAAGCCATCGAAGGAGATGAGCAGCAGCTTGTGGAAGCTCTTCCTCCCAGGGACAGGGTAGCAGCCGGCCCAGCCCAGCAGGACAGGCAGCAGCAGCGTGAGGGCCCAAAGCCCTGCCATGTCCTCAGTGCCTCCTACGCTATCATCACCAAGTTCACAGCCTGCTCCCATTTTCTCCCTTTTTTTATCTGTGGTGGAGCAAAGTTCACATAGATAATTCTCCGTTGTGGATCAGAACACCTGGAGCCTGACGACATGGCATGTTTGACATGATTGGAAAAGTTCTGGAGGCGGATGGAGGCAGTGGTTGTACAACCTTGCGATGGGCTGAATGCCACTGCCCCATGCACTTTTAAATGGTGAAAAAGAAAAAAGCTCAATATTATGTGTATCTTACCACGATATAAAAAGGCAAGCCATGTGAAATATTTGGGACTCGTACAAATTCCACTGTTGTGAACATTTGGAAAACAAATTACATTGGTGCTTTCCTTTACTCAATGTAGCCTGTTTTTATAGGAAGAACAAATTAGTGTTCATTATGAAAACAGCCACCATGGATTGAGTGCCCATGAAGGCTGGGAACTGTGCATACATCATCATACATCATAAGTTTTTTGAAGTCCTAGAAAGATTATTAAGGATTATTAAGTTGAACATTCCCCATATGAATTTTAAAAAAGTCACTGTGGTTTAATACACAGAAGATAAAATTTACCGTTGTAATTACTTGAAAGTGGACGAATTCCACGACTTTCAGTACACTTACAGTTCTGTGCAGCCATCGCCACTATCTAGTTTCAGACTGTTTTCACCCCAAAAGGAAACTCCATACACATTACCAGTCATTCCTCATTCCTCCCCACCTCCCCCATCCCCCAGCCCCTAGCAACCACTAATCTGCTTTCTGTCTGTTTGGATTTACCTGTTCTGGACATTTCATGTAAGTGGAATCACACAGTATCTGGTCTTTTTTGTGTCTGGTTTTGTTACTGAGCACCATGTTTTCAAGGTTTTTGCTTGGTGTTGTAACGTGCATCAGTACTTCATTCTATTTTATGGCTGAATAATATTCCATTGTATGGATGTTCCACATTTTATACATCTGTTCACCAGCTGTTGGACATTTGGGTTGTTTCCACATGTTGGCTCTTGTGAATAATGCTGCTGCGAACATTTGTGTATGAACTTTTGTTTGAGTACTCCCTGCTTTCCACTTAATTTTCACAACATATCTGTGAGGCGGTTATTACTTTGTAGCTGAATAAGCAGCCCAGAGAGGCTATAGAGCCTTTCCAAGGCCACACAGCCAAAGAGAATCTGTGACTGTAGCTGCAATAGTTGGCTACGTGTTGGTTGCACACAGAGGTTTTAAATTCCCCAAAGGAACAAATCGCTTTGAATAGGCTTAAGCATCCACCCAGGGACCCCACATTTATTGAGCACATACTGTGTGCTATGGGCTTCCCCAGTGACACATTGGTGAAGAATCTGCCTGCCAGTGCAGATGGTGCAGGAGATGTGGGTTTGATCCCTAGATTGAGAAGCTCCTCTGGAGGAGGACATGGCAACCCACTCCAGTATTCTTGCCTGGGAAGTCTCCTGGGCAGAGGAGGCTGGTGTGCTATAGTCCATGGGATCACAGAATCAGACATGGCTGAGCAACTGAGCACGCACGCATGCACTATATGCTAGGTGCCAGAGACACAGACATTTAGATGCAGAGATTGCCTGTGGGTGGCTCAGAGTCCAGGGGACAGGCAGACAAATGGCGTGTGGGGGTGGGGGTGGTTCCTGCCAGAGGTGCAAATGGGAGGTGATATAAGAGCACAGGGAGAGGATCCTAATCTGGGGCAGCCAGACAGAGGAAGGCTCCCTGGAGGAGGTAGACTTGGATTTTGCAGACTGTGAGGAATTAGTCTGCTGGAAGCATCTTGCCTCATGAGGCTGCTCATCTGAATATGGCAGCCGTCTCCTAACATACCTGCCCATGACCACTTTCTCCAGGTACATGGGTGACATTTACTTTTGCTGCTTTAGAAGGATCTAAGAGATGTATAGAGACATAATCCATGGGCTTTCCAGTAATGGGAGGTGACAGTCCACCTCAATTTTCAGTTTTCAGGTTTTTGTCTTGATGTGGGTGGACTGTAGGCAGGGTATCAGACCCAGATGAGGTGACCCGTTTCTCCCTTCCTGAAGCTGCCTGAGAATTCTGTTCCAGGTATTTGCTTAGGCTGAATTTTTGTGGTGAGAAGGTAGAGTGTCAGGAGAGCTCCATTTTGCATTTGCATAAGTTGGCCTCATTAATTAGCATGGTGTTTTGCTCTAGGAGAGAACTTTGTAGAATTTTGTGATGAATATGCAGTGAAGTGGGCTTCCCTGGTAGCTCGGCTGGTAAAGAATTTGCCTGCAATGCAGGAGACCCCGGTTCAGTTCCTGGGTTGGTAAGATCCTCTGGATAGGGGTTAGGCTACCCACTCCAGTATTCTTGGGCCTCATTGATGGTTCAGATGGTAAAGAATCTGCCTGTCTTGTGGGAGACCTGGGTTCAATCCCTAGGTTGGGAAGATTCCCTGGAGGAGGGCATGGCAACCCACTCCAGTATTTTTTTTTTTTAATTTTAAACAAATGCATTTTATTTATTTATTGGCTATTCTGGGTTTTCACTGCTGCTGCAGGTTCTTCTCTAATTGCAGGGAGTGGGGACTACTCTCTAGTTGAGGTGAGCAGGCTTCTTGTTGTGGTGACTTCTCTTGTCATGGAGCTCAGGCTCTAGGGCACACGGTTTCAATAGTTGTGGTACATGGGCTCAACAGTTGTGGCTCCAAGGCTCTAGAGCACAGGCTTAATGGTTGTGGCTCACAGGCTTAGTTTCTCTAGGTGCAGAGTTTGGGGGTGGTATCCAGGGACAGGCAGACAAATGGCGTGTGGGGGTGGGGGTGGTTCCTGCCAGAGGTGCAAATGGGAGGTGATATAAGAGCACAGGGAGAGGATCCTAATCTGGGGCAGCCAGACAGAGGAAGGCTCCCTGGAGGAGGTAGACTTGGATTTTGCAGACTGTGAGGAATTAGTCTGCTGGAAGCATCTTGCCTCATGAGGCTGCTCATCTGAATATGGCAGCCGTCTCCTAACATACCTGCCCATGACCACTTTCTCCAGGTACATGGGTGACATTTACTTTTGCTGCTTTAGAAGGATCTAAGAGATGTATAGAGACATAATCCATGGGCTTTCCAGTAATGGGAGGTGACAGTCCACCTCAATTTTCAGTTTTCAGGTTTTTGTCTTGATGTGGGTGGACTGTAGGCAGGGTATCAGACCCAGATGAGGTGACCCGTTTCTCCCTTCCTGAAGCTGCCTGAGAATTCTGTTCCAGGTATTTGCTTAGGCTGAATTTTTGTGGTGAGAAGGTAGAGTGTCAGGAGAGCTCCATTTTGCATTTGCATAAGTTGGCCTCATTAATTAGCATGGTGTTTTGCTCTAGGAGAGAACTTTGTAGAATTTTGTGATGAATATGCAGTGAAGTGGGCTTCCCTGGTAGCTCGGCTGGTAAAGAATTTGCCTGCAATGCAGGAGACCCCGGTTCAGTTCCTGGGTTGGTAAGATCCTCTGGATAGGGGTTAGGCTACCCACTCCAGTATTCTTGGGCCTCATTGATGGTTCAGATGGTAAAGAATCTGCCTGTCTTGTGGGAAACCTGGGTTCAATCCCTAGGTTGGGAAGATTCCCTGGAGGAGGGCATGGCAACCCACTCCAGTATTTTTTTTTTTTAATTTTAAACAAATGCATTTTATTTATTTATTGGCTATTCTGGGTTTTCACTGCTGCTGCAGGTTCTTCTCTAATTGCAGGGAGTGGGGACTACTCTCTAGTTGAGGTGAGCAGGCTTCTTGTTGTGGTGACTTCTCTTGTCATGGAGCTCAGGCTCTAGGGCACACGGGTTTCAATAGTTGTGGTACATGGGCTCAACAGTTGTGGCTCCAAGGCTCTAGAGCACAGGCTTAATGGTTGTGGCTCACAGGCTTAGTTTCTCTGCAGCATGTGGAATTTTCCCAGATCAGGGATCGAACTTGTGTCTCCTGCATTGGCATGTGAACTCTTTACCACTGAGCTACTAGGGAAGCCTCCACTCCAGTATTCTTGCATGGAGAATCCCCATGGACAGAGGAGCCTGGCAGGCTATAGTCCATGTGGTTGCAAAGAGTCAGACATGACTGAGTGACTAAGCACAGCACAGCACATGCAGCGAAGCAGTTGTGGGAGTTTTACAGCTTTCAGACTGAGCTCACATATCTGCTCTGGGCTTACACTGAACACTTGGGGCAAATCTCATCACCTCTCTGTGCGTCTGTTCCCTTCTCCGTAAAAAAAGGAATAATAATATATTTCCTGAAGTCACGTGGCTTTGATGAGATGGTGCATGTTGACAGGAATGTGTACTGCGCATGGGATATCCACATTCTCTGACCCTGTCCCACTTCCCAGCCCCCTTGTGATCATGGCCCATGTGTTTTGAGTAGAAGTTACATGTATGACTTCCAGCCTGAAGCTGCATTCAAGGGTTGGTGCAGAGCTGCCTCACCCTGTCATCTCCTGCCACACTGTGGAAACCTTGTGTTGAGAGGGTAGCATTTCCAGCATTCTGAGTGTCTGAGTGACCTACTAGAGCATAGTCCCTAGTCCCCAGCTAACCTATGCCCACATGGAATGTGAGAAGTCAATCTCTGTTGCAATCCACTGAGATTTGAGGGTAATTTTTCACTGTGGTATAAGCTAGTCTATCCTGGTTAATGCAGCAGGTAAAACACTTACATTGGTCCTTAGGACTGGCAGGTGCTCACAGATGTTTTTTACTTTTTATACAATAATAGTTTCTTTATCTGATCTAATGATGACGATACTTTTCATGCTTGGACAAATTGGTTTTGGGTTTTCACTGTCTGCAGGTTCTTCTCTAATTGCAGGAGTGGGGACTACTCTAGTTGAGGTGAGCAGGCTTCTTGTTGTGGTGACTTCTCTTGTCATGGAGCTCAGGCTCTAGGGCACACGGTTTCAATAGTTGTGGTACACGGGCTCAACAGTTGCGGCTCCAAGGCTCTAGAGCACAGGCTTAATGGTTGTGGCTCACAGGCTTAGTTTCTCTGCAGCATGTGGAATTTTCCCAGATCAGGGATCGAACTTGTGTCTCCTGCATTGGCATGTGAACTCTTTACCACTGAGCTACTAGGGAAGCCTCCACTCCAGTATTCTTGCATGGAGAATCCCCATGGACAGAGGAGCCTGGCAGGCTATAGTCCATGTGGTTGCAAAGAGTCAGACATGACTGAGTGACTAAGCACAGCACAGCACATGCAGCGAAGCAGTTGTGGGAGTTTTACAGCTTTCAGACTGAGCTCACATATCTGCTCTGGGCTTACACTGAACACTTGGGGCAAATCTCATCACCTCTCTGTGCGTCTGTTCCCTTCTCCGTAAAAAAAGGAATAATAATATATTTCCTGAAGTCACGTGGCTTTGATGAGATGGTGCATGTTGACAGGAATGTGTACTGCGCATGGGATATCCACATTCTCTGACCCTGTCCCACTTCCCAGCCCCCTTGTGATCATGGCCCATGTGTTTTGAGTAGAAGTTACATGTATGACTTCCAGCCTGAAGCTGCATTCAAGGGTTGGTGCAGAGCTGCCTCACCCTGTCATCTCCTGCCACACTGTGGAAACCTTGTGTTGAGAGGGTAGCATTTCCAGCATTCTGAGTGTCTGAGTGACCTACTAGAGCATAGTCCCCTAGTCCCCAGCTAACCTATGCCCACATGGAATGTGAGAAGTCAATCTCTGTTGCAATCCACTGAGATTTGAGGGTAATTTTTCACTGTGGTATAAGCTAGTCTATCCTGGTTAATGCAGCAGGTAAAACACTTACATTGGTCCTTAGGACTGGCAGGTGCTCACAGATGTTTTTTACTTTTTATACAATAATAGTTTCTTTATCTGATCTAATGATGACGATACTTTTTCATGCTTGGACAAATTGGACTTGGCACTCCTTCCAGCACGTGGAAAGGACAGATGACTGAGGGCCAATAAAGCATCATTATCTTTAGTTTGCATCATTGGAGATCCTTGGTGGCAAAGAACAATGTAGGCTACTCTGGGAAAACCAGGCCTGGAGGAGAGCTACTGTGGACACCAGGATCGGGACTATCCCAGGCTAGGCCTTCTTCAGTCTGAAGAGAACCCCGAGTCCTTGGAGTGTAGATTCTTGAAGGGAATGTGACTATTTGTACTAGGTGGGTTTGACCCTTTGAGAATTATTTGTTAATCATGTAGGTCCTTTTAGGAACAATCCATATATATCTTAACATTCTGGAAATACATAAAACACATAAAAAATACCCAGCAGGGCTTCCCTGGTGGTCCAGTGGGTAAGGACACTGCCTTGCAGTGCAAGGGGTGCCAGTTCAATCCCTGGCCTGGGAAGATCCCACGTGCCGCGAAGTGGCTGGACCGATGTGTCCAACTACGGAGCCGGAGCTCTGGAGCACATGCGCCCAGAGCCGGTGCTCTGCAGCGAGAGAGGACACTGTGATGGGAGCCCCTCACAGGCCAAAGAACAAAGATGGAAGTAAATGAAAGACCATTAGAAGTGGCTTAAAAAAAAAAAAAACCCATCCAGCAGTCATGCTACAATCCCCAAGTCCACTGACTCTTCCCCCAAGTGCAACCTTTGGTGAAATCAACAGATATTAGTGGAGGTGGCTGGATAAAATACTAATGGTGGTCACTGTGATGCTTATGGTCATAGCACTGATAACTCACTTTCTCTTTGTTGAGCTCTGGTTTGGAAGGTGTAAATCCATCATCTGTTTTAGCAACTATTTGTTGAACGCCTTGGATGGGATGGTGGGTGAAACAGGAAGGAGAGGGCAAATCTCATCCTGGCCACTATGTTCTCAAGCTGTCTTAGTACTCAGCTGTGGGTCACGCAGGCCTGAGGGTCCCACAGTTCCAAAATCATTTCCCACTGATGCCATCCTGGACTAGATTCTTCCCTGCCAGCCCAGCAGATGTATCTCTAACTCTTACTTTCTTTTGCATGATGTTTATATCAGTCACTTGAATTATGTACAGAAGTGCAGTGAAATTTGTGAAATGCAGTTGATCAAGAATCCCCTTAAGGGCTTTTCCCTGGTGGTCCAGTGGGTAAGGACACTGCCTTGCAGTGCAAGGGGCGCCAGTTCCTTCCCTGGCCTAGGAAGATCCCACGAGCCGTGGAGTGGCTGGACTGATGTGTCCAACTACAGAGCCAGAGCTCTGCAGCGCATGTGCCCATAGCTGGTGCTCTGCGACGAGAGAGGCCACTGCGACGGGTGGCCCACACAGGCCAAAGAACAAAGATAAATAAATGAAAGACAATAGAAGTGCTCCCCCCCCAAAAAAAAATCCCATTAAACTTTGTTATGAAATCTATGTATCTATGGCATAATCCCTGGAATGGAGATGAGGAAACTTACAAACACATTTTAGGAATCGTCCCAGCAGAAGGTAATGGTCAGAACCCTTGGTTGCAAGGGACATAAACCTACATCTTACTAGGGTAGGTAAGAAAATACACCATGCTTTAGTCTGGTTTTTCCTCAAAGCAGACCCTGAAATAAGGATGGGAGTGCAAGTGGTTTATTTGGGCACGTCCCTGGGGAGCACCCACTGGGGAGTGGGGAAGTGACTCAAGGCAGGGAAGAAGGCCAACATGGGGAGTTTCAGTCTGGGGTGGCTGGATAAAATACTAATGGTGGTCACTGTGATGCTTATGGTCATAGCACTGATAACTCACTTTCTCTTTGTTGAGCTCTGGTTTGGAAGGTGTAAATCCATCATCTGTTTTAGCAACTATTTGTTGAACGCCTTGGATGGGATGGTGGGTGAAACAGGAAGGAGAGGGCAAATCTCATCCTGGCCACTATGTTCTCAAGCTGTCTTAGTACTCAGCTGTGGGTCACGCAGGCCTGAGGGTCCCACAGTTCCAAAATCATTTCCCACTGATGCCATCCTGGACTAGATTCTTCCCTGCCAGCCCAGCAGATGTATCTCTAACTCTTACTTTCTTTTGCATGATGTTTATATCAGTCACTTGAATTATGTACAGAAGTGCAGTGAAATTTGTGAAATGCAGTTGATCAAGAATCCCCTTAAGGGCTTTTCCCTGGTGGTCCAGTGGGTAAGGACACTGCCTTGCAGTGCAAGGGGCGCCAGTTCCTTCCCTGGCCTAGGAAGATCCCACGAGCCGTGGAGTGGCTGGACTGATGTGTCCAACTACAGAGCCAGAGCTCTGCAGCGCATGTGCCCATAGCTGGTGCTCTGCGACGAGAGAGGCCACTGCGACGGGTGGCCCACACAGGCCAAAGAACAAAGATAAATAAATGAAAGACAATAGAAGTGCTCCCCCCCCCAAAAAAAATCCCATTAAACTTTGTTATGAAATCTATGTATCTATGGCATAATCCCTGGAATGGAGATGAGGAAACTTACAAACACATTTTAGGAATCGTCCCAGCAGAAGGTAATGGTCAGAACCCTTGGTTGCAAGGGACATAAACCTACATCTTACTAGGGTAGGTAAGAAAATACACCATGCTTTAGTCTGGTTTTTCCTCAAAGCAGACCCTGAAATAAGGATGGGAGTGCAAGTGGTTTATTTGGGCACGTCCCTGGGGAGCACCCACTGGGGAGTGGGGAAGTGACTCAAGGCAGGGAAGAAGGCCAACATGGGGAGTTTCAGTCTGGGGTGCCTGCATACTAGAATAGTTAGTACCAATGGGCTATGGGCATGGCATCTGCAGGAGGTCTCTTGGGGCATGATTTCCCAGGTCATGGAAGTCACGCTGCAGAAAGGCAGGGTCACAGTTCGGCTCCAGGGACTCATACACCCCAGATCTCTTGCTCCATCTCTGTGTCTGCCCTTGTCTGCATATCACGTTGGTTTTCTCCTGCTTGGGACTGGCTTTCTCCAAAAGTGAGGAGTGTGGCCACAGGAGCTCCTCTTTGTCTCACCCCACAGTTCCTGTCAACACAGAATATGGCTCCATTTTCCCAGTGCCAGCTAGGAAAAACAAACCTAAGACAGGAACTCTGATTGGCCTGCTTGCCTGTCAGATGGCCATCCCTGGACCAATCATCTGTGACCAGAGGGGTGGAGTCTTATAAGAAAGTGGCGGCTCCCACTAGAGCCATGTGACTGTGGTAGCAAGAGAATGCAGATCTAAATAGAATAGACAGTGATAGGCTGAAAAAAAAAAAAAAAGATGTCTGTGATGAAAGGAAAGGATTAGGAGATGCATCTTGTCAAACCTGTTGATGACTGGGACTTTGAACATTTCTTTGAATACAAAGTTTCCCCATGGTTCTCTCAGCATGAGTTAGCAGCAGGGAAAAACCTAGCATGAGCTGAACTGTTTACTATGATCAGGCTGTTGTTGTGGATTCAGATACTTATTGATTGATCCAAAGATCGGTTACAGTGCTTCTCAAGGGATGTACACTTTGATAGGGTCTGCCTATGACGGGGCTGAAATCAAGTGAGAGGAGAACTGGCATGTAGGACACTGTAATTTCTTCCATTGAGTGCTGTCAAGTTCAGGGTCTGACTGGCAACAGATGTACCTGGAGGGACAGTTGCACATTAAAGAGTGTGTGTGTTAGGTATTTTCCAAAGATGAGTGCAACATCCCACAAATGCCCTTTTGCACTGTAATTGCAAACTTTCATTAAGAGGTGGTAAATTTCTCTCATTTTGAACCTGGCTGGTCTGCAACTTGCTTTTATTAAAAGGATGCAGCTGAAGTGATGGTGCCTGGTGTTTGGTCCTGGACCTTGAGAGCCCTTACAGCCCTTATTTTTGTTCTCTTGGAAGCCAGCACCAAGTAAGCCCTGGCTCTCCTGCTCAATGTGCCTTGTGGAGAAGGGCTCTGGAGGATGAAAGGGCATGTGAAGAAAAGCCAAGTTTCCGGCCACTAGCAGCACCATCTGCCAAGCAACTCCATGAGGCCATTGTTGACCTTCCAGCCCAGCTGGACCTCTAGCTACAAGTGAGCCCAGGTGAAACCAGCAGAGGAAATGCCCAGCCAGCTTGCAGAATCACAAGAAATAATAAGTTCTTGTGGTTCAAAGCTACTAAGTTTTGGGTGCAATAGAAATAGTCCACAAGGGTGTGAGCCTGTGGGTATACAGATCCCATCTGAGGAAGATCTGTGAGTTTCAAGGGTCCAACCCAGAGCCAACTTATGTCCTCAATGTCCTTCTTGTGACCAGATCTAAATAGAGCCATGTGACTGTGGTAGCAAGAGAATGCAGATCTAAATAGAATAGACAGTGATAGGCTGAAAAAAAAAAAAAAAGATGTCTGTGATGAAAGGAAAGGATTAGGAGATGCATCTTGTCAAACCTGTTGATGACTGGGACTTTGAACATTTCTTTGAATACAAAGTTTCCCCATGGTTCTCTCAGCATGAGTTAGCAGCAGGGAAAAACCTAGCATGAGCTGAACTGTTTACTATGATCAGGCTGTTGTTGTGGATTCAGATACTTATTGATTGATCCAAAGATCGGTTACAGTGCTTCTCAAGGGATGTACACTTTGATAGGGTCTGCCTATGACGGGGCTGAAATCAAGTGAGAGGAGAACTGGCATGTAGGACACTGTAATTTCTTCCATTGAGTGCTGTCAAGTTCAGGGTCTGACTGGCAACAGATGTACCTGGAGGGACAGTTGCACATTAAAGAGTGTGTGTGTTAGGTATTTTCCAAAGATGAGTGCAACATCCCACAAATGCCCTTTTGCACTGTAATTGCAAACTTTCATTAAGAGGTGGTAAATTTCTCTCATTTTGAACCTGGCTGGTCTGCAACTTGCTTTTATTAAAAGGATGCAGCTGAAGTGATGGTGCCTGGTGTTTGGTCCTGGACCTTGAGAGCCCTTACAGCCCTTATTTTTGTTCTCTTGGAAGCCAGCACCAAGTAAGCCCTGGCTCTCCTGCTCAATGTGCCTTGTGGAGAAGGGCTCTGGAGGATGAAAGGGCATGTGAAGAAAAGCCAAGTTTCCGGCCACTAGCAGCACCATCTGCCAAGCAACTCCATGAGGCCATTGTTGACCTTCCAGCCCAGCTGGACCTCTAGCTACAAGTGAGCCCAGGTGAAACCAGCAGAGGAAATGCCCAGCCAGCTTGCAGAATCACAAGAAATAATAAGTTCTTGTGGTTCAAAGCTACTAAGTTTTGGGTGCAATAGAAATAGTCCACAAGGGTGTGAGCCTGTGGGTATACAGATCCCATCTGAGGAAGATCTGTGAGTTTCAAGGGTCCAACCCAGAGCCAACTTATGTCCTCAATGTCCTTCTTGTTTGAGACTTTTATGAAAAATTTCTTTAAATACAATATTTTTAGAGTAGTTTTAAGTTTATAGCAAAATCAGGAGGAAGGTACAGAGATTTCTTATATGGCCCCTGCCCTCCACATGCACAGCCTCCTCCATTATTCAATGTCCCCACTTTGTCACACTTAATGGACCTGCATTGGCACATCATAGTCCCCCAAAGTCCATAGTTTCTACAGTTCAGTCTTAGTGTTGTACACTGTATGGGTTTGGAGAATGCCTGTGAAATTTTCACAGATTTGTACCATCCTCAGGGAAATCCCAAAGCTCAGAAATTATTTTGCCTTCTGGAATCTTCCACATGTTGTTGAGCCTTAGCAATTCCTAAGAAGGATCTGAAATGAAAGAAAAAATTTAAAAATATATTCTTTTGGCTTCACTTGAGCAAGATTCATGTTGACTGTTCAGCTAAGTGCTAGTGTTAAGCCAGATCATGTTTTCAAAGTCTCTTTCAGTCTTGGGGTTGGTATGATTCAAATGGCTTCGCAGCATCTGTGACTTACCTACAAGGGTTGGTTCAACCCAAGGGACCCAGGTCTCTTTGGGTTAATATGCTGCTTCATTAAGACAAACACCACATCATATTATCTCCCCAAAATCTTCACGAAAACAGCCTCAGAAGCATTGACAAAATATTAGTATTTTTCTAATGGAAGATTTTGGGAGAACATAGAGTGATGGTGCTCTTGAACCCCAGCCCAAAAGCCCCCCAATGTGCCTTGTGGAGAAGGGCTCTGGAGGATGAAAGGTCATGTGAAGAAAAGCCAAGTTTCCGGCCACTAGCAGCACCATCTGCCAAGCAACTCCATGAGGCCATTGTTGACCTTCCAGCCCAGCTGGACCTCTAGCTACAAGTGAGCCCAGGTGAAACCAGCAGAGGAAATGCCCAGCCAGCTTGCAGAATCACAAGAAATAATAAGTTCTTGTGGTTCAAAGCTACTAAGTTTTGGGTGCAATAGAAATAGTCCACAAGGGTGTGAGCCTGTGGGTATACAGATCCCATCTGAGGAAGATCTGTGAGTTTCAAGGGTCCAACCCAGAGCCAACTTATGTCCTCAATGTCCTTCTTGTTTGAGACTTTTATGAAAAATTTCTTTAAATACAATATTTTTAGAGTAGTTTTAAGTTTATAGCAAAATCAGGAGGAAGGTACAGAGATTTCTTATATGGCCCCTGCCCTCCACATGCACAGCCTCCTCCATTATTCAATGTCCCCACTTTGTCACACTTAATGGACCTGCATTGGCACATCATAGTCCCCCAAAGTCCATAGTTTCTACAGTTCAGTCTTAGTGTTGTACACTGTATGGGTTTGGAGAATGCCTGTGAAATTTTCACAGATTTGTACCATCCTCAGGGAAATCCCAAAGCTCAGAAATTATTTTGCCTTCTGGAATCTTCCACATGTTGTTGAGCCTTAGCAATTCCTAAGAAGGATCTGAAATGAAAGAAAAAATTTAAAAATATATTCTTTTGGCTTCACTTGAGCAAGATTCATGTTGACTGTTCAGCTAAGTGCTAGTGTTAAGCCAGATCATGTTTTCAAAGTCTCTTTCAGTCTTGGGGTTGGTATGATTCAAATGGCTTCGCAGCATCTGTGACTTACCTACAAGGGTTGGTTCAACCCAAGGGACCCAGGTCTCTTTGGGTTAATATGCTGCTTCATTAAGACAAACACCACATCATATTATCTCCCCAAAATCTTCACGAAAACAGCCTCAGAAGCATTGACAAAATATTAGTATTTTTCTAATGGAAGATTTTGGGAGAACATAGAAAAGATGGTCTTTTTAAAAATTAATTATTTCATTTGGCTGTGTCAGGTCTTAATTGTGGCACATGGGATCTTTGTTGCGTCATATAGGATCTTTCATTGTGTGTGGGCTCCATAGTTTTGGCCCACAGACTTTAAAGCTCATGGGTTTAGGTGCCCTGTGGCATGTAGGATCTTAGTTCCTGGACCAGGGACGTGGAATAGGGAATCTTAGTTTCTCGACCAGGGATTGAACCCTCATCCCCTGCATTGTAAAGTGTATTCTTAACCACTGGGTCACCAGGGAAGTCCTTAAGAGATTAGATCTTGCATCACATGGTTAAACCTACATCTTTCATAAAGTTCCTCACTTTAGGGCACATCACTGTGTCCTTCCTCCCAGTAACTTCTCTCTTCTGCTCTCTAGCCACAGCCCTTTCTCCAACCTCATCCTGCCTTTCAAAACCTCTTCAACTTTCATGCCTCCTTTAGCAAAATCCCTAGCCAAACCCGCATGCCTCTGGGAGACTTTTAATTCACTTGACACCTGTGGATATCCATTGACATCATCTTCACTGCTCCAGGCATCCATTCTGGTGTGGATTCCTAATAGTTGGAGATCTCATCCTTAGCTTCAGCTGAACTCTTGTCCTGTAACTTCGATTTATGGCTCCTTATTTAATATCTTTGTTGTGTTCAGTCCCTAAGTTGTGTCCGACTCTTTGCAGCCCCAAGGACTGCAGCATGCCAGGCTTCCCTGTCCTTCACTGTCTTCTGGAATTTGTTCAAGTTCATGTTCATTGAGTTGGTGATGCTCTCTAACCATCTTATCCTCTGTTGCCCCTTTCTCCTTTTGCTTTCAATCTTATCAAGCATCAGGGTCTTTTCTAGTGAGTCAGCTCTTCACATCAGGTGGCCAAAATATTGGAGCTTCAGTTTCAGCCTCAGTCCTTCCAAATGAATATTCAGGGTTGACTTCCTTTAGGATTGACTGGTTTGATCTCCTTGCCATTCAAGAGATTCTCAAGAGTCTTCTCCAGCACCATTCAAAAGCATCAGTTCTTTGGCATTCAGCCTTCTTCATGATGTCTTGGGCCATGCTGAACAAATCAGGTTCCTCTTTCTTACAGTAGATGTTTGGAATACAGCTATGTTTCATCTCTTCCCTGCCTTCCCCCTCTCCTTCCATCCCTCATTCTCTTTTCTTCCCAGAACAGGGCTGGCAGCCCTTTTCTGTGAGACCCAGATAGACCTTGAAGCCTGAAAGTCTCTGTCACAACTACTCAGCCTGGCCACTGCAGCATAATACATAGCCATGGACAATATGTAAACAAATGGACGTGGCTATTAAATTCTAATAAAGCTCTATTTGCAAAAGCACTTGGCAGCTCACATTTTTCCTGACCTCTGCATTGGCATGGTCTCTCTTGACTGAACATGTCTAACTTTTTTGGCCACTTCTATTGGTCTTTCATTTATCTATTTTCATCCATCTTAATTCTTTGGCCTGTGTGGGCCTCCCATCACAGTGGCTTCTCTCGCTGCAGAGCACTGGCTCTGGGCACATGTGCTCCAGAGCTCCGGCTCTGTAGTTGGACACACCGGTCCAGCCACTCTGCGACATGTGGGATCTTCCCAGGCCAGGGATCGAACCAGTGCCCCATACACTGCAAGGCAGTATCCTTACCCACTGGACCACCAGGGAAGCCTGACTCTAACTCTTTTGAACATTGCTCTTTGATGGCTTTGTCTTCTCCATTGTGGCAGTCATATTCAGAATGCCTGTTTGTTTGTCCATTTCTCTTAAAATGCGGTCCTGGGAAGAAGACGCCTACTCTGCAGAGGTGAAGATGTAGCGCTCTCTCCTGCTACATTTTGAGCAGGAGAGAGAGAGCAGGAGTGACTGTCACCCTTGTAAGCTCCAGCTCTGTGAAAATCTGGGGAGATATCTCTGTAGAGGATGTAAACCTGTTCACCACAGGCCAGTGGGAACAAAACCAGAAGTGTCACCTGTCGAGCATGAGCTTAATATTTGACATACAGAGAACTCTGACTTGTCTGATTGAGATTAGAAGGGGAGAGCTTGTCCACAGAAAACAATTTCCATCCCCAGGTGAGGATCCAGCAGATATTCATGTAAGCAGAACTTCTTGAGAACAAGGACAAGGGGAAGGGTGGGTGCAAGAAGAGTGAAAAGGTCAATAATTAAGGCGATGACTGTGCCAGGAGAGGCGAAAGAAGAAAATTAGACTGCCAGGCGTGAATAATGAGAACTTGGATGGAATTAGCAGTGCAGAACATACACTGAAGACTTCCTTATTCCTCTTATATTTAGAAGTTTTTGCTTAGACTGGATGGGGGAGGGGAGAGACAGGTATGTTGAAAGTCTCTGTCACAACTACTCAGCCTGGCCACTGCAGCATAATACATAGCCATGGACGTGGCTATTAAATTCTAATAAAGCTCTATTTGCAAAAGCACTTGGCAGCTCACATTTTTCCTGACCTCTGCATTGGCATGGTCTCTCTTGACTGAACATGTCTAACTTTTTTGGCCACTTCTATTGGTCTTTCATTTATCTATTTTCATCCATCTTAATTCTTTGGCCTGTGTGGGCCTCCCATCACAGTGGCTTCTCTCGCTGCAGAGCACTGGCTCTGGGCACATGTGCTCCAGAGCTCCGGCTCTGTAGTTGGACACACCGGTCCAGCCACTCTGCGACATGTGGGATCTTCCCAGGCCAGGGATCGAACCAGTGCCCCATACACTGCAAGGCAGTATCCTTACCCACTGGACCACCAGGGAAGCCTGACTCTAACTCTTTTGAACATTGCTCTTTGATGGCTTTGTCTTCTCCATTGTGGCAGTCATATTCAGAATGCCTGTTTGTTTGTCCATTTCTCTTAAAATGCGGTCCTGGGAAGAAGACGCCTACTCTGCAGAGGTGAAGATGTAGCGCTCTCTCCTGCTACATTTTGAGCAGGAGAGAGAGAGCAGGAGTGACTGTCACCCTTGTAAGCTCCAGCTCTGTGAAAATCTGGGGAGATATCTCTGTAGAGGATGTAAACCTGTTCACCACAGGCCAGTGGGAACAAAACCAGAAGTGTCACCTGTCGAGCATGAGCTTAATATTTGACATACAGAGAACTCTGACTTGTCTGATTGAGATTAGAAGGGGAGAGCTTGTCCACAGAAAACAATTTCCATCCCCAGGTGAGGATCCAGCAGATATTCATGTAAGCAGAACTTCTTGAGAACAAGGACAAGGGGAAGGGTGGGTGCAAGAAGAGTGAAAAGGTCAATAATTAAGGCGATGACTGTGCCAGGAGAGGCGAAAGAAGAAAATTAGACTGCCAGGCGTGAATAATGAGAACTTGGATGGAATTAGCAGTGCAGAACATACACTGAAGACTTCCTTATTCCTCTTATATTTAGAAGTTTTTGCTTAGACTGGATGGGGGAGGGGAGAGACAGGTATGTTGAGAATCTGGTTTCACTAAGTATGGAATGGGGGTTGGAAAAGGTCTCAGAAGAAAGAGAAACCTGTGAAACCTCATTGGAAGTCCCCAGAGGCTGAGCACCGTCCTGGCAAGTTGAGGGTTGGGAGGGAGGGGAACTTGTTCCTGGGTGTGCCCATCCATATCTGTAGCTTTAGCTGCCGCTCCTTGGCTGATGACCCTCAAAAGTCCATCTCCAGCTCACACTTCTTCAAACATTAGACTTAGATATCCAACATTTTTCTTGTTTTTTCCCTCTTGTCAACACAGTCAACATCTCTTGCTTAACACGTCCAAAAGCTAGACTCTTGCTTTTCTTCCTGTCCCTCCCTGTGCCCCAGTCATGTCTTCCCGTTCTTTAAACAGCATACTGGCTACCCAGCTGTTTAAGGTAGTAAACCAGGAGTTGTCCTCTTTTTCTCTCTCCCCCTTCCCCCCATCAGCAAGTCCCGTGATCCTGAACTTGATCCCAACATGTCCCTTCTTTCCATCTTTGCTGCCACTGTCAGTCCAGGACGTCATATCTCAGCCCAGCCATGCAGCAGCTTCCTGACCGGTCTTCCTGCTTCTGCTCTCAACTCTTAGCAATCCATTTCCTACCTGGGGGCTAATAGGATCTTAGGGTTCCTGTTTTGGCTTCCCACTGCTTGGAGAATAAAATCCAGATGTTGAGTCTCCTGTGGGCTCCTGCCTATTCTCCATATCCTCCTGTCTCGTCCCCTTTTCCTACTCTGCTTTAGTAACTCTGGCGTCCTTTCTATTCTTTGGACTGTTCTAGCCTGGAATGATTTCCGTCTGTTCCTCCCCAGACTAGTCTGTGATCATCCTTTAAGTGTTAGCTTAAATGTCCCCTCCAGGGGCTTCCCTGGTGGTCCAGTGGTTAAGACTTCATGCTCCCAAAGCAGGGAGCCCAGGTTTGATCCCTAGTCAGGGAACTAGATCCCGCATGCCACAAGTAAAGATCCTGCATGTGGCAGCAAAGATCCCACATACTTCAGCTAAGACCTGATGTGGCCAAGTAAGTAAATAAATATTTTAATCACATTAGAAGTTTTTGCTTAGACTGGATGGGGAGGGAGAGACAGGTATGTTGAGAATCTGGTTTCACTAAGTATGGAATGGGGTTGGAAAAGGTCTCAGAAGAAAGAGAAACCTGTGAAACCTCATTGGAAGTCCCCAGAGGCTGAGCACCGTCCTGGCAAGTTGAGGGTTGGGAGGGAGGGGAACTTGTTCCTGGGTGTGCCCATCCATATCTGTAGCTTTAGCTGCCGCTCCTTGGCTGATGACCCTCAAAAGTCCATCTCCAGCTCACACTTCTTCAAACATTAGACTTAGATATCCAACATTTTTCTTGTTTTTTCCCTCTTGTCAACACAGTCAACATCTCTTGCTTAACACGTCCAAAAGCTAGACTCTTGCTTTTCTTCCTGTCCCTCCCTGTGCCCCAGTCATGTCTTCCCGTTCTTTAAACAGCATACTGGCTACCCAGCTGTTTAAGGTAGTAAACCAGGAGTTGTCCTCTTTTTCTCTCTCCCCCTTCCCCCCATCAGCAAGTCCCGTGATCCTGAACTTGATCCCAACATGTCCCTTCTTTCCATCTTTGCTGCCACTGTCAGTCCAGGACGTCATATCTCAGCCCAGCCATGCAGCAGCTTCCTGACCGGTCTTCCTGCTTCTGCTCTCAACTCTTAGCAATCCATTTCCTACCTGGGGGCTAATAGGATCTTAGGGTTCCTGTTTTGGCTTCCCACTGCTTGGAGAATAAAATCCAGATGTTGAGTCTCCTGTGGGCTCCTGCCTATTCTCCATATCCTCCTGTCTCGTCCCCTTTTCCTACTCTGCTTTAGTAACTCTGGCGTCCTTTCTATTCTTTGGACTGTTCTAGCCTGGAATGATTTCCGTCTGTTCCTCCCCAGACTAGTCTGTGATCATCCTTTAAGTGTTAGCTTAAATGTCCCCTCCAGGGGCTTCCCTGGTGGTCCAGTGGTTAAGACTTCATGCTCCCAAAGCAGGGAGCCCAGGTTTGATCCCTAGTCAGGGAACTAGATCCCGCATGCCACAAGTAAAGATCCTGCATGTGGCAGCAAAGATCCCACATACTTCAGCTAAGACCTGATGTGGCCAAGTAAGTAAATAAATATTTTAAAAAATTCACTCCATAGAGAGGTCTTTCCTGACCCCTTTCATAAAGCAGACTCCTTATTATTCTCCACCTCAGCTTCTTACTACTCTCTTCATGGACTTTCTTATTTTTCATTTTTCTCCACCAATAGCCCATAAGAATGGGAGTATATGTACCCTGTTCATTGTTTTATCATGAGCACCCAGCACAGTGCTGATACATGATAGTTGCTCAATAAAGAAATTCTGAGTGAAGGCATAAAATAGAAAAAAATAGAGAGCTACTTCTCTGAACTATAGATAATGAGATTAAAGACTTTATGTTTTCCTTAGACATTATATGCATTTAAGCAGACAATAAATGATGAAGATGACAGCATCTGTGTCTTGCCTGATGTTCATCACCAGTTGCTAAATTAGTCAGTTGTGCTTCTTTTGACAGTTGTTTCCTATATAATGATTTGTTTCTTTTATAGCTGTTGGCTTCATTTGAGTTCGTTAGCCTGACAAAGTGGCAGAGTTTATTGGTATTTGCTCTATTATTTACAATGTCATTAACTTTAAAAATGTCTTTGTTTTTGGTGAGAAGCCCTTGTTAGGGCAGTGTGTTAGTCAGGATGGTTTGGGTTATGCTGTTGTAACAACAATCCCCAAATTGTAGTGGCTCCATTAAGCAAGGTTTATTGTTGGTCATATTATGTGTCTGGTGTGTATCTGGGCATTTTAGGGGTAGTCTGTCCATCTTAGTCACCCAGGGGTCCAGACTGGTGAAAGCTCCCTCTGTATATGGCTCTTTGATCACTAGTGGAGGGGAATCACAGAGCAATCCTGGCCCCTCTGACCTTGGACTTCCCAAGAACACTGAGACCCTTCTTTGCCTACAGCTCCAAAATAAAAGGGTTTTGGAGGGTAGCCTGGAATGATTTCCGTCTGTTCCTCCCCAGACTAGTCTGTGATCATCCTTTAAGTGTTAGCTTAAATGTCCCCTCCAGGGGCTTCCCTGGTGGTCCAGTGGTTAAGACTTCATGCTCCCAAAGCAGGGAGCCCAGGTTTGATCCCTAGTCAGGGAACTAGATCCCGCATGCCACAAGTAAAGATCCTGCATGTGGCAGCAAAGATCCCACATACTTCAGCTAAGACCTGATGTGGCCAAGTAAGTAAATAAATATTTTAAAAAATTCACTCCATAGAGAGGTCTTTCCTGACCCCTTTCATAAAGCAGACTCCTTATTATTCTCCACCTCAGCTTCTTACTACTCTCTTCATGGACTTTCTTATTTTTCATTTTTCTCCACCAATAGCCCATAAGAATGGGAGTATATGTACCCTGTTCATTGTTTTATCATGAGCACCCAGCACAGTGCTGATACATGATAGTTGCTCAATAAAGAAATTCTGAGTGAAGGCATAAAATAGAAAAAAATAGAGAGCTACTTCTCTGAACTATAGATAATGAGATTAAAGACTTTATGTTTTCCTTAGACATTATATGCATTTAAGCAGACAATAAATGATGAAGATGACAGCATCTGTGTCTTGCCTGATGTTCATCACCAGTTGCTAAATTAGTCAGTTGTGCTTCTTTTGACAGTTGTTTCCTATATAATGATTTGTTTCTTTTATAGCTGTTGGCTTCATTTGAGTTCGTTAGCCTGACAAAGTGGCAGAGTTTATTGGTATTTGCTCTATTATTTACAATGTCATTAACTTTAAAAATGTCTTTGTTTTTGGTGAGAAGCCCTTGTTAGGGCAGTGTGTTAGTCAGGATGGTTTGGGTTATGCTGTTGTAACAACAATCCCCAAATTGTAGTGGCTCCATTAAGCAAGGTTTATTGTTGGTCATATTATGTGTCTGGTGTGTATCTGGGCATTTTAGGGGTAGTCTGTCCATCTTAGTCACCCAGGGGTCCAGACTGGTGAAAGCTCCCTCTGTATATGGCTCTTTGATCACTAGTGGAGGGGAATCACAGAGCAATCCTGGCCCTCATTGAGCTCTGACCTTGGACTTCCCAAGGGAACACTCCGAGACCCCTTTGGACCTGTGGCAGATGCCTACAGCTCCCCTAATGGAACTGCAGGGGAAGAAACACCTGGGGACATTTTGATTGACCCCAGAGCCCCCTTCCTTTGCAAATGCAGCTCCTTCTGCTCTTTTTTTTTTTTTTTTTGGTCACTTCTATTGGTCTTTCATTTATTTATTTATTTTTTAAACATTTATTTTATTTATTTATCTTTTTGGGGGGTGGGGTGGGGAGGGAGGGGTATGGGCGGGCCACTTCTATTGGTCTTTCATTTCTCTATTTTCATCTGTCTTTTGTTGTTTGGCTCCTGTGGGTCTCCCATCACGGTGGCCTCTGTCATCGCAGAGTGCCGGCTCTGGGTGCATACGCCCCAGAGCTCCGGCTCGGTAATTGGACACATCAGTCCAGCTGCTCCGCGGCATGTGGGCTCTTCCCAGGCCAAGAATCGAACTGGCGCCCCTTGCACTGCAAGGCGGTGTCCTTACCCACTGGACCACCAGGGGAAGCCCCGGTCTTTCATTTATTTCTATCTTTGTTCTTTGATCTGTGTGGGCCTCCCATTGCAGTGGCCTCTGTCGCTGCAGAGCACCAGCTCTGGGCGCATGTGCTCCAGAGCTCCGGCTCAGTAGCTGGACACATTGGTCCAGCTGTTCCGCAGCACGTGGGATCTTCCCAGGCCAGGGATCAAACCGGCACCCCTTGCACTGCAAGGCGGTATCCTTACCCATTGGACCACCAGGGAAGCCCTCCTTCTGCTCTTTGAAGTGCACTCAGTACTTGCCAATACCTGTCTCACAGAAGGGACAGAAAGTGCTTGCTTGTACATCAGTGTCAGACAGGATGGAGAAAGATCCTTCTCTCTCAACTAAAAAGGTGGCATGACAGAGTGAGACGGAGCATCAGTTTGGATTATGAAGGTTTCTTAGGATTGATGCTATTCCAAAGGATGAGGGAGGGCCCCAGCCAGACTGGGGTGGGGATGGCATTGATAAATCCCATGTCGCTTGGGAGATACAGATTAGAAGAAGCCTTTGTCCTCGTCTGATGCTAAATGGGCTGCCTGCAAGATGAAGTAAAATTCAGAGTTGGAAAACAATCACAAAAGCTCACGTGTCATCGAGCTGGTTGATAAATGTTAATGAGACAGGAGCAAGCACCAAGATGGGGCAGTATTGATCAAGAGAGGAAGTAATCTAGGTGTCTTGTTTAAGGATTCTCTTGCCACAGCATCCATCCTTGTAAATCTGTGATACATGTTATTGTTTGCCCCCCTTCTTCCCCACACTCTCCTTTCAATTCATCCTGTTGCTTATTCATTCATTTAACATGTATCTGAGTAACTACTGCATATCCACATGGTGCTGCATACTAGGGTGAAAATAGTGGGCAAACCACCGCTGGGAGTTTACAGACAGTGGTAGGAGAGATACTCTAAAATGCAACTTCAAGGCATGGTGTATGACTTAGGAAAAGGCAAGGACCCCATAATGGGGAACTTGGAGTGAGAAGGCTTCCTAGGGGAAGTGATGGCTGGGCTGAGACTGAGACAGGGGCCAGGAGGAGGAATGTGGAAAAGCATCCCCTGCAAAGGGTCAGAGGACAGAGCAGAACTTCTGAGGGTTGTGGTGGGCAACCAGGATGGGCAGAGGGAAGGGTAAGAAATGAGGACTAAGAGAGTGTGGTTAGTGGTGAACACTAACTTGAAAAAGATATATCCAAGTCCTAACACCTGGCATCCAGGTGAATGTGGCCTTATTTGTAAATGAGGTCTTTGCAGATGCAATCAACCTGAATATTCTTTGGAAGGACTGGCGCTGAAACTTAAGCCCCAACATGCTGTTTACCTGATGCAGAGAGCCGAATCGTTGGAGATGACCTTGATGCTGGGAAAGAATGAAGACAAAAGGAGAAGGGAATGGCACAGAGTGACATGGTTAGATAGCATCACTGACTCAATGGACTTGGATTTGAGCAAACTCTGGGAGATAGTGAAGGACAGGGAAGCCTCTCTTGCTGCAGTCCATGAGGTCACAAAGAGTCACTGAACAACAACAAACAGATGCAATCAAATTAAGGTAAGATCATACTGGATTAGGAACAGGGAGTTCTAATCCAATGACTACTGTCTTTGAAGACAAAGGAAAGGGAGGTTTAGATCTGGGGGCACAGAGACACAGGGAGAAGGGACTGTGTGATGGCGGCAGAGGCTGGAGTGATACAGCGACAAGCTGAGGACGCCAGGGCTTGTCGGAGCCACCAGCAGCTGGAAGATGCAAGGAGGGAGTCTTTCTTAGAGTCTTCAGAGGGAAACACACTCCTGCTGGCACCTGGATATTGGACTTATGCCTCCAGAAGTGTGGTAGAAAAAAAATTCTGTTGTCTTAAGCCAACTTGTTTGTTATAGAAGCTATGGGAAACTGACACAGAGAGGTGGAAAGTGTAAGGAGGGTAGACCTGTTCCCCCAGTTTCCCTGGGGAGGAAATCCATGTGAACATCAGAAATGTGATATAGGGAGTTGTTTACAACATTGCCTGCAGGGGCTGGATGGAGCTGGGGGCAAACAGAGGCCCCACCTGGAAAGATGGCTGCCCCTCAGCTTAGGTTAAGTGTGCAGTGTAGTTTGATTTTTCAGTAGTAGTCTGAAATCAGATTTTCAAATAGATGTGGAAATCTTGATTTACAAATATCAGCAGTAAGTTAACAAAAATGTAAAAACACTGTGCAGGCAAGACCAAACAGGTGTGCAGCTCTAATTTGGACTGTTGTCTAGTGGTTAGGAATCTGCCTTGCAGTGCAGGGCACGTGGGTTCAATCTCTGGTCGGGGAACTAAGATTCCTACATGCCTTAGAGCAACTAAGCCCACGTGCCGTGACTGGAGTCCGTGAGCAGGAATGGAAGATCCCACAGAATGCAGTGAAGATCCTGTGTATCGCAACTTAGACCTGATGTAGCCAAATAAAGAAATAAATAGAATATAATTAAAAGAAGCTTAAAAAATGTAAGTGAAATCATCTCTGTAAATTGCTAAACTCAGTTCTGTTTGTTTGCAAACAGCATAAAAATGGTCGATTTCTCATTTAATATGGCAAAAAAATATCCTGGAGAAGAGCTGGGTGCCATCTCCAGGGAGACCTAGAATGAACCTCAGGAAGACAGCTGAGGCTTTTTACCCCCTACGCCAAACTTTTTGAGGCAGGGTCACTCCATATAGAGAGGACTTCAGGCCTTATTCTGAGGACAACGGGGACCTCAGACTTTAGCGTGTATATACAAGTCACATCTTACTAAAATGCTGATTCTAACTTATTGGGTTTGTGGCCTGGGAGTTGGGGTTCAGGGACTGGTGTAGGCTGAGGTTCTGCATTTCTGGGGAAAGCCTGAGTAGATGCTGCTGCTGATGGTGCTGGCCAGAAGACCAAACTTTTCAAGGCACTGTGCCCATCAAAGGAGAAATTCCTCACCTCTGAGTTGCACTGAGTGTAGCTGGTCTGCCTGCTGTTTGGAGATGGATGGTGGATAAGCAGGCAAGGTGGAACCTACCTTCACTTTCAGAAGCAGGGGCTAGGGACCGTGCTCTAGGTGTCAGAAAGAGGTGGGTTTTTGCCTGCAGGGCTGGATGGAGCTGGGGGCAAACAGAGGCCCCACCTGGAAAGATGGCTGCCCCTCAGCTTAGGTTAAGTGTGCAGTGTAGTTTGATTTTTCAGTAGTAGTCTGAAATCAGATTTTCAAATAGATGTGGAAATCTTGATTTACAAATATCAGCAGTAAGTTAACAAAAATGTAAAAACACTGTGCAGGCAAGACCAAACAGGTGTGCAGCTCTAATTTGGACTGTTGTCTAGTGGTTAGGAATCTGCCTTGCAGTGCAGGGCACGTGGGTTCAATCTCTGGTCGGGGAACTAAGATTCCTACATGCCTTAGAGCAACTAAGCCCACGTGCCGTGACTGGAGTCCGTGAGCAGGAATGGAAGATCCCACAGAATGCAGTGAAGATCCTGTGTATCGCAACTTAGACCTGATGTAGCCAAATAAAGAAATAAATAGAATATAATTAAAAGAAGCTTAAAAAATGTAAGTGAAATCATCTCTGTAAATTGCTAAACTCAGTTCTGTTTGTTTGCAAACAGCATAAAAATGGTCGATTTCTCATTTAATATGGCAAAAAAATATCCTGGAGAAGAGCTGGGTGCCATCTCCAGGGAGACCTAGAATGAACCTCAGGAAGACAGCTGAGGCTTTTTACCCCCTACGCCAAACTTTTTGAGGCAGGGTCACTCCATATAGAGAGGACTTCAGGCCTTATTCTGAGGACAACGGGGACCTCAGACTTTAGCGTGTATATACAAGTCACATCTTACTAAAATGCTGATTCTAACTTATTGGGTTTGTGGCCTGGGAGTTGGGGTTCAGGGACTGGTGTAGGCTGAGGTTCTGCATTTCTGGGGAAAGCCTGAGTAGATGCTGCTGCTGATGGTGCTGGCCAGAAGACCAAACTTTTCAAGGCACTGTGCCCATCAAAGGAGAAATTCCTCACCTCTGAGTTGCACTGAGTGTAGCTGGTCTGCCTGCTGTTTGGAGATGGATGGTGGATAAGCAGGCAAGGTGGAACCTACCTTCACTTTCAGAAGCAGGGGCTAGGGAGCTTCGTCGCTCTAGGTGTCAGAAAGAGGTGGAGAGATTCCTCTTGCTGCCTTTGGCTCAGGAGATGGAGCGGGAAAAGGGCGAGTCTGAGACAGCAAATGAAGGCCTCTGGAGAGCTGACTGCCCTCCCTGGACCAGATTCCAAGTTCGTCCTGGTAGAATGCTGCTGTCTCTCTCCCTCACCCAGGCCTGTGGTGTCTGGCTGCTCTTCTCAAGGAAACATTTTTCTTTGAATTCCTAGAAAAATTGGACCCATTAATTGAATTCACCTTCAGGCGGCTTAACTTGCATGGCCAGCACTTACTCAGCAGATAACCACCAGCCTCATTAACCTTGGCTTGTTCTCAAGAGGGTTTTTTTTGGAGGTGTGGAGAATTGGTTGTGGTTGTGGTGATGGTGGAACTTATGAGTTACTCTTTGGTAATTTCAGAGTATGTTGGGAGCACAGTCATTATTTTGCTAAGTCAACACAGCTGGTGTTCCAAGTCCTCTTTGTTGATGGTGGTGATGTGTATGTATATGTGTTTCATGTGAGTTCACGTGTACACACTCGTTTTAAAAACTGAGTAGTGGCCTTTTCCTGGCAGCATCTGTTACCCACTAGGTGTTGCCAGGAGATCACAAAACTCACACCTTGGGGTCTGTTAGCACCTCGTTTCTCAAAATGGGGTCCTTTGTTGTTGGACCAAATCACCAGGAGAGCTTCCTAAAAATACAGATTCCTTGGCCCCTTAGGGACCTGCTGTATCAGATTCTCTGGTGCTGGAGACCAGGAATGTGCATTTTATCAACCCTCCTGGCTGACCCTGATAAACAGAATCGGGAGAATCAGTGCTGTAGGCAAGATTCCCAGCATCCTTTCCATATGTCCGCTGGGTTGTCATCTTGCTTATGCTTATATTTCACATTACAAAGTACTCGCGTTTCTCAGGGATCACTAGGTGGATGTTGTTTGTTTTTATTGAACACTGTGGTCCAGTGGAGTGACCTTTGCTGCTCTCCTTCATGTCTTCATGTCTGTCAACTTGGTTGACAGCTGGGAACTCTTGCTTCCCCTACTCCCTCAAGGCCCCAGGTTGTAGGTGATAGAGTCAGGATTCCACCCCAGGCAGTCTGACTTCAAAGTCTGCGCTCTTGTACATTACAACATGTGGTGTTGCAGACACTCCTGTGTGCACAGAACTTCTTCCTGCTCCCATGACCATCTACTTGCTCAGCCATACAGAGGGTAGACCAGATACACCAGAAAGTTACCACTTAGGGAATATCCTCCACCAAATACAGGCTGCTTCCTTTCCCTTCAGGAGATGAGTGTGGTCCTGAAACTTGTTCTAGGTTGTCTACCTGAGTTTCTCACTGTGACTGAGCCCTAGTTGCCCACAGCAGGGACCAGCTCATAACGCTTCCTGTACTGGCTTCCTCACTGTCTCATGTCCCTACTCCCCAAACAGTGCTCCCAGATCAGCTACTTGTACCCAAACCCTTATCTCAAGGGGTCTACTTCTGGGACACGTACTTAAACTGTCTTAAGTGTATCATCCCATTGAATCTTCACATCAACTTTGCTGAGTAGGAATCTTCATGCCTTACTTTATAGATGAAGAAAAGGAGGCATAGAGAAGGAAAGCCACTGGAGCCCACCCAGGAGTGGAACCCAGGTCTGTTGGCACCAGTGCACAGGCTCTCAGCCTGTACTTTGTTTGGTGGAGTCTTGGGGTAAGTGGTAGGTGGTGCATGGTGTGTGTTGGATTGGGCAAGTTCTGATCTTCTCTTGCTGCACTCCACCCCTCTTCTAGCTGAGAAGGTGTACATCTTTAAATTTACAGTGTAGGTAGAGAAGAAAGGAACCTTGACATTAGGCTCCATGCTCTGTGTTAAGCCAGGGTACCTACCTTGGGCTTGGCTTGGTTGTGTCCAAGCCTTTTGATAATAACTTGGACTGAATGCAGAGCAAACCTCAGACAAAACAGACCCTTCCTGGTGGAGCCCCCTACTCCCCAGTGCCCTTGATCTAAGCACTGCCTTCCTCACCACCCTCCTCCCTTTCATGAGTCGACCTCTGGGTCCCAGAAAAATGCTTCTGTAAAAACCGACTTTACCTGGTGGGAAGGCTTGCAGGGGTTTTTGTGTTGATTGATTTTGAGTCTGTGATCTTGTTTTTGGATGTCTGGGTGGTTCCCAAGGTCTGCCTTCATGTTATAATTTTGCACTTGAGCCCACAGGCTATTCTGCCAAGAGCTGAATTTCTGTTTTGTTTTTTTTTTCTTTAAGTAAATAATAAACTGCTGTGGAATGGTAATAAACTTCCAGAGTCTCCAGGGGTACAGCCTCTCACTTACTCATTTGGTGAATTCAGCATGTCTTCGGGCTCCACGGGCATGAGGCAGTGAGGCCACACATTCCTCTGGTAAATATCTATGGAGTATTCATCTGTGCAGGCCTGTGAATATGTCATTACAAAGGTGACAAGGACTATTGTGGAAAAGAAATGGTGATGTGAGAGAGAATAGCAGTGGGCCAAATTTTATCACTGTTACTGGGTTTGTCATATAAACTATTACAGAATTTATGGATTTCGCAATTAAAGCATACATCTTGTAATTAGTACCTGTAGTAATAATTATAGGTGATTCTTCGTACTTAGTCATATAAAGCACGAACACACAAACAAGTGAGATTGTACTGCATATATTGTTCTTCAATTTGTTGCTTCTTTTAATTTAGGATATATCATGAATCTCTTCCCAAGACAGTGCAGAAAGACTGCCTCATTAAAAAAAATCCTCATAACAAAGACTTTCAAACATATGCAAAAGTAGAGAGAATAGTGAAATGAATCCCCCTTAGCCCATCTCAATTATCAACTCTTGGTCAAACATATCTCATCTAGACACTCCCTCTATCAGCTTCCCCTTTTCCCATATTATTTTAAAGAAAATTGCAAATGCTATACCGTTGGATTTATAAATATCTCAGTATATCTCATTCCTTTTTGTCTATACTGTAATATTGACTGTATACAAGTTTCTTTTCCCCATCGACAGGCATTTCAGCTCTGTTTTATCTAGGTAAAGACACATTTTTAGTTGTAAATGGGGGTTTTATCCTCCTCTGAAGGGCACTGCCTTCCTCCCCCTCCTCCCTTTCATGAGTCGACCTCTGGGTCCCAGAAAAATGCTTCTGTAAAAACCGACTTTACCTGGTGGGAAGGCTTGCAGGGGTTTTTGTGTTGATTGATTTTGAGTCTGTGATCTTGTTTTTGGATGTCTGGGTGGTTCCCAAGGTCTGCCTTCATGTTATAATTTTGCACTTGAGCCCACAGGCTATTCTGCCAAGAGCTGAATTTCTGTTTTGTTTTTTTTTTCTTTAAGTAAATAATAAACTGCTGTGGAATGGTAATAAACTTCCAGAGTCTCCAGGGGTACAGCCTCTCACTTACTCATTTGGTGAATTCAGCATGTCTTCGGGCTCCACGGGCATGAGGCAGTGAGGCCACACATTCCTCTGGTAAATATCTATGGAGTATTCATCTGTGCAGGCCTGTGAATATGTCATTACAAAGGTGACAAGGACTATTGTGGAAAAGAAATGGTGATGTGAGAGAGAATAGCAGTGGGCCAAATTTTATCACTGTTACTGGGTTTGTCATATAAACTATTACAGAATTTATGGATTTCGCAATTAAAGCATACATCTTGTAATTAGTACCTGTAGTAATAATTATAGGTGATTCTTCGTACTTAGTCATATAAAGCACGAACACACAAACAAGTGAGATTGTACTGCATATATTGTTCTTCAATTTGTTGCTTCTTTTAATTTAGGATATATCATGAATCTCTTCCCAAGACAGTGCAGAAAGACTGCCTCATTAAAAAAAATCCTCATAACAAAGACTTTCAAACATATGCAAAAGTAGAGAGAATAGTGAAATGAATCCCCCTTAGCCCATCTCAATTATCAACTCTTGGTCAAACATATCTCATCTAGACACTCCCTCTATCAGCTTCCCCTTTTCCCATATTATTTTAAAGAAAATTGCAAATGCTATACCGTTGGATTTATAAATATCTCAGTATATCTCATTCCTTTTTGTCTATACTGTAATATTGACTGATAAATATACCATAGTTTACTTATCCTGTCTCCTATCGACAGGCATTTCAGCTCTGTTTTATCTAGGTAAAGACACATTTTTTAGTTGTAAATGTGAATGAAATGAGAGGTGTTTTATCCTCCTCTGAAGGGGCCCTTATACTGAACATGCCAACTCTCCAGACCTAAGTAAAACAAAAGTTCACTTTGTTGCTGCTTCTTGCCATCCTGGATCCAGTAGGGAGGGAGGTCTCTGAACTAGGCAGGAAAGGAGGAGGTTTGCTGACCGTGGGATGGGTTGGGGTGAGGTGGTCGTACCCACAGCCTGGTCAGGGAGGCATAGCAATCTTACCAGTGGGTCCCAGCAGGTGTTAGGGCCACGGAACAGACTGAAGTGTTGTAGCTTCCAGGGGCTACTGCTTCAAATCACCCCAATGGAGTGACCTAAAACAACGGAAATCTATTCTTTCACAGTTCTGAAGTCCAGAAGTATGGAATCAGTGTATTGGCAGGGTCCCACTTGGAAGGCTCTAGGGCATAATTCTTTCTTGCCTTTTCGAGGTTCCGATGGGTTCAGGACTCCCTGGTGTGTGGCTGCCTCACCCCAATCCCTGCCTCCATCTTCATATGACCTTCTTCCCTGAGTATCTCTATGTCCTCCCTTATTTTTAAACAAGGACACTTTCACTGGATTTAGGGCCCACCCTAATAATCTCATCTCAATTCTTACTTTAATTATATCTGCAAAGACTCTATTGCTAAATAAGATCGCATTCTGAGGTTTGGGATAAATGTGATTATTTTGGGGGGATTCTCCTCAGCTTACTACAGGGATTGTCCAGGCAGTCACAGGCCAGGCTACAGAGTGGTTAGGGTGCATGCACCTGCAAGCAACCAAGAGCTCTCCTCTTGGTATGTGATTAGGAGGATCTACAGGAAGACTAGAGGTTGGTGTTTTGGAGTTTGATTCGGAAGTTCCATGATGTCTGGGCCATGGATTGGGGATTCTGTAATTATCCTGGCTTTTCCTTCATGGTTATAAGATGGCTGCTATGGCTCAAGCAGGAAACCTTGAGCCAAAGATCTGGAAAGAGAGAGAGGAGGAGAAGAAGGGGAAGAAGAAGGAGGAGGAGACGGGAAATAAGAAGAATGAGGAGGAGTAGGGGAAAGAGGAGGAAGAAAACAAGAGGAGGAAGAGGAAAAGGACTGGAGGAGGAGGAAGAAGAAGGAAGGGAATAAGAAAGAGAAGGAGGAGGAGGAAGAGGATGAGGAGGGGGAAGAGGAGGAAAATGGGAAGAAGGAGAAGAAGAAAAAATGAAATTAGTGTTCTTATGAGGGAAGAGACATCCCTTTGTACCTCCTTGGTCGAGATTGGGTCACATGGCTATCTCAGCTGCAAGGGAGGCTGAGAAAGCAACCATCTCTTTCGTTCAACCTCTGTAGATGGAGCTGAGAGTAAAAGAAAGAGTGGATGAACAACCCTCCAGCACTTCCAAATAAATTTCCAACTAATGCATTACGCTCTTCTATTTTGCTACATTTAGTTTCCCCACTGCAGGAAAGAGCTGTCATCTTGTTCTCTCAGGATCTAAGGACATCAACTCATGTCTGGGATTGTTTCATTATAAGGTTGCTTCTGTTTGGAGGGCTTCTGCCCCCAAGAAGGGGGTTCTTCTGGAAAAACCCTGTTAAATTAGTAGATTTAGTCTCTTTCCCTCCACAATTAGGACAGTGCTGAAATGAACATCCTTGTCCGTAAATATTTGTACTTACACAATTGTATTTTGGTGGGTTGTGTTTCCTGATATAGGATTGCTGTGTTGAAATACCCTGTACATTCTTTTTTAATTTTTATTTATTTATTTTTTAAAGATTTATTTATTTATTTTGGGGGGTGGGGTGGGGAGGGAGGGGAGCAGGTGGGCTACTTCTATTGGTCTTTCATTTGTCTATTTTCATCCATCTTTTTGTTCTTTGGCCCGTGTGGGCCTCCCATCGCAGTGGCCTCTGTTGTCGCAGAGCACGGGTTCTGGGCACATGTGCTCCAGAGCTCCGACTCGGTAATTGGACACATCGGTCCAGCCACTCCGTGGCATGTGGGATCTTCCCAGGCCAGGGATCGAACTGGTGCCCCTTGCACTACAAGGTGGTGTCCTTACCCACTGGACCACCAGGGAAGCCCCTACCCTGTCTATTCTTAATGTTGATATTTTAAAATTTTGGCCTCTTATTTATTTATTTTCATCTGTCTTTATTCTTTGGCCTGTGTGGGCCTCCCATTGCAGTGGCCTCTCTTGTTGCAGAGCACTGGCTCTGGGCACATGCGCTCCAGAGCGTCCAGAGCGCTAGCTCCTAATTGGACACACCGGTCCAGCTGCTCTGTGGTATGTGGGATCTTCCCAAGCCAGGAATCAAACTTATGCCCCCTGCACTGCAAGGCAGACTCTTTACCCACTGGACCACCAGGGAAGCCTCTCTGTACACTTTTTTTTTTTTTTTAACTTTTATTTATTTATTTTTGGCTGTGCTGGGTCTTTGCTGATGTGTGGGTTTAGCTGCTGTGTGGTATATGGGATCTTCCTGGTTCAGGGATCGAACCTGTGTCTCCTGCATTGGCAGACGGGGTTCTTTTTTTTTTTTTTAAAGATTTATCCATTTATTTATTTTTGGGCGGGGGTCGGGTTGGGGGGTCGGGTTGGGGAGGGAGGGAGGGGAGCGGGCGGGCCACTTCCATTGGTCTTCCATCTCTCTATTTTCATCCGTCTTTGTTCTTTGGCCCGCGTGGGCCTCCCATCGCGGTGGCGTCTGTCATTGCAGAGCTCCGGTTCTGGGCGCATGCGCTCCAGAGCTCCGGCTCTGCGATTGGACACATCGGTCCAGCCGCTCCGCGGCACGTGGGATCTTCCCAGGCCAGGGATCGAACCGGCGCCCCTTGCACTGCAAGGCGGTGTCCTTATCCACTGGACCACCAGGGGAAGCCCGGCAGACGGGTTCTTATCCACTGAGCCACAAGGGAAGCCCTCTGTACATTCTTGATGGGAGCTTTTTAGGGCTGCTTCCAGATCCCACTGCTCATCCTCAGGCTGACAGTAGCCCACAGTTTTCAGGGAAAAGTGAGCAGGAATATGCATATCTCTAGCTTCCCTCTAAAATCCATCATCTCAGCCCCAGTGTGCCTTCCCTGTTTTGGCAGCAAAGTTCTCTGATGACTCTGAAGCTGTTGTGTACATTATTCATACATCTTTTTATATCACCTACTGTGGTACTAGCTGGGGACAGCAAATACTACAAACATGGCACCAATAAAAAAGAATGTGTAATCAGCCTTTAAAAATTCCTTCTTGTCTGCCAAGGGCAGCACGTGAGGGTGGAGAGTGAGCAGCTGGCTGGTCCTGCTCATTTTGAGGTGATTTTACTCCAAAATGATGAGACTGTTTGACCATCATCTCTCCCTGACCTCTGGAAGAGGCAGATCACAGGAACCCAGCAGATTTTATGGGGAGAGAGTACGTGTCTGATGCTACAAGTAAGGAGAAAAATGATTTTTAAAAACACTTTATACCTTTGCTGTAAGTGCAAGGTTTATTACTGGCTCTGTATTTCAGATGGTGACAGGTGGGGCTTGTTGGTTATTGCTTATTTAGTTTTTCCTTCCATTTTTTTTTTTAAAGATTTATTTATTTATTTATTTTGGGCGGGGGTCGGGTTGGGGAGGGAGGGGAGTGGGCGGGCCACTTCTATTGGTCTTTCATTTCTCCGTTTTCATCCGTCTTTGTTCTTTGGCTCCTGTGGGCCTCCCATCACGGTGGCATCTGTCGTTGCAGAGCACCGGCTCTAGGCGCATGCGCTCCAGAGCTCCGGTTTGGTGATTGGACACATCGGTCCAGCCGCTCCGCGGCACGTGGGATCTTCCCAGGCCAGGGATCGAACCGGCGCCCCTTGCACTGCAAGGTGGTGTCCTTACCCACTGGACCACCAGGGGAAGCCCCTCCATTTTGTTTTATTGAGACATAATATATACACAGTAAACTGCACTCATTTTTTTAAAATTGGGACTTTGCAGATGGCACCACGGTAAAGAATCTGTCTGTAAATGAAGGAGACTCAGGACATGTGGGTTTGATCCCTGGGTTGGAAAGATCCCCTGGAGGAGGAGATGGCAGTCCACTCCAGTATTCTTGCCTGGGAAATCCCATGGACAAAGGAGCCTGGAAGGCTATAGTCCTTGGGATCACAAAGAGCCAGGAACGATTGAGCACACACGCACAAGGTGCACTCATCTTTTTTTCTTCTTTTTAAAAAAGAATCTAGATAAAATTTGCATAATATCAACCCTTTTGAAGTGAACAGTACAGGAGCGTTCAGCACATTCACACTGCTGTGTCGTGCCACCTCTCTATCTAGTTCCAAAACATCTTCATCTCTTGGAAATGAAACCCCAAAGCTGCTCAGCTATCGCTCCTGGTTCCCCCTCCCAACCTGGCAACCACAAATTTACCCTCAGCAGACTCATGTATAAACAGAATCGTAAAATATGTGACCACAATCACTTGGTCATATCTAAAGTGCACTCATCTTAAATGTGCAATTTGATGATTTTTTTACACATGTGATCAGCTGGTTGTGGGTTGAATTGTGTCCCCCCAAAGGATATGTTGCAGGACCTCAGCAAGTGACCTGATCTGGTCACAGAGTTGCTGCACATGTGTTTAGTTAGGATGAGGTCATAGTGGATGGGGTAGAGGTGGGGCTTAGTCCAATGTGGCTGGTGTCCTTGTAAGAAGAGGGAAGTTTGGATACCCACACTGGGACAGAGAAGGCTCTGTGAACATGAAAGCACAGGTTGACATGATGCCTCTGAACTAAGAAGTCAAGGTTGCTGATGACCACCAGAGGCTGGAAGGGAGACATGGAAGGATATTCCCCCTAGAGCTGATGGAGAGAGAACATGGCCTTGCTGATATCTTCATCGCAGAAATCTGGCCTCCAGAAATCCAAGACCATAAGTCTCTGTTGTGTTCAGCCTCCTGCTTTGCCGTACTTTGTTATGATATGTTTGTGAGCTGACATACTTGTGTAACAACCTCCAAGATGCAAATACAACGTCTTTTCAGCTACCAAATATTTCTCTTGGGCTTCTGCCCAGATCATCACCCCCTACTCGCCCAAGGGAACCGTCCATTCTGATTTCTATGGTCATTGATCTATTTTACCTATCCTTGAACTTTGTATAACTGAAGTCATCCAGTGGTAATGCTTCTGAGCTCATCTTCTTTCATTCAGAGTCAGGTCTGCGAGACTCCTCATCTTGCTGCATGTGGAGATTACTGCTGATTCTCTCTGTAAACATTTACTCACCACCTGCAGTGTACTGGGTCCTGTGTTAGGCTCTGAGAATGGAGGTTATTCCTTGTCCAGTTTAGAAGAGAAAGCTGTAAACCACTCACCATGAGATGATATGGACACTGGCTGATGGGGGTATGGGTTTGGGAGCCAACAGAGTCTAGGGAAGCCAGGCGAGTCTATACAAAAGAGGTAGGATGCTCATGCTGAACATTCTGGGATGGGGTACTGTCTGGAATGGAGGCATGGAGTTGGGGGTGCAGGGTTGTGGGAAGGGGGAAGGAGTGTGTGAGGAGTTCAGCGCTCAGGAATAAAGTGCTGTAGATGAATGAGAGAGATTAATCAACTAGTGTAGGGATTGGCAAGCTACAGTCCAAACCTGTCCACTGCCTGCTTTTGTAAATAAAGTCTTATTGGAACACAGTCACACCTATTGATTTACATATAATGTTTGGCTGCTTTTGCACTACAGCTGCAGCCTTGAGTAATTGTGATAGGCTGTATGACCGCCAAAACGTGGGCTAGATATTTATCATATGACTCTTTACAAAAAAAATTACATGAACTGTAGTCTAGTCATATGCCAGGAGCCGTATAGGTCCCCTTCAATTATATTCCAGTTTAATAACCACAGGAGCCCTGCAAGGCCATTGACCACTTTAAAAGGTTTAAGGTCCCTGCGAACATGGCCTTGCTGATATCTTCATCGCAGAAATCTGGCCTCCAGAAATCCAAGACCATAAGTCTCTGTTGTGTTCAGCCTCCTGCTTTGCCGTACTTTGTTATGATATGTTTGTGAGCTGACATACTTGTGTAACAACCTCCAAGATGCAAATACAACGTCTTTTCAGCTACCAAATATTTCTCTTGGGCTTCTGCCCAGATCATCACCCCCTACTCGCCCAAGGGAACCGTCCATTCTGATTTCTATGGTCATTGATCTATTTTACCTATCCTTGAACTTTGTATAACTGAAGTCATCCAGTGGTAATGCTTCTGAGCTCATCTTCTTTCATTCAGAGTCAGGTCTGCGAGACTCCTCATCTTGCTGCATGTGGAGATTACTGCTGATTCTCTCTGTAAACATTTACTCACCACCTGCAGTGTACTGGGTCCTGTGTTAGGCTCTGAGAATGGAGGTTATTCCTTGTCCAGTTTAGAAGAGAAAGCTGTAAACCACTCACCATGAGATGATATGGACACTGGCTGATGGGGGTATGGGTTTGGGAGCCAACAGAGTCTAGGGAAGCCAGGCGAGTCTATACAAAAGAGGTAGGATGCTCATGCTGAACATTCTGGGATGGGGTACTGTCTGGAATGGAGGCATGGAGTTGGGGGTGCAGGGTTGTGGGAAGGGGGAAGGAGTGTGTGAGGAGTTCAGCGCTCAGGAATAAAGTGCTGTAGATGAATGAGAGAGATTAATCAACTAGTGTAGGGATTGGCAAGCTACAGTCCAAACCTGTCCACTGCCTGCTTTTGTAAATAAAGTCTTATTGGAACACAGTCACACCTATTGATTTACATATAATGTTTGGCTGCTTTTGCACTACAGCTGCAGCCTTGAGTAATTGTGATAGGCTGTATGACCGCCAAAACGTGGGCTAGATATTTATCATATGACTCTTTACAAAAAAAATTACATGAACTGTAGTCTAGTCATATGCCAGGAGCCGTATAGGTCCCCTTCAATTATATTCCAGTTTAATAACCACAGGAGCCCTGCAAGGGAGCCATTTTGTACCCACTTTAAAGATGAGGATCTTTAAGGTCAGAGTGATAAAGTGATTTTTGAAAAAATTTTTTGGAGTATAGTTGCTTTATAATGTTGTTTCTGCTGTAAAGTAAAGAGAATTAGTTACATATGTACATATATCTGCTCTTTCAATGATTCTTTTCCCATATAGGTCAATTATTAAATAGAGTTCACTGTACTATATAGTAAGTGTTTATTAGTTATCTGTGTTATACGTGTGTGTGCTTGTACGCTCAGTTGTGTCCAACTCTGCGATGCTGTGAACTGTAGCCTGCCAGGCTCCTCCATCCATGGGATTCCCCAGGCAGGAATACTAGAGTATGTTGCCATTTTCTTCTCCAGGGGATCTTCCCAACCCAAGAATCAAAGCCACATCTCTCGCATCTTCTCATTGGCAAGCAGTTTCTTTATTAGCTGAGCCACCAGGAAAGCCAGGTGGCTTCCATTTCGTACATATGTATATGATATTGATTATATGTGAAATCTAAAAAAAATGATGCAAATGAACTTACTTACAAAATATAAAAAGTATGTTTTCTATATCTGTGATATCACAAAGAGTTGGACACAAGTAAGCAACTAACACATTTCTGTACAAAGTATCATTTTTTAGATTACACACATAAGCAATATCATGTGGTATTTGTCTTTCTCTGTCTGACCACTTCCTTAGCCTCTCAAGGTCCATCTATGTTGCTGCAAATGGCCTTATTTCATTCCTTTTTTATGGCTAACATTCCATTGTTTCAATGTATAGGTACCACGTCTTCTTTAGGTAAAGTGATTTTTAAGCTCACAACTGAGCAATAGGAGGAGCCTGAGTTCAAAGGAGCTTCTCCAGAGTAACTGAAATCAGTTCCTCTGATTCAACGATCACTGGAGGAAGTAGGTGGAGGCCAGATTGTGGAAAGCCTGGTGTCATTTTTATCTTTGGGAAACAGGGAGACACTGAAGGTCCCTAAGAGGAAGGTGTGATCAGGCAGGCAAAAATTACATGAACTGTAGTCTAGTCATATGCCAGGAGCCGTATAGGTCCCCTTCAATTATATTCCAGTTTAATAACCACAGGAGCCCTGCAAGGGAGCCATTTTGTACCCACTTTAAAGATGAGGATCTTTAAGGTCAGAGTGATAAAGTGATTTTTGAAAAAATTTTTTGGAGTATAGTTGCTTTATAATGTTGTTTCTGCTGTAAAGTAAAGAGAATTAGTTACATATGTACATATATCTGCTCTTTCAATGATTCTTTTCCCATATAGGTCAATTATTAAATAGAGTTCACTGTACTATATAGTAAGTGTTTATTAGTTATCTGTGTTATACGTGTGTGTGCTTGTACGCTCAGTTGTGTCCAACTCTGCGATGCTGTGAACTGTAGCCTGCCAGGCTCCTCCATCCATGGGATTCCCCAGGCAGGAATACTAGAGTATGTTGCCATTTTCTTCTCCAGGGGATCTTCCCAACCCAAGAATCAAAGCCACATCTCTCGCATCTTCTCATTGGCAAGCAGTTTCTTTATTAGCTGAGCCACCAGGAAAGCCAGGTGGCTTCCATTTCGTACATATGTATATGATATTGATTATATGTGAAATCTAAAAAAAATGATGCAAATGAACTTACTTACAAAATATAAAAAGTATGTTTTCTATATCTGTGATATCACAAAGAGTTGGACACAAGTAAGCAACTAACACATTTCTGTACAAAGTATCATTTTTTAGATTACACACATAAGCAATATCATGTGGTATTTGTCTTTCTCTGTCTGACCACTTCCTTAGCCTCTCAAGGTCCATCTATGTTGCTGCAAATGGCCTTATTTCATTCCTTTTTTATGGCTAACATTCCATTGTTTCAATGTATAGGTACCACGTCTTCTTTAGGTAAAGTGATTTTTAAGCTCACAACTGAGCAATAGGAGGAGCCTGAGTTCAAAGGAGCTTCTCCAGAGTAACTGAAATCAGTTCCTCTGATTCAACGATCACTGGAGGAAGTAGGTGGAGGCCAGATTGTGGAAAGCCTGGTGTCATTTTTATCTTTGGGAAACAGGGAGACACTGAAGGTCCCTAAGGAAGGGAAGGGTGTGATCAGGCAGGCTGAGACCATCACATCCAAGCTGTTTGGTGGGTTTGGGGCCCAGGACTCCTCTGGTAGAGTTTTTCTCTCATCCAGGAAAGTCTTCTCAGGAGGACCATTCACTTGGGAAAGGAAGAGAACATGCTGACTGATACCCTGCATTTCTGAGTCAGGCGTTGGGAGCTGCAGGCCTCTCCTGACACAGCCTCGAGGAGGTGAGCAGAGAGGAGGGACATGTATCAGCCCAGTGCCTGGACTGAGATCTCAGCATACGGGTGCCCTTCTCACACAGCAGGTTTCTACACCGATCTCATCTCATTCTCATCACAGACCATGGTGAAGATGGGAAGGGAAGAGGTTCTCCCTCGGAACCTAGATTAGAATTTCAGGGCCTGCAGGGACAGGGGCATGGGTAGTGATTGCTAACAGGTATGGAGTTTCTTTTCATTTTTTTGGCCATATTGCATGGCATGGATGGAACCTGTGCCCCCTGCAGTAGAAGTGTGGAGTCTAAACCCTGGACCACCAGGGAAGTCCTAGGGTTTCTTTTAAGGTGAAGAAAATGTTCTGGAATTAGATAGTGGTGATGGTTGCATTACTCTGTGAATATACTAAAAGCTACTGAAGTGTAAAGTTTAAGAAGGTGAGTTTTCACTACTGTATTTAAAATAGATTATCAACAAGAACCTGTTCTATAGCATAGGGAACTTGGCTTGATAATCTGTGATAGCCTAAATGGGCAAAGAATTTGAAAAATAATGGATACTTTCATGGGTATAACTGAATCACTTTGCTGTAACTAACACATCACTGTTAATCAACTTACTCCAATATAAAATAAAAATTAAAAAGAAAACTACCTACAAAAAAGAGGGTGATATTATAGTGAGTCATATCTTAATGTTAAAATAATAATCACAATAATAAAAGCCTCTAATTCATGATGGCACAAGAAGCATGGTCAGGGCCGAGGTTGAAGTGAAGAAAGTGAAAGTGTCAGTTGCTCAATCATGTCTGACTCTCTGCGACCCCATGGACTGTAGTCCACCTGGCTTCTCTGTCTATGGCATTCTCCAGGTAGGAATATTGGAATGGGTTGCCATTCCTTTCTCCAGGGGACTTCCTGACCCAGGGATTGAATCTTGGTCTCCTGCAGGGCAGGTGGATTCTTTACCATCTGAGCCACCAGGGAAGCCCAGGCCAAGGTTGACCTCAGGCTGTTTCAAGGGTCCAGTCTAATCCTGTCCAAACCTTGTTCTTCCACACAGGATATATGAATGCCATACCAAAGAAATTCCGAGTCACTAGATTTATTTGCTTTAGAGGGAAAAACATGGGTTGAAGAGATGATGGGGCAAGTGGTTGGATCATCAAATGGAGGCCCAGCCAGGCCATGCATCAACAGTGCCTCACTTTCCCCATTTGGCAGAGTGGTTGGTGATAATGATCACATAGGTTGCCCAGATGAATAAATGAGTTAACACAAGTGATATCTTCTGAAGTGTGTGTCCAGCTGGTAGCAAGTGCTGAGTAAATTTTCTCTTGTGTTTTTCTGGGTTGTCAGGAACACCAGTCTGGACCTGGCTCCAGTCTTTGAGCTTGGGTGTGCCTGCAGCTGCCTCCTCTCCTTTATTCGAGAGATCAGGCTGATGCTGTGGTCCAGGTACAAAGGTGAAGGGAGAGAAAACCCCCAGGGACTGATAACATTAGACCAACCTTTGTTCTCAGACTGATAACATTAGACCAACCTTTGTTCTCGGGTCAGTTCTCCACCTCCCTGATTTTGAGCGTGATAGATATAAGGCTTCAAGAGATCTGAGGGTGCGGGGGTCACATAATAATTGTCGTACGTTTTAATGTTAATATTCAAATTGTGATTTGAGTGAACTTAGATAATCAAAAGCTTTTAAGTTCGACTAGACTCCCCTTTCTCTGTTCAGCCTTTGCAAGGCTGAATAGCTTTGAATGGCCACACATTTGCATAATAGCTTCCATAAAGCTAATCATTTTAGGTCTAGAAGCATTTTTGCCTGGGACCATCACAGTCTTCCACTGGTTCCTCTGTGTGTGTGTGTGTGTGTGTGTGTGTGTGTGCGTGTGCACGCATGCGCGCGCTCTCAGTTGCTCATTTGTGTTCAACTCTTTGTGACCCCCTCCAGGCTCCTCTGTCCATGGAATTTTCCAGGCAAGAATCCTGGAGCAGATTGCCATTTCCTACTCCAGGAGATCTTCCCTGACTCAGGGATCGAACCTGCGTCTCTTATGTCTCCTACTTTGGCAAGTGGATTCTTTACAACTGTGCCACCTGGGAAGCTTCCTAGCTGATGTGTAAGATCAGGGAAATGGAGGGTTTTTTCAGGTGGGACAAGGGGTGTGGAGAGTCTAGCTGTTGCCCACGTGGAGTATGGAAGGACAGACCAGGCTCCAGGAAAGGTGTCTTTGACCTTGTTCCTCCTGCCATTTTGAAGTGTGTTGAGAGAGGGAGAAGAAGCCTGAGGACACTGGAGAAGGTCTATAGTATGGGCTTTTTTTCTGCCAAAAAATAGGCAGAGTGGTTGGTGATAATGATCACATAGGTTGCCCAGATGAATAAATGAGTTAACACAAGTGATATCTTCTGAAGTGTGTGTCCAGCTGGTAGCAAGTGCTGAGTAAATTTTCTCTTGTGTTTTTCTGGGTTGTCAGGAACACCAGTCTGGACCTGGCTCCAGTCTTTGAGCTTGGGTGTGCCTGCAGCTGCCTCCTCTCCTTTATTCGAGAGATCAGGCTGATGCTGTGGTCCAGGTACAAAGGTGAAGGGAGAGAAAACCCCCAGGGACTGATAACATTAGACCAACCTTTGTTCTCAGACTGATAACATTAGACCAACCTTTGTTCTCGGGTCAGTTCTCCACCTCCCTGATTTTGAGCGTGATAGATATAAGGCTTCAAGAGATCTGAGGGTGCGGGGGTCACATAATAATTGTCGTACGTTTTAATGTTAATATTCAAATTGTGATTTGAGTGAACTTAGATAATCAAAAGCTTTTAAGTTCGACTAGACTCCCTTTCTCTGTTCAGCCTTTGCAAGGCTGAATAGCTTTGAATGGCCACACATTTGCATAATAGCTTCCATAAAGCTAATCATTTTAGGTCTAGAAGCATTTTGCCTGGGACCATCACAGTCTTCCACTGGTTCCTCTGTGTGTGTGTGTGTGTGTGTGTGTGTGTGTGCGCTCAGTCACTCAGTTGCTCATTTGTGTTCAACTCTTTGTGACCCCCTCCAGGCTCCTCTGTCCATGGAATTTTCCAGGCAAGAATCCTGGAGCAGATTGCCATTTCCTACTCCAGGAGATCTTCCCTGACTCAGGGATCGAACCTGCGTCTCTTATGTCTCCTACTTTGGCAAGTGGATTCTTTACAACTGTGCCACCTGGGAAGCTTCCTAGCTGATGTGTAAGATCAGGGAAATGGAGGGTTTTTTCAGGTGGGACAAGGGGTGTGGAGAGTCTAGCTGTTGCCCACGTGGAGTATGGAAGGACAGACCAGGCTCCAGGAAAGGTGTCTTTGACCTTGTTCCTCCTGCCATTTTGAAGTGTGTTGAGAGAGGGAGAAGAAGCCTGAGGACACTGGAGAAGGTCTATAGTATGGGCTTATTAATTATTTGGGAGAAATTTCCCAAGTCAGTCCTGAAAGTGGCCACTGGTCAAAAACTGCCTTTAAGTTAGTGAATGCCACATAGCCAAATGAAATACGGGCAGATTTTCTTTCTGTTTTTGTCTCTGAGTCTCAGATACTCAGGAGCCCCAACTACTGGGTAGTAATCACTGTTTCCATGCTTCTTGAGTTCATGCATTTAAAATACTCTGAACCTTGAAAATCTGCACATCGTGATCATGGAGGGAAGTTTCTTTCTTTTTTAAATTCTATTTATTTATTTATTCATTTTTGACTATTCTGGGTTTTCACTGCTGCCACAGGCTCTTCTCTAGTTGCAGGGAGTGGGGGCTACTCTCTAGTTGATGTGAGCAGGCTTCTTGTTGCAGTGACTTCTCTTCTTGTGGAAGTTGGACTCTAGGGTACATGGGCTCAATAGTTGTGGCTCCAAGGCTCTAGAGCACAGCCTTAATAGTTGTGGGTCACGGGCTTAGTTGCTCTGCAGCATGTGGGATCTTCCCAGATCAGGAATGGAACCTGTGTCTCCTACACTGGCAGGCAAACTCTTTACCACTGAGCTACCAGGGAAGCCAGGTTTCTTCCTTTTTTTTTAAAAAAACTTTATTTATTTATTTGGCTGCACCAGGTCATAGTTGCAGCATGCAGATCTCTTAGTTTTGGCACACAGACTTTTTTTAGTTGCAGCATGTAAACTCTTAGTTGCAGCATTTGGAATCTAGTCCCCTGACCAGGGATCGAACCTGGATGCTCTGCATTGAGACACAGAGTTTTAGCCACTGGGCCACCAGGGAAGTCCCTCACCAGCTCCATCTTGAAGAACGTGTAGCTTGTTTCCTGCTCTTAGAACTGGTGTTACAAGGAATACCACTTTACTTGGCACTTCTGTGAGTGTATCTGGTGAATTCTGAGAGGTGGAATTGCCATGTTAAAGGGAATGTAATTTTATTAGATACTGCCAAATTGCTCTAAGTAATTAAAAATGTATTCCAGAAAATTTAAAATATAGAAAAAGTAGAGTAGTTTAATGCATGCTGGGTACCCGTGACACCGTTCAACAATTCCCAGCTTGTGGCCAGTCTTGTTTTGTCTACACTCCCTACCCCTGCCCACAGCGTCTCTGTAATTTAGAAGCAAAACCCAGACATGGCCACTGGTCAAAACTGCCTTTAAGTTAGTGAATGCCACATAGCCAAATGAAATACGGGCAGATTTTCTTTCTGTTTTTGTCTCTGAGTCTCAGATACTCAGGAGCCCCAACTACTGGGTAGTAATCACTGTTTCCATGCTTCTTGAGTTCATGCATTTAAAATACTCTGAACCTTGAAAATCTGCACATCGTGATCATGGAGGGAAGTTTCTTTCTTTTTTAAATTCTATTTATTTATTTATTCATTTTTGACTATTCTGGGTTTTCACTGCTGCCACAGGCTCTTCTCTAGTTGCAGGGAGTGGGGGCTACTCTCTAGTTGATGTGAGCAGGCTTCTTGTTGCAGTGACTTCTCTTCTTGTGGAAGTTGGACTCTAGGGTACATGGGCTCAATAGTTGTGGCTCCAAGGCTCTAGAGCACAGCCTTAATAGTTGTGGGTCACGGGCTTAGTTGCTCTGCAGCATGTGGGATCTTCCCAGATCAGGAATGGAACCTGTGTCTCCTACACTGGCAGGCAAACTCTTTACCACTGAGCTACCAGGGAAGCCAGGTTTCTTCCTTTTTTTTTAAAAAAACTTTATTTATTTATTTGGCTGCACCAGGTCATAGTTGCAGCATGCAGATCTCTTAGTTTTGGCACACAGACTTTTTTTAGTTGCAGCATGTAAACTCTTAGTTGCAGCATTTGGAATCTAGTCCCCTGACCAGGGATCGAACCTGGATGCTCTGCATTGAGACACAGAGTTTTAGCCACTGGGCCACCAGGGAAGTCCCTCACCAGCTCCATCTTGAAGAACGTGTAGCTTGTTTCCTGCTCTTAGAACTGGTGTTACAAGGAATACCACTTTACTTGGCACTTCTGTGAGTGTATCTGGTGAATTCTGAGAGGTGGAATTGCCATGTTAAAGGGAATGTAATTTTATTAGATACTGCCAAATTGCTCTAAGTAATTAAAAATGTATTCCAGAAAATTTAAAATATAGAAAAAGTAGAGTAGTTTAATGCATGCTGGGTACCCGTGACACCGTTCAACAATTCCCAGCTTGTGGCCAGTCTTGTTTTGTCTACACTCCCTACCCCTGCCCACAGCGTCTCTGTAATTTAGAAGCAAAACCCAGACATCATATATGCCAAATGAGAGATTTTAAAGTTTTAAACACTGTAGCATCTGTTTTCTTCTTTTTTTCTACCTTGATTTATTTTTAATTGAAGGATAATTACAATATTGTGCTTGCTTCTGCCATTCATCAAGATGGATCGGTCATAGGTGTACATATGTCCCTTCTCTCTTGAGCCTCCCTCCCACCTCCCACCCCATTCTACCCCTCTAGGTCACACAGGCCTGATTTGAGTTTCCTGAGTCATATAGCAAATTCCCACTGGCCATCTGTTTTACACATGCAAGTGTATATGTTTCCATACCACTCTCTCCATTAGTCCCACCTTCTCCTTCCTACCTGTCCTCCACGGTCATGCCCACAAGTCTCTTCTCTCTGTCTGCGTCTCCAATGCTGATTTGAAAATAGATTCATCTTTCTTGATTCCATGTATATGTGTTAATATGTGATATTTGTTTTTCTCTTTCTGACTTTCTTCACTCTGTATAATAAAACACGATAGCATCTGTTACTGAGATTCATGTGGTGGGATGGAACAGAGAGAAAAATCCTTTACATTTGGAGCACTTGTGTTCCCAGGACAGTCACCCCTGCACCCCGCCTGGGATACCTAGGCATCTGCTGTCACTGCTGCTTGTTGAGGAAATGGTGGCCCATCCCTCCCCACCGCAGAGGCTGTTCCTCATTTCCTCAGGAGTCAGCCTTGTACTGCAGATTTGCAGAGGAGACATTCTGGAAGGTTGAGTGGCTGAGAACGAGCTGACTCAGCCTGCTGCTTTGGAACTCTGATACAGAGCAGCTCCAGAACAATAAAAAAGTACTTTTGACCTGCTGTGTCTGCATGTTATCAGCAAGAGAGAGCTGTCCCTGTCACATACCAGAACTTTGGTATCTTGCCTTTAGAACATGTTAAAGGGAATGTAATTATTCTGCCAAATTGCTCTAAGTAATTAAAAATGTATTCCAGAAAATTTAAAATATAGAAAAAGTAGAGTAGTTTAATGCATGCTGGGTACCCGTGACACCGTTCAACAATTCCCAGCTTGTGGCCAGTCTTGTTTTGTCTACACTCCCTACCCCTGCCCACAGCGTCTCTGTAATTTAGAAGCAAAACCCAGACATCATATATGCCAAATGAGAGATTTTAAAGTTTTAAACACTGTAGCATCTGTTTTCTTCTTTTTTTCTACCTTGATTTATTTTTAATTGAAGGATAATTACAATATTGTGCTTGCTTCTGCCATTCATCAAGATGGATCGGTCATAGGTGTACATATGTCCCTTCTCTCTTGAGCCTCCCTCCCACCTCCCACCCCATTCTACCCCTCTAGGTCACACAGGCCTGATTTGAGTTTCCTGAGTCATATAGCAAATTCCCACTGGCCATCTGTTTTACACATGCAAGTGTATATGTTTCCATACCACTCTCTCCATTAGTCCCACCTTCTCCTTCCTACCTGTCCTCCACGGTCATGCCCACAAGTCTCTTCTCTCTGTCTGCGTCTCCAATGCTGATTTGAAAATAGATTCATCTTTCTTGATTCCATGTATATGTGTTAATATGTGATATTTGTTTTTCTCTTTCTGACTTTCTTCACTCTGTATAATAAAACACGATAGCATCTGTTACTGAGATTCATGTGGTGGGATGGAACAGAGAGAAAAATCCTTTACATTTGGAGCACTTGTGTTCCCAGGACAGTCACCCCTGCACCCCGCCTGGGATACCTAGGCATCTGCTGTCACTGCTGCTTGTTGAGGAAATGGTGGCCCATCCCTCCCCACCGCAGAGGCTGTTCCTCATTTCCTCAGGAGTCAGCCTTGTACTGCAGATTTGCAGAGGAGACATTCTGGAAGGTTGAGTGGCTGAGAACGAGCTGACTCAGCCTGCTGCTTTGGAACTCTGATACAGAGCAGCTCCAGAACAATAAAAAAGTACTTTTGACCTGCTGTGTCTGCATGTTATCAGCAAGAGAGAGCTGTCCCTGTCACATACCAGAACTTTGGTATCTTGCCTTAACAAATTTTCATATCTTTTTCCTGAGAGCAGTTAGAGAGGATCTGAATGGGGAAGGGCTTTTGGGGTGACTGACTCTCTGTGTGGAGTGGCGGGAAGTTTTCTCCAACACTCCTATCTTGACGGAGGATGGACTCTTACTTCAGTGAGTTTGAGGGTGTGACGTACATAACAGCATAACCTGGGAGGCAAGTTATCCTTCTGTCAGTGTCAGGAGCCTTGGCTTCTTTCTGAATCACCAAATCTGACTGAACACTTCAGGGAAGCAGGCAAGACGACCTTGTGTCCAGCTTCAAGACAGGGCACAAAGAAGGCACAGAAATGTGAAGGACGTCGGAATCAAATTACTCCTGAGATGTGCACTCCTCCTCACATTCCAGCAGTGATTCCCGAGGGCGTCTCCCTGCCTCAGTCTCCACAGCTGCCTCCCTGCCCCAGACTCACCTGTCCTCTCCTCCAGGTCAGGACAGTGCCCCTCACTGACTCTTCTGCTTCTGTCGTACCAACTGCAGCATCCAGAATGTGTCACGCCTGTGCTCCGTCACCTCTTGTGGCTCCATCTCACTGGGCAAAACCAAATCCCCACCTCCTACTCCACCCAGACCCTCACCCTCTCTGGGTGATTCCTGCAACCAGCCAGTCACTCGCCCCAGCTGTTCCCTCCACCTGCAATGCTCTTCTCATAAAGAGCTGCAGAACTTGTGTCCCAGGACAGTCACCCCTGCACCCCCCCTGGGATACCTAGGCATCTGCTGTCACTGCTGCTTGTTGAGGAAATGGTGGCCCATCCTCCCACCGCAGAGGCTGTTCCTCATTTCCTCAGGAGTCAGCCTTGTACTGCAGATTTGCAGAGGAGACATTCTGGAAGGTTGAGTGGCTGAGAACGAGCTGACTCAGCCTGCTGCTTTGGAACTCTGATACAGAGCAGCTCCAGAACAATAAAAAAGTACTTTTGACCTGCTGTGTCTGCATGTTATCAGCAAGAGAGAGCTGTCCCTGTCACATACCAGAACTTTGGTATCTTGCCTTAACAAATTTTCATATCTTTTTCCTGAGAGCAGTTAGAGAGGATCTGAATGGGGAAGGGCTTTTGGGGTGACTGACTCTCTGTGTGGAGTGGCGGGAAGTTTTCTCCAACACTCCTATCTTGACGGAGGATGGACTCTTACTTCAGTGAGTTTGAGGGTGTGACGTACATAACAGCATAACCTGGGAGGCAAGTTATCCTTCTGTCAGTGTCAGGAGCCTTGGCTTCTTTCTGAATCACCAAATCTGACTGAACACTTCAGGGAAGCAGGCAAGACGACCTTGTGTCCAGCTTCAAGACAGGGCACAAAGAAGGCACAGAAATGTGAAGGACGTCGGAATCAAATTACTCCTGAGATGTGCACTCCTCCTCACATTCCAGCAGTGATTCCCGAGGGCGTCTCCCTGCCTCAGTCTCCACAGCTGCCTCCCTGCCCCAGACTCACCTGTCCTCTCCTCCAGGTCAGGACAGTGCCCCTCACTGACTCTTCTGCTTCTGTCGTACCAACTGCAGCATCCAGAATGTGTCACGCCTGTGCTCCCGTCACCTCTTGTGGCTCCATCTCACTGGGCAAAACCAAATCCCCACCTCCTACTCCACCCAGACCCTCACCCTCTCTGGGTGATTCCTGCAACCAGCCAGTCACTCGCCCCAGCTGTTCCCTCCACCTGCAATGCTCTTCTCATAAAAGAGCTGCAGAACTTGACCCTGGCCTTCAGGGTCATCTTCCCTGGCCCCCCAGCTGAATTGCAACCCATGCCCCTGCTTCCTCCCTTTCTTGCTTTACGATACTCTCTCTCTTTTCTTTTTTGGCCACTTCTATTGGTCTTTTATTTATCTATTTTCATCCATCTTTGTTCTTTGACCTGTGTGGGCCTCCCATCGCAGTGGCCTCTCTCACTGTAGAGCACCGGCTCTGGGTGCATGCAGTCCAGAGCTCTGGCTCCGGTAGTTGGACACATCAGTCCAGCCACTCCACAGCACGTGGGATCTTCCCAGGCTAGGGATTGAACCGGCTCCCCTTGCACTGCAAGGCAATGTCCTTGTCCACTGGACCACCAGGGAAACCCTGCTTTACGATACTCTTGAACACTTAGAGCTCACTTGCTTTCGCACTACATATATGTGTATATATAGTGTGTATGTATTATACATGTAATATCCTTTTGTTGTGTGTGTGTGTGTGTGTGGCTAGCTGTCCTGGGTCTTCATTGTGGTGAATGTGCCCTTCATTGTTGCTCTCAGGATTTCTCTAGCTGCAGCAAGTAGGGGATACTCTCTAGTTGTGGTGTGTAGGCTTCTCATTGTGGTGGCTTCTCTTGTGGAGCATGGGGTCTAGTGTGCACAGGCTTCAGTAGTTGAGGCTCGAGGGCTCTAGAGAGCAGGCTCTAGAAAGTTGTGGCGTGAGAGCTTCATTGCCCTGTGGCATGTGGGATCCTATTTCCTGGACCAGGGATAGAACCTGCATCCCTGCAGTGGCTAATTCCCTGCATTGGCAGGTGGATTCTTAACCACTGGACCACCAGGGATACATGTAATATAATATCTCAGTATATTCTCCAGGCAAGAATACTGGAGTGGGTAGCCATTCCCTTCTCCAAGGGATCTTCCCCATTCAGGGATTGAGCCTGGGTCTCCTGCATTGCAGGCAGATTCTTTACCATCTGAGCCACCAGGGAAGCCCTTGTGGTTATATATACATATATAATTTACTATATATTAATTAGCTATAACTCTATATTAATACATTCCATGTATGATATATAAATAACACATTTTAATGTATTATTCCTTTTTACTATCTCCCTCATCTAGACTATAGGCCCCATGAGAGCCATGATTTTTGTGCATCTTGCTCACTGCTGTATCCTCAGTGTCTGTAGTGGTATTGGCACACAGTGGGTGCTCAGTAACCATTTTTTTGAGAGATTATTGGGTCCAGGGCTGATCAGGAACTCAGATTATAGCAGCTCCATTTGGGAGTGGGTTGGCCGTCCATTATCTAGAGAGTGGTGGTGTAGGCATCTTCTTTTTGTTCATTTGATTTTTTTTTTAAAGTGTGCAGTAGTACAGTAATATTGCAGAGTTTAGAAGGATCTTTGTTTCCTTGATTGACATGATTTTTCTAGTTGTTGCATCTGGGGCATAGTAGCAGCCTCAGACTTCAGCTTTCTGTTTCTACTCCCAGCCCCTGAGACCTGGGCAGTACAGGGCTAGTTTGGTTATTACCCCATTGTTGGGCCCTGAACCAGGCACCACTGTTGTAAGGAAACTTCATCAGAAATTCAACTGGTATAAGACCTCCCCCCCATCCCCACTAAAAGAAGCATATGTGAATGACTGACTTTAAGATAGAATTTAATTATACAGTGCACAAGCATTTCAGTTTCGGCTGAAATTTGTGAGGAATTTCGGTGTTTCAGATGTGGGAAGGAAAAACGCTTAACCAGTTGGGGTTTTCTGGTGGCCAAGATGGATCTGAAAAATTTCCAGGCTCATTCCCAGAGCCCTGAAGTGTTGATACAAGATAGGGTTTTAGGCACCTTCCCCATATCAGGATGGAGGAGTGTGTGTAGGGGGCACTGGGGGCCCCCACTGGAGGCATGTGGGTGTGTTCTGACATCCCTTAGTGGGGAAGTGGGTCTGCTGTCCCCCTCCTTTCAGAACCACATTTTGTCTCCAGTCTGCTGTTGCATCTCAGGTTATAACATCAGCCTTTGAGATCACAAAGTCACTTAGGTATCAGCCTCCATTCTAGAACTTAGCTCTTGGCCAGACATGGGACTGCTGACCGCTGGGTAAACCTGTATCAGGACAGGCAGGGCTATGTAAGATGTCTCCTTGAGAGACTCTCTTGGAGGCATTCTCAGGCCAGTGCTCAGTGGCTTCCTCAACTGGGTCTGCTTTTGACTTTTCAGCAGCTCCAAGTTAGTTGGGGTTTTGCCTCCAAGGAGGTTAAGGTGTTTCTCCAAGTTTTTTTTTCTTGTAACCTATTACTTTCTTTTAGACTGTGCAACATTTGCAACATGCAGAAAAAAGAAACCAGGCAATAAGGAAGTAAGATCTCCCATTAACAACAAAACTCTGTAATCTTTGGTTTAGAGGGCTGATCAGGAACTCAGATTATAGCAGCTCCATTTGGGAGTGGGTTGGCTCCATTTGAGAGTGGTGGTGTAGGCATCTTCTTTTTGTTCATTTGATTTTTTTTTTAAAGTGTGCAGTAGTACAGTAATATTGCAGAGTTTAGAAGGATCTTTGTTTCCTTGATTGACATGATTTTTCTAGTTGTTGCATCTGGGGCATAGTAGCAGCCTCAGACTTCAGCTTTCTGTTTCTACTCCCAGCCCCTGAGACCTGGGCAGTACAGGGCTAGTTTGGTTATTACCCCATTGTTGGGCCCTGAACCAGGCACCACTGTTGTAAGGAAACTTCATCAGAAATTCAACTGGTATAAGACCTCCCCCCCATCCCCACTAAAAGAAGCATATGTGAATGACTGACTTTAAGATAGAATTTAATTATACAGTGCACAAGCATTTCAGTTTCGGCTGAAATTTGTGAGGAATTTCGGTGTTTCAGATGTGGGAAGGAAAAACGCTTAACCAGTTGGGGTTTTCTGGTGGCCAAGATGGATCTGAAAAATTTCCAGGCTCATTCCCAGAGCCCTGAAGTGTTGATACAAGATAGGGTTTTAGGCACCTTCCCCATATCAGGATGGAGGAGTGTGTGTAGGGGGCACTGGGGGCCCCCACTGGAGGCATGTGGGTGTGTTCTGACATCCCTTAGTGGGGAAGTGGGTCTGCTGTCCCCCTCCTTTCAGAACCACATTTTGTCTCCAGTCTGCTGTTGCATCTCAGGTTATAACATCAGCCTTTGAGATCACAAAGTCACTTAGGTATCAGCCTCCATTCTAGAACTTAGCTCTTGGCCAGACATGGGACTGCTGACCGCTGGGTAAACCTGTATCAGGACAGGCAGGGCTATGTAAGATGTCTCCTTGAGAGACTCTCTTGGAGGCATTCTCAGGCCAGTGCTCAGTGGCTTCCTCAACTGGGTCTGCTTTTGACTTTTCAGCAGCTCCAAGTTAGTTGGGGTTTTGCCTCCAAGGAGGTTAAGGTGTTTCTCCAAGTTTTTTTTTCTTGTAACCTATTACTTTCTTTTAGACTGTGCAACATTTGCAACATGCAGAAAAAAGAAACCAGGCAATAAGGAAGTAAGATCTCCCATTAACAACATAACTCTGTAATCTTTGGTTTAGACCTTTCTTGGTTTCCTGAGAAACAACATCACAGATACAGTCAAGTCACGCTACCTGATCCCACATCCCTCCTTCCCAGAGGGAAGCACATTCCGAAGCTCCTTCTTGAGCACGATTCCCCAAGCACACCCGTGCCCCACAGGCTAACATGCATGGTGGCTTCTAGAAAGGACACTACCCTAGGACCAAGTTTGTTTGTGGCCTCTTGGTATATGATGAGACACCTGGCCTGAGAGCTAAAGAGAGATAAACATATAATTGTTTTCATCATTTTCTTTCACACACGTGTATACGTTATTTTGGGCTTCCAGGTGGCCCAGTGGGTAAAGAATCCACCTTCAATTCAGGAGATGCAGGAGACGAGAGTTTGATCCCTCCAGGGGCTGAGAGAAGGGCATGGCAACTCACTCCAATATTCGTGCCTGGAGAATCCCATGGGCAGAGGAACCTGGTGGGCTACACTGTCCATAGGGTTGCAAAGAGTCAGAGGTGACTGAAGCGGCTGAGCATGTACACATGCATGTACGTTATTTTACACTCTTGTCACTTGTCTGTCCTCAATAGCAAATTGCTGCCAAAAGTTTCAATGAGTGTTGAAATGGCTCACTGATTGACTTTTAGTTTCTGTCTGGATGCTCAACATACCAAAAAAGCTGCCAAAGGGATTATTTGCGTTTGTCGCTGCACAAGTTTGCAAGTGTGTGCATGTTTACTGTTCCCCCACCCCCTGCTGTCCTGCCCCGCCATAACATATAGTTGTTCCTTGTGTGGTTGTATTGTTGCACAATTCATCTCAGTGTTTAGCTCTCTGGAAGAAAGAAGAATGTTCTTATCAATTACAAGTTGCCACCAAAGTAGGTAGGGTTGGAATAGAGCAACCATTGCCTCCCAGAATAGCACAATGAAAGTGAAAGCCGAGTAGCTGAGTCCACATGAAAAAAGGTACAAATATATAGTTTTATTGTCATTCAGTTATAAATATTTAGTAATTTCTATCATGATTTCTTTTTAACCATGGTATTCAGAAGGTAGACTTTCTGGTTTCCATGAGAAACAACATCACAGAAAAAACATGTAATCTTTGGTTTAGACCTTTCTTGGTTTCCTGAGAAACAACATCACAGATACAGTCAAGTCACGCTACCTGATCCCACATCCCTCCTTCCCAGAGGGAAGCACATTCCGAAGCTCCTTCTTGAGCACGATTCCCCAAGCACACCCGTGCCCCACAGGCTAACATGCATGGTGGCTTCTAGAAAGGACACTACCCTAGGACCAAGTTTGTTTGTGGCCTCTTGGTATATGATGAGACACCTGGCCTGAGAGCTAAAGAGAGATAAACATATAATTGTTTTCATCATTTTCTTTCACACACGTGTATACGTTATTTTGGGCTTCCAGGTGGCCCAGTGGGTAAAGAATCCACCTTCAATTCAGGAGATGCAGGAGACGAGAGTTTGATCCCTCCAGGGGCTGAGAGAAGGGCATGGCAACTCACTCCAATATTCGTGCCTGGAGAATCCCATGGGCAGAGGAACCTGGTGGGCTACACTGTCCATAGGGTTGCAAAGAGTCAGAGGTGACTGAAGCGGCTGAGCATGTACACATGCATGTACGTTATTTTACACTCTTGTCACTTGTCTGTCCTCAATAGCAAATTGCTGCCAAAAGTTTCAATGAGTGTTGAAATGGCTCACTGATTGACTTTTAGTTTCTGTCTGGATGCTCAACATACCAAAAAAGCTGCCAAAGGGATTATTTGCGTTTGTCGCTGCACAAGTTTGCAAGTGTGTGCATGTTTACTGTTCCCCCACCCCCTGCTGTCCTGCCCCGCCATAACATATAGTTGTTCCTTGTGTGGTTGTATTGTTGCACAATTCATCTCAGTGTTTAGCTCTCTGGAAGAAAGAAGAATGTTCTTATCAATTACAAGTTGCCACCAAAGTAGGTAGGGTTGGAATAGAGCAACCATTGCCTCCCAGAATAGCACAATGAAAGTGAAAGCCGAGTAGCTGAGTCCACATGAAAAAAGGTACAAATATATAGTTTTATTGTCATTCAGTTATAAATATTTAGTAATTTCTATCATGATTTCTTTTTTAACCCATGGATTATTCAGAAGGATATTTAAAACTTTCCAAACATATACTTGAGTTTAACTGTCCTTTTATTGTCAGTTTTTAATTTCGCTGCATTATAGTCAGAAAATGTCATCTGTATAATGCCAGTTATGTGAATTTTGTTGATATTTCTCTTTTGGCTTTATATGCGCTTAATATTTTGCATATGTGCCATGCATGCTTAAAAGGAATATGGATGATCTGTTTTGTAGGATGATCTGTTTAATTTTTAAATATTTAATCAAGGCTAGCAGTGTAATTGAAGTCTAACTTCTTCAGAGCCTTTTATGTTAGTCAGGAAAACACTAGACAGTGCTGTTGTGACAAAGAAAACCTGGAATGTCAGAGGTTTTCCCTAATAAGCATTTAATTATCACCCACCTAACAGTCCAGTGCAAGTCAGGGGCTTTCCTGGTGACCCTGCTCCAAAAATGTTTCAGAGATCTTGGAGGTTTCCATCTTGTACAACTGCCATCTCTTGGAGCCATGTGGATGGGAAAGAGAGAAAGCTTGGAGAACCCACATTTGCTTTTAATTATCTTGACTTAGAAGCCACATGTGATTTCTTACGTTCCTATTGGTGGAAATGTAGTTGCCTGGTAATCACAAGGGAGGCTGGAAAATGTCTCCCTGCGTGTTCAGGATGTGATCATGGAATGACTACTTTGAGGGAGCCTTGAAGACTCTCTTACTTCACAATTTCACAGACAAGAACAACTGAACTCTAGAGGGGAAGTCATTGGTCCCACTATTTAGTGGCGGGATTGAGATCAAGTAACTTTGTCTTTCTGCCATCATGGTCTTTCCCATATCTCCACTACTGATATCTAACTTTCTCTCTATAAATGTCCTAATGCTGAGTATGTAAAAGACAGTGACTAATCTGTGCTTCTCAAGAAAGTCCTTTCTTAGTTGGCATTGGGAACAAGAAATCTCTCTTGGATAAAACGTACCAAGTAGCAGCACTTATGTGAATAGCTCCCAAATTAGTCCCTTTACTGTCCACCCCCCCCCACCACCATGAAGCACAGTTGCAAGAAACACACTTAACCTGAGATGAAGCACATATTAGAGCAACGTTCTTTCCATAGCATTATCTATTACTCTAATGAGCATGAAAAAGGAGAGAGAGGACGCTCTCTCTTGAGTGATTATTACCTCCACTATAGAGTTGACATACACAAGCTCATTATTGCGTTATGTTTTATTCAACAAAATAACTTTAATGTTGTAGCTTAAATTGAATTCGCTAAAACATCTTCATCTCCAGCATAATGTGCCTCAAGTGTCTTCTTGGTGCCTGCATTTTCTCCAGAATTATAGTGCTGAAGCTATGGAAATGGCAAAATTGTATGCAATCTGCAAAACAATGTGGCTATAACATGGTAACTTCTTCAGAGCCTTTTATGTTAGTCAGGAAAACACTAGACAGTGCTGTTGTGACAAAGAAAACCTGGAATGTCAGAGGTTTTCCCTAATAAGCATTTAATTATCACCCACCTAACAGTCCAGTGCAAGTCAGGGGCTTTCCTGGTGACCCTGCTCCAAAAATGTTTCAGAGATCTTGGAGGTTTCCATCTTGTACAACTGCCATCTCTTGGAGCCATGTGGATGGGAAAGAGAGAAAGCTTGGAGAACCCACATTTGCTTTTAATTATCTTGACTTAGAAGCCACATGTGATTTCTTACGTTCCTATTGGTGGAAATGTAGTTGCCTGGTAATCACAAGGGAGGCTGGAAAATGTCTCCCTGCGTGTTCAGGATGTGATCATGGAATGACTACTTTGAGGGAGCCTTGAAGACTCTCTTACTTCACAATTTCACAGACAAGAACAACTGAACTCTAGAGGGGAAGTCATTGGTCCCACTATTTAGTGGCGGGATTGAGATCAAGTAACTTTGTCTTTCTGCCATCATGGTCTTTCCCATATCTCCACTACTGATATCTAACTTTCTCTCTATAAATGTCCTAATGCTGAGTATGTAAAAGACAGTGACTAATCTGTGCTTCTCAAGAAAGTCCTTTCTTAGTTGGCATTGGGAACAAGAAATCTCTCTTGGATAAAACGTACCAAGTAGCAGCACTTATGTGAATAGCTCCCAAATTAGTCCCTTTACTGTCCACCCCCCCCCACCACCATGAAGCACAGTTGCAAGAAACACACTTAACCTGAGATGAAGCACATATTAGAGCAACGTTCTTTCCATAGCATTATCTATTACTCTAATGAGCATGAAAAAGGAGAGAGAGGACGCTCTCTCTTGAGTGATTATTACCTCCACTATAGAGTTGACATACACAAGCTCATTATTGCGTTATGTTTTATTCAACAAAATAACTTTAATGTTGTAGCTTAAATTGAATTCGCTAAAACATCTTCATCTCCAGCATAATGTGCCTCAAGTGTCTTCTTGGTGCCTGCATTTTCTCCAGAATTATAGTGCTGAAGCTATGGAAATGGCAAAATTGTATGCAATCTGCAAAACAATGTGGCTATAACATGGTAATTGGCCTTCCACATAATTAAAGGAACATTTCCTCATCAGAGCTGTACCATCAGAGACCCAAAGGCTATCGTTGTACAAATCATCCACTTAGGAAAACCTTTATTCCCAGTAGACTATAAAAATCTGGTTATGCAAACAGATTTGCTTATTTAGTAACATTAATGGCTCTTCACAGTTAAAAAATAATCAAGGTGATTGACCTATAATCTGCCTCCCTCATGACTGAGTGTCATTTTTATTTTGACATTTGGGAACTTTTCGACTCTGTGAAAATTATTCACAGCTTGCATCAAGGTGGAGGAAAGGAATCTCAAAAGCCAACAGCATGTCTATTCCCAGCCTGTTCATCAATAGACAATCACTTCTACTGGATTACGGTCCTATACCTGGCAGAGAGGCTCTTAAAGACAATGGAGTTGGATTCTTCCACTTGATGTGACACCTTCTTGAGTCAGATCAGAGTTTTGTTTGACATACACTTGCTGGAAAATTGCTTCAGGGTCTGTGCAGTAGCTGAACTCTTGTTTTTTAGATTTAATTTTAAGAAAGCAGTACTAAATGTTTTGAGTTATTTTGAATATGATGTTTAAATATGGTCCTGAATAACTCATACTGAGGAAACTGACAATCAATGGGTTTTTTTGGGAAGATGTCTGAATGTTGGTTGGCTTTCATCACAAGTTCTTTCATCTGTCCTTTGGGTTCTATTCTTATTCTTCTGAACCTTCTTCTAGGGGAATCACCTACTCCCAAGGTCCTTCTGTTGCAGGAAGAGAGACCCCTTCTAAGGTCTGGGAGTGGGCTCTTGTCTAACACTTGGAAATGTCTGAGGAGAAATATACACTGACAAAGCAAAGGACCTTACTGGGAAGGGGTGCCTGGGGGAGAGCAGCAGGGCGAGGGAAGCCAGGAGAGCTACTCTGCCATGTAGCTCGCATCTCAAGTTTTTAATTCTTATTATAATGGTAATGGGTTTAGTTTCCAGGTTCTTTCTGGCCAGTTGTCTTGCTTGTCCCATATTTGGTCTGACCCAGGGTCCTTTCTGGTGGAGAGAGCATCTCTCAACCAAGATGAATTCCAGGGAGAAGGATCTGGGAGGTTGGTAGAACATATGGACTGATGTCTTCTTCCTCCTTTCAGCCCCTCCCAAATTCTCCCAGTTAGTTTTTGCAGTAATACTGTATTCCCTATCTGGACCTTTCACAAGACAACTCAGTGGTTATCATTGGGCCTGGCCAAGGTGGGTGATTTCAGTCAATGGTTCTGTAACACTTCAGTCTTTATTGACCTTCCAGAACTTTCTGCATGGCTGTACTGTGTTGTATGAAATAGCACATGGGTTATTTCCACCCTGATGTCCCCCTTGCACTGACCTAAGCTTACTCTTCCTTTACTGACCTCCTTTTCTACTTGGGTTCATCAGGTCCAACCCATCCAACCATCCATCACTCTTCCAAAAAACTCAGACACCATCCTGCATTCTTCCTCCACCCCTACCTCAGTCAAGTTAGTACACCTTCTCCCTCCATCCACCTCACTACAACAATGGTTTGGCTAACTATCTCATCTCACCTGGTATCCAGCCCTCCCATCCATTCTCCAGCCAGATTACTCTTTTTTAAAAATTGTATTATTTATTTATTTTTACTTTTGGCTGTGTAGGCTTTCTCTGCTTGTGGCAAGCAGGGCGGCTCACTAGTTGCTTCTCATTTTAGTGACTTCTCTTGTTGAGAGTACGGGCTCTAGCGCTTACGGATTTCAGTAGTTGCTGTGTGAGGGCTTAGTCGCCCCATAGCAGGTGGAATCTTCCCAGACCAGGGATTGACCCTGTGTTCCCTACGTTGGCAGGCAGACTCTCAACCAGTGGACCAGCAGGGAAGTCCCAGATTTCTCTTCTTAGACTTTCTGCCTTTTTTTTTCCCCCACACCCCAGCATGTGGAGTCTTAGTTGGATCCCCTGAGTGGAAGCATAGAGTCTTAACCACAGATTGCCATGTAAGCCCCCGGATTCCTGTTTTTATAGCACAAAGAGGATTGTTACTCCTCTGCTTAGACATCTACTGGCTCCCTTTGTTCACACAATGAACATGACTTTTAAGAACCTTTATGGTTTGACTAGAGCTTTCTTTTACATTTCTCACTCCTTACTCAAACAATTATATGAACTTTTTTCAAATCCTTGGACACTTTTCCACCTCTCAAGCTTTGTATATGCTGGTTCTCTGCTTGGAATCGTCTTTTACAATCTTCCTCATTCACCTAGATAATTCATATCACCTTCTTGTCTTCAACTTAAGGGTTGTCTGATGGGGGAGGTATTTCTGAAAACCACCTGATACTCGATGAGGGGCCCCTTTCACTGTGCAGACCCTTACCCTAGCACTTTCAAACAATCAAAGCAACCAAAGCAGATAGTAAACAGAGGATTTGGCCCAGAGCTAGGGGAAATAATTCTTGAACTGGAATTCCCTTGAAACCTACTTTCTCACCTAAGTTCAGATTGCCTGGGGGCTTGCAGGGCAGGGCTGGTGACCATTTAGGGAGTGGCGATGCTTTGAAATTCAGCTGGAGAACAGACAGATGGTACCTCAGAGTGCAAATTAACTCTGAGAGAGAAATGTACTCCTTGGAGAAAATGTGTCCAGCTTAATGGCCATACCAGAATGGAGGGCTTTTCTTGTGGGCTCTCCTAGGTGCAAACAGCTGGAGAGTGTTTCTTTCAGAGCAGAGAGGAACCATGTTCCTGTCAGCACATGCCACACTGCAGCAAAAGTCCGTTCCTGTTGCAGCGATTCAAAGTGCTATAGGAAAGGTTGGAGGAGACAGGTGACAGTACAAGCTGTGACTCCTCCAGCCACCAGGGAAGCTGGCCATTGGCATCCCTGTCCAAAGGTGTTCTTTTTTTTTTTTTTTAATTTAAAATTAAAAAAAAAATTATGTATTTATTTTTGGTTATTCTGGGTTTTCCCTGTTGCTGCAGGGTCTTCTCTAGTTTCACTGAGTGGGGACTACTCTCTAGTGGAGGTGAGTAGGCTTCTTGTTGCAGTGACTTCTCTCATTGTGGAACTCAGACTCTAGGGCTCATGGGCTTCAGTAGTTGTGACACACGGACTCCATAGTTGCGGTTCTGAGGCTCTAGAGCACAGGCTCCATAGTTGTGGCTCATGGGCTTAGTTGCTCCACAGCATGTGGGATCTTCCCAGATCAGGCATGGAACCTGTGTCTCCTGCACTGACAGGCAGATTCTTTTCCACTAAGTCACCAGGGAAACCCTCCAAGGGTGTTTTGACGAGTGACTTGACCCACCAGGAGTGACGGATCATGCAGCTTGATGGGGTGGGGAGAGGTGTGTATTTTGTTGTTCATTCACTCAGTTGTGTCTGACTCTTTGCAACCCCATGGAGTGCAGCATGCCAGGCTTCTCTGTCCTTCACCATCTCCTGGAGTTTGCTCAGACTCACGTCCACTGAGTCGGTGATGCTGTCCAACCATCTCATCCTCTGTCACCCTCTTCTTCTCCAGCCCTCAGTCTTTTCCAGCGTCAGGGTCTTTTCCAGTGAGTTAGCTCTTCACATCAAGTAGCCAAAGTACTGGAGCTTCAGCTTCAGCCTCAGTCCTTCCAAATGAATATTTAGGGTTGATTTTCTTTAGGATTGACTGATTTGATCTCCTTACTGTCCAAAGAACTCTCAAGGATCTTCTCCAACACCACAGTTTGAAAACATTGATTGCAGAGCCCCAAACCAGGATGCTTGTTCCAATGAATAACTAAACGTACCTCCCCACCTCTTCTGCTGAATTCCTCTTGGTCTCTCACCCCACCTGTCTATCTGGAAGGCTCTGATCAACAGTTACACTTCTCCAGTCTCCCCTTGTAGCTATCTCTCATCAGGGGGCAGGATGAATCCCATGCACAGGATGATTTGAAGGACTCAGGCTAGACCCCGATGTGTTTGCATTTTTAAATTGGTTACTAGTTATCTCTAATGAGTATCTAATGAGTAGAGCTTCAGGCGTTGTAGGGAAATGAAGTGAAAATATGTAAATATTGTGGAGGAAGTTTTCCTTCTCTGTGCCTGCCCCATGAATGGCTTTTACTGTCTCTAGTTTCTTTGAATCTGGTGGTTTTCTAAAACTCTTAGTTGAGGTCTTTGTGAAAGGTCAGTTGAGGTGGCTATTTTAAAGTCCGGTTTGTAAGTTAGGAAAGCCTAATGAAGTCATGAAATACCTTGTTTGCTGTGGTAGATCATAGTATCAATACTGTCTCCCATCATGTGAATTCTTCTAGAAATCTGTCATATCCCACCCCCATGGGGAGGTGGAGTACCTCTGAATCTGTTTCCACAAATAGGGTGCAGCAGCAGTAACTCTCTGTGACTTTGGAGGCTAAGTTCTCTTGGAAAACTTACGATTGGAACTAGCCACCAAGCAGCCCACAGCCAGGTCCTTATGGAGGAACTTCTTCTGGCTCACAGCCCTGGCTAGGCTCTCTGCTGACACTGGCATCAACTCTCCAGACACGGAATGGCTGTCTTGAGAATTGCCCCTTTGATTCCCACTGAAATCTCCCTGGCTTATACTGTGAAGAATAGAAATAAGCCTTTCTTGTGGAGTTGTGAACAAATTATGTAGTTTTTTAAGTCGGAGCACTGAAATACTGATGCTTTTGAACTGTGGTGCTAGAGAAGATTCTTGAGAGTCCTTTGGACAGCAAAGAGATCAAATCAGTCAATCCTAAATAAAATCAACCCTAAATATTCATTTGGAAGGACTGAGGCTGAAGCTGAAGCTCCAGTACTTTGGCCACTTGATGTGAAGAGTTGATTCACTGAAAATGACCCCAATGCTGGAAAAGATTGAAGGTGAAAGGAGAAGAGGGTGGAAGAAGATGAGATGGTTGGACAGCATCACCGACTCAGTGGACGTGAGTCTGAGCAAAGTCTGGGAGATAGTGAGGGACAAAGAAACCTGACATGCTGCAGTCCATGTAGTCACAATGAGTCAGATGTTACTTAGTGACTAAACAACAACAAGGCTATGCACAATGACTTCTCCCCAAAGACAGATCAGGATGCTCATAGGGGTGTTTTCCACAGGCTGACAAATGTCCACATCTTCTTGGAATGCTTTTCATGGAGGAGAGGGTGGCCAGGTTCCTTGGTCACCCTGGCTTCCCTGAGAGAAATAGTGACTCCAGAATTCATTTGGAATATATTTCTGTCTTTCCCCCACCTTCTTCTAATGGGCGGCACTGTCAGGGCCTGAGAACTTGTCTGACCAGGAAGTGAGCACCAGCCAGCCTCATTGCAAGGCAGTGGTGCTACATAATGATGTTCTCACATGACATCACTGCTTTGGACTCCTTCCTAATTCACTTGTGGCTTTTATAGCCTTGGCTTCCTGACACGAGTGTACAGCATTTGTCATTTATGGGACTCAGTGCAGTGTCAGGGCTGGTCTTTCTCGCTGCTTCTCTGCTCTGTATTTTCATTTCATGGGAAACAAGCCAAAGTGTTCTCTCCTCTGTGCCCAGTGCACAGACCTTGGCTCTGAACTGGAGATGGAAAATTGTGACCCTTGTCAATACATAGGTGGATTTGATCATGAGACATTCTGGGCCTCCCTGGGGTGGGTTGATGGGGAAGGGCAAGGAGATTGAACAGAGTGGGACTGGGGGAACTGAGTCAGCTTGAATGAATGGCTTATGAACCCATCATTCTCTTTACTATGTAAAGATGGTATGGAGAATGTAGGCAGGCTTTGGTGGAGGCTGATGCTATCCAGGGCAGTTCAGCCATGGCATAGAGCCAGCAACTGCAATTCTGAAACAGTGCTGATCCTTGATCTAATTTTGGTGGCCTGAGAATTGTGGCAGAGGTGCTATCCAGTGCCTGAAGATGTGGATATCAGTGACAGAGTCCAGTGTTTTGAAGGAGAACTGGGAGGGCCTGGGCAGAAGTGCACCCTGGCATCATGGTTTTAGAGTCAGAAAGAACTTATTTGGAATCCTGGCTGTGCTACTGACTTTTTGAAACTGGCTTGATTTCTCTGAATTTTAAGACTGTCAGTTCTCCTCATCTGTAATATGGAGATAAAGTGGAATCCATACCTCCTAGAATTATGGCAAGAAGTAATTTATATGCTGTCTGCTAAACTCTTATCGTGGTTCCTGGTGCCTAGAAAGTGGTCAAAACATGTTAACTATTGTTAATGAAGACTGAGGAGGCTGTTGCCTGCTGGGCATGAAGGTGGGTGCTCTTGATTTATCCCAGGAACACTACAGGAAACCCAACAGCTGGCTTCCAGGAGCCACTGTTGCTAATCTGAACTGATTGGTCCAAACTGGGTTGACATCTTCAATGCCATTCTGAGGCCGCAGGCTTCCTCTAAAATGGGCTACTACCACTATCTCATTTCCATGGATGGTCCCCTCAGATGCTCCCCATTTCTCTTTGATACTTTCCTCCCCTGGGATCCTCAGATCCCTTACTTCTGCCTAGACTCTTTGGACACCTAATTTGCTTCCCTGCCTCCCACAGTTCCACTTCTCTTTAGGTAACCCATTAGCTAAGGGTGCCCACCAGGTGCCAAGTTCATGTTCTTGAAAGTCTAGTCCCAGGCAGTCCAAGAGGAGTGGTTAAGTACCCCTGACTGCTGGATCCTGGGTAGGGGTTGGTTTATAAATAGGAGTGAAGTCTTTTCCAGTTCCTGCAATCCTGGAAGATGGAGGGGTATAAATCAACAGTTTTTGTTCTTTTTAAAAAATATTATTTTTATGTATGCATTTGTCCATCTTAGTTGTGGCATGTGGGATCTAGTTCCCTGATTAGGAATTGAACCTGGGCCCCCTGCATTCACAGCATAGAATCTTAGCCACTGGATCACTGGGGAAGTCCTAACCTTTGCTCCTGGCTGGTGAGATTCTTGGTCTTTTGGATTCTGTCAGTTATTTTGGGTATTGAGGATCAGTTAAGATAGATAAACATCTCACCCAGTTAGAGAGTTGGAATATCTTGTCTTCATCTCCTCATGGGGTATTTTTCCAGGCTTAAGCATTTAACTCAATGAAGCAGAAAAGGGAACATACTGGTTGCCATAACCAGACCATGCAGCAGCTCTCTCTTGCCCATTTTCTTTCTATCTTTCACTACTATATCTTAGTTTCCTTCTCCCTACAGTAGATGGAATTTTTGTGTGTGGTAGGTATTTTAGCAGATGTGTCTTGACCATTCATGCTAATGGCTTTGTCACCAAGAAGAAAATTGACTTTTCTTTTCTAGCTCCAGTATGAAAACTCCCAGGAAAGGATTGTAATGGATTCTCCTGGGCCGCTTGTCCATCTGTATATCAGGGGTTCGAGATACTATGATTGATCCAACTTGAGTCCGGGGGTGAGGTTTACTAGAAGAATCTGATGGTGGTTGTGGGGGAGCAGACAAGATGACCAGGAGAAATCATTTGTGAAATCATTGTGTGACTTGAGGCTACTGTAGTGGGTGGTTCTGGCAAAGCTACTTCCACCGCACTGTTTTCTTAGCCACTCCAGTCCCCCTTTGGCATAAGACAGGGACACATTTATCAAAAACATAGATGATTTAGTTATAGTAGAAAAGAGTGTGTAGTTAAGAACAAAGAAACCCAACAAAGAGTTACCAGTAACCAAGAAATGACAAATAAATCAGTTTTTTACCTCATTGTTCTTGGTTATTTGTAGCTTAAAAGGCGTGGGTGAACATGAGATCAAGGTGAGGATGAGTTCTTAGGCTCTCAGCCTGGAGACTGGAAAATGGAAACCTGGTACTTCTAATTTCCATGGGAGTGTCTTTACCAACCTTGACTATGCAGAGCATTCGGGCTGCATGGCCTCATGAGGAAGTGACTCCAAGACTGGTACAGCTCTGCAGACCCTGAGGCAGCTTCTATCAGAAGCCTCGAGTTATGAGTACAGCCCAAAGATGGCATCTGAGGTCCCGGTGTAGAAATATTTTGGAAATTTGTTTATTTTCTTGTATGTACAGTTCTACATTGCAGAGGGTGGCCTCACTGGCTTTAGCTTCGTAATATACAAGGTGGGTAGTTTGCTGAGGGATGAGGTGACTTAACTACAGAGGGAGCGCCACATTTTTAATTAACTATTGATTTGTAGGATTTGTGTATTGAGGTTAATCAGGTACAACAAGAACAGATAACTTTTACTTGGCTTCCTTTAAACTCAAGTATATAAATCTGATGTGGAGTGATTGTATATTAGAAATGGAACTCTTTTTTTTTTTTTTTTTCGTCTAGAAGTAATCAATGCAGCCTGGAAGCTGAGAATAACAAACACAATTCAACCTTCTCCTATTTGTGAGAATCTGTATTTTATTTCCTTCTTGGGTTATGGAACAAAGGGGACATATTTCTTTCTTGGGTTTGGAAAAACCTCACTCCGTATGGAGAGCAACAGCCCTTCCTATGGAAGGGACAAATGTAGCATTTTCACTGAAGGAGTCACCTTGCATTCCCGGAGATCACTGGAACTGAAGCTCAAAGATTTGTCAGGAAAGAAATATTGTTGAACTTCCTACTAACTCAGGAGTATCTTTGGGTTAACTCTGAAGTTCTAGTGACAAGACTGAGAAAAAATGCACTAAGTGAGATTTCAAACTTGTTGAAAGATTACTGTCTCTTGATGCCAGACGTATAGAACCATGATTGCGTTTGTCCTGAGTGTGGGCTCCCAGAGTAAATTTTAACCACACTGTATCTGGTTCTGTATCTGGCAGCCTCCCAAGAGATCCTGGGGCTCACATCTTTCTTTACTGAATCAAAACCGGCCAACAAAAAAGCGGCTCCCCCAGCTGTCCTTGTGTACTTTGGGAACAGCTGTAGTTTTGGGGTCCTGGAGCATTACTTGATGCTGATCTAAGAGCCTTTCATGATCTCCTGGCTTCTTCAGATCGTGCTTGTTGACCACTGGACACAAAAGATAGGTCAACACCTGTACTCAGGCTGGACCCCTCTCTCCTACTTTCAGAGCAATCTTGTTTAGTTCCTTTGGTCCAAGGTGGTCATGTGACTTAAGCTTGTCCAACCAGAAGGCTTGATCCTGACAGCTATGATTGGTTCAGGAATGGCATGTTATAAGAATAAGGCCCATCATGGTTTCCCACAAATCTTTTCTTAGAGGTTTATAGAAAGATGCTTCTTCATAAATTAACATTGGGGGTGGTGTCTGGGATGTAGGATTGAGGCTGTGAACTGCCACCTGGATCAAGTTTGTCTGACAGTAGAGCAGAGCTGAGGTGAGGGATAAAAAGAGAGAGAGAGAGGGAGGGAGAGGGAGAGAAAGCCCGGATGACACTGTTTGAACCTGCATCCAGCTTAGCATGAACCTAGGATCATTCACTCAAGCTTCCTGGGCACATAAGTCCAGTTGACCAGGAGGAGAACCAGCCTCAGGATGAAGTACAGATTGAGGTTGGTAGAGGCAAAAGGAGAAGAGGGTGACAGAGGATGAGGTGGTTAGATAGCATCACTGCCTCAATGGACATGAATCTGAGCAAACTCTGGGAGATAGCAAAGGACAGGGAAACCTGGTGTCCTTGCTGCAGGTCCATGGGGTCACAGAGAGTAGGAGAAGACTTAGCAACTAAACAACAACAAATGACAACAGAGGAGAGAAATGGAAAGAGCCTTGGTTCTGATGGAAGTGTCCACTTGGACCTTGGCTTTCCTCTGGCCTGCCACCTGTGAGAAGATACATTTCTTTACTGGGTGAGCCAGCTTGAGTCCAGATTTTTTTGTTACTTGACTCTAAAAGCATTCTAACTAACACATGCTTCAAGGAGACCGGTTGAGGCTGTGTGTCACCAGTCACTGAGTGAACCTGAGTGGTTTGAGGGTCCTGGAGCATTACTTGATGCTGATCTAAGAGCCTTTCATGATCTCCTGGCTTATTCAGATCGTGCCTGCTGACCACTGGACACAAAAGATAGGTCAACACCTGTACTCAGGCTGGACCCCTCTCTCCTACTTTCAGAGCAATCTTGTTTAGTTCCTTTGGTCCAAGGTGGTCATGTGACTTAAGCTTGTCCAACCAGAAGGCTTGATCCTGACAGCTATGATTGGTTCAGGAATGGCATGTTATAAGAATAAGGCCCATCATGGTTTCCCACAAATCTTTTCTTAGAGGTTTATAGAAAGATGCTTCTTCATAAATTAACATTGGGGGTGGTGTCTGGGATGTAGGATTGAGGCTGTGAACTGCCACCTGGATCAAGTTTGTCTGACAGTAGAGCAGAGCTGAGGTGAGGGATAAAAAGAGAGAGAGAGAGGGAGAGGGAGAGGGAGAGGGAGAGAAAGCCCGGATGACACTGTTTGAACCTGCATCCAGCTTAGCATGAACCTAGGATCATTCACTCAAGCTTCCTGGGCACATAAGTCCAGTTGACCAGGAGGAGAACCAGCCTCAGGATGAAGTACAGATTGAGGTTGGTAGAGGCAAAAGGAGAAGAGGGTGACAGAGGATGAGATGGTTAGATAGCATCACTGCCTCAATGGACATGAATCTGAGCAAACTCTGGGAGATAGCAAAGGACAGGGAAACCTGGTGTCCTTGCTGCAGGTCCATGGGGTCACAGAGAGTAGGAGAAGACTTAGCAACTAAACAATAACAAATGACAACAGAGGAGAGAAATGGAAAGAGCCTTGGTTCTGATGGAAGTGTCCACTTGGACCTTGGCTTTCCTCTGGCCTGCCACCTGTGAGAAGATACATTTCTTTACTGGGTGAGCCAGCTTGAGTCCAGATTTTTTTGTTACTTGACTCTAAAAGCATTCTAACTAACACATGCTTCAAGGAGACCGGTTGAGGCTGTGTGTCACCAGTCACTGAGTGAACCTGAGTGGTTTGAGGGACATGGCTTTAAACTTTTGATGGTGATGTCCTGAGGGGAAGCCATACATCCTTCAAGCCACCTCAAATCAGGACCTATTGCCAGGGTTGAAATTCCTATTATGTGGAAAATGTACTTGGAGCAGGAGAATGTGAATTTGAGACCTACTATCTGGCCCTTTGGCTAAATTTGAAAGTAGCTTGTAACTATCCTGGATCACTTGATTTCAAGATGAGATGTTTTTTCAAAGAAAATCAAAACAAAAGGTATCAACCAACTGCTTTAGGTTGAAGGCAGTGGGTAGGGCAGAGACCCCTGAGTGAGGGGAGAGGGGTGAGGGGTAGTTCTCACAGCTGATCCTGTCCTTAACCCTGATCCCACTCATGTTCCTTTGTTTTTTTTTCCACATGGATTTTCTATGTGGTTTAAGAGAATAGCACACAATTTTTTTTCCAGGGTGGTAAAACAAATGTAACATACCATTACATTTTGACCGTTTTTAAGTGTACAGTCGAGTGGCATCAATTACGTTCAAGTCATTGTTTAACCACCACCATCATCTATCTCCAGAGTTTTTCCATCTTCCCAGCTCCTTATCCATTAAACACTCATTCCCACTCTCCCCTCCCTTTGTCATCATGCTACTTTCTGTCTCTAGAAATTCATCTGCTCTCAGAACCTCACAGTGTATTCATGCAACACCTGTCCTCTTGTGTCTGGTTTCACATGCCTCAATGGACATGAATCTGAGGGAGAAAAAACCTGGTGTCCTTGCTGCAGGTCCATGGGGTCACAGAGAGTAGGAGAAGACTTAGCAACTAAACAATAACAAATGACAACAGAGGAGAGAAATGGAAAGAGCCTTGGTTCTGATGGAAGTGTCCACTTGGACCTTGGCTTTCCTCTGGCCTGCCACCTGTGAGAAGATACATTTCTTTACTGGGTGAGCCAGCTTGAGTCCAGATTTTTTTGTTACTTGACTCTAAAAGCATTCTAACTAACACATGCTTCAAGGAGACCGGTTGAGGCTGTGTGTCACCAGTCACTGAGTGAACCTGAGTGGTTTGAGGGACATGGCTTTAAACTTTTGATGGTGATGTCCTGAGGGGAAGCCATACATCCTTCAAGCCACCTCAAATCAGGACCTATTGCCAGGGTTGAAATTCCTATTATGTGGAAAATGTACTTGGAGCAGGAGAATGTGAATTTGAGACCTACTATCTGGCCCTTTGGCTAAATTTGAAAGTAGCTTGTAACTATCCTGGATCACTTGATTTCAAGATGAGATGTTTTTTCAAAGAAAATCAAAACAAAAGGTATCAACCAACTGCTTTAGGTTGAAGGCAGTGGGTAGGGCAGAGACCCCTGAGTGAGGGGAGAGGGGTGAGGGGTAGTTCTCACAGCTGATCCTGTCCTTAACCCTGATCCCACTCATGTTCCTTTGTTTTTTTTCCACATGGATTTTCTATGTGGTTTAAGAGAATAGCACACAATTTTTTTTCCAGGGTGGTAAAACAAATGTAACATACCATTACATTTTGACCGTTTTTAAGTGTACAGTCGAGTGGCATCAATTACGTTCAAGTCATTGTTTAACCACCACCATCATCTATCTCCAGAGTTTTTCCATCTTCCCAGCTCCTTATCCATTAAACACTCATTCCCACTCTCCCCTCCCTTTGTCATCATGCTACTTTCTGTCTCTAGAAATTCATCTGCTCTCAGAACCTCACAGTGTATTCATGCAACACCTGTCCTCTTGTGTCTGGTTTGTCACTGCATAATGCCCTCAGGTTCATCCACATTGTAGTATGTATTAATTCTATTTTCTTTTGAAGACTGAATAATATTTCACATTGTACTACATTTTTTTTTTTTTTTAAATCTTGGCCTCTTTTTATTTTGATTTTTAAAATTTATGTATTTTTCATCCATCTTTATTCTTTGGCCTGTGTGGACCTCCCATTTCAGTGGCCTCTCTCATTGCAGAGCACCCATTCAGTATTCCTGTCTGGAGAATCCCTTGGATAGAGGAGCCTGGCAGGCAACAGTTCATGGGATAGCTTCGGTTTATCTGTTACCAGGACGGCTCCTTACACCTGTGTTCTGATCTGTGCTGAGATTCTGTCATGAGGCAGAGAGAGAAGGAGCATAGGTTGTCATTTCTCAGCTCTGAGTGCATGTACTTCAGAGTGCTGGCTCATAATTGGACACACCAGTCCAGCTGCTCTGCGGCATGTGGGATCTTCCCGGGCCAGGGATCAAACTGGTGCCCCTTGCACTGCAAGGCAGACTCTTTACCCACTGGATTACCAAGGAAGACTCATACTACATTTTTTTTTTTTTAATTTATTTTGGGCGGGGGTCATGTTGGGGAGGGAGGGGAGCGGGCGGGCCACTTCTATTGGTCTTTCATTTGTCTATTTTCATCCTTCTTTGTTCTTCGGCTCCTGTGGGCCTCCCATCGCGGTGGCATCTGTCGTTGCAGAGCGCCGGCTGTGGCGCATGCGCTCCAGAGCTCCAACGCTCCGACTCGGTAATTGGACACATCGGTCCAGCCGCTCCGCGGCACGTGGGATCTTCCCAGGCCAGGGATCCAACCAGCGCCCCTTGCACTGCAAGGCGGTGTCCTTACCCACTGCGCCACCAGGGGAAGCCCAGCCTCATACTACATTTTAAAAATTTTTGTTTTTACCTTTTTATTTTATTGATTTATTTTTTTGAGAATGGCAGTCTTTTAGAAAGTGTTATCCCAAATGCTGAGGTCAGGAAGAAAGAGGCACAAGACACTGAAACTAACAGGAAAAAAAGAGCCAGTTCATGCTCCCAGACAGTTCAGTGGGCTTCCCAGGGGGATCATGCTTTTTAAAATCAGTAACCTCACAGTGTATTCATGCAACACCTGTCCTCTTGTGTCTGGTTTGTCACTGCATAATGCCCTCAGGTTCATCCACATTGTAGTATGTATTAATTCTATTTTCTTTTGAAGACTGAATAATATTTCACATTGTACTACATTTTTTTTTTTTTTTAAATCTTGGCCTCTTTTTATTTTGATTTTTAAAATTTATGTATTTTTCATCCATCTTTATTCTTTGGCCTGTGTGGACCTCCCATTTCAGTGGCCTCTCTCATTGCAGAGCACCCATTCAGTATTCCTGTCTGGAGAATCCCTTGGATAGAGGAGCCTGGCAGGCAACAGTTCATGGGATAGCTTCGGTTTATCTGTTACCAGGACGGCTCCTTACACCTGTGTTCTGATCTGTGCTGAGATTCTGTCATGAGGCAGAGAGAGAAGGAGCATAGGTTGTCATTTCTCAGCTCTGAGTGCATGTACTTCAGAGTGCTGGCTCATAATTGGACACACCAGTCCAGCTGCTCTGCGGCATGTGGGATCTTCCCGGGCCAGGGATCAAACTGGTGCCCCTTGCACTGCAAGGCAGACTCTTTACCCACTGGATTACCAAGGAAGACTCATACTACATTTTTTTTTTTTAATTTATTTTGGGCGGGGGTCATGTTGGGGAGGGAGGGGAGCGGGCGGGCCACTTCTATTGGTCTTTCATTTGTCTATTTTCATCCTTCTTTGTTCTTCGGCTCCTGTGGGCCTCCCATCGCGGTGGCATCTGTCGTTGCAGAGCGCCGGCTGTGGCGCATGCGCTCCAGAGCTCCAACGCTCCGACTCGGTAATTGGACACATCGGTCCAGCCGCTCCGCGGCACGTGGGATCTTCCCAGGCCAGGGATCCAACCAGCGCCCCTTGCACTGCAAGGCGGTGTCCTTACCCACTGCGCCACCAGGGGAAGCCCAGCCTCATACTACATTTTAAAAATTTTTGTTTTTACCTTTTTATTTTATTGATTTATTTTTTTGAGAATGGCAGTCTTTTAGAAAGTGTTATCCCAAATGCTGAGGTCAGGAAGAAAGAGGCACAAGACACTGAAACTAACAGGAAAAAAAGAGCCAGTTCATGCTCCCAGACAGTTCAGTGGGCTTCCCAGTGGTGCTAGTGGTAAAGAGCTCACTTGCTAATGCAGGAGACATGAAGAGATGTGAGTTCAATCCCCAGGTTGGCAAGATCCTCTGGAGGAAGGGATGGCAACCCATTTCACTATTCCTGTCTGGAGAATCCCTTGGATAGAGGAGCCTGGCAGGCAACAGTTCATGGGATTGAAAAGATCAGACATGACTGAAGTGACTTAGCATGCACACGTGCTCAGTGTCAGCACTTAGGCTGTTTTAGCTTCGGTTTATCTGTTACCAGGACGGCTCCTTACACCTGTGTTCTGATCTGTGCTGAGATTCTGTCATGAGGCAGAGAGAGAAGGAGCATAGGTTGTCATTTCCCAGCTGTGGGATCTTAGTGTTCTGATCCTCAGTTTCTTCATTTTTTAAAAAAAATTATTGGTGTGCCTGCTCCATGCAGGAGCAGTTTTAGCTGCAGCACACAGGATCTTTGTTGCAGCATTTGGAATCTTTTAGTTCCAGTGTGCGGGATCTAGTTCCCTGACCAGGGATGGAACTTAGGCCCCCTGCACTGGGAGCATGGGATTTTAGCCACTGAACCACCAGGGAAGTATCTTTAAGATGTGCATAATGAGTAGGATGTGTGTGTGTGTGTGCGTGTGTGTGTGTGTGTGTGTGTGTGTGTGTACTTAGAAGCACAAATGAAGTCAAACTCTCCAACATTTTGCAACTTTTTATTTTCATAGAAGATGTATCTTGGAGATCTTGCCATGTCAATGCATAAAACTTTGTTCCATTTTTTAGTAGCAGCATGCATCCTACTTTAGGCTAGACCATAAATTCATTTAGCCAATCTTCTATGCACAGACATGTAGGCTGTTTCTGGCTGTTTGCTTTCCCCAAGGCGCTCCGACTCGGATGGACAAGCCGCTCCGCACGTGGGATCTTCCCAGGCCAGGGATCCAACCAGCGCCCCTTGCACTGCAAGGCGGTGTCCTTACCCACTGCGCCACCAGGGGAAGCCCAGCCTCATACTACATTTTAAAAATTTTTGTTTTTACCTTTTTATTTTATTGATTTATTTTTTTGAGAATGGCAGTCTTTTAGAAAGTGTTATCCCAAATGCTGAGGTCAGGAAGAAAGAGGCACAAGACACTGAAACTAACAGGAAAAAAAGAGCCAGTTCATGCTCCCAGACAGTTCAGTGGGCTTCCCAGTGGTGCTAGTGGTAAAGAGCTCACTTGCTAATGCAGGAGACATGAAGAGATGTGAGTTCAATCCCCAGGTTGGCAAGATCCTCTGGAGGAAGGGATGGCAACCCATTTCACTATTCCTGTCTGGAGAATCCCTTGGATAGAGGAGCCTGGCAGGCAACAGTTCATGGGATTGAAAAGATCAGACATGACTGAAGTGACTTAGCATGCACACGTGCTCAGTGTCAGCACTTAGGCTGTTTTAGCTTCGGTTTATCTGTTACCAGGACGGCTCCTTACACCTGTGTTCTGATCTGTGCTGAGATTCTGTCATGAGGCAGAGAGAGAAGGAGCATAGGTTGTCATTTCCCAGCTGTGGGATCTTAGTGTTCTGATCCTCAGTTTCTTCATTTTTTAAAAAAAATTATTGGTGTGCCTGCTCCATGCAGGAGCAGTTTTAGCTGCAGCACACAGGATCTTTGTTGCAGCATTTGGAATCTTTTAGTTCCAGTGTGCGGGATCTAGTTCCCTGACCAGGGATGGAACTTAGGCCCCCTGCACTGGGAGCATGGGATTTTAGCCACTGAACCACCAGGGAAGTATCTTTAAGATGTGCATAATGAGTAGGATGTGTGTGTGTGTGCGTGTGTGTGTGTGTGTGTGTGTGTGTGTACTTAGAAGCACAAATGAAGTCAAACTCTCCAACATTTTGCAACTTTTTATTTTCATAGAAGATGTATCTTGGAGATCTTGCCATGTCAATGCATAAAACTTTGTTCCATTTTTTAGTAGCAGCATGCATCCTACTTTAGGCTAGACCATAAATTCATTTAGCCAATCTTCTATGCACAGACATGTAGGCTGTTTCTGGCTGTTTGCTTTCCCAAATGATGCTGCAGTGAATTTCTGTGCACATCACCTTGACTCACTCATGTGAGCATATCTCCAAGATCAGTCCCTAGAAGTGAGATTTCTGGGGCAGAGGGTATAAGCATTTAACATTTCGAAAGATATCACCAAATTAGACAGTTTAATTTGCTAGTGTGTCTTATTAGGAGAAAATCTGTTAGATTAAGTCCCCCCTGTAAGTGTTATATTTGAGTAGTTCATTTATGAAATTGATTTGTGTTCTGCTTCTTCCCCAGAAGGGCTCAAGGAAGCTTATAGCAAGAAGCAAATCAAATAAAGACTGAAAATAATAAACATACAGAGAAAAGCCAGTATGGTAATAACAACTAACACTTGTTTTATTTATATATTTGTTATTTATTTACTCTTGGCTGTGTCAGGTCTTAGTTTTGGTAATTGGGCTCTTCACTGAAGCATGTAGGTTTAGTTCTCCTGTGGCACATGGGGTCCTAGTTGCCCCCACAAGGGACTGAACATGAGCCCCCTGCATTGAAAGGCAGATTCTCACCATTGGAAAATGGTTTCCCACTAGGGAAATCCCCTAATACTTGTTTTGAGTGCTTGCTTTGTGCCAGACACTTCCAGGTGCTTTATATGTATGAATTCTTCTAAACCTCACAGTCTCACTAGAAAGTCACTATCAACCCCCTTCTTTCACAGATGGGGAAACCATGGCCCAGAGGGGCTAGGTTACTTGTTCCATGTCAAAGGTTAGTAAGTGGAGGAGCTGGAATTTGAACTCTTACAGTGTCACAGTACATCCTCTTAGCTACTATGAGACTTGACCTCTCCAAGTCAGGAGTTACAGGAGGGAGGAAACTAGACAAACAAAGACTTTTGTTGTTGCAGTTCACTCATTTATTCAAGCATCAGCTTATTCACTCATTCAGTTAGTATTTATCAAGGGAAGCCCTTTGCCAAGGGAAGACTCTTGAGAGTCCCTTGGAGGGCAAGGAGATTAAACCCTTCAATCCTAAAGGAAATCAACCCTGCATATTCATTGGAAGGACTGATACTAAAGCTGAAGCTCCAGTACATTGGCCACCTGATACAAAGAGGTGCCTTATTGTAAAAGACCCTGATGCTTGGGAAAGATTGAAAGCAAAAGGAGAAGTGGGCAACTGAGGAAGAGATGGTTGGATGGCATCATCAACTTAATGGACATGAGTTTGGGCAAACTCAGGGAGATAGTGAAGGACAGGGAGGCCTGGTGTGCTGCAGTCCATGGGGTCGCAAAGAGCTGGACACGACTGAGTGACTTAACAACAAAGAGCACATGGCCTGCCAGTGAACAGAAGTATCTGTGGTCTCTGCCTCTGTTGGATTCTGAAGGTCAGTCAACTTTGTGAGTGTGCTTCCCTGTTTCACATGTTCATTTGAGAGTGAAGATCCTCTGAGCCTTAAGTCCTCAGCCCCTGCATTGAGACCTCTACCCTCCTGTTGTACCATCAGCCAGAGCCCTAGGCCTGGTCTTTGCAGCTCATCAGGATCCCTTGGGAAAGGCATTGTGGGTGTAGGGCAAGTCTGTGTTAGTCCTGTGAGTCTGGAACTGAGTTATGACTTCCTTATTGCTAAAGTGTGGTGGTCTCAGGTCCTAGAGGGAAAGGGGCAGCCCCAGGTTTCTGCTTCCTGACCTCTGGTGGTAAAAGTGTTGGACACACTGGGTCTCACCTTGCTTGGACACCTAATTGGCCAGGCTTAGATAAATTGAGATTTTCAGCCTTAGTTTTTCCATCTGTAAAATAGTAAAAAAAAAAAACAAAAAAAAATCAGTGCCGTTTCTGTTTTGTGGCTCTAAAGACTGTGTGAAGTAAATGTAAAACAAACAGACAGGATTTCTGTTCACTTGACAAATCTTTTATTAGTACCCAAGTGTGTGGGCATTGAATTTGGCTCTGGGGCTCTCATCCGGAACAGGATGACCAAGCCCTGTGCATGCTCTTAGAGTACCCAGGAAGGTGAGGGGTGGGTAGGGGACAGACATACATCAGGTGGTCACAGCACAAGTAAGGCAAACACTGATGGGGTGGTGACTTCCTGCCAGGCACGTCTCCCGACTTCCCAGGTGGTGCTAGTGGTAAAGAGCCTGCCTGCCAATGCAAGAGACCTGGGAGATGCAGGTTCCATTCCTGGGTTGGGAAGATCCCCTGGAGGAGGGCATGGCAACCCACTCCAGTATTCTTGCCTGGGGAATCCCATGGACAGAGGAGTCTGTAGGGTAGCAAAGGGTTGGACATGACGGAAGCAACGTAGTATGCACACACACAGGCACATTTCTAAACACCTTACAGGGCTTCCCTGGTAGCTCAGTGGTAAAGAGTTCGTCTGCCAATGTAGGAGACACAGGTTCAATCCCTGATCCAGGAAGATCCCACTAAGCCTGTGAACAATTAAGCCTGTGAACCTATGCTGTAGAGCCTTGGAACTGCAACTGTTGAGCCCATGTGCCACAACTACTGAAGCCTGTGAGCCCTGGAGCCCGAGTTCCAGAACAAGAAGAAGTCATCACAACAAGAAGCCTGCTCACCTCAACTAGAGAAGCCTGCTCACCCCACTCCCTATAACAGAAAAGAGCCTGTGACAGCAGTGAAGACCTACAATAGCCAAAAATAAATAAATATTTAAAAAATTTTTAAAAAAGAAAATGTCTAACAAAAAACACCTTACAGAGTCAGCTCCGTTCATCTTTTACAGCCTCTCTGAGAGGTGGGTGCTTTCACAAGCCCCATTTTACAGGCGAGGAAATGGAGGCTCAGAGTGATTACATAACTCTCTCCAAGTCAACATTTAATAAGAGGAACAGTGAGGATTCATTCTCAGGTCCCTGGCTCCCTTAAAGAAGGCAGTGTCGTGCTGATGATAGGTGATAGATGACGGTATGTTACCGTGAACGGTGTCGGATTCTTGATCTCCAATGGGGAAGAATTCACATTGGAATCAAAAAGACTCTGCGATGGTTACTCAGAGCTTCATGCAGTGAAAAGTTTATTAAAGTGAGAAAGGATAGGGAAGTGATTCCAGCATAGACACTGGAAGGGGGATAGGAGAATACCCTGCGAAACCACTTAGGTGTGGAATTTTATACTTTCTCAACTGGTTATTAACAGTAGTTTAAAAGAATATCTTGAGGCGATAAAGGTCTTACACCCACAACATACATCTTTAGATAACATAGGTACAAGTTAAGACGAGAAACATGTCCTCCAGCAAGATACATTGTTATACACCTTAGCTCTGGGCTTAAAAGAATGTCTTAGGCAAAATGGATTATTGTCATAGGTGTAGCAATCAAGGTGAAGGCACCTTGGCTAAAAATGCTTGTTCTTCATCCTCCTCCTCCTTGTCCTTGGTACGTGCTGGCCTCTTTACCAAGTCTACCTGTGAACTCCTTTCACTACTATGCTATAAAGTGAGACAGAGAAACAGAACAGGATGGTCCACAAGAGAGTGACATTTATTCCAGTGTGTTTGGAGAAGACCCTTAGGATGAGGTGGCATTGGGCAAAGAGCTGAAGGAACAGAAAGAAGGAGGCAGACTTGCAGAACTGGGTGTATGTGGGAACTGGAGACAGGACATGCAAAGGTCCTGAGGAAGGCAAGACTTCTGAGGTGCATTTCAGAATAGAAAAAAAGCCCCCATCACTGGGATGGCTGAACTGGTGGTGCCTTTGAGACCTGGTGCAGTGCCTGGCACATTGGTGGGGCTCAGCGGAGGTTAGCACTTCTATGTCCTGAGAGAGGAGAAATCGCAAGAGCCAGGAAAAACCAGGAGCTTTCAGGTAAGCCTGGCTTCGTCCAGTCTCTGGCTGAGCACAGCAGGTATCCTATTAAGGTATTAGCATCAGGAGCCCACTTTATCTCAGAGGTCATCTCTGGCCTCCTTTTCCAGGTACAAGCCCTGCAAGGGACCCCTACCCCACCTTGCTAGGGAATCCTGGAAGGGTCTTGGGTCCCCACCTTTTGAGGACTTCTCCTTTGTCAAATTTAATGTGTGTGCTTCCTTTTCTTCCATCAGCCCTGGAATGGGAAGAAGAATGCTCCAACCTGCTTTCAAAGCTGAGCAAATAAAGGGTTTTTTTTTTTTTTTTTTTACAATTGGTTCCATTGTAGAGAGAGCATTAGACTGATTTATTCAAATCAGTTCTGGGTAAAAGCCATAAAAGAGAGCTTAAGAATGAGTTCTGTTTCCCCAGGAAACCTGGCTGATAGATTAATACCTGAAGTGGGGTGGGTGTGTGATTGGCTTTGGAGAGGACTGGGGGGTGGCTGGCACTCCAGGCAGACTCAGCAAGCATTTTCCTGGGGGAACTCAAGTCAGATGGGTGGATGCGATAACATAGGTACAAGTTAAAAGGAGAAACATGTCCTCCAGCAAGATACATTGTTATACACCTTAGCTCTGGGCTTAAAAGAATGTCTTAGGCAAAATGGATTATTGTCATAGGTGTAGCAATCAAGGTGAAGGCACCTTGGCTAAAAATGCTTGTTCTTCATCCTCCTCCTCCTTGTCCTTGGTACGTGCTGGCCTCTTTACCAAGTCTACCTGTGAACTCCTTTCACTACTATGCTATAAAGTGAGACAGAGAAACAGAACAGGATGGTCCACAAGAGAGTGACATTTATTCCAGTGTGTTTGGAGAAGACCCTTAGGATGAGGTGGCATTGGGCAAAGAGCTGAAGGAACAGAAAGAAGGAGGCAGACTTGCAGAACTGGGTGTATGTGGGAACTGGAGACAGGACATGCAAAGGTCCTGAGGAAGGCAAGACTTCTGAGGTGCATTTCAGAATAGAAAAAAAGCCCCCATCACTGGGATGGCTGAACTGGTGGTGCCTTTGAGACCTGGTGCAGTGCCTGGCACATTGGTGGGGCTCAGCGGAGGTTAGCACTTCTATGTCCTGAGAGAGGAGAAATCGCAAGAGCCAGGAAAAACCAGGAGCTTTCAGGTAAGCCTGGCTTCGTCCAGTCTCTGGCTGAGCACAGCAGGTATCCTATTAAGGTATTAGCATCAGGAGCCCACTTTATCTCAGAGGTCATCTCTGGCCTCCTTTTCCAGGTACAAGCCCTGCAAGGGACCCCTACCCCACCTTGCTAGGGAATCCTGGAAGGGTCTTGGGTCCCCACCTTTTGAGGACTTCTCCTTTGTCAAATTTAATGTGTGTGCTTCCTTTTCTTCCATCAGCCCTGGAATGGGAAGAAGAATGCTCCAACCTGCTTTCAAAGCTGAGCAAATAAAGGGTTTTTTTTTTTTTTTTTTTTACAATTGGTTCCATTGTAGAGAGAGCATTAGACTGATTTATTCAAATCAGTTCTGGGTAAAAGCCATAAAAGAGAGCTTAAGAATGAGTTCTGTTTCCCCAGGAAACCTGGCTGATAGATTAATACCTGAAGTGGGGTGGGTGTGTGATTGGCTTTGGAGAGGACTGGGGGGTGGCTGGCACTCCAGGCAGACTCAGCAAGCATTTTCCTGGGGGAACTCAAGTCAGATGTGGTCCCCATGGGTGTCTGGGGATGCCCTGATCCTTAATCTCATGGAAGGGAAAAAGGGTCCAGGGCAGCAGATTTTTTTTTTTCTTAAAGGAAGGAGGCCTTGTCGTGAAGCACCTTGCTGGAAAGATAGTCCGGTTAGAGCCCCTTCTTTTTTGGCAGCCCCTCCCTTTTGGAGTGGAGGCTAAGACCCCGAGGACAGAGCAGGTTATCAGAAGAGCTAGATTCAAATTTGGGTCTCCCAGTTTCCTTGCCCACTGCAGTTAGTATCACAGTGTAAATGCCCTGGCTTAAAAAAAACACACCCTGACAGCGAGATCTCTCATTTATCCAATTACAAACACGCCTGCTTTGATTTGTCACTTTCCTTTTCTCTGGTATTCCCTACACATGGAGAAGAACTCATCAGAATTGTCTCGATAAACATTCTTTTTTGAAACTGGAAGACAGGAGAAGAGATAATCTCTAAGCTTGCCAAACCAAAATTCTTTGACCTTCTCCAAGTAGTACTAGTTTCTGTTCTTTTGACCAAATTGCTCTTGCCTTTTTTATGCTCAAGCTTACCTCTCTCTGTCACTAGCTGTGTGACTCTGATCAAATTCCTCAACTTCTCTGAGCCTTCGAGTTCTCATCTGCATAACAGGAATAGTGCCTATCTCCTAGTGTTGTTGTCATGATTCGATGGCAGGAGGCTTTATAAGCAGTTCCTAGCTGTGTCAGCTGCTCAAAAATGTTAGCTCTTTTAAGACTATTTTCACAGGGTAATGATCTTCTCCCCAGGTGGTTGACATCTGTTGTTTTCTCTGCTCTCAGATTGAGCTGGCCTCCCTCCCATCCTATCTCTAGAGTTCACGGACACCTCCTTCTCTCCTAATCCTCTCTGTCTCCCCCGGAGCGTATATGTACACAGAGCTGGTTACACACACTTGGGTATACACAACACATACTCTCCTTTCTTAGCTGCAAGAATAAGGAGGTAACAAGTGCGGGCTGCAACGAAGAACCTGCGTGCGCACTTCTTTTTTGAAATTTTATTTATTTATTTTGGCCACACTGTGTGGCATGTGGGACCTTAGTCCCCTGACCAGGGATTGAACCCACATCCCCTGCATTGAGAACGTGGAGTCCTAACCACTGGACAGCCTGGTGAATCCTCTGAGTGGCCACTTCTTAGACCATTTATTCCTCAGTATTTTCCCTGCTCTGGATTGGGATGGAAATGTCATGTTTGGAGTGAGTGTATCCTGGGGCTGGTAAGTGCAGTGTGGTCCTCAGTATTTAACCCTCTGACCTTTAGCCCCTTCTAGAGACTTAGTGCCAAAATCAGTCAGACGACAGAGTCAAGACATGGTATATCTCCAGGTGGTGCTCGTGTCTGGGACCCACACAAGCTGTGTTTTCTTGGCCAGTTGGTCTGTGGTCCTGGATCTGTCACAGCAACTTGTCTCCCTGGGCAAAACGTTGACATCACCACAGGTGTGCTCAAACAGCAGGTAGAAGGGAAGAGAAGGAGAAGGTAGGAGGGAGGATGAGAGGGGGAGGGAGGGGAGAAGAGGGAAGGAGAGCAAGAGGGAGTGAGAGTGATGGGTGGGGACAGAGGATGAGTCAGAAATCCAGTCATGCACTGCCCTGAAGGAAAAGGGGAGCTTTGCTCTGGCCATGGTGCTGAAGTAGAGGTCCAACTTCAAGGGGCTGGAAAGCAGGGAGCCTGCAGCAATTAAAGGGGTATGTGTCTAGGTTTATCAGAGTTAGTGTATGGAGAAAAATAAGAGGTAGCCTAGGAGAAATGAGGTAAGAGTTAGGAGAAAGACAGAGGTGGGGGGAGAGGGGGAGAGAGAAGGGGAGGGAGAGGGAGAAAGAGGGGAGAGGGAGGAAAGGGGGAGAGAGAGTGAGACAGGAAGAGAGCAGGGGGAGACAGAGGGAGAGAGAGATGAACCGTGCCTAAAAGTAAATGAGGAGTCAGATGCCACAGCTCTATGATAGGAAGAGGGTGTGTATCTTTTTTGCAAGCATTCATTCCCTCAAGATCCTTAACGTTTGTCTGTGTGTGTGTGTGTGTGTGTGTGTGTGTGTGTGTGTGTATGTGTGTATGTAAGAACAGTGACATTTATTACTGTGTGAATTCTACTCAGCATTGGAAGCATTGCTTGGAACTTGATTTCACTCATGTTTGTAAAACAGTCTAGTGGCATAACTGGGATCAGACACAGGTGGCCTTACTCACTGGGACACTTGCTGAGTATTGGCAGCAATGTGGGAGGAAAGATGAAAGACACATCTGTGTCTTTTCTCAGCCCAAGGGATGGTGAATTTCCCCCTCTATCTGGTTAGTCAGGATGTCTTCCAACCCATGCAGTTGCTGTTTGGCTTTCTCTGGTACAGTGTTCTGGAGGTGACTAGGGGCTTGCCATCTACCTTCAGTGCATCTCAAGGACCTTCCAGGGACCTCACTGCTTTCTATGAAGCCAGGGCTTTCCACTACAGGAAGGTAAGGTATTGGGCAGGTGGCTAAGAGCTCAGGCTCACAAGACAGACAGACATACCTGGGTTCAAACCTTCTTTCCAACCCTCTCTGTGACTTTGGATGAGCTTTCCTTCCCTCTTGTTTGGTTACTAACATGAATGTGCAAGCTGCTGGGTGGTGAGTGGTGTTTGAACACAGAGAGAACTAAGGACAAAGCTTTGCTAATGTTAAACCTGGAGTGATTCCATGCACTGCCCTGAAGGAAAAGGGGAGCTTTGCTCTGGCCATGGTGCTGAAGTAGAGGTCCAACTTCAAGGGGCTGGAAAGCAGGGAGCCTGCAGCAATTAAAGGGGTATGTGTCTAGGTTTATCAGAGTTAGTGTATGGAGAAAAATAAGAGGTAGCCTAGGAGAAATGAGGTAAGAGTTAGGAGAAAGACAGAGGTGGGGGGAGAGGGGGAGAGAGAAGGGGAGGGAGAGGGAGAAAGAGGGGAGAGGGAGGAAAGGGGGAGAGAGAGTGAGACAGGAAGAGAGCAGGGGGAGACAGAGGGAGAGAGAGATGAACCGTGCCTAAAAGTAAATGAGGAGTCAGATGCCACAGCTCTATGATAGGAAGAGGGTGTGTATCTTTTTTGCAAGCATTCATTCCCTCAAGATCCTTAACGTTTGTCTGTGTGTGTGTGTGTGTGTGTGTGTGTGTGTGTATGTGTGTATGTAAGAACAGTGACATTTATTACTGTGTGAATTCTACTCAGCATTGGAAGCATTGCTTGGAACTTGATTTCACTCATGTTTGTAAAACAGTCTAGTGGCATAACTGGGATCAGACACAGGTGGCCTTACTCACTGGGACACTTGCTGAGTATTGGCAGCAATGTGGGAGGAAAGATGAAAGACACATCTGTGTCTTTTCTCAGCCCAAGGGATGGTGAATTTCCCCCTCTATCTGGTTAGTCAGGATGTCTTCCAACCCATGCAGTTGCTGTTTGGCTTTCTCTGGTACAGTGTTCTGGAGGTGACTAGGGGCTTGCCATCTACCTTCAGTGCATCTCAAGGACCTTCCAGGGACCTCACTGCTTTCTATGAAGCCAGGGCTTTCCACTACAGGAAGGTAAGGTATTGGGCAGGTGGCTAAGAGCTCAGGCTCACAAGACAGACAGACATACCTGGGTTCAAACCTTCTTTCCAACCCTCTCTGTGACTTTGGATGAGCTTTCCTTCCCTCTTGTTTGGTTACTAACATGAATGTGCAAGCTGCTGGGTGGTGAGTGGTGTTTGAACACAGAGAGAACTAAGGACAAAGCTTTGCTAATGTTAAACCTGGAGTGATTCCAGAACACACTGTGGTCTTTGCTGATGCTTAACAGTCAAGTCAGCCTGATCTTCCAGTGATCACTGGGGAAGTTCTGGGAGGTGGTGTCACTAAGAGCATGGGCTCCAGGCAGATAACTAAGACTCCAGTTCCAGCTCTGTCCTTCAGCTTTCTCTTCTGTAAAATGGTGATAGTAGTGACAACAACAACAATAATAATCATCTCAAGGGACTGAAGATTTAGTTAGTTAAATACATAAAGTGTTTAGAACAGTGCCCGAACCAAGGTAAGCTCTTGGGAACATCAGCTATTAATATTATCTTGCTAATATTATTACCACAGCTCTTACCAACTGGATGGCATGTGGAGGTAACTGGTACTTTCTGTCTCTAGTTTCCTCATCTGAAAAATGGGGCTGTTGACAGTAGGGTTAGTGTGAGAGCCCTAGGCATTTCCCCCCTTTTCTCCTTTTCTTGGTCATAGTCAAGGTCAAGGTATATTAAATATTGAAATGAAGGCACACTTTGGTGGTTCTTGTCTTGGGTCATGAAACACTTTGTCAATTTGAATTCAGAATCTTCCTCTGAGAGAAATGGAAACACACACATATAATCTCAGTTGGTTCAGTACTTCCTGAGCCATTATGGGTTTTTATCCTGTGACCCATAGAAACTCATTTTAATCTGCCCTCAGCACAGTGAATTTGGAGAAGGAAATGGCAAGTCATTCCAGTGTTCTTACCTGAAGAATCCCATGGACAGAGGAGCCTGGAGGGCCACCAGCCATGGGGTTGCAAAGAGTCAGGCACAACTGAGCACACATGCAGCTGCACAGTGAATTACATAGATTTCTCTGGGAAAAACAGACACAAAGATGAGTCCTTCAACATGGAGATGGTGATAAGCGAGGGCTTGAGTGCTAGGGGCCCAGAGGGTTTGACTGTGGGCCTGTCCAGGTGTAGTCAGGCCCCCTTCCTTTCCAACCCTCTCTGTGACTTTGGATGAGCTTTCCTTCCCTCTTGTTTGGTTACTAACATGAATGTGCAAGCTGCTGGGTGGTGAGTGGTGTTTGAACACAGAGAACTAAGGACAAAGCTTTGCTAATGTTAAACCTGGAGTGATTCCAGAACACACTGTGGTCTTTGCTGATGCTTAACAGTCAAGTCAGCCTGATCTTCCAGTGATCACTGGGGAAGTTCTGGGAGGTGGTGTCACTAAGAGCATGGGCTCCAGGCAGATAACTAAGACTCCAGTTCCAGCTCTGTCCTTCAGCTTTCTCTTCTGTAAAATGGTGATAGTAGTGACAACAACAACAATAATAATCATCTCAAGGGACTGAAGATTTAGTTAGTTAAATACATAAAGTGTTTAGAACAGTGCCCGAACCAAGGTAAGCTCTTGGGAACATCAGCTATTAATATTATCTTGCTAATATTATTACCACAGCTCTTACCAACTGGATGGCATGTGGAGGTAACTGGTACTTTCTGTCTCTAGTTTCCTCATCTGAAAAATGGGGCTGTTGACAGTAGGGTTAGTGTGAGAGCCCTAGGCATTTCCCCCCTTTTCTCCTTTTCTTGGTCATAGTCAAGGTCAAGGTATATTAAATATTGAAATGAAGGCACACTTTGGTGGTTCTTGTCTTGGGTCATGAAACACTTTGTCAATTTGAATTCAGAATCTTCCTCTGAGAGAAATGGAAACACACACATATAATCTCAGTTGGTTCAGTACTTCCTGAGCCATTATGGGTTTTTATCCTGTGACCCATAGAAACTCATTTTAATCTGCCCTCAGCACAGTGAATTTGGAGAAGGAAATGGCAAGTCATTCCAGTGTTCTTACCTGAAGAATCCCATGGACAGAGGAGCCTGGAGGGCCACCAGCCATGGGGTTGCAAAGAGTCAGGCACAACTGAGCACACATGCAGCTGCACAGTGAATTACATAGATTTCTCTGGGAAAAACAGACACAAAGATGAGTCCTTCAACATGGAGATGGTGATAAGCGAGGGCTTGAGAGTGCTAGGGGCCCAGAGGGTTTGACTGTGGGCCTGTCCAGGGGTGTGAGCTCAGGGCCTCCGCTTGCCCCAGGACTCTGGTTTCTGCTCCAAGGCTGTGACTGGGCTGTCTAACGGTTGATGGCTTCGGTGCTGGGGAGGGGGCTGCCTCCCTTCTCTCCCAGGGCTGTCTCTCCCGCACAGGCTGTGTGGGCGCTGCCTTTGAAGCTCTCTTCTCTAAACTCTGCAATTTATGGCGCAGTCGTGCCAGAGAGAAGGCAGGAATTCGTCTTTGTTCTAAGTGTTGTATGTGTATTAAAAGGCTCTTGCAGCAATCAGCACCTCATGGCAGGAAACAATGGGACACAGCGGCATACCCACTTAGCAAGAACAAGAGGAGGGGAGATTCTGATAATCAAGACAAATATGCACATGCCTGTAGGAAGGGCTGGCAGGAATGGTTTAGACAAACGCTGATGTCCGGTGTTTGCTTCTCTCCTGGCAGTTGCCTGCTCACCAATTTGGTTCAGAGCTGAGGAGGGAAGAATTTGGGTGCTGAGGGCTTAGGAGAGAGCCTTCTGAAACCTCATATGTGAATGATTTAAGTAGATGAAGGGATGGATTGTGATGACCCTTGGGAGGGGGAGAAGAAAAACATGGGGTTCTGGTCACATCCCAGAATTAAAGGTGAGATGTGACAAAGGCAAAAAGTGACATTTTTGAACCTGGAACCTGGTGACTTGTTGGAGTATTATTTGCATCTTGATAATATAAAACATTTAAGAAAAAATTTAAAATTAAGAGTAAGCCTCCGGCAAGATTATGTCCCCCTAGTTGGCCTGATGGAGAGTTCACTGATGGCCCTGCAGGAACTGAGCAGTCATAGTTTAGTTGGACTGCTCAGTCGTGTCCGACTCTTGCAGCCCCATGGAGGGTAGCCCACCAGGCTCCTCTGTCCACAGGACTCTCCAGGCAAGAACACTGGAGTGGGTTGCCATTTCCTCCTCCAGGGCATAGGAACTGTGAGTCCCTATGTAATTATAGGTGCAGGACACACAGGTACATGCACATTCCAAATGAAGTAGAAGCGGAGAGGCTGTGAGCAAAGGTGTATGGTGACCTGGGGTACAGTGTGGAGGAGAAAGCCGCCTGTCCCCGGTGACTGCCGTGGTAGTAAGATGGGGCTCTCAGCAATGACACAGAGTGGCACAAATCCCAACTCTCCAGTTAGGTGCCTTGACACTGGAGGTCCTGGCTAGCACTGGGGGGTCCACTGGGGGTCCAAACAGCCAATACACATGCTGCAGGTGATGTATAGGTGGCACCAGGAGATACATGACTTGAGGGTCAGCTGCCTGAAGAAGTTTGGGGTCTGCAGGGGTCAGTACCTGCTGTTGCGATTTCTCACTGGAGAAGATCAAGGGTCTGTCTTTGTGGGAGGGTCAGTGCCCAGGAAGCGTGGGTGGGTGAAAGCCTGGGTAGTGTTTGTCTCATCTCTATGGAGCCCTGGCCCCCAGTTAACAACCCAAGGCTGGTGTCAGTGGGAAGAGGGTGGTCCCGACCCCTGGAGTCCTCCCTTCACCTCTCGGGATGGCTAGGTGCTTACAAGAGGGATCCCAGCAGGGAAGCCATGGGGTGGGTGTTTCTCATGCCCCAATATATCACCAGCTGAAAATGTTAGGCTCAGTTTCTCTTGGCTGACCTGGCCTCATTGTGGGATGTCGCTGTCCCCCCAACCCCACTCTTCCCTCTGGCTTCCTGACTCTGGCTGTCATTCTCGTCATCATCCAGCCTCCAGTCTTCATCCCAGAATTAAAGGTGAGATGTGACAAAGGCAAAAAGTGACATTTTGAACCTGGAACCTGGTGACTTGTTGGAGTATTATTTGCATCTTGATAATATAAAACATTTAAGAAAAAATTTAAAATTAAGAGTAAGCCTCCGGCAAGATTATGTCCCCCTAGTTGGCCTGATGGAGAGTTCACTGATGGCCCTGCAGGAACTGAGCAGTCATAGTTTAGTTGGACTGCTCAGTCGTGTCCGACTCTTGCAGCCCCATGGAGGGTAGCCCACCAGGCTCCTCTGTCCACAGGACTCTCCAGGCAAGAACACTGGAGTGGGTTGCCATTTCCTCCTCCAGGGCATAGGAACTGTGAGTCCCTATGTAATTATAGGTGCAGGACACACAGGTACATGCACATTCCAAATGAAGTAGAAGCGGAGAGGCTGTGAGCAAAGGTGTATGGTGACCTGGGGTACAGTGTGGAGGAGAAAGCCGCCTGTCCCCGGTGACTGCCGTGGTAGTAAGATGGGGCTCTCAGCAATGACACAGAGTGGCACAAATCCCAACTCTCCAGTTAGGTGCCTTGACACTGGAGGTCCTGGCTAGCACTGGGGGGTCCACTGGGGGTCCAAACAGCCAATACACATGCTGCAGGTGATGTATAGGTGGCACCAGGAGATACATGACTTGAGGGTCAGCTGCCTGAAGAAGTTTGGGGTCTGCAGGGGTCAGTACCTGCTGTTGCGATTTCTCACTGGAGAAGATCAAGGGTCTGTCTTTGTGGGAGGGTCAGTGCCCAGGAAGCGTGGGTGGGTGAAAGCCTGGGTAGTGTTTGTCTCATCTCTATGGAGCCCTGGCCCCCAGTTAACAACCCAAGGCTGGTGTCAGTGGGAAGAGGGTGGTCCCGACCCCTGGAGTCCTCCCTTCACCTCTCGGGATGGCTAGGTGCTTACAAGAGGGATCCCAGCAGGGAAGCCATGGGGTGGGTGTTTCTCATGCCCCAATATATCACCAGCTGAAAATGTTAGGCTCAGTTTCTCTTGGCTGACCTGGCCTCATTGTGGGATGTCGCTGTCCCCCCAACCCCACTCTTCCCTCTGGCTTCCTGACTCTGGCTGTCATTCTCGTCATCATCCAGCCTCCCTTCCTCCCTCCACCACTGCATCTGGAAGCCTCAGGGCCTGTCACTTCAGGGCCAGGCTTGCCTTCCCTGTGAGAAAAGCACATGGGTTAATGATATTAATAAACACACCTACATTTTTCTTACTTCTCTCTTCCTTTCTCCTCTCTTTTCCCTTCCCTTCCCTTTCTTTTTTTGGCCATGCATGCAGCTTGCAGGATATAATTCCTCCATCAGAGATTGAACTCAGCCCAGGGCAGTGAAAGGACTGAGTCTTAACCCACTGGCCTTCCAGGGAAGTCCCCGTGAATACACTTCCTGTTGGAGCCCTTGTTACATGTTAGGCTTAGAGCCCACAATCTGTGCAGCTCTCACAGTAATCCACAAGGTTCTAGTATGCCCATTTTACAGATGAGAAAATGGAAGGTCCCAGAGGTCCATTTTCCTGCCTAACCTTTTGTAATTAAGAGTGAAGCCAGAGGTCCAGTCGAGCTCTGCTCTCAAAGTCCCAGCTGAGCTAACCTGCTCCCCAAGCCCCATGGTGGAAAGGCAAGAATCCAGGCATCTCTGGGACCTGCCAAAGGGGAGCGGTGGGCTTTGCTGTAGACAGTGTGGTGCCCTTGCCTTCAGCACTGCTGCATATACTGACTCGCCTTTGCCTGAGGCTCGCTGTGGTTCCCACTTTGGCAGATGAACACCAGTGCTAGGGCCCTCCAGGGGGTGGCACTCAGTCAAGACTGAGTGAATACCCAGCTCCCGCCAGCCTCGTTGGGATACTTCTGAGGCACACCATCTACACTGTCCCGTCATCTCTATGGAGCCCTGGCCCCCAGTTAACAACCCAAGGCTGGTGTCAGTGGGAAGAGGGTGGTCCCGACCCCTGGAGTCCTCCCTTCACCTCTCGGGATGGCTAGGTGCTTACAAGAGGGATCCCAGCAGGGAAGCCATGGGGTGGGTGTTTCTCATGCCCCAATATATCACCAGCTGAAAATGTTAGGCTCAGTTTCTCTTGGCTGACCTGGCCTCATTGTGGGATGTCGCTGTCCCCCCAACCCCACTCTTCCCTCTGGCTTCCTGACTCTGGCTGTCATTCTCGTCATCATCCAGCCTCCCTTCCTCCCTCCACCACTGCATCTGGAAGCCTCAGGGCCTGTCACTTCAGGGCCAGGCTTGCCTTCCCTGTGAGAAAAGCACATGGGTTAATGATATTAATAAACACACCTACATTTTTCTTACTTCTCTCTTCCTTTCTCCTCTCTTTTCCCTTCCCTTCCCTTTCTTTTTTTGGCCATGCATGCAGCTTGCAGGATATAATTCCTCCATCAGAGATTGAACTCAGCCCAGGGCAGTGAAAGGACTGAGTCTTAACCCACTGGCCTTCCAGGGAAGTCCCCGTGAATACACTTCCTGTTGGAGCCCTTGTTACATGTTAGGCTTAGAGCCCACAATCTGTGCAGCTCTCACAGTAATCCACAAGGTTCTAGTATGCCCATTTTACAGATGAGAAAATGGAAGGTCCCAGAGGTCCATTTTCCTGCCTAACCTTTTGTAATTAAGAGTGAAGCCAGAGGTCCAGTCGAGCTCTGCTCTCAAAGTCCCAGCTGAGCTAACCTGCTCCCCAAGCCCCATGGTGGAAAGGCAAGAATCCAGGCATCTCTGGGACCTGCCAAAGGGGAGCGGTGGGCTTTGCTGTAGACAGTGTGGTGCCCTTGCCTTCAGCACTGCTGCATATACTGACTCGCCTTTGCCTGAGGCTCGCTGTGGTTCCCACTTTGGCAGATGAACACCAGTGCTAGGGCCCTCCAGGGGGTGGCACTCAGTCAAGACTGAGTGAATACCCAGCTCCCGCCAGCCTCGTTGGGATACTTCTGAGGCACACCATCTACACTGTCTCCCAGCTGGATTAGCTGTAGGTCTGCAGTGGTAGCCTGACTGCCAACAATCCCGAAAAACTGCCCTCCTGGCACCATCCATGTCCTCGGTCTATCACCAGTTTCCTGGACTCACCTCCAAACTAAACTACCAGCCCTTGAATCCTTGTGTTGGAATCTGCTTTTCCAAGCTCTCTTTGGAGTTTGGTGTGTCTTTTCTGTGGGTATGTAGGTTAGGAGGGCAATCCAGAGATGCCACCAATGTGGAGGCTGTATCTTCCTTCCAGTGGTCCAATAACCTCTTTTATAGTTTCCATCACTGTTGTTTGTTTTATTGCTAGTTTGTTCTATATCCGAAAGAATAGAACTTACAGACCGTCATGCAGGTGAGAGGGTAAAAGAGCTTACCTTTGTTCGGGTCTTTCTCCCACCTTGACTGTCAGATCTAGTCAAACTGCTGGGAAGGTGAGGAGTGGTCCCTGAGGGATCTAGGCCCACTGGCTTAGTGAACGCATGCCTTTCCTTTGGATATGAGGCCCCGTGACCTTTGGATTGTCCCTAATTTTCCTGCCTAGTTTCTAATTCTGCACAAAATAGGGTTGGCCCCATGACCTTGGACTGGGCTTGGGGCATGGGGACCAAAACCCTGAATTATATTCAGTGCTTTCTTCCTAGAGATGTCGTTTCATGGTTAAGAATACAGCTCCTAAGCTGGACAACCTGAGTTCGAGTCCCCGCTCTGCCGCTGTATTAACAGCCACAGGATGGGTCTGGCGACCCGCTGTGGCCTCTGTGAGCTGGTGGAGCTAAAACTCCACTGGTCATCTGAGTTACAGAAGCCCTGCTCCGACTTGTGGACCCTGTGATGGGGTCTCCTGGAACCAGTGTCCAGAGTCTATGTTGAGTGATCCTGGAAATGTCTGTGTTTCCCACTTTCCCCCAATGTAGTCACTCTGATAAAAGGTATAAGTCCTTTTGGGGAAGGCTGGGAGAAAGATTAAGAGTGTTGTTTTTTGGGCCCTTTTATCAAGGTCCTTCCTCAAGGAGACCCCACCTCCCAGGGTCTGTAAACTGGCTCAAGTCTGGGAATTGACTGAGGGGATGAGGACCATCTGCTTTTATGTTTCAGGCTTGACTTTTGTCCACTTGACCTAGAGCTCTTCTGCTTGTACAGATCAACTAAGAAGTCAACTGACTTGTGATCTGTAATACTTTTAGGAACACCATGGTCGTCTGGCCATGGCTACAGTTCAGTGTGAGTTGGACCGTTCTGACCGTCCGCCTTGGCGGTGGAGAGCTGCCCCTCAGCCTTGGCCATCGTGGGATCCAGGTCCCTCCACTGCACTTAGGTGTCCTCGTTTAGGGGCAGCAGCTCCCACCGTGGGGTGTTGTCTTTATGCCAACGTCTCCTCCTCTGTACAGAGGATAAGTGGGTTTTGCTTGTGCCAGGCAGACGGAGGAGATGGAGGCAAGAGGGAGGGGCTAACGCAAGGAGAACATGCAGGGTGCAGAGATCTGCGGGTGGGAGCAGCTCTACCGGCTCATCTAACATGCTTCTTGACTGTCAGATCTAGTCAAACTGCTGGGAAGGTGAGGAGTGGTCCCTGAGGGATCTAGGCCCACTGGCTTAGTGAACGCATGCCTTTCCTTTGGATATGAGGCCCCGTGACCTTTGGATTGTCCCTAATTTTCCTGCCTAGTTTCTAATTCTGCACAAAATAGGGTTGGCCCCATGACCTTGGACTGGGCTTGGGGCATGGGGACCAAAACCCTGAATTATATTCAGTGCTTTCTTCCTAGAGATGTCGTTTCATGGTTAAGAATACAGCTCCTAAGCTGGACAACCTGAGTTCGAGTCCCCGCTCTGCCGCTGTATTAACAGCCACAGGATGGGTCTGGCGACCCGCTGTGGCCTCTGTGAGCTGGTGGAGCTAAAACTCCACTGGTCATCTGAGTTACAGAAGCCCTGCTCCGACTTGTGGACCCTGTGATGGGGTCTCCTGGAACCAGTGTCCAGAGTCTATGTTGAGTGATCCTGGAAATGTCTGTGTTTCCCACTTTCCCCCAATGTAGTCACTCTGATAAAAGGTATAAGTCCTTTTGGGGAAGGCTGGGAGAAAGATTAAGAGTGTTGTTTTTGGCCTTGTATCAAGGTCCTTCCTCAAGGAGACCCCACCTCCCAGGGTCTGTAAACTGGCTCAAGTCTGGGAATTGACTGAGGGGATGAGGACCATCTGCTTTTATGTTTCAGGCTTGACTTTTGTCCACTTGACCTAGAGCTCTTCTGCTTGTACAGATCAACTAAGAAGTCAACTGACTTGTGATCTGTAATACTTTTAGGAACACCATGGTCGTCTGGCCATGGCTACAGTTCAGTGTGAGTTGGACCGTTCTGACCGTCCGCCTTGGCGGTGGAGAGCTGCCCCTCAGCCTTGGCCATCGTGGGATCCAGGTCCCTCCACTGCACTTAGGTGTCCTCGTTTAGGGGCAGCAGCTCCCACCGTGGGGTGTTGTCTTTATGCCAACGTCTCCTCCTCTGTACAGAGGATAAGTGGGTTTTGCTTGTGCCAGGCAGACGGAGGAGATGGAGGCAAGAGGGAGGGGCTAACGCAAGGAGAACATGCAGGGTGCAGAGATCTGCGGGTGGGAGCAGCTCTACCGGCTCATCTAACATGCTTCTTGAGCACCTACTGTGTGACACCCACCGTGATAGCTTTCTTTCTTTTTGGCCACTTCTATTGGTCTTTCATTTATTCATTTTCATCCATCTTTTGTTCTTTGGCCTGTGTGGGCCTCCCATCACAGTGGCCTCGCTTGTTGCAAAGCACCAGCTCTGGGCGCATGCGCTCCAGAGCTCTGGTTTGGTAGTTGGACACACCGGTCCAGCCTCTCCACGGCACGTGGGATCTTCCCAGGCCAGGGATCGAACCAGCGCCCCTTGCACTGCAAGGTGGTGTCCTTACCCACTGGACCGCCAGGGAAGCCCCATGATAGCTTTTGAGGATAAAATCGTGAGCAAGGCAGAGGCAGCGACTGCCTGCAGGAGCTTAGTGGCAGGAAAAATTTAACAAGCAGTTCTGCAACGTGGTCTCAGCTCTCAGATGGGGAAACTAGGGACACACAGGAGCCTGGCGCTCATTCAGCCTGTACTAGACACTGGATGTAACATTTAAATGCCCAGAATATACCTCCTGGCTCAACTCATCACACACCCCGCATCGGTGCTAACGGCACGTAAAGGGGCCACTCAGTTATCAACACATCACTCCAGAATCTCTCTCAGTGTCTTTTCCCTTTGTCCATTTGCACGGCTGCTGTGTTGAGGCCCCCAGTGGTCCTGTCTGGTCCTGCCCTGCATTCCTGGCCCCTGGCAACCTCTCCACCTACCATACCATGCTCCCCTCGCACACCCTGCTGCACCCCCACAGGCTTCCCGCTGCTCCCTCCCAGCGTCTGGGCTTTCGTGTGTGCTATTCCCTCTGCTTGAACACTCTTCACTTGGTTGAGAACTACTCATCTTGTACACCTCCATTCAGTGTTCACTTACTCTGCCGCTCACCCAGACCCAGCCCTTCTAAGGTGCTTCTGTTCTAGGCTCCTGTCTCCCCAGCACGGGCTTCCCTGGTAGCTCAGCTGGTAAAGAATTGGCCTGCCAGTGCAGGAGACCCAGGCTCAATCCCTAGGTCAGGAAGATCCCCCTAGAGAAGGGAATGCCTACCCACTCTAGTATTCTTTTTTTTTTTTTAAAGATTTATTTATTTTGGGCGGGGGTCAGGTTGGGGAGGGAGGGGAGCAGGCGGGCCACTTCTATTGGTCTTTTGTTTCTCTGTGTTCATCCGTCTTCGTTCTTTGGCTCCTGTGGGCCTCCCATCGCGGTGGCGTCTGTCGTTGCAGAGCACTGGCTCTGGGCGCATGCGCTCCAGAGCTCTGGCTCGGTAATTGGACACATCGGTCCAGCCGCTCCGCGGCACGTGGGATCTTCCCAGGCCAGGGCTCGAACCAGCGCCCCTTGCACTGCAAGGCGGTGTCCCTACCCCCTGGACCACCAGGGGAAGCCCCCACTCTAGTATTCTTGCTTGGAGAATCCCATGAACAGAGGAACCTGGCAGGCTGGCTACAGTCCATGGGGTCGGACAGAGTCAGGCACAGCTGAGTGCCTAACTTGCTCCCCAGCAGATTTCCTTTGCAGTCCTTTGCCCCATTGGTAATGTCAATCAATCAGCACCCGCTACCCCCACCCCATCCCCAGGCACTGGGCTCCACCAGGGCAGAGACAATGTCTGCCATGGTCAGGTTGTAAACTGTCCTCTGCCCCTCCGCTGGCATCAATCATCATGCCCGGTTCATAGTGATGCTCAGTAAGCCCCTTGCCGCTCTCAGATGGGGAAACTAGGGACACACAGGAGCCTGGCGCTCATTCAGCCTGTACTAGACACTGGATGTAACATTTAAATGCCCAGAATATACCTCCTGGCTCAACTCATCACACACCCCGCATCGGTGCTAACGGCACGTAAAGGGGCCACTCAGTTATCAACACATCACTCCAGAATCTCTCTCAGTGTCTTTTCCCTTTGTCCATTTGCACGGCTGCTGTGTTGAGGCCCCCAGTGGTCCTGTCTGGTCCTGCCCTGCATTCCTGGCCCCTGGCAACCTCTCCACCTACCATACCATGCTCCCCTCGCACACCCTGCTGCACCCCCACAGGCTTCCCGCTGCTCCCTCCCAGCGTCTGGGCTTTCGTGTGTGCTATTCCCTCTGCTTGAACACTCTTCACTTGGTTGAGAACTACTCATCTTGTACACCTCCATTCAGTGTTCACTTACTCTGCCGCTCACCCAGACCCAGCCCTTCTAAGGTGCTTCTGTTCTAGGCTCCTGTCTCCCCAGCACGGGCTTCCCTGGTAGCTCAGCTGGTAAAGAATTGGCCTGCCAGTGCAGGAGACCCAGGCTCAATCCCTAGGTCAGGAAGATCCCCCTAGAGAAGGGAATGCCTACCCACTCTAGTATTCTTTTTTTTTTTTTAAAGATTTATTTATTTTGGGCGGGGGTCAGGTTGGGGAGGGAGGGGAGCAGGCGGGCCACTTCTATTGGTCTTTTGTTTCTCTGTGTTCATCCGTCTTCGTTCTTTGGCTCCTGTGGGCCTCCCATCGCGGTGGCGTCTGTCGTTGCAGAGCACTGGCTCTGGGCGCATGCGCTCCAGAGCTCTGGCTCGGTAATTGGACACATCGGTCCAGCCGCTCCGCGGCACGTGGGATCTTCCCAGGCCAGGGCTCGAACCAGCGCCCCTTGCACTGCAAGGCGGTGTCCCTACCCCCTGGACCACCAGGGGAAGCCCCCACTCTAGTATTCTTGCTTGGAGAATCCCATGAACAGAGGAACCTGGCAGGCTGGCTACAGTCCATGGGGTCGGACAGAGTCAGGCACAGCTGAGTGCCTAACTTGCTCCCCAGCAGATTTCCTTTGCAGTCCTTTGCCCCATTGGTAATGTCAATCAATCAGCACCCGCTACCCCCACCCCATCCCCAGGCACTGGGCTCCACCAGGGCAGAGACAATGTCTGCCATGGTCAGGTTGTAAACTGTCCTCTGCCCCTCCGCTGGCATCAATCATCATGCCCGGTTCATAGTGATGCTCAGTAAGCACCCTTGATAGGTAAGCACAGCTGTGAGAGACGGTGCCTCTGCCTGAAGCACAGCATTCTCCAGACTGAATTCTCCTTGTGTTTCGAACAGCCTCAGTTTTCCAGTTGCCTCCATATCATTCAAGATACAGAACAGTACCTACGGCCACTATTATCCATCCTCGCAGGGTGCTGGAGAAGTGGATGTCTGCCTGTCCCTTCTCCCCTCTCTTTCTTGGGCAGGGAGACCGGTCGCGGGCGAACTAGGGGCCAGGATTTTTCTGAGCTGGCCTGCCCCCGGGCAGGTGAGACTCGCGCAGGCCTCTTCTACGCGTGCCCGCACTGTACGCGAGCAGCCAGCAGGGGGCGGCAGAGAGACAGGAGTGGTCTACGGAGGAGCCCAGCTCCGAGCCGAGCAGCGCGAACCCACCGATCCCGCGCTCAGAAGCCAAGCCGGATCTCCCACAGACAGGCCGCTGGGTTCGGAAGGCTGCTAGGTCCTTCCTCTCCCTCAAGTGCAGGCAGAGTCCTCCCTGGAGCCATGGCCAGCCCTTCCACCAGCCCCGAGGACACGGGCAAGCTCAGAGGCAGGGATGGCCGGCAGAGGCGGGAGGAGGAGGATGCCCCTCCGGAGGAGAAGAGGTTGAGGCTGGGGCTGGAAGGAGGAAGCGCAGCGAGGGAAGGAGGAGAAGACACGCCACGTCTGGACAGGGAAGAGACCGGCACCCAGACAGGTGTCGAAGACAGAGGTGTAAGTCAGTGGGAGCACAGGAGGGACAGGGGACTGTGGGGGTGGGCAGGGAGGCTCCCCGTCGACCATCTGCTCCAAGTTGATAATTGGGCAGCAACTCCTGCTGGCGGGCACGGTGTGGCAGCTTGTGAGGACCTCCTGAGAAACTAGATGCTCTGCTGTTGGTGGATTCCCTTCTTGTTCATGTAGGATCGACTCGCTGGTTCTCCCACAACGTTGTCGTCGCTGGCTGGGAGACCCGTGGGCTCTGCGCGCGTCCTGGGGTCGCCCAGAAGGGAAAAGGGGCGTCGGTTTTATTCTGAGCAGCCCTCACCCTACACACCCCCATCCTGGGCAGAGCTTGTTTTAGGCATTTCTCTGGGACTTTGCTGGTTGCCTTCCACTTGCGAAGGGGCCCGGCACAGGCTCTGAAAACCCTCCCCAAGCCCCCTCCCTGCCCCTCATCTTCTTGTCACTGCTTTCCAGGTAGGCTGGGCAGGGAGAGTTGAGAGAGAAGACAGGTGAAGGCTTCCTCATCCTGGAGTCACTCTTCTCCAGAGAAGGACAGTGAAGCAAAGTTCTGTACATCCCCTGGGGTGCTGCCTGGCTCTGGTCCGAGGGTACGAGGGTATGTGTGGGGTGGTTTGTTGCATAGGTACGTGGGTATGAGAGTCACTAGGTGAGTGGGACAGAGCTCTGTGGCCAGCTTGACCCCCACCCTCCACACTGGCCCTTGCTTTTTGCTTCCTCTTCTGAATCTTCCTGTTGGCCGACCTTACACTTGGGGGTCACAAATGTCTGGAGGACAGATGAGGGCTGACTGGACAGCTGTCCCCCTGGCAGAGGCCGCCACCTTGAGAGTCTTAAATTGATAACGAGTTTGACCTTTTTGTTTTCTTTCAACCATTTGCTTGGCTGAGCTTGCCTTAAAATTTGGGCTCCACCGAGGACACGGGCAAGCTCAGAGGCAGGGATGGCCGGCAGAGGCGGGAGGAGGAGGATGCCCCTCCGGAGGAGAAGAGGTTGAGGCTGGGGCTGGAAGGAGGAAGCGCAGCGAGGGAAGGAGGAGAAGACACGCCACGTCTGGACAGGGAAGAGACCGGCACCCAGACAGGTGTCGAAGACAGAGGTGTAAGTCAGTGGGAGCACAGGAGGGACAGGGGACTGTGGGGGTGGGCAGGGAGGCTCCCCGTCGACCATCTGCTCCAAGTTGATAATTGGGCAGCAACTCCTGCTGGCGGGCACGGTGTGGCAGCTTGTGAGGACCTCCTGAGAAACTAGATGCTCTGCTGTTGGTGGATTCCCTTCTTGTTCATGTAGGATCGACTCGCTGGTTCTCCCACAACGTTGTCGTCGCTGGCTGGGAGACCCGTGGGCTCTGCGCGCGTCCTGGGGTCGCCCAGAAGGGAAAAGGGGCGTCGGTTTTATTCTGAGCAGCCCTCACCCTACACACCCCCATCCTGGGCAGAGCTTGTTTTAGGCATTTCTCTGGGACTTTGCTGGTTGCCTTCCACTTGCGAAGGGGCCCGGCACAGGCTCTGAAAACCCTCCCCAAGCCCCCTCCCTGCCCCTCATCTTCTTGTCACTGCTTTCCAGGTAGGCTGGGCAGGGAGAGTTGAGAGAGAAGACAGGTGAAGGCTTCCTCATCCTGGAGTCACTCTTCTCCAGAGAAGGACAGTGAAGCAAAGTTCTGTACATCCCCTGGGGTGCTGCCTGGCTCTGGTCCGAGGGTACGAGGGTATGTGTGGGGTGGTTTGTTGCATAGGTACGTGGGTATGAGAGTCACTAGGTGAGTGGGACAGAGCTCTGTGGCCAGCTTGACCCCCACCCTCCACACTGGCCCTTGCTTTTTGCTTCCTCTTCTGAATCTTCCTGTTGGCCGACCTTACACTTGGGGGTCACAAATGTCTGGAGGACAGATGAGGGCTGACTGGACAGCTGTCCCCCTGGCAGAGGCCGCCACCTTGAGAGTCTTAAATTGATAACGAGTTTGACCTTTTTGTTTTCTTTCAACCATTTGCTTGGCTGAGCTTGCCTTAAAATTTGATTTGTGGCTAGTGAGCCCCACACGGAAGAGGTCCCCTTGTTTCTGCTAAGATCCACGCAGGTGTCAACTGCCTGCCTCCCATTCCCTGGGCTGTCTCAGAGCCTGGCTGACTCGGAATGGAGGGTGCTTCTGGACTCTGCTTCTGAGCCCTTTCCCTGCCATGGCTGTGACTGTGTCTAGAACCATATTTCTCCGAGATGCTGGGAGGATGATACTTAGGGGAAGGTTTACTGGAACACATCATGGAAAGGGATGGGTCACAGTGTGATGAGAGGAGAGGTCCCGGGGTTGGGGGACACGATCATAGCGGCCATGCAGTGCCGTGAAACCCCCACTGTCAGAAGCCCTTCCCCACTCCTGTCACCTCCCTCTTTCACATGGACCTTGAAGCCCAGGACACCAGAGTAGAATGGAGCAAGCAAGGGCAGTGGGTTGCTTAGGAGGGTGGGTTTGGATCCAGACTCCTAGGGATTTGAATCCTGGAGATGGTTCTCCTTGGCTGGGTGACTTGGGGCAAGTTACTCAACCTCTCTGAGCTTTCATGTTCTCAGTGATATGAGGACTGTGTCAAAGGCCCCGTTTCATGGGCTACCTAGATCTTCTGGGGACAGGGACCCCCCCAGTGGAGACAGTGTCTTGGTTTTCAAGTTTAAAGGCTGGCCAAAGCCCAGCCTGCCCAGGATGAGGCCCACCAGACAGATTGCTCGTTTTTTAGTTTCTATAGGAATATTCTCTTTAAAGAACCTGGATGCAGTTTCAGGCTGGTACCAGGAGCAGCAGCTGTTTCTTTAAGGAAGAAAACCATTTCTTCACTCACAGACCATGTCCAAATGGATCAAGAAAAACAGAATGCGTTTTCATGAGATTTTTGTCTGTGTAGACCATTAGCTTGACTGAAATATCAAAAACATCCTTTTTCTTTAATAGCAAATTATTTTTAGATGTAGATCATTTTGGGGCTTTTCTTTGCAGAAACTACGTGGGCAACAGCTCCTGCCTGTGTTCAGGTTTAGCCCCCCTTGACTGAAGTTTTTCAGAGTTGGGTTTTCTTTCCCAAACATTTGCTTGGCTGAGCTTGCCTTAAAATTTGATTTGTGGCTAGTGAGCCCCACACGGAAGAGGTCCCCTTGTTTCTGCTAAGATCCACGCAGGTGTCAACTGCCTGCCTCCCATTCCCTGGGCTGTCTCAGAGCCTGGCTGACTCGGAATGGAGGGTGCTTCTGGACTCTGCTTCTGAGCCCTTTCCCTGCCATGGCTGTGACTGTGTCTAGAACCATATTTCTCCGAGATGCTGGGAGGATGATACTTAGGGGAAGGTTTACTGGAACACATCATGGAAAGGGATGGGTCACAGTGTGATGAGAGGAGAGGTCCCGGGGTTGGGGGACACGATCATAGCGGCCATGCAGTGCCGTGAAACCCCCACTGTCAGAAGCCCTTCCCCACTCCTGTCACCTCCCTCTTTCACATGGACCTTGAAGCCCAGGACACCAGAGTAGAATGGAGCAAGCAAGGGCAGTGGGTTGCTTAGGAGGGTGGGTTTGGATCCAGACTCCTAGGGATTTGAATCCTGGAGATGGTTCTCCTTGGCTGGGTGACTTGGGGCAAGTTACTCAACCTCTCTGAGCTTTCATGTTCTCAGTGATATGAGGACTGTGTCAAAGGCCCCGTTTCATGGGCTACCTAGATCTTCTGGGGACAGGGACCCCCCCAGTGGAGACAGTGTCTTGGTTTTCAAGTTTAAAGGCTGGCCAAAGCCCAGCCTGCCCAGGATGAGGCCCACCAGACAGATTGCTCGTTTTTTAGTTTCTATAGGAATATTCTCTTTAAAGAACCTGGATGCAGTTTCAGGCTGGTACCAGGAGCAGCAGCTGTTTCTTTAAGGAAGAAAACCATTTCTTCACTCACAGACCATGTCCAAATGGATCAAGAAAAACAGAATGCGTTTTCATGAGATTTTTGTCTGTGTAGACCATTAGCTTGACTGAAATATCAAAAACATCCTTTTTCTTTAATAGCAAATTATTTTTAGATGTAGATCATTTTGGGGCTTTTCTTTGCAGAAACTGCGTGGGCAACAGCTCCCTGCCTGTGTTGTGTCTAGGTGCTTTTAAGGATAAAATACCCCTTCCCCATCGCTCTATCTGATGTTCCAATGGCTGAGGGTTCTGTGTGACTATCCCTCAGAGTGTCTCCTGGGCTCGGCTCTTGTCTTTAAGGAGGGGTTGCCTCCTCAGTCGGTTGCTAGAGGCTGCTATGAGGAATTAAACTGGAGCCCAGGAGATCTCTCAGCACCCAGGTCCTTCTGGACGTGTGGTGGAAGGAAGGAGTGGAACTCAGGAGGGCTGACTGCTACCCTCCCAAGGGTTAGAAGTTTTACAGACTCCTTTTGCCCTCTCTAGGACCAGTGATGCTGATGAGAAGGTATTGAAGAACTGGTCCCTCCCAGAACTTTTATTGATTCCTTATCTCTTTTTAAAAAATCACTTATAAAGTTTTATAGAAAGAACACATCTGAGTATTACTGTACTGATGATGACAGTTGAACTGTTGATTCCTTTAGAGTGGTGCTAGGGTGGGCCTTACCCACAGCTCTTCCTGGAAGGAGAGAAGTCTTTCCTACATAATTGGTCGTCCACCCCTGGTGTCTGTTCAGTTTTTCCCAAGATCAGGCAGCTCGGCATAGATTCCTGGGTTGTTGCTGGGCAGAGTCGAGCCTTCAAGTGTAGTAACTCATCGGATTCCCTGATGGACTCTTTCTCATGGGTCCCTGGGGTTGGGACTTCTCTGGTAGTGTGGTGGTTGAGATTCTGTTTTTCTAATGGGGGTGTTTGTGTGAGTTTGATCATTGGTAGGGGAACTGGGATCCCACATGCCACATGTAGTAGCCAAAAAAAAAAAAAAAAAGAGTCCCCAAGGTTGAGACTGGAGCAGAAGATTGTTGTCAGCATGGGGCACCTTGTAGGGGTCAATCCAAGGTCTTTCCTCTCCTCTCTGGTGAGAGTCTGCACCTGGGTATCTCAGCTTTGGCACTATTGACATTTGGGGCCAAACCATTCTGCTATGGGGATTCTGTGCTTGTCTTGTAGGGCTGTTTGGCCACATCCCTGGCCTCTACCCACTAGATGCCACTAACATGAATACCCTACTCCCATGCTGTGACAACTGAAAGTGTCCTCAGATGTTTCCCATGGTAGCAGGAAGAGGCAGGAGAAATCACTGTGGCTTTAGAGCCAGAGCCACCAGTCTACACTTGCAGAAAGTACTTCAGAGTGTGGGTGTTTGGTTTTGGTCCCTTCTGTAGCACTTATGTGCTCTGTGGCCTTGGGAAATTTATACAACCTCCAGGGCCCTCAGTTTCCTCACTATAAAATGGGGCTGACCTTAGTGGTGGGTTGTGTGTGCATTCAATAAAACAACAAGGTGTGTGTGGCTTTGTGTTCTAAGTCGCTTCAGTTGTGCCCGACTCTATGTGACCCAATGGACTGCAGCCTTCTAGGCTCCTCTGTCCATTGGATTCTCCAGGCAAGAATACTGGAGCGGGTTGCCATGCCCTCCTCCAGGGGATCTTCCTGACCCAGGGATTGAACCTGTGTCTCTTATGTCTCTTGCACTGGCAGGGTTCTTTACCTCTAGTGCCACCTGGGAAGCCCTGTAAGCAGGTGTGAGAGGTAGGGATACCATCCACCTAAACCTCAGAGTGGATTCAGGTAGCATATCATTGGCTTCCCCCAATTTCCTTCTTGTTTCTCAGGGTTCAGAATCCCAGCAGCGGGGCAGGGATGTGGGTAGACAGGAGAGGTGGCACACAGGGTTCACGCCCACAGCAGAGCGTTCCAAAGCTGGCTGCCCAGGCAGGGCATTTGGACCAGCTGCTGGGTTTTAGGATTCCTGTTGGAGCACAGCTGGACTCCACAGGGTGGAAGCCTCTCTCTGCCGAGATAGAGATATTTCCCTGGCAACGATCTCTCAGGCTGACATGAAGACATGGCCGCCCACTGGAGAGTGGTGTGTCGGCCTCAACTCGTGTGTAATTAGTGAGGCAGGGGTCTGAGGAATGCTGTGCTGGAGCGGGAAATAGCAGATTTCCTCATCCTTCCAGGACCAAGAGTGGGGTGCACGATGGTGGAGGGGAAGAGGGCCTGGAGGGCATTCCTTTGATCTGGAACAGGGACACACACTGGATGCTTCAGACCCCTCCCGCTCCGGGGAGGCAGAGGCCTCTGTGCCTGGCACAGTGCTAGAGTATAAGCTGTGCTGCCTTTGGCTTTCATCATTTCAGAAATATTTAACCCCAGTTCTGGAAAACAGGAGCTCGACTTGAGCTTCTCAGCTGGAGAAACTCAGACTAGAGCCAGAGCCACCAGTCTACACTTGCAGAAAGTACTTCAGAGTGTGGGTGTTTGGTTTTGGTCCCTTCTGTAGCACTTATGTGCTCTGTGGCCTTGGGAAATTTATACAACCTCCAGGGCCCTCAGTTTCCTCACTATAAAATGGGGCTGACCTTAGTGGTGGGTTGTGTGTGCATTCAATAAAACAACAAGGTGTGTGTGGCTTTGTGTTCTAAGTCGCTTCAGTTGTGCCCGACTCTATGTGACCCAATGGACTGCAGCCTTCTAGGCTCCTCTGTCCATTGGATTCTCCAGGCAAGAATACTGGAGCGGGTTGCCATGCCCTCCTCCAGGGGATCTTCCTGACCCAGGGATTGAACCTGTGTCTCTTATGTCTCTTGCACTGGCAGGGTTCTTTACCTCTAGTGCCACCTGGGAAGCCCTGTAAGCAGGTGTGAGAGGTAGGGATACCATCCACCTAAACCTCAGAGTGGATTCAGGTAGCATATCATTGGCTTCCCCCAATTTCCTTCTTGTTTCTCAGGGTTCAGAATCCCAGCAGCGGGGCAGGGATGTGGGTAGACAGGAGAGGTGGCACACAGGGTTCACGCCCACAGCAGAGCGTTCCAAAGCTGGCTGCCCAGGCAGGGCATTTGGACCAGCTGCTGGGTTTTAGGATTCCTGTTGGAGCACAGCTGGACTCCACAGGGTGGAAGCCTCTCTCTGCCGAGATAGAGATATTTCCCTGGCAACGATCTCTCAGGCTGACATGAAGACATGGCCGCCCACTGGAGAGTGGTGTGTCGGCCTCAACTCGTGTGTAATTAGTGAGGCAGGGGTCTGAGGAATGCTGTGCTGGAGCGGGAAATAGCAGATTTCCTCATCCTTCCAGGACCAAGAGTGGGGTGCACGATGGTGGAGGGGAAGAGGGCCTGGAGGGCATTCCTTTGATCTGGAACAGGGACACACACTGGATGCTTCAGACCCCTCCCGCTCCGGGGAGGCAGAGGCCTCTGTGCCTGGCACAGTGCTAGAGTATAAGCTGTGCTGCCTTTGGCTTTCATCATTTCAGAAATATTTAACCCCAGTTCTGGAAAACAGGAGCTCGACTTGAGCTTCTCAGCTGGAGAAACTCAGACTGCAGGCCAGGGTCCTCCTAGTTTTAAAATTTTTCAGCAAGATGGCCACTGTCCGTTTTTGTCCTCTGGAACATGACTTGGAGCTCGGGGAGCAGGAGGGAGACCAGTGTGGGGGCAGGGACGGGAGTCTCTGTCGGGGATGCTGGTGGCCTGGACGATGGTGGAGTTATGTGCCTGAATCGAGAACCTTGAGTTGTCTACCTTGTGAGATACATTTCAGAGGACTTAAGGATCTATTGGGTGTAAGGATCTGTTGGGAGTGAGCAAGATACAGTGTCAAGTTAACTTCCAGAAAGGCCAGGAAGACCACGGATCTGATTCTAGGCTCTGGCTGATGTTGCTCTAAGGCTCAGGTGGCAACATTTACTGGCTAAAGGGGTCGGTGATGGAGATTCAGAATTGAGGGTCATCTGTGTTGTTGGTAGTTGAGGCCAAGAGGACACCTGAGCTTGATTGGGGAGAGAGAGGAGTGACAGGAGAGGGGGCTTTCATGGCAGCCCCAGAAATCTGAACTATGAGAGGAGGAGAGCACATGAGGAGGGTCAGAGGACCTGCTGGCAGAGAATGGGGGCTCCACAGACAGAAGAGGAAGAGTAATGAGGGTCACTTGTGTTGAACAGAGCCCACTGGTCTTAATAGGCTTGTTGGCTCTTGCTGGAATTTTACTGGTGGGGTGGAGGTACAAAGAATCACCCTAGGTCTCGACACAGCACCCAGCTAGCTGTGTGCATACAACACAGGACTCTCCGTGGTTTAACACCCTTACAAAACAATAGTTTGTGTGTGTGTGACTGTAAAACCTCTGTGCTCTGAAAACAGTCAGCTGTCACTTTTTGATGCTCCTTTGGTAAAGGACCCAGCCCTGGTGGAGAGCCCTGCCTTGGAGGGCATTCCTTTGATCTGGAACCCCTTTCAGACCCCTCCCGCTCCGGGGAGGCAGAGGCCTCTGTGCCTGGCACAGTGCTAGAGTATAAGCTGTGCTGCCTTTGGCTTTCATCATTTCAGAAATATTTAACCCCAGTTCTGGAAAACAGGAGCTCGACTTGAGCTTCTCAGCTGGAGAAACTCAGACTGCAGGCCAGGGTCCTCCTAGTTTTAAAATTTTTCAGCAAGATGGCCACTGTCCGTTTTTGTCCTCTGGAACATGACTTGGAGCTCGGGGAGCAGGAGGGAGACCAGTGTGGGGGCAGGGACGGGAGTCTCTGTCGGGGATGCTGGTGGCCTGGACGATGGTGGAGTTATGTGCCTGAATCGAGAACCTTGAGTTGTCTACCTTGTGAGATACATTTCAGAGGACTTAAGGATCTATTGGGTGTAAGGATCTGTTGGGAGTGAGCAAGATACAGTGTCAAGTTAACTTCCAGAAAGGCCAGGAAGACCACGGATCTGATTCTAGGCTCTGGCTGATGTTGCTCTAAGGCTCAGGTGGCAACATTTACTGGCTAAAGGGGTCGGTGATGGAGATTCAGAATTGAGGGTCATCTGTGTTGTTGGTAGTTGAGGCCAAGAGGACACCTGAGCTTGATTGGGGAGAGAGAGGAGTGACAGGAGAGGGGGCTTTCATGGCAGCCCCAGAAATCTGAACTATGAGAGGAGGAGAGCACATGAGGAGGGTCAGAGGACCTGCTGGCAGAGAATGGGGGCTCCACAGACAGAAGAGGAAGAGTAATGAGGGTCACTTGTGTTGAACAGAGCCCACTGGTCTTAATAGGCTTGTTGGCTCTTGCTGGAATTTTACTGGTGGGGTGGAGGTACAAAGAATCACCCTAGGTCTCGACACAGCACCCAGCTAGCTGTGTGCATACAACACAGGACTCTCCGTGGTTTAACACCCTTACAAAACAATAGTTTGTGTGTGTGTGACTGTAAAACCTCTGTGCTCTGAAAACAGTCAGCTGTCACTTTTTGATGCTCCTTTGGTAAAGGACCCAGCCCTGGTGGAGAGCCCTGCCTTGGCGGGTTCCTCAGCACAAGATGGTGCTGTGGGGAACCCTCACCTCTACACTGGGAGCCACTTGCCCTTCTCATCCCTTCTCCAAGTATTTGAGCAGCTCCTGTGTAGCAGGTGCCAGGCTAGGCAGTGGCCCACAGGATGGATCAGTCCCTGTTCTGGAGACTCTACTCTAGTGGAGAAGACAGACTCTGGTCCATGGGCCTAAACCACTCCTGACCTGTGTTTGTCAATAAAGTTTTGTTGACATTCAGCCATGCCCATCCATGTGCACATTGTCTGTGGCTACTTTCCTGCTAGAATGGGAGAGTCAAATAGTTGGGGCAGAGGCTATGTGGCCCACAAAGCTGCAAACATTTATAGTTAGAATCTTAGGTGAAGGGCTTTGCACCCTCATATGTTCTATGGGGGCATGGGTAGAGCTGCTCTTGAAATGCACGCAGTTTTGGGCTGGGTTTACAACAAGGACTCATGTTGTGGGACCCAGAGGAGAGGGAGCCAGCTCCCCTCCTCTCCTCTTTTGGGTCTTTGGTGTTAGGGGAAGGACTGAGGCTCTGAGTGGGCTTTATTTATCCCTGTGGCCAGGCACCAGACCAGTTCTGTCTGACTTCTGGATGAGAGTGAGAAAGGAGGGAGAGGAGACTTGGTGGCCCCCTCCTGGACATCTTTCTAAGATGGATCCCCAGTGAGTTGGGGTCCCACTTTGCAGAGGTACCACAGTCTGCTGAGATCAGTCTTGTTGGTGCCTTGACTCTGGAGTACAGAGCCTCCAAATCACTAAGAAGAGAGAGAAAATATTTTTTTTTTTTTGCAAGCACAAAACCTGGATTATTGAAATTAACATTTACCCCAAAGTTTTTTAATGTCTAGGCATGCATATTTAAGCGTCTGCCTCAAAATCTCTTGCTAATAAGCAGATGGTGCATTTAATTCTATTTTTTTGTTGTTGTTCTCTGTGCAACACCCGGCTTCCTGCAGCGCCTTCCTTGCAGGCAGCTGCGCATGGAGGTGACAGTCCTCCTGACCATCAGAACAGATCCCCTGAGAGGCCCACGAATAGCCTGTGTTCCTGGGGCTGCTCGGAGGAGGAACTGGCCTTTTCCCTTATCAGCTCCAGTGGCAAGTCGTTGGGTTGCTCGCAAGTCCACAAGGCTCCTCCTGCCTGTGCTCCTCCAGAGAGCCTCTGCCACAGCTGACCCCTAGACCTCACCGACTGGGCTGGGGAGCCAGTGTCTCAGGCCGGGTGCCATCTGGAGGGGGAGGGGGCCTGGGCAAAGCTGCGGAGGTGAAACTCCAAAGAGAGAGTAGAGGCAGACAGGCAGAGAGGAGAGCCCGCATGCAGGAGCAAGGACCTTGAAGTCACAGAGGAGAAAGTGCGGATTTCCACAAGCAGAGCAAAGAGCAGATACCATCCCCTTGCTCCAAGTGTATCTGAGTTTTGTGAATTCTGCTCGTTTCCTTCTCCCTGGCTCCTCTCGCTGTGTTCCAGGATGTCATAGAAACAGGCTTTCAGGGGTTCTGCGCAGCTCTGAGTTCCCAAGACCTTTGAGGAACTAAGGGTCTGCCCAGCTGGTTTCTTTGGCTCTGTGGCTCCTCCTGCTGGGCCCTTCCACCCCTGACTGTGTGCAGACCTGCCTTTCCTTGCCTGTCAGATCTCCTGGGAGAAACCAGGGCAGGGCTTATGTCTTTGCTCTGGGGCTTGTGTCTTGTGTCTCTGGATAAGGAAGACTGTGACTTGGAGACGCGTTGGCTTAAATTGGAAGGCATGCGATGCCTGGGAGGGAAACTTTATTGCCCTTTTCATTTTTCTTTTTGATTCAGGTTCTGTGCTGTCCCGGTAGTGGTAAGCCCTGGCCTCTAGGAATCGGGTAGATGAAAGCACCTATGTGGTCTGAGTAGAATTCTTTGGCCTTTGTTCTGCTTATTAGCAATACCCATTATTACTTGTTCATTGTAAAGAATTTCAGCAATACAAGTACATCTAAAACAAAGAGCAAACAGCTCTTTAATCTGCCTCTCTTCAATCTTGCCTCACCGAGGTGCCACCTGGAACAGGAGGTTCCTCACCTTTCTGTATGCATTCAGGCACATATAGTTGCATGCAGTTTAGTTTTAATCTTTTAAAAATACAAATAGGGTACCGCTTCACTTATTGTCTAGAAAGACTTCCTTGTTACTCAGAGATGTGTCTTTGGTGTCACCTCACAGGGGAACCTGGGCTCCACGTTGCCCATGAGGAGTTCCTCTGCTGTGTGGATGTACCAGGCTTTTCCTAGCTGACCCTAGACTGAGGGGTCTTTGAGTGTTCCCTCTTTCTCCCTGTTGCACATGGCGTTGCAGTGACTATCCTGGTGCACACTGCTTGGGGCTCCATGCCTGTGCTTCTCTAAGACATTCCTAGGGGCAGGGTAGCCAGGGCAGAGGAAGATGGGAGCTGAATTTGAATCCTGTTTAAATATCTTCTTGCCCCCTCCCTCAGCACCTAAGGCTCCCATGTACCATCTCTCTAGGGGGCATCCTCTGAAGGCTGGAGGGCGCTGGTGAAATGGCCTTGCCTGCCTCACTTCTGTTAGGGTCGGTCCACCCACTGCCACCCCTGGGGGCCCAGCTGTCCCTCCAGCACCTCCTTGCAGGACCCCAGCTTCTGGCAGTTGGTTTCACTCGAGGGAGGATTCACTTTTCTGAACATTCTTTGTTATGTGACTGCAAGTTCCCAGGTAGGCTTTTGCTGCCTCCAGGCCTTGCTGCCTCCCACCTGTGTGCCCTTGAGCAAGCTGTTTCAGCAACTTGGTCTCAGGTCCCTTCAAGGTAAAAATGGGGATCACAGAACGATGGCAGCTGCCTCCTTGGCTGCTGGAAAGATTCAAGGAAATGACCACCACTTCCTGAACGCTTGGGTTGTGCGCCTAGTGCTGGGCAGGTCATCGGTGAGTTCTCAGCATGCTGGGCTATGGCGTCACAGAAGTTGTGTTTTTCGTGCTGACTCCAATACTAGACACTTAGTAGCTGCTCAGTAAACATTCAGTGAGTGATTGGCAGAGACAGGGACTGGGATGGAGGCAGCAGGTGCAGACCAATGGAAACGGTGTCATCAGTGGGTCCCCAGCTTGTAGGCTGCACAATGAACTTCCAGCTTCACAGCCCCTTGCTGCACTCATCATGGCCCACAGGGACAGAGAGCCCATGCAGGTACGGGTCAGTGTCTTGCTGCCTCAGGGCACCTCTGGCTGTAGCTTGGTCCTGCATGCCAGGTGACCCTGAGGTGGCTGGGTCTCTGCTGATTCTGAGCCCAGGCATAGAAAAAAGGGAAGTGTAGGGAGGCATCGCCCCCAATTTGACCCTTGAATTCCCCTTTGCTTTGGACCCTGTGAGGCATGCGGGCTTGTATTTGTGCATATGTGTGTGTGTGCCCGTATGTTGGTGTTTTTGTGTGTGTGTGACCGTCTCTATGAGTATCCAAGTGGTTTGTGCAGAACTAGGATTTCTGGATTAAATGCAGGAGGTCCAGTTTAACTTGACTTTCAAATTAACTTGTTTTTTTCTTTCTTTTTTTTTTTTTTAGAATAAACTTATCTCAAAGCAGTATTTGGGACAAACTTACACTAAAAAAAAATGATCCATTGTTTATTTAAAATTCAAGTGTGAATGGTGTCCTGTCTTTTTGCCTGGTATGTCTGGCAATGGCCTGGGGGTATGTCCACAGGAGGGCTTGTGTGCAGGCATGAGGATGCGGGGGAATTGGGAAGACCCTGCAGAGCTGCTTAGTGGAGTTGGATGCTCTGGGCCCTGGGCCTGGACACCTGCCTCCCCCTGCCACCTCATTGGTTTCCCTCCCAGCCCTCTCCAAACACAGGGTGAGAGCTGCCACATCCACTCTTGTTTGGAGCACAGCCACCTAGCCAGACAAGATGCAAACAGCATGCCAGATGGCTGCAAAGCTTTCCTCAGCTCCCTCCACAAGGGGCCTGCAGATGAAATGGAAGCCCTCTCTGCACTTCTCCCTCCTTCCAGAAAACCTGGGCTGACAGACACTCCTCCCTCTCGGAGATTAAACCACCCTGTGTTTTGCCAAACAAACGAAGGCCTTCATTTCCACCATAAACTTGTTCACATGCACTGGTTGATTGATCCACCAGTGCGCCTGAGGCCTCAGCTCTCTTGCTGGGAGGCGGGGAGAGGCTCTTCTCTCAGGCCTGGTAGAGAGCTGCCTAATTTCCATCTGAAAGACTTTGTAACAACCAACCTCAGCTTTGGAAGAAGCTGCCTCTTACCCCTAGGCGGCTCTGCCTGACTCTGGATAGTTGATTGTGATTGAGGCTGTATCCTGCAGGCTGGGGGGCTGTCAAGTTCCTTGAACTTGGCCTCTGAGTCCAACTGCAGCCCTTCATGGGACACTTCAGGAAGAAACCTTGCCCTGTGTTACCGTTTGGTCTTTTTACTGAACTTGTTACAGATAAGGTCTCTGTTTCCCTGCAGCTCCTCAGCAGGGCAGGCGCTATGATCCTCCATGTGCCCACCCACTCACTCACTCTTCTCTTTGGAATTCCTGTACACACGTGCTTCTCTTTTCTGCCATAGGGCCTTTGCACATGCTGCTCTCTCTGCCTGAAAAGTTCTTCCAGCCTCCCCTTCCTTCACCAGGTAAACACCTCATCTGTCAGCTGAGTCACACTACTGCCTCAGGAAAGCCTGGCTGCTCTGTCTGGCAAACCCCTGTTTTTTTCTTTTTTTTTTATAAAGTCATTTTAATCATGTCTGATTTTTTGCAATCCCATAGACAGTAGCCTGCCAGGCTCCCCTGTCCATGGAATTCTCCAGGCAAGAATTCTGGAGTGGGTAGACTTTCCCTTCTCCAGGGGATCTTCCCAACCCAGGGATCGAACCCAAGTCTCCCACAGTCCAGGCGGATTCTTTACCCTCTGAGCTCCCCAGAAAACCCCCATTACTTGTTCTTACAGCACCAGCTGTCTGTTCAGCTGTCTTAATGTTTAGGTCTTGGCCCAACTAGATGTACCTGTTGCTTTCAGCATGATTCTCTGATGTATACCTGCTCTCTTCTACACCAGGGTCATCATGAAGGGAGGGGCCGTGCTTGTCTTGATTCCCACAGTTTAGCATATGCTCAGGTAGAATGTGATTAATGAATGGGGCATACCCATTTTATAGATGAGGCAACTGAGGCTCAGGAAAATGGTATCATTTACCTTGTGTTATACTAAGAGCTGGGACTGGATTTGTGTCTACCGGGTTGGTCTCTCGGTGTACACTATTAACCCCCTAAGTATAGTGGCTCTCCGGACACAGAAATGGGAGAGAATAGGCAGGACATTTGTTAGCAGAACCCCCGGGGCTCTCCTCAGGGGAAGATGATGTGGGAACATATCTGCCTAGGAACCTCCTAACTGTATGGTGTAGAGTGTCCCGTATTTCTAACTTATCCTTAATAAAAACCTTCGTAATATTTGCAGCACTATTGTTGATGTGCGAGGATGGACTCTATATCATATTTAGTTATGGTCTGCTACGACCCTCTGATCTTTAGCTTCAGTTATGCAAAATCCACACTGTCTTCCTTGGTAGATGTTCAGGTTCTTTTTCCTCTTCGAGTTTGCTTAGAACTAGATCCCGTAACGGAGGCCTGCTCCCTTATCCCCACCCCGACCCAGTATGACTTGACTTTTGCCAACAACTAACTACTCCAGTCTTTGGTGAAGGCCAGATTGAAGGAAAGCCTTATGAAATAGGAGGTTTGAAGAAGGTGAAGCTACCTGATGGGTGAACAGTCAACTAGGGTTAATCCAAAGCTGGAAGAAGGAGGGCTGGGTGAGTCTCAGGGCTGAGGGTCAGGTCCAAGTGGCCACAGGGGTTGAGTTTACCTGGGTGAACTTCAAGTATTTAATAAAGCATCCTTCTCCTGATTGGCTGTGGAATAATTGAAGAGACTGTTGCAAAGAAGCAATTCTGACCCCATGTTGGAATTGTTTCTTTGACTTGCTTTTCTTTGTTTTTGTTATTATAATTGTACAGAATAGCCTGCCTCAGAGAATCCTGTCTCTCTACTGGACTGTTACACTGAAGTGCCTTTGTTCAGAACCCTGTCCACCTGTACATGGCAGGAAGGAAGAAATTAACACATCCCCTGCCTGAGGATTGCCATTCTAGGAGATGTTTGCAAGATCATTGGCCTTTTTATTTTGCGTCCTCACCTCCCCCAACTTGATCTATAAAAGAACCTGGCATCCAGACCCCAATAAGATGGTTATTCTAAGATGGTATCTTGCCATCTACTTGGTCAGCTGCTTTCCGAATAAAGTCGTTTTCCTTGCCTTAACATCTCATCTGTCAGATTCATTGGCCTGTTGTGCAGTAAGCGGAGCGAGCTTAGACTCAGTAACAAGGCTGCTGAATTTGATGAAAGGGTTAAAAATCCTTTGGTGTCATTTACCTGGAATGCCAACAGTGAGACTCTGCCAAGGCATTGATTATCGTTTCCCCAACTGTTACCAGATCTTCACCTTCAGTTATAGCCTCAATTTGCATTAATTATGAATGCAAGTTTTTACTTTCCCAGTCAATAAAAGGGGTGTGCAGAGAGCAGAGTTGAATGACGGAGCCCTTTTGTCCCCTCTGCCAAAAGTCCATCAGATCTGGAAGTCCCTTGGTGGGAAGGAGGCTGGCAGTGACGGCGGGCTTCTCCCATCATCACACCCATCTGAAAAGTCACCATCTCAGTCTCCTTTCTAGAGAGTGGAGTCAGGAATATCGAACCTGCTTTCCTCCCAGGGCTGTGAGGAGGATAAGATGAGATGGTAAGTGAGGGCCCTTTGAAAATGAAAACATTCTATTTGAATGCAAAGTGTTCTGTGACTGATATTTTCTATCCTGCGGAATCTTCTTCGTTGACCCTGAAACTGTCTATTCAAACGCCGAAAGGAGTTAACCCTTCCTCCCCATCTCCACTGGCGGAGGGAATCTGTCAAAGATTGTTGTTGCTATTTTACAAGGAAGGTGCGGAAACAAGGAAGGACCAGGACTCCTGATTGGCTGTGGAATAATTGAAGAGACTGTTGCAAAGAAGCAATTCTGACCCCATGTTGGAATTGTTTCTTTGACTTGCTTTCTTTGTTTTTGTTATTATAATTGTACAGAATAGCCTGCCTCAGAGAATCCTGTCTCTCTACTGGACTGTTACACTGAAGTGCCTTTGTTCAGAACCCTGTCCACCTGTACATGGCAGGAAGGAAGAAATTAACACATCCCCTGCCTGAGGATTGCCATTCTAGGAGATGTTTGCAAGATCATTGGCCTTTTTATTTTGCGTCCTCACCTCCCCCAACTTGATCTATAAAAGAACCTGGCATCCAGACCCCAATAAGATGGTTATTCTAAGATGGTATCTTGCCATCTACTTGGTCAGCTGCTTTCCGAATAAAGTCGTTTTCCTTGCCTTAACATCTCATCTGTCAGATTCATTGGCCTGTTGTGCAGTAAGCGGAGCGAGCTTAGACTCAGTAACAAGGCTGCTGAATTTGATAAAAGGGGTTAAAAATCCTTTGGTGTCATTTACCTGGAATGCCAACAGTGAGACTCTGCCAAGGCATTGATTATCGTTTCCCCAACTGTTACCAGATCTTCACCTTCAGTTATAGCCTCAATTTGCATTAATTATGAATGCAAGTTTTTACTTTCCCAGTCAATAAAAGGGGTGTGCAGAGAGCAGAGTTGAATGACGGAGCCCTTTTGTCCCCTCTGCCAAAAGTCCATCAGATCTGGAAGTCCCTTGGTGGGAAGGAGGCTGGCAGTGACGGCGGGCTTCTCCCATCATCACACCCATCTGAAAAGTCACCATCTCAGTCTCCTTTCTAGAGAGTGGAGTCAGGAATATCGAACCTGCTTTCCTCCCAGGGCTGTGAGGAGGATAAGATGAGATGGTAAGTGAGGGCCCTTTGAAAATGAAAACATTCTATTTGAATGCAAAGTGTTCTGTGACTGATATTTTCTATCCTGCGGAATCTTCTTCGTTGACCCTGAAACTGTCTATTCAAACGCCGAAAGGAGTTAACCCTTCCTCCCCATCTCCACTGGCGGAGGGAATCTGTCAAAGATTGTTGTTGCTATTTTACAAGGAAGGTGCGGAAACAAGGAAGGACCAGGACCCTGGACTCCTCAATCTGTCTGTGCAGGATCTGAAGCAGGGGCACTGTTTTGTATTCTTGATACATGGTTGCTCTGTAAGAAATAGCCCTCATCTAACATTCAAAGTGGGACCCCAGACAGTTTCTAAAAACTAAAGTGGCTGTTAGATGTGTTCAGTCATCTCTGTATCTGAGACAGTTCAAGGGATGAAGCAGGTGGAAACAGCTTTGGAGTCAGATGGATTTGGGTTTGAACCCCAGGTTTTGACAGCTACACACTGGGAGAACTTGGGCAGATTGTTCGACATCTGGGGGCCCCAGTGACCTTGCAGATAGGATGCATTGTATTATAACTTGCAGGAAGACTCCTACCGGCCTCCTGTTGGCTGTGGGAGGACCAGAAGGGCAGGTTTGAGTCTCACAGGTGGCTGGCTCTGATCCGCAACGCCCACAGTCATTCCTACAAATGTGTCCCTTGCAGGGTTTTCTGAGTGTCAGGGATCATGCAGATTGGCTGTTAACACCACATTCTACACAGAAGTCAGTATTTGTGGGTTTATGTTAGTGCCTTCTTTGGTGCTCGCCATAGTTACATATTTCTTGGCCCTTGGGAACATCAGAATCACATGGCAGGAGGATGTTTATTAAACATACCAATTCCTTGAGCTTGTTCTCAGAGATTCTGAAAATTGTGGGGAGCCTATGGTTACAAAAAAAGCTTCCAGGTGAGTCTCCTGGGTGGGCCTGGCTCTGCCTCAGGGACCCAGTGTGGAAACAAGTCCTTGGTGCTGCTTTGTTTAAACGTTGAGGAAGGCTCTTCTACTCCATCTTGAATTATCCTCACTTGTACCCAAGCCTGTTTCTTCCCCCTGGACTGTAAGCTCTCTGATGTCAGGATTATCTCTCATATTGGCATCAGTGAACCGAGGTTTCCATAGGTACTCAGTGGATCAGCATTGCTTGCTGAATGGGGTCAGGCTCTAGGGAGGCGTGCATGTACGTGCATGCTCGCGCGTGTGCGCGCGCGTGTGTGATGTGAATATTTGATAAAAGAACCTTTCTGTCTTGCATCTGCATTTGCTATAAGTCAGTGTGATTTACTCTGATGGAAGCCAGAGCAGCTTAAGCAAGGCTTTGCCCTGAAATGGATGGGCAAAGCTGCCGAAAGTATCTCCTGAGAAATGCTTCGGGGTTATCCTCACTAGTTGAACTCACATGTTTACTTCTGTTTCACCCCACCATGAGGGCTGTGATGATTTCTCCTGTGGCGTGGGTACTATCACATCTGCAGTACAAATTGTATATGAGTTTCCGGGATTGTGCTTGGGGATGGAAGTACTTCATTTATGATGAAAAACCGTGGAATATGAAGCTGGAGGAGCAGGTGTCATCATTGTTTACCACTGTGTGTAGGGTAAGGCTTGACATCCAAAAGAGGAACTGTTTCTACATCCTCAACCTTGATCAAACTGTTTCTAAATTCCTGTCACACATACAATCAATACCATAATTGGTACTAATTGGATAACACTCCAGTGGCTTCCTGTGCTGGGCAGGAGGGCTTCCCTGGTGGCTGAGATGGTAAGGAATTTGCCTGCAATGCAAGAGACCTGGCTTCGATCCCTGGGTCGGGAAGATCCCCTGGAGAAGAGCAGCCCACTCCGGTATTCTTGCCTGGACAATCCCATGGAGAGAGGAACCAGGTGGGCTACAGTCCATGGCATCACAAAGAGTCAGACATGAGTGACTAACACACACACACACACACAGGAAGGGCAGGAAAATAACTGTTCTTCTCAAGGGTTCTTCCTTTTGTATCAGGGCTTCTCAGAATGCTGCCGTTAGAACACCTCAGAGAGAGTCATAAAAGTCCCACCTTTCTGAATCAGAATCTCTGATGCTGGGACCACAACATCAGTAGGTAACTCAGAAGGTTTGTGATCAATAGGGAGATGAGGTGAGTATATGAATAAGTGTAATACAGAGTAGATTAAAAAATACTTTGATTTTATTTTTAAATTTTTATTTATTAAAAAAATTTTTTTGATCATAATACAGTGTGTAAAATATTAGTTCCTTAACCAGGAATTGAACTTGTGTCTCTGGCAGTGGAAGGCAGAGTCTTAACCACTGGACCACAAAGGAGATCCCTACCTTAATGATTTTTTAAAATAAAATAGGTGTTTAAAAAAATTCAAAGAATACACAAAAGTATGAGAAAGAAAAATCATCTCAAATATTACCACCCCAGGAAAGACACCTCCTTCCTATAAAGTGAGCATCATCCTGGACATCACCTGTATACAGATGGAAGGATGGGTAGAGAGATGGAATGGCAGTTCTGATCAGACCAAATGGTTTTTTTTGTTGTTGTTGCTAAAGAAAAAGCACTACATTTAATGTTGCGTGAATGTGACTGAAGAAAAAGAAACTGAAAGGAAATGAAGGAACCTGGAGATGAGTGTTGGGTCCAGGCTGAGGAGGAAGGCAAATCGAGAAGGCGTAGTAAGATTGTGAAGAGCAGATTTAGAAAGGAGGAAGGAGGAGGGAAAGCAGAAAAGAGGAGAACGTAGTTAGAGTGGGAATTTGAGATCTTGAGAACAAATGGCCTTGCAGTGATGAGGATCAAAGCGAGGCATTGGATGAAGCTACAGAGCCCCCTGTGGGAGGCTGAGAGACATGGGTGCTCCTGGTGAATGTCTGCTCATTGATGATGAGAAATGTGAGCATCCTGGCTCTGTCATATCTTTCCTAGGGACTCTGTGCTCTGTTCTTGGGGCCTTCTTATCACCTGGCTCAGAGCAGTGGTCCCCAAATGGTGTTCTTTATACCACGTGTGTGTGCTTGGTCACTCAGTCATGTCTGACTCTTTGTAGCCCCTGACTGTACCCTGCTAGGCTCCTCTGTCTATGGGATTCTCCAGGCAAGGATACTGGAGTACATTTCCTTCTACCCCAGGGATCAAACCCAGGTCCTGCATTGCAGGCAGATTCTTTACCATCTGAGCCACCGGGGAACCCCTTTTAACCCCCTATCCCTCTAATAAAAAAGGCAGCCTTATGTTAGTTCCAAAATTTAAAAAAATGGTTTATTGGCTCATGAAATAGAACAACCTGGGAGTCAGCATCTCAGAGAACTACAGTGTAGAGTGTCTACAAGCCCAGGTTATTTCTCTTTATAGAAGCTGAGCCTAGACTTGGGGTATTTCTTTCTTTCCTGTTTCACATTCCGGGCCTCTTGAAGAGACACTGGTGAAATGTTATAGCTTAAATGGCTCTGGGTCCTTGGGCCACCCTGACTCATCTCTGTGGGTAGAATCTTTTCCTGCTTCAGAAAGAGCTTTGGGCTCTTGTGATAGTTCAGACCTTTAGACGGATTTTGTACTAATTACATTAAAACATGGCCACAGCTTCTGCTTCATTGTCCCCCAAATTAAACACCTCAATCACACAGACACACCCTGTTGGATTTATTGCGATGAGATTCCCAACTGTCACTAAGGACATAATTAGATTATTTTTTTCCAGTTCAACTGAAAGAAAATTCACAATAAAATACTAATCAATATGTGCAACTCAGGAAGTACAGCCTGCTTTGAGATGCAGAAGTGTTTGTTTTAAAACTCTATATTCTTGAGTAAAGAAGAAAAAAATCCATCTCTCTTTCCTAGAGGGAGAAGACTGAATCTGTGCTTAGCAACAGCTTGACCATCGGGGTCTGAATTAAACCAATAAAACAGAAAGAAGGGTGCGTTTCTGCTTTTCTGGAGGAGCGTACATTTATGGTGAAGTTTGCTCTCTGTCTTTGGTGGTGTGTGTGTGTCTCTGGATGCGTGTGTCTGTGGGTGGATGTCTGCATGCAAATGACAGTGTGTACCTGTGTGGGTGTGTGCAGCATTCCTGTGTGAACTCATCTTTGCGGGGATCTCAGGGCCTCGAGCCCAGTGGATGCCATTTTAAGAAAAATCACTCAAAAAACGAGACGGAAAGAACTGAAACCCAATCCTGGCTTTAAAAGCACCAGATCTGTGGGCAGCTCTGGGTTTTCTTTGTTTGAAATTTCTACGTGGCTCTGTATGACATTTTTGTTTCTTTCTTAAGTGATCATAAAGGGTTAAAGTTGATCATGAGCGCAGAAGAGTATAGTGTAGGATTTTCTCTTTACATGAGGGTTTCTCATGAAATAGAACAACCTGGGAGTCAGCACTCAGGATCAGTTAGAGTTTTTCTACAAGCCCAGGTTATTTCTCTTTATAGAAGCTGAGCCTAGACTTGGGGTATTTCTTTCTTTCCTGTTTCACATTCCGGGCCTCTTGAAGAGACACTGGTGAAATGTTATAGCTTAAATGGCTCTGGGTCCTTGGGCCACCCTGACTCATCTCTGTGGGTAGAATCTTTTCCTGCTTCAGAAAGAGCTTTGGGCTCTTGTGATAGTTCAGACCTTTAGACGGATTTTGTACTAATTACATTAAAACATGGCCACAGCTTCTGCTTCATTGTCCCCCAAATTAAACACCTCAATCACACAGACACACCCTGTTGGATTTATTGCGATGAGATTCCCAACTGTCACTAAGGACATAATTAGATTATTTTTTTCCAGTTCAACTGAAAGAAAATTCACAATAAAATACTAATCAATATGTGCAACTCAGGAAGTACAGCCTGCTTTGAGATGCAGAAGTGTTTGTTTTAAAACTCTATATTCTTGAGTAAAGAAGAAAAAAATCCATCTCTCTTTCCTAGAGGGAGAAGACTGAATCTGTGCTTAGCAACAGCTTGACCATCGGGGTCTGAATTAAACCAATAAAACAGAAAGAAGGGTGCGTTTCTGCTTTTCTGGAGGAGCGTACATTTATGGTGAAGTTTGCTCTCTGTCTTTGGTGGTGTGTGTGTGTCTCTGGATGCGTGTGTCTGTGGGTGGATGTCTGCATGCAAATGACAGTGTGTACCTGTGTGGGTGTGTGCAGCATTCCTGTGTGAACTCATCTTTGCGGGGATCTCAGGGCCTCGAGCCCAGTGGATGCCATTTTAAGAAAAATCACTCAAAAAACGAGACGGAAAGAACTGAAACCCAATCCTGGCTTTAAAAGCACCAGATCTGTGGGCAGCTCTGGGTTTTCTTTGTTTGAAATTTCTACGTGGCTCTGTATGACATTTTTGTTTCTTTCTTAAGTGATCATAAAGGGTTAAAGTTGATCATGAGCGCAGAAGAGTAGATAGTGTAGGATTTTCTCTTTACATGAGGGTTTCTCAATCGAGAGACTGTTGGCATTTCAGGTTGGCTATTTCCCCGTTGTGGGGTTGTCCTGTGCAGAAGTTCTATAACAAAGGCCACAGTTAGAGTTCAAGTTGAGTTGAGAAATCACAGTGAGACTGAGGAACTTGGCCAACGTGTCCTGGAGATAATACCCACGATTTCTGGGGTCCTGACTGCACTTCTGGCATTCCCACATGTCGTTTGTCTCCTATTCCTTTGGCAAACATGCCCAGAACCACTGTGTGCTTAGAGCTTTTGAGGAGAGGAGGATAAAAAGATGATTGAGATGTGGGCCTGTCAGAGGTGACTCTACCCCAGCACAAATCAGATGAGAACTCAGGGTCTTGTGGGGCAAGTACTTTGATAGACGTCATCCTGCAGCCTATTGGGGAATGAAGGACTTAAAAAACAATTACACATGAAAATGTATTGCATTTCATATATACAGTGCAATTTGTGTTAACTCTGCAGTATAATTATGCCTATATTCTTAGCATTTTTTTTTGGAGAGAGATTCGTTTCTTAGCAAATCATCTCTTAAGACTGCTGAACTGGAAATTTACTTTGAAGCAATAAAAAGCACAGACATGTCAGACCTTATGAAGGAGATTCTCAAGTCAGTGGGCAAAGCAAAAAATTCATTACTGTTCATATTACTCTCAAAAATCCCCTCCATCCTTCATGGAATAGAGAGGTCAAACTGACCACAGTTCATCAGATCCCACTCAGCATGTTTTCCTCCAGGGTTGGGACAGACAGTGGTTTCTTTGATGGGCAGCTGAAAAAATCATCAAAGGGCCACCTTGTATGAATATTTGTGTCTTCATCCCCCAAACCATTCATCAACATGGGATGTTCTCACTATGGGAAGTGGGTGTAAACTCCAGCATGAAGGCTATGTTCCCAACTTCTCCTCCTCCATCTTTTCCTCTCTTTGTTCTTGCATGTATGGACCAAATTTTACGTGGCTCTGTATGACATTTTTGTTTCTTTCTTAAGTGATCATAAAGGGTTAAAGTTGATCATGAGCGCAGAAGAGTAGATAGTGTAGGATTTTCTCTTTACATGAGGGTTTCTCAATCGAGAGACTGTTGGCATTTCAGGTTGGCTATTTCCCCGTTGTGGGGTTGTCCTGTGCAGAAGTTCTATAACAAAGGCCACAGTTAGAGTTCAAGTTGAGTTGAGAAATCACAGTGAGACTGAGGAACTTGGCCAACGTGTCCTGGAGATAATACCCACGATTTCTGGGGTCCTGACTGCACTTCTGGCATTCCCACATGTCGTTTGTCTCCTATTCCTTTGGCAAACATGCCCAGAACCACTGTGTGCTTAGAGCTTTTGAGGAGAGGAGGATAAAAAGATGATTGAGATGTGGGCCTGTCAGAGGTGACTCTACCCCAGCACAAATCAGATGAGAACTCAGGGTCTTGTGGGGCAAGTACTTTGATAGACGTCATCCTGCAGCCTATTGGGGAATGAAGGACTTAAAAAACAATTACACATGAAAATGTATTGCATTTCATATATACAGTGCAATTTGTGTTAACTCTGCAGTATAATTATGCCTATATTCTTAGCATTTTTTTTTGGAGAGAGATTCGTTTCTTAGCAAATCATCTCTTAAGACTGCTGAACTGGAAATTTACTTTGAAGCAATAAAAAGCACAGACATGTCAGACCTTATGAAGGAGATTCTCAAGTCAGTGGGCAAAGCAAAAAATTCATTACTGTTCATATTACTCTCAAAAATCCCCTCCATCCTTCATGGAATAGAGAGGTCAAACTGACCACAGTTCATCAGATCCCACTCAGCATGTTTTCCTCCAGGGTTGGGACAGACAGTGGTTTCTTTGATGGGCAGCTGAAAAAATCATCAAAGGGCCACCTTGTATGAATATTTGTGTCTTCATCCCCCAAACCATTCATCAACATGGGATGTTCTCACTATGGGAAGTGGGTGTAAACTCCAGCATGAAGGCTATGTTCCCAACTTCTCCTCCTCCATCTTTTCCCCTCTCTTTGTTCTTGCCAAGTACAGATGGTTCATCTCCCACAGGTTAAAAGAGCCCAGGTGGATCTATACCTATGAGTGGAATTGCAGGCGGTGTCGTAGGGGTGACTTTATATTTAACTGTCTGAAGGATGGCCAGGCTGTTTTCTAAAGTGGCTGCACCATTTTCCACTCCCACCATCATTGTGGTTCCAGTTTCTGCACATCTTCACCAGCCCTTGTCACTGTCAGGCTTCCCTTTTGTGGCTGTGTTGCTTGACTTTTGGGATTTTAATTCCCCAACTAGGGGTTGAACCTTGAACTTTGGCAGTGAGAATGCAGAGTCCTAACTGCTGAACCATCAGGGATTTCCCTACTGGCAGGCCTTTTGATTCTAGCCATCCTATGGGTGTGAAGTAAGATCTCATTGTGATTTTGATTTGCATTTCTCCAATGGCTAAGGATGCTGAGTGTCTTTTCATGTACCTGTTGGCCATTTATATATCTTACTGGGAGACAGGCCTAATTCAGAAATGAAAACATGGGTCTACACAAAAACATATACATGAAAAAAATATACTTGAATGTTTACAATAGCATCGTTCATAAGCAGAAAGGCAAAAACAGCCCAGATGCCCTGCAGCAGATAAATAGATAAGCAAAACATGGTATAGCCAAACAATGGAATATTACTTGGCCATAAAAGGAGTGAACTTCTGATACCTGCTATAATATTGGTGAACCATGAAAACATTATGCTGAATGAAAGAAGCTAGACTTGAAAGGTCACATATTATATTATTCCATTAATATGAAAGTCCAGAATAGGGACTTTTCTATATAGAGAAAATAGATTAGTGGTTTCCTAAGCCTGGGGTACAGGGCTCGGGGTGCGCTGAGCTAAAGGATATGGGACTTCTTTCTGATGTGATGAAATGTTATCAAATTGACTGGGATGATTGTTTTATGTCTCTGTTAATATACTTAAAATGATTGAAATGAGAAAAGTGTAAAATGTGAAAAACCCAAAGAAGGCAAGTTGCAATTCTCTTGATTACTTGACGGGCTTAGATGTACAGAATCCTGGGAATTCCCTGGTGGTCCAGTGTTTGAAACTCTGTGCTTCTCCTGCAGGGGCCATGGGTTCAATCCCACTTGCTACATGGCCAAAAATAGATAGAGAGTGAGAGATTACATTGAAACATACAGATTCCTGGGCCCTACCCCCAGTGATTCTTTTTTTTTTTTAATTTTTATTTTACTTTTAACTTTTACAGAGTTTTGTTGTTTACAGATATGTTTGTTCCCAGCTTAGTCATATGTATATTCCCCCACCCCACCCCTCCAGACCGTCATATGTATATCCCCCCATCCCATCTCTGCATCCAGACTGTCGCACAGCACCCCTGCAGGATCCTCTTTTCTCATAGCGCAATGACTATAGCTGTTTTCTTCACATATGATAGTATAGGTTTTCATGCTACTTCCTTTATGCCTCCCACCCACTGTTCATTCCCCACAATGTCCATATGTCTACTGTCCATGTCTATTTTCCCATTACTTCACTGTGTTTGTTATCATTACCATCCTACTAGATTCCATATATATGTGTTAGTATACTGTGTTTGTCCTTCTCTTTTTGACTTACTTCACTTTTTTATGATAGGTTCTAGATCTATTCCACCTCATTAGGGCTGATTCTTCTGCATTTCTTTTTATAGATGTGTAGTATTCCATTGTATATATGTACCAGAGCTTCTTTATCCATTCATTCGTCAGTGGACATCTAGGTTGCTTCCATGTTATAGCTATTGTGTAGAGAGCTGGAATGAACATTGTGGTACAGGTGCTTCTTTCAGTTTTGATTTCATCAGGGAATGAGCCTAAGAGTGGGATTTCTGAGTCATATCGTGCTTCTATGTTTAGTTTTTTTTCTTTTTAAAAGATTTATTTATTTATTTACTTTGGGCGGGAGTCGGGTTGGGGAGGGAGGGGAGTGGGCGGGCCACTTCTATTGGTCTTTCATTTCTCCATTTTCATTCGTCTTAGTTCTTTGGCTCCTGTGGGCCTCCCATCGCGATGGCGTCTGTTGTCGCAGAGCCGGCTCTGGGCGCATGCGCTCCAGAGCTTCGGCTCGGTGACTGGACACATCAGTCCAGCCGCTCTGCGGCACGTGGGATGTTCCCAGGCCAGGGCTCGAACTGGCGCCCCTTGCACTGCAAGGCGGCGTCCTTACCCACTGGACCACCAGGGGAAGCCCTATGTTTACTTTTTTAAGGAATCTCCATACTGTCCCCCATAGCGGCTGTATCAATTGACATTCCCACCAGCAATGTAGGAGTGTTCCCTTTTCTCCACACCCTCTCCAGCATTTATTGTCTGTCGATTTGTGGATGATGGCCATTCTGACGGATGTGAGGTGATATCTCATTGTAGTTTTGATTTGCATTTCTCTAATAATAAGCAAGGTTGAGCATCGTTTCATGTGTTTTTTGGCCATCTGTATGTCCTCTTTGGAGAGGTGTCTGTTTAGGTCCTTTTCCCATTTTTTGATTGGGCTGTTCATTTTTCCGGTGCTGAGTTGTCTGAGTTGCTTGTAGATTTTGGAGATTAATTCTTTGTCTGTTGTTTCATTTGCTATGATTTTCTCCCATTCTGTGGGTTGTCTGTTTGGCTTTTTTGTAATTTCTTTTGCTGTACAAAAGCCTTTAAGTTTCATTAGGTCCCACATGTTCATTTTTGTTTTTAGTTCTGCTATTCTAGTAGGTGGGTCAGAGAAGATCTTGCTTTTATTTATATCCTTGAGTGTTTTGCCTATATTCTCCTCTACGAGTTTTATGATTTCTGGTGTTCCATTTAGGTCTTTAATCCATTTTGAGTTGATCTTTGTGTGTGGTGTCAGGGAATGTTCCAACTTCATTTTTTTGCATGTAGCTGTCCAATTTTCCCAGCACCACTTGTTGAAGAGGCTGTCTTTGTCCCATTTTGTATTTTCACCTCCTTTGTCCAAAATAAGGTACCCATAGGTGTGTGGGTTTATCTCTGGGTTCTCTATCTTGTTCCATTGATCAATATTTCTGTTCTTGTGTCAGTACGATACTGTTTTGATGACTGTTGCTTTGTAGTAGAGTCTGAAGCTGGGGAGGCTGATCCCTCCAGCTCCATTCTTCTTCCTCAGGATTGCTTTGGCTATTCAAGGTCTTTTGTATTTCTATATGAACTGTGTTATTCTTTGGTCTAGTTCTGTGAAGAATGTCATTGGTAGTTTGATAGGGATTGCATTGAATCTATAGATTTGGTAGTATGGTCATTTTTTACAATATTGATTCTTCCAACCTAGGAACATGGAATATCTCTCCATTTGTTTAAGTCTTCCTTAATTTCTCCCATTAGTGTCTTGTAATTTTCTGTGTACAGTTCTTTTGTTTCTTTGGGTCAGTTTCCCCCAGTGATTCTGACTCAGTTGGTCTTGACTAGGGCTCAGGTATCCCTGAGAGATTCCACTTTTCAGCCTGATTTGGGGCTCACCGTGTCCGTGGTGAGCCCTCTGTCCTCTGAGATCTCGAGGTCATGGTGACTCGTATAATGGAGAGCTTGCCCTCTTCTAGGCACTGTGCCAGAACAGTCTCACTTCCTCTTAATCACACATTAATTTCCTTATAAGGTAGGTAATGCAGACGTCCCTGTGGCTCAGGGGTAAAGAACCCACCTGCCAATGCAGGAGACTTGAGTTCAGTCCCTGGATCAGGAAGATCCCCTGGAGGAGGAAATAGCAACCCACTCTGGTATTGTTACCTGGAGAACCCCATGGACAGAGATGCCTGGCAGGCTACAGTCTGTAGGGTTGCAAAAGAGTTGGACACAATTTAACGACTAAACAGCAGCAAGGTAGCTAATATGTCCTTTGATTTGGAGATAAGAAATTGAGGTTTTAGAAATACGTGAGTAACTTGTTTACAGCCCCAGCAGGAAGTGGCAGAGCTGGATGATGTACTGACAGTGCCTGCTATGGAACTAGTGCTCTCAAGGCCACTGATGCTATAGTCTGTGGATGCTGTGGACCATGGATGCTGTGGTCCGTGGATACCTGAAGCCCTGCCTGAGCTTTATGCTGAGACTGGGTGGGGGCACAGTACCTCACAGCCTCTCTGAGGTCCTGGGTGTCTGAGTCCACATCTCCTGCTTCTGTCCACCCCACCTCCACCCCCAGCCTCACCCACCATGTCCAGTCTGCTTTCATCAGTCAGTTAGTTCAGTCACTCAGTCATGTCCAACTCTTTGTGACCCCATGGGCTGCAACACGCCAGGCTTCCCTGTCCTTCACCATCTCCCAGAGCTTGCTCAAACTCACCATTGAGTCATTGATGCCATCCAACCATCTCATCCTCTGTTGTTGCCTTCTCCTTTTGCTTTCTATTTTCCTAACATCAGGCTCTTTTCCAATGAGTTGTCTCTTCACATCAGGTGGCAAAAGTATTGGAACTGCTTTCATCTCCTAACCATTAGTGTCTTGTAATTTTCTGTGTACAGTTCTTTTGTTTCTTTGGGTCAGTTTCCCCCAGTGATTCTGACTCAGTTGGTCTTGACTAGGGCTCAGGTATCCCTGAGAGATTCCACTTTTCAGCCTGATTTGGGGCTCACCGTGTCCGTGGTGAGCCCTCTGTCCTCTGAGATCTCGAGGTCATGGTGACTCGTATAATGGAGAGCTTGCCCTCTTCTAGGCACTGTGCCAGAACAGTCTCACTTCCTCTTAATCACACATTAATTTCCTTATAAGGTAGGTAATGCAGACGTCCCTGTGGCTCAGGGGTAAAGAACCCACCTGCCAATGCAGGAGACTTGAGTTCAGTCCCTGGATCAGGAAGATCCCCTGGAGGAGGAAATAGCAACCCACTCTGGTATTGTTACCTGGAGAACCCCATGGACAGAGATGCCTGGCAGGCTACAGTCTGTAGGGTTGCAAAAGAGTTGGACACAATTTAACGACTAAACAGCAGCAAGGTAGCTAATATGTCCTTTGATTTGGAGATAAGAAATTGAGGTTTTAGAAATACGTGAGTAACTTGTTTACAGCCCCAGCAGGAAGTGGCAGAGCTGGATGATGTACTGACAGTGCCTGCTATGGAACTAGTGCTCTCAAGGCCACTGATGCTATAGTCTGTGGATGCTGTGGACCATGGATGCTGTGGTCCGTGGATACCTGAAGCCCTGCCTGAGCTTTATGCTGAGACTGGGTGGGGGCACAGTACCTCACAGCCTCTCTGAGGTCCTGGGTGTCTGAGTCCACATCTCCTGCTTCTGTCCACCCCACCTCCACCCCCAGCCTCACCCACCATGTCCAGTCTGCTTTCATCAGTCAGTTAGTTCAGTCACTCAGTCATGTCCAACTCTTTGTGACCCCATGGGCTGCAACACGCCAGGCTTCCCTGTCCTTCACCATCTCCCAGAGCTTGCTCAAACTCACCATTGAGTCATTGATGCCATCCAACCATCTCATCCTCTGTTGTTGCCTTCTCCTTTTGCTTTCTATTTTCCTAACATCAGGCTCTTTTCCAATGAGTTGTCTCTTCACATCAGGTGGCAAAAGTATTGGAACTGCTTTCATCTCCTAACCATAAGCCAGTCACACCAAGGATGATTGAATTTTGTTGACTTGCTGTGATATGGGGCCAGGGACAGGGTCACAGCACTCACTGCTTGGTCTTGGTGGACTCACTGACTTACTCTCTTTCACTCCTGCCTTTTCTTCCATGTCCCTCCTCCCTCCTGGATTGCTGTGGGAGCTCTGAGTTCTGGTCCCTTTATTTCACCAAGCACCTTCACAATTCCCTGCAAAAATCCCTCAAAAGTGTGTAGTTGAGCCCTGTCAGTGCTCAGCCCACAGAGGATTCCACAGATGGGATTTATCCTCTGGAAAGTGGTGGTATTTACAGATCAATGAGACGTTATTTTGTGTTTCTCTCTAAAATATAGTACTCAACCATCAGACCTTTGGCCCCTGGCTGCCGTCCTTGGCTAGAGGCAAGTGGGGTGAATGCTGCTCCTTTGCAACCCAAGGAGGAATGCTGCCACTTAAAGGAGAGACTGGCTCTCTTTGAGAGGCTGAGAGAGGCTTCTGGAACTGATGCCAGTTTGTTTGGAGGCAAAAGGCTGTTGTATTAAAATTGCCCAAACTTGGGCTGGTGCCCTGTGTGTTCAGAACTCAAAGCCATGATTACTTGATTTTTTTTTTTTTTAATTGGTTGTTTTTTCTATCTTGTTGCTTGGCTGGTTTCTGCTAATAGCTTCAACCTCAAGAGTTCAGTTCAATAGACACCAACAGTACCACTACGTGCTGTCCTTATAGCACCTACTATGTACCAGGCCCTGGGCATAGTGGTGATATATGGCACTTGAATAGGAGACTGTAGTTCCCACTGTCAAACTCTCCTTACTCCCCACCAAAGAGAGAAGCCACCATTGAGCTTCTGAAGATCTCAGATACCCTTGTGTTTTCTCAATAAAGAGGGAAGATGTAAAGAGCTTTTCTGAGTCATGTCCATCCAACCATCTCATCCTCCTTTTTGGGCCCCTTGCCTTTCCCTCCCAGAGCTTGCTCAAACTCACCATTGAGTCATTGATGCCATCCATTTCCCCTTTTTTTTTTAACATCAGGCTCTTTTCCAATGAGTTGTCTCTTCACATCAGGTGGCAAAAGTATTGGAACTGCTTTCATCTCCTAACCATAAGCCAGTCACACCAAGGATGATTGAATTTTGTTGACTTGCTGTGATATGGGGCCAGGGACAGGGTCACAGCACTCACTGCTTGGTCTTGGTGGACTCACTGACTTACTCTCTTTCACTCCTGCCTTTTCTTCCATGTCCCTCCTCCCTCCTGGATTGCTGTGGGAGCTCTGAGTTCTGGTCCCTTTATTTCACCAAGCACCTTCACAATTCCCTGCAAAAATCCCTCAAAAGTGTGTAGTTGAGCCCTGTCAGTGCTCAGCCCACAGAGGATTCCACAGATGGGATTTATCCTCTGGAAAGTGGTGGTATTTACAGATCAATGAGACGTTATTTTGTGTTTCTCTCTAAAATATAGTACTCAAACATCAGCCCTTTTGGGCCCCCTGGCTGCCGTCCTTGGCTAGAGGCAAGTGGGGTGAATGCTGCTCCTTTGCAACCCAAGGAGGAATGCTGCCACTTAAAGGAGAGACTGGCTCTCTTTGAGAGGCTGAGAGAGGCTTCTGGAACTGATGCCAGTTTGTTTGGAGGCAAAAGGCTGTTGTATTAAAATTGCCCAAACTTGGGCTGGTGCCCTGTGTGTTCAGAACTCAAAGCCATGATTACTTGATTTTTTTTTTTTTTAATTGGTTGTTTTTTCTATCTTGTTGCTTGGCTGGTTTCTGCTAATAGCTTCAACCTCAAGAGTTCAGTTCAATAGACACCAACAGTACCACTACGTGCTGTCCTTATAGCACCTACTATGTACCAGGCCCTGGGCATAGTGGTGATATATGGCACTTGAATAGGAGACTGTAGTTCCCACTGTCAAACTCTCCTTACTCCCCACCAAAGAGAGAAGCCACCATTGAGCTTCTGAAGATCTCAGATACCCTTGTGTTTTCTCAATAAAGAGGGAAGATGTAAAGAGCTTTGGTGTCTGAGGCCCCTTGAAGAGGATTTAGCTGCATTGTCATCAAGGTTTGGGGAGGAGTATTTGTGTTTAAAGGTGAGAAAGTTGAGATTAACAGGAGGAATATTTTTTGGAATTTCCAGGTGTAGTGGAGACCTGCTACCTTGAGAGTCTCTGTGACAGCCTGTGGTCAGTGAAATGACCATGCGAGGGTCTGCTTGCCACAGGCAGCCCCCAAACGTTACTGGTCAGAAGTGGCTGCAGCAGTGGTGACCTCTAGGGACCTAATTCCTGCCTGGCTTTCCAACGGCATGTCAGCCTGGAGTTCTTACGTAAACTCCCAGAGAAGGAAAAGAAGCCCCGATAATGATGAGACCAAATCCCCCACCCGCCAGGCGTATGGGGACTCAGAGCAGATTTAACTGGAGTTACAGAAATAGGAATGTGACATTTCTTACACCCGGGCCTGGTGGAGCAGAATGTATTCCCTCTGTCTTGGGGGGAAGGAGAATCCCAGCAGCCATGACTCCATGTTTCCCTTCTTAAACCTGTATCTAGAGACCCAATTCCACCTGGGTCTACGGACCAGAGCCCTAAAAACATCGTGGCCACTGCTGCATCTCTCCTGCCTGGCACTTGCCCCAGGTCGCCTTTTTGGCACATAAAGGGAGACGGTTCCAGCATCACTTTTGTCTCCTTGAGGATGAGCTGGAAGAGGGCTTCACATCTTTCTCCACCCCTTTGTGAGAGGACACATTGATCTGGTTGGCAAGACAGAGGGAATGCCTACTCCATCCCACCAAGTTCACGCGTTGGTGGGTGGGTTCCTTTGCCTAAACTGTGGCAGCAGGGTTCACCTTTTCAGCCCCTTGCACAGACTCCAGGGTTTTGGGAGTGGGTAAGACAAGACCTGCCAGGTAGAACCTTCAGCAACAAGTGACCGTCTGCCCATCTTGAACAACAGTTTATTGAGAGTCCCTTGGACTGTAAGGAGATGGAACCAGTCACTCCTAAAGGAAATCAACCCTGTAAATTCATTGGAAGGACGGATGCTGAAGCTGAAGCTTCAACATTTTGGCTACCTGATGTGAAAAGACCCTGATGGGGCTTCCCCTGGTGGTCCAGTGGGTAAGGACACCACCTTGCAGTGCAAGGCGCGGTTCGAGGCGGGGCCAGGTTCTGATGTGTCCAATTGCTAAGCCGGGCTCTGGGCGCATGCGCCCAGAGGTGTAGTGAGACCTGCTACCTTGAGAGTCTCTGTGACAGCCTCAGTGAAATGACCATGCGAGGGTCTGCTTGCCACAGGCAGCCCCCAAACGTTACTGGTCAGAAGTGGCTGCAGCAGTGGTGACCTCTAGGGACCTAATTCCTGCCTGGCTTTCCAACGGCATGTCAGCCTGGAGTTCTTACGTAAACTCCCAGAGAAGGAAAAGAAGCCCCGATAATGATGAGACCAAATCCCCCACCCGCCAGGCGTATGGGGACTCAGAGCAGATTTAACTGGAGTTACAGAAATAGGAATGTGACATTTCTTACACCCGGGCCTGGTGGAGCAGAATGTATTCCCTCTGTCTTGGGGGGAAGGAGAATCCCAGCAGCCATGACTCCATGTTTCCCTTCTTAAACCTGTATCTAGAGACCCAATTCCACCTGGGTCTACGGACCAGAGCCCTAAAAACATCGTGGCCACTGCTGCATCTCTCCTGCCTGGCACTTGCCCCAGGTCGCCTTTTTGGCACATAAAGGGAGACGGTTCCAGCATCACTTTTGTCTCCTTGAGGATGAGCTGGAAGAGGGGCTTCCACATCTTTCTCCACCCCTTTTGTGAGAGGACACATTGATCTGGTTGGCAAGACAGAGGGAATGCCTACTCCATCCCACCAAGTTCACGCGTTGGTGGGTGGGTTCCTTTGCCTAAACTGTGGCAGCAGGGTTCACCTTTTCAGCCCCTTGCACAGACTCCAGGGTTTTGGGAGTGGGTAAGACAAGACCTGCCAGGTAGAACCTTCAGCAACAAGTGACCGTCTGCCCATCTTGAACAACAGTTTATTGAGAGTCCCTTGGACTGTAAGGAGATCAAACCAGTCACTCCTAAAGGAAATCAACCCTGAATATTCATTGGATGAACTGATGCTGAAGCTGAAGCTTCAACATTTTGGCTACCTGATGTGAAAAGACCCTGATGGGGCTTCCCCTGGTGGTCCAGTGGGTAAGGACACCACCTTGCAGTGCAAGGGGCGCCGGTTCGAGCCCTGGCCTGGGAAGATCCCATGTGCCGTGGAGCGGCTGGACTGATGTGTCCAATTGCTAAGCCGGGGCTCTGGAGCGCATGCGCCCAGAGCCAGTGCTCTGCAACGACAGACACCACCGCGATGGGAGGCCCACAGGAGCCAAAGAACTAAGACGAATGAAAATAGAGAAATAAAAAAAAAAAAAAGACCAATAGAAGTGGCCCGTCCACTCCCCTCCCTCCCCAACCCAACCCCCGCCCAAAGTAAATAAATAAATAAATCTTAAAAAAAAAAAAAAAAAAGAAAAGACCCTGATGCTGGGAAAGATTGAGAGCAAAAGGAGAAAGGGGATGACTGAGGATGAGATGGTTGAATGGCATCATTGAGTCAATGGACATGAATCTGAGCAAAGTCCAGGAGATAGGGAAGGACAGCAGAGCCTGGCATGGTGCAGTCTATAGCATTGCAAAGAGTTGAACACTACTGAGTGACTGAATAACCGTTGTCTCAAACACTAAGTCCAAAGGTATCCTACTCCAGGGTTGGCAGAGGGAATAGCTCAAGATAGTGGATTCTCTGTTTGCTTTTTCTGTGATGCTCTCAATTTTCTCCCCACGGTCACGGAGTCTGCCATGATCCAAACATGAAGTCCCCGCATGACAACAAAGGCAAGAAGAAAGGTGCACAGCATCTCCCCGGATGTTTCTATCTAAAGCATCTCCCAGAAAGCCTCAGCAGACATCCTACATCTCAGCCCCATCAGCCTCTACTGAGGAATGGAATTTTGGGTCCAGTCCTAAACCAATCACTGGCTAAGGAGGGTATGAGTAACGTCAGGATCTAAGCCTGAACGCTAGGGAACAACAAACGTTTTCTGTTGAAAAACTACAATACAGTAGGCTTTTTGGTTCAGACAACCTCTGCTGTAACCACTGAGCCTTTGTAGTATGAAAACAGCCACAGACAACGCATAAATGAAGGAATGTGGCTTTGCTCCAATGAAACTTTATTTACAAAAACAATGGGCTGGATCTGGCCCTTGGGCTGTACTTTGCCAAGCCCTGCCTCATCCAATTATGATTCATTCTCTGAGGTGAACACTTGTAAGACACAAGGTAGTCCCATGCCTGAGTGAAACAGGAACTCTGTGAACGAGGAAGAAGAAAGGAATAACCAGTTTCTGGGTAGGTAACCAGTAGTGTCAGGGCCAAAATTGTGCTCCAGTATGCTCTGTTAAGGCCGCTGGAGGATCTCCATAGAGCTGTCTGTCTTAGTATCAGTCAGCTTCAGCCATAAAAGTGCTAAAAGCCCCTAGCTAGTGGCTTAACACAGCAACTGTCTATTTTGGTGGATCTGCAGGTCAGCCAAGGACTGGTTAATCTAGGCAAGGTCCATCTGGGAAGTTCTCCTCTGCTCCTGGGGTCTCTTCTCCTGGGACCAGCAAGCTTGCCTGAGTGCATTCCTCATGGTGGTGCAGAGGAATAAGAGAGCCAGAAGGATGGAGCACCCGCACTGCAAGCTTTTGGTCATAGCTTTTTGTTTGGGTTAAAACACAGACTGACATTCCATTGACCAAGGCAAGACACATGATGAAACCTAACATCAAGGCCTGGAGAAATAACACGCTGACTCTTTAGTGAGAAGAATTGTGAAATCATATGGCAAAGAGCCTGGATTTAGGGCACTGTGAAGAATTGGGTCCATTAATGCACTGTAATCGACTACAACTCTCTAACCACCGATAAAATCCAATAAATACTTGTTTAATGCACCTGTGCCTGAATGCTTCTGGCTGCATCCCAGGCAATGGGGACCTGGCTGGGGAGGGACCACACAGGCCATGTCTGTCCCATAGGTCTGGGTGTAATTGCATGTGGCCAGCTCTACAGTGACCATGGCTGACTTGCTTTGTCCTTGCTCCCGAAAGGGCAGTGCTTGGCCTCATTCCATTCCTGAGGAGTAATTTTGACAAAGCGGGTTTCAGGAGCTTAGAAAGAAAATCAATTGTAGATTTGAATTTTGCAGGAAGTGAGAATGGTTGAATATATATAGGCTTTTACATGCTGGTAATTATTTCCTCACCACAAAGAAGGCTGACTATTAGGAAGCTGCTGTTACATTCATTTGCCCCACAGACTCATGAGCTATGTGTGTGCATGTGTGTGTGCACATGTACATATCTACTTGTTGGAGCTGTTTCCTTTTATAATGATATTAGCCAACATTTTAAAATAAAGGGAGGAAATTAAATAGGCTTCCCCAGACAGCCACTCTGCCCTTTCAAAGTGGTTCACACCTCGTAAAATAAAAACAAAATAAAGCACAATCATGTTAAAAATGACTCCATTAAATTGGTTTTGGCTTCAACAAAAACTCTATTTGCCTGAAAAGTAGAAGGTCCTTGTGACCCATGGTACTGCACACTGGAGTCTCACATCTCATTTCCCCTTAATAATATATTTTTTAGACCTTCCCTGGTGGTCCAGTGGGTTAAGAATCTGCCTTGTAGTGCAAGGGACGCCAGTTCGATCCCTGGCCCGGGAAGATCCCACATGCTGTGGGGCGGTTGGACTGGTGTGTCCAATTAGGAGCCAGTGCTCTGGAGTGCATGCACCCAGAGCTGATGCTCTGCTACAAGAGAGGCCACTGTAATGGGAGGCCCACCAGGCCAAATAACAAAGATGGATGAAACCTAACATCAAGGCCTGGAGAAATAACACGCTGACTCTTTAGTGAGAAGAATTGTGAAATCATATGGCAAAGAGCCTGGATTTAGGGCACTGTGAAGAATTGGGTCCATTAATGCACTGTAATCGACTACAACTCTCTAACCACCGATAAAATCCAATAAATACTTGTTTAATGCACCTGTGCCTGAATGCTTCTGGCTGCATCCCAGGCAATGGGGACCTGGCTGGGGAGGGACCACACAGGCCATGTCTGTCCCATAGGTCTGGGTGTAATTGCATGTGGCCAGCTCTACAGTGACCATGGCTGACTTGCTTTGTCCTTGCTCCCGAAAGGGCAGTGCTTGGCCTCATTCCATTCCTGAGGAGTAATTTTGACAAAGCGGGTTTCAGGAGCTTAGAAAGAAAATCAATTGTAGATTTGAATTTTGCAGGAAGTGAGAATGGTTGAATATATATAGGCTTTTACATGCTGGTAATTATTTCCTCACCACAAAGAAGGCTGACTATTAGGAAGCTGCTGTTACATTCATTTGCCCCACAGACTCATGAGCTATGTGTGTGCATGTGTGTGTGCACATGTACATATCTACTTGTTGGAGCTGTTTCCTTTTATAATGATATTAGCCAACATTTTAAAATAAAGGGAGGAAATTAAATAGGCTTCCCCAGACAGCCACTCTGCCCTTTCAAAGTGGTTCACACCTCGTAAAATAAAAACAAAATAAAGCACAATCATGTTAAAAATGACTCCATTAAATTGGTTTTGGCTTCAACAAAAACTCTATTTGCCTGAAAAGTAGAAGGTCCTTGTGACCCATGGTACTGCACACTGGAGTCTCACATCTCATTTCCCCTTAATAATATATTTTTTAGACCTTCCCTGGTGGTCCAGTGGGTTAAGAATCTGCCTTGTAGTGCAAGGGACGCCAGTTCGATCCCTGGCCCGGGAAGATCCCACATGCTGTGGGGCGGTTGGACTGGTGTGTCCAATTAGGAGCCAGTGCTCTGGAGTGCATGCACCCAGAGCTGATGCTCTGCTACAAGAGAGGCCACTGTAATGGGAGGCCCACCAGGCCAAATAACAAAGATGGATGAAAATAAATAAATGAAAGACCAACAAAATAGGCCAAAAAATTAAAAAATATATATATATTTAATTTTTTTTTAAGTTATGAAAGAATGATTTACACACATAGGAGACTTGGAAAATACAGAACAAAGTTACATATAGTTCCACCATATATTATAATTGCTTTTTTTTAAGTAGATAAATTAGGAGTTTTAGTTAAAATTTCAATATCAAACTCTCAAAAATTAATAGAACATTGCCATTTCTTAACATTGCCTTTTCAAGTTGCTGGAGAAGGCCAGATGGATCTATGTGAATTCTGAGATTCATTTGGAGGAGTGGCGGTTGGGTTGCATTCATTTATTTAGTACTCAGCATATACTCACAGGATGCCTGTGATGCTGTACCTTCTAGACTCTGTCCCGGGTTCTGAGAAAATGACAACTGGAAAAAGCAGGCAGGGCTCCTGCCTTCAGGGAGTGAGAAGTTCAGGCTCACACCTTCCAGGGAGATAGCCACTGGCCACACTGGGGATGAAGTGGGTGCCAAGCCCTTGAAATGGGGTGAGTGTGAATTGTGATGTGTCGGAAGTGAAAATGTACACTGGCTTTGAGGACAATATAAAAAATTATGTGAAGTGTTTCACTTTATTTTATTTTCATCACTGTTTTATTTTTTAAATATTTATTTATTTATTTGGCTGTGCTGGGTCTTAGTTGTGGCACTTGTGATCTTTGATCTTCGTTACGGCACACAGAATTTTTAGTTGTGGCAGGCGAACTCTTTGTTGTGGCTTGTGGTCTAGTTCCCCGACCAGGCATCAAACCCAGGCCCTGTGCATTGGGAGTGTGGAGTCTTAGCCATTGGATCACCAGGGAAGTCCCTTATTGCTATTTTAAAAACATTTACTACATGCTGAAATGTTAGTTTGGATATACTTGATCAAATAAGTAATACTAAAATTACCCTTTACCAGCTTCATTTTATTATTATTGTTTTTTATGTGACTACTACAAATTGTGAAAGGAAGCTTGTGGTTACATTGCATTTCTATTGGACACTGATGGTCCAGAGGGAGTAGAGGCATTAAGTCAAGAGTTAACCAGGTCATTGACATGTTTGTCATAACTGCTCCAAAAGAGTAAAAGGTGTGAAGAGAATATACAAATAAGGAGAGGGAACCTCAGTCTCGGAGGGTCAGGAAAGGCTTCCTTGGAAGTTCCTCAAAAGGTTATGCATAGAGTTTTATATGACCCAGAAATTCCACTCCTAGTGTATAGACACAAGGAGCTTGAAAACATGCCCACACAAATGTGTACACACACATCACAGCAGCACTATTCATGACGGTCAAAGAATGGAAAGAACCCAAATGTCTATCAACAGATGAATGGGTAAATAGAATGTGGTTTGTCTATCCCATGGAATATTATTTGATCATAAAAATGAATGAACTGCTGATATGTGGTATAACATAAACTGAACTTTGAAAATATGAGGCTCAGTGAGAGAAGCTTGAAACAGAGAGCTGTGTATCATTTGGTCCCATTTATATGTAATGTCTATAATGGGCAAATCCACTGGGACAGAAAGTAGGTTAGTTACTGTCAGTAGCCATGGAAGGGGACCCTGTTAGGGAAATGGGAGGTGACTGCTCATGGATACAGGGTTTCTTTTGGGGGTGATGAGTATGTTTTAAATTTGTGCTGGTATTTACCCAATTCACTGACTATACTAAAAACTATTGAATTGTATACTTTAAGTGGATGAATGGTGTGGTATATGAATTGTATTTCAACAAAACTGTTCTACTGAAAAATAGTCTTCCTCCATGAGATGACATTTAAGGGAGACCTAGAATGTGAATGTGTGAACCAGGGAAGAAAGGTTGGGAACAGCATTTCAGGATGAGGAAGCACATGCTGAATGCCTTTAGGTTGAAAGAAATGTAGCAAATTTGAGGGACATCAAAGAGGCTTACATGGCTGGAGCCTGGAAGGCAAGGAGAGGGTATGAGGATGAGGACCTGGAGAAGGGAGAGGCTGGCTCTTATAGACCTCCTGCAGAGGCACTGGAACCACACAAACTGTGTCACCTTGGGTATCCTGCTTACCTGCCCACTGGTGGAGTCAAATGCTGTCGTAGGGTTGAAATGAGATAATCGTGCTCTGTAGAGATGAGCTGGTGACCCCCAGAGCACTGGGGAGCCATCAGAAGCAAATGATCTGTTTGGATGTACCTTCTGAAGGTATTCCTTTGGTCTCTGGGTAAAGTACAGATTACAATCAGAGAAGGAGAAATGGAGAGACCCATTTGGAGGTGTTTATGATCAGACAAGGCTACTCAGGTGGTGTTACTGGTAAAGAACCCACCTGCCAATGCCTGCCAGTTTAGGAAATGTAAGAGCCATGGGTTCGATCCCTGTGTCAGAAAGATCCCACTCAAGTATTCTTGCCTGGAAAATCCCATGGACAGAGGAATCTGGTAGGCTACAGTCCATGGAGCTGCAAAGAGTTGGACATGACTGAAGTGACTTAGCACGCACACACACACACACACACACACACACACACACACACACACACATCACGTGATCAAACAGGTGGTTACTGATGATGATGTTAGAAGGTGACTGAGCAGTGAGTGGATTCCAGAAAGATTCAGGAGGTGAAACCAGTGGGACTTGGCCATCGAAGATGGCTAGAGTGGGCAGAAGGTCTGGAGAGGAAGGATGTGAACAAAAAAATTTCCTAATTGGATCCTCCAGTTTGAGAAGCCTTAGGGCCTCTGCAGACATGAGTGCTGGTATTTATGATGAAGGCATCTAGACTTGGAAATGCCATTTGTGGTATGCTGTTGTACAGCCAGCAACTCCCACCCTCTACCTGTGTCCTGAACTTATTAATTCTTTGTTTTAATTCATCGTAGAGGGGGTTGTTCGTTTGCTTTTGTGAGAAATACAAATACCACCGAGAAAGCATATTAAAATGATCTGGATTGCCATGGGGGAGTGGACTCTATTTAGATTTGTGCCTGCGTTATTATTTTGGCCTAAATCCACGTCCGGCTGGCTGCAGGAGGAGAGTCGGTGCTTAGTTTGCTTTCATGTGAGAGACCCCAGCAATGAGCACATTGGGCATTGCCAGCTGAACCCTTTCACGCTGAGAAGGCAGAGTTAAGGGGCACCTCAGCTGTTTTTCCCCCGCAATCACTTGGCAGATACGTTGCCGGGAGCTCATTGCTGGTTTTCTCAGGTTTGATATTGCCATGGAAAGCCTGCACTGACGCTCAGCCGTGTTATTAAGCTGCAGCTCCAGCGTGGGCTGGGATTTGTTTTTCCTGTGAGTGACACGACCATATTTTCCATAAAAAAACCCCGATGCAAATAGACTCAGGAGCACCGGCACCATCACTTCCTCTGACTGGGAAGGCAACTGGGGTGACTCTAGTTGGGTACATGCACCAGGGCTGTTTTCGGAAGCTCATCTCGCTCAAGTGAACTCTGGGGTGTCCCACTTTGACTTTGGGGCAGAGTTCTGGGTTTTCAGGAAATGGTAAGTCACATTTCAGAAGGAATTTGGAACCTTAGGTTGGGCCTTGTGGCTGAAATCGAGGTTGGTCTCTGTATACTCCAAGAGAAAGAAGCACGAATTTACTTTCTGAATGCCCTCTCACTGGGTTCCTTGGCATTTCCTAGGGCTGGAGAGCCCACAAAACGTATCAATTTGCTGAGGACCTGAAGGAGCTAAAGTGTGTCCTCATGCACTGCCGTCGTCACTCCTTACCCCCATCCCTGCCTCGGCCGAGTAGCCATACATGGTCAATGAAATGTCTCTCCTTCTCCCGACTGCCTTATTTAATTCAGCCTGAACTATATTTGTTGCTTCGACCAATGGGTCCTTACCTTGGCTGAAATGTGGAGTATCCTGGGAGATTAAAAAAATACCAATGTCTCATTTACTCAGTGTAGTGTTTTCGAGGTTCATCAGTGTGGTAGCCTATATCAGTACTTAATTCATTTTTTATGACTGAATAATGTTCCACCATAGGAACAGATCACATTTTGTTTGTTCATCATTTGTTGATGGACCTCTAGGCAGTTTACACGTTTTGACTATTAATATACGTTGTGTGTGCCCATTCACTTAGTTTTGTCTGAGTCTGCAGTCCCGTGGATTGTAGCTCAACAGGCTCCACTGTCCGTGGAATTTTCCAGGCAAGAATATTGGAGTGGGTTGCTATTTCTACTACAGGAAATCTTCCTGACCCAGGGATCAAACCCACATCTCTTGTGTCTCTTGCATTGGCAGGTGGGTTCTTTACCATTTTGCCATCTGGGAAGCCATGCTGTATATATTATGTGATTGCATTTGTATGAGATATCCAATATAGGCAAACTCATGGAGACAGAAAGCAGTTTAGGGGCTGGAGGGAGGGTGCACCTGGCACGCACTGCAGCTTGGGCTGGGATTTGTTTTTCCTGTGAGTGACACGACCATATTTTCCATAAAAAAACCCCGATGCAAATAGACTCAGGAGCACCGGCACCATCACTTCCTCTGACTGGGAAGGCAACTGGGGTGACTCTAGTTGGGTACATGCACCAGGGCTGTTTTCGGAAGCTCATCTCGCTCAAGTGAACTCTGGGGTGTCCCACTTTGACTTTGGGGCAGAGTTCTGGGTTTTCAGGAAATGGTAAGTCACATTTCAGAAGGAATTTGGAACCTTAGGTTGGGCCTTGTGGCTGAAATCGAGGTTGGTCTCTGTATACTCCAAGAGAAAGAAGCACGAATTTACTTTCTGAATGCCCTCTCACTGGGTTCCTTGGCATTTCCTAGGGCTGGAGAGCCCACAAAACGTATCAATTTGCTGAGGACCTGAAGGAGCTAAAGTGTGTCCTCATGCACTGCCGTCGTCACTCCTTACCCCCATCCCTGCCTCGGCCGAGTAGCCATACATGGTCAATGAAATGTCTCTCCTTCTCCCGACTGCCTTATTTAATTCAGCCTGAACTATATTTGTTGCTTCGACCAATGGGTCCTTACCTTGGCTGAAATGTGGAGTATCCTGGGAGATTAAAAAAATACCAATGTCTCATTTACTCAGTGTAGTGTTTTCGAGGTTCATCAGTGTGGTAGCCTATATCAGTACTTAATTCATTTTTTATGACTGAATAATGTTCCACCATAGGAACAGATCACATTTTGTTTGTTCATCATTTGTTGATGGACCTCTAGGCAGTTTACACGTTTTGACTATTAATATACGTTGTGTGTGCCCATTCACTTAGTTTTGTCTGAGTCTGCAGTCCCGTGGATTGTAGCTCAACAGGCTCCACTGTCCGTGGAATTTTCCAGGCAAGAATATTGGAGTGGGTTGCTATTTCTACTACAGGAAATCTTCCTGACCCAGGGATCAAACCCACATCTCTTGTGTCTCTTGCATTGGCAGGTGGGTTCTTTACCATTTTGCCATCTGGGAAGCCATGCTGTATATATTATGTGATTGCATTTGTATGAGATATCCAATATAGGCAAACTCATGGAGACAGAAAGCAGTTTAGGGGCTGGAGGGAGGGTGGAGGACCTGCTAATGGGTGTGAAGTTTCCTTTTGAGAATGTATTGGGAGTGGATAGAGGCGGTGGTTGCATAGCACCATGAATATACCAGATAAAATGGAATTGTCTGTGCACTTTCACATGTGACTTCTGTGTTATATGCATTTTACCTCAACTGAAAAAAAATGACTGGTGCTTATGTTCTACCCCCAGAGGTTCTGAAGTATTCTTAATTGAGGAGTGGAGCCTGAATTTGGATTTTAAAAGTCCCCAGGTGCTTCTGATGTGCAGCCTGGGCTGAGAACTCTTGCTTAACACTCCTTGAGCTGATCTTTTCATGCTATACTTGTGTTCACTTCTAGCCTCTAGCATGGTTCTGCCTTTTCCATTTTCCTTCACATTTTTGAAGTAATTTGTATACTCCAGTCTAAAGATCAGCTGTGCCAAAGGCCCTGGGATCCTTGCTAACTGTGTAGCTTCTCTGAATCCAATGCTGACCTATGAAGTCAGAATCTTATAAGTGGGACGCGGGATGGTACATGCTTCACAAGCACCCCAGGCAATTGCACAGAGATCTGAGAACTACTTCTACAAGCTCTTAGGTTTCCTCACTGTTCACTCCTCCATGTGTCAGCCACTAAGCCTCTGCCCTGTGGAGGTGGCGACCACAAGGCAGAGGTGGGCTCTCAGTGAGCAGCAGAACGCATTGTGTTTCCCCACCTGTCAGGAACACATCCGGCACAGGCAGCAGGGCTCTCGTGTCTGACACATGTGAGAGACTCCTGGGCAGAAAGAGGAGAGTGATCACAGTCCTGCATCATGTTCTCCAGGTTGGGTCTCCCTGGGGAGACAGAGAGCGCACATCTGAAACCAGGTTCAGATCCAAGTTCTGCATCTTCCTTGAACAGTGACAGTGTTAGTTGCTCCGTCACATCTGACTGTGTGTGCCTCCATGGACTGTGGCCACCAGGCTCCTCTATCCATAAGATTCTCCAGGCAAGGATACTGGAGTGGCTTACTATTCCATCTCTCTTCGTTCTGTCAATTATGTAAGCCTGTTTTCATGTTTGTTGCACCTGCACATTAGGTGGCTTAACACACATTTATTAGGGCAGAGCTTCTGTGTCAAGAGTCCATGCTGGGGACTTGGATGGGTCCCCCGCTCAGAGTCTCACAAACTAGGCGTCAGCTGGGCTAAGTCCTTATCTGGAGGTTCCAGTGGTGATGGGTCTGCTTCCAAGCTCATGTGACTATCAGTGGCCTTCGGTTCCTAGCAGGCTGCTGGATCCTGAAAAAATGACTGGTGCTTATGTTCTACCCCCAGAGGTTCTGAAGTATTCTTAATTGAGGAGTGGAGCCTGAATTTGGATTTTAAAAGTCCCCAGGTGCTTCTGATGTGCAGCCTGGGCTGAGAACTCTTGCTTAACACTCCTTGAGCTGATCTTTTCATGCTATACTTGTGTTCACTTCTAGCCTCTAGCATGGTTCTGCCTTTTCCATTTTCCTTCACATTTTTGAAGTAATTTGTATACTCCAGTCTAAAGATCAGCTGTGCCAAAGGCCCTGGGATCCTTGCTAACTGTGTAGCTTCTCTGAATCCAATGCTGACCTATGAAGTCAGAATCTTATAAGTGGGACGCGGGATGGTACATGCTTCACAAGCACCCCAGGCAATTGCACAGAGATCTGAGAACTACTTCTACAAGCTCTTAGGTTTCCTCACTGTTCACTCCTCCATGTGTCAGCCACTAAGCCTCTGCCCTGTGGAGGTGGCGACCACAAGGCAGAGGTGGGCTCTCAGTGAGCAGCAGAACGCATTGTGTTTCCCCACCTGTCAGGAACACATCCGGCACAGGCAGCAGGGCTCTCGTGTCTGACACATGTGAGAGACTCCTGGGCAGAAAGAGGAGAGTGATCACAGTCCTGCATCATGTTCTCCAGGTTGGGTCTCCCTGGGGAGACAGAGAGCGCACATCTGAAACCAGGTTCAGATCCAAGTTCTGCATCTTCCTTGAACAGTGACAGTGTTAGTTGCTCCGTCACATCTGACTGTGTGTGCCTCCATGGACTGTGGCCACCAGGCTCCTCTATCCATAAGATTCTCCAGGCAAGGATACTGGAGTGGCTTACTATTCCATCTCTCTTCGTTCTGTCAATTATGTAAGCCTGTTTTCATGTTTGTTGCACCTGCACATTAGGTGGCTTAACACACATTTATTAGGGCAGAGCTTCTGTGTCAAGAGTCCATGCTGGGGACTTGGATGGGTCCCCCGCTCAGAGTCTCACAAACTAGGCGTCAGCTGGGCTAAGTCCTTATCTGGAGGTTCCAGTGGTGATGGGTCTGCTTCCAAGCTCATGTGACTATCAGTGGCCTTCGGTTCCTAGCAGGCTGCTGGATCCGGGGCCTTTGTCTCTCATTGATTGGATTTTAGTGAAGATTAAGTGAGAAGATTATTTATTGTTGTTTATTATTATCATTAACTATTACCAATTTAAAAAATTGTATTTATTTGGCTGTATTGTGTTGCAAAATGTGGGATTTTTTAAAAAAAGTTTCATTCATTTATTTTTGGCTATGATGGGGTTTTTGTTGCTCCCAGGCTTTCTCTAATTGAGGTGAACTGAGGGCAATTCTTCGTTGTCATGTGCAGGCTTCTTATTGCAGTGGCTTCTCTTGTTGCAGAACACAGGCTCTAGGTGCTTGGGCTTCAGTAGGTGTGGCTTATGGGATCTAGAGCATTGACTCAGTAGTTGAGACACACAGGCTTAGTTGTTCCATGGCATGTGGGATCTTCCTGGACCAGGGTTTGAACTGGTGTCCCTTGCATTGCAAGCTGAATTCTTAACCACTGGACCACCAGGGAAGCCAGATTTTTTTTTTTTTTTAGTTACAGCTTGTGGGATCTAGTTTCTTGACCAGGATTCAAACCCAGGCCCCCTGCAGTGGGAGCATACTGTTAGAAGTTCTGCACTACTACCAATGTTAATATTATTAGGACATCACTTGACCAACAAAGGTCCGTCTAGTCAAGACTATGATCTTTCCAATAGTCATGTACAGATGTGAGAGTTGGACCATAAAAAAGATTGCGTGCCGAAGAATTGATGCTTTCAAATTGTGGTGCTGGAGAAGATTTTTAAAAGAGTCTCTTGGACAGCAAGGAGATCAAACCAGAGATAAAACCTAAATATTCATTGGAAGGACTGAAGCTGAAGATCCAATACTTTGACTACCTGATGTGAAGAGATGACTCATTGGAAAAGACCCTGATGCTGGGGAGGACTGAGGGCAAAAAGAGAAGGGGGCAGCTGAAAATGAGATGGTTGGATGGCATCACCAGCTCAATAGATATAAATTTGAACAAACTCTGTGAGATAGTGAAGCGTTCTGTGCTATAGTCCATGGAGTCACAAAGAGTTGGTTGGATACAGCTTAGTGACTGAACACACACACACACACACATACACACAAACACGCACAGGTCTTTGGTCTCCAGGGTATGAAAGGCACTTCTCTCTAACGGCCGTGGAGTTCCTCCTGAGATCTTCCTATGCTGTCATCACAGAATCTCCTTTCTCCCACCTTGGAGACCTAACCCTGAACCCTATATCTTTTCACCAGTGTGATTTGTCTGAGACAGGGACTAAATTAACTGGGCATTAAAGTTGGATGTGATGTTTTACAAAAAGCAGCATCTTTACCTAAATTCAGGACATCTTTGAAGGACTCTGTTCCTGGTGGTATCTGTGACTGTGGTCTCTTTCCTCCTTTGAGTTCTTCACCAGAAGAGCAGAAGGGAGATCCTTTCCTGTTCAAAAGTCAGCCTCTCCACTGCGTGCCAGTTTCTCACTTGAGAGGTGTTTATATACTCAGTGCCCATGAAGTCCATTTAATGGAAAAATATGCTAATGTTTTTCTGTTCCAGATATTGTGCTTGGTTCCAGGGATGTAAAAAATCAATAAGATATATCCTTATTCCTCGAGGAGCTCAGAGTTCAGTGGAGGAATTTAGACTGTGGTAGTGTTTCTCATTTCAGGACTGACGTTAGTATTTACATACAAAGAGATTTTTAGGTGGACCGAGAGTTGAGCATAGGTTCTGCACTACTACCAATGTTAATATTATTAGGACATCAGGCCCCAAGACTATGATCTTTCCAATAGTCATGTACAGATGTGAGAGTTGGACCATAAAAAAGATTGCGTGCCGAAGAATTGATGCTTTCAAATTGTGGTGCTGGAGAAGATTTTTAAAAGAGTCTCTTGGACAGCAAGGAGATCAAACCAGAGATAAAACCTAAATATTCATTGGAAGGACTGAAGCTGAAGATCCAATACTTTGACTACCTGATGTGAAGAGATGACTCATTGGAAAAGACCCTGATGCTGGGGAGGACTGAGGGCAAAAAGAGAAGGGGGCAGCTGAAAATGAGATGGTTGGATGGCATCACCAGCTCAATAGATATAAATTTGAACAAACTCTGTGAGATAGTGAAGCGTTCTGTGCTATAGTCCATGGAGTCACAAAGAGTTGGTTGGATACAGCTTAGTGACTGAACACACACACACACACACATACACACAAACACGCACAGGTCTTTGGTCTCCAGGGTATGAAAGGCACTTCTCTCTAACGGCCGTGGAGTTCCTCCTGAGATCTTCCTATGCTGTCATCACAGAATCTCCTTTCTCCCACCTTGGAGACCTAACCCTGAACCCTATATCTTTTCACCAGTGTGATTTGTCTGAGACAGGGACTAAATTAACTGGGCATTAAAGTTGGATGTGATGTTTTAAAAAAAGCAGCATCTTTACCTAAATTCAGGACATCTTTGAAGGACTCTGTTCCTGGTGGTATCTGTGACTGTGGTCTCTTTCCTCCTTTGAGTTCTTCACCAGAAGAGCAGAAGGGAGATCCTTTCCTGTTCAAAAGTCAGCCTCTCCACTGCGTGCCAGTTTCTCACTTGAGAGGTGTTTATATACTCAGTGCCCATGAAGTCCATTTAATGGAAAAATATGCTAATGTTTTTCTGTTCCAGATATTGTGCTTGGTTCCAGGGATGTAAAAAATCAATAAGATATATCCTTATTCCTCGAGGAGCTCAGAGTTCAGTGGAGGAATTTAGACTGTGGTAGTGTTTCTCATTTCAGGACTGACGTTAGTATTTACATACAAAGAGATTTTTAGGTGGACCGAGAGTTGAGCATAGGTGCTGCATGGACTTGGTATTAAACAGTGGTTCAGTTGCCATGTGATAAAGTTATGTACTTTTTCATTCTCTCTCATCTTTTGACTGTGTCAAGAACAACCTCTATAGGTGCTGAAATGTCTTAAATACTTAATTTTCTCCCTTACAAATATAAAGAGCAGGGGCTAGCTCAGACTCTTGTGTGAAAGTGTGAAAGGTGTTAGTCGCTCAGTCCTGTCCGACTCTTTGCGACCCCATGGACTATAGCCCGCCAGGATCCTCTGTCCATGGAATTCTCCAGGCAAGAATACTGGAGTTGGTATTCATTCCCTTCTCGAGGAATCTTCCCAACCCAGGGATCGAATCTGGGTGTCCTGCATTTCAGGTGGATTCTTTGTTGTTTGACCCACCGTAACCAATAATATCCAGCTAGAATTGAATAACATTGTTTCCATTGACTTTGTTTTTTGGCAGGCAAAGCAGTAAATGATGCTTTATAAATAAATGTACTTAAGTAAAAAAAGTGATCAGCTGCCCTTTGAAAAGAGGGCTGCCATATTTTAGCACTTGTTGATTATTGCCGGATCTACTGATGATTTTAAAAAATCTGGAAGTCTGGATTTTGTGTGAAAATGCCTAATTATTGCGTGTTAGCTCAAATAAAAAATGCCATGTGGTTCAAACAAAATATACTGTAAGCAGCTGATTTGTAACCTCTGTAGTGAGAGATGTAAAACAGGCAGTGTATTTAATTTTGAAGTATTAGTAAGATCAGATCCTGAGGGAGAGTTCATGGTAAATAGGTCTCAAAAAGTATGGAGGTGAATATCTAGATTTCTCCAAAGTAAATACTTTTTGTTGCTAATTTATGAGAGTTTGATCCAACACAGCTTGGCTAGAAAGATTCAGGTGCCAGTTTCTCACTTGAGAGGTGTTTATATACTCAGTGCCCATGAAGTCCATTTAATGGAAAAATATGCTAATGTTTTTCTGTTCCAGATATTGTGCTTGGTTCCAGGGATGTAAAAAATCAATAAGATATATCCTTATTCCTCGAGGAGCTCAGAGTTCAGTGGAGGAATTTAGACTGTGGTAGTGTTTCTCATTTCAGGACTGACGTTAGTATTTACATACAAAGAGATTTTTAGGTGGACCGAGAGTTGAGCATAGGTGCTGCATGGACTTGGTATTAAACAGTGGTTCAGTTGCCATGTGATAAAGTTATGTACTTTTTCATTCTCTCTCATCTTTTGACCGTGTCAAGAACAACCTCTATAGGTGCTGAAATGTCTTAAATACTTAATTTTCTCCCTTACAAATATAAAGAGCAGGGGCTAGCTCAGACTCTTGTGTGAAAGTGTGAAAGGTGTTAGTCGCTCAGTCCTGTCCGACTCTTTGCGACCCCATGGACTATAGCCCGCCAGGATCCTCTGTCCATGGAATTCTCCAGGCAAGAATACTGGAGTTGGTATTCATTCCCTTCTCGAGGGAATCTTCCCAACCCAGGGATCGAATCTGGGTGTCCTGCATTTCAGGTGGATTCTTTGTTGTTTGACCCACCGTAACCAATAATATCCAGCTAGAATTGAATAACATTGTTTCCATTGACTTTGTTTTTTGGCAGGCAAAGCAGTAAATGATGCTTTATAAATAAATGTACTTAAGTAAAAAAAGTGATCAGCTGCCCTTTGAAAAGAGGGCTGCCATATTTTAGCACTTGTTGATTATTGCCGGATCTACTGATGATTTTAAAAAATCTGGAAGTCTGGATTTTGTGTGAAAATGCCTAATTATTGCGTGTTAGCTCAAATAAAAAATGCCATGTGGTTCAAACAAAATATACTGTAAGCAGCTGATTTGTAACCTCTGTAGTGAGAGATGTAAAACAGGCAGTGTATTTAATTTTGAAGTATTAGTAAGATCAGATCCTGAGGGAGAGTTCATGGTAAATAGGTCTCAAAAAGTATGGAGGTGAATATCTAGATTTCTCCAAAGTAAATACTTTTTGTTGCTAATTTATGAGAGTTTGATCCAACACAGCTTGGCTAGAAAGATTCAGGAAGACTACACAGTATGCCAGGGGTTGGCTTGTTGGGAGAAACTCAGAAATCAAAAGGCAGAAAAGAAATGAAAATGACACTGGGTGTGCTGAAAAATTCATTATTCTGCACAGTGCTGGCCGCACTGTTTGAGAAATCTGGATTGCTGTGTTCTGATTGATTTTCAAAAAATATGCAGTCCAGCGCAGATCTTAATTTTGGTGAGTTTCAACTGTTGTGTACTTCCATGTAGAATGTACAAGACGTAGAACATTTTCAGAGCCTTGAAAAGTCCCCTGATGGCCCTGCTCATACAGTCCTATCACCTCTTAGGAGAAATGACTGTTCTGATCACCGTAGATTGTGAGTACTTGGGCTTCATATAAGTGGAATCGTATAATATGTTCTCCTTTTTGGCTGACCTTTTTCCCCCACAACAAAAGGTTTTCGAGATTGATCCCTGTTTTATGTATCCATGTTGTATGTATCCATGTTGTGTGTATTAGTCCTTCCCTTTTTTTCTTTTATCGGTGAGCAGTAGTCCATTCTGTGAATAGTCCATAATTTGTTTATTTGGCCTCTAGATTGTTGTTTTCAGTTTTTTTTTTTTGCTATTCTGAATAAAGCTCCTATGAACAGTTATGCGAATCTTTGCATTCAGTTAATTAATTACTTACTTAATTAGTTAATTACTTAGTTAATTAATACTTAGGAGTGGAATTGCTGGGTCATAGGGCAGGTATATGTTTAACTTTGTAAGAAATTTCCAAAACATTTTTAAAAAGTGGTTGTACCATTTTACAGTCTCATAAACAGTGAAGGAGGGCTTCAGTTATTCCATATCCTCACCAGTATCTACTATTGTCATTAAAAAAAAATATTTTCAGTTTAGTTTTATTTATTTATTCTTTTTTTTGTTTTTTAACAAAGGTTTGTTGTTTGGTGCCACACGTCAAGCTGAATCAGCCATAGGTATACATATATCCCCTCCCTCTTGAACTTGCCTCTTGAACTTCCCTCCCATATCCCTGCCCAACCCATCCCTGTAGGTCATTACTGAGGCCCTGTTTGAGTTCCCTTGGTTGATTATAGCCATCTCAGCCAATGTAAGTTTCAATTATGGTTTAAATTTGCTTTTTTCTGATGACTAAATAATGTTGAATAGGTTTTCATGTGCTTATTGGCCATTTGCTTATCTTCTTTTGGAAGGTTTATGTTCTAAGTCTTATCCATTTTTTAATGGAGTTGTTCATCTTTTTATCATTGATTTGTAGGGGTTCTTTAGACATTCAGGATAACAGTCCATTGTCAGATGCATGTGTTGCAAACATTTTCTTTCAGTCTATGGTGTACCTTATTTTCTTAATGGTATTGATGAGCCACCACTTAAAATTTTGATGAATTCCAATTTGTCATTTTTTTCCTTTTTGATTAGTGCTTTCTGTGTTTGTCTAAGGAACTTTTCTAACCCCCAGGGTTACAAAGGATATTCTGTTTTTTTTTAGTAGAGGTTTTATGGCTTCAACTTTGTATTTAAGTCTCTGATCTATCTCAAATTAATTTTTGTGTGTGGTGTGAAGTAGAGGTCAAAGTGTCTTTTATTCCCATGTGGATGTCTAGTTGTTTTGCCACCAGTTGTTAAGAAAGCATTCCTCTCCTCATTGAATTGATTTGGCATCTTTGTTAAAGGTCAATTTATCTTATATGTGTGTGTCTATTTTTGAATTCTCTAATTTGTTCCAATGATCGATTATCTATCCTTATACCAGTACTACACTATGTTGGTTAACATAAGTTTATATCAAGCCTCAAGATCAGGATATGCAAGCCTTTCAATCTTGTTTTCCTTTTTCAAGATTGTTTTGGCTATTTTAGGTTGCTTGTATTTCCATATATATATTTTTTTTTGCGAGGGGCGGGGTGGGTGGGCTACTTCTATTGGTCTTTCATTTATCTATTTTCATCCATCTTCGTTCTTTGGCCCGTGTGGGCCTCCCATCGCAGTGGCCTCTGTTGTTGCAGAACGCCGGCTCTGGGCACATGCGCTCTAGAGCTCTGGCTTGGTAATTGGACACATCGATCCAGCCGCTCCGTGGCATGTGGGATCTTCCGAGGCCAGGGATTGAACTGGCGCCTTTTGCACTGCAAGGTGGTGTCCTTACCCACTGGACCACCAGGGAAGCCCCATATATGTTTCAGAGTTAGATAAGTGAGTTTCACAATAAACTCTTTTGAGATAGTATGTGGGATTGCATTAAATCGTTGAGGGAGGACTAATGTTTTAAAGAACCTTCCAATCCATGAACATGTTATGTCTATCTGGGTCTTCTTTAAATAATGTTGAATAGGTTTTCATAGGCCATTTGCTTATCTTCTTTTGGAAGGTTTATTTTCTAAGTCTTAACCCTTTTTTAATGGAGTTGTTCATCTTTTTATCATTGATTTGTAGGGGTTCTTTAGACATTCAGGATAACAGTCCATTGTCAGATGCATGTGTTGCAAACATTTTCTTTCAGTCTATGGTGTACCTTATTTTCTTAATGGTATTGATGAGCCACCACTTAAAATTTTGATGAATTCCAATTTGTCATTTTTTTCCTTTTTGATTAGTGCTTTCTGTGTTTGTCTAAGGAACTTTTCTAACCCCCAGGGTTACAAAGGATATTCTGTTTTTTTTTAGTAGAGGTTTTATGGCTTCAACTTTGTATTTAAGTCTCTGATCTATCTCAAATTAATTTTTGTGTGTGGTGTGAAGTAGAGGTCAAAGTGTCTTTTATTCCCATGTGGATGTCTAGTTGTTTTGCCACCAGTTGTTAAGAAAGCATTCCTCTCCTCATTGAATTGATTTGGCATCTTTGTTAAAGGTCAATTTATCTTATATGTGTGTGTCTATTTTTGAATTCTCTAATTTGTTCCAATGATCGATTATCTATCCTTATACCAGTACTACACTATGTTGGTTAACATAAGTTTATATCAAGCCTCAAGATCAGGATATGCAAGCCTTTCAATCTTGTTTTCCTTTTTCAAGATTGTTTTGGCTATTTTAGGTTGCTTGTATTTCCATATATATATTTTTTTTTTGCGAGGGGGCGGGGTGGGTGGGCTACTTCTATTGGTCTTTCATTTATCTATTTTCATCCATCTTCGTTCTTTGGCCCGTGTGGGCCTCCCATCGCAGTGGCCTCTGTTGTTGCAGAACGCCGGCTCTGGGCACATGCGCTCTAGAGCTCTGGCTTGGTAATTGGACACATCGATCCAGCCGCTCCGTGGCATGTGGGATCTTCCGAGGCCAGGGATTGAACTGGCGCCTTTTGCACTGCAAGGTGGTGTCCTTACCCACTGGACCACCAGGGAAGCCCCATATATGTTTCAGAGTTAGATAAGTGAGTTTCACAATAAACTCTTTTGAGATAGTATGTGGGATTGCATTAAATCGTTGAGGGGAGGACTAATGTTTTAATAATATTGAACCTTCCAATCCATGAACATGTTATGTCTATCTGTTTTATTTTGGTCTTCTTTAAATAATTGTCAGTGTAGAGGTCTTTGGTAAATCTTTCAGATTTATTCTGGATTATTTGATGTCTTTTGATACTATCTTAAATAGTATCATTTTAAAATGTTATTTTCCAATTGTTCCTAGTATATAAAAGTTTAGACTTGTATATATATATTGACTGTATGTCTAGAATATTGCTGAACTCCTTAATTATGGTGAAGTTTTTATAAATTTTATAGGTCTCTCTATGTATATAATCATGTCATTTGAACTTAATGGCAGTTTACTGCTTTCTCTTGTAATCTTTATGCTTTTTATTTTTCTTGCCTTATTGCACTAGTAGGAATTACAGCAAAATGATGAGTAAAAGAAGTGATGATGGATATCCTTGCTTTATTCCTTATCTTAAGGGAAAAGCATCTTTTGTTTTACCATTAAGTGTGATGTTAGCATAAGTTTTAAAGTGATACTCTTTATCAGACTGTGGAAGTTCCCTTCTATTCCTAGTTTGCTGAGTTTTTTTTTTTTAATATTAAAAAAAAAATTTGGCCTCTTTTATTGGTCCTTTATGCACATATTTTCATCCATCTCTATTCTTCTGTCTGTGTCAGCCTCCCACTGCAGCTGCCTCTCCTGCTGCAGAGCACCAGCTCTGGGCACATGTGCTCCAGATCATGGGCTTGCAATTGGACACACCAGTCCAGCAGCTCTGCGGCACATGGGATCCTCCAGGCCAGGGATTGAACCGGTGCCCCTTGCACCGCAAGGTGGATTCTACCCACTGGACCACCAGGGAAACCCTGCTGAGTTTTTTTTTTTTTTTTTTTTTTAAATCATGAATGGGTGTTAAATTTTGCCAGGTGTTTTTTCTTAAATCATATTGAGAAAAATCACGATTTTCCTCCTTTTTTTCTTATTGTGATGAATTACTCTAATTGCTTTTTGAATGTTGAGCCAACTTTGCATTCCTGAGATAAACCTCATTTGTTCCCATTTTATTATCCTTTTTTTCTTTTTAAATATTTATTTTATTTATTTATCTTTTGGGGGGTGGAGTAGAGAGGGAGGGGGGATGGGTGGGCCACTTCTATTGGTCTTTCATTTCTCTATTTTAATCCGTCTTTGTTCTTTGGCTCCTGTGGGCCTCCCATCATGGTGGCTTCTGTCATCACAGAGTGCCGGCTATGGGCGCATGTGCCCCAGAGCTCTGGCTCGGTAATTGGGCACATCAGTCCAGCCGCTCCGTGGCACGTGGGATCTTCCCAGGCCAGGGATTGAACCGACGCCCCTTGCACTGCAAGGCCGTGTCCTTACCCGCTGGAACACCATGGGAAGCCCTGTATTATCCTTTTTATTTATTTCTGGATTTGATTTGCAAATATTTTATTAAGAATGTTTTACATCAATGTTCACGAAGAATATTGGTATGTGGTCTTTGTTGTTGCTGTTTGTATGCGGCTGGCCTTGTGGAATTGTGTGAGTATATTTGTATTGTTTATTTCTTAAGTAGTTGATAGAATTTACCAGTGAAGACATGAGGGACTGGGTCTGTTCTTTGTTGGAAAATATTAAATTATGTGTTCAGTTTGTTTACTAGTTACGTGTGTGTGTGTGCATGTGTGTCCTCAGTCGTGTCCAACTCTGCAACCCCATGTACAATAGCCTGCCAGGCTCCTTGTCTATGGAATTTTCCAGGAAAGAATACTGGAATGGGTTGCTATTTCTGACTCTAGAGGCTTTTCCTGACCCAGAGATCGAATCTGCATCTCCAGTGTCTACTGCATTGGCAGACAGATTCTTTACCACTAGCACTACCTGGTAAGCCTGATAGGGCTCTTCAGATTTTATATTTCTTCTCTTTTTCTGTTTTGGAATTTGTCCATTTCATCTGGGTTCTTAAACTTACTGACTCGATGTTCTCCATTTTATCTCCTTTGAGTATCTATATGATCTATACTGATATAACCTCTTTAATTCCTGATACTGGTGTTTTGTGTTGTCTTTACCCCCCTCTTGATCACTTTCACTATGTTTGGTAGACAGCTTCTCAAATGGTTCCCAGTTGTTCCTGCCTCTTAGTATTCATATCTTTGTGTAATCTCCATCACTTGAGTGAGAACTGAATCTTGTGAATCACTTTTAATGAGTAGAATATGGAAAAGGTGACAGGATGTTACATTTGGAAATTGGTTTAGAAGTGACACGGGCTTCCATTTTGCACATCCTTTCCTGTACTTTTGCTTGTGTTTCTTATAAATAGCAGTATAATCAATGGTGCTTGTTAGGTCAATCTATCAATCTGTGTCTTTTATAGGAGTATTTACAACGTTTATATTTAATGCAGTTACTGATACAGTTGGATTTAAGTCTACTATCTTGGGTTTTGTTTTTCATTTGTGTCTTCTGTCCATTGTTCCTCTATTTCTCCTTTTGCACCTTCTTTTAGGTTAATCAGATATGTTCTGGTAGTCTCTGTGTGCTTTGACGTATCCTTTTGGTTAATAAGAAAAGGTCACATTAGAAAATAATCTTTATTGTTTTTAATCAGGGGAAAAAACTGTTATGATTTTATACTCAGAGAGACTGTCAGTCTAGACTAGAGAGGATGCTTTACTAGCTTCATTAATATGATCATCATGGTGTTGATGGATCCACAGAGCATAGGGCACATTGAATATCATCCCTGTTCTTTCTGGGATTTGCTCTCAGGCTGAAGCCCACAAGCCATTCTGGCAGAAAATTCTCTGCTGATGGTCACAAAGGGCTCAATCTGTGCTAAGTGCCTTCTTTTGGAGTGTGCATTTCTGTTCCATGGTCGAGCTGTGTCTCTCCAGAGGCTTCCAGAGATCGAATCTGCATCTCCAGTGTCTACTGCATTGGCAGACAGATTCTTTACCACTAGCACTACCTGGTAAGCCTGATAGGGCTCTTCAGATTTTATATTTCTTCTCTTTTCTGTTTTGGAATTTGTCCATTTCATCTGGGTTCTTAAACTTACTGACTCGATGTTCTCCATTTTATCTCCTTTGAGTATCTATATGATCTATACTGATATAACCTCTTTAATTCCTGATACTGGTGTTTTGTGTTGTCTTTACCCCCCTCTTGATCACTTTCACTATGTTTGGTAGACAGCTTCTCAAATGGTTCCCAGTTGTTCCTGCCTCTTAGTATTCATATCTTTGTGTAATCTCCATCACTTGAGTGAGAACTGAATCTTGTGAATCACTTTTAATGAGTAGAATATGGAAAAGGTGACAGGATGTTACATTTGGAAATTGGTTTAGAAGTGACACGGGCTTCCATTTTGCACATCCTTTCCTGTACTTTTGCTTGTGTTTCTTATAAATAGCAGTATAATCAATGGTGCTTGTTAGGTCAATCTATCAATCTGTGTCTTTTATAGGAGTATTTACAACGTTTATATTTAATGCAGTTACTGATACAGTTGGATTTAAGTCTACTATCTTGGGTTTTGTTTTTCATTTGTGTCTTCTGTCCATTGTTCCTCTATTTCTCCTTTTGCACCTTCTTTTAGGTTAATCAGATATGTTCTGGTAGTCTCTGTGTGCTTTGACGTATCCTTTTGGTTAATAAGAAAAGGTCACATTAGAAAATAATCTTTATTGTTTTTAATCAGGGGAAAAAACTGTTATGATTTTATACTCAGAGAGACTGTCAGTCTAGACTAGAGAGGATGCTTTACTAGCTTCATTAATATGATCATCATGGTGTTGATGGATCCACAGAGCATAGGGCACATTGAATATCATCCCTGTTCTTTCTGGGATTTGCTCTCAGGCTGAAGCCCACAAGCCATTCTGGCAGAAAATTCTCTGCTGATGGTCACAAAGGGCTCAATCTGTGCTAAGTGCCTTCTTTTGGAGTGTGCATTTCTGTTCCATGGTCGAGCTGTGTCTCTCTCCAGAGGCTTCCAGACTTCTGCTCGCTGTCACCTCTCTTCCATCAAAGCTGCTTCCCTTGGTTTGATAAGTGGCAGGGAATATTCTGAAACCATAGAGAAAAGCTGTTTCTGTGAGTCACAGATGCCAGTGTTTTAGTTAACCTTCAGACATGCTTCTGACTTTCAGGGGCTTGAATCCAAACAGTGCTTTAGTTCCCTCCCGTGTCCCACATCATGGTGTATATTTTAGGGGAAAATAGGCCTTATAGGTGTTGAATTATCATTCACTCCATTCCTCTCCATTTTTGTTTTGTTTATGACTAAGATTAATTCTGAATCTCTTGTACCTGGACTCCTATGAAAATTCCAATAAAGCAAAAATGATTAAAATTGGATTGCCCATAGAAACTGAGATGCTGTTTTTCCCTTGCAGCCAGGTTCAGCATCTAAATAAGGGGGGAGGCCCAAATTCTGCATATCAGCCTTTTAAACAAGGCACAGTGGGAATACCTCTGTTTAGATCCATAAATACCAACCAGGAAATCTTTAATGGAACTTTTCTCTATAGCTTTAAAAAAATCCAATATGAGGTTATAGCTTTGATCATAACTTGATTTTTCATTTCCATTTGAACTTTAATTTTACTTAAATTTTATTCTGACAAATCTCCAAAGGAATATTTAAGTGACACAGCATAATACTGGCAGATTATTCATATACCAGCCCTTAGGCTACCAAGAAAGCCTTCATCATCTCAGAGTGAGTTTTATTGGAATCTGTAGCTCACAAAATATTGCTTTATGGCAGCCCCTGTGCAGTGGAATTTAAAGGCTTAAGTTTTGGGAGAATTTACATTTTGGTAGCATCCTCTGCTACACCTTAGACTAGAGAGATGCTTTACTAGCTTCATTAATATGATCATCATGGTGTTGATGGATCCACAGAGCATAGGGCACATTGAATATCATCCCTGTTCTTTCTGGGATTTGCTCTCAGGCTGAAGCCCACAAGCCATTCTGGCAGAAAATTCTCTGCTGATGGTCACAAAGGGCTCAATCTGTGCTAAGTGCCTTCTTTTGGAGTGTGCATTTCTGTTCCATGGTCGAGCTGTGTCTCTCTCCAGAGGCTTCCAGACTTCTGCTCGCTGTCACCTCTCTTCCATCAAAGCTGCTTCCCTTGGTTTGATAAGTGGCAGGGAATATTCTGAAACCATAGAGAAAAGCTGTTTCTGTGAGTCACAGATGCCAGTGTTTTAGTTAACCTTCAGACATGCTTCTGACTTTCAGGGGCTTGAATCCAAACAGTGCTTTAGTTCCCTCCCGTGTCCCACATCATGGTGTATATTTTAGGGGAAAATAGGCCTTATAGGTGTTGAATTATCATTCACTCCATTCCTCTCCATTTTTGTTTTGTTTATGACTAAGATTAATTCTGAATCTCTTGTACCTGGACTCCTATGAAAATTCCAATAAAGCAAAAATGATTAAAATTGGATTGCCCATAGAAACTGAGATGCTGTTTTTCCCTTGCAGCCAGGTTCAGCATCTAAATAAGGGGGGAGGCCCAAATTCTGCATATCAGCCTTTTAAACAAGGCACAGTGGGAATACCTCTGTTTAGATCCATAAATACCAACCAGGAAATCTTTAATGGAACTTTTCTCTATAGCTTTAAAAAAATCCAATATGAGGTTATAGCTTTGATCATAACTTGATTTTTCATTTCCATTTGAACTTTAATTTTACTTAAATTTTATTCTGACAAATCTCCAAAGGAATATTTAAGTGACACAGCATAATACTGGCAGATTATTCATATACCAGCCCTTAGGCTACCAAGAAAGCCTTCATCATCTCAGAGTGAGTTTTATTGGAATCTGTAGCTCACAAAATATTGCTTTATGGCAGCCCCTGTGCAGTGGAATTTAAAGGCTTAAGTTTTGGGAGAATTTACATTTTGGTAGCATCCTCTGCTACACCTTTTAAGAACATTAAGTCAGAAGACTCTCTAGTGATACTCCTTTGGAAAGGTATTAGAGAATCCTCTTGTGTTTATCTCTGAAGAGGTGTGTGGGGCTTGAAACAGCTCTTTTGTCTCTTACTCTTTGGGCCAGTGGGAGTAGAAGGGAGCATTATGCCCTTCAGTTCAATGTATTTTCCAAGGGAAGGTTGGTCTGTCTTGGTGATATGAACATGGATGCAAAATCCTGTCCTAGAATTGCTGCAAAGAGCTAACTGTACTTCATTCATTCATTCATCGAACAAAGATTTATTCATCACCTACTCTTGCCAAACACCCTTCTAAGCCTTGAGGACCTGACAGATCAAACACTGTTGGTCCCTTCATGGAGCTCATGGGCTAGTAGAGAAGACAAAAATTAAACTAGCACACATACACATACATACATCCTAACTGGTAATGAGAGCTATGAAGAAAAGAATGTCTCTGTGGAGGAGAAATTTCATCTGAGGCTTGGAGGATGGGTGGAAGATAGCCAGATGAAAGGAGTTTTTTCTTAAACAAAAAGAGAGAAATGTCTTCATTCGTGTTTCTCTTGTTCCCCATGAGTTTGAACCTCTTCATGCAGTTATTGGCAAGTTGGATCTAGTTTGGTGAGATTTGCCCCTTTATGTCCTTTCTCTCTCTCTCTTTTTCCAGTGATTCTTCTTTTGCTTATTGATTTGGAGGAGTTTTTCTGCATTTCGCAGGAAGTTTTTTGGCACTGTGTGTAGGATTCTCCTGGTGGAATTCTCCTCCGTCTCTCCTTCTCCTCCTGGAGGATTCTCCTCCGTCTCTCTTGCATGTGGACAGAGGTTGAGTGGTGACTGCGCTGCATGGAGCAGTCCGAATTGGTGGCCTCAAAGAATGCTGGTTTACTCAAATCAGTCTGGGATCAAATGGGTGTGACGTGTGTCAGTGTCTGTGTGGGGCCTGTTTCATCTGCCACACTAGATTACAGAAGCCAGTGCTTGTACTGAAGAGAAATCAAGGTTTCTTACTCTGAGCTCTGCACTGCATGGACCTCTATTGTGAACAGTAATCCTGGCAGGAATTCTTCCTATGGAGCCTCTAAAACACCTGCTTCTTATCTTTCACAACTGGAGGGGGAGCGCTCTTACTTCTGTGGAAGGTAACTGATTGGGCAAGTAAACATGAGAGTGCTATTTTTCTCCTCAGTGCTGTATCTGTAGATGTTTCCCCTGATGTCTTTAAAGACCATGTTTTACTCCATTGATTTAGCCAAACAAAGCAGCGCTTAGAGCCTGGCGTTCGGATCTGTGAGATCTTAGTGAATGTTTCCTGTCTTTCTTGCCCTGGCAAGACGTTTCAGGTGAGGCTCTCTTCTTGTGAGAGTAAAGGGCACAAGAGAAGAAAATGGAAGTCCCATGTCATCGATCCTTCTGGATTTGTCAGGAAAGTCCATGGATTGGGAAGGCAGACATCCGGGATGCTGCCTGCTAATGCTGTGCACTGTGCAGACATCACTAATCAATCCCAGACTTTGTCCTGGTCAGGTCCTCAGGCTCCTGCTCCGTGCAGTACTCTAGGAAATCATTGTCAGTGAATTGCAGCTGGTATGTGAAAGGAGCAATCTTTGCCTTCCTCACTGGAATTCTTTCCATTTCACTTTCCTTCTCCAGTTAGGTCCCCCTACCTCTTTAGCTAGAATTTTCCAAGAAGCACTAATCTGACAAAAGAGTTTTGAGGTCAAAAAATTTAGGAAATACTACACACTCAGATCATTAAAGGATCTCTATTAGTGCAATGAAAAAATGTGTATAATTTATTTAACATAATAAAGTAGTTCCTGAGTCTCTTTGCTGTTCATGTGAAACTATCACAACATTGTTAATCAGTGATACACCAATACAAAATAAAGAGTTGAAAAAATAGCCCTTGTCAACATCCAAAGAAACATGAAATTTGCTGTCAACAATGGTGTTCTATTTATTCATTGATTGAAGACCTATTTGTTGATATTACAGTAGCTCCTTTGTGTTAGGTACCATTCCAGGTGATAGGTGCTCTAGAAAAAAATAAAACAGAGAAGGTGAATAGTACATTTCAGGATTGAGGGGTTTCAATGTCAGTAGGATGGAATAAAACACTACACTACTGGATGAAATGATGGTACCTCAACATGGAGGAGAAGAGGGGATGAGATGTGCTGATAAGCAGGAAAAGACATTCCAGTCAGAGACAGAAGTAGATGCAAAGGCCCTAAGGTGGGGGCATGTCTATTATGTTCAAGAAGAGCAACAAGAACCCTGGGGAGTCAGAGCTCCAGTCTTAGAGATGCCTGGCGATTTTCCGATTTAGCCAAACAAAGCAGCGCTTAGAGCCTGGCGTTCGGATCTGTGAGATCTTAGTGAATGTTTCCTGTCTTTCTTGCCCTGGCAAGACGTTTCAGGTGAGGCTCTCTTCTTGTGAGAGTAAAGGGCACAAGAGAAGAAAATGGAAGTCCCATGTCATCGATCCTTCTGGATTTGTCAGGAAAGTCCATGGATTGGGAAGGCAGACATCCGGGATGCTGCCTGCTAATGCTGTGCACTGTGCAGACATCACTAATCAATCCCAGACTTTGTCCTGGTCAGGTCCTCAGGCTCCTGCTCCGTGCAGTACTCTAGGAAATCATTGTCAGTGAATTGCAGCTGGTATGTGAAAGGAGCAATCTTTGCCTTCCTCACTGGAATTCTTTCCATTTCACTTTCCTTCTCCAGTTAGGTCCCCCTACCTCTTTAGCTAGAATTTTCCAAGAAGCACTAATCTGACAAAAGAGTTTTGAGGTCAAAAAATTTAGGAAATACTACACACTCAGATCATTAAAGGATCTCTATTAGTGCAATGAAAAAATGTGTATAATTTATTTAACATAATAAAGTAGTTCCTGAGTCTCTTTGCTGTTCATGTGAAACTATCACAACATTGTTAATCAGTGATACACCAATACAAAATAAAAAGTTGAAAAAATAGCCCTTGTCAACATCCAAAGAAACATGAAATTTGCTGTCAACAATGGTGTTCTATTTATTCATTGATTGAAGACCTATTTGTTGATATTACAGTAGCTCCTTTGTGTTAGGTACCATTCCAGGTGATAGGTGCTCTAGAAAAAAATAAAACAGAGAAGGTGAATAGTACATTTCAGGATTGAGGGGTTTCAATGTCAGTAGGATGGAATAAAACACTACACTACTGGATGAAATGATGGTACCTCAACATGGAGGAGAAGAGGGGATGAGATGTGCTGATAAGCAGGAAAAGACATTCCAGTCAGAGACAGAAGTAGATGCAAAGGCCCTAAGGTGGGGGCATGTCTATTATGTTCAAGAAGAGCAACAAGAACCCTGGGGAGGATATCAAGAATTAATTCAGCACTTGTTAGGTTTGAGATGCCAATTAAACATGCAAGTGAAGGTACTGAGAGGCAGAACACAGACTCTGGAGTCAAATTATTCTACCACTTTTTAGCTTTGTGACCGTCAACAAACAAATGACTCAGTGTCTCTGTGCCTTAGTTTATTCTCATCTATAAAACAAGATAATGATAGTCCCTCCCTCATAAGGTTACTATGAGGTATAACTGAGTTAGTATTTGTAGAATGCTTTAGAACAATGCCTGGTATACAGTAAGTGTTAAATGCTTGCTGTTGTTGTTATTCTACATAGGCATCTGGTGCATGCTCTATCTGTTGGTGATGGGCAGCCCTTTTAAGGTTCTAAACAGTGGTTGTTGTTTAGTTGCTATCATGTCTGACTCTTTTGTGACCCATGGACTGTAACCTGCCAGATTCCTCTGTCCATGGGATTTCCCAGGCGAGGATACTGGAGTGGGTGCCATTTCCTTCTCCAGGGGATCGTTCTGACCCAGGTACTGAACTCTCGTCTCCTGCATTGGCAGGCAGATTTTTTGCCAGCTGGGAAGCCCAAACAGAGAGTTACACAGAGTTTATAATGAAGAGTAAAGATGATTTAGAACCTTTGCTGATTTGGATACAAACTCCTACCAGCATTCCAGATACCCACTTTTGAAAGGGAAGGTATTTAGTAGAATTCTGTAGATGGGAGATTTATCATCAAAGATTAAGTCAGGTGCAGGGGTCATTTCCCAGAGGACACACCTTTTCTGTACTGCCCTGCACCACTAGCTTCTTTATGCTCTCTCTGTCGGCTGCAGACCTGTCTTTCTATACTGCTCTCCGCGAGACCTCAAGGCGAAGTATTGGATCACTGCTTGGTCAGAATAGCCTTTAATCTCCTTCATATTCTCTCCTGTCATCAGGGTTTGCAAAATAATTTAGTGTAAAGCGAGAAGAATCATTTCTAGAAGCATCAGCCTCTGGGATCGAGGCTTATTTCGCCTCTCCCATGGCTGGTGTCTCAGCAAAACTTTGGCAATCTCAGTTGGCTGGTTGGAGCAGGAATATGAAATTAGTATTTTCACTTCCACTTAAGCTTCTCAGTGGAAAAAAAGAAAAAAAGAAAAAACAACAGCTCTTCCTGGGGCTTGGCAATGGAGTTAGTTACTCACTTATTAAATTTAAGTTGGTGGGTCCCCAGGCTAGTCACTGTCATTACTCTGCTTGCATTTCATGCCTGGCAGGGTTGAGGGTGGCACTTCACAAGTCTCATTTCTGCACCCAGACCAGGAGATTTTTCCGGACACTCAGGTGTGCAGCCCTTTTCTCTCTTCTCTTGAATCTGTTCCATATCCATCTGCCCAGTATCTCCTGGGCTCCTGCTGTCCTTCCCACCACCCACTGAAAAAACCCCCACAAAAGTAACACATACTTGTGGTAAAACAAATGAAAAGAGCAGAGAAGTTCATAGAAGAAAAGTGAATATTCTCTTTTCTCCTTATATCACCCGTTTCTGAGGGTACCCCCCTCAACCTCCCCAGTAGTGTAGTGTTTTATTCCAGACTTTTTGGTGCATTAACTAGCACATGCATGTGTGCATACTGAGCTGCTTCAGTTGTGTCCGACTCTTTGTGACCCTATGGACCATAACCTGATAGGTTCCTCTCTCCATGGGATTCTCCAGGCAAGAATACTGGAGTGGGTAGCTATTCCCTCCTCCAGGGGATCTTCCCGACCTAGGAATCAAACTTGCATCTCTTACATCTCCTGCATTGGCAGGAGAGTTCTTTCCTACTTGCACCACCTGGGAAGCCTGTTGTATGTATAATTATGGCTGATTTACACTGTTGTATGACAGAAACCAACACACAATTGTAAAACAATTTTACCCCAATTAGAAATAATTTTTTAAAAAGATAAAAAATTAAAGTGCTGCAAAAAGGCTTATAATGAAAAAAAATATTACTTTCCACCTTGGTTCACTCCCCTGAGGCGAAAACCTTGAATTCTTTTCGCTTCAAGACACTGGTGAGACTTATCACCATGGCCCAGAAACTCCGTGTATATCTTTGGTTCTTGGTCAACTTCAGTTATTATTAATTCAGATTTCTGGCTGTGATAGATGAGATTTAACTTCATTTCCATCCCATACCTCCACTTCCCTCAAGCTTGAGGGCTTACCATTTTTGTTATAGTTAGTAACATTAATAAATAGAACTTACATTCTTTTTGCTATATAAATTGTGTTCTTTTCAGAGCAATAACTAAGATGACATTTATTTATTTTTCCTGGAGTTTATAGTTGCCTTTTTCTTTTTAAAAACTATTTGTCTTTGTTGTTTCTTAATTTTTTAAAAGATTTTTTCTTACATTAAGTATGTAGTCAAGGTCTTTTTTATTTTTCCAAACGACACTTTTTTAAGATTCCTGCTGGTCCAATGTACACTGTACAGCTGTAATCCTGGGATTTCCCTGATGGATGCTGAGGGTTTCACTGGGCTTCACATTTTCAGGCTCTCTGGGCTTTCTGAAGGCATGTTGGTTCCCTTCGTGACTGATCCCTCTCATTTCTCATGTTGTCTTTGGCTGGTGTTTTTCCACCCTGCTTCTTGTTCCCACTTCCTCACCATGTTCCAGAGATTTATTAAAATCTATCTTTAACCCATGATTTCCCCTCTTTCTTTGAACCCTTATAGATCTATTGCTTTTAAAATTCCTTCACTGTCAATTTAATCGGTTTTTTGGAAGAGATAAATGTGTGTACTCAGTCTGCTGTTTTGAACCAGAAGTCCCACGTAAGGTTAAAAATAAAAGTCTTTCTCAAATACTGTCTCTTATGTGTGTCTCTCTCTCTATTATTATTTTCACTTAGATATAATCTACTGACTGATGACATTACTGTCAGATAAATGTAGATAGAACTTAGTGCTTATATGCTACAGTGAGTAACATCAGGGTTAATTCATCCTGAAGATTACCCTGGGGTTCACATTGCTTCGTCATGTTTTTTAAGTGTCTAAATTTTGGTAATATCATATAATGCTTTGCAATGATTATGTATGAAGGAAGTATGACTTTATACAGTGATAAAACACAAGGTGGGCAATTTTATTAAATTATACCATATGGGCATAGGTATGCACAGACATAGAAGACCACAGTTCATCTGATTCCTAAAGACTTTATATGCCTTTCTTTTCTAGATGGACATCTTCCTTTGAGCCATTTTCAGATTTAAACTAGAGTTGGAACTTCTCCTTCTGATATTATGATTTCAAGTGAACTGCTGGTTCCTGTCTGCTCACTCTGAACCTGAAAGCCATGTGTGCTCTGTTCCTATTTCTCCCTTGTTGTTGTTGTCTAGTTGCTAAGCTGTGTTCAGCTCTTTGCAATGTAATGGACTGCAGCCCACCAGGCTCCTTTGTCTATGGGATAGATTTCTCAGGGGAGAATACTGGAGTTGATTGCCATTTCCTTTTCCAGGGATCTTCCTGACCCAGAGATCTAGCCCAGTGTCTCCTGCACTGACAGGCAGATTCTTTACTGCTGAGCCAGTATCACCTTCTCTCCAGAATCTTTCCCAGCCTGCTCAGGCATGAGCAGCAGAGGGCAGAGGTGAAAAGCTTGGATTTGGGGATTAGGGACCAGTGTCAACATTATCCAAGGGTAGTGAACCTGGGCATTCCCCTTTAACCCCTGTGAGTCTCTGTGTGCTGACCAGTGTAATGGGAAGACAGTTGTCCCTGTCAGGGTCATTTTGGGTGTGTTAGAAGTTTGTGGGCAGAGACCACACACACATATTACTGTCTGTGTAGACTCACTTCCCTGTTCACGAGGAGCTTGAATAGGAGAGTTGTTACTCACCTAGGGTGACATTGTCTGTAGATAGCAGGATCTCGCCAGATCGGGTCTAGTGTGCCATCATCTATCACCTCATTTTTCAGATCTGGAGTACTGACTGATGACATTACTGTCAGATAAATGTAGATAGAACTTAGTGCTTATATGCTACAGTGAGTAACATCAGGGTTAATTCATCCTGAAGATTACCCTGGGGTTCACATTGCTTCGTCATGTTTTTTAAGTGTCTAAATTTTGGTAATATCATATAATGCTTTGCAATGATTATGTATGAAGGAAGTATGACTTTATACAGTGATAAAACACAAGGTGGGCAATTTTATTAAATTATACCATATGGGCATAGGTATGCACAGACATAGAAGACCACAGTTCATCTGATTCCTAAAGACTTTATATGCCTTTCTTTTCTAGATGGACATCTTCCTTTGAGCCATTTTCAGATTTAAACTAGAGTTGGAACTTCTCCTTCTGATATTATGATTTCAAGTGAACTGCTGGTTCCTGTCTGCTCACTCTGAACCTGAAAGCCATGTGTGCTCTGTTCCTATTTCTCCCTTGTTGTTGTTGTCTAGTTGCTAAGCTGTGTTCAGCTCTTTGCAATGTAATGGACTGCAGCCCACCAGGCTCCTTTGTCTATGGGATAGATTTCTCAGGGGAGAATACTGGAGTTGATTGCCATTTCCTTTTCCAGGGATCTTCCTGACCCAGAGATCTAGCCCAGTGTCTCCTGCACTGACAGGCAGATTCTTTACTGCTGAGCCAGTATCACCTTCTCTCCAGAATCTTTCCCAGCCTGCTCAGGCATGAGCAGCAGAGGGCAGAGGTGAAAAGCTTGGATTTGGGGATTAGGCACCAGTGTCAACATTATCCAAGGGTAGTGAACCTGGGCATTCCCTTCAACCCCTGTGAGTCTCTGTGTGCTGACCAGTGTAATGGGGAAGACAGTTGTCCCTGTCAGGGTCATTTTGGGTGTGTTAGAAGTTTGTGGGCAGAGACCACACACACATATTACTGTCTGTGTAGACTCACTTCCCTGTTCACGAGGAGCTTGAATAGGAGAGTTGTTACTCACCTAGGGTGACATTGTCTGTAGATAGCAGGATCTCGCCAGACTCGAGAAATGGATTTCCTAGTGTGCCATCATCTATCACCTCATTTTTCAGATCTGGAGTACACATTATTATTTTATCCCATATATGCAAATGTTTTATTTATATCAAAGAGGCACCACAGAGCAGTGGGAGAGGATGCTTTTCAGGAAGTGACCTAGAGTCCAGTAGTTATCCACAAGGAGAAAAAATTCATCTTGATGTGTCACACTATAAACCAGAAATAATTTCCAGGTGGATTTTAGATCTACAGTTTAAAATAACATTTCTAATAGGTAACATAGAGTATTTTCATGACAGCGGAGTAGGCAAAGTTTTCCTAGAACAAAGCACATGAACCATAAAGAAAAATTGATAAATTGGGTCCTACTGATATTAAGAATTTCTGTTCATAAAAAAACGCCTTCAAGAGGATAAGAGAGGCAGGCACCAAGAAAGGCTAAGCATTGCGATGTATTTATCTGATAAGAGACTCATGTCTAAGATTTGTAACTTACTCCCAAAAAATCATTTAGAGAAAGACAGATAACCCATAGGGGAAAAGTGGGCACAGATTTGACGAGGCATTTTACAAAAAAAGATAACTGAATCATAATAAGTATAAAGGCAAAGGTGCTCCACATGGTTACTCTTTATGAAAATGCACATTAAATTCACGAAGAGCCACCACTCCGTGTGACCATGGGGGTTAAAGTGGAAAACACTGACAGGACCAAATGTTGGTGAGGTTGTGGAGAAACTGGAACTCTCATGCACAGTTGTGTCACTGCAAAACCCACTTCTGTAAACTCTTTGGTGGTTGGCATTATTTTTTTTTTTTCAAAAGAACTTACACAGATAAACTACCCTCCTATGAGGGAATAATGATGAAGATGTTGGCCCCCCCCTCCTCTTTTTTTAAAATGTCTCTTTCTTTATTTGGCTGCACCAGGTCTCCTCACTGCAGCACACAGGGTCTTTAGTTGTGGCCTGTGGGATCTAGTTACCTGACCAGGGATTGGGGGAACCTTTGGGTTCCCAGCCTTTTCGGGACCGTGGGTCTTACTCATTGGAGTACACATGTGTCTGTAGATAGCAGGATCTCGCCAGACTCGAGAAATGGATTTCCTAGTGTGCCATCATCTATCACCTCATTTTTCAGATCTGGAGTACACATTATTATTTTATCCCATATATGCAAATGTTTTATTTATATCAAAGAGGCACCACAGAGCAGTGGGAGAGGATGCTTTTCAGGAAGTGACCTAGAGTCCAGTAGTTATCCACAAGGAGAAAAAATTCATCTTGATGTGTCACACTATAAACCAGAAATAATTTCCAGGTGGATTTTAGATCTACAGTTTAAAATAACATTTCTAATAGGTAACATAGAGTATTTTCATGACAGCGGAGTAGGCAAAGTTTTCCTAGAACAAAGCACATGAACCATAAAGAAAAATTGATAAATTGGGTCCTACTGATATTAAGAATTTCTGTTCATAAAAAAACGCCTTCAAGAGGATAAGAGAGGCAGGCACCAAGAAAGGCTAAGCATTGCGATGTATTTATCTGATAAGAGACTCATGTCTAAGATTTGTAACTTACTCCCAAAAAATCATTTAGAGAAAGACAGATAACCCATAGGGGAAAAGTGGGCACAGATTTGACGAGGCATTTTACAAAAAAAGATAACTGAATCATAATAAGTATAAAGGCAAAGGTGCTCCACATGGTTACTCTTTATGAAAATGCACATTAAATTCACGAAGAGCCACCACTCCGTGTGACCATGGGGGTTAAAGTGGAAAACACTGACAGGACCAAATGTTGGTGAGGTTGTGGAGAAACTGGAACTCTCATGCACAGTTGTGTCACTGCAAAACCCACTTCTGTAAACTCTTTGGTGGTTGGCATTATTTTTTTTTTTTCAAAAGAACTTACACAGATAAACTACCCTCCTATGAGGGAATAATGATGAAGATGTTGGCCCCCCCCTCCTCTTTTTTTAAAATGTCTCTTTCTTTATTTGGCTGCACCAGGTCTCCTCACTGCAGCACACAGGGTCTTTAGTTGTGGCCTGTGGGATCTAGTTCCCTGACCAGGGATTGAACCTGGATTCCCAGCCTTGGGACCGTGGGTCTTAGCCATTGGACTACCAGGGAAATCCCATGGCCCCTCCTTGTCATCAGTGTAAACACAGCTTCAGCCTGAATTGTTCACAGGAAAGAGCTTCAAAATTGTTCTTCCTTAGACTCCCATAGTAATGTGCTTCTTACTGAAGCAGTGTGATAACTTGTAGAGACACTGTCCTCCCCAACAAGCCATCAACCTGCAAGTCAAGGGCCATATCCTGTTACCTTCTGGACTTCCCAGTGCTTAGGATAGTGTCTGACACCTAGAGGATGCTTACTAAGTGTTGAGGGGCTACAGGAAAGAAACCCCATATGGATTACACAAAGGGTCAGCTTGTTGCTTCATTACATAAAATGTCCAGTAGATTTCACCAACCTGGAAAGCAGGTTTAGGATATGTAGTTTTTTCTTTTTTTGGCGATGCCCACATGGCATGTGTGATCTTAGTTTGCTCACCAGGGATTGAACTCACGCCGCCCTGCATTGGAAGCATGGGGTCTTAACCATTGGACAACCAGGGAAGTTCCAGGTTTAGGATATTTTGATTCAATATGGTCTATGTGTCATGAGAGGAACTCACTTCGGATGGGAGAAGGTCTTCGAGTGACATCTCAGAACATACTGACAGGCATCTTCCAGGGCTGTTGAAAGTTGGGATGGATTTTCTCCATATTGGAAGGACCTGGTTTAAATGATAGACAACATGGGATGTGTTAGATTCATCGAGAGGGCTCTGGGGCCCAGAGAGAGATGAGTCATCCTTTACAGGGGCTGACCTTAAGCTTCAAGGAGTGGCCAAGATGAGCTGGACTTCATCAGGGCCCTTGAACAGAGGAAACCAGAGGATGTTTTTCAGGGCAAGCTCAGAACAGGGAGGCACAAGTCTGTTGCAGACTGCAGGACAGATTTGCCACCTTGCTGCTTCTCCCACAGGTGGCTCCATTCAGCACACTCCATCTTGGGAGCTGTAGGCATTTGCGTGCTTGGTGACGTTCAGTGACGCTTCCCCAGGCATGTCAGGAGCATGGCCCAGTGAGGCGACGGTTTGCTTCCCACTGTGCTGTGTGCCCAGCCAATTGCTTTTCTGTAAGCTGTTTAATTCTGGCTGCACAGCCACCCTGAAAGACAGATACCACAGGCCTGACAGCGATGCTAACTGCTTGGAGTCATCCACAGCCTATTGCCGAGGTTCCAGTGCAGGCCTGTTGCTCCATCCACTGCATTACGGGGAAGGGGGGTCCTCCCCCTCCCTGCAGTCCTCTGGGGTTGCCCCCAGCGTGGCAGTTGAGGAGGGAGCAAGGCCAAGGTGACAAGGCTGCCCTGGGCAGGGCTGTCCCTGCAGTGCTGTGACTCAGCAGAAATGCCATTCTTGATTTTGGGGAAATTAGGCTGGAAATGAGTCTTGGTTGGGCTCACCTTCTTCACTAGGCCCCTTTCCTGTAGAAGCAAGAGGGTTGTCTAACTGTGGGCTTCTTATTCTGTGGTCCATGGGTTCCAAGATGGATGGGTGGGTAGGTTTTAGAAATGCGGGTGGGTAAGTGATGGTCTGAGCTCCCCTGGAATATATGGGGGCACTTAGGGTGTCTTTCCTCTGGTTAAGATTACAGCTCCCATCAGATTCTCAAGAGGGAGGGATCCACCAGTGCCTCTAGCTACATCCTTATAAATCATTCATTGCTCATGGTGCCCTTTCTCGGTTTTTCTCTCATTAAACCATTCTGGTGATTTGATGAGGCAGGTGCTGTGTTCTCCCCACTTACGTACAAGGTCACGGTGACCTGGAGAGATGAGTCATCCTTTACAGGGGCTGACCTTAAGCTTCAAGGAGTGGCCAAGATGAGCTGGACTTCATCAGGGCCCTTGAACAGAGGAAACCAGAGGATGTTTTTCAGGGCAAGCTCAGAACAGGGAGGCACAAGTCTGTTGCAGACTGCAGGACAGATTTGCCACCTTGCTGCTTCTCCCACAGGTGGCTCCATTCAGCACACTCCATCTTGGGAGCTGTAGGCATTTGCGTGCTTGGTGACGTTCAGTGACGCTTCCCCAGGCATGTCAGGAGCATGGCCCAGTGAGGCGACGGTTTGCTTCCCACTGTGCTGTGTGCCCAGCCAATTGCTTTTCTGTAAGCTGTTTAATTCTGGCTGCACAGCCACCCTGAAAGACAGATACCACAGGCCTGACAGCGATGCTAACTGCTTGGAGTCATCCACAGCCTATTGCCGAGGTTCCAGTGCAGGCCTGTTGCTCCATCCACTGCATTAGGGGGAAGGGGTCCTCCCCCTCCCTGCAGTCCTCTGGGGTTGCCCCCAGCGTGGCAGTTGAGGAGGGAGCAAGGCCAAGGTGACAAGGCTGCCCTGGGCAGGGCTGTCCCTGCAGTGCTGTGACTCAGCAGAAATGCCATTCTTGATTTTGGGGAAATTAGGCTGGAAATGAGTCTTGGTTGGGCTCACCTTCTTCACTAGGCCCCTTTCCTGTAGAAGCAAGAGGGTTGTCTAACTGTGGGCTTCTTATTCTGTGGTCCATGGGTTCCAAGATGGATGGGTGGGTAGGTTTTAGAAATGCGGGTGGGTAAGTGATGGTCTGAGCTCCCCTGGAATATATGGGGGCACTTAGGGTGTCTTTCCTCTGGTTAAGATTACAGCTCCCATCAGATTCTCAAGAGGGAGGGATCCACCAGTGCCTCTAGCTACATCCTTATAAATCATTCATTGCTCATGGTGCCCTTTCTCGGTTTTTCTCTCATTAAACCATTCTGGTGATTTGATGAGGCAGGTGCTGTGTTCTCCCCACTTACGTACAAGGTCACGGTGACCTGGAGAGAGAGGTGAGGTCACTTAGCAGAGGTCACACAGCTGGTACTGACTAGAACTGATGTCCAGGCTACTCTGACTTTAGGGCACATGTCCTGCTGACTAAGAAACCAGTCCTCTGGTGGCTACGTCCCTGTTGTTTGTTAGGGCAATGTGGATGCTGCAAATCAGGGCACTCCAGAGGGGAATTCGGGGAGGTGGGGTAGCAGAGCCCTCACCCCATGGCATGGGCTTTGATTGTGGAGCAGCTGTGAGTGGTCCCATCTCATGGGACATCTGGAGAGAGACACCCCAGGGCCGGCCTCTCCATGAGATGCAGCAGGCACACGTGTGTGTGCTAAGTCGTTCTGACTCTTAGAGACCCTGTGGACTATAGCCTTCAGGCTCCTCTTTCCATGGGATTCTCCAAGCAAGAACACCAGAGTGGGGCTTCCCTGATGGTCCAGTGGGTAAGGACACAGCCTTGCAATGCAAGGGGCTCCAGTTCGATCCCTGGCCTGGGAAGACCCCATGTGCCACAGAGCGGCTGGACCGATGTGGAGCTGGAACTCTGGAGCGTGTGCATCCAGAGCCGGTGCTCTGCGTCAAGGGAGGCTGCTGTGATGGGAGGCCCACACAGGCCAAAGAACAAAGATAAATAAATGAAAGACCAATAGAATCGGCCAAGGGAAAAAACAAAAAAGAATACCAGAGTGGGTTGCCATGCCTTCCTCCAGAGGATCTTCTTGACCCCAGGGATCGAGCCCGCGCCCCTTATGTCTCCTGCATTGGCAGGTATGTTCTTTATCACTAGCACCACCTGGGAAGCCCCAGGGCTCTGAAAAATGTTCTAATATCTTTTAAAATCAGAAGAAAAAAAAAAGAATGAGGAAATTTAAATATATGACAGTGATATATTCAGCTTTATACCAACAAAGTAAAAAAATTATGAGGAAAAGAGCCCAGGCAGGCAGAGGTGCCTCAGGCCCATAGGAGAAGGGAAGGCCCAGAAAGGGAAGCGGGGTCATGTCGGAAACTTCATTGCTCATGGTGCCCTTTCTCGGTTTTTCTCTCATTAAACCATTCTGGTGATTTGATGAGGCAGGTGCTGTGTTCTCCCCACTTACGTACAAGGTCACGGTGACCTGGAGAGAGAGGTGAGGTCACTTAGCAGAGGTCACACAGCTGGTACTGACTAGAACTGATGTCCAGGCTACTCTGACTTTAGGGCACATGTCCTGCTGACTAAGAAACCAGTCCTCTGGTGGCTACGTCCCTGTTGTTTGTTAGGGCAATGTGGATGCTGCAAATCAGGGCACTCCAGAGGGGAATTCGGGGAGGTGGGGTAGCAGAGCCCTCACCCCATGGCATGGGCTTTGATTGTGGAGCAGCTGTGAGTGGTCCCATCTCATGGGACATCTGGAGAGAGACACCCCAGGGCCGGCCTCTCCATGAGATGCAGCAGGCACACGTGTGTGTGCTAAGTCGTTCTGACTCTTAGAGACCCTGTGGACTATAGCCTTCAGGCTCCTCTTTCCATGGGATTCTCCAAGCAAGAACACCAGAGTGGGGCTTCCCTGATGGTCCAGTGGGTAAGGACACAGCCTTGCAATGCAAGGGGCTCCAGTTCGATCCCTGGCCTGGGAAGACCCCATGTGCCACAGAGCGGCTGGACCGATGTGGAGCTGGAACTCTGGAGCGTGTGCATCCAGAGCCGGTGCTCTGCGTCAAGGGAGGCTGCTGTGATGGGAGGCCCACACAGGCCAAAGAACAAAGATAAATAAATGAAAGACCAATAGAATCGGCCAAGGGAAAAAACAAAAAAGAATACCAGAGTGGGTTGCCATGCCTTCCTCCAGAGGATCTTCTTGACCCCAGGGATCGAGCCCGCGCCCCTTATGTCTCCTGCATTGGCAGGTATGTTCTTTATCACTAGCACCACCTGGGAAGCCCCAGGGCTCTGAAAAATGTTCTAATATCTTTTAAAATCAGAAGAAAAAAAAAAGAATGAGGAAATTTAAATATATGACAGTGATATATTCAGCTTTATACCAACAAAGTAAAAAAAAATTATGAGGGAAAAGAGCCCAGGCAGGCAGAGGTGCCTCAGGCCCATAGGAGAAGGGAAGGCCCAGAAAGGGAAGCGGGGGTCATGTCGGAAACTGATTTATCTGCCTGGGAAGTTAATCTGGGTTCTTGAGCCTCTTGAATCATGATGGAGCCATTTGGAACATGTATGAAGTGAGAAGGGTGGATGACAGCTGTGTGCAGCGCTTGGGGGCTGATGAGGTCAGTGAGTCTGCTGAGTGGGAGACCCTGGATATGAACTCTCAGTGCGGCCCATCTGCCGTGTAAAGAGAGGTGGAGGCCGCCCATCTGTTCAGGTGAAATGTCTCAAGTCTAGATGAGTCATTCCGTGTTTGATTCCACGATCACTGCCCCACAGGCCACATCATCTCTGGTGACTAAATGGAAACAGGGATTTCCTTGGAATTCCCATTTGCTAGGATCCAAGTAAAGTGGGAATTCCAAGATCTAAATAAACAGTGTTGAAAGTACCGCTGCGATTTTTCTCAGTTCTCAGGAGTAGAAATGACTGGGGTTTCCTGGAGCAGCTGTTGGGGAGTGAGTGATCTCTGTGTAGCTGGGCCCGGAGCTGCCTCTGCCAGGTGTTAGGGGCTGGGTGACTTCCCTCCGTTTCAGGGGCCTGGCGGTGTCGGGGACAAGAGTCTCGATTATGCTCAGCATTGGTTTAGCAGGGACTCCGTGGGGTGCTTTGGTACAGTTTAAGAAATCAGTTTAAGCCCTTTTAAATGTGCCTTGCTGATGAATATGTTCAAGAGCAGCAAGGTCACTCTGTGAGTTGCAGGCCTGCATTGTTCCTTTCAGAATATGGGGTCATGGGGAACCTCTGCCTTTTCAAGGCCAGATGGTCACACTGGTGGTCCGGCCATCTGTGCTTTTCCATCATCTAGAACTTTCAGAAGCACCTGAAGCCAGAGGACGAAGAAGGCCTCTCAAATGTGCTCACGCATCTGTATTTGGAGAGTCATCTGTTAGTGGGCAAAGTGAGATTGTGTCACAGAAGCCTCCCAACCCCTGTGATCTCAGGTCCTCTCCTCTTTAGGTTTCCCCTCCTCTAGCCATGAGAGAGCTCATCTGCCCCACCTTTTCCCTTGCTCTGTCTGCTCCTGCCACACTGGCTGTCTTATGTCTCCTGGATTGAATCACACTTCTGAGAAGAAACTGGCAACCCACTCCAGTATTCTTGCCTGGGAAATCTCATGGACAGAGGAGCCTGGTGGGCTACAGTCCATGGGATCGCAAGAACTGGACACGACAAAGTGACTAAATCACCACACCACCATGCACCTATGCTACAGGGCTTTTTCATGTTCTGCTCTTTGCCAGACAGGTTCTCCCTACCCATGTAACTCCTATTCATTCTTTGAATCTCAAATCAATGGTAAATTCCTCAAAGACACTTTTTCTCCCTCTGTCCTGTTTGTCAGATACCATATTGCTTTATTCTTTTATTTTAAACTTAAACAAAATTGTGGTAAGATACATGTAACATAAAATATGCTAATTAAGTGATTTTTTAGTGTAAAGTAGCATTAAGTACATTTGTATTGTTGTGTAACTGTGACCACTATCTATTTCCAAAGGGATTTTCCTCATCCCAAATAGAAACTCGGTGTCCATTAGGCAATAACTCCCCTTTCTTCTTTCCCTTAGTACTCTGTGACCCTTATTCTGTGTTCTGTCTGCAAATATAGCTTTTTAAGTAATTTTTTAGAATTAAATTTCATTAAAAACTTTTTTTAAACCTTTATTTTACTTTTAACTTTTACAGAGTTTTGTTGTTTACAGATATGTATGTTCCCAGATTAATCATATGCATATCCCCCCCTTCCCACCCCTCCCAACCATCACACAGCACCCCTGAAGGATCCCCTTTTCTCACAGAGCAATGACTATAGCTTTTGGGGTCATGGGGAACCTCTGCCTTTTCAAGGCCAGATGGTCACACTGGTGGTCCGGCCATCTGTGCTTTTCCATCATCTAGAACTTTCAGAAGCACCTGAAGCCAGAGGACGAAGAAGGCCTCTCAAATGTGCTCACGCATCTGTATTTGGAGAGTCATCTGTTAGTGGGCAAAGTGAGATTGTGTCACAGAAGCCTCCCAACCCCTGTGATCTCAGGTCCTCTCCTCTTTAGGTTTCCCCTCCTCTAGCCATGAGAGAGCTCATCTGCCCCACCTTTTCCCTTGCTCTGTCTGCTCCTGCCACACTGGCTGTCTTATGTCTCCTGGATTGAATCACACTTCTGAGAAGAAACTGGCAACCCACTCCAGTATTCTTGCCTGGGAAATCTCATGGACAGAGGAGCCTGGTGGGCTACAGTCCATGGGATCGCAAGAACTGGACACGACAAAGTGACTAAATCACCACACCACCATGCACCTATGCTACAGGGCTTTTTCATGTTCTGCTCTTTGCCAGACAGGTTCTCCCTACCCATGTAACTCCTATTCATTCTTTGAATCTCAAATCAATGGTAAATTCCTCAAAGACACTTTTTCTCCCTCTGTCCTGTTTGTCAGATACCATATTGCTTTATTCTTTTATTTTAAACTTAAACAAAATTGTGGTAAGATACATGTAACATAAAATATGCTAATTAAGTGATTTTTTAGTGTAAAGTAGCATTAAGTACATTTGTATTGTTGTGTAACTGTGACCACTATCTATTTCCAAAGGGATTTTCCTCATCCCAAATAGAAACTCGGTGTCCATTAGGCAATAACTCCCCTTTCTTCTTTCCCTTAGTACTCTGTGACCCTTATTCTGTGTTCTGTCTGCAAATATAGCTTTTTAAGTAATTTTTTAGAATTAAATTTCATTAAAAACTTTTTTTAAACCTTTATTTTACTTTTAACTTTTACAGAGTTTTGTTGTTTACAGATATGTATGTTCCCAGATTAATCATATGCATATCCCCCCCTTCCCACCCCTCCCAACCATCACACAGCACCCCTGAAGGATCCCCTTTTCTCACAGAGCAATGACTATAGCTATTTTCTTCACTTATGATAGTACAGGCCTTCATTCTACTTCCTTTACGCCTCCCACCCTCTGTTCCTTCCCCACAATGTCCATTTGTCCACTGTCCAGGTCTGTCTTTCCGTCGCTTCACTGTGTGTACCATCATCACCATCCTACTAGATTCCATATATATATGTTAATATACTATATTTGTCCTTCTCTTTCTGACTGACTTCACTTTTTATGATAGGTTCTAGATCCAGCCACCTCATTAGGGCTGATTCTTCTGCATTTCTCTTTACAGCTGTGTAGTATTTTTTATTTGGCCATTCTGTGTGGCATGTGGGATCTTAGTTCCCCAACCATGGATTGAACTTGGATTCCCTGCATTGGAAGTGTGCTCTTCACCACTGGGCCACCAGGGACATCTCTGCAAATACTGCTTTTTAGGAGGTAGGAGAAGGCTGGTCTGACAAGAGTCAGACTCAACTGAATGACTGAACAACAAAGCTGAAAAGGGAGCTTCATCATCTGGAGACTGAACATCCTTGTGGTGGTGGAAAAGTTCCAAGATGGTCCCTGAAGACTCTTGCCTCTGCTGTCTGTCCATGCCCCTTCTCCTGGTTATCCATACAGTCTAGCTACCTGTGGTAAGGAGACTGTGCAAATTAAGATCCCAAATCAGTTGACCTTAAAGTAGGGATTACCTAGGTTGGCCTGACCTATGTGAACGCTTTAAAAGCAGAGAGTTTTCTCTGGTTGCAGATGGGCATGTGAGAAGCTTGAAGCATAAGGAAGGCTGGACCTCTTGTTGCTGGGGGTGGCCACAGGGCAAGGAGCACAAATGCCTTTTAGGAACTGAGAGTGGACCCTAGATGGCTACCAACTAGGGATTTTGTGCCCAAGAGGAAAAGGAAGCAAGGCTTGATGAGCGCATGTCTGTGTCCTCTGTGTGCACATAGCTTCTGGGAACACAGAGGAAAGTCAGTTCTATGGGTTTGGAGAAGAGATCTGGAGGAGGTGGTGCCTAAACTGTGTCTTCAAGGGTTGTAGTTGTTTAGTTGCCAAGTCGTGTCCAACTCTTGCAAACCCATAGACTGTAGCCCACCAGGTTCCTCTGTCTGTGGAATTCTCCAGGCAAGACAACTGAAGTGGGTTGCCATTTCCTTCTCCAGGGAATCTTCCTTGCCCAGGGATCTAACCCCTATCACCTGCATTGGCAGGAAGTTGCCATTCTTTACCACTGAGCCACCAGGGAAGCCCATGTCTTGAAGGGCGGGTAAAACTTAATGAGCAAAAGTGAATGGGGATGTCATTTAGGTGAAAACACAGAGTGGGACATGCACTGCTGTCGATGGGGAGCAGCCACTGTTGACAGAGAGCAGGAGCGATTGTGCTGAGCAAGTTCAGTGCTTTACTGGAGTTTACAAAAAGCCCAGAATAGAAAGCAGTGGGTCCAAGAACAAGGCCCTCCAAAGACTACTTTCTTTTTCTTAGAAGTCTTTTAGAGGGCTCGAGAGTCTCCATAAAGCTCATCACCTCTCACAGACGCCAGGTCTGCACACTTTTTGCTGCAGCATCTGTGAAATGTGTCCTGAGAGAGAGAGAGAGAGGGAGGTGCCCCAACATGCCTTAGCTCTGAATCCGTCTAGAGAGGACCGAGGAATGATGTTACTGGGCAGGCATAGTCATGGCTCCTTTTGTGTGACTGTCAGGAGGTGGCCTGGAATCTCTCCATATTGGGACCACAGTCTGATGCCCCGAGCTAGGCTAGAGCAGGCTGAGGGCTCCACGGAGTCACTAGGAAGCTCTGGGCACGATGGGGGATGTGAACAGACAGCTGAGCCCTCAGTTGCATTATTTTCCCTGGTGCTGCTCCAGTGGCTACTCTGTCTTGGCTTATCACTGTGGCTCCAGGGGCCTTCTGTCCGTGGCCAGAGGCTTTGATTCTCAGATGCAGCTGCTTCTTCTGGTCCTGTGTCTTGGGTCACAAAGAAACTGTACTCGTTTGTATCTAGTCACTGGGGACTGGGTGCATTTTGACTCAACACAGTTTCTTAACATTCGGGATCATGCCATCCTCATTGTAGGGGCTGTCCTGTGCATTATAGAATGTTGGGCAGCATTCCTGGCCCCTACCCACTAGATGTCTGAAGCACTTCCATTCAAAAATCTCCAGATATTGGCAAAATCCTAGAGTGGGGAGTTGTTGTTGTTTAGTTGCTCAGTCATGTTTGACTCTTTGTGAGCCCATGGACTACAGCACACTGGGCTTCCCTGCCCTTCACTATTTCCCAGAGTTTGCTCAAACTCATGTCCATTGAGTCGATGATGCCATCCAACCATCTCATCCTCTGTCATCCTCTTCTCCTTCTGCTCTCAGTCTTTCCCAGCATCAGGGTTAGGGTTAGGGTAGAGAGAGGTAGGGGCAAACTTTCCACTGGGTGATGGAAAAGTGAAAGTGCTAGCTGCTCAGTTGTGTCCAGCTCTTTGCGATCTGCCAGGCTCCTCTGTCCATAGGATTCTCCAGGCAAGAATAGTGGGGTGGATAGCCATTCCCTTCTCCAGGGGATCTTCCTCACCGAGGTATTAAGCCTGAGTCTCTTGCATTGCAGGCAGATTCTTTACCATCTGAGCCACCAGGAAAGCCCAAGACTGGTTGATAATCATTGGGTTAAAATAATGAGAAATTAGAAATCATGTTTTTCTTTAAGCTGCTGGAGTCTGGGGTGGTTCATTATTCTGCAATAGATAACAGAAGTAGTCGTTATCATGGCCTGTCCTCCAGCCACACCTGGAACTCTTGGTGGTGGTTTGGGTGACTGGAAACATGGATCACTGGCAGCATGAGAGAATCTGCACAGTGTGGTGCGTTTGCAGTTCTGTGTGATGATCAGAGTTGGGGGAAGGATCTGGGCCTGACTTCCCCCAGGGTGACTGCTGCAGAAGGCAGCAGGGACCTCACACCTGGTTAAGCTTCCTGACACAGATGCTGTGTCACTAATCACCCATAGAATGTCCTGTGTCCAGCCACCTTGCTGGGCTCTTTGCAGGGTTTCTCTGGCTTCACTTTCCTTCTTCCCTCTGTGGTGGGATCTGGCGTCACAAAGAAACTGTACTCGTTTGTATCTAGTCACTGGGGACTGGGTGCATTTTGACTCAACACAGTTTCTTAACATTCGGGATCATGCCATCCTCATTGTAGGGGCTGTCCTGTGCATTATAGAATGTTGGGCAGCATTCCTGGCCCCTACCCACTAGATGTCTGAAGCACTTCCATTCAAAAATCTCCAGATATTGGCAAAATCCTAGAGTGGGGAGTTGTTGTTGTTTAGTTGCTCAGTCATGTTTGACTCTTTGTGAGCCCATGGACTACAGCACACTGGGCTTCCCTGCCCTTCACTATTTCCCAGAGTTTGCTCAAACTCATGTCCATTGAGTCGATGATGCCATCCAACCATCTCATCCTCTGTCATCCTCTTCTCCTTCTGCTCTCAGTCTTTCCCAGCATCAGGGTTAGGGTTAGGGTAGAGAGAGGTAGGGGCAAACTTTCCACTGGGTGATGGAAAAGTGAAAGTGCTAGCTGCTCAGTTGTGTCCAGCTCTTTGCGATCTGCCAGGCTCCTCTGTCCATAGGATTCTCCAGGCAAGAATAGTGGGGTGGATAGCCATTCCCTTCTCCAGGGGATCTTCCTCACCGAGGTATTAAGCCTGAGTCTCTTGCATTGCAGGCAGATTCTTTACCATCTGAGCCACCAGGAAAGCCCAAGACTGGTTGATAATCATTGGGTTAAAATAATGAGAAATTAGAAATCATGTTTTTCTTTAAGCTGCTGGAGTCTGGGGTGGTTCATTATTCTGCAATAGATAACAGAAGTAGTCGTTATCATGGCCTGTCCTCCAGCCACACCTGGAACTCTTGGTGGTGGTTTGGGTGACTGGAAACATGGATCACTGGCAGCATGAGAGAATCTGCACAGTGTGGTGCGTTTGCAGTTCTGTGTGATGATCAGAGTTGGGGGAAGGATCTGGGCCTGACTTCCCCCAGGGTGACTGCTGCAGAAGGCAGCAGGGACCTCACACCTGGTTAAGCTTCCTGACACAGATGCTGTGTCACTAATCACCCATAGAATGTCCTGTGTCCAGCCACCTTGCTGGGCTCTTTGCAGGGTTTCTCTGGCTTCACTTTCCCTTCTTCCCTCTGTGGTGGGTCCTGGGTGATTCCCATTTTACAGAGGAAGACACTGAGAGTTAGAAAGGTGAAGCTCATCATCCTTGGCCTCAGAACACCAATGGCCTCAGAACACCAATGGGGCACGTTGGATTATAAAGCTCAAACTCTCTCCTAAAACTTTCCAAATCTGGTTTTGCTCTTAACAAAGAGCATTTTGGGTTCTTTCCAGCTCCGGTAGCTTCTGAGAAAAAGTAGAATAAAAACATAACCAGAAGCAGTAGAAAAGGCCCCGGAAGGGTAGGTGGTGAAATGAGTCACTCAGATTACCCATCAGGTACGACCGTAACTCAACTGAGTGTGCACTGCCACTGGGGATAGCAGAGTCTCGCGAGTTTGCACGTGTGTGTGTGTGTGCGCAGACACACTTGGAGGCCGGTGACCCTTTCTGTCTGGTGCTTGGCTGGGCTTCTTGGGAGGTGCAGAGTCAGGGGTAACTCACTTCCAACATCTAGGCTGTTTCTCTCCACGGCACCACAGCTGTCTTGGGAGGCGTCCTTCAGCCCCCAGTGGAGCCAGTCTCCCAGGCAGCTTGACGTGAGCCTTCCCTCTCATGCAGAGGGGCTCCCAATGCATCAGAAACTCCCTGCTTGGGAGCTTTTGTTCTCACAGCGTTTATTTGTGGCCAGACCTGTGAGTGTCCAGATCTTCCCCATCCTTCAAGGATCAGCTCAGATTCTCCTCCACCTCTTTTGCTATTATCTCTGTGACCTTGGGTGAATCTTTTTTTACCCCTCTGATCCTAAATTTATGATCTGAAAAATGAGTAATAATAGTGCCTTCCTCATTTTATTTACTTGGCGGGTTAGATGGGACAGTGCATGGTGAACACTTAGAGTAGGAATCACATTCCCGTGCCCTCTCTCCTGAACTCTATCCTTGGAGACCTGGGGTTTTGTTGAAGATTGTGAGCTCTGAAGTCAGGCAGACATGAATCTTCATCTGCTAGCTGTGTGTCCTCGGGCATGTCATTCTACCTCTCTGTGCCTTGGTTTACGGAACCATGAAATGTAACAGGAATATCTACCTTATAGAGATGAAATGGTTTAATGTTGTCAGAACACTTAGAGCAAACTTGCCATATATGTGTGTGTGTTATAAGAAACACACGTTTTCTTGGTGACTCAATCCAAGTATGCGTGTGTGTATTCTCAGTCCCTTTAGTTGTGTCCGACTCTGCGACTCCATGACTGTAGCCTGCTAGGTTCCTCTGTCCGTGGGATTCTCCAGGCAAGAATACTGGAGTGGGCTGCCATTCCCTCCTCCAGGGGATCTTCCCAACCCAGGGATTGAACCTCACATCTTGTACTTCTTCAGCATTGGAAGGCGGATTCTTTACCCACTGAGCCACCTGGGAAGCCAGTCCATGTATATATAGATGTATATAGTGTGTGATTTTACACAGTACTTACCTTTATTATACCTAATTCACATTCTTCCATTTTTTTCTCTCCCCCTTCTTATTTTTACATTTAACTATTAAGAGTTGTTGGTCATGACCCACTGAATTGATTTCATGACCTGTGAATGGTCATGGCCCACAGTTTGAAAAATACTGTTGCACTGGCCTTTCCCTCCTGCCTCGCTCATGTTAATTGTCGGGTTCCCTGGCACCCGAAACATCTGCCGCTGCGTCAGCTGCCTTGCCTCATTCTCTCTGCCCCACTGGGCTCGGCAGATGCAATGTTCTGTGCACCTTTGCGAGCATCAGATTAATTAGATATTTCAGAAGAGATGGACTTTTTAAAGCAATCGCTTCATTAGTATGGCTGTGCTGGAAGCTCTGAAAAGTGAAACTCAGTTATTTGTATGTTAATAAGCCAACCTGAGCTTTAGAAGATGGCTGACCGAGCCTCAGCATTTCTCCAAAATCTCGTCCTGCTTGATCCTAAATTTATGATCTGAAAATAATAATAGTGCCTTCCTCATTTTATTTACTTGGCGGGTTAGATGGGACAGTGCATGGTGAACACTTAGAGTAGGAATCACATTCCCGTGCCCTCTCTCCTGAACTCTATCCTTGGAGACCTGGGGTTTTGTTGAAGATTGTGAGCTCTGAAGTCAGGCAGACATGAATCTTCATCTGCTAGCTGTGTGTCCTCGGGCATGTCATTCTACCTCTCTGTGCCTTGGTTTACGGAACCATGAAATGTAACAGGAATATCTACCTTATAGAGATGAAATGGTTTAATGTTGTCAGAACACTTAGAGCAAACTTGCCATATATGTGTGTGTGTTATAAGAAACACACGTTTTCTTGGTGACTCAATCCAAGTATGCGTGTGTGTATTCTCAGTCCCTTTAGTTGTGTCCGACTCTGCGACTCCATGACTGTAGCCTGCTAGGTTCCTCTGTCCGTGGGATTCTCCAGGCAAGAATACTGGAGTGGGCTGCCATTCCCTCCTCCAGGGGATCTTCCCAACCCAGGGATTGAACCTCACATCTTGTACTTCTTCAGCATTGGAAGGCGGATTCTTTACCCACTGAGCCACCTGGGAAGCCAGTCCATGTATATATAGATGTATATAGTGTGTGATTTTACACAGTACTTACCTTTATTATACCTAATTCACATTCTTCCATTTTTTTCTCTCCCCCTTCTTATTTTTACATTTAACTATTAAGAGTTGTTGGTCATGACCCACTGAATTGATTTCATGACCTGTGAATGGTCATGGCCCACAGTTTGAAAAATACTGTTGCACTGGCCTTTCCCTCCTGCCTCGCTCATGTTAATTGTCGGGTTCCCTGGCACCCGAAACATCTGCCGCTGCGTCAGCTGCCTTGCCTCATTCTCTCTGCCCCACTGGGCTCGGCAGATGCAATGTTCTGTGCACCTTTGCGAGCATCAGATTAATTAGATATTTCAGAAGAGATGGACTTTTTAAAGCAATCGCTTCATTAGTATGGCTGTGCTGGAAGCTCTGAAAAGTGAAACTCAGTTATTTGTATGTTAATAAGCCAACCTGAGCTTTAGAAGATGGCTGACCGAGCCTCAGCATTTCTCCAAAATCTCGTCCTGCTTGAGTCACTCACACGCAGCCTTGTTCATGGCTCTGTGAAGACCTGCCATCACCAGGATCCCTGCAACACAGACTGGGGAGAAGTTGGGGGGAGGTGTTAGGCACAACGGAGCTTGAGCTCTGGTTTGGTTTAGTCCAAACCTCTCTTCACGAGGCACTGAGTTCCGGGGTGTTGATAGATAACTGTTTTTATTGACCCCATCACATTACATTTGTGCAGCCCTTAATGGTTTTCAGAGTGTTTTCCTATACCTTGTCTCAGATGTGTCAGGTGTGTCTGGGTGTGTCCTTTCTGGAGCTATTTCTCCACTCTTCCCCTGGAGTAGACATCTTCTGACCTGAGGGTCTCATCTTCTGCTGTCATATCTTTTTGTCTTTTCATACTGTTCATGGGATTCTCACAGCAGCAAGAATAGTGGAGTGGTTTACCATTCCCTTCTCCAGTGGACCACATTTTGTCAGGACTCTCCACCATGACCTGTCCATCTTGGGTGGCCCTGCACAGCTTGGCTCATAACTTCACTGAGTTATGCAAGCCCCTTTCTCACAACAAGGAGTGTGTAACGGAGACCTGGGACATCTGCACACATATGCCCTCTTTCTTGTTGAGTCTTTTTGCTGAGGGTGGTCTTTCTGCTCAGCACCCCAAATCCTGAACCAGTGGCAGTAGCTCCATACTCTCCCCCAACCCCTTTTCCAACTGCTTATAGAAGGTATGACTTACAATCATGACTCTGACATGTGGGAACATGAGACTCACCTGATTCTTTGTATCTTACTCATTTTTTTTTTTTTTTGGTCACTTCTATTGATTTTTCATTTATTTATCTTCATTCTTTGGCCTGTGTGGGCCTCCCATCGCAGTGACCTCTCTCGTTGCAGAGCACCGGCTCTGGGCACGTGTACTCTAGAGCTCCGGCTGGGTAGTTGGACACAATGGTCCAGCTGCTCCATGGCATGTGGGATATTCCCAGGCCAGGGATCGAAGCAGTGCCCCTTGCACTGCAAGGCAGTGTCCTTACCCACTGGACCACCACCGAAGCCCAGTCCTCACTTTTACTTGACGAGCTCCTATTCTGGCACAGCCTGTGAAAACTAAATTTAGTCCAATCCAGTAAATTTTCTACCACAGTCATACTTTATTTCACTTTAAAATTCACACACAGGAAGTTGGGGAGGTGTTAGGCACAACGGAGCTTGAGCTCTGGTTTGGTTTAGTCCAAACCTCTCTTCACGAGGCACTGAGTTCCGGGGTGTTGATAGATAACTGTTTTTATTGACCCCATCACATTACATTTGTGCAGCCCTTAATGGTTTTCAGAGTGTTTTCCTATACCTTGTCTCAGATGTGTCAGGTGTGTCTGGGTGTGTCCTTTCTGGAGCTATTTCTCCACTCTTCCCCTGGAGTAGACATCTTCTGACCTGAGGGTCTCATCTTCTGCTGTCATATCTTTTTGTCTTTTCATACTGTTCATGGGATTCTCACAGCAGCAAGAATAGTGGAGTGGTTTACCATTCCCTTCTCCAGTGGACCACATTTTGTCAGGACTCTCCACCATGACCTGTCCATCTTGGGTGGCCCTGCACAGCTTGGCTCATAACTTCACTGAGTTATGCAAGCCCCTTTCTCACAACAAGGAGTGTGTAACGGAGACCTGGGACATCTGCACACATATGCCCTCTTTCTTGTTGAGTCTCTTTGCTGAGGGTGGTCTTTCTGCTCAGCACCCCAAATCCTGAACCAGTGGCAGTAGCTCCATACTCTCCCCCAACCCCTTTTCCAACTGCTTATAGAAGGTATGACTTACAATCATGACTCTGACATGTGGGAACATGAGACTCACCTGATTCTTTGTATCTTACTCATTTTTTTTTTTTTGGTCACTTCTATTGATTTTTCATTTATTTATCTTCATTCTTTGGCCTGTGTGGGCCTCCCATCGCAGTGACCTCTCTCGTTGCAGAGCACCGGCTCTGGGCACGTGTACTCTAGAGCTCCGGCTGGGTAGTTGGACACAATGGTCCAGCTGCTCCATGGCATGTGGGATATTCCCAGGCCAGGGATCGAAGCAGTGCCCCTTGCACTGCAAGGCAGTGTCCTTACCCACTGGACCACCAGGGAAGCCCAGTACTCACTTTTACTTGACAAGCTCCTATTCTGGCACAGCCTGTGAAAACTAAATTTAGTCCAATCCAGTAAATTTTCTACCACAGTCATACTTTATTTCACTTTAAAATTCACACACAGGAAAAAGAAAAAAAAATTCACACAGAGTAAAATTCACTTTTGGTGGGGAGGTGTATGGTTCTATATGGATTTCCAAGGTGGCACTAGTGGCAAGGAACCTGCTTGCTAAGCAGGAGACATAAGAGAAGCGACTTGGGTCTCAGGATTGGGAAGATCCCCTGGAGGAGGACATGACAACCCACTCTAGTATTCTTGCCTGGAGAATCCCAAGGACAGAGGAGCCTGGAGGACTACAGTGCATGAGGTTGCAAAGAGTCAGACACGACTGAAGTGACTTAGCACTCACACACGTGCTCATGGTTCTATATAATTTAATGCATGCACGAGTTCATGTATCCACCACCACAGCCAGGATGCAGGGCAGCTCCATCATGCCTCAAACTCCTGGCTACTGTTTTGCAGCCACACCCTCCTCACAGCCCTGACCTCTGACAACTACCAGGCTTTCTGTCCCTGTAGTCTTGACTTTTTGAGAGTAGCCTTTCTGTCCCTGTAGTCTTGACTTTTTGAGAGTAGCCTAAGGATCAAATCATACAATATGTAAACCATTTTAGACTATTTTCTTCATAACCGTAACACCTTTTAGATGCACTTAAGTTGTTGACTATATCAATAATTTCTTCTTATCGTTGTGTTGTGTTCATGGATAGATGTACCATGGTTTAGCTATTCACTGGATGACGATCATTTGGGTTTGTTTCAATCTTTGGCAATTATACCTAAAACTGTTTTCAAACATTCATGTTTAGGTTCCTATATAAACATAAATTTTCATTTCCTAGGGTAATACCTATGAGTGGAATTGCTAGGTCCAATTGTAAGTGCCTATTTAACTTTATAAGAGGTGCCAGAGTGTTTTCCAGAGTGACTGTATCAGTTTATATTCCTGTCAGCTTGTACACAAGTCCCAGCTGCTTTGCATCTTTGTCAACCCTTGATGTCTATGGGATATTTCCCAGGCCAGGGATCGAAGCAGTGCCCTTGCACTGCAAGGCAGTGTCCTTACCCACTGGACCACCAGGAAGCCCAGTACTCACTTTTACTTGACAAGCTCCTATTCTGGCACAGCCTGTGAAAACTAAATTTAGTCCAATCCAGTAAATTTTCTACCACAGTCATACTTTATTTCACTTTAAAATTCACACACAGGAAAAAGAAAAAAAAATTCACACAGAGTAAAATTCACTTTTGGTGGGGAGGTGTATGGTTCTATATGGATTTCCAAGGTGGCACTAGTGGCAAGGAACCTGCTTGCTAAGCAGGAGACATAAGAGAAGCGACTTGGGTCTCAGGATTGGGAAGATCCCCTGGAGGAGGACATGACAACCCACTCTAGTATTCTTGCCTGGAGAATCCCAAGGACAGAGGAGCCTGGAGGACTACAGTGCATGAGGTTGCAAAGAGTCAGACACGACTGAAGTGACTTAGCACTCACACACGTGCTCATGGTTCTATATAATTTAATGCATGCACGAGTTCATGTATCCACCACCACAGCCAGGATGCAGGGCAGCTCCATCATGCCTCAAACTCCTGGCTACTGTTTTGCAGCCACACCCTCCTCACAGCCCTGACCTCTGACAACTACCAGGCTTTCTGTCCCTGTAGTCTTGACTTTTTGAGAGTAGCCTTTCTGTCCCTGTAGTCTTGACTTTTTGAGAGTAGCCTAAGGATCAAATCATACAATATGTAAACCATTTTAGACTATTTTCTTCATAACCGTAACACCTTTTAGATGCACTTAAGTTGTTGACTATATCAATAATTTCTTCTTATCGTTGTGTTGTGTTCATGGATAGATGTACCATGGTTTAGCTATTCACTGGATGACGATCATTTGGGTTTGTTTCCAATCTTTGGCAATTATACCTAAAACTGTTTTCAAACATTCATGTTTAGGTTCCTATATAAACATAAATTTTCATTTCCCTAGGGTAATACCTATGAGTGGAATTGCTAGGTCCAATTGTAAGTGCCTATTTAACTTTATAAGAGGTGCCAGAGTGTTTTCCAGAGTGACTGTATCAGTTTATATTCCTGTCAGCTTGTACACAAGTCCCAGCTGCTTTGCATCTTTGTCAACCCTTGGTATTGTCCATATTTATTCATTTTACAAATAATTTTTTTTATTTGTTTAGTTTTTGGCTGTGCTGGGTCTTCTATTCAGGTTTTCTCTAGTAGCAGTGAGCGGGGGCTACTTTTTTTATTGTGATGTGTGGGCTTCTCATTGCAGTGGCTTCTCTTGTTGCTGCGCATGGGCTCTAGGGTGTGTGGGCTTGATAGTCACAGTCTCCGGGCTCTAGAGCACAGGCTCAATTGTTGATGCGTGGACTTAGTTACTCTGGGGCATGTGGGATCTTCCCAGACCAGGAATCAAACCTGTGTCTCCTGGGTTGGCAGGCAGACTCCCTCCTGCAGAGCCACCAGGGAAACCCCTGTAAGTATTTATTATGTTAGTTACTCTGATAGATGTGGTATAGCATCTCTGAGCCCCTTTAATCTTTTTTATTTTCCAAGACTCACTCTACTACTGCTGTGCTCCCTGGGCTCTAGTGTATTTTAAGTTCAGAGAGGGAGAATGTGACCAGCAGAGTCTCAAGATTTATAAACCTGGTGTAGACCCCCGAGTCAGGCCATTCTCTCACCAGACAGACTTGGAGAGGCTTACACAAAGGTCTTATCAGTATCGAAAATAACAAAATAATTTTCCAAGTCCCTTCGGAGCACTTTGAACCCCACTTACTTGAGGATAGGGAAAAGTTACAGGAATTCAGGAGGACGACGTTCCTGTTACCTGTATTTGTTCAGCAAGGATTTTCCTCTCCTCTGGCATTCCAAATTGGCTGAGACCAGACAGATCCCTCCATAGGGGGCCCAGGCCCTCCACCCCTATTCTGGACCTTATATCACAGAAAATGGATGACGATCATTTGGGTTTGTTTCCAATCTTTGGCAATTATACCTAAAACTGTTTTCAAACATTCATGTTTAGGTTCCTATATAAACATAAATTTTCATTTCCTAGGGTAATACCTATGAGTGGAATTGCTAGGTCCAATTGTAAGTGCCTATTTAACTTTATAAGAGGTGCCAGAGTGTTTTCCAGAGTGACTGTATCAGTTTATATTCCTGTCAGCTTGTACACAAGTCCCAGCTGCTTTGCATCTTTGTCAACCCTTGGTATTGTCCATATTTATTCATTTTACAAATAATTTTTTTTATTTGTTTAGTTTTTGGCTGTGCTGGGTCTTCTATTCAGGTTTTCTCTAGTAGCAGTGAGCGGGGGCTACTTTTTTTATTGTGATGTGTGGGCTTCTCATTGCAGTGGCTTCTCTTGTTGCTGCGCATGGGCTCTAGGGTGTGTGGGCTTGATAGTCACAGTCTCCGGGCTCTAGAGCACAGGCTCAATTGTTGATGCGTGGACTTAGTTACTCTGGGGCATGTGGGATCTTCCCAGACCAGGAATCAAACCTGTGTCTCCTGGGTTGGCAGGCAGACTCCCTCCTGCAGAGCCACCAGGGAAACCCCTGTAAGTATTTATTATGTTAGTTACTCTGATAGATGTGGTATAGCATCTCTGAGCCCCTTTAATCTTTTTTATTTTCCAAGACTCACTCTACTACTGCTGTGCTCCCTGGGCTCTAGTGTATTTTAAGTTCAGAGAGGGAGAATGTGACCAGCAGAGTCTCAAGATTTATAAACCTGGTGTAGACCCCCGAGTCAGGCCATTCTCTCACCAGACAGACTTGGAGAGGCTTACACAAAGGTCTTATCAGTATCGAAAATAACAAAATAATTTTCCAAGTCCCTTCGGAGCACTTTGAACCCCACTTACTTGAGGATAGGGAAAAGTTACAGGAATTCAGGAGGACGACGTTCCTGTTACCTGTATTTGTTCAGCAAGGATTTTCCCTCTCCTCTGGCATTCCAAATTGGCTGAGACCAGACAGATCCCCTCCATAGGGGGGGCCCAGGCCCTCCACCCCTATTCTGGACCTTATATCACAGAAAATGGAAGCAGACAGCCCTCACTTTTCCTGGCCAGGTTTCAGTGGGCTGTGTCTCCTCTGACGTCTGTAGGCATGTCTGTTTAGCAGAGGCAATCCGTCTCCATTAAGACAAAAAATGTTTCAAAGCAGTCTGTTAATTCAGAGCCGGATAGCCTTGATGATGATAGTGTCTGGCAGCTAAGTGGGGGAGGGAAAATATTGATACAAGAAAGTTCTCTGCCAGTTGGGCATTACCTGCTAATTCCATTTTAATATCAGACATCCAAATGATTAATATTACATCTCAGCAGAAAGCACAGCGTGGACTCAGACATTAATTAATTCATTCATCCAGCAACATTGAGGGAGTACTGTGTACTGGGTACTGTGCTAAGAATGGGGGAGCACTCATGAACAAATACAAAAAGAATCCCTGCCTTGTGGAGCAGATGTTCTGATGGAGGGAGCCCTTGATTACTGGAGTATGTTAGGAAGTGATGAAGTGCTGTGGGAGGAGTCGAAGAGGGCATGGAGTGGGAAATGCTGGGGACAGGAGCCTCATCTAGAAGAAGAAGGTTTACTGTTCCTTACATAAGAACTGGGGGGCCAGGTTCTGAGTTGTCATTGAAGTTTTCATCCAGAGATTCTGAATGTCTGAGTTATGGACCCCTGACCCCAACATGTCCTGGGACAAGATCCTGCACCGATGTTCATGAGATCTGCCCTAGTCTGCAGAACCTGCATTGCTGGGTGGGATGGAGCGGGACCTAGGGCATCTGCATGTCCCACAGCTTCCTGGGTGGTTACCAAAGACCCTGAAGTTGGAGGAAGTTTGAAGACCACTGTCTTAAGAATCCAAGTTTAAAATAGGACATAAGCATTCAGTTTCAGGAAATGATCAGAATCATCTCAAGCTGGGTACAATTAAAATAGCGTTCACTGGTTTAATTCAAGTCTTGACACCGCCTGGCTTTGAAACATGCGAATGTTAACGTTGCAGCTGCCACTGCTTAATTTTAGCCCTCAGAAATACCCTGACCTCCTCATTTGGTTCTTTGGACCCTGATTGGCAGACCCTCTCTCCCCCCGCCCCCTGCAGGGGCACAGGCCACCTAACTTTGGAAACAGCAGAGCTACATCCCCCTGCCCAAATCCCTGGTCTCAGCTGTGAGCTGCCCTACTTTACAAAACGAGAGTCTCTAAACTCATTAAATGAGTTTAGAGAGAGTCTCTAAACTCGTCAAAATGAAATCCAAGAAGATGATTTTCCTCCTAGCACTCCTCACAAAGCCACTGGCAACCTTATCCATAGTTAAAACTTCTCCTAAGCTTCTGTGGCCTGTGACTGGGACTGCTCAGACGTAAAGCTTAGGAATGGTGGCATCCTTCTCTGGGTTTACATCTTTCTGATTGTGGTTGTATCTAAGAAGGAGGAGACTCCTAGGGTCTGGGAAGAGATATTTTAGAAGAGTTGAAAGCCCTGCAGGGAGACCAGAAGGTTTTAAAGCAAACCTAGCTCCTCATTGGTTAGGAGTCAGACACCAGGACCAGTGGTTTCTCAGCTTAAGCAAAGTCTTTGGGACCAGTTATGGGCTGAATGTGTTTCTCCCCCACATTCCTAATTTATATGTAGAAGCTCCAACTCCTGAGCCAGGGTCCAGATGTGACATTATCTGCAGACAGGGCCTTTAAGGAGGTAATTAAGTTAAAACAAGGCTGTTAGGGTGGGCCCTAACCCACTGTGACTGGTTTCATAATGAGAAGAGGAAGTATGGACACACAGGGGCACCAGGGAGGCCCACACAAAGGAAAGACTGTGCGAAGACTCAGCAGAATGTGGCTGTCTGCAAGCCAAAGAGAGAGGTCTTATCATAAACCAACCCAGCTGACACCGTAATCTTGAACCTCCAGCTCCCAGAGTGGTGAGAAAGTACATTTCTGTTATTTAAGCCCCAGCCTGGGATATTTTGTTATGGTAGCCCTAGCAAATGAATACAGAGCCTTCAAGGGAAACTGTCTTGATGACAAAGAATTGCTAATGCCCACAGGCACAGACTACAGAGCAATTTGTTTGTCCATCTCCAAGTCTTGACACCGCCTGGCTTTGAAACATGCGAATGTTAACGTTGCAGCTGCCACTGCTTAATTTTAGCCCTCAGAAATACCCTGACCTCCTCATTTGGTTCTTTGGACCCTGATTGGCAGACCCTCTCTCCCCCCGCCCCCTGCAGGGGCACAGGCCACCTAACTTTGGAAACAGCAGAGCTACATCCCCCTGCCCAAATCCCTGGTCTCAGCTGTGAGCTGCCCTACTTTACAAAACGAGAGTCTCTAAACTCATTAAATGAGTTTAGAGAGAGTCTCTAAACTCGTCAAAATGAAATCCAAGAAGATGATTTTCCTCCTAGCACTCCTCACAAAGCCACTGGCAACCTTATCCATAGTTAAAACTTCTCCTAAGCTTCTGTGGCCTGTGACTGGGACTGCTCAGACGTAAAGCTTAGGAATGGTGGCATCCTTCTCTGGGTTTACATCTTTCTGATTGTGGTTGTATCTAAGAAGGAGGAGACTCCTAGGGTCTGGGAAGAGATATTTTAGAAGAGTTGAAAGCCCTGCAGGGAGACCAGAAGGTTTTAAAGCAAACCTAGCTCCTCATTGGTTAGGAGTCAGACACCAGGACCAGTGGTTTCTCAGCTTAAGCAAAGTCTTTGGGACCAGTTATGGGCTGAATGTGTTTCTCCCCCACATTCCTAATTTATATGTAGAAGCTCCAACTCCTGAGCCAGGGTCCAGATGTGACATTATCTGCAGACAGGGCCTTTAAGGAGGTAATTAAGTTAAAACAAGGCTGTTAGGGTGGGCCCTAACCCACTGTGACTGGTTTCATAATGAGAAGAGGAAGTATGGACACACAGGGGCACCAGGGAGGCCCACACAAAGGAAAGACTGTGCGAAGACTCAGCAGAATGTGGCTGTCTGCAAGCCAAAGAGAGAGGTCTTATCATAAACCAACCCAGCTGACACCGTAATCTTGAACCTCCAGCTCCCAGAGTGGTGAGAAAGTACATTTCTGTTATTTAAGCCCCAGCCTGGGATATTTTGTTATGGTAGCCCTAGCAAATGAATACAGAGCCTTCAAGGGAAACTGTCTTGATGACAAAGAATTGCTAATGCCCACAGGCACAGACTACAGAGCTTTTCCTAGGCTCTTTTATTTATTTGTTTTTGTTAGTCACAGAATTTAATTGTAAGGATCAAACAGTGGTTCTCGGTCAAACCAGTCGACATTAATAACTTGAAGTATGCAGATGCTAGTTTTTAAATGAAGGTGACAAATACCAATCAGATTCTTCTAACACTCTTCAGAATCTATAAACAAATGTGATTCTGATTTTCTAAGCTATTTAATTCATCCAGATGCAACTTCTGAGGTCCCATGTCTGCACATGGCAGATGTCACATAGAAACATGCAGCTCTGTTTAGTCTTAACCCCTCCCAGGCTTGTGCTGAGCTGCCAACTGGCCTCTAAGTCCCATCCCCTGGCTTCAACTGATCGGCCCAAGAGTGGCTGCCAGATTCAAGCTGGACCAATCAGATTTCCACACCCAGGAATCAGAGGGTGAGATGTGAAACCCATGAGAGATTAGACCATGTGACCCCAGAGAGAGTAAGAGGGGCTGTGCCCTGATTCCAGTTCCCTCTGTGTTCATGTGAGGGTCCAGTGAAGTTGGGACCATCCAGATGGGGCTTGGCTTGGGGGTTTGTTCTGTTCCACACCTTTGTCTGTCCCCCTGTCTATTCTGGGGCCAGTAGGTTGGCTTAGGCATGTGCTTCTCACGGTAATGGCAGAGCCCAGTCCCATAAACTCTTTTTAAGCCTTTGGTGACATCAAACCTGTTGACGTTTCATTGGCCAAAGCCATTCAAATGGCCAAACACAAATCAGGGGCGGAGAAATAAGCTCTTTAGTGAAACACTACAAAGTCATGGCCAAAGAGTATGACTGCAGGATGGGGTGAAGACGGGGCCATGGCTGCAATCCATCACAGGCTCTCAGAACCTCAGGTGATGGCCTTTGGGGAGTCACTGAGGAGACATCTACCTGGAGGAGGAGCCACTGACCCACAGGCTATAATCATAACTATCTAAATCCCCAGTGGAGTCTGCAAATTCCCTTCCATTAAAACACCTCTTCATGAGAACTCTCCTTTATGGTAGCCTAGCAAATGAATACAGAGCCTTCAGGGAAACTGTCTTGATGACAAAGAATTGCTAGCCCACAGGCACAGACTACAGAGCTTTTCCTAGGCTCTTTTATTTATTTGTTTTGTTAGTCACAGAATTTAATTGTAAGGATCAAACAGTGGTTCTCGGTCAAACCAGTCGACATTAATAACTTGAAGTATGCAGATGCTAGTTTTTAAATGAAGGTGACAAATACCAATCAGATTCTTCTAACACTCTTCAGAATCTATAAACAAATGTGATTCTGATTTTCTAAGCTATTTAATTCATCCAGATGCAACTTCTGAGGTCCCATGTCTGCACATGGCAGATGTCACATAGAAACATGCAGCTCTGTTTAGTCTTAACCCCTCCCAGGCTTGTGCTGAGCTGCCAACTGGCCTCTAAGTCCCATCCCCTGGCTTCAACTGATCGGCCCAAGAGTGGCTGCCAGATTCAAGCTGGACCAATCAGATTTCCACACCCAGGAATCAGAGGGTGAGATGTGAAACCCATGAGAGATTAGACCATGTGACCCCAGAGAGAGTAAGAGGGGCTGTGCCCTGATTCCAGTTCCCTCTGTGTTCATGTGAGGGTCCAGTGAAGTTGGGACCATCCAGATGGGGCTTGGCTTGGGGGTTTGTTCTGTTCCACACCTTTGTCTGTCCCCCTGTCTATTCTGGGGCCAGTAGGTTGGCTTAGGCATGTGCTTCTCACGGTAATGGCAGAGCCCAGTCCCATAAACTCTTTTTAAGCCTTTGGTGACATCAAACCTGTTGACGTTTCATTGGCCAAAGCCATTCAAATGGCCAAACACAAATCAGGGGCGGAGAAATAAGCTCTTTAGTGAAACACTACAAAGTCATGGCCAAAGAGTATGACTGCAGGATGGGGTGAAGACGGGGCCATGGCTGCAATCCATCACAGGCTCTCAGAACCTCAGGTGATGGCCTTTGGGGAGTCACTGAGGAGACATCTACCTGGAGGGAGGAGCCACTGACCCACAGGCTATAATCATGACTACTCTGAGTACCACCCCATTCCCCCAGTGGAGTCTGCAAATTCCCTTCCATTAAAACACCTCTTCAGGTGAGAACTCTCACTTTCCCCTGAAGATGTAAAGTCCTAATAATCTGGACCTACTTCTAGGTCTCTGAATATAAAATTAGGACCAGCTTTCATCAAACTGACTTGGGAGCAGGGTATCTTTGGGACTCCCTTTCTCCTTGTGTCTGATTCCTGCAAATATCCACCTTTTTCCTTGGCTCCTTTTGATCAGAACCACTTTAGGTGTCACATGACAATGCTTGGGGTTTTCTGGATGACTCAGTCATAAAGAATCTGCCTGCAATGGAAGACATGAAGGAGATGCAACTTTTTTCCTTGGGTCGGAAAGATTCCCTGAAGGAGGAAATGACAACCTACACCAGTATTCTTGCTGGGTAAGTCCCATGGATAGATGACCCTGGTGGGCTACAGTCCACGGGGTCACAAAGAGTTGGACATGACTGAGCACACATGAACAAAGTGTCTGGGGCCATGTCCAGTTTTGGAGGATTCTAGTAAATTAACAAGAAGAAGGAAGGGAGGAAAGAAGGAAGGAAAGAGGAAGAGATGGAAGGATGGAGACGAAACAATTCTAAAATGGGATTTAAAAAGCTGTGGTGCATTCTAGTTTAAACTTCCGGCACACTCACACACAGTCAATGTAATCCAGCTGTTCTTAGAGTGTAATGATAATGATTCCTAAGAACAAGTCAGTTCAGAGTGTGGTCTGGCAATGGGACACAAGTTAAGGCTGGGTGATGACATCAGCTTTCTCTCACTACCATCTGTGGATCTTGGAGGTTCCCTCTAATTGAACTTGGAGATGATTCAAGAGTCTGACTGCGAGGGCCTTGGTGTCTTTAGGTTCAGGACAGACGTTCCTTTTCGTCTCCTCTGGCTCAGAGCCCTCTCAGCCCCTGAGCCCATTCCCCTGAGGTGTCTTGGGCTCCTTGTGTTCACGATGAGCTCACCCTCTGGGCCACACCCTTGGTATTTCACTGTGTGGTGCTGGTGACATCTAATTGGAACATGATTTTATTCTCATCTCAGCAGCATCACCTTTGATGCATTTGTCTCCCCAAGGTCTGAGCAGTAGTGAGGCCTTACTGGATTCCTGCTGGGTTGTCAGGGAACCTTTGGAAGCTGAGACATGGTGTTCAGCAGTAAGATGTGATGATTGCCCTCTGTGTTTTCTTTTTTTTATTAATTATTTTTATTTTACTTTTATAGAGCTTTGCTGTTTACAGCTATACGTAAACCCAAATCAGTTGTAGGTATATTTTGGGGAACTTACATGGGGGCTGTGCAACAACCTCGAGGGGTGTGATGGGGAGGGAGAAGAAGGAGGGGTCAGATGGGATGGGTCAAAGATACACCTCTGTGTCTTCTTATGTCCTAGTATGTCATATGCTTAAGAGATAGGTGTTTATTTCCCAGTATACATCTTACGTATCTTAGACTGCTGATAGAGTAAAATACTCTTTATAGAAGATAGTTTTAATATGGTGAAATGTTTCCCATGACAATGCAAGCTTTCTGAGGCTAGGATTGGGTCTATCTTATTTGCTGTTCTTCCCCCAAACCCTTGAAGAGTATCTAACACATAATAGCTACTGAATAGATTGAGGGCTTCTCTGGTGGTTCAGATTGTAAAGAATCTGCCTGCAGTGTGGGAGACCTGATTTCGATCCTTGGGTTGGGGAGATCCCCTGGAGGAGGGCATGGCAACCCACTCCAGTATGCTTGCCTGGAGAATCCAATGGACAGAGGAGCCTGGTGGACTACAGTCCATGAAGTCACAAAGAGTCAGACGTGACTGAAGCAACTGAGCTTGCAGAGATGCAGTGTGCATAACACGCCATCACCAATAAATTGAATGTTGAAAAAAATATATATATATATATATTTGACCATCCTAGGTTTCAGTTGTGGCATGTGGATCTAGTTCCCTAACCAGCATGACTTAGTGACTAAACAACAAGGAAGGCTGGAGGTGGGGTTTTCTTCCAGCGCATTTCCAGATAGTGACCCAGGACACGGTTTCTCAATACAGACAGGCCTGGAGACTGTTCTTTACTGTCTGTATGACCTTGGGCAAGCGAGCAGCCCTCCAATTTCCTAGTTTTCTCATCTGTGAGCCAGAGATGATACCAAACCTCTCTAATGGACTTGTTCTGAGGAATGAGATCACGCATGGAGGTGCCACTCCTTCTCCAGACTTGGAACTGGTCTCCACACGTGTGGGCTGCTGTCAGTTAGCACTGTGGAGAGCCTGGCCCCTGGTCCTGCAACTTCTTGGGGAGACTAGGACGTGCCTCTGTGCACACTTGAACTTACCTCCTGACCCTTTTTCAGGCAACCTCTCTCTTCACCTTCCTCTGTAACAAATGTGCGCTTGGCTGCCCTTGGGAAAGGGCAGTGCTGGCCCATTGATGAAGCTGTGAGAGGAGTGTCGCCCCCTTGTGGGCACAGGTGTCTCCAGCAGCCGACAGGGCTTGGACAGGCCAGTCCCTCTTCGACAGGCACAAGCTCCTGGGCCAGCCTTGCCTTCATTCATGTCAAGAGATAGGTGTTTATTTCCCAGTATACATCTTACGTATCTTAGACTGCTGATAGAGTAAAATACTCTTTATAGAAGATAGTTTTAATATGGTGAAATGTTTCCCATGACAATGCAAGCTTTCTGAGGCTAGGATTGGGTCTATCTTATTTGCTGTTCTTCCCCCAAACCCTTGAAGAGTATCTAACACATAATAGCTACTGAATAGATTGAGGGCTTCTCTGGTGGTTCAGATTGTAAAGAATCTGCCTGCAGTGTGGGAGACCTGATTTCGATCCTTGGGTTGGGGAGATCCCCTGGAGGAGGGCATGGCAACCCACTCCAGTATGCTTGCCTGGAGAATCCAATGGACAGAGGAGCCTGGTGGACTACAGTCCATGAAGTCACAAAGAGTCAGACGTGACTGAAGCAACTGAGCTTGCAGAGATGCAGTGTGCATAACACGCCATCACCAATAAATTGAATGTTGAAAAAAATATATATATATATATATTTGACCATCCTAGGTTTCAGTTGTGGCATGTGGATCTAGTTCCCTAACCAGCATGACTTAGTGACTAAACAACAAGGAAGGCTGGAGGTGGGGTTTTCTTCCAGCGCATTTCCAGATAGTGACCCAGGACACGGTTTCTCAATACAGACAGGCCTGGAGACTGTTCTTTACTGTCTGTATGACCTTGGGCAAGCGAGCAGCCCTCCAATTTCCTAGTTTTCTCATCTGTGAGCCAGAGATGATACCAAACCTCTCTAATGGACTTGTTCTGAGGAATGAGATCACGCATGGAGGTGCCACTCCTTCTCCAGACTTGGAACTGGTCTCCACACGTGTGGGCTGCTGTCAGTTAGCACTGTGGAGAGCCTGGCCCCTGGTCCTGCAACTTCTTGGGGAGACTAGGACGTGCCTCTGTGCACACTTGAACTTACCTCCTGACCCTTTTTCAGGCAACCTCTCTCTTCACCTTCCTCTGTAACAAATGTGCGCTTGGCTGCCCTTGGGAAAGGGCAGTGCTGGCCCATTGATGAAGCTGTGAGAGGAGTGTCGCCCCCTTGTGGGCACAGGTGTCTCCAGCAGCCGACAGGGCTTGGACAGGCCAGTCCCTCTTCGACAGGCACAAGCTCCTGGGCCAGCCTTGCCTTCATTCATGACTCTCAGCTGGACTTTAAATGTGCTCATGGCTTTTTAAAAGACTACTTTATCTTCTCAGATGCCAGAGCTAATGGATTTATAGGTTCCTCCTTCCACTGGGGATGTATGAGATGTCTTTTCTTCTCTCACTGGCTGTGTCCTACAACCCTAAGTACCTTCCTTGCTGGAGTGCAGGGAGATTTAAGAGGTGCCAAATTAATTGCTTTCCAAGCCCAGATGGAGAAAGGCTGCCCAACTTTTGCTGTTTGCGTTCCAGGTGGGTGGGCAGCAGAGGAGCCCTGTGCAGTGCTGGGAAGACAGCTGACCTGCAAGTAGCTGCCTTGACAGTCCGGGGTTTAGACAGAGCAGATGGCTCAGGTGATGGAAGAACTTCCCCTCCCTGGGCTTTAGCTGGTACCCATTGGGATATGGTTAAGATAATGTATTTTTTATTTTGTAACTGTGTAATGGTGAGTTTTCCTAAAGCTTACTCTCCTTTCCTGGGGGGAGTGCCACCTGGACGTTGATGTATGTGTGTGTCAGATTTCACCAGTTCATTCCAATTTCAGTATATATTCAGACAAGGGGATTTGCTAAGTGTATGAATTAGTCTACAGACCCTTTGCACACTGTTTTGTTTTGCATACGTAACTGCAGAAATTAAAAATAGCCCCTCATCAGACTATGTAACCTAACATGTCTGTCAGTTTTGATGTAGCCTGATTCCTAGAACAATACCTGATGTAGAGGTAGGTACTTAATAAATGAACTTCCCAGGTGGTGCTAGTGGTAAAGAATCTGCCTGCCACTGCAAGAGATGCAGGCTTGATCTCTGGGTTGGGAAGATTCCCTGGAGAAGGACATGGCAACCCACTCTGGTATTCTTGCCTGGAGAATCCATGGACAGAGAGACCTGGTGGGCTACAGTTCTTAGGGTTGCAAAGAGTTGGACGTAACTGAAGCAATTTAGCATGCACTCAATAAATATTTGCCTCATAAATTTTGTTGAGGGTCTGGTTTGGAACTCATAATCACCTTACTTCTTTATTATCTAAGTTAATGGATAGATTGGTTATTCTGGAGGAGACGGATTTCTCTTCATGCTCGTGAGCTTTGTGCTTGACTACATAGTTAAGAACCAGAAATGGCCTACTGACTGATGATAGAAACTCTGGGAAGGCAGGAATGGGGCTGCATTTTTAGAAGAGAAATGCTTTACAGCCTTCTTTTGAGGATAGAGTGTGACATAGAGAGGCTTTGAGGATGATGGTGCTGGCCACTGTGAACTTTGCTAGTCCTTTCTGAAGAGGCTTCTCAGGTAGCAGCTCCTCTTCTAGGAGAACAGAATAGCTCCTGGGATACCTTGGTGGTCATAGTCCACCCAGCATGGAAAACACTGGCAAAAGCTGATTGGACAAGAGATAGGCACATGATCAAGGCTGGACCAATCAGAAGGGAGCCCTGTGCAGTGCTGGGAAGACAGCTGACCTGCAAGTAGCTGCCTTGACAGTCCGGGGTTTAGACAGAGCAGATGGCTCAGGTGATGGAAGAACTTCCCCTCCCTGGGCTTTAGCTGGTACCCATTGGGATATGGTTAAGATAATGTATTTTTTATTTTGTAACTGTGTAATGGTGAGTTTTCCTAAAGCTTACTCTCCTTTCCTGGGGGGAGTGCCACCTGGACGTTGATGTATGTGTGTGTCAGATTTCACCAGTTCATTCCAATTTCAGTATATATTCAGACAAGGGGATTTGCTAAGTGTATGAATTAGTCTACAGACCCTTTGCACACTGTTTTGTTTTGCATACGTAACTGCAGAAATTAAAAATAGCCCCTCATCAGACTATGTAACCTAACATGTCTGTCAGTTTTGATGTAGCCTGATTCCTAGAACAATACCTGATGTAGAGGTAGGTACTTAATAAATGAACTTCCCAGGTGGTGCTAGTGGTAAAGAATCTGCCTGCCACTGCAAGAGATGCAGGCTTGATCTCTGGGTTGGGAAGATTCCCTGGAGAAGGACATGGCAACCCACTCTGGTATTCTTGCCTGGAGAATCCATGGACAGAGAGACCTGGTGGGCTACAGTTCTTAGGGTTGCAAAGAGTTGGACGTAACTGAAGCAATTTAGCATGCACTCAATAAATATTTGCCTCATAAATTTTGTTGAGGGTCTGGTTTGGAACTCATAATCACCTTACTTCTTTATTATCTAAGTTAATGGATAGATTGGTTATTCTGGAGGAGACGGATTTCTCTTCATGCTCGTGAGCTTTGTGCTTGACTACATAGTTAAGAACCAGAAATGGCCTACTGACTGATGATAGAAACTCTGGGAAGGCAGGAATGGGGCTGCATTTTTAGAAGAGAAATGCTTTACAGCCTTCTTTTGAGGATAGAGTGTGACATAGAGAGGCTTTGAGGATGATGGTGCTGGCCACTGTGAACTTTGCTAGTCCTTTCTGAAGAGGCTTCTCAGGTAGCAGCTCCTCTTCTAGGAGAACAGAATAGCTCCTGGGATACCTTGGTGGTCATAGTCCACCCAGCATGGAAAACACTGGCAAAAGCTGATTGGACAAGAGATAGGCACATGATCAAGGCTGGACCAATCAGATTCTCTCTCCTGGGAATTTATAATTGGAAAATAGAGATGTATGTTAAATTTCCACCATTGCTTCCCTGAGTGTACTTGAGAGCTGTGAGTTGGGTATGGAAGAGTCAGGGACAACCGACTGGCTGAAAGAAATTCAAGGAGACCAAGAGAGAAAAGCAGAAACTAAGGTCATTTGATCGCAGAGAGATAGTGAGAGTAACTTTTGTGACAGTTTTCCCTGGAGTCTGTATGCCCCTCTTGCCATTGAGTTGCATGAGATGGTACTGTTGCTATAATGGTTAGTATGTTATAACTACTGTTGGGCTTCCCTGGTGGCTCAGAGAGTAAAAAATCTTCCTTCCATGCAGGAGAACTGGGTTTGATCTCTGGGTTGGGAAGATCCCATTGCATTATAATAAAATGTGAATTTAAACCTATTTATGTGGACTTCTGTCACTTTCAACTAAAATGACCTTAACAAAGGCATTAAGAGACCAATCTCAAGTTTGGTTTTGGTGAAGAATTTTGATTTCTCCAAAGGCAAGAGCCAGCCTCAATAGTGAGTCATCAGGGGAAAATGGCCAGAGTAAAAGGGCCAGGGGTGGTGGTGAGTCTTTCAGTATAGAGACCTGAAGCTCAGGTAAGAATGCTTTGGAATCCAAGTAGGTGAGCTTCCCTTGCCTGGGGACTGAGAGGAAGCCATAGGATCAGGGTGGAGGCAAGATGATAGGAGCCTGAGAACCCTCACCCTGCACTTTGGGTGACAACCCCGACCTTTTGATTTAACCCCACTTTAGGATCTATTAAAGTTAATGGATAGATTGGTTATTCTGGAGGAGACGGATTTCTCTTCATGCTCGTGAGCTTTGTGCTTGACTACATAGTTAAGAACCAGAAATGGCCTACTGACTGATGATAGAAACTCTGGGAAGGCAGGAATGGGTCTGCATTTTTAGAAGAGAAAAGCTTTACAGCCTTCTTTGAGGATAGAGTGTGACATAGAGAGGCTTTGAGGATGATGGTGCTGGCCACTGTGAACTTTGCTAGTCCTTTCTGAAGAGGCTTCTCAGGTAGCAGCTCCTCTTCTAGGAGAACAGAATAGCTCCTGGGATACCTTGGTGGTCATAGTCCACCCAGCATGGAAAACACTGGCAAAAGCTGATTGGACAAGAGATAGGCACATGATCAAGGCTGGACCAATCAGATTCTCTCTCCTGGGAATTTATAATTGGAAAATAGAGATGTATGTTAAATTTCCACCATTGCTTCCCTGAGTGTACTTGAGAGCTGTGAGTTGGGTATGGAAGAGTCAGGGACAACCGACTGGCTGAAAGAAATTCAAGGAGACCAAGAGAGAAAAGCAGAAACTAAGGTCATTTGATCGCAGAGAGATAGTGAGAGTAACTTTTGTGACAGTTTTCCCTGGAGTCTGTATGCCCCTCTTGCCATTGAGTTGCATGAGATGGTACTGTTGCTATAATGGTTAGTATGTTATAACTACTGTTGGGCTTCCCTGGTGGCTCAGAGGTAAAAATCTTCCTTCCATGCAGGAGAACTGGGTTTGATCTCTGGGTTGGGAAGATCCCATTGCATTATAATAAAATGTGAATTTAAACCTATTTATGTGGACTTCTGTCACTTTCAACTAAAATGACCTTAACAAAGGCATTAAGAGACCAATCTCAAGTTTGGTTTTGGTGAAGAATTTTGATTTCTCCAAAGGCAAGAGCCAGCCTCAATAGTGAGTCATCAGGGGAAAATGGCCAGAGTAAAAGGGCCAGGGGTGGTGGTGAGTCTTTCAGTATAGAGACCTGAAGCTCAGGTAAGAATGCTTTGGAATCCAAGTAGGTGAGCTTCCCTTGCCTGGGGACTGAGAGGAAGCCATAGGATCAGGGTGGAGGCAAGATGATAGGAGCCTGAGAACCCTCACCCTGCACTTTGGGTGACACAGAGCCCCTTCAGACCTTGGAATGGTGCCAGATTTAAACCCCAAGCTGTTTAGAAATGGAGTGGGGAAAGATAAATGGCCTGTTTTCTCAGTGAGCTGTGTCAGTAAAATCAACATAGAACTATATGTGAATTACTTTAGAACAAGGAATCCAAGCTTGAAAATCCATCCATCTTTTTCCTGGTGTTTTGTTTTCAGTGCATTTCTTCAGCAAAAGTCTAACTTACTCTAGGTTGAATTATTACAAAAAGGCAGCTTTTCACATCCAGAGTTGCTCTGTGTTTGCCCATAAACCCAGAGTACACTGTGTGACTGCACTGATGTACTGTCTTCAGCCTATTAAGTAGATTAAGTATTAAACACGGGTGAAAGGAGGCAGTTGGACCAGAGCAGTGATTTTCAAATCTTTTTTTTTCATATTGAGTTCATATAATGGTGCTAAAAATGCTGCTTTAAGCATAAACTTGTATTATTGGTCAAGGTTATTTGGAAGGCTGTTTTGAGAAGGATTCCAAGACTAGGTCTGGGCTTAGTGGGAAAAAATTCTGTGATATATTAGTGATGCCTGCCATGGGCATATAATGGGAGTGCCTTCATTTGTCATTCCTGAGCTACCAGAGGAATTTTTGATGATCGTCAATGAGCACAATCATGAAGCATCTAGTTTTTTTTTTTTTTTTTGGCTTTATAACATTGTTTATTTTTAATGTTATCTGATTACATTTTTATTTATTTATTTATTTATTTATTTATTTATTTTTGTACATGTATGTTCCCAGATCAATCAGAAGCATCTAGTTTATAGGTGGCATTGAGGTCAGTGATTTAAAGGTTTTAGAGATGTGTACTGATCCTTACCCCTAGGAAACGGCCACTGAAATTGATATAAATCAAGCATATAAACACAGAACAGCAACTAATAACTTATTAAAACTAAATATATATATATACACACACACACACACACACACACACACACACACACACACACACACACACATATATTTTTGGCTACTTCTATTGATCTTTCATTTATTTATCTTTGTTCTTTGGCCTGTGAGGGCCTCCAATTGCGGTGGCCTCTCCTGTTGCAGAGCACAGGAGAAAAATACAGCTGGACGAGTAGGAAGGGAGTGAGAGAGCTGCATGGCTGTTTTAGAAAAGGTTTCAGGGAACCCTTTTCAGAAAAGATGGCAGTTGAGCAGAGACCTGTGTGTTATGAGGTCGCCAAGTGAACCAAGTCTTGGTGAACATCTGAGGAAGGATTGTTCCATGTGGAGGGAACAGCAAGCACTAAGATGCCAGGAACAAACTGGGTGTGTTAGAGGTGCAACGAGGAGGTTAGGGCCACCGGAGCAGAGCGAGTGGCAGGAGAGAATGGGGAGAGGAGGCTGGAGAGGCTGGCAAGGGCCAGGCCACACAGGGCTTCTTCATTCGTGATAAGGAGGTGAGATTTTTGCTTTGAGCTGGATGGGAAGCCACTGGAGAGCTCTGAGTAGGGAATGGCATGGTCTGGTTCCTGTCAAGCAGTTGCACTGGCTGCTGGTGGAAGACTTGACTATTGAGGAGTGAGAGAGGACCAGGGTGCTCCCTTAGGGATGGCTGCAGTATAGTCCAGGAGAGATGGTGGTGGCTGGAATGAGGCGGTCATGATGGAGCTGGTGAAGAGTGGGGGTCACAATGGAGCTGGTTCAGGGTGTGTTTAGAGTTGGGGTGGACAGCACTCGCTGACAGGTTGGATGTGGGATGGGGAGAGAAACCAGGGTATCTCAGAGGATCTTCACTTGAACTCGGGGCTAGCTTCATTCCTCTACACTGGTGTAGGCCCAACACTTACAGGGGCCCAGGGCTTGGTTTAATGCTCTGCTGTGGACATCTTGAAATTTGTGACAATTTTGAACAGAGGCCTTTGCACTGTATTTTGCACTCGGTCCTACAAATTACACAGCTGGTCTTGCTTGAGCTAGGAAGCAAAGGGTGGCCTCCTTTCTGAAAGTAAGAGAGGGCTGGGCAAGGGACATTTTGGGAAGAATGTGTAGTTTGGACCATGGTCCATTTGAGAGGCCTGTTAGGCACTCCTTTGGAGCTGCTGAGTTCCTTGTCCAGAAGAGTTTTCAGAAGGGGCAGCCTGTCAAGACTAGAGTTATGGCGGTCATTCTGAAGGAGGTGATATTTGAACTGGCGTTTTGGGAAGAGTATATGCCAAGTCTGGCCCCCTCCCTCTGCACAGAAAAGAGGTCGGTGGTGGGAAGGGTGCTGGCTGTGTCCTTTAATGTGGCCTGTGTCTTAATTTGTATTCCAGAGCTCAGGATGGCCAGTACACTTTCGCTTATGGGACAGATATAACTTTCGCCTCCCAATTGTTTTGTTCATATCTGCCCCTTTCCCCAGCCTCACAACTATTTTGCTGATGCCTGAGGTGACCACCAGCTCCAAAAGTGAGCTCTGTGGCCACCCCCAGAAACTTTGGAGGCTTAGGAGCTCTGGCTTTGGAAACTCATATCACCAGGTGACAAATCCCAGGTTTCGAGTGATTTTGTCAGAAGCAGAGAGCTGAGACAGCCTCGGGGGCAATGGAGGAGAGTCTGTGGGTGCCGGGGCTTATGGTTCACGCTTCTAGATAGAGTCTCCAGAGTGTCTAAATACAGAGGGCTTGGACTCCATCCTGTCCTCGGTCCTTCCTGTCTGTGTGACCTTCTGCAGATTGCAGCATCTGGTCTCAGGACACCTGGGTGTGAGATGAAGAGGAGAGACGGTACCGTTGTGGAGGGCTCTGATGAGCACGCCCTCAGGGAGTGAGAGGCAGGGCTGTGCTCTGCACTGAGAGGGGACTTGTCTCTCCTCAGGTCCTACTGCACTTTGTCACCAAGGCCCCACAGCAACTCCACTGAGCCCCACTGTCTCCCCAAGGCCAAGCTATGCCAAGAGGCTCATTGATAAATGGATGTCATGCCCTCCCCTCCATTCTCCCATTTCCCTCCTCCCTACCGTGCCCTCTTAGCAAGACAGCATGACACTGGGGTCCTCAAATTTACATCTTGAAATTTGTGACAATTTTGAACAGAGGCCTTTGCACTGTATTTTGCACTCGGTCCTACAAATTACACAGCTGGTCTTGCTTGAGCTAGGAAGCAAAGGGTGGCCTCCTTTCTGAAAGTAAGAGAGGGCTGGGCAAGGGACATTTTGGGAAGAATGTGTAGTTTGGACCATGGTCCATTTGAGAGGCCTGTTAGGCACTCCTTTGGAGCTGCTGAGTTCCTTGTCCAGAAGAGTTTTCAGAAGGGGCAGCCTGTCAAGACTAGAGTTATGGCGGTCATTCTGAAGGAGGTGATATTTGAACTGGCGTTTTGGGAAGAGTATATGCCAAGTCTGGCCCCCTCCCTCTGCACAGAAAAGAGGTCGGTGGTGGGAAGGGTGCTGGCTGTGTCCTTTAATGTGGCCTGTGTCTTAATTTGTATTCCAGAGCTCAGGATGGCCAGTACACTTTCGCTTATGGGACAGATATAACTTTCGCCTCCCAATTGTTTTGTTCATATCTGCCCCTTTCCCCAGCCTCACAACTATTTTGCTGATGCCTGAGGTGACCACCAGCTCCAAAAGTGAGCTCTGTGGCCACCCCCAGAAACTTTGGAGGCTTAGGAGCTCTGGCTTTGGAAACTCATATCACCAGGTGACAAATCCCAGGTTTCGAGTGATTTTGTCAGAAGCAGAGAGCTGAGACAGCCTCGGGGGCAATGGAGGAGAGTCTGTGGGTGCCGGGGCTTATGGTTCACGCTTCTAGATAGAGTCTCCAGAGTGTCTAAATACAGAGGGCTTGGACTCCATCCTGTCCTCGGTCCTTCCTGTCTGTGTGACCTTCTGCAGATTGCAGCATCTGGTCTCAGGACACCTGGGTGTGAGATGAAGAGGAGAGACGGTACCGTTGTGGAGGGCTCTGATGAGCACGCCCTCAGGGAGTGAGAGGCAGGGCTGTGCTCTGCACTGAGAGGGGACTTGTCTCTCCTCAGGTCCTACTGCACTTTGTCACCAAGGCCCCACAGCAACTCCACTGAGCCCCACTGTCTCCCCAAGGCCAAGCTATGCCAAGAGGCTCATTGATAAATGGATGTCATGCCCTCCCCTCCATTCTCCCATTTCCCTCCTCCCTACCGTGCCCCTCTTAGCAAGACAGCATGACACACCTGGCTCACACACATGCTGCATCCCTCGAGGGTGGATGTCCATGCAGGAACATCAGCCACCTTCTAGTTCCACCAACAGCCCAACTGTGAGCTTCAGCTCACACTTAGTGGCTCCCAAACCACGAAACACAGCTCTGTCTGTCTCCCCGACTCTCAATGAGGGTTTCTGTTGTGGAAAGCAGGAACATTGGGAACATTTAATTGCTATCTGCTTGTGTTCCCTAGTCAGAGGAGGAGTTTCCTTTCACTGTGTGGGAGAGTGAGGAGGGAGCCAACAGGATAACATGTCACATGCCACCCTCGAGGTTTATGGTTGAACAAGGGGTCTCCTCTGCCTAGACTTGCATGGTGCTCATGGAATTTCAGTGGGCGAGTGGGAGATATTTGAGGGGCGCTTGACCTTCTGGAAGCTCCCCAATCATATCATGTGGGGGAAACCCTGCTAATTATACCTGTGTGAAATGACCAGAGAAACATAACTTCCCCCCAGACACGTGAGACAGGGCAGTTTAGAGGATAGCCACCAAATGCTTGATAGGTGCCTTTCAGAATCTGTGCTGGAGGCTGGAAATGCAGTCTCTTTGCCTTCCAGGGGCCCCGTGCGTGGCTGAGCAGCTAGACAAGCATGGGGATGACTCTGACAAAGGGTGTGACTTCTGCAGAACTCCTGGGATACAGAGGCTGATGGGGCTCCAGTCCTGCACTGGGTCCCTCCTGTCTGTGTGACTTCCGGCAGGTTGCAGCCTCTGGTATCAGGATGTCCAGCTCTCAGATGAAGAGGAGAAATTGTACCCACCGTGGAAGGCTGTGATGAGCACTGGCGAACAGGTGCCTAGTATATCCTCAAGTGCTCAGATAGTGTCTGATTTAAATCATCCTCATTCTATAAATTGTCAGGGAAGTAGAAAATGAGGGAGGAATTAATTTTGTAGTGAATTATGGGGAAGTGAAGACATTTGAACCACATCTCAAGGGTGGCATGGCATGTCCCATGATGAATGAGAGGGAGAGGTTGCTGTGTGCAGAGGGGCAAGAACAAGAGCAGAGGCCTTTGGTTTCCTTAACTGAGTGCTCTCCAGGTCCTGACTGGCCTGGTGCTCCCACCTGGCCCTCGCATTTTTCGTCTGCTTTTCCCTGTGTGCACGGCCTGCCATCTCCCTTGGACTTTAAATGCCCCACAGTGGGGTGGAAGCCCTGGCTCTCCTGCTTTCTGAGGTGTGACCTGTTGCAGAGTGTGGTCTCTGAACCTGAGCTGCCTCCACCCAGTCCAGACTCTTTGAGCAAGTGACTTCGTCTCTGTGTTCCTCAGTTTCCCTGTCTGCCAAGTGATCATGATAACAGCGCCTCTCCAGGAGCTGGTGTGAAGGTTAAATACCTGATCATGTGTTCATTACTTTTTAGAACGGGACAGGACATAGGGCAAGTGCTCTATGACTGGGTGGATGTCTGTGCTTTGCACTGGCTGCTTCTTCTGTCTGGATAGCTCTTGCCCACTGGGCTCCCTCTCTCCCTCCAGGTTTTTGCTCAAATGCACCTTTTCAGTGAGAACTTACCTGGATGCACTATTAAAAATCACAAACTACCTTTGGCATCTTATGTCTCCTCTACCTGCTTCATGTTTCTCTGTATATTTTCCCCCTTATGTATCTGTTATTGTCTGTCTCTCCAAAATAGAGTATAAGCTTCCTGGAGGCAGGGATTTTCTTTGTTTTGTCTGATGCCGAGTTAGTGCGTGTCAAATAGTGTTTGACACATAGCGGGTGCTCAGTAAACACTCATCGAATGAATGCAAATTGAGCGCACCCTCCTTGAGCCATACTTTCATCCTCTAAAACAGAACCACTAGCCTATGTTAGATAGATTACAAGACACCACATTAGAAGTAACAAAGCCCTAGATCCACAGATAACAATATCACTGAAGGCAGGATTCATGTCATCTGTCTTCTTATTGACTCTATAAACTTAGAAAACCACTGATTTATCCACCCATCCACCTAGCCACCCACCCATCCATTCATCTATCCAACCACTTATCCTTCCATCCGTCCAGTCACCCAAATACCCTCCCAGTCATCTCCAAGCCCATCCACCCGTCCACGCATCTCATCCCATTCTGTTCCATTTCCCATTCGTCCATCCACTCACCCCACACGTCCATCTCTTCATCTGTGAACCATATACCCATCCATTCACCATCTACTCTCCTACCCATCTCATTCCATCCTATCCTATCATCCATCTATCCATTCATCCATTAACAATGAATGTTTATTGAATGTGTCTTGATTATGAGGCATTGGAATAATGTTAAGGTAAAAATTAATAGGTAAAATTTACCAAGAACTCACCCATATGCCACACTGTGGTAAGCATTTTGCAAAGAATATTTTATATCAACAGCCACATGAAGTAGATGCTGTTATGACAGCCTTGTTTACAGATGAGGAAACTGAGAACCGAGAGGTTAGCAGTTTGCGCATGATCACCCAGGTAGTAAGAACTTGGATTCAGACTCAGGTGGGCTGGCTCTGTCTCACTTTTCCTTAACCCATCTCTGCTCCTGTTCACACAGAGTTCATAGCCTGATGGTAAAGAGAGATGTGGATCAAGTAAGTATGCAAACATCAGGCACTCAGTAAATGTATTTAATGGATGTGTCCTCTCTGAGCCTTGGTTAAGAATGAAGAATGCCTTTCAGAGTAGCAGGCCAGTTTGTGAGAATTCATACCCGGTACTTTTTCTTCATCTTTCCATGTATGGACAGACATTCAGGTTGTTTCGATATTTTGACTATTGTGAACAATGCTGCATCTCAGGTGCAGATAGCTCTCTGAGATCCTGATTTAAGTTCTTTTGGATAACTACCTAGAAGTCAGATTGATGGATCACATAGTAGTTTTTTTTTTTTTTTAATTTTTTTTTGGGGAATGCGGGTTGTGGGGGGAGGGGGGGATGGGCGGGCCACTTCTATTGGTATTTCATTTATCTATTTTCATCCATCTTTGCTCTTTGGCCCGTGTGGGCCTCCCATCACAGTGGCCTCTGTTGTCGCAGAGCACCGACTCTGGGTGCATGTGCTCCAGAGCTCTGGCTCGGTAATTGGACACATCAGTCTAGCTGCTCCATGGCACGTGGGATCTTCCCAGGCCAGGGATCAAACCGGCGCCCCTTGCACTGCAAGGCAGTGTCCCCACCCACTGGACCACCAGGGAAGCCCCACATAGTAGTTTTTTTTTTTAAGTGCATTATTTTTAAAAAACTATTTAATTATTTATTTATTTGGCTGTGCTGGGTCTTAGTTGCAGTATGTGGGATCTAGCTCCCTGACTAGGGATCAAACCCAGGCCCCCTGCATTGGGAGCCTGAAGTCTTAGCCACTGGACCACCAGAGAAGCCCCCACATAGTAGTTTTATTTTTATTTTTTTGAGAAACCTCAGTACTGTTTTCCAAGTAGCCGTACCATTTTATATTCCTATCAACAGGGAGCAAGGGTTCCAGTTTCTCCACATCCTCCTCAACACTTGTTATTGGCAGCAGAATATTCTTCAGCCTTCAAAAAGAAGGGGTTCCTGCCTTTTGTCACAACATGGATGAACCTGGGGGACATTATGCTGAGGGAAATAACAGTCACAGAAGGAAAAATGGTGCATGATTTCACTTACATGTGGCATCTAAAATTGTGAAACTCATAGAAACAGATAAAATGGAGCAGGGCCCTCTGATCCTTCCCCTCCATGTCCTACCTACCTTTTGGTCTATAGAAAAAGTTTAACCAATGAATATGGTTAATCAGAGAGGTGAGAAAGTCCATAAACAAAGGAAAACAATCAAAAAGGACAGAGAAATAAGAGTTTAGTCAGTAAGCATAGTTAGGGACCTTTAGTTCCTTCTTAAGGTTTAAGGATAATATTCTGAGCCAGGTCCTTGAGCTGCCTTATAGAAACTGAAACCCCTACCAGGTGGAAGAAGTTAGCCACGTGATGACCAGATTGTAGCCCTGACAGAAGCTGCCACAACCCTGGGAACTAGCCTCAAAGAGATGGGAACAAATGACCTTGGACCTGAAGATGAACTGTACTTAAAACTATCAAGAGGCCACCGATCAGGCCTCCAATGACCAATTTCAAGATGACGGTCAGAGTTGCCTGTGCAGTTTCTGCATGGAGCCCCTCCTTCTGTCTCTAAAAGTTCTTTCCCACTGACTGTCAGTGGAGTGGAGGGGAGTCGGCCTTTGGACAGGCGTCTGCCCTCCTCACTCCCTGCCGCAGCCAGCATCCAAAATAAAACAAACCTTTCTTTCCACCAGCCTTGTCTCTTTACTGACTTTTGAGTGGCAAGGAAGCAGACCCCACTTTTCCAGACCCCACCTTCTGTTACATAGAGTGGTTGCCAGGAGCTGGGGGAGGAGGAATGGGCAGTGGCTGTTCAATGGAGAGAAAGTTTCAATTACACAAGATGAGTATGTTCTAGACATCTCCTGTACAACATGGTGCCTTTGATACGATATATTGCACACTTAAAATTTTGTTCAGAGTGTAAATCTTAAGTATTCTGATCACAAGACAGACAGAAAGAAGAGGAAAACCTCCCTGCCTCTGGTGCAGAAACCTCCCCTATGAATCTCTGGGTCTGGCGGGGTCTCCAGGAGCTGAACTGGACTGTGGCTGCCATGGTCCCTGCTGGGAGGCTGGGGAAGCAGCCTGCTCCACAGAGCCCTCCCTGGCCAGGAGCACACGTGCACCGTCCTCCAGTTCCCACTCACTCTGTGTTCGTTCCCACCACCAGACATTTTTCACTCTATAATTACCCAGGCTAATTAAATAAATTGATCCGCTGATGTACACTCCACAGTCCTTTCTGTGCTGTAATTTGGCTCTAGAAAAGTTTAACCAATGAATATGGTTAATCAGAGAGGTGAGAAAGTCCATAAACAAAGGAAAACAATCAAAAAGGACAGAGAAATAAGAGTTTAGTCAGTAAGCATAGTTAGGGACCTTTAGTTCCTTCTTAAGGTTTAAGGATAATATTCTGAGCCAGGTCCTTGAGCTGCCTTATAGAAACTGAAACCCCTACCAGGTGGAAGAAGTTAGCCACGTGATGACCAGATTGTAGCCCTGACAGAAGCTGCCACAACCCTGGGAACTAGCCTCAAAGAGATGGGAACAAATGACCTTGGACCTGAAGATGAACTGTACTTAAAACTATCAAGAGGCCACCGATCAGGCCTCCAATGACCAATTTCAAGATGACGGTCAGAGTTGCCTGTGCAGTTTCTGCATGGAGCCCCTCCTTCTGTCTCTAAAAGTTCTTTCCCACTGACTGTCAGTGGAGTGGAGGGGAGTCGGCCTTTGGACAGGCGTCTGCCCTCCTCACTCCCTGCCGCAGCCAGCATCCAAAATAAAACAAACCTTTCTTTCCACCAGCCTTGTCTCTTTACTGACTTTTGAGTGGTAAGGAAGCAGACCCCACTTTTCCAGACCCCACCTTCTGTTACATAGAGTGGTTGCCAGGAGCTGGGGGAGGAGGAATGGGCAGTGGCTGTTCAATGGAGAGAAAGTTTCAATTACACAAGATGAGTATGTTCTAGACATCTCCTGTACAACATGGTGCCTTTGATACGATATATTGCACACTTAAAATTTTGTTCAGAGTGTAAATCTTAAGTATTCTGATCACAAGACAGACAGAAAGAAGAGGAAAACCTCCCTGCCTCTGGTGCAGAAACCTCCCCTATGAATCTCTGGGTCTGGCGGGGTCTCCAGGAGCTGAACTGGACTGTGGCTGCCATGGTCCCTGCTGGGAGGCTGGGGAAGCAGCCTGCTCCACAGAGCCCTCCCTGGCCAGGAGCACACGTGCACCGTCCTCCAGTTCCCACTCACTCTGTGTTCGTTCCCACCACCAGACATTTTTCACTCTATAATTACCCAGGCTAATTAAATAAATTGATCCGCTGATGTACACTCCACAGTCATTTCTGTGCTGTAATTTGGCTTTAATAGAATGAGAGGAAATGAAAGCCCTGGGTAGAAGTGGGATCTTTTAACTTTCAAGAAAAATAATTTTTTCAGGGGGTTTTGGTTCCCTGCATGTACATAATGTATGCCCTCACTGTCAGAGTTAACTGGCAAACAGCAGCTGTCTGGTGAGGAGAATAACCTGGGACCCCTTTTGTCATGAGAAACTCAGACCAATGTTGGCATTGACAGGATACTTGTAATTTTGGAGCGAAATAAGACTGGAAGCATATGGTTGGCTGGGAGTTCTGACCTCCACAGCGAGGTTCCGGTAAATGGTTCTTGGTTCAGGATGATTCATGGGCTGTGTCTGGCAGACACACTTTGGGGATGAGAAGTGAGGTGCCTCCAGGACTATACAGTGGTTAAGGGACCATGTGTGGTTTGGGGTCCAATACAGTCTGGTTTTCACATCACCTTAGCCCTTCAGTAGATGTCCATGTCTTTCTGCCAGTTGCTCCATCTTCTGGAAACTCAGTCTCTCTTCTGTAATATGTACCATGTTGCAGGACCAAGGTTGATGAATTAATGAGCTCAGGGGACTGCCCCACTCATGTTGAGAATGACAGAAACAGTAGCTGTTTAGCTTTGTATCGAAAGCCATTACCTACCCACCCTCCCACCCAGCATTTCCTGAATATTCATTGGAAGGACTGATGCTAAAGATGAAGCTCAATACTTTGGCCACCTGATGCAAAGAGACGACTCATTGGAAAAGACCCTGATGTTGGGAAAAGTAGAAGGAGAAGGGGACAACAGAGTAAGAGAGGGTTGGATGGCATCACTGAGTCAGTGGACATGAATTTGAGCAAGCTCTGGGAGATGGTGAAGGACAGGCAAGCCTGGCACGCAGCAGTCTGGTGCAACCCAACCCCGGGACATTTGTTCCCCAGGCTGGGAAGCAGCCTGCTCCACAGAGCCCTCCTGGCCAGAAATGCACCGTCCTCCAGTTCCCACTCACTCTGTGTTCGTTCCCACCACCAGACATTTTTCACTCTATAATTACCCAGGCTAATTAAATAAATTGATCCGCTGATGTACACTCCACAGTCATTTCTGTGCTGTAATTTGGCTTTAATAGAATGAGAGGAAATGAAAGCCCTGGGTAGAAGTGGGATCTTTTAACTTTCAAGAAAAATAATTTTTTCAGGGGGTTTTGGTTCCCTGCATGTACATAATGTATGCCCTCACTGTCAGAGTTAACTGGCAAACAGCAGCTGTCTGGTGAGGAGAATAACCTGGGACCCCTTTTGTCATGAGAAACTCAGACCAATGTTGGCATTGACAGGATACTTGTAATTTTGGAGCGAAATAAGACTGGAAGCATATGGTTGGCTGGGAGTTCTGACCTCCACAGCGAGGTTCCGGTAAATGGTTCTTGGTTCAGGATGATTCATGGGCTGTGTCTGGCAGACACACTTTGGGGATGAGAAGTGAGGTGCCTCCAGGACTATACAGTGGTTAAGGGACCATGTGTGGTTTGGGGTCCAATACAGTCTGGTTTTCACATCACCTTAGCCCTTCAGTAGATGTCCATGTCTTTCTGCCAGTTGCTCCATCTTCTGGAAACTCAGTCTCTCTTCTGTAATATGTACCATGTTGCAGGACCAAGGTTGATGAATTAATGAGCTCAGGGGACTGCCCCACTCATGTTGAGAATGACAGAAACAGTAGCTGTTTAGCTTTGTATCGAAAGCCATTACCTACCCACCCTCCCACCCAGCATTTCCTGAATATTCATTGGAAGGACTGATGCTAAAGATGAAGCTCCAATACTTTGGCCACCTGATGCAAAGAGACGACTCATTGGAAAAGACCCTGATGTTGGGAAAAGTAGAAGGAGAAGGGGACAACAGAGTAAGAGAGGGTTGGATGGCATCACTGAGTCAGTGGACATGAATTTGAGCAAGCTCTGGGAGATGGTGAAGGACAGGCAAGCCTGGCACGCAGCAGTCTATGGGGTCACAAAGACTTGGACATGACTTGAGTGATTGAACTGAATGATTGACTGAACCATGAAGCAGGTGCTGTGCTGGTGGGACAGGACAACTGGACAGGCTTACTCAACAGGCTTAAGATGAGAATCTCTAAGGGGAGCCTGTTGCCCTGGTTTTGCCCACAGTGCGAGTCAGGACCTTGAGTGCATCAATCATGTATTACTGATTTATTTCCCTTTACCATGGCCAGACATGGCTCGAAGCACCTCACAGGTGCTAGATCAGTAAATGATGGTGGTTGTTATCTCTTGAGCCCTCTGCCAGAGATTGAATGTGCATGATGTCATTTTATCTTCCACCACCCTGTAAGGTAGGTACATAGATTATACCCCCTTTGGAGATAAGCAAAGTGAGGCTCAGAGCAGTTAAGTGATGAAGGTCACATGAGTAATGGGAGGGAAAGGCAGGACTTGAACTTGGGACCATGTGGTGCTAGGGTTTTAACCATCTTGTCAAACTGTCATCAAACATGGGGCTGAGGAGACTTCTCTGGTGGTCCAGTGGCTAAGACTCCATGTTCTGGAGTTCGATCCCTGGTCAAGAAACAACTAGATCTCATGTGCTGCACCTAAAGATCCTGCATCCTGCATCTAAGGCCTGGCACAGCCAATTAAATTAAATAAATATTTAAAAAATGGAGCTCAGGGTGATCACACAGAGCTCCCCAACTTACGTGTGAAGGCATACATTCAACTCAAGGTATTATGATGATAATGATGAAAGAACATTTTGTTGAACATGGTTAAGTCCTTGCCCTCTAGGGAGGCTTGTGTGCGATTTGCTTAATGCCGTGAACTTAGGAACTGTAAGACCCTCCAGCTAATGTCGCTGAGGGAGCGAGTCAGCTGGGACCCCTCGATCTCCAGGCCTGGGGAGTTGGCTTGCGTGCACCTTGTTATTCCCATGCCCTTGATGCCTGCGAGGACATGCCAGGATGGCACTGCTGTCATAGGCACTTTGTTGTCTTCTCCTGCAATGGGAATGACATTGATTGGTTGATTTCCCTCTCCTGAAGAGAAAAATCTTCCCTTAAGTACGCTTTGTTGTTGTTTAGTCACTCAGTTGTGTCCAACTCTTTTGCTACCCCATGGAGGGTAGCCAGCCAGACTCCTCTGTCCATGGAATTCTCCAGGCAAGAATACTGCAGTGGGTAGCCATTCCCTTTCCCAGGGGATCTTCCAAAGCCCAATGATCAAACCCAGGTCTCCTACAAGGCAAGCAGGTTCTTAACCATCTGAGCCACCTGGGAAACCTCAGTAATAAAGAATCTGCCTGTCAATGCAGGAGGCATAAGAGATGCAGGTTCAATCCCTCATGGAATCAAAAGACTTCTTTACTCTGGAGGAATTCCTGTGTGTGTGTGTGTGTGTGTGTGTGTGTGTGTATTTATCTGTCTATCGATATGGGTGTATTTGTGGGTATTCATGTGTGTCTGTGTACATGTGTGAGTGTGTATGCACATGTATACGAGTGTGTATATGTACGTGTGTGTGTGTGTGTGTGTAGATGAATGTGTGTGTGTGTGTTTCAGGCCATCCACACTTTTAAACAGTCCAGGTCAGTTGTTTGCCAGAATGTCCTGTTTGCAAATGTAGGATGGAGTTATCTGCTTGCTGCCTCTTGCTTGGACTCAGGTGAGCCATGTTGGCAGGAGTCCTGCATAAGCCATGCTATGACCTCGGTGCATCACATCAAGAGATGCATGATGTCAGCATGTGACTTTATCCTTGATGTTAAGGGAGAGGCATTTTAAAGTCACTTTGGTAAGAAGAGTCACTCCCTACTTGAAACCCAGGCTGGAAACTGATTTCCTTCTGAGAAACAGAATGCCATTGAGTCCCTGTGTGGGACCCCTGGGGGTCCTGTGCCAGAGGATGAGGTGAACAGACACAGTCCCTGCTCTCAGAGGGACTGGCGTCTGGAGGGAGTAGCTGCGGGACACATAAGCCCAGAGTGGCATGGTCGGTGGTGAAGGTGAGGGTCTGCATGGGGCAGGTCGGATGTAGGGGCTGTGGGTGTCCATCAGCGTCTTAGCTGATGACTGCTGAGTGCTGAAGGACCAGTCTCCTTGTTTCTTCTGGACCTACTGCCTTTTCTCTCTCCACTGCTTTTCGGTCTGCCTCTCTCTGTAACCTGTCTAACCACGAAATCTTCCCTTAAGTACGCTTTGTTGTTGTTTAGTCACTCAGTTGTGTCCAACTCTTTTGCTACCCCATGGAGGGTAGCCAGCCAGACTCCTCTGTCCATGGAATTCTCCAGGCAAGAATACTGCAGTGGGTAGCCATTCCCTTTCCCAGGGGATCTTCCAAAGCCCAATGATCAAACCCAGGTCTCCTACAAGGCAAGCAGGTTCTTAACCATCTGAGCCACCTGGGAAACCTCAGTAATAAAGAATCTGCCTGTCAATGCAGGAGGCATAAGAGATGCAGGTTCAATCCCTCATGGAATCAAAAGACTTCTTTACTCTGGAGGAATTCCTGTGTGTGTGTGTGTGTGTGTGTGTGTGTGTGTGTATTTATCTGTCTATCGATATGGGTGTATTTGTGGGTATTCATGTGTGTCTGTGTACATGTGTGAGTGTGTATGCACATGTATACGAGTGTGTATATGTACGTGTGTGTGTGTGTAGATGAATGTGTGTGTGTGTGTTTCAGGCCATCCACACTTTTAAACAGTCCAGGTCAGTTGTTTGCCAGAATGTCCTGTTTGCAAATGTAGGATGGAGTTATCTGCTTGCTGCCTCTTGCTTGGACTCAGGTGAGCCATGTTGGCAGGAGTCCTGCATAAGCCATGCTATGACCTCGGTGCATCACATCAAGAGATGCATGATGTCAGCATGTGACTTTATCCTTGATGTTAAGGGAGAGGCATTTTAAAGTCACTTTGGTAAGAAGAGTCACTCCCTACTTGAAACCCAGGCTGGAAACTGATTTCCTTCTGAGAAACAGAATGCCATAGAGTCCTGTGTGGGACCCTGGGGTCCTGTGCCAGAGGATGAGGTGAACAGACACAGTCCCTGCTCTCAGAGGGACTGGCGTCTGGAGGGAGTAGCTGCGGGACACATAAGCCCAGAGTGGCATGGTCGGTGGTGAAGGTGAGGGTCTGCATGGGGCAGGTCGGATGTAGGGGCTGTGGGTGTCCATCAGCGTCTTAGCTGATGACTGCTGAGTGCTGAAGGACCAGTCTCCTTGTTTCTTCTGGACCTACTGCCTTTTCTCTCTCCACTGCTTTTCGGTCTGCCTCTCTCTGTAACCTGTCTAACCACGAAAAGTGATGGACTTGAATTACAGCCCTGCCTGCACCCCTGGGGGGCCGTGTGACCTCAGGCAGGTTGTCCCACCCTGCCCGGTGCCAGTTTTCTCTCGTGGGATGGAGTTCCAGGAGCTTCGTCGCCAATAGGGTGGCTGTGGCAATAGAGCATGGCCGTACCTGCTGTGCAGGGCCTGGTGGAGATGGAACCAATGCATTTGCGCTTTTACTGTTTTTCTCTTTAATCTCCAGCTGTTTTCCAGGCTTCATCCTCTGTACAAAATGTATTTGTCAGCTCTTCATCCCAATGGCTTCACTGGGTAGGACATGTCTCTTTGGAGCACACTGTCTTGGGTGCAGCCCTGCCCACAGGGCAGACCTCAGAGAGTTTCACTGATTTCAAATGTACCAGGGAAGACTGGGACAAAGAGACCTGCCCTGGGGCAGTCCATGGTTCCAAAGATTTGAACGCAATTTAGCCACTGAATAACAGCAACAAGGGAAGGTTGGAAGGAGTGGAGAGTCCAACCCCACCCAAGGAGACCTTCTCAGACTCTTGTCACCTGAGTCACTGGTCAGCATGAGCTGGGAAGCCCTGGGTGGCTTTGGCTGGCATAGATAGGGAGTCATTCAGGGCCCTATGATTTGGTCTGTGACCGGTAGAGACTGGAAGGGGTGTGTGTGTGTGTAGGGGTGTGTGTGTATGTGAGAGAGAATTCTGAAGTCCCCACAGCAGTTCCTTTCAAACTTTAACGTTCATTCATATGAATCCCTTAAGATCTTGTAAACATGCACATTCTGATTCAGTAGGTCTGGGGTGGGGCCTGAGTGTCTGCATTTCTAACAAGCCCCCAGGTGATGCTGATGTTGCTGGCTCATGGACTACGGCCCAGGCTTTGGTTCCAGCTCATGCTAAGGTCTAATAGTGTCCCTGTCCTTGGAGTCTGACCTGCCCAGAGTGGCATGGTCGGTGGTGAAGGTGAGGGTCTGCATGGGGCAGGTCGGATGTAGGGGCTGTGGGTGTCCATCAGCGTCTTAGCTGATGACTGCTGAGTGCTGAAGGACCAGTCTCCTTGTTTCTTCTGGACCTACTGCCTTTTCTCTCTCCACTGCTTTTCGGTCTGCCTCTCTCTGTAACCTGTCTAACCACGAAAAGTGATGGACTTGAATTACAGCCCTGCCTGCACCCCTGGGGGGCCGTGTGACCTCAGGCAGGTTGTCCCACCCTGCCCGGTGCCAGTTTTCTCTCGTGGGATGGAGTTCCAGGAGCTTCGTCGCCAATAGGGTGGCTGTGGCAATAGAGCATGGCCGTACCTGCTGTGCAGGGCCTGGTGGAGATGGAACCAATGCATTTGCGCTTTTACTGTTTTTCTCTTTAATCTCCAGCTGTTTTCCAGGCTTCATCCTCTGTACAAAATGTATTTGTCAGCTCTTCATCCCAATGGCTTCACTGGGTAGGACATGTCTCTTTGGAGCACACTGTCTTGGGTGCAGCCCTGCCCACAGGGCAGACCTCAGAGAGTTTCACTGATTTCAAATGTACCAGGGAAGACTGGGACAAAGAGACCTGCCCTGGGGCAGTCCATGGTTCCAAAGATTTGAACGCAATTTAGCCACTGAATAACAGCAACAAGGGAAGGTTGGAAGGAGTGGAGAGTCCAACCCCACCCAAGGAGACCTTCTCAGACTCTTGTCACCTGAGTCACTGGTCAGCATGAGCTGGGAAGCCCTGGGTGGCTTTGGCTGGCATAGATAGGGAGTCATTCAGGGCCCTATGATTTGGTCTGTGACCGGTAGAGACTGGAAGGGGTGTGTGTGTGTAGGGGTGTGTGTGTATGTGAGAGAGAATTCTGAAGTCCCCACAGCAGTTCCTTTCAAACTTTAACGTTCATTCATATGAATCCCTTAAGATCTTGTAAACATGCACATTCTGATTCAGTAGGTCTGGGGTGGGGCCTGAGTGTCTGCATTTCTAACAAGCCCCCAGGTGATGCTGATGTTGCTGGCTCATGGACTACGGCCCAGGCTTTGGTTCCAGCTCATGCTAAGGTCTAATAGTGTCCCTGTCCTTGGAGTCTGACCTGCCAGACACAGAATACATCTGTATCCTTGGCTGAAATTGTTCCCTTTCCATGAGCTATCACAGGAAATATCTGTTCTCTGAAACTGAGATTCCGAACCACAATGTACCCGGTCAGACCTCTGTGCTGAGGTCATGGGCCCACAGCTCTTGTCTCAGGACGTGATTAATTGCCTGTATGTCTGATCCCACTATCAGTAGAGTCCAGAGACCAGGTCACGGGCTTCTTGTAGCCACGTTGTGTCTTGTTCATCACCATTTCCCCTGGACCTGGTACCTAGGCAATGTGGAAGAAAGGTTTGTTGTATGAATAAAAGAAAGAATGTCACATAAAATGCAGAAGTCCCAAGGGGAAATCCTGGCTCCAGCAATGACTTTCTGACTCAGCCTTTTTATTTATGAAATTGTTATGCCATTTGTGGCAAGTGTGCTGTTGAGAATATGACCCATTGTATTCCTCAGCATCCTTTTGTCTTTACATTGTTCAGCACTAAGAAAGATTTGTTTGCTTGATCATGTTTCTGTTTTGGCTTTGCCTAATAGGAAGCTTACAGTCCAATTTGTGGTTTAATTAGTAGTTTGGTAGGGCTTCAAGGATCTCATTTTATTGTCTGTTCTTGACTTGTTTCATTTTTTATTCTTCCTGGTACCTTTTCTTATTTATATATGTGTATTTTTCATCTGTTCTTTAAATGATGTTTGAAATCCTCGATGGAGTCCAGGTCTAGCGGAAGCCCTGGGTGGCTTTGGCTGGCATAGATAGGGAGTCATTCAGGGCCCTATGATTTGGTCTGTGACCGGTAGAGACTGGAAGGGGTGTGTGTGTGTGTAGGGGTGTGTGTGTATGTGAGAGAGAATTCTGAAGTCCCCACAGCAGTTCCTTTCAAACTTTAACGTTCATTCATATGAATCCCTTAAGATCTTGTAAACATGCACATTCTGATTCAGTAGGTCTGGGGTGGGGCCTGAGTGTCTGCATTTCTAACAAGCCCCCAGGTGATGCTGATGTTGCTGGCTCATGGACTACGGCCCAGGCTTTGGTTCCAGCTCATGCTAAGGTCTAATAGTGTCCCTGTCCTTGGAGTCTGACCTGCCAGACACAGAATACATCTGTATCCTTGGCTGAAATTGTTCCCTTTCCATGAGCTATCACAGGAAATATCTGTTCTCTGAAACTGAGATTCCGAACCACAATGTACCAGTCAGACCTCTGTGCTGATGTCATGGGCCCACAGCTCTTGTCTCAGGACGTGATTAATTGCCTGTATGTCTGATCCCACTATCAGTAGAGTCCAGAGACCAGGTCACGGGCTTCTTGTAGCCACGTTGTGTCTTGTTCATCACCATTTCCCCTGGACCTGGTACCTAGGCAATGTGGAAGAAAGGTTTGTTGTATGAATAAAAGAAAGAATGTCACATAAAATGCAGAAGTCCCAAGGGGAAATCCTGGCTCCAGCAATGACTTTCTGACTCAGCCTTTTTATTTATGAAATTGTTATGCCATTTGTGGCAAGTGTGCTGTTGAGAATATGACCCATTGTATTCCTCAGCATCCTTTTGTCTTTACATTGTTCAGCACTAAGAAAGATTTGTTTGCTTGATCATGTTTCTGTTTTGGCTTTGCCTAATAGGAAGCTTACAGTCCAATTTGTGGTTTAATTAGTAGTTTGGTAGGGCTTCAAGGATCTCATTTTATTGTCTGTTCTTGACTTGTTTCATTTTTTATTCTTCCTGGTACCTTTTCTTATTTATATATGTGTATTTTTCATCTGTTCTTTAAATGATGTTTGAAATCCTCGATGGAATGAGATGGGATATAAATCATATAAAAATGACAATGAGTAATGATAATAATAATGAGTTTGGAATACACAGAGAGTTGCTAGGGGACTTTATTAGTTTCCTAAGACTGCCAGACACACTTGGGGGCTCACCCAACCTACATTTTTATCTCACAGTTCTGGAGGCTGGAGTCCCAAGATTAAGGTGTGGGCAGGATTAATTCCTTCTTAGAGCTGTGAGGAACAGTCTGTGCCATGCCTTCCTCTTAGCTTCTGCTGGTTAGCTGGCAGTCTTTGGTGTCCTTAGCTTGAAAATGCATCTCCCCGATATCTGCCTAAATCTTTACATCCTGTTCTCCCTGGATGCATGTCTGTCTCCAAGTTGCCCTTTTTAGAAGGACACCAGTCATATTGGAAGAGAGCCCACCCTACTCCAGTATGACCCCATCTAAACTCATTATGTCTACCATGACCCTGTTTTCAAATGTCACCTTCTGAAGTAATGAGAGAGGTTAGGACCTCAGCATGTGAATTTGTGTATGTGTGGGTGGTGGTGGGGGCACAATTCAATCTATAACAGAGATCTTGTTTTTTTAATTAATTTTTGTTAATTCGTGGAAAATTGCTTTAAATTTTGTGTTGGTTTCTGCCATACTACAATGTGAATTGATCATAATTATATATATGTATATGTATATGTATATATGTATCCCTTCCCTTCTGAGCCTCCCACTCCTTCCACTGTCCCACCTCTCAGGGTTATCACAGAGTGCTAGGCTGGGCTCTGTAACAGGTATCTTCAGTAAACAGTTTCCTCTTTGGACCTCAGTCTTATCCTCTGTAAAATGGGGATTGCTGGAACGGATGATCTTTAAGCCACTTTCTAATTCTGACCTTTGATGTTTCTTTTTTTTCTTTTTTTAAAAAATTCTTTATTTTAAAGGTTTTACAGAGTTTGGTAGGGCTTCAAGGATCTCATTTTATTGTCTGTTCTTGACTTGTTTCATTTTTTATTCTTCCTGGTACCTTTTCTTATTTATATATGTGTATTTTTCATCTGTTCTTTAAATGATGTTTGAAATCCTCGATGGAATGAGATGGGATATAAATCATATAAAAATGACAATGAGTAATGATAATAATAATGAGTTTGGAATACACAGAGAGTTGCTAGGGGACTTTATTAGTTTCCTAAGACTGCCAGACACACTTGGGGGCTCACCCAACCTACATTTTTATCTCACAGTTCTGGAGGCTGGAGTCCCAAGATTAAGGTGTGGGCAGGATTAATTCCTTCTTAGAGCTGTGAGGAACAGTCTGTGCCATGCCTTCCTCTTAGCTTCTGCTGGTTAGCTGGCAGTCTTTGGTGTCCTTAGCTTGAAAATGCATCTCCCCGATATCTGCCTAAATCTTTACATCCTGTTCTCCCTGGATGCATGTCTGTCTCCAAGTTGCCCTTTTTAGAAGGACACCAGTCATATTGGAAGAGAGCCCACCCTACTCCAGTATGACCCCATCTAAACTCATTATGTCTACCATGACCCTGTTTTCAAATGTCACCTTCTGAAGTAATGAGAGAGGTTAGGACCTCAGCATGTGAATTTGTGTATGTGTGGGTGGTGGTGGGGGCACAATTCAATCTATAACAGAGATCTTGTTTTTTTAATTAATTTTTGTTAATTCGTGGAAAATTGCTTTAAATTTTGTGTTGGTTTCTGCCATACTACAATGTGAATTGATCATAATTATATATATGTATATGTATATGTATATATGTATCCCTTCCCTTCTGAGCCTCCCACTCCTTCCACTGTCCCACCTCTCAGGGTTATCACAGAGTGCTAGGCTGGGCTCTGTAACAGGTATCTTCAGTAAACAGTTTCCTCTTTGGACCTCAGTCTTATCCTCTGTAAAATGGGGATTGCTGGAACGGATGATCTTTAAGCCACTTTCTAATTCTGACCTTTGATGTTTCTTTTTTTTCTTTTTTTAAAAAATTCTTTATTTTAAAGGTTTTACAGAGTTTTGTTGTTCACAGACATGTATGTTCCCAGATCAGTCATATGCATATCCACAGTCCCCACCCTCCCCAGTTCTCCCCATCCCACCCCTCCAGACCTTCGCCCCAAGCCATTGTAAGCTCTCCTATTCCCTTAGCACTATGACACTAGCTATCTTTTCCACACATAACAGTATAGGTTTCCATGTTACTCCCTCCATACTTCCCCATCCCTATTTCTTCCCCACAATGTCCCTATGTCTATGCTCTGTCTGTTTTTCCATGAGTTCCCTACGTGTGTTATCAAGACCGTCCTACTAGATTCCATATATGTGTGTTAGTATACTGTATTTGTCTTTTTCTTTTTGACTTACTTCACTTTTTATGATAGGTTCTAGAGCCAGCCACTTCATTAGGACTGTGTCTTCTGCATTTCTTTTAACAGCTGAGTAGTATTCCATTGTATATATGTACCAAAGCTTCTGTATCCATTCATTCGTCGATGGACATCTAGGTTGCTTCCATGTTCTGGCTATTGTATAGAGAGCTGCAAAAATGATCCCTTTTCTTTGCTACCCGTCTAGAGTCTTTGTTCCAGTGGGAATGCAATCTAAAAAATAAATTGACTTTAAAGCTTCGTCAGTGATCTCTCATGGGCATTTGCTTATTCAAAGGACTCTTCAAAGATTGAGCAATTGCTGTCCTGTAAGACAGGTGATTCCTTTGGGTACAGAGGCAGTTATGGACGTTGCTCTACTGCGTCTTCTTCAACCCACGTCTGTAGCACTACTGCATCTGCCTGGCCAGCTCCATGCACTGCTGACATTCTCTGGGAAGGCTGGAGGTTGAGGGATAACAAGAGGATCAGCCCTCTCCTGCGATTGCCGCTGTAGATGCGAGGGCTGCTGTGCATGGGGAGTACGTCAGGGCCAGGCAGCTCCATCTGTGTTCTGCGGCTCGAGACTGAACCTGGAAGCATTTTCCTGTGGGAGGAAAGGTGCTGGACTGGCTGGCTTGCCAGAAGCCTCCTCTCGGACCAAGTAGGTCTGTACACGTATCCCATCTATGGAGGCTCTGGGAGTGAATGGATCCTCCTTTACCCCAGGGATCAGCTTTGCACTGCCCTGGGCTGAGCCTGATGCCCTGAGTGAGTTAAAACTCAGGATGTCTGCTCATGCACCCCCAAGAGGGGTGTCTGATTTACCATCTTTGGTTGTAAACAGCAGAGGCTATTGTGACTAACGTAAGAAAGAATGGGACTTAATTGCAAGGATGTAGGGGAGCTCCCAGGGCGGAAGCGAATTCTGGAGACCCCTCCAGAAGGTCTCCACAGTTGACATTGCCCAGCAGTCTCACCTGGGATCAATGGATGGTAAAAATCAATGAAAACATGCCCCCAGGTCTCCCAGCTTTATTGCTCAAGCTCAGTTTAAACAACCTTATGATAGGCAGAGTTTATAGCTTGTTCCCTAATGGTACAAGCACCTCACGAGGAAGATCTAGTGATTGAAGCATCCAGAACCCTGTTTGGCTTCTGTGGTGACAAGGCATGTACCCCAATGGATATTCATGCCAGGACCACACATAGTCTGGAGAGAGACATCGACAACTTGAAAAAGGCTGTGGTGACCACAGAGCACTACTTACGTGCTCGACACTCAGCATCCTGGACATTTAACCTCCATGACAGTGCAGGGGTCCTATGATTTCTTCAGCTTTTGTGATTTAGAGGAAATAGAGGCTTGAGGAGAGGTTAAGTGCCTTACCAGTGAGTCAAAGGCCAAGCTGGGATTTGAACCGAAGTCTGTGCAGGTCCACGGGCTTTCCAGGTGGCACAGTGGTAAAGAATCCGCCGGCCAGTGCAGAAGGTGCAAGAGACATGGATTTTACGCATCTGTGTTCATGACATTCTCTGGGAAGGCTGGAGGTTGAGGGATAACAAGAGGATCAGCCCTCTCCTGCGATTGCCGCTGTAGATGCGAGGGCTGCTGTGCATGGGGAGTACGTCAGGGCCAGGCAGCTCCATCTGTGTTCTGCGGCTCGAGACTGAACCTGGAAGCATTTTCCTGTGGGAGGAAAGGTGCTGGACTGGCTGGCTTGCCAGAAGCCTCCTCTCGGACCAAGTAGGTCTGTACACGTATCCCATCTATGGAGGCTCTGGGAGTGAATGGATCCTCCTTTACCCCAGGGATCAGCTTTGCACTGCCCTGGGCTGAGCCTGATGCCCTGAGTGAGTTAAAACTCAGGATGTCTGCTCATGCACCCCCAAGAGGGGTGTCTGATTTACCATCTTTGGTTGTAAACAGCAGAGGCTATTGTGACTAACGTAAGAAAGAATGGGACTTAATTGCAAGGATGTAGGGGAGCTCCCAGGGCGGAAGCGAATTCTGGAGACCCCTCCAGAAGGTCTCCACAGTTGACATTGCCCAGCAGTCTCACCTGGGATCAATGGATGGTAAAAATCAATGAAAACATGCCCCCAGGTCTCCCAGCTTTATTGCTCAAGCTCAGTTTAAACAACCTTATGATAGGCAGAGTTTATAGCTTGTTCCCTAATGGTACAAGCACCTCACGAGGAAGATCTAGTGATTGAAGCATCCAGAACCCTGTTTGGCTTCTGTGGTGACAAGGCATGTACCCCAATGGATATTCATGCCAGGACCACACATAGTCTGGAGAGAGACATCGACAACTTGAAAAAGGCTGTGGTGACCACAGAGCACTACTTACGTGCTCGACACTCAGCATCCTGGACATTTAACCTCCATGACAGTGCAGGGGTCCTATGATTTCTTCAGCTTTTGTGATTTAGAGGAAATAGAGGCTTGAGGAGAGGTTAAGTGCCTTACCAGTGAGTCAAAGGCCAAGCTGGGATTTGAACCGAAGTCTGTGCAGGTCCACGGGCTTTCCAGGTGGCACAGTGGTAAAGAATCCGCCGGCCAGTGCAGAAGGTGCAAGAGACATGGATTTGATCCCTGGACTGAGAAGATGCCCTGGGGGTGGAAACAGAAGCCCCACTCCCATCTTCTTGCCTAGGAAATCCCATGGAGAGAAGAACCTGGCGGGCTACAGTCCACGGGGCCACCAAGAGTCGAACATGACTGAGCACAGTATACACATGCTCTGTGAAGACCCAATTACTTTTTTAAATTTAAAAAAATTTTTAAACATTTATTTTTATTTATTTATCTTTTAGGGGGTGAGGTGGGGATGGAGGGGGATGGGCAGGCCACTTCTATTGGTCTTTCATTTATCTATTTTCATCCGTCTTTGTTCTTTGGCCCGTGTGGGCCTCCCATTGCGGTGGCCTCTGTTATCGCAGAGCACTGGCTCTGGGCACATACACTCCAGAGCTCTGGCTTGGTAATTGGACACATCAGTCCAACCGCTCTGTGGCACGTGGGATCTTCCCAGGCCAGGGATCAAACCGGTGCCCCTTGCACTGCAAGGCGGTGTCCTTACCCACTGGACTACCAGGGAAGCCCCTAATTACTTTTATTGGTGATGAGCTTCTGACTTCTGATGCTGCCAGTTTTTCCCAATATGGTGAGAAGAAGAGCTGTAAACATGAGCACAGTTGCTGTCCAGGGATTCTTGCAGTTCTTGGCCCCAGAAATAGGTTAAGGAGTGGGCCAATTGGCTAGCTGCCTAGAGGGCTAGGTTATAAAACAACCCCAGAGGTATACTAGAAGGAGATGGTGTGTTCCTTTGACCATCATCCCTCTTGTCAAAAGGGGCCATCAGAGATGGGGTGGGTGGACTTTGATCACCAGCTTGGGAGTGAGGAGCAACCACATAATTTTCAGCGTCCAGGGCAAAACAAAAACGTGACACCTCATGTTTAAAAATGAATTCCCAGAAGGCAACCATGGAACATGTGTGACCACTCAGGTTGCACAATCTTTGGGTCCAGCCCCGGGCTTGGGATGACAAATGATGGTTGTTGAACCTGATCAAGAAGGGCTGTCCTGGAAGGGGAGTTTGGGGGACAATGGATACATGTATATGTATGGCCGGGCCCCCTTTTTTTTTGGAGAAGCCAAGCGGGATTGCCCAAGGTCCACGGGCTTTCCAGGTGGCACAGTGGTAAAGAATCCGCCGGCCAGTGCAGAAGGTGCAAGAGACATGGATTTGATCCCTGGACTGAGAAGATGCCCTGGGGGTGGAAACAGAAGCCCCACTCCCATCTTCTTGCCTAGGAAATCCCATGGAGAGAAGAACCTGGCGGGCTACAGTCCACGGGGCCACCAAGAGTCGAACATGACTGAGCACAGTATACACATGCTCTGTGAAGACCCAATTACTTTTTTAAATTTAAAAAAATTTTTAAACATTTATTTTTATTTATTTATCTTTTAGGGGGTGAGGTGGGGATGGAGGGGGATGGGCAGGCCACTTCTATTGGTCTTTCATTTATCTATTTTCATCCGTCTTTGTTCTTTGGCCCGTGTGGGCCTCCCATTGCGGTGGCCTCTGTTATCGCAGAGCACTGGCTCTGGGCACATACACTCCAGAGCTCTGGCTTGGTAATTGGACACATCAGTCCAACCGCTCTGTGGCACGTGGGATCTTCCCAGGCCAGGGATCAAACCGGTGCCCCTTGCACTGCAAGGCGGTGTCCTTACCCACTGGACTACCAGGGAAGCCCCTAATTACTTTTATTGGTGATGAGCTTCTGACTTCTGATGCTGCCAGTTTTTCCCAATATGGTGAGAAGAAGAGCTGTAAACATGAGCACAGTTGCTGTCCAGGGATTCTTGCAGTTCTTGGCCCCAGAAATAGGTTAAGGAGTGGGCCAATTGGCTAGCTGCCTAGAGGGCTAGGTTATAAAACAACCCCAGAGGTATACTAGAAGGAGATGGTGTGTTCCTTTGACCATCATCCCTCTTGTCAAAAGGGGCCATCAGAGATGGGGTGGGTGGACTTTGATCACCAGCTTGGGAGTGAGGAGCAACCACATAATTTTCAGCGTCCAGGGCAAAACAAAAACGTGACACCTCATGTTTAAAAATGAATTCCCAGAAGGCAACCATGGAACATGTGTGACCACTCAGGTTGCACAATCTTTGGGTCCAGCCCCGGGCTTGGGATGACAAATGATGGTTGTTGAACCTGATCAAGAAGGGCTGTCCTGGAAGGGGAGTTTGGGGGACAATGGATACATGTATATGTATGGCCGGGCCCCTTTGCTGTCCCCCTGAAACTATCACATAAGTATTCTTTGGCTATTTGTTGTTTAATCGCTAAGTCATGTCTGACTCTTTGTGATTTCATGGTCTGCAGCACACTAGGCTTCCCTGTCCTTAACCATCTCCCAGAGCTTGCTCAAACTCATGTCCATTGAGTCAGTGATGCCATCCAACCATCTCAGCCTCTGTTATCCCCTTTTCCGCCTGCCCTCAATCTTTCCCAGCACTAGGGTCTTTTCCATTGAGTCAGATCTTTCTATCAGGTGGCCAAAGTATTGGAGCTTCAGCCTCATTCCTTCCAGTGAATATTCAGGGTTGATTTCCTTTAGGATTGACTGGTTTGATCCCCTTGCTGTCCAAGGGATCTCAGGAGTTGTCTCCATACTCCAATATAAATTAAAAAATTAGGAAATCATATATATATATATATATATATATGCACACACACACATACACACACACACACACATATATATATATATCTATATATCTATATATCTATATATCTATATATATATATATAAACACACACACATACTGACTCCTCTCTTATCCTTTTTGCGCCATTTCCTCAGAGCTACTGAGAGGGTGTCTCCTCAGCTATAGTTTTCAATGTGATCCTGAATAAAACTGAAACTCATTAAAAAAAGAAAAGCCATCCCAGTTGCCTGCAGAGCTCAAGAGGCCACTGAGGTCACTGTGGACCAGAGAAGGTACTTCTGGGGCTGCAGGATGGCCTCTGTCCAACACACAGTTCATGAGTGACCACAGGAATTGTCTCAAGATTCTAGAGCAGCTTTAATAGCAGGTGGATAGTGTGCAGGTAACATTCTGTGAGCAGAGCCAGTGAGGATGCCACCACAGTTAACATCTTGAGTAACATTAAGAGCCAGCAACATGCCAGGCTCATTGCAGAAGTTATCTTGTTTAACTCTGCCCTCCCTCTTCAGCTTTAGTCATGAGAGCTTTCTTTCACACCTCCAAAGTGCATGGAATTCAACACTTCCAAGGAGCCACTTTGCTCTGTCTGGAGCATTCTTCATTTTTCTCCCTCCCTGCAGACCCCACCCTTCAGGTCTCAGCTGATCTGAACTTTTCAACCCCCAAGACGGTGTAACACCTTGTGCTTTGGGATGGTGCTGGACTTCTGAGGTTGCTCAGTAGTTAAGAATCTGCCTTGAATGCAGGAGATGTAGAGGTGCAGGTTTGATCCCTGGGTTGGGAAGATCCCCTGTAGGAGGGCATAGCCACCCACTCCAGTATTCTTAGTTGAAGAATCCCATGCATAGAGGAGCCTGGCCGACTACAGTCCACTTCTGTACACAGTAGAAAATTACTTGATTATCTCAGGAGTTTTGGTGGCCAAAGTATTGGAGCTTCAGCCTCATTCCTTCCAGTGAATATTCAGGGTTGATTTCCTTTAGGATTGACTGGTTTGATCCCCTTGCTGTCCAAGGGATCTCAGGAGTTGTCTCCATACTCCAATATAAATTAAAAAATTAGGAAATCATATATATATATATATATATATATATACACACACATACACACACACACACACATATATATATATATCTATATATCTATATATCTATATATCTATATATATATATATAAACACACACACATACTGACTCCTCTCTTATCCTTTTTGCGCCATTTCCTCAGAGCTACTGAGAGGGTGTCTCCTCAGCTATAGTTTTCAATGTGATCCTGAATAAAACTGAAACTCATTAAAAAAAGAAAAGCCATCCCAGTTGCCTGCAGAGCTCAAGAGGCCACTGAGGTCACTGTGGACCAGAGAAGGTACTTCTGGGGCTGCAGGATGGCCTCTGTCCAACACACAGTTCATGAGTGACCACAGGAATTGTCTCAAGATTCTAGAGCAGCTTTAATAGCAGGTGGATAGTGTGCAGGTAACATTCTGTGAGCAGAGCCAGTGAGGATGCCACCACAGTTAACATCTTGAGTAACATTAAGAGCCAGCAACATGCCAGGCTCATTGCAGAAGTTATCTTGTTTAACTCTGCCCTCCCTCTTCAGCTTTAGTCATGAGAGCTTTCTTTCACACCTCCAAAGTGCATGGAATTCAACACTTCCAAGGAGCCACTTTGCTCTGTCTGGAGCATTCTTCATTTTTCTCCCTCCCTGCAGACCCCACCCTTCAGGTCTCAGCTGATCTGAACTTTTCAACCCCCAAGACGGTGTAACACCTTGTGCTTTGGGATGGTGCTGGACTTCTGAGGTTGCTCAGTGGTTAAGAATCTGCCTTGAATGCAGGAGATGTAGAGGTGCAGGTTTGATCCCTGGGTTGGGAAGATCCCCTGTAGGAGGGCATAGCCACCCACTCCAGTATTCTTAGTTGAAGAATCCCATGCATAGAGGAGCCTGGCCGACTACAGTCCACTTCTGTACACAGTAGAAAATTACTTGATTATTGTCTGCTTGTCTGCTTCCCTGCACTTCTACATCCTTGGGGCAGGGACCCTGTCTGTCTGATTGTTATTTCACCAGGATCAGAAGAAGCAGGAGTACCTCCCTTGGGCAGCCAGGGGTTCCCGGGGAACTTCATTTCTCAGTTGCTTGAATGATTTTGTCTACTCACTTCTCTGCCAAGATATTTGCTCAGCTGGGCCATGCATATGTATGGAGCTCTCCCCTGGAATCATTGCTCTCAAATGGTCTCCTTTTTCATCCTAGTCAGAGAGTCCACAAGTGAATTCACAATTGCACTGTTGGTTTTTTCCAAGAGGAGGAAAAAAACCAACCTGGAGCTGATAGTTCTTCCTTCCCTCCCTTGGGAATTCCTGACTCCAGTTACCAGACGCAGAAGCCAGCAGCCAGATCCCCTTAATTAGGAAAGCGTTGGAGGGTGTTTTGAAAAATGTCAGTGCTCAGGTCGCCTATACCTTTATTAATTTTTAAGTTTCCTTCACATTTATTTAGGGACAACTCCTTCTAGAAGTCCCAACCAAGTGCTAAGTTTTAACTTGAATTTTTGCTGGTCTGAGACATGAAGGTGCCAATGGTCTCCCAGTGTGAACAGGGAGGCACAGAGCCTCTGGGTTGGTCTTTTTTCTTTCCTTCCTGAAGACATAAAGGTTTTTCTGCATCTGTCACTCATTTTCTAGTGAAATAAGTTGCTGATCGACTTGGCGAAACCTAAGAAACATTCCAGCTCCAATTACTGGCTGCCAAGGGAATTACTCAGCCAAGGAACCTGCATCTCTGGCCCCCATTGCTGACAGTCTGGCAGGAGGGCCAGCTTCTTATGTTCCTAGAGAAGGTTTCTCTCTCCGTGATGATAGTCACCTCATTCTCTGTCTAAAAATGTCCCCTCAATGAACCTTAGAAATGCCACTCTTTGAAGTTCATTCTTTTGGGCCTAGCCCTTCCATTCTCGTGGCATCTTCAGAAGCCTTGGGTACTTACTTCTCTTTAGGATGCTCCAGCCAGCCAATAAAAAGCTAAAAGACTGAGCCCACTTTGTGCCAGAACACCCCTAAGAGCTTTCCTGTCTGAGGTCTGGCTGTTCTCATTTCTCACTGATGAAGGGCCACTCCCAGGGGTGTCACTCTGCAACTCCCAACCTGCCCAGAACACAAGTTGACCATGCTTCTGGGCTGGAAGATGGGGCCAGTCAATGTGGGTGAGAACTGTCCGTGAAGCTGCTGTGGTGGCCGAGCTGGCCTGCATGGGCTCTAAGCCCATCTGATATATGGAGAGCAGGGAAGAAGTTACCCAGAGTGACATCAATACTGTGGTTGGAGTATTAGATTCCTCCACCCCACCCCCACCATGGGTGCTCCTGCATTATTTCAAACTTTAATTAAAGAGCCCTCCTAACTAACATTTATTAAATGTTTACTTGTTGCCACACATTGTGTTAACACTTTCTGTATGTTATTTCACATAATTCTCACAGCCACCCCAAGAAGCTAAAGACCATTATTATCATGATGTTGAAAATGAGCAGCTTCCCACCTTCAGAAAGAAGCAGAACAAAATAGCCAACCTGGGTCTGTTTTCTGAATAGCAGTGCTTAACCTCTAGTCTGGCAAAGCTAAAACCCATCTGTGAAATGAGGAGAGGGTTTCCCACTCACTGTTAGAATGACAGACCCCAGGCAATGAGAAGATCGACTTGCTCACTTGACCTTGGGTGAGAAGGAGTTTCCCATTCCTTATCCCAATGAGATGTTATGGGTTCCACGAGGGTCCTTCATAGTCAGAGAGGATCATTAAGTGAGAAAGGTGACCATGGTCAGAGAGACCCACACGAGCTCCCACTGGTAACAAATCAGGTCAAACCATATTTGTCACAGACGCATGACAGATGGTAATTCCCTGCTCTCATATCCAACCTCTGGGAGCTATATTGTTGAATGATGTCACTGCATAATGTTTGAAGCCACTAATGTGATTATCTTGAATCGTTGGAGAAACACGAGGTTTGAGCAGATTTCATAATAACTTTCTTTACACTTGCGACTGCATTTTCATCTCTCAGTTCTGTTCTTGTACAAGGAAAACCTTCCAGTGTCTTCTGCTTGGCTACTGCAATATTAATGCTGATAAGAATTGCTTTGTGTCAAGGCAACTAGCCGGTGTGGGTGTGTGTACCCTCCTCCCTTCCTGGTTTTTCCTAAGTAAAGAGTAGTAAAGGGGCTTCCCTGGTGGTCCAGTGGGTAAGGACACCGCCTTGCAGTGCAAGGGGCGCCGGTTTGATCCCTGGTCTGGGAAGATCCCGCATGCTGCAGAGCAGCTGGACTGATGTGTCCAATTACCGAGCTGGAGCTCTGGAGTGTATGTGCCCAGAGCCAGTGCTCTGCGACAACAGAGGCCACTGTGATGGGAGGCCCACATGGGCCAAAGAGCAAAGATGGATGAAAATAGATAAATGAAAGACCAATAGAAGTGGCCTGCTTGCCCCTCTCCCTCACCAACACGCTACCCCTGCCCCCACAAAAAAAGAGTAGTAAAGACAATAGCCTACCTTTACAGCAACATAAAATGACATTTATTTAGAGGAACTTTAGATGAAAGCATGCTTCCTTCATACTGGGTAATCTAATTCAGCAAGTCTTACTTAGCTTTTATTTCCAATTATTTAACAAGCAGTGGTACACTTTTTTTTTTTGGCCACTTCTATTGGTCTTTCATTTATTTATTTTTGTCCATCTTTGTTCTTTGGACTGTGTGGGACTCCCATCACAGTGGCCTCTCCAGGTGCATGCACTCCAGAGCTCCGGCTCAGTAGCTGGACACATCAGTCCAGCCGCTCCGCGGCACATGGGATCTTCCCAGGCCAAGGATTGAACTGGTGCCCCTTGCACTGCAAGGTGGTGTCTTTACCCACTGGACCACCAGGAAAGCCCTACATTTTTAAAAAAATTCTTACCATCATGCACATTTCTAAATTCTGTTTAAGAAACCAAAGGCCAAATCCCATCCTTTAAAGAAATCTGATCCTCACAGGGGGCAGGACAAGGCTGACCTTTGGTGCCATGGTTCCACGGAAACCTCTCCAAGCAGGAGGTCTTCATGTGATTTCTTCCCTTTGAGTCAAATGCAGAGTATGTTCTGGGCTCTTCTTCTCCATCTGTAGACCTCCAGATGAACTGTCCCTTGTCAAGGAAAGTCATCCCATAGCATTCCCATTTTCCATAATATGAGCTGAAAGGGGTTCCCTGGCTTGTACCCTCAATTCTTAATGGCTATAACTTTAACTCACATGTCTCATATATTCTTTTTGTTTTACTAATGTTTTAAAAACTATTTTTTTATTTGGTTGCATTGGGTCTTAGTTTTGGCATATAAAAAGCAGAAACATCACTTTGTCAAAAAATCTGTACAGTCAAAACTATGATTTTTCCAGTAATCATGTATGCATGTGAGAGCTGGACCATAAGGAAGGCTGAGCATGGAAGAATTGCTACTTTTGAGACTCTTGAGAGTGCCCCACACTTCAAGAAGATCAAACCTGTCAACCCTGAATATTCATTAGAAGGACTGATGCAAAAGCTGAAGCTTCAGGGAGAAGGTTGGATGAGATGGTTGGATGGCATCACCGACTCAATGGACATGAGTTGGAGCAAGCTCTGGGAGGTAGCGAAGGACAGGGAATCCTGACGAGCTGCAGTCCCTGGGGTCCCAAAGAGGCAGACATGACTTAGCAACTGAACAACAAAAACAGTTGACTCTCTCTCCAGTGGTAGTACTTGGGCTCTCTAGCTGCGGCACACAGGCTTGGTTTCTCCCTGGCATGTGTGATTTTAGTTCCCAGGACCAAAGCCTGAACCCACATCCCCTCCATTGCAAAGCAGATTCTTAACCACTGGCCCACCAGGGAATGTGCCTCCTTGTATATTCTCAAGAACATTGAAGAAACAAAGGACAACAAATTTTAAATGAACAGTAGAGTTTCCATCTATAGTCCAGCCTCTTTCTCTTTGTGAGGTTGATCAGGATGCATGAAATAACCAGGGACAGGCAGCTGGCATACAGACATGTTTGTCCCGATCACTGGTATTTACAGAGTCTGCTTTGTGTCAGGCACCAGGCTAAAGTGCCTGTTACAAGGTGTCTTTTAAGGGCTGGGCACCCTCTATGGTATTTGCTGTGATCCTCCTGATCAGGGAGGAAACCGAGGTGTAGAATTGTTCAGTAGTGTGACTGCATGCTCATACAGAGTCCTCATGCTGAGAATCTGTGCTCCTTGACCACCAGGCGTATCTCCCAGGAAACTGGGCCAACCTTTGAAAGAACTACAAGTATTTTCAGAGCACGTCTATATAAAATGTGGGTCTCAGGCAGAAGACTGGGTCTGGTTGGCATCCTCCTTCTCCTTCCCTTATATCTTACCCTGTCTTCTCATTGGGAAGGAGGGTCCTACTCATAGCAGTGGCCATTTAAAATCATGGACTATAGAAGATGGCTCATGTAGGGAAGAGCAAATTGGTGGGGCCTGGGCAGGGTGCAGTGGGGCTCTGGACCTCCTCGGGATTTCCTTTCCTGCCTTCATTCAACTTGTTGGGCACCTGCTTTGGGCTGGGGACTCTTCTGCGTGCTATAGACACAGCAGGCAAGGAAAGAGACAAAAAGGCCTGCTCTTGTGAGCCTTCTACCTCCTTGTTGAGCCCCTGGGCACCCCCTGCCCACTCTTGGGTTACACTCAGAGCCTCACTGCTGCAGAGCCTCGAGATGGACCCGCCGTGTGCTCTTCATTCAACACAGCCCAGCAATGGACAGCTATCTCTGAGACAGACCCCGTCCCTGAGCACAAGGTCTCCAGCCCTGTCATGAATTTCATCCCCTTTCTTTCTCTTTATTAGTTATTCAGATAGTTGAGTATACCCTTGGTGCCAGATGCTATGAGCTGTGGGTGCCATGTACTGGGAGAGGACACTGCCAGGGGGCACTGATGGCTAATTGACCGCCCCAGTCCATCTTCCCTTCATATTAGTAGCTACCTCCCTCCCCAGTTTTTTTACATCACATTTTTCATGGATTAAATGGCCAGCAGCGCTGCCCACAGAAGAGGCCACATCTATCGAGATATGGCTTTGTGAAAGCAGAAGGGGTGTAGACCTGGGTGCTGACCTGAGCTGTCTCCTTTTAGGACAGCTGGCATACAGACATGTTTGTCCCGATCACTGGTATTTACAGAGTCTGCTTTGTGTCAGGCACCAGGCTAAAGTGCCTGTTACAAGGTGTCTTTTAAGGGCTGGGCACCCTCTATGGTATTTGCTGTGATCCTCCTGATCAGGGAGGAAACCGAGGTGTAGAATTGTTCAGTAGTGTGACTGCATGCTCATACAGAGTCCTCATGCTGAGAATCTGTGCTCCTTGACCACCAGGCGTATCTCCCAGGAAACTGGGCCAACCTTTGAAAGAACTACAAGTATTTTCAGAGCACGTCTATATAAAATGTGGGTCTCAGGCAGAAGACTGGGTCTGGTTGGCATCCTCCTTCTCCTTCCCTTATATCTTACCCTGTCTTCTCATTGGGAAGGAGGGTCCTACTCATAGCAGTGGCCATTTAAAATCATGGACTATAGAAGATGGCTCATGTAGGGAAGAGCAAATTGGTGGGGCCTGGGCAGGGTGCAGTGGGGCTCTGGACCTCCTCGGGATTTCCTTTCCTGCCTTCATTCAACTTGTTGGGCACCTGCTTTGGGCTGGGGACTCTTCTGCGTGCTATAGACACAGCAGGCAAGGAAAGAGACAAAAAGGCCTGCTCTTGTGAGCCTTCTACCTCCTTGTTGAGCCCCTGGGCACCCCCTGCCCACTCTTGGGTTACACTCAGAGCCTCACTGCTGCAGAGCCTCGAGATGGACCCGCCGTGTGCTCTTCATTCAACACAGCCCAGCAATGGACAGCTATCTCTGAGACAGACCCCGTCCCTGAGCACAAGGTCTCCAGCCCTGTCATGAATTTCATCCCCTTTCTTTCTCTTTATTAGTTATTCAGATAGTTGAGTATACCCTTGGTGCCAGATGCTATGAGCTGTGGGTGCCATGTACTGGGAGAGGACACTGCCAGGGGGCACTGATGGCTAATTGACCGCCCCAGTCCATCTTCCCTTCATATTAGTAGCTACCTCCCTCCCCAGTTTTTTTACATCACATTTTTCATGGATTAAATGGCCAGCAGCGCTGCCCACAGAAGAGGCCACATCTATCGAGATATGGCTTTGTGAAAGCAGAAGGGGTGTAGACCTGGGTGCTGACCTGAGCTGTCTCCTTTTAGGACATCTGTGAAGACATTTTAAGTGACTTTCAAATGGGTCAGGCTGCACTGGCAGCAGCCGAGGCTGGCTGGAATGATTTTCTGGATCAGAAGGGTTTGTGGGCTGCTGTAATAGACTGCAGGACCTTATCTCAGTTTTCCCTGCACCCACTCACACGAGTCAACCTAGTGAAGCCCTCTTGATACCAGCCACTGGCAAAGGTGCTGGCAGTGGGGAGTGAGGGGGTGTGGGTGAAAGAGGAGCTGGAGACGGCCCAGCCTCTGAGGCTCTAATTACTCCTCTGAGGCCACAGGCTGGCCCTCGTGTCTGCGTGCGGTGGAGCTGGTGGAGCTGTGGATTTGATGCTCTGGGCAAAATCCCCCGGCTGTGGTGTCACCCTCCAGTGGTTGTTGTTGTTCAGTCACGTCCGTCTCTTTGCAACCCCATGGACTGCAGCATACCAGGCCTCCCTGTTTCTCACCATCTCCCAGAGTCTAGCCAAGTTTATCCACTGATTTGGTGATGCTATCCAACCATCTCATCCTTTGCTGCCCTGTTCTCCTTTTGCTTTCAATCTTTTCCAGCATCAGGGTCTTTCCCAATGAGTCAGCTGTTTGCATCAGGTGGCCAAAGTATTGGAGCTTCAGCTCCTATTTGCTTGTCAATAAGTTCAGAATGGGTCCCTGGAGTCGTGGAGTTGCATCCTCAAAGGGCTTCACATGGTTCCCCAGCAATGACGCACTTAGACGCCGTCCCTGAGCACAAGGTCTCCAGCCCTGTCATGAATTTCATCCCCTTTCTTTCTCTTTATTAGTTATTCAGATAGTTGAGTATACCCTTGGTGCCAGATGCTATGAGCTGTGGGTGCCATGTACTGGGAGAGGACACTGCCAGGGGGCACTGATGGCTAATTGACCGCCCCAGTCCATCTTCCCTTCATATTAGTAGCTACCTCCCTCCCCAGTTTTTTTACATCACATTTTTCATGGATTAAATGGCCAGCAGCGCTGCCCACAGAAGAGGCCACATCTATCGAGATATGGCTTTGTGAAAGCAGAAGGGGTGTAGACCTGGGTGCTGACCTGAGCTGTCTCCTTTTAGGACATCTGTGAAGACATTTTAAGTGACTTTCAAATGGGTCAGGCTGCACTGGCAGCAGCCGAGGCTGGCTGGAATGATTTTCTGGATCAGAAGGGTTTGTGGGCTGCTGTAATAGACTGCAGGACCTTATCTCAGTTTTCCCTGCACCCACTCACACGAGTCAACCTAGTGAAGCCCTCTTGATACCAGCCACTGGCAAAGGTGCTGGCAGTGGGGAGTGAGGGGGTGTGGGTGAAAGAGGAGCTGGAGACGGCCCAGCCTCTGAGGCTCTAATTACTCCTCTGAGGCCACAGGCTGGCCCTCGTGTCTGCGTGCGGTGGAGCTGGTGGAGCTGTGGATTTGATGCTCTGGGCAAAATCCCCCGGCTGTGGTGTCACCCTCCAGTGGTTGTTGTTGTTCAGTCACGTCCGTCTCTTTGCAACCCCATGGACTGCAGCATACCAGGCCTCCCTGTTTCTCACCATCTCCCAGAGTCTAGCCAAGTTTATCCACTGATTTGGTGATGCTATCCAACCATCTCATCCTTTGCTGCCCTGTTCTCCTTTTGCTTTCAATCTTTTCCAGCATCAGGGTCTTTCCCAATGAGTCAGCTGTTTGCATCAGGTGGCCAAAGTATTGGAGCTTCAGCTCCTATTTGCTTGTCAATCAGGTCAGAATGGGCTTCACATGGAGTCGTGGAGTTGCATCCTCAAAGGCCGTTGCATGTCCATCTGGTAACTTTCCCCTCAGAGTCACGTCAGCTCTCCTTAGCTCAACCACTTTATCTTACACAGGGAAGAGAGATTAGTAAATAAGAACATTCTTCAGGCTGGGTCATGTTGGCCTGCCCAATACCATTTCAGGACACTTCTGGAGTCTGAACATGCTCACTATTTCAATCCTGTGTAATAGTAAGATTGTGACTTCATTACATTTCCAAAGGTGGGGCGATGAACCACCAGATTCTAGACTCAAACCAACCTCTGCTCCCCCTTTTCCACTTCAACCTTCAAAGGTGTTTTGGAGTTGAAAGAACTATCTTCCCTGTCTTTATACCAGCACTCCCCACTGCTGCAGGGGCCTTCAGGTGGCCAGTGGAGGAGGAGACAGAGTCGGGAGGAAGCTGAGAAGAGTTCTTCTTGGCAGAACTATCACCCCCTGAAACCCCCAGTTCTTACTTGTGGGCACTCATTTTTGCAGTTACAAGGGGCTGTGTCATGCACAGATTACTGGATCAGGGAGATGTGTACTCAGTTTGAGATAGATGGTGACCAGTGCCCTAGGTGATATGAAGATAAAATGGCACAGAGGTTGAGAAGAAAGAAATGTCAGCTTCTCTTGGGCAGGTCAGGGAAGGCTTCCTAGAGGAGGTAGTCTTTGAGTTAGTCCTTGAAGGACAGAGTTTGGATGGACAGAGACCATGAGGAGTAATTGTAGGAGGAGGGAGCTGTGCGAGCAGACACAGGAGCAGGAAGGGTGGGATATGAGGAGCAGTGAGCAAGATTAACTGGATAAGACACAGGGGGCGTGGGAGGTCGAATTGAGCCGATAGATAGGGCTCAGGCTAGGAGGCTATGCATGCTGGGGGTAGGCTGGTACTCACTCCAGAGGGGTAAAGGGAGTCACAGAGGCTCTAGGAACTGGACTGGAGGAGATGCGACTTATCTGTGCCATGTGGGAGGTCACAGCTGGGCAAACTACATGCTGCTCCCCAGATTCCACCTACTGCCTTGTTAGGTGTGATCAACTTTCACATTTTTAAAGAGTTGAATGAAAAAAAAAACATGACAAGAATGACATTTTGTGACATGTGAAAATCATATGAAATTCAGATTTCAGTGCTCATCAGTGAAGTTTTGAATCCTGACAGTAAAAACGATATGGAAACATGTTTTCTGTCTTGTTACATAAGCAGCGATGTACCATCCTCAGCTTTGCCTCTTGGGCCAGAAAGCCTAAAATATTCCCTTATAGTCACTTTTTCACAGAAGAAGTTTGTGAATTTCTGGGATAGATAAGCCTGGCCAGGAATTCCAGAGGGGCTGACATTGTGAGAGACCCTGGCAGTGGCTCCCAGTCTGTGTCCTAGGGTGGAAACAGATTTCAAGTTGGAAAAATCAGGGTTGTATAGCATGTCTGTTTTCTGAATGCTGGGTTGTTGTTGTTATTGTTTAGTCACTCTGTCGTGTTCAACCCTTTTGAGACCCCATGGACTGTAGCCCATCAGGCTCCTCTATCCATGGGATTTCCCAGGCAAGAATACTGGAGTGGGTTGCCATTTTCTCCTCCAGAAGATCTTCCCAACCCAGGGATTACTGGATCAGGGAGATGTGTACTCAGTTTGAGATAGATGGTGACCAGTGCCCTAGGTGATATGAAGATAAAATGGCACAGAGGTTGAGAAGAAAGAAATGTCAGCTTCTCTTGGGCAGGTCAGGGAAGGCTTCCTAGAGGAGGTAGTCTTTGAGTTAGTCCTTGAAGGACAGAGTTTGGATGGACAGAGACCATGAGGAGTAATTGTAGGAGGAGGGAGCTGTGCGAGCAGACACAGGAGCAGGAAGGGTGGGATATGAGGAGCAGTGAGCAAGATTAACTGGATAAGACACAGGGGGCGTGGGAGGTCGAATTGAGCCGATAGATAGGGCTCAGGCTAGGAGGCTATGCATGCTGGGGGTAGGCTGGTACTCACTCCAGAGGGGTAAAGGGAGTCACAGAGGCTCTAGGAACTGGACTGGAGGAGATGCGACTTATCTGTGCCATGTGGGAGGTCACAGCTGGGCAAACTACATGCTGCTCCCCAGATTCCACCTACTGCCTTGTTAGGTGTGATCAACTTTCACATTTTTAAAGAGTTGAATGAAAAAAAAAACATGACAAGAATGACATTTTGTGACATGTGAAAATCATATGAAATTCAGATTTCAGTGCTCATCAGTGAAGTTTTGAATCCTGACAGTAAAACGATATGGAAACATGTTTTCTGTCTTGTTACATAAGCAGCGATGTACCATCCTCAGCTTTGCCTCTTGGGCCAGAAAGCCTAAAATATTCCCTTATAGTCACTTTTTCACAGAAGAAGTTTGTGAATTTCTGGGATAGATAAGCCTGGCCAGGAATTCCAGAGGGGCTGACATTGTGAGAGACCCTGGCAGTGGCTCCCAGTCTGTGTCCTAGGGTGGAAACAGATTTCAAGTTGGAAAAATCAGGGTTGTATAGCATGTCTGTTTTCTGAATGCTGGGTTGTTGTTGTTATTGTTTAGTCACTCTGTCGTGTTCAACCCTTTTGAGACCCCATGGACTGTAGCCCATCAGGCTCCTCTATCCATGGGATTTCCCAGGCAAGAATACTGGAGTGGGTTGCCATTTTCTCCTCCAGAAGATCTTCCCAACCCAGGGATTGAATTGGTATCTCCTGCATGGGCAGGCAGATTCTTAATCCCTGACCCACCTGGGAAGCCCTCAATACTGGGTCACAAAGAGTCAAACGGATCTTATTGCAGGACATCTCAGAGCCTTTTCCACGTTAGTGATCACTGTGACTCTCAGGGAACGGCGTATGACATGGCTATTTCCCAAAGTTAATTGACTGTTCAAGAGAACCCCTTTTCTCCTTTTCAAGGAACTCCTTTTCTCGAAACTCGTGTGCCCACTTTGGGAAATGTGGGTGAAGGGAGTGAGAATGAAGAGGGCAGGGGGAAGGGCAAGAAAGGACTGGATGTGGCCGTGCAGTATGGAGACTGGATTTCCAGAAACGGTGGGAGGAGGAGTGGGCTCCCAGTCTGAGAGTCTAGGGCTGCTGACCATGACAGGGACGTGGAAGGGGTGCTCTGAAAAGGGGGGAGGGATGGGGGAACTGTGTGAGGCAGGGACTTCTGGCCACTGCCCTTGTCTGTAAAATGGGGCAACGAGAGTACCCAGTGCTGAGCGTTATGAGGACTGAAAACAACATAGCACATGGGAAGGGCTCAGCACAGAGCTTGGCAAGTACTAATAGGAATACAAATAACACTAATACTGTAATATACAGTATTCATTAAGCACCAGTAACCACACGCCAGGCACTGAGCCAGGCATTGGCAAACTCTTCCTGTAAATGCCAAGATAGCAAATATCTTCAGCTCTGTGGGGCCCTACAGTCTCTGTCCCAGTGACTCAAGTCTGTTGTAATGTCGAGGCAGCTGCTATCTGCCAACCGAGATGTGTGGCTGTTCCAAGACCTTATGTACAGAATCGGGCAGCGGGCGGGCAGATTTGGTTTCCCAGCTGTGGTCCACCCAGCCCTGCTCTGTGGTCTGCGCTTTCATGGGCTGTGCTGTGCTTGAACTTGTCCAAAGCCCACAACCGTGCTTCTGGTGTAACTTTTCATTATTAGCCTCTCCTGAGAGAGCTGGTGATGTGCCCAAGTTCAGAGCTGGTGAGGAGTGGAGGCTGTATTTGAGCCCAGGTCGACTGACCTCAAGCGTATACTCTTGACCCCTGACACCTAAATCTTTCCTGTTACTTTTTGCTTTTCTCTTTTTTTCCCAGGCGAGAATACTGGAGTGGGTTGCCATTTTCTCCTCCAGAAGATCTTCCCAACCCAGGGATTGAATTGGTATCTCCTGCATGGGCAGGCAGATTCTTAATCCCTGACCCACCTGGGAAGCCCTCAATACTGGGTCACAAAGAGTCAAACGGATCTTATTGCAGGACATCTCAGAGCCTTTTCCACGTTAGTGATCACTGTGACTCTCAGGGAACGGCGTATGACATGGCTATTTCCCAAAGTTAATTGACTGTTCAAGAGAACCCTTTTCTCCTTTTCAAGGAACTCCTTTTCTCGAAACTCGTGTGCCCACTTTGGGAAATGTGGGTGAAGGAGTGAGAATGAAGAGGGCAGGGGGAAGGGCAAGAAAGGACTGGATGTGGCCGTGCAGTATGGAGACTGGATTTCCAGAAACGGTGGGAGGAGGAGTGGGCTCCCAGTCTGAGAGTCTAGGGCTGCTGACCATGACAGGGACGTGGAAGGGGTGCTCTGAAAAGGGGGGAGGGATGGGGGAACTGTGTGAGGCAGGGACTTCTGGCCACTGCCCTTGTCTGTAAAATGGGGCAACGAGAGTACCCAGTGCTGAGCGTTATGAGGACTGAAAACAACATAGCACATGGGAAGGGCTCAGCACAGAGCTTGGCAAGTACTAATAGGAATACAAATAACACTAATACTGTAATATACAGTATTCATTAAGCACCAGTAACCACACGCCAGGCACTGAGCCAGGCATTGGCAAACTCTTCCTGTAAATGCCAAGATAGCAAATATCTTCAGCTCTGTGGGGCCCTACAGTCTCTGTCCCAGTGACTCAAGTCTGTTGTAATGTCGAGGCAGCTGCTATCTGCCAACCGAGATGTGTGGCTGTTCCAAGACCTTATGTACAGAATCGGGCAGCGGGCGGGCAGATTTGGTTTCCCAGCTGTGGTCCACCCAGCCCTGCTCTGTGGTCTGCGCTTTCATGGGCTGTGCTGTGCTTGAACTTGTCCAAAGCCCACAACCGTGCTTCTGGTGTAACTTTTCATTATTAGCCTCTCCTGAGAGAGCTGGTGATGTGCCCAAGTTCAGAGCTGGTGAGGAGTGGAGGCTGTATTTGAGCCCAGGTCGACTGACCTCAAGCGTATACTCTTGACCCCTGACACCACTAAATCTTTCCTGTTACTGTTTTACTGCTGTTATTTCTGCTGGGTGGTTCTAAGTTTGAATGGGAGCTTAGATGAGAGGATCTCGGGATTGAGAATAACCTGCTTAGCTGTGTGATTCACTGCATTTCCCAGGAGAAGGCAGGTAGAGGAGGGGTCAGTTGGGGACATTTTATTGATGAGAATGGTAGGAGAAAACTTCAGGGATGGTGAGCATTCAGGGAAAGCAGAAGGAAAGCAGTGAGAGCAGAACTGGAGAAACCAAGGAAGTGGGGAGACATTTTAAGAGGAAAAGGATGGTCTACATGCCAGAGCAGCAGAAACAGATTTTCCACAGGGCAAGGCTCTCTGAGACCAGCGGACTTGCTGATGGGGTCTCTGAGTATAGCTGGAGGACCCCAGCCTTGCATCCTTGGTACTCACTGTCCTGGTCCATTCAGATGGGGTCCTACCATAGCACCCTTCAGCCTCTGCCAAGGGGCTTTCTTTTATCCCAACAAGGGGCAGATCCGAAGTGCCAGGGAGGATGCCTGGCACCAACTCTCAGCCAGCAGTGTTGCACCTGGCAGGGGAGCAGGTGACTCTGAGGCATGTTCTAGGTTCTCTCCCCAACTCCCCTGATTGAACCCCACCTGCCCACATCGGTAGCCCTCTCCATGGCACATTGAATATTGGCTTCCTTCCCTTCCTTACCTCCCTTCTCCTGTTGGGATCAGCTACCTGCACTCACCATCTGGAGAGCTCAATCATGCAGATCTCCTTATAGCACCTGCTGTGCCTTCCAGTCACAGGGACAGGCCCTGGGGAGGAGCATGTGAATGTGAGCAGTGAAACAGTGCCTGCCTTCACCAAGCATGCATTCGCATGGGACCTGAGACTAGAGGGCATGATGGAGACACACATGGCAGACCCATGGAGTAAGAGATACTACTTAGAGTAAGTAAGCTACAAAGTACATTGTATAACACAGGAAATATTGCCAATATTCATACCAACTTTAAATGGAGTATAATCTATTGATTCAATCCGCCTGCCAGTGCAGGAGATATGGGCTCATTTCCTGGGTCAGGAAGATCTGGAGGAGGAATTGGCAACCCACTCCAGTATTCTTGCGTGGGAAATCCCATGGACTGGGAAGCCTGGCAGGCTACAGTCCATGGTGTTGCAAATAAGTTAAGATGACTTAGCAGCTAAACCGTCTATGAAAACAGTGAATCGCCGGGTTGTGTACCTGAAAGTAATATATTTCAATTAAGCAAATGAGCATGAAAGAGCTATGGGGAGTAGAGGGGGGTGCTTGGAGGAAGCTGAATTGCTGGCCGGGGTGAGGGATGGAGGTCTCCTTCCCAGAGAGGTGATGGATGCCCACCAGCTGAGACCTGAAAGAGGAGAAGGAGCCAGTCAGGCAAAGCACAAGGGCAAGAGAATTTGAGCTGAGGGAACAGAATGTGCAAAGGTGTGGAGGCCAGAGGGAGCTTGGTGAGAAGCAACAACTTGGTGGAAGCCAGTGTGGGCTGTTCAGAGGGAGGGAGAGAGAGAAACAAGGAGCAGGGAGGAAGGAGGGAGAGGACGATCGTAAGGGAGGGAGAGAGACAGGGAGGCAGTTGCTGAGGTTTAATGAAGATGGGTGGTTGTTCTTGGTGGGGCCTCCCGTGGCCTGGTGGGGCTTGCCACCTTGGGGCGAACTTAGCCCTTGTCAGAGTGGGGAGCAGAAGACAGGACTCTGTATCCCCATTAGTCAGTAAGTGCTCCTGAAGCACTCTTAGCAGGGGAGGGAAAATAAATATGCAAAAAGAGACTTTCGGAAACATTCAGGGAATGTTTTAAACACAAATTTAAAACACAATAACAAGGTCAACATGCTTTCTCTTGAGAATAGTTTTCCATTTGGAACCTTTTCTTACTTCCCACTAATAGGAACCCATTCAGGCAATTTTCTTTTCTTTCTTTAATTTTTTTTTAAGGACTCATTTAAAAATACTGTGACCTTTACTATTTTTTTCTCTATATATTCTTTCACAGTGAGAGCAAGACAACAGTGCCCAGTGTCGCATTGCATGCCAATCTGAAGGGGGAAGAAAACTAAAAAAAAAAAAAATCTAAAAGAGGAATCAAGTGAAGTGAGGAGACAGAGATGTGGAGCACATATTTGCTCAAGTCATGTGTGTTTTCTGGAATATTCAGCAATGACTTCTAATAGGGAAGTAGGGTGACCCACTGTCTGGCTTGCCTGGGACTGAGGGAGTCATGGGGAGTTTTGAAGTTTAAAACTGGCAACTCCTTGGCAGAAAGCAGCTAGTTGGTCATGGTCAGCTCACTCCATGCATTGAAAACATGTCACTTGGACGAACTTTCACCCCCCAATGCTGCGTCCACACTTGCAATCTTTATTTTTTATTCTACTTAGCCCAGGAGCAGCAGTTAGCCCTTCTCCTAACTCCCCAGGAAAAGGCTCGTGTACCTTCACTAAAGGTGCCCCTTAGCCAAGAACTTAACCATCCACAGCAAGCATTTCTGTTCTCTGCAAGCTACCCCTCCATCAGGGTGACCAGCTATCTCTGTTGTAAAGGAAACTCGGGATTTCCAGGTTTTGTGGTTTTAGTCCCTAAGTTGTGTCCGACTCTTTTGAGACTGTATGGACTGTAGCCCACCCAGGCTTCTCTGTCCATGGGATTTCTTGGATGTGGTACTTCTAGGGCTAAAAGTGGGAAAGTCCTGGTTAAACTGGGAGGGCTGGTCATCCTTCTGGAAGGGATATCAGATCCTGTCCGTACCACGGATGAACTGGGAGATTTGGGTGATGTATGCTTGCAGAGTCTCAGTTTTGTCCTCTGTAAAATGGAAGATGGTGCTAGCACTGACTCAGGCTCGTTAAGTGTTTTACACAAGATGGCCCCAAAACACATGAAACGTTGCTCAACTTCGCTTATAATTAGAGAAATGCAAATCAAAACTATAATGAGATATCACCTCACACCCGTCAGAATGGCCATCATCCACAAATCAACAGACAATAAATGCTGGAGAGGGTGTGGAGAAAAGGGAACACTCCTGCATTGCTGGTGGGAATGTAGATTGATACAGCCTTTATGGAAGACAGTCTGGAGATTTCTTAAAAAACTAAAAATAGAAACATCATACGACCCAGCAATCCCACTGTTAGGCTTATACCCTGATGAAATTAAATCTGAAAGAAGCACCTGTACCCTAATGTTCATTGCAGCTCTCTATACAATAGCTAGAACATGGAAGCAACCTAGATGCCCATCAACAAACGAATGGATACAAAAGCTCTGGGACATATATACAATGGAATACTACACAGCTGTCAAAAGAAATGCAGAAGAATCAGTGCTAATGAGGTGGCTGACTCTAGAACCTATCACAAAAAGTGAAGTCAGTCAGAAAGAGAAGGACAAGTACAATATACTAACACATAGATATGGAATCTAGTAGGATGGTGATGATGGCACATACAATGAAGCAACGGAAAGACAGACATGGACAGTGGACATGTGGACATTGTGGGGAAGGAACAATGGGCGAGAGGCGTAGAGGAAGTAGCTTGAAGGCCTGTACTATCATAAGTGAAGAAAATAGCTCTAGTCATTGCTCTGTGAGAAAAGGGGATCCTTCAGGGGTGCTGTGTGATGGTTGGGAGGGGTGGGAAGAGGGGGATATACATATGACTAATCTGAGAATACGCATATCTGTAAACAACAAAACTATAAAAGTTAAAAGTAAAATAAAAGTTAAAAAAAATGTTTTACACAATGATGAGCATGCAGTAAGTGCTCAGTGAATGTTTACTGATATTATAATTGTGGATTTGGTAGAGCGGACATTATGCACACAATACCAGGGGCTTGGGTCAGCTTTCCACCCATTGAAAATCTCTCCCTTATTCTGCTGCCTATAATTTTGCCAGTAGAGAGTCATTCCTTTAGCTCAGGGTTTCTCAAACTTTCCTACCAAAGTACCTCAGTGACAGAGGAGAGGGACTTCCTGTTATTAGGGGCCAGGGCCGGAGGATTAGTCTGAAGGCACTTGACTACAGGGTCAAGATTTAGTTGAAGTTTCTAGTTTAATCATCGACGTTCAGGGAGACTGCATATTCATTTGTAATTTCTATCAATTTTTAAAAGATAAGAGCAATGCTTATAAAAGATTTTAAGAAAAGGGAACACTCCTGCATTGCTGGTGGGAATGTAGATTGATACAGCCTTTATGGAAGACAGTCTGGAGATTTCTTAAAAAACTAAAAATAGAAACATCATACGACCCAGCAATCCCACTGTTAGGCTTATACCCTGATGAAATTAAATCTGAAAGAAGCACCTGTACCCTAATGTTCATTGCAGCTCTCTATACAATAGCTAGAACATGGAAGCAACCTAGATGCCCATCAACAAACGAATGGATACAAAAGCTCTGGGACATATATACAATGGAATACTACACAGCTGTCAAAAGAAATGCAGAAGAATCAGTGCTAATGAGGTGGCTGACTCTAGAACCTATCACAAAAAGTGAAGTCAGTCAGAAAGAGAAGGACAAGTACAATATACTAACACATAGATATGGAATCTAGTAGGATGGTGATGATGGCACATACAATGAAGCAACGGAAAGACAGACATGGACAGTGGACATGTGGACATTGTGGGGAAGGAACAATGGGCGAGAGGCGTAGAGGAAGTAGCTTGAAGGCCTGTACTATCATAAGTGAAGAAAATAGCTCTAGTCATTGCTCTGTGAGAAAAGGGGATCCTTCAGGGGTGCTGTGTGATGGTTGGGAGGGGTGGGAAGAGGGGGATATACATATGACTAATCTGAGAATACGCATATCTGTAAACAACAAAACTATAAAAGTTAAAAGTAAAATAAAAGTTAAAAAAAATGTTTTACACAATGATGAGCATGCAGTAAGTGCTCAGTGAATGTTTACTGATATTATAATTGTGGATTTGGTAGAGCGGACATTATGCACACAATACCAGGGGCTTGGGTCAGCTTTCCACCCATTGAAAATCTCTCCCTTATTCTGCTGCCTATAATTTTGCCAGTAGAGAGTCATTCCTTTAGCTCAGGGTTTCTCAAACTTTCCTACCAAAGTACCTCAGTGACAGAGGAGAGGGACTTCCTGTTATTAGGGGCCAGGGCCGGAGGATTAGTCTGAAGGCACTTGACTACAGGGTCAAGATTTAGTTGAAGTTTCTAGTTTAATCATCGACGTTCAGGGAGACTGCATATTCATTTGTAATTTCTATCAATTTTTAAAAGATAAGAGCAATGCTTATAAATTTTGCCTAGTTGTTATTTAGTTTTTTCACATCTAGACTCCTGATCCAGGAAGATTTGCTTTGTTTATTCTGGGAGTTATGCTTGGGTTCTGGGGTTGAGAAGTCTGGCTCTCATGAAAAGTGTCCCTGAAGAGAGGATCATCTTTGAATGATACAATCACTCACACTTTAGTCTAAACAAGCCCAGGCATTACAGAAGCTTAGAAGTTAGCAGAAAGCACAGGAGTCAGGAATCAGGAGACCAAGGCCTGGACTCTGCTACTTAGTTTCTGTGTAGCCTTTGCTGAGTGATTTGCCCTCTACGAGCTCTAGCCACCAAATCTGAAAAACAGATCAGACCAGATGAGTGGTTTATCAGCTGTGTTCCAGAGGACCATGGGGGTCTTGGGCAGAAGATGAGGCTCTCCATTCCCTCTTTAGATCACTCAGCTCTGTCCATCCAGGACCTCTGCTTTATAATTTAGGGTTCTGAGTAAGGGTGTCTATGTCCCGTGCCAACCAAGTCATGACACTTCTGGACTCAGGCATCTTTCATGTTCAGGGAGGATGAGCACTTGGGGTGAGATAGGAGCGAGGAATGACCTTGTTTATGTAAACCTAGGGGCCTGGGTGTGTCCTCAAAGTGGGTGGATTCAGGGCATGGGGGAGGGGAGGAGGATGCACAGCCACCAGCTGTGACAGGAAGCCAATGAGTAACGACACACTTCCCAGTTTGGGGAGGGCTAAGGACAACTACTTATTTTGAGTGTGCCCGATTGTCGTCATTCTTCCGGTCCTTGGCAGAGACTCTGATGAGCCCATCCTCCACCTGGCTCTGCTTCCTGGTTGTTTGGCTTCTCGAGGCTGACTTGCTGGGGAGCTTGGCTGCCTCTGCAGATTCCAGCGGGAAGAAACGGGAACAACCTAAATACCCACCAGTAGGGACAAGGGTTCAGTACAATTTAGTGCATCCACCCAAAGAATATGCCTGCTGTTAAAAAGAGTGAGGGACATGTCTGGGTTACCAGTAGCAAAACATCCCCGTGGTTTGGTTCAGCTGTAAAGCAAGTTGCAGAACCAAGGTCTGGGGTAATCGTCTTTATGTGAAAAGCACACCTACATTTGTAGGGTATGTGTGTTTGTGTTCAGTCGCTCCAGTCATGTTCGACTCTTTGCGACACTATGGACTATAGCCCACCAGGCTCCTCTATCCATGGGATTCTCCAGGCAAAAATACTGGAGTGGGTTGCCGTGCCCTTCTCCAGGGGATCTTCCCATCCCAAGGATCAAACTCACATCTCTTACATCTCCTGCATTGCAGGCAGATTCTCTACCATTGAGCCACTGGGGAAACCTTTGCACTATAGGCAGTTGTGTATAATTTGAATATTTTATACTGAGGATGCTCCTGAATTGTTTTTATAATTGTAAAGTAGAAAAAAACTAGAGAGACAGAGTGCCTTTGGCATCATCCTCTAATGCCCCTGGAGTGGTTAGCGTGAGGAGGGCATGCATGGCCCAGTGCTGGAGGTTTGCCGGCAGACATCTGGGCTCTTCCATCAGACAGGGGCAGGAAGTGAGCTGAGCTTTGCGAGTACGCCTGGGAGAGGCAGCCCTTGCCATAGTCACACCGTAGTATGGAACAGGTGAGCCACAAGGAGAGAGGCACAGAAGGCTGAGGGAAGAATGGTGGCTGAGGAATCAGAAGGGCTGGATAGGGGGGTCGCAGCTCTTCCTCTTGTGGCAGCTAAGACTTTATCCACATCGAGAGAGACTTCCTAAAAGGCAGGGAGGAACCAATGGCCTTGGGGGTGTCTGGTGTTGACCAGGTTCCTGTGTGAGATCCTTGCCACGTCCATGCCTGTCATGGCTGAGTCTGACTTCAGCCAACCTCTCTGGAGCCCACAAACCATGATGACAGTGCACATGATGAACATTTATTTAGGATTTACTTAAAACCAGGCACTCTCCTTAGCATATTGCTTCTCAGACTCTGCCATGCCGATGAATCACTTGGAGATATGACCCCAAAGCAGATTCGTACTCTGGTGGTGTGGGCGGGACCTTAGCTTCTGCATCTCTAGTGAGATGCTACTCAGTGGACTGCGCTGGGAGTGGAGAGGTCAAGACATAGACTGCTGAGGTTTGGAGCCTGCTCCCCTCCAGCAGTGAAATCGTAGCCATGCTGTTTACTTTATAGGTTTGTCATAAATACTGAATCAAATAACACACATACAAGCTCTTGGCTCAGTGCCTGGTGCACAGTGCGAGCTTGCTGAACGGGAGCGATTATTATTATTATTATTAATGTCTCATCAAAACCTTCTGCAGGGCTTCCCCTGGTGGTCCAGTGGGTAAGGACACCGCCTTGCAGTGCAAGGGGTGCCGGTTCGATCCCTGGCCTGGGAAGATCCCACGTGCCGCGGAGCGGCTGGACCAATGTGTCCAATTACCGAGCCGGAGCTCTGGAGCGCATGCGCCCAGAGCTGGCACTCAGCGACGACAGACGCCACCGCGATGGGAGGCCCGCAGGAGCCAAAGAACAAAGACGGATGAAAATAGAGAAATGAAAGACCAATAGAAGTGGCCCGCCTGCTCCCCTCCCTCCCCAGCCCGACCCCCGCCCAAAATAAAAACAACAACAACAACATCAAAAACCTTCTGCAGCCCTGAGAGATGGATCCTATGATGTTCCCCTCATTTCACAAATGAAACGGAAGTGAGGCTTGGAGAGGTTAAATGACCCGTCAGGTTCACGCCACTAAAATGCATCCTGGAAGGCTTTCCTGGTAGTACAGCGGTTAGGAGTCCTCCTGCCAATGCAGGGGACACGGGTTCTATCCCTGGTCCTGGAAGGACCCCACATGCCTCAGAGCAACTAAGCCCATGCGGCACAACTACTGAAAGCCCATGTGCCTAGAGCCCATGCTCCACAACAAAATAAGCCACCATAATGAGAAGCCCACGCACCACAATGAAGGGTAGCCCGCACTCACTGCAACTAGAGAAAGACTGTGCCCAGCAGCAAAGACCCAGTGCAGCCAAAAATTAATTCATGAATTAATCTTTAAAAAAGAGCTTCCTGGCTAACTGCAGGTCTGAGCTTCTCACCCTCAGCACTGCTGACATTTGGGGCTGATCATTCTTTGTCAGAGGCCACCCTGTGCCCCTGGCTTCCCAGGTGGCTCTGTGGTAAAGAACCTGCCTGACAATACAAGACATGCAGGTTTGATTCCTGGATCGGGAAGGCCCCTGGAGAAGGAAATGCAACCTACTCCAGTATTCTTGTCTGGGAAACCGCATGGACAGAGGAGTTTGTCTGGCTACAGTCCAAAGGGTCACAAAAGAGTTGGACATGACTTAACGATTAAACAACAACAACAGCAACAACAACAACATCAACATCCTGTGCCCCTAGAAAGTTTAGTAGCATCCTTGGTGTCTACTCAATAGACGCCAGTAACATTCCCATCTCCCCCAGTTGTGACAACCAGAACTGTTCCCCGATGTTGTCAAATGCCCCGGGATGGCATAATCACCTCCCTCTCCAACTGAGAGCACCAGCTCTATACTGAGTCATGTGCCCCACCCCCATCCAAAGGCTCAGTCTCTTTTCCATGCGTCTTGGATATGTGACATTGCCACTGAGGCCATCTAAGTGTTAACGGAGACTCGAGTGGTATTTGAAAGACTCATCTCTAATGCAGTGACCACAGGAGTCACATCTCTTTCTTTTTAAATGCTTGAATGGTTCCAATTCAGCTGTTACTCAATCGTCATTCAGCACATTGAAAAATTTGGGGTCTGATATTATAGATTACCACTTGTTTGAGTTTAGTGCTGTGAAATATGCCATTTTTGTCCTTTTAAAAAAGCAGACTTGGCCAACACCATCTTTAAGTATGCTTTTATTTGCCTTCTGGTGTCTGCATATAACAGAGCGTCTGGAGAATGGAATTCATAATTTGCAATCTGTGGCCATTTCCATAGTGTGCTGATTTGCAGACAGGATTCACCTCCGAGTCTGTGTTTTCCTTATGTCTGACTAATCTAAGGGTTTAATAGATAGGCCTGTGAAAAGTTGCCTTATTTATCACTGAAGCTGCCTGAGAGACTTCAATGAAATCACGCTGACCTCATCGAATTATTTGTAAAACCTGCGTTCTGATTCAGTTGGCAAGGGTTTGGGTGTCTTTTTATGTTTAAGAAAACTAGAGAGCAAACATCAGATAATTTATTGAGTTCTTGCAATGTGCCACCGTGGTTTATTACTCTGAATCCTCCAAACATTTCATGGAGTTATTTTATGCCCATTTTATGGACAAAACCCAAATCTTCAGTCTCCGCTTATGATCACACAGAGAATAAGCACTGGGGTGGGACCTGAGCCCAAAGACCACAGGGTTCATGCACTTTTCTGCTTTGCGGACCTGTGTTTAGCAATCAGGAACGGGCTGGAATTAATGCCTTCTCTGCCCACGCACTCAAGCAACCAGCTCCGACTGTCTGTTTGATGCCACGGTTTCCAGATGCAACGCAGTCCATTATCTGGATGTTCCATCTGCCTAATTTCACACTCCAACTGCTGAGAAATAGCTGGATTTCCAAAGCCATAGAGACCCAGCCAACGTGTCTTCATTCACGCTTAGGGAAACAGAAGGGTCTTGAGGCAACCTTGAGGGCCTGGAAGAATCTGAAATCCATGGATGTGTGACGGAGAAAATGGATATGAGTCTTCTGCAGTGGGCCAACTTGAGGCCATCTAAGTGTTAACGGAGACTCGAGTGGTATTTGAAAGACTCATCTCTAATGCAGTGACCACAGGAGTCACATCTCTTTCTTTTTAAATGCTTGAATGGTTCCAATTCAGCTGTTACTCAATCGTCATTCAGCACATTGAAAAATTTGGGGTCTGATATTATAGATTACCACTTGTTTGAGTTTAGTGCTGTGAAATATGCCATTTTTGTCCTTTTAAAAAAGCAGACTTGGCCAACACCATCTTTAAGTATGCTTTTATTTGCCTTCTGGTGTCTGCATATAACAGAGCGTCTGGAGAATGGAATTCATAATTTGCAATCTGTGGCCATTTCCATAGTGTGCTGATTTGCAGACAGGATTCACCTCCGAGTCTGTGTTTTCCTTATGTCTGACTAATCTAAGGGTTTAATAGATAGGCCTGTGAAAAGTTGCCTTATTTATCACTGAAGCTGCCTGAGAGACTTCAATGAAATCACGCTGACCTCATCGAATTATTTGTAAAACCTGCGTTCTGATTCAGTTGGCAAGGGTTTGGGTGTCTTTTTATGTTTAAGAAAACTAGAGAGCAAACATCAGATAATTTATTGAGTTCTTGCAATGTGCCACCGTGGTTTATTACTCTGAATCCTCCAAACATTTCATGGAGTTATTTTATGCCCATTTTATGGACAAAACCCAAATCTTCAGTCTCCGCTTATGATCACACAGAGAATAAGCACTGGGGTGGGACCTGAGCCCAAAGACCACAGGGTTCATGCACTTTTCTGCTTTGCGGACCTGTGTTTAGCAATCAGGAACGGGCTGGAATTAATGCCTTCTCTGCCCACGCACTCAAGCAACCAGCTCCGACTGTCTGTTTGATGCCACGGTTTCCAGATGCAACGCAGTCCATTATCTGGATGTTCCATCTGCCTAATTTCACACTCCAACTGCTGAGAAATAGCTGGATTTCCAAAGCCATAGAGACCCAGCCAACGTGTCTTCATTCACGCTTAGGGAAACAGAAGGGTCTTGAGGCAACCTTGAGGGCCTGGAAGAATCTGAAATCCATGAATGTGTAAGTGGTGACGGAGAAAATGGATATGAGTCTTCTGCAGTGGGCTCAGAATCAGGGGGTGGGGGCTGTGATTTGGGGAGAAAAGGAGACTGTGTTCATTCATTCAGGCTCTAGGCCCTCCAGGAGGGTGGGGTGGAAGGAAAAGGTGCTCAGCCTGAAAAATGACAGCCATCTGAACCTGAGCCGGCACCACCTCGCTTGCCGGAACTCAGCCAGTCTCGGCTAAACCAGGACAGTCGAATGCCAGTACAGGAGCAGCTGGCACTGATGAAGCGCCAACTGTGTACACACTGACAAACATGGGAGAATAATCAAAGACAGAGCACAGATGGGTGCTGTGGTTATGTGGGACAAGTCTCTTAAACTTCCTGAGCCTCACTCTCCCCACCTGTGAAATGGGGATAAGACTGCATACGAAGTCGCCAGAATCAACTGAGCTTGTTTTCAAGACCCAAACATGACATTTCCCAGACACACTGACAAGTTGATTTCAACATATGTGTGTAGAGTGACTTTAGACCATACCTCAGGCACTGGGAAGATGAGTTACACAGAGTTAATCTCTGGTATCTCAGTTAAGGTCTACAGATTGTGGTAATCTTTTCCAGTTTTGAGGAAAAGCCAGTTTCATAGGCTATAACAGGTATTGTCTGAAAGAAGGATGAAATAGTCAAATGTGTTGTGATAAATGCTGGGTTCAATATTAATTATTATTATAGTAAATTTGTGTTATGTGCTGACCATGTGCTTGGTAGTATGTTTTACATGTTTCCCCAACCCTGTTTTTCAATATTAATTATCTCACTTATAGCTATGTTATGCATGGCTAGCAATCAGGAACGGGCTGGAATTAATGCCTTCTCTGCCCACGCACTCAAGCAACCAGCTCCGACTGTCTGTTTGATGCCACGGTTTCCAGATGCAACGCAGTCCATTATCTGGATGTTCCATCTGCCTAATTTCACACTCCAACTGCTGAGAAATAGCTGGATTTCCAAAGCCATAGAGACCCAGCCAACGTGTCTTCATTCACGCTTAGGGAAACAGAAGGGTCTTGAGGCAACCTTGAGGGCCTGGAAGAATCTGAAATCCATGAATGTGTAAGTGGTGACGGAGAAAATGGATATGAGTCTTCTGCAGTGGGCTCAGAATCAGGGGGTGGGGGCTGTGATTTGGGGAGAAAAGGAGACTGTGTTCATTCATTCAGGCTCTAGGCCCTCCAGGAGGGTGGGGTGGAAGGAAAAGGTGCTCAGCCTGAAAAATGACAGCCATCTGAACCTGAGCCGGCACCACCTCGCTTGCCGGAACTCAGCCAGTCTCGGCTAAACCAGGACAGTCGAATGCCAGTACAGGAGCAGCTGGCACTGATGAAGCGCCAACTGTGTACACACTGACAAACATGGGAGAATAATCAAAGACAGAGCACAGATGGGTGCTGTGGTTATGTGGGACAAGTCTCTTAAACTTCCTGAGCCTCACTCTCCCCACCTGTGAAATGGGGATAAGACTGCATACGAAGTCGCCAGAATCAACTGAGCTTGTTTTCAAGACCCAAACATGACATTTCCCAGACACACTGACAAGTTGATTTCAACATATGTGTGTAGAGTGACTTTAGACCATACCTCAGGCACTGGGAAGATGAGTTACACAGAGTTAATCTCTGGTATCTCAGTTAAGGTCTACAGATTGTGGTAATCTTTTCCAGTTTTGAGGAAAAGCCAGTTTCATAGGCTATAACAGGTATTGTCTGAAAGAAGGATGAAATAGTCAAATGTGTTGTGATAAATGCTGGGTTCAATATTAATTATTATTATAGTAAATTTGTGTTATGTGCTGACCATGTGCTTGGTAGTATGTTTTACATGTTTCCCCCGCCCCCAACCCTGCATTTTAATTCTCACAACCTGCAGGGCTACACAGTATTAAGTGGCATGGCCAGTATTAAAGGCTAAGCATGTCTTACTCCAAATTGCTGATGTTATTGTTCACTGCTAGATTGTGTTCGACTCTTTGTAACCCCATGGACTGCAGCCCGCCAGCCTCCTCCATTCTTAACTATCTCCCAGAGTTTGCTCAAATCCATGTCCATTTAGTCAGAGATGCTATCTAACCATCTCATCCTCTGCTGACCCCTTCTCCACTTACCCTCAATCTTTCCCAGCATCAAGGTCTCTTCCACCATCAGCTCTTTGCTTCAGGTAACCAAAGTATTTGAGCTACAACTTCACTATCCATCCTTCCAAGGAATATTCAGCGTTAATTTCCTTTAGGATTGACTGGTTTGATCTCCTTACTGTCCAAAGGATTCTCAAGAGTCTTCTCCAGCACCACAATTCAAAAGTGACAATTCTTCGGCACTCAGCACTCTTTATGGTCCAACTCTTGCATTCGTACATGACTCCTGGAAAAACCATAGCTTTGATTACACGGACCTTTGTTAGCAAAGTGATGTCTCTGCTTTTGAATATTCAATCTAGGCTTGTCATAGATTTCCATCCAAGGAGCAAGTGTCTTTTATTTTTGTGGCTGCAGTTACTCCGGATACCTCGCTGTTACTCCTGAGGCTCTGCTGATTGCTTTTCTGCAGGCCTTCTCAGAGCCTCTCCTATTAACATGTGGACTGGAAACGTCCAACTTCCAGGTAGAGAGAACATATAGTGTTTCCCAAAGATACTGAATCAAAGCCTCCTCGACCCCTTTTTAGGCTCTGCTGAAAAATTTGGCTTCATTTCTGGCAGAGTTAAGGTCTACAGATTGTGGTAATCTTTTCCAGTTTTGAGGAAAAGCCAGTTTCATAGGCTATAACAGGTATTGTCTGAAAGAAGGATGAAATAGTCAAATGTGTTGTGATAAATGCTGGGTTCAATATTAATTATTATTATAGTAAATTTGTGTTATGTGCTGACCATGTGCTTGGTAGTATGTTTTACATGTTTCCCCCGCCCCCAACCCTGCATTTTAATTCTCACAACCTGCAGGGCTACACAGTATTAAGTGGCATGGCCAGTATTAAAGGCTAAGCATGTCTTACTCCAAATTGCTGTTGTTATTGTTCACTGCTAGATTGTGTTCGACTCTTTGTAACCCCATGGACTGCAGCCCGCCAGCCTCCTCCATTCTTAACTATCTCCCAGAGTTTGCTCAAATCCATGTCCATTTAGTCAGAGATGCTATCTAACCATCTCATCCTCTGCTGACCCCTTCTCCACTTACCCTCAATCTTTCCCAGCATCAAGGTCTCTTCCACCATCAGCTCTTTGCTTCAGGTAACCAAAGTATTTGAGCTACAACTTCACTATCCATCCTTCCAAGGAATATTCAGCGTTAATTTCCTTTAGGATTGACTGGTTTGATCTCCTTACTGTCCAAAGGATTCTCAAGAGTCTTCTCCAGCACCACAATTCAAAAGTGACAATTCTTCGGCACTCAGCACTCTTTATGGTCCAACTCTTGCATTCGTACATGACTCCTGGAAAAACCATAGCTTTGATTACACGGACCTTTGTTAGCAAAGTGATGTCTCTGCTTTTGAATATTCAATCTAGGCTTGTCATAGATTTCCATCCAAGGAGCAAGTGTCTTTTATTTTTGTGGCTGCAGTTACTCCGGATACCTCGCTGTTACTCCTGAGGCTCTGCTGATTGCTTTTCTGCAGGCCTTCTCAGAGCCTCTCCTATTAACATGTGGACTGGAAACGTCCAACTTCCAGGTAGAGAGAACATATAGTGTTTCCCAAAGATACTGAATCAAAGCCTCCCTCGACCCCTAGTGTATTTTATAGGATATGAAAACTAGCTTCTGAGCACAGAGTGCTTAAACACTACCAACAATGGCGTTAGGTAACGAGGACATCTTCATCCATAAAGTGACATGGAGACAGAGTGAATCAGAGAACCCTGACCTCAAAGAGCCACACTTCTTTCCCCCTTTAAATTACCTGAATCAGCTGCCTAATGGGCTGCCAGTGTCCTTTACAAGCCAAAGTGACATGGGCATGACAGAATTTGCTGGAAGGCTCCTCACCACTCCATCCCATTATCTCGGTGGTTGTAGCTTCTCTCTGGGCTTCCTTTTTTTTTTTTTTGCTCAGGGAAGAGAAGTGAGTACTGTCCCATTTAATGGGCTATTTGTTAGGCCACCCTTGACCCTGCGCTTCAGCAGTGACCTTGTCTGTTTTCTGCGAATCCTCAATCAGCACCACTATTGAAATTGTCAGGCGAGCCCGACTGATATAATGCCTGATTGATTGGCCTCGTCCTCTGCTGGGGAGACAAGTGGGGCAGGAGTGGGGTGAGATCTGCGTTAGAGTAAAATTGCTGAACCATGTTTTTGCACATCTAAACCACAGATGCAAAGAGAGGAGGAAACGAATGCCTCTTTCAAGCGCCTGCCAACAGTTCACGTTGCCTAGGGGAGGGACTGTGTTTGCCAAGACGAATCATTTATAGATCTCGTTTTGAACTTTGAAAATCTGCAAGTCTTTTGGGGGATGGGGGAGAGTACGGGTCAAAAGTAGTTTGCTTGATCTAGGTTTATTAATAATCACCAACTAAGAGGTCAAAGTGAATGACAGGAAATGAATAAGAACTAAAATCAGCAACTGTGACGTGGAAGGTTCAGTGACAAGAATTAGGTTCTGGAAGCCTTAGAGGGGCTAGGGCGTCTTCCTCTTTCAGTGAATGACCTGCCGTGAGGGTGAGGAAGGGTCCTGAGAGCATTTGCATCACGGGGGCTCATAAGAACAGGAAAATGGGCTCAGATCCTAATGCCCACCGCCTGCTGCTCAACCTCCCATCTGGTTCTTCTTAGCGGCCTCAACATATAAGCCAAACTTCAGCTTCACACACCTAAACGCTGCTGCTTTCCCAGCAGGTTGCTGGTCCTGCGCTCCCCTCTCTGCCCCTTTGACTGCTGACCCACTGACTGTGTCATTGTCTTCCCCACTGGGCCTTCGTGTGAGTTTTGCCTTTGCCCATGATGTTCCTGCTGTCTGGAAGGCTCTTTCCCCTTTATCAGCTGCAGCTCCTGCACACCTGCTTCTCCCCAGGCAGAGCTGATGCCTCCCCAGCCCACCTGTCATATTTCTAGGGTGTTAGCACCACATTGTGTGGCAACTTACGCTTGAACTGTCTCCACACAGCCATAAGCCCACCAGGTCCAAGAACCTGCCTGTGGCAGGTTTCTGTCTGTGTATCCATCATCTAACACTCTGCTTGTCCTCAGGAGATTCTTTATGTATGTTGAAGAATAAGTAAATACATTAATGCTTTCATCCTCAGAACCTGTTAAGAAGTTCATTTTTATTTTTTATCTTTTTATTTTGTTTGAATCTCCATTTAAAATCCTCTCTCGGGGCTTCCCTGGTGGTCCAGTGGGTAAAGAGTTCGCCTTGCACCACAAGGGGCACCGGTTTGATCCCTGGCCCAGGAAGATCCCATGTGCCGCGGAGCAGCTGGACTGGTGTGTCCAATTAGGAGCCAGTGCTCTGGAGCACATGCGCCCGGAGCTGGTGCTGTGCCATGAGAGAGGTCACTGCAATGGGAGGCCCACACAGGCCAAAGAATTAAGATAGATGAAAATAAATAAATAAAAAACCGATAAAAGAGACCAACATTTAAAAAAATATATAAAAACAACTGTCTCTTGGTTTCTCATCATCCCCTTCTTTAAAAAAAAAAATTATTGGCATATAGTTGATTTACTTTAAATAAAAATGCACAAGCTGTGACGGTTCTGGAAGGTTCAGTGACAAGAATTAGGTTCTGGAAGCCTTAGAGGGGCTAGGGCGTCTTCCTCTTTCAGTGAATGACCTGCCGTGAGGGTGAGGAAGGGTCCTGAGAGCATTTGCATCACGGGGGCTCATAAGAACAGGAAAATGGGCTCAGATCCTAATGCCCACCGCCTGCTGCTCAACCTCCCATCTGGTTCTTCTTAGCGGCCTCAACATATAAGCCAAACTCCAGCTTCACACACCTAAACGCTGCTGCTTTCCCAGCAGGTTGCTGGTCCTGCGCTCCCCTCTCTGCCCCTTTGACTGCTGACCCACTGACTGTGTCATTGTCTTCCCCACTGGGCCTTCGTGTGAGTTTTGCCTTTGCCCATGATGTTCCTGCTGTCTGGAAGGCTCTTTCCCCTTTATCAGCTGCAGCTCCTGCACACCTGCTTCTCCCCAGGCAGAGCTGATGCCTCCCCAGCCCACCTGTCATATTTCTAGGGTGTTAGCACCACATTGTGTGGCAACTTACGCTTGAACTGTCTCCACACAGCCATAAGCCCACCAGGTCCAAGAACCTGCCTGTGGCAGGTTTCTGTCTGTGTATCCATCATCTAACACTCTGCTTGTCCTCAGGAGATTCTTTATGTATGTTGAAGAATAAGTAAATACATTAATGCTTTCATCCTCAGAACCTGTTAAGAAGTTCATTTTTATTTTTTATCTTTTTATTTTGTTTGAATCTCCATTTAAAATCCTCTCTCGGGGCTTCCCTGGTGGTCCAGTGGGTAAAGAGTTCGCCTTGCACCACAAGGGGCACCGGTTTGATCCCTGGCCCAGGAAGATCCCATGTGCCGCGGAGCAGCTGGACTGGTGTGTCCAATTAGGAGCCAGTGCTCTGGAGCACATGCGCCCGGAGCTGGTGCTGTGCCATGAGAGAGGTCACTGCAATGGGAGGCCCACACAGGCCAAAGAATTAAGATAGATGAAAATAAATAAATAAAAAACCGATAAAAGAGACCAACATTTAAAAAAATATATAAAAACAACTGTCTCTTGGTTTCTCATCATCCCCTTCTTTAAAAAAAAAAATTATTGGCATATAGTTGATTTACACTGTTGAGGAAGTTCGTTTTGTTTTGAGAGAACCTACCCCCACCCCTCACCCCCATAGAGGTTTAAACACACAAACCTACTCAACCACATATGAAGAGATGCAAATCAGGTCCTCTAGGTTGATGTGGTGACTCCATAAAGCCATCACTGGTGCAGGCTCCTTTCAGCTGTCAGTTCTGTCATGCCTACAAGGTGGTATTGTCCTGGCCCAAGATGGCTGCTGCAGCTCCAGCCATCACATCTGGTTGTAGATGGTAGAACTGAGGGGGTGCGATGAAGGGAGTATCCTCTCCTTTCAAGAAGACTTCCTGGAAATTGCAAACACACATAATACCCTGAGGACACCTAACTGCAAGGGAGACTGGAGTTCTTCAGAGAGGTAGAGTCGATATCTGATACGGTTGACAAAATAATGACCCTTGGCAATATCCACACCCTTATCTCTGCAACCCATGAATATGCTATGTTACATAGCAAAGGACATTGAAGTTGCAGAAGAAATTAAAGTTCCTAACTGTCTGACTTTGACATGAGGACATTATCCTAGATTATCTGGGCAGGCCCAAAGTAATCATCAAGGTCCTTAAACAGGAAAGAGGGAGGAAGGAGAATCAGAGTCCAAGTGATGTGATGGGTGGAGCACTCTACCCGCTGCTGCCAGCATGGAGGAAGGGGCCACAAGCTAAAGGTGACAGGCAGCTTATAGAAGCTGGAAAAGGTTAAGACAATAAATGCTCACCTCATTTCCTCATTTCTGGTAATGAGTTCCTCATTTCTGTTTGAGGTCTCATTGGAATGGCCTTTACCGCCTGTATTTCTACTAACATTTTGTCTTGAGCCCTTAGGTATTCTCTGAAGGTGGAGGCTTTCTGTAAAACTCTCCCCTTTTCTTTCTGTGCTTGAGGTAAAATACCCTTGATGGTCTGTTCAGAGACATATAGACCTGCCTCTTGAAACTCCTCTAGCCTCTACTCATTGTTGTTGTTGTTCAGTCAGTAAGTCATGTCCAGCTCTTTGTGACCCCATGGTCTGTAGCACACCAGGTTTCCCTGTCCTTCACCGTCTCCTGGAGTTTGTCAAACTTGTGTCCATGGAGGCAATGATGCTATCCAGTCATTTCGTCCTCTGTTGCCCCCTTTTCCTCCTGCCTTCAATCTTTCCCAGCATCAGGGTCTTTTCCATTGAGTTGGCTCTTCACATCAGGTGGCAAAGTACTGGACCTTCCGATTCAGCATCAGTCCTTCCAATGAATATTCAGGGTTGCTCTTCTTTAGGATGGAACGGTTTGATCTCCCACATCCAAAATCACTTTCACATTTTTAGGTATTTGTTACCGCGGCACCCCACTCCAGGGTACCAATTTCAGTTTTGGTCTCTTGGTTGCTATAGGAAAATACCACAGACTGGGAGGTTTACAAACAGCAGGGATTCATTCCTTGCAGCTCTGGAGGCTATACATCAAGGTGTCGGCAGGCATCTGTTCCCTTGCGAGGTCTGAGGAGGAACAGAGTCCACCCGTTTCCTCCAGCCTCTGCTGGTCTCAGGGTTCCTCAGCCGGTAGATGGCAATCTCCGTGGACCTCATCTTCCTTCTGTACACGTCTGTCTTCTTTTCCAGGTTTCTCATTTTGATAAGGACACAAGCGTGTTGACTTAGGGCTCACCCTAATGACCCCATTTTTGCTTGGCCATCTGAAAGCACTTTATTTCTAGATAATATCATGTTCACATGGATGGGGGTTGGGGCTAGGACATCTTTTGGGGGACACAGTTCAAACCATAACAACACCTTTGAGGACTATTGTTCTGTCTACAGCACTTGGGATGGAATATGCCTCAGGATATATTTTTTAGTTGATCTTTTAAAATTTTTTAATTAGTTGAGATTTTTTTTTCAGTTAAAACTTTTTAAAAAAAATTTATTCTTAACTGAAAGATAACTGCTTTACAATGTTGTGTTGGTTTCTCCCCTACATCAACATGAGTTGGCCATAGGAATACACATGTCCCCTCCCTCTTGAACCTCCCTTCCATCTCCCACCCCATCCCAGCCCTCTAGGTCATCACGGAGCACCTGGCTGAGCACCCTGAGCTACATGGCAACTTCCCATTAGTTACCTATTTTACATGTGATAAGGCATATATTTCAATGCTACTCTCTGAATTTGTCCTATCTATCTATCTCCTACCCCTTCAGTGTCCATAAGTTTGTTCTCTATGTCTCAGGATGTTGTTGAAGTTCTCCCAATCTTCAGTTTTTATAGGTTTGGGAGAGAAATGCAGCAGCAGAAACAAATGAATCCATGTGGACAAATAAAGTTCGCCCTCAGCCTGTTTGCTGGGGAATCACTCCTGGAGCCTGTGTGGATACCAGGAACGCTTCACGAACCAAGCACACTCCTTTCCTGATAGCTCACGTTGTCCACGGCCTTTATAACCTTGCATTTATCTACTGATTTTGCAACACATGGCCAGGCTGATCTCATTCTCTCATGCAGATATAATAGAGCACTAACGAGATGTCAAACGGGGTGCTGTAACCCTGAGGGGCAGATTAGGCTTCTGGGGAGAAACAGTACTGTATCAGCCAGAGTCTGAGGAGGAACAGAGTCCACCCGTTTCCTCCAGCCTCTGCTGGTCTCAGGGTTCCTCAGCCGGTAGATGGCAATCTCCGTGGACCTCATCTTCCTTCTGTACACGTCTGTCTTCTTTTCCAGGTTTCTCATTTTGATAAGGACACAAGCGTGTTGACTTAGGGCTCACCCTAATGACCCCATTTTTGCTTGGCCATCTGAAAGCACTTTATTTCTAGATAATATCATGTTCACATGGATGGGGGTTGGGGCTAGGACATCTTTTGGGGGACACAGTTCAAACCATAACAACACCTTTGAGGACTATTGTTCTGTCTACAGCACTTGGGATGGAATATGCCTCAGGATATATTTTTTAGTTGATCTTTTAAAATTTTTTAATTAGTTGAGATTTTTTTTTCAGTTAAAACTTTTTAAAAAAAATTTATTCTTAACTGAAAGATAACTGCTTTACAATGTTGTGTTGGTTTCTCCCCTACATCAACATGAGTCGGCCATAGGAATACACATGTCCCCTCCCTCTTGAACCTCCCTTCCATCTCCCACCCCATCCCAGCCCTCTAGGTCATCACGGAGCACCTGGCTGAGCACCCTGAGCTACATGGCAACTTCCCATTAGTTACCTATTTTACATGTGATAAGGCATATATTTCAATGCTACTCTCTGAATTTGTCCTATCTATCTATCTCCTACCCCTTCAGTGTCCATAAGTTTGTTCTCTATGTCTCAGGATGTTGTTGAAGTTCTCCCAATCTTCAGTTTTTATAGGTTTGGGAGAGAAATGCAGCAGCAGAAACAAATGAATCCATGTGGACAAATAAAGTTCGCCCTCAGCCTGTTTGCTGGGGAATCACTCCTGGAGCCTGTGTGGATACCAGGAACGCTTCACGAACCAAGCACACTCCTTTCCTGATAGCTCACGTTGTCCACGGCCTTTATAACCTTGCATTTATCTACTGATTTTGCAACACATGGCCAGGCTGATCTCATTCTCTCATGCAGATATAATAGAGCACTAACGAGATGTCAAACGGGGTGCTGTAACCCTGAGGGGCAGATTAGGCTTCTGGGGAGAAACAGTACTGTATCAGCCAGAGTGTGAGCCCAGGATCCAGGAGACCGGTCAGGGCAGGACCCTGAATCTGGGTTCTCTGCATGGAGGTGGCCTCTGCTCTCTCTCTGTCCCCAGCCCCTGGGTTGTGAGCTCCAGGCTGTGGCTATTCTGAGTCACTGGCCCCCAGCATTGGACCCAGCTACAACCTAGAAGCCCACAGTTATTCACTGAATCAGTCCATCAATTGAATGAATGCTTGTGGCTCAGGCCTGGCTTCCTCAAAGAGTATGGTCAATACTTGGCTGACTGGTGTGTCTAACGGGATTCAGACAGCACTGTGGGGAGGAGTTGCAAGAAGATAAGCCTCCCTTTCTCCACTTTTATTCCTGCCCTTAAGTCATTAAGCAAATATATCTAGATTCTGATATATTCAGAATATATAAGTTCATAGAGAGTGGGTAGGGAGCTGACGACCAGGGACAGCCATTAGACTGTCACTTTTGATAAATGGCTCTTTCTGAGAACTGGCACCTGGGGGTTTTGTTCTACCAATGTGGATTCTCTTGGAGGAGAGCCGATAGGGTGCCAACGTTTGGAGGACCCTCAGTGTGCTGTTCCTTCCAGTGCCTCCCTGTGCCTTTCCCAAAAGAAAAGGGCCGTTCCCTCCTGTTATAGCTGTGCTAAAATACACGCAACATAAAACCGATCATTTTAAGTGTGCAATTCAGTGATATTAAGTTATTTTCTCTGTTGTGTCACTACAACCCATTTCTAGAACTTTCTCAACTTCCAAACAGAAACTGTGCACTTTTAAATACTGTGAAGTTTGTTCTCTAGCCAAATTAAATTTTTTCCCTCGGGGCCCCTGTTTGCTGGGGAATCACTCCTGGAGCCTGTGTGGATACCAGGAACGCTTCACGAACCAAGCACACTCCTTTCCTGATAGCTCACGTTGTCCACGGCCTTTATAACCTTGCATTTATCTACTGATTTTGCAACACATGGCCAGGCTGATCTCATTCTCTCATGCAGATATAATAGAGCACTAACGAGATGTCAAACGGGGTGCTGTAACCCTGAGGGGCAGATTAGGCTTCTGGGGAGAAACAGTACTGTATCAGCCAGAGTGTGAGCCCAGGATCCAGGAGACCGGTCAGGGCAGGACCCTGAATCTGGGTTCTCTGCATGGAGGTGGCCTCTGCTCTCTCTCTGTCCCCAGCCCCTGGGTTGTGAGCTCCAGGCTGTGGCTATTCTGAGTCACTGGCCCCCAGCATTGGACCCAGCTACAACCTAGAAGCCCACAGTTATTCACTGAATCAGTCCATCAATTGAATGAATGCTTGTGGCTCAGGCCTGGCTTCCTCAAAGAGTATGGTCAATACTTGGCTGACTGGTGTGTCTAACGGGATTCAGACAGCACTGTGGGGAGGAGTTGCAAGAAGATAAGCCTCCCTTTCTCCACTTTTATTCCTGCCCTTAAGTCATTAAGCAAATATATCTAGATTCTGATATATTCAGAATATATAAGTTCATAGAGAGTGGGTAGGGAGCTGACGACCAGGGACAGCCATTAGACTGTCACTTTTGATAAATGGCTCTTTCTGAGAACTGGCACCTGGGGGTTTTGTTCTACCAATGTGGATTCTCTTGGAGGAGAGCCGATAGGGTGCCAACGTTTGGAGGACCCTCAGTGTGCTGTTCCTTCCAGTGCCTCCCTGTGCCTTTCCCAAAAGAAAAGGGCCGTTCCCTCCTGTTATAGCTGTGCTAAAATACACGCAACATAAAACCGATCATTTTAAGTGTGCAATTCAGTGATATTAAGTTATTTTCTCTGTTGTGTCACTACAACCCATTTCTAGAACTTTCTCAACTTCCAAACAGAAACTGTGCACTTTTTGAATACTAACCACCCCTGCCTCCACTCCTCAGGCCCTTGTCACCACCATTCTGCTTTCGTTCTCTATGAATTTGCCTATTCTAGGTACCTCATGTAAGTGGAATCTTTTTAAAGTAAAAATGTTAGTCGCTAAGTTGTGTCTAACTCTTTGCAACCTCATGGACTGTAGTTCGCCAGGCTTCTCTGTCCATGGAATTCTCCAGGCAAGAATAATGGAGTAGGTTGCCATTTCCTCCTCCAGGGGATCTTCCTGACTCAGAGATGGAACGTAGGTCTCCTGTATTACAGAAGGATTCTCTGCTATCTGAACCACCAGGGAATGTTTTTGGTCTGGCTTATTCCCTTAGAAGAGGGAGTTTTACAATGTCTTTTAAACAATTTCCAAGGAGCCCACGTGGCTCCATTCTCTGCCCTCCCTGGACCCCTTGCCACGGCAGGAGGCACTGTACCCTCTTGTTCTGTTTAGGGCAAATTATGCTTGGAGACTGAGATTGTCTTTGCCAGTAATTTATTTGACACGGGTTCTCTGTGGGAATTATGATTTATAATAATCATATTTCACAAACCAATAGCATACAGGATAATGTCTCTTAATAAGCCAATAAAGAAATAACCCATTCCAAACCAATGACAGATTCATTACACTATTGTTCCCAGCAAAGAAGAGATGAAAGAAAGTCCAGCTGTGGTTGAGGTGAACAGTTCTTCAGTAGAGTCCTCAGTAGAGTCATTCCTTTCAACTAAAAGCTGGGTATCCTCTGCCTGCTTAGGTCCTGTGCTGTGGGGACATGAAGCTGGTGGGTAGTGGTGCCATGTTGGTGGCCAAGGTTGCTGCTCAGAAGGTTGTTACTCCCGGGACTGTTACAAGGTTTCTTTCCTTCGCTTCCTGCACCTGTTGCCTGGTTTTACTGCCCCACTAACCAAGAGAAAGTAGCCTGGCCATGGCAGGGGCAAGTGACTCCAGATATCTGGAGAATTATTAAATCAGCAAAGAGTAGCCTTACCCAGACATAACACTCTCAAATTGTGGGCTGAACCTCTTGGTTTTTAAGGTTTTAAGGTCTATCACTTGAAGGAGTTCCCCGGTGGTCCAGTGGTTAAGACTTCACACTTCCAATGCAGGGAGTGCAGGTTTGATCCCTGGTTAGAGGACTGAGATTTCACATCCTGCATAGTGTGGCCAAAAATTAGAAAAAAGGGCCATCCCATGATGGGCACCCCTGCTGTTACTAGGGTGTCCAAGATGTAATGGTAGTGCCCACTCCAGGTGGAAGAAGTCAACACCCTTTACAACCTGTCTCCAACCTGCCCTTTCCATGTTGGGTCCTGTGAAGTCTCCGTTTTATTTAGGTTTTAACAGCACAAGACTTTCTGGAAGTGTTGGAATTTGCCAACACCTCAGACTGCTTCATTTTCATATTTTTTGCTTCATCCACCCAACATTCTCTCACATCTCTTCTCCATCGATCTAACTCATCCTAAGACTGGACACACAGGGTCCCAGGCAGAGCTGACCTTCCCCCCCAGACCAGGCTCTTTGTATACATATGTGTTGGATTCTTGCAAGATCAGATCAGCAGGATGTGCTGCTGTCTCCTACTGTAGGTGAAGCAGACAAGGACCCTTTGGGGGCTGTGTCACTTCTTGGAAAAATGCAGTTACGAATGAGATCATGGACCTTGAAGTGCTTTCTGCTTGACTTCTAATTCCAGATCCTCCACTTGGCTGTGTGACAGAAGGAAGTGTTGTCTACCCTCTAAGCCTTTGTCTCTGGTCTGTGTAATATGTGTGGTGGACAGACTTTCAGGTGGCCCTTGTGATCTCTGCCTCCTCATGTTTATGACTTTGTGTGGTGCCCTCCCCTTGTGTGAGGGTGGTACCCGTGACTTGCCTCTGATGCACAGATGGGATGCTGCTCCCATGACTATGTTATGTTCTGCCAAACTCCATTTGTCAGCACACTTGCTGGCCTGGAAGAGGCAAGCTGCTCTGAAGGATGTGGCCCTGTTGGGGAAGCCCCCAAGGCAAGGAGCTGGGGGCTACCTCAAGGAACTGATGGTGGCCTCCAGTAAGAACCTGGAAACCTCTGTCCTGTGGCTACAAGGAAGTACATCCTACCCACAACCTGCAGGAGCTTGGGAGCAGGTCACTTTTCAGTGGAGTCTCTGATGAAGCCACACCCCACTGACATCTGATGAGGCCCAGACATAGAGGCCCAGCTAAGCTATGTCCAGACTTCTGATCCGCAGAAGCTATGAGATATTAAATACTGTCATTTTATTTTTTTGAATTGTATAGTCCATTTATATGATGATTTTAAAAAATAAATACAGTACCTGTATTTTCATTGTAAAGATCTTTAAGTATGGGGAAAAGTTTGTGTTCAGTAGATCACAATATGCGGGCTCAAAAGAACTAGGGTTTGAGTCCTGATTCTATTCAAATTGTTTCAGCTTCCTGCTGTCGGGTCATTTATCAATTTTTTTTTTGATTCAGATTATTTTTCAAAGTTTTTTTTTTTAATGTGGACTATTCAAAGAGTCTTTTTAAATTTAAAGAAAAATTCTTTATTGAATTTGTTTACAATATTGCTGTTTTCTGTTTCTTGGTGTTTCGGCCAGGAGGCATATGGGATTTCAGCTTCCTGATCAGGGATGGAACCTGCATCCCTTGCAGTGGAAGGCGAAGTATTAATCACTGGACCACCAGGGAAGACCTAGTGCTGTTGTTTTTAAATTTGTAAGAATCCCTTTCGTACAATAAGTGTGCCAGTATTTACCCTAAGTGGGCAGTCCTCATTGTGATGGATAAATGCAGTGAAGGACCGAGTATGATGATGCCATGTAGTAAAATGTACCTGGGATTAGGTGTTCACTAGACCTGACCTCATAATAGACAAGCAGGATGGTTGGTGGGTGGCTGGACCCAGGTCTAGTGAATGGACTAGTGAATATCCTTCACTCAGCATCACTGCCAGCATGGACTCACCTGGGTCTTGGCTTAACCTAGAAAAACCAAAGATAAATGTGATTTCTAGTTGCTTGAAACATTTTGCTATCTCTTCAAAGTCTGGAGACTCCAGCAGAGAGAGTAGATTGATTTCTTGAACTTGCTTGTCTCAAAGAGGTAAACCTCCTCCATGATTTACAGAGCACCTCAGCTGGAAGGGAGGGTGGCAGCCACCTTAGCCAGAGTCCTATCAACACCTCTGGATGTGTTCTCGCCTCCCAGCCCTTCTGTACCCACACAACCTGCAGGAGCTTGGGAGCAGGTCACTTTTCAGTGGAGTCTCTGATGAAGCAATCATGATGAGGCCCAGACATAGAGGCCCAGCTAAGCTATGTCCAGACTTCTGATCAGAAGCTATGAGATATTAAATACTGTCATTTTATTTTTTTGAATTGTATAGTCCATTTATATGATGATTTTAAAAAATAAATACAGTACCTGTATTTTCATTGTAAAGATCTTTAAGTATGGGGAAAAGTTTGTGTTCAGTAGATCACAATATGCGGGCTCAAAAGAACTAGGGTTTGAGTCCTGATTCTATTCAAATTGTTTCAGCTTCCTGCTGTCGGGTCATTTATCAATTTTTTTTTTGATTCAGATTATTTTTCAAAGTTTTTTTTTAATGTGGACTATTCAAAGAGTCTTTTTAAATTTAAAGAAAAATTCTTTATTGAATTTGTTTACAATATTGCTGTTTTCTGTTTCTTGGTGTTTCGGCCAGGAGGCATATGGGATTTCAGCTTCCTGATCAGGGATGGAACCTGCATCCCTTGCAGTGGAAGGCGAAGTATTAATCACTGGACCACCAGGGAAGACCTAGTGCTGTTGTTTTTAAATTTGTAAGAATCCCTTTCGTACAATAAGTGTGCCAGTATTTACCCTAAGTGGGCAGTCCTCATTGTGATGGATAAATGCAGTGAAGGACCGAGTATGATGATGCCATGTAGTAAAATGTACCTGGGATTAGGTGTTCACTAGACCTGACCTCATAATAGACAAGCAGGATGGTTGGTGGGTGGCTGGACCCAGGTCTAGTGAATGGACTAGTGAATATCCTTCACTCAGCATCACTGCCAGCATGGACTCACCTGGGTCTTGGCTTAACCTAGAAAAACCAAAGATAAATGTGATTTCTAGTTGCTTGAAACATTTTGCTATCTCTTCAAAGTCTGGAGACTCCAGCAGAGAGAGTAGATTGATTTCTTGAACTTGCTTGTCTCAAAGAGGTAAACCTCCTCCATGATTTACAGAGCACCTCAGCTGGAAGGGAGGGTGGCAGCCACCTTAGCCAGAGTCCTATCAACACCTCTGGATGTGTTCTCGCCTCCCAGCCCTTCTGTAGCTCACACCAACCTCTTGTCTTGAAAGACCAAGGTGCCTTGCTTCTCTGGGCTGCCTAGATGAGAGTCTGTCGGGGATTGGTGGGCGGTCATCCAAAGGCAAAAATAGGTGCAAAGTCAAATGGCAGATGTCTGGTCACTTCGACCAACCCATGAGGTAACTCCAATCTGGAGAGAAAAGAGAAGAGTTCTCAAGGACCTCTTCTTGAAATCCTTTACCCCCTTTGGTTCCACGGTGTCCTCTCTAACCTGGGTGCTTAGCATCACCTCCTTCTGGAGCCGCAGACCCTCTGGATCCTGACTCTAGATAGTTCCCGGTTGGAGTACTGGAGTCTACTTTATCAGAACAGGGTCAGGCCAGTGTTCTCTGTATTGAGCTGACCTGAGACAAAGGGTAGATGTAAAGCATGTGATAGGCGCAGAGTCTAGAGGGCAGGACGCTGCTCTGGGAGGCCTGGCACAGAGAAAGAGGCACGTCAGCAACCTCTCATCACAGGCTCCTGTTGAAGACACGGGTTCAAGATAGGGAGGTTGTTTCTGAAAGTTACATGTAGGAGAACAAATGGCCCAGTACCGTCAACAGATGAAGGGCGTGAGGAGCAGGAGAACTGTTATGGATGAAAGAGAACTAGGAGATTCATTATGCAAATACACTGCATGGCCCTTCTTAGGATCCTGATTCACACACACACAGACTACTGAAAGATAATTTGGAGACCTGAAGTCATTTGATTTTATTGAGGAATCAATGCTGATTAAGTGGAAGGTGACAGTGGTATCATGGTTATATAGTGAAAGTCTCTTCGTGGTTATATAGTGAAAGTCTCTTCTTGTCAGGAATACACATGGAAGTATTTATGGGTAAATGGACATAATATTTGAGGTTCGCTTTGAAATGTTCTAAGAAAGCCAGCCAGCCAACCAAGGAGAGAAGTGTGGACGGATGCAACAAAAACTGTAGAAACTGTGTTGCTGTGGAAGCTAGACGATGGCTACGTGAGGTCTTGTGGCACTTGCTAAACCTCCTCCATGATTTACAGAGCACCTCAGCTGGAAGGGAGGGTGGCAGCCACCTTAGCCAGAGTCCTATCAACACCTCTGGATGTGTTCTCGCCTCCCAGCCCTTCTGTAGCTCACACCAACCTCTTGTCTTGAAAGACCAAGGTGCCTTGCTTCTCTGGGCTGCCTAGATGAGAGTCTGTCGGGGATTGGTGGGCGGTCATCCAAAGGCAAAAATAGGTGCAAAGTCAAATGGCAGATGTCTGGTCACTTCGACCAACCCATGAGGTAACTCCAATCTGGAGAGAAAGAGAAGAGTTCTCAAGGACCTCTTCTTGAAATCCTTTACCCCCTTTGGTTCCACGGTGTCCTCTCTAACCTGGGTGCTTAGCATCACCTCCTTCTGGAGCCGCAGACCCTCTGGATCCTGACTCTAGATAGTTCCCGGTTGGAGTACTGGAGTCTACTTTATCAGAACAGGGTCAGGCCAGTGTTCTCTGTATTGAGCTGACCTGAGACAAAGGGTAGATGTAAAGCATGTGATAGGCGCAGAGTCTAGAGGGCAGGACGCTGCTCTGGGAGGCCTGGCACAGAGAAAGAGGCACGTCAGCAACCTCTCATCACAGGCTCCTGTTGAAGACACGGGTTCAAGATAGGGAGGTTGTTTCTGAAAGTTACATGTAGGAGAACAAATGGCCCAGTACCGTCAACAGATGAAGGCGTGAGGAGCAGGAGAACTGTTATGGATGAAAGAGAACTAGGAGATTCATTATGCAAATACACTGCATGGCCCTTCTTAGGATCCTGATTCACACACACACAGACTACTGAAAGATAATTTGGAGACCTGAAGTCATTTGATTTTATTGAGGAATCAATGCTGATTAAGTGGAAGGTGACAGTGGTATCATGGTTATATAGTGAAAGTCTCTTCGTGGTTATATAGTGAAAGTCTCTTCTTGTCAGGAATACACATGGAAGTATTTATGGGTAAATGGACATAATATTTGAGGTTCGCTTTGAAATGTTCTAAGAAAGCCAGCCAGCCAACCAAGGAGAGAAGTGTGGACGGATGCAACAAAAACTGTAGAAACTGTGTTGCTGTGGAAGCTAGACGATGGCTACGTGAGGTCTTGTGGCACTTGCTCTTCTGTGTGTATTTGAAAATGTCCTTAATAACTGTGAATGGATTAAATGTCTGTCGCCCCCTAGAGTTTGGGAGGCTGAGTCCTGGTGACTTGTGACTCAGGCTGAGATCAATGTCTCCATCTTTAAAATGGGTTCAACACATCCTTTCTCCCTGTATTATTTGATGCCTTCCCCGCACCATAATTCCATGGACCATGTGCCCTGCAAGCGAGGCAGTCTCTGCCTCCATGGAGCTCATACATGGTGGGAGAGACAGATGTCAAATGGGGAAATATTTACTGAAACTGTGGCCAGAGCTACAAAGGGAAACCACACTGTGCTGTTAGAGACTTACAGGGAGACTTGACCCAGACTGAGACAAAGAGCTTCACAGAGGCTTTCCTGGTTTCCTGACACGCAGGCTGAGACTTGAAGTGTGGTGGCTTGGACAAGTGTGTGCATGTGTGTGGACACAGGTGTGTGGGTGTATATGCATGTGTTGGGCAGGACTGGAGGACAGAGTAACAGCTGAGCAAAAATAAGAAGGCACATTCAGTGTTGAGGGGCGGCCAGCAGAAGGGGAGTGAGTGGAGAGGGCAGAGGGCAGGAAGTCGAGGGCTCTATCTAAGGAGTGATGATGCCAGTAATCCAAGGAAAGATATTCAGGACAACTCTGGAGAGCAGCAGCTTGAGAGCCCTGGGCTAATGTCTGAGGAGCTGACTTTGAGTCTGATTTCAGTTAAATGTTTTGGGCATGATTCACAGTGTCCAGGGAGCCTATTAGATGCTTCGTTGCACAGTTGAGGCTCTGAACCAGAAAGGCGGCCGTGGTTGGTGTTTGACCTGGCAGCCTGCTTACTGCTCCAGGGCACTCTCCTTCTCAGTTCTGGGCCCTTGGTAGCAGCTGTTTTCTGGGGGATTAAGCCCCCTCCCCAAAGCCTTGCTGACTTGGTGTTTGGTGAGAATGAACACTATTGGCTTTTTCTTTACTCTCAGAGGCACTTTGGGAAGACTGAGATCTGTGGACGGATGCAACAAAACTGTAGAAACTGTGTTGCTGTGGAAGCTAGACGATGGCTACGTGAGGTCTTGTGGCACTTGCTCTTCTGTGTGTATTTGAAAATGTCCTTAATAACTGTGAATGGATTAAATGTCTGTCGCCCCCTAGAGTTTGGGAGGCTGAGTCCTGGTGACTTGTGACTCAGGCTGAGATCAATGTCTCCATCTTTAAAATGGGTTCAACACATCCTTTCTCCCTGTATTATTTGATGCCTTCCCCGCACCATAATTCCATGGACCATGTGCCCTGCAAGCGAGGCAGTCTCTGCCTCCATGGAGCTCATACATGGTGGGAGAGACAGATGTCAAATGGGGAAATATTTACTGAAACTGTGGCCAGAGCTACAAAGGAAACCACACTGTGCTGTTAGAGACTTACAGGGAGACTTGACCCAGACTGAGACAAAGAGCTTCACAGAGGCTTTCCTGGTTTCCTGACACGCAGGCTGAGACTTGAAGTGTGGTGGCTTGGACAAGTGTGTGCATGTGTGTGGACACAGGTGTGTGGGTGTATATGCATGTGTTGGGCAGGACTGGAGGACAGAGTAACAGCTGAGCAAAAATAAGAAGGCACATTCAGTGTTGAGGGGCGGCCAGCAGAAGGGGAGTGAGTGGAGAGGGCAGAGGGCAGGAAGTCGAGGGCTCTATCTAAGGAGTGATGATGCCAGTAATCCAAGGAAAGATATTCAGGACAACTCTGGAGAGCAGCAGCTTGAGAGCCCTGGGCTAATGTCTGAGGAGCTGACTTTGAGTCTGATTTCAGTTAAATGTTTTGGGCATGATTCACAGTGTCCAGGGAGCCTATTAGATGCTTCGTTGCACAGTTGAGGCTCTGAACCAGAAAGGCGGCCGTGGTTGGTGTTTGACCTGGCAGCCTGCTTACTGCTCCAGGGCACTCTCCTTCTCAGTTCTGGGCCCTTGGTAGCAGCTGTTTTCTGGGGGATTAAGCCCCCTCCCCAAAGCCTTGCTGACTTGGTGTTTGGTGAGAATGAACACTATTGGCTTTTTCTTTACTCTCAGAGGACTAGCTGGTCTGTGTGCCAGGGGAGACTGAGATCTCTGGAGTCTCCCAACTCTGCCACTCACTCACTCTGTGACTTTGGACAGGCAGCTGGGCCTTTTGGAACCTCAGTTTCTTCATCTGTAGAAAGGGGACATTTATAGTCCATCCTTCCCAGGTGATTGGGAAGAGTCACTGAGCTACACAGAACATGCATGTATGCCCAGTAGTCATAATCTATTGCTGCCAATATTACTTATTAGCAGTCATTATACAACTACAGGATTTGTATAATACTTCAGCCATAGGTGGGATCAAGGGCTCAGACCTTGATGTTTGTCTTCTTGAGACAAGGCTAGATATTAGAGCAGGATAGAAAGGCAAGGAAACGAACATGTATTTTGAAGTCGATAAAATATTCCATTTTCCTCATAGAAACTTTGAGAAGTAGAAAATAAGGGAGAAAAGAATAATTATATTTAATCATCCCACTGGGAGATGAATACCACTAACATTTTACTGAATTGCCTCCTGAGTTTTTCTGTTCATAAAACTGAATTAATCACAACCCTTAGTCATGACATAATCTCAGCGTTGGTGCAGTCTTGGACAGTTCTGTCTGTCTATCATCTGTCTATTCACTGTTGCTACTTTTGAAGATCAAAAGCAGCTGACTATTAGCTATCTCCTATGGTTTGCCTTAACAGTTACTTTGTTTTGGAAGTGTAATAGGACCCACCGCCCCAAATAAGAGCTGTGTCCTTGACGAGAACCTGTGTCTAACCGCCTTTCATGATGCCTACCCTTCACACCTCACTCCCCACCAGATACCCATCAGCTGGAGCCATCATTCACTGCTTGCTTTTCTTTTCTTTTTTCATCTATATGTATCTCTGCAAAGCATGATGTTTATTTTTTTTCCATTTTTCACACAGTTCTCTTTTAAAAGAAAATTGACATCATACCATAGGTAGCTTTTTGGGTCCTGATTTAAAAACATTGCCTCCTGAATAAAGCCCTTTTTCATTAAGAAGTCTCTGGAACATAACATGTAATACTTGCATAATATTCCATATTGTGGCCGGACCATCATTTCTTTATAATTACCCCTTCTATTGGGAATTTTTGATTGATTTCTTTTTAAAAAATTTTATGAAAAACTTATTGAAGCTAGTTGATTTACAATGTTGTGTTAATTTCTGCTGTACAGCAAGATGATTCAGTTATACATATACATATATATTCTTTTTCATAGTCCTTTCCATTATGATTCATCACAGGGTACTGAATATGGCTCCCTGTGCTATGCAGTAGGACCTTGTTGTTGATCCAGCCTGTAAAAACTAGTTTGCATCTGCTCATCCCAAACTGCAAGTGATTTCCTTTCTGTTGCAAATAATGTTGTATAAACTTTTGAAGGATTCTCAGTGTATTTTGATAAATTGCTTTTAAGAAAGGTTGTAAAAAATATCACTCTGCCTCCCACTGTGTCCCTTACTCCCAACAAGTCTTTCTTAAAATGTTGCCAGCTTGATATGGGAAAAGTGCTGTTAAATATATTTTCATGTGTTTACTGGCTATTTATACATTTTTTTTCTGTGAATTCTCCATCCATGTCCATAGCTCATTTTTCTACTGAGGCATTAATGTTCTTCCCATCGATTTGGGAGAATTCTTTCTATATTAAAGAAGATACTCCTAATCTGTCATGGTTGTTTTGGATGTTTTCCAGGTTTGTCATTCGATTGAGTTTATGATGGTTTTGAAATAGAGGTTTTTTATTTGTAGGTAATCAGTTCATTCCATCTCTTCTTTGGTGATCCCTCCCTACCCAACATTGATTTTGTGCTTTGAAAAGCCTTTCCTCTCTTAACATCAACTAAAACTGTGTCTAGATTCTTTTCAAGTATTTATGGTCAGTTTTTTTACTATATGCCAAGAATTCAGATGTATATAGGATTTAAAGTTTCAATGTATGTTTGAGAATCTAACTTGGTTATATTCTCACAAACAACCAATTTTCTAGAAACTGGTTTATGAGTAGTTTCCCTGATCCCACTGGTTTATGATGCCTCCTTTAATATATGATAAATGTTTCTGTGCTCTGGTGTGGTTCATGATGTCTAGACTTTGTTTCCCCTCAACTCTCAGACCTCTCATATACTCCCAATGGCTGGAGCCTCATTTATTTATTTTTATTGGAGTATTGTCACTTTACAACATTGTGTTAGTTTCTGCTCTCCTGATTGTTTATTTAAGAATAATTTTGTCACTCTTCTAAAAGCAATTAAGTTTTTTTTAACGATTAAATTTTGATTGGGACTGTCTTAAATGTAAATGTTAATTTGGGAGGAGTTGACATTTTTTATATATTTAGTTTTTCCACCCAGGCAAACGTGTTGGGTGGATTCGATTCATTTGACTTCTCTCTTGTTCTCTCTCTTATGGATTTTTATTGCAAAGGCCCCAAAACTGTGTTGGGAAGGATTCTCAGTGTATTTTGATAAATCGCTTTTAAGAAAGGTTGTAATAAATATCACTCTGCCTCCCACTGTGTCCCTTACTCCCAACAAGTCTTTCTTAAAATGTTGCCAGCTTGATATGGGAAAAGTGCTGTTAAATATATTTTCATGTGTTTACTGGCTATTTATACATTTTTTTTCTGTGAATTCTCCATCCATGTCCATAGCTCATTTTTCTACTGAGGCATTAATGTTCTTCCCATCGATTTGGGAGAATTCTTTCTATATTAAAGAAGATACTCCTAATCTGTCATGGTTGTTTTGGATGTTTTCCAGGTTTGTCATTCGATTGAGTTTATGATGGTTTTGAAATAGAGGTTTTTTATTTGTAGGTAATCAGTTCATTCCATCTCTTCTTTGGTGATCCCTCCCTACCCAACATTGATTTTGTGCTTTGAAAAGCCTTTCCTCTCTTAACATCAACTAAAACTGTGTCTAGATTCTTTTCAAGTATTTATGGTCAGTTTTTTTTTACTATATGCCAAGAATTCAGATGTATATAGGATTTAAAGTTTCAATGTATGTTTGAGAATCTAACTTGGTTATATTCTCACAAACAACCAATTTTCTAGAAACTGGTTTATGAGTAGTTTCCCTGATCCCACTGGTTTATGATGCCTCCTTTAATATATGATAAATGTTTCTGTGCTCTGGTGTGGTTCATGATGTCTAGACTTTGTTTCCCCTCAACTCTCAGACCTCTCATATACTCCCAATGGCTGGAGCCTCATTTATTTATTTTTATTGGAGTATTGTCACTTTACAACATTGTGTTAGTTTCTGCTCTCCTGATTGTTTATTTAAGAATAATTTTGTCACTCTTCTAAAAGCAATTAAGTTTTTTTTAACGATTAAATTTTGATTGGGACTGTCTTAAATGTAAATGTTAATTTGGGAGGAGTTGACATTTTTTATATATTTAGTTTTTCCACCCAGGCAAACGTGTTGGGTGGATTCGATTCATTTGACTTCTCTCTTGTTCTCTCTCTTATGGATTTTTATTGCTATTGGGAATGGAATCCACACACCCAATATCAGTTGATGTTCTGACTGGAGACAAAAGACATTCTAATTGGGTAATTCAAAGAGATTTTATACGTGAACCATTTACCAAGATGTGGGGAAGGGAGGCTAAAGGAAAACCATAAGGTATTAGGGAATCCATTTTAGTAGGGGGACAGTTTGTTCCTTCAGTTTGAAGAGGCAAGAAGAGAGAGCAAAGAGAAGAACCTGGAAGGGAGAGTCCTGTGGAGAGGGCCCCCTTGACAGGAAATGGAACCTTATTTGGGGATAGCCAGCCAATCAGAGGACACCAGGAGAGAAGGAAGTTGGAGAGTGGACCCTCCAAGCTCTCCACCCTCCCTCTGACCTCCTGCTAGTGTTCTCTGTTGGGTAAACCCAACGGAAGCTAGAGATCCAGGGACCCACTGATATAGTCCACATGGGCCAGCTTCCTGGATGCATGGAGACAAGAGGAGAGGAGGCACGGAGGAGGATGGAAGATGCCCCCCAGGAGTCTTCCCTCAGCCTGGATTCTCCGCCACCGTCTGTACCATCCATATTCGTCCAGGAACAGTTGTATCTTCATTCCACTACCCAAACGTATTTTCTAAATCCTTTCTTTCATGCTAATTCTAAGAATTTTCCAGTCGGTTCCCTTGGGTATTCCCAGGGTGTAGTTATATGAGCTACAAGTAATTGTTGTCCGATAGTTGTGCATTTTACTTCCTGTTTCTAGTGCAGGAGCTGAGGTGCCAGAAACCATAGATGGTTTTAAAGAGGCCCTTTTAAGAGGCTTAATTTCGGCTCTTGAGAGGCATGAGAAATCTATGGCTTGGTCTCCCTTTCCTCTTCTGTCCTTCTTTCTTCCCCTCCCTCCTTTTAGCCACGCAGCTAATATACATACGTTAAGTGCCAGCTGCACTCAAGCACTGGGCAATTCAGTGGCAAACACAAGAGGGCATAAGGAGGCAAACAAAAAAGGCAATCAAACTATCAGAAGTGTTTCTCAAACTTTTTGAACTCATCCCATTGTGTTACTGTGTCTACACACACACACACACACAGTAACAGGTTCATTAAACTTTTACTGTGTGGAAGGCAGGGCATGAAAAGTACTCTGATATTTTCTATTCTAATTCACCTTATTTAGAAAAACGGTTTAGATGATCTTATTTGCAAAGCAGAAATAGATACACAGGCATGGAGAACCAGTATGTGGATACCAAGCGGGAAGGTGAGGGGGTGGGAGGGATTGGGAGATTGGAATTGACACACACATAGTTTGATACTATGCATAAAATAGATGACCGATGAGAACGTACTCTAGCAGGGAACTTTCCTTAATGCACTGTGGGGACCTAGATGGGATGCAAGCCCATGAGGGAGGAAATATGTGTGTATATATATCCCCCGATTCATTTTGCTGTACAGAAGAAACTAACCCAATGTCGTAAAGGAACTATGAAAATGTTCATCGCTTAGTTGTGTCCGACTCTTTGCAACCCTATGGACTGTAGCCTCCCAGGCTCTTCTGTCCATGGTGTTCTCCAGGCAAGAATACTGGACTGGTTTGCCATTTCCTTCTCTAGGAAATCTTCCCAACCCAGGGGTCAAACCTGGGTCTCCTGTATTGCAGGCAGATTCTTTACCGCTGGAGCCACCTTGATTCCTATACTTTAATAAAGATTAGCAACAACAAAAAGTAAAAATAGAAGCCCTGCTGGTTGCCACTTGCTCAGAAGATTCCACAGCCTGTTCCTGGGTCCTCATGTACTGTTTCAGGATGGGCGAGTCAGTGTACCATGCTGTGCCAACAAGCAAAGTGCAAGAGAGGTAGCCAGTTATGACTCTAGTTAGGTGGACTGGGAAGAGGCCTCTGAGGAAGGACGTCTGATGACAAGAACACCTAACTCTGTAGATTAGGGATGCGTGTGAGATGAGTGGGTAGACAGTTTCAGGCAGAAGAAAGAGCAGATGGAAGCCAACTTGTCTCGCTTGAGTCCTTGGGGTGGAGGGAAGGACACGGGGCTGGGGCATGATAGTAAGCAAGAGCTTGAACCGAGGTGAGATGAGACCAGATGGGATGCAGGTTTCTGGCTTCTGTTGTAGGAGCAGGGGGTCTCTGTGTGTAGGTATGTGCTACTTAAATAAAGGAAAAGCCCAACAAGCGATATATATTAGTTTTTAATGGTTGTGTGGCAGATTACTAGGAGAGGGTCAGTGGTGTATGTCTCAGGCAGAAATCAAAGACCAAGAACCAGGCTCACTGATGTCTGAGGGCAAGGGCAGGAGGATGTTCGAGCTGAAGCAAGAAAGCAAACTCACCCTTCCTCTGCCTTTTGCTTTACTCCTGCTGTGATGGCTTGGTGGGTGCCTATCCACGCTCACTGGTGGGTGAGGGTGAAGGTGATCTCTGTTCAGTCCATGGCCTCAGGTGCGATCTCTTTCAGCAACATCCTCACAGACATACCCAGAAGTAGTGTTTTACCAAGAACCTGCTCAGACCAGTCAAGTTGACATGTAAAATTAATCATCATGTGCAGGCAGAGGAGGGAAGTCAGGAGGGGCTGGCCCATGTCATGTCTGGGTGTCATACCAAGACTCCATACTTGGTCTCAAGACCCTTGGGAATCATTTAAGCAGTGAGTTGATGGGATCAGATCCACATTTCTGGAGGCTGAGAGTAGGAAATCTTCCCAACCCAGGGTCAAACCTGGGTCTCCTGTATTGCAGGCAGATTCTTTACCGCTGGAGCCACCTTGATTCCTATACTTTAATAAAGATTAGCAACAACAAAAAGTAAAAATAGAAGCCCTGCTGGTTGCCACTTGCTCAGAAGATTCCACAGCCTGTTCCTGGGTCCTCATGTACTGTTTCAGGATGGGCGAGTCAGTGTACCATGCTGTGCCAACAAGCAAAGTGCAAGAGAGGTAGCCAGTTATGACTCTAGTTAGGTGGACTGGGAAGAGGCCTCTGAGGAAGGACGTCTGATGACAAGAACACCTAACTCTGTAGATTAGGGATGCGTGTGAGATGAGTGGGTAGACAGTTTCAGGCAGAAGAAAGAGCAGATGGAAGCCAACTTGTCTCGCTTGAGTCCTTGGGGTGGAGGGAAGGACACGGGGCTGGGGCATGATAGTAAGCAAGAGCTTGAACCGAGGTGAGATGAGACCAGATGGGATGCAGGTTTCTGGCTTCTGTTGTAGGAGCAGGGAGTCTCTGTGTGTAGGTATGTGCTACTTAAATAAAGGAAAAGCCCAACAAGCGATATATATTAGTTTTTAATGGTTGTGTGGCAGATTACTAGGAGAGGGTCAGTGGTGTATGTCTCAGGCAGAAATCAAAGACCAAGAACCAGGCTCACTGATGTCTGAGGGCAAGGGCAGGAGGATGTTCGAGCTGAAGCAAGAAAGCAAACTCACCCTTCCTCTGCCTTTTGCTTTACTCCTGCTGTGATGGCTTGGTGGGTGCCTATCCACGCTCACTGGTGGGTGAGGGTGAAGGTGATCTCTGTTCAGTCCATGGCCTCAGGTGCGATCTCTTTCAGCAACATCCTCACAGACATACCCAGAAGTAGTGTTTTACCAAGAACCTGCTCAGACCAGTCAAGTTGACATGTAAAATTAATCATCATGTGCAGGCAGAGGAGGGAAGTCAGGAGGGGCTGGCCCATGTCATGTCTGGGTGTCATACCAAGACTCCATACTTGGTCTCAAGACCCTTGGGAATCATTTAAGCAGTGAGTTGATGGGATCAGATCCACATTTCTGGAAGGTCCCGCACAGAACCACCATTTGGGTTGAAAAGCTGTAGCACAATCCTGTGGCACACTGACTATTCAGAAATCACAGCAGGGCTGCGGACCCCTTTCTGTGTTGCCGTGTGGCCCCGACTGGAGCTGTGGGCTAACATGGTTAACGCTGTTGCTTATTGGGATGCAGGGAATTGTCTTTGATTTGGCACAGATTTCTTTGTTCTTTTTTTTTTTCTTATTTACTGAATTGCTTTTATTTTGCTTTCTGTTTTTACATAGTTTTGTTGCTTACATATATGTATAATCCCAGATAAGTCATATGCATATATCTGACCCCTCCCTACTGTGGCACAGATTTCTATTTCTCTCCTTTATTCTCCTCTACTTGAGGAGAGTGGTGGTATATTTTCTGCTGCTCATGATGTTCGAACGCATGTCCTAAAAAAGCAAGGTGGGCCGTAGGCAGAATGGGAGGCCACTGGGGTATGGAGAGTCTGAACTGATCAGGGCCTTAAACTGCAGCCTGTCCTCTGTGGTGGGAGCAAGCCTGGTTTCTGAGGAATGTCTCTTCCCTGTGGACACTCCTCTGCATATCAGGAAATGTCCTTCCAGCTTTGGATGGGTAGCTAAGACCTGTGGGAGTCCTGCAGCATTGGAATGTGGATGGGGTTGTGCAAAATATTCTAGTGGGATGGATGTAACTTCTGATGGACTGTCTGTGGCAGCAGAAAGGAGGAAGCAGGAAGGATGCCCTCAGAAGATGGCACAGGCAACAGCTGGGGCAGTCTTCAGCACAGGGTGTGTGTGACAAGTCTGTTTAAATGTCCAGGGATAAACAGGAGGCACTAATTAGCCTCCCTGTGCATCCATGGGGCCGGTGGACAGAGTTTGGCTGCATTTCCACACTGACTCCTCTCTTTGTACCCCTGACCCCATGCCTGGTCCCCTCAGAGACTCCACTGAGCCCCCAGGTGACATCTCATCCCCTTCTCTACCCTCTTCCAGCCTAACTGATACTTGGTCTCAAGACCCTTGGGAATCATTTAAGCAGTGAGTTGATGGGATCAGATCCACATTTCTGGAAGGTCCCACAGAACCACCATTTGGGTTGAAAAGCTGTAGCACAATCCTGTGGCACACTGACTATTCAGAAATCACAGCAGGGCTGCGGACCCCTTTCTGTGTTGCCGTGTGGCCCCGACTGGAGCTGTGGGCTAACATGGTTAACGCTGTTGCTTATTGGGATGCAGGGAATTGTCTTTGATTTGGCACAGATTTCTTTGTTCTTTTTTTTTTTCTTATTTACTGAATTGCTTTTATTTTGCTTTCTGTTTTTACATAGTTTTGTTGCTTACATATATGTATAATCCCAGATAAGTCATATGCATATATCTGACCCCTCCCTACTGTGGCACAGATTTCTATTTCTCTCCTTTATTCTCCTCTACTTGAGGAGAGTGGTGGTATATTTTCTGCTGCTCATGATGTTCGAACGCATGTCCTAAAAAAGCAAGGTGGGCCGTAGGCAGAATGGGAGGCCACTGGGGTATGGAGAGAGTCTGAACTGATCAGGGCCTTAAACTGCAGCCTGTCCTCTGTGGTGGGAGCAAGCCTGGTTTCTGAGGAATGTCTCTTCCCTGTGGACACTCCTCTGCATATCAGGAAATGTCCTTCCAGCTTTGGATGGGTAGCTAAGACCTGTGGGAGTCCTGCAGCATTGGAATGTGGATGGGGTTGTGCAAAATATTCTAGTGGGATGGATGTAACTTCTGATGGACTGTCTGTGGCAGCAGAAAGGAGGAAGCAGGAAGGATGCCCTCAGAAGATGGCACAGGCAACAGCTGGGGCAGTCTTCAGCACAGGGTGTGTGTGACAAGTCTGTTTAAATGTCCAGGGATAAACAGGAGGCACTAATTAGCCTCCCTGTGCATCCATGGGGCCGGTGGACAGAGTTTGGCTGCATTTCCACACTGACTCCTCTCTTTGTACCCCTGACCCCATGCCTGGTCCCCTCAGAGACTCCACTGAGCCCCCAGGTGACATCTCATCCCCTTCTCTACCCTCTTCCAGCCTAACTGATACTTTCCGGATTTGTTTAGATTGTTTACCTGTGTGGTGGGTTGGCACGAAGGTTCAGTGGGCTAACATGTAACAAGCACTCATTAAGAGTGAACTGCTGTTATTTCCCCTTGTAATGAGCTAAGACTTGGGGGGGGTGTCAGGATAGGGTGAATGCACTTCTCATGCTGATGGTGTAAGTCTTTGGGGCCAAGGGTAGACTGTGGATGCTGTCATCCTAAGAAATCTAAACATTGTTGCTTGCTGCTCCACAGAGCACATACATGGGCAGTTTATTATGTATTAGAGATATGTAGGGGCTTCCCCAATGGCTCAGATGGTAAAGAATCTGCCTGCAATGCAGGAGACCCGGGTTTGATCCTTGAGTTGGGAAGAATCCTTGGAGAAGGGAATGGCAACCCGCTTCAGCATTCTTGCCTGGGAAACCCCATGGGCAGAGGAGCCTAGCGGCCTACAGTCCATGGGATGGCAAAGAGTCAGACACGACTGAGCGAATGGCTGGTACTTCCCACACATATGTAGAGAGGAGTGGGATACAGAGGGATGGGCAGGATGGTGCCCTCAGGAGTGTTCTGTTAGAAATAATTCCAAGTCCTCACTCTGTGCCCAGGGCTAAGGGCTTTGTGTGCACCTGCTGACTCATTGTCCCTAATGGCCCTCTGCAGAGTGGGATTTAGCATCCTCAGAGGTCAGGAAGGTCGAGCAGCTCTCCCCAGGCCTGGCACCTGGCCTTGCTGGCTCTAGAACCTCACTTTCTTGGAGAGGATCCGGAAGTCCCCAGCAGCACAGCTGTGAACAGATGCTGGAATGGCCCATGGAGAGAGGCAGACCACCTAGGACAAGAGCTTTGTCCTTGAAACAATGCAGCCCCCTCGCTCGCAGTGGAAGGAGCCGGCTTGGAACTGGCAGAGCCTTCCTGGCGACAGCTCTGGATAAAGCCACTTGCGTGTGTGTTTTGAAGTGAGACTGCCCTAGGGGGTGTGTTGAAGAAAGGCTTCGCTATTGATGTTTCCCATCATGACGCTTACAGTTTCTTCATTTCTGGTCCTGAGCCTCAGGAGTCCTTAGTGCAGCTGCCAAATTGCTTCATGCTCCAGAAAGTGGGGTGCCTTTTAACTAAGAAAGAAACCTGGCATCTTCTACCAAGATATCCAACTGTTAGAGCTTCTTATAATATTAACAAGGTGTCCACAGCATTCCCCAGAGAGTACGTGCATATCTTTCTTTCCTTTTCCTTTGTTCTCTCTTTCCTCTTTCTTGACTATTGAAATTACTCCATCTTCACCTTGGTCTGGTGCTGCTGCACTCAATACAGTATCTGGAATGTCCTTGTGGCTATTTAAATTAGTTAAAATAAAAGAAAAACTCAGCTTCTCAGTTGCAGGAGTCACATCCCCAATGCTCATTTACCACTGTACTAACCATGTGACCAGTGACTGTGGCTGCCATATTGAACCCCAGGAACCACATCCCCAGTGCTCATTTACCACTGTGCTAACTGTGTGGCCAGTGACTGTGGCTGCCATTTTGGACCCCACAGACATTTCCATCATTGGAGAAAGTTATCTTGGACAGTGCTGGTCTGGGGGCATTCATTTATTTACTCATTCAGCTCTTATTTAATTGAGCAGACACCTGCTATGTGGCAGACATTGTTCCAGGTTCTGGGAAGTAAATGGTCAAACAAGAAAAGCAAGTCTTGGGACTTCCCTGGCAGTTCAGTGACTAAGACTCTTCATTGCCTCTGCAAGGGGTGGGCCGGGTTTGATTCCTGGTCTGGAAACTACTATCCCACATGCCATATGGCATGGGCAAAAAATTTAAAAAACACCAAAAAAGGGGAAAAGCAAATTTCTTCTTCTCTTATGGGGTGAGCTCCATGGTGGGTGAGACAATCAACAGGAAAGTCATTGCAGAATGCAAAAGGCGTCCAAAGGAAACCAGCGAGGGTGAAGAAATGCAGAGCGGTGGTGAGTGGGGGTCATTGTTATAGTTGAGGAAGGCAAGCACAAGGTGAGTGCTGAGCCATGTCCCTGAAAGCTCAGGACTTCCACTCACTCTTTGATTGTGCTTGCTCAGATTTCAGGGAATGAACAGGTGCGTTTCCGGAACGGTGACCTCTCCTCTCTGTGGGCTTGTGCAGCACCTCTTGAGAGGCAGGTGAAGGCAGGGTGTCAGGTCTTTGAGGGGAAGAGAGAGAGTTGCTATGTGGAGGGTGTGGTCTCTGCTCTAAAGCACAGTGTTCCCATTGCCACTTAATTGCTAAGGAATGAGAGTCCTGCTTTATATTATAGCTGACCTACTTCTACTGCCCAACACCGTGGGTTCATATTTTCCTCCTTATAAAGGACTTGCTTAAAGCAAAATGGCAATGCCAGTGACTTGTCACTCATGAGAGGAGATTTATTACCTTCAACCAACAGAATGAAGACTTACAGTGGGCATCTGTCTGCTTTTGCTTGTGGGTAGGGTCTTGGATGAGGGTTGGTTGATAGTTGGGGCTGCTTTGGCATGGTGTCTTTCTTCATTGCTTCCAGCTGATGTCCAGCTCCAGAGAGCACGAGGGGGACAGGTGGACCTTGCATAGCTTCCTCCAGTATCTCCATCTGAGTCAATGATATCATGTCTTCCAACTTAGAACACTGAAATTTGAAATAATCTCCGGTTGCTTATTCACCATCAGTCAGAACAGAGAATTGCCTCTTGAATCCCACTGATGAAACTGGTAACTGACAGGACACAGCTTGGCAGAAGAAGTTTGGGGTTGTTGTGTTGTTCAGTCCCTTAGTCCTGTGTGACTCTTTGCCACCCCATGGACTGCAGCACACCAGGCTTCTCTGTCTTTCACCATCTCCCAGAACTTGCTCCAACTCATGCCCATTGAGTCAGTGATGCCATCCAACCATCTCATTGTCTCTTGTCCCCTCCTCTTCTTGCCTTCAAAGTTGGGATATCCTGCTGCAATCATAATCCTGGGTGGCATTCCTGGAGGGATTTATGGAGCCTCTGGTGCCTGTAACTGTATGTTTTATCCGAGGCGTATGGGATCTGGGGCAATAACTTCTGTCTGTTCTTCATACTTGGTGGAGACTCTCATTCTGTCTCATAACTTCTGTTTGTTGTGTGTTTACCATATGTTGTGTGTTTACCATGTGTGTTTACTGTATGTATCCATCCCCCAGGTTGTATGTCTTACCCTTGTGACAGCCCCGCCCATTTGACCCCATTCATCTTGCCCATTTTTATGAGCGAGCCAGCTGAAGGTCAGACGTTTGAGATAATGTCTAGCCACACAGTGACTGAGCTGTAGATGGTATTGGAGTCCAGATCCAGAACCGACTCTTCTCATTGGGTGGATATGCCTTTAACAGAAAACACTTAGGAGATGAGACTTGGCAGGCCAACAGCGCCCAGCCAGAATTCAATATCACTGTTTGTTTTCATTGCTTTTGTTTTCACCTGAAATGATATTGGCTCTCAATTTACAGTAGCGATAAAACTTTCCTCTAAAAGTCAGTGTATTTTATGTAAAAAAAAAAGTGATTCCACTTAAATTAAAACATGAGAGAAGTAATTTTAATGTGGTGTCGACGTGACAAAGAGAGTGACAATGGCAGGCGAATGCCCACACCTCCTGTGAGGGCGGAGGCAAGGTGATTTATTTGTTGGTTCCTAGGGCAAAGGGCTTCCCTGGGGGCTCAGACGGTAAAGAATCTGTTTGTAATGCGGGAGACCTGGGTTGGATCCCTGGGTCAGGAAGATACTCTGGAGAAAGGAATAGCTACCTACTCCAGTTTTCTTGCCTGGAGAATCCCATGGACAGAGGAGCCTGGTGGGCTAGCCTTGACGCTACTGCTTTACGTTGTGGGGTTTGTTGTTCAGTCCCTTAGTCCTGTGTGACTCTTTGCCACCCCATGGACTGCAGCACACCAGGCTTCTCTGTCTTTCACCATCTCCCAGAACTTGCTCCAACTCATGCCCATTGAGTCAGTGATGCCATCCAACCATCTCATTGTCTCTTGTCCCCTCCTCTTCTTGCCTTCAAAGTTGGGATATCCTGCTGCAATCATAATCCTGGGTGGCATTCCTGGAGGGATTTATGGAGCCTCTGGTGCCTGTAACTGTATGTTTTATCCGAGGCGTATGGGATCTGGGGCAATAACTTCTGTCTGTTCTTCATACTTGGTGGAGACTCTCATTCTGTCTCATAACTTCTGTTTGTTGTGTGTTTACCATATGTTGTGTGTTTACCATGTGTGTTTACTGTATGTATCCATCCCCCAGGTTGTATGTCTTACCCTTGTGACAGCCCCGCCCATTTGACCCCATTCATCTTGCCCATTTTTATGAGCGAGCCAGCTGAAGGTCAGACGTTTGAGATAATGTCTAGCCACACAGTGACTGAGCTGTAGATGGTATTGGAGTCCAGATCCAGAACCGACTCTTCTCATTGGGTGGATATGCCTTTAACAGAAAACACTTAGGAGATGAGACTTGGCAGGCCAACAGCGCCCAGCCAGAATTCAATATCACTGTTTGTTTTCATTGCTTTTGTTTTCACCTGAAATGATATTGGCTCTCAATTTACAGTAGCGATAAAACTTTCCTCTAAAAGTCAGTGTATTTTATGTAAAAAAAAAAGTGATTCCACTTAAATTAAAACATGAGAGAAGTAATTTTAATGTGGTGTCGACGTGACAAAGAGAGTGACAATGGCAGGCGAATGCCCACACCTCCTGTGAGGGCGGAGAGGCAAGGTGATTTATTTGTTGGTTCCTAGGGCAAAGGGCTTCCCTGGGGGCTCAGACGGTAAAGAATCTGTTTGTAATGCGGGAGACCTGGGTTGGATCCCTGGGTCAGGAAGATACTCTGGAGAAAGGAATAGCTACCTACTCCAGTTTTCTTGCCTGGAGAATCCCATGGACAGAGGAGCCTGGTGGGCTACAGTCCATGGAGTTGGAAAGATCCAGACATGACTGAGCTTTGACTTTCAGGGCAAAGGGCATCAGAGAAGAGGCTTCTGGGCATTCAGAAGGTGAAAGGCTGAGCACTTCTATGTGTTTATAGCGTGTGTGTGTGTGTGTGTGCACGTGCACGTGCACGTCTGTGTGATTTTTCGGTACCTGAGACCTGGGATGCATTGACAAATGGGGAAATTTCTCTGGAGAGTCTTAGAAACTGGAGGCTCAATTGTGGCCAAGTGGGGCAGGACCAAATCTTAACTCTTCCTGGGAAACACCTACACGTCTCCTTAAATGAGAGTTGACATGAGATCTTTGCTCTGTTCCTGCCACTGGTATTCATCATCTCATTGAATCCTCATAACACCCTCCCTGGACCCAGTGGTTCCTCTTTCACAGATGAGAATGCTGCCTTTAACATCTACATTACAGTTAACCATTGGAACTGCTTATACATATTCTGATTCTTTTCTTTTGACCTCATTTCTCTGATGGATCTAAGGAGAGTTGTGGATTTTTTGTTCTTTTTTTCCCCCTTGTTGTCTGGATGGGAGTGATGATTTCCTATGCTAGAATGGAAACTTTATTTTTGAAAGATATTTTTGTTGTGTATAGAATTCTGAGAAGACAGTTCTTTCTTTTTCTTTGAGCACCTTAAATTGTCTCTCCATGTTCTCTGGATTGTGTGGTTTCTAATTAGAAGTCTCTTATAGTACTTATCCTTGGGAATTCCCTGGTGGTCCAGTGACCAAGCCTCTGAGCTTGCAATGCAGGGGATTCTGAGTTGTATCCCTAGTCAGATCCCACATGCCACAACTACCCAACACAGCCAAATAAATAAATTAAAAAGATATTTATTCTTTGTTTGCTATATGTACGTGACAAAGAGAGTGACAAGAGGACCCCCTGTTGATTTATTTGTTGGTTCCTAGGGCAAAGGGCTTCCTGGGGCTCAGACGGTAAAGAATCTGTTTGTAATGCGGAGACCTGGGTTGGATCCCTGGGTCAGGAAGATACTCTGGAGAAAGGAATAGCTACCTACTCCAGTTTTCTTGCCTGGAGAATCCCATGGACAGAGGAGCCTGGTGGGCTACAGTCCATGGAGTTGGAAAGATCCAGACATGACTGAGCTTTGACTTTCAGGGCAAAGGGCATCAGAGAAGAGGCTTCTGGGCATTCAGAAGGTGAAAGGCTGAGCACTTCTATGTGTTTATAGCGTGTGTGTGTGTGTGTGTGCACGTGCACGTCTGTGTGATTTTTCGGTACCTGAGACCTGGGATGCATTGACAAATGGGGAAATTTCTCTGGAGAGTCTTAGAAACTGGAGGCTCAATTGTGGCCAAGTGGGGCAGGACCAAATCTTAACTCTTCCTGGGAAACACCTACACGTCTCCTTAAATGAGAGTTGACATGAGATCTTTGCTCTGTTCCTGCCACTGGTATTCATCATCTCATTGAATCCTCATAACACCCTCCCTGGACCCAGTGGTTCCTCTTTCACAGATGAGAATGCTGCCTTTAACATCTACATTACAGTTAACCATTGGAACTGCTTATACATATTCTGATTCTTTTCTTTTGACCTCATTTCTCTGATGGATCTAAGGAGAGTTGTGGATTTTTTGTTCTTTTTTTCCCCCTTGTTGTCTGGATGGGAGTGATGATTTCCTATGCTAGAATGGAAACTTTATTTTTGAAAGATATTTTTGTTGTGTATAGAATTCTGAGAAGACAGTTCTTTCTTTTTCTTTGAGCACCTTAAATTGTCTCTCCATGTTCTCTGGATTGTGTGGTTTCTAATTAGAAGTCTCTTATAGTACTTATCCTTGGGAATTCCCTGGTGGTCCAGTGACCAAGCCTCTGAGCTTGCAATGCAGGGGATTCTGAGTTGTATCCCTAGTCAGATCCCACATGCCACAACTACCCAACACAGCCAAATAAATAAATTAAAAAGATATTTATTCTTTGTTTGCTATATGTAATGTTTCTGGTTGTCTCTGGTTGTCTTTAAGATTTTATCTTTGCCTCCTCTTTTGGAGTCATGGTTGGACTGAACTTCCTTCCTGGCATTTGAGTGCAGGTAGGACCGATAAACTTTCTTTGGCTAGTGGAACATAAACAAAAGGTTCAAGAGACTTTACACCGTTTCCCATATTCTACTTCCCACTGCCCATGGCAAGTGGCAACGATGTTTAAGATGCTCTGTAGATCCAGGCTCTGTTGTGAGGACAGTGTGGACCAATGACTCCAGCTGACTCATCATGAATGTGTGACATGCTGTAAATAGATTTTTTGGCTATTAAGATTTGAGGGGTATTTGTTACTGCAGCATAATCCAGCCTACCCCATCTGATAGACCATATTACTTTCCTTCAGATGAAATAAAAGAATGACTTATGGGAGAAAGCCCAGTAATAAAAGTTCTTTCTTGTAAACCTAACCCACAAACAACCAGAATGATGGAGAGCTAGTAAAGAGGAATATTCTATAGGACAAAAGGAAAAAAGCCATAGAACCAACCCTAGAGAATCCTCAAAGACCCCTACCTTATCTTGCAAACAGCAATAGTACTGCTGGATAATTAAGATGCATACACTGCCTGACATTAAACAGCCTTTTGTGAACTGTTAATTAAGATTAAATCATTCACATATTTTATTCTTACTGAATTAGAAGATTAGCGTTAATTTCTGGCAGGGTTCCATTCCTCCCTGTTGAAGGAAATCAATGTATCTGAGCATAATTTAATGAGAAGAAACTGGTACCAGAGTGAAAACAGGCTGGGGAGACATTATCTTGACATTTTAGGTAATTCAGTTAAGTCCGGCCAAAGAGGAGTGATTGACAAAGTCATTATTTCTTTCACTGAGGAGTAGAAAGCACGTTTCTGACAATGAATTAAGATTTTGGTGGTGAGGGAGCACGGTGAGAATTAAGAATGGGGTTAATGAAGTGCCTACTCCCCACCTTGTGTGTGGCTTGTGTACAAGTCTCATCAGTCATGGAGTTTGCATTCTTGGCTAGAGATAAAGAAAATACTGTAACAGAGTGCAGGTGGGCAAGCCTGGGCTGGACGGGTGGGATGCTTGTTTGCAGGGTGTTTTCAGGTTGGATCTGGTAAGAACTGTCATTTTCAGGAGGTTTGCTTGGTTGGAATGAAGCAGGGCATTCATAAATGTCTGTTGAATGGACAAGTGCATAGATGTGAACGTGTCTTCAGAGGATACCAGGTGTCTCCTATTAAGATCAGTCACATATGCAGAAGTATCCTTGAATGTGCCACACAATCTCACCACACTGAGACCTTCTTGTTGGCTCACTTAAAAATGCAGGAATAGTCAATGGTCAGTAGTTTACTGAAAAACACAGTAGGTGTTATCTGTTTATGATGCTATTGGGAAACTATTGGGCTTCCTTGGTGGCTCAGACAGTAAAGAATCCACCAGCAATGTGGGAGACCTGGGTTCAATCCCCGGGTTGGGAAGATTCTCTGGAGAAGGGAAAGGCTACCCACTCCAGTATTCTTGCCTGGAGAATTCCATGGCTCGTCCATGGGTCACACAAAATCAGACACGACATGGCTGGGGTCTGGCCCTGGGTGGTGTCAGGAAACAAGGCAGGGTGGGCCCACAGGTGTCAGTGGGGTACAAGGTGGGAGCTCAATCGACTTCCCAGGAGAAGCTGGTAGACCAGGGGCATGGTGGTCCCTGGCATCAAGACCAACACGACCAAGCCAAAAGTAATGACTAGATGAGTCTGAGAAAGACCAAAGTCCAGAGGCCAGGAGATGAATTCCAGAGAAATTTCTGCTGGTGTTAAAATGTACAGAGAGGATTTCTCTAGTGGCACAGTGGAGAAGAATTCACCTGTCAGTGCAGGGGACACTGGACTGGAGGATTCCACGTGCGGCAGAGCAACTAAGCCCATGCACCACAACTACTGAGTCTGCGTGCCTAGAGGGAAAAATTGCAATGAGAAGCTTGTGCACTTCAAGGGATTTTGGTGGTGAGGAGCACGGTGAGAATTAAGAATGGGGTTAATGAAGTGCCTACTCCCACCTTGTGTGTGGCTTGTGTACAAGTCTCATCAGTCATGGAGTTTGCATTCTTGGCTAGAGATAAAGAAAATACTGTAACAGAGTGCAGGTGGGCAAGCCTGGGCTGGACGGGTGGGATGCTTGTTTGCAGGGTGTTTTCAGGTTGGATCTGGTAAGAACTGTCATTTTCAGGAGGTTTGCTTGGTTGGAATGAAGCAGGGCATTCATAAATGTCTGTTGAATGGACAAGTGCATAGATGTGAACGTGTCTTCAGAGGATACCAGGTGTCTCCTATTAAGATCAGTCACATATGCAGAAGTATCCTTGAATGTGCCACACAATCTCACCACACTGAGACCTTCTTGTTGGCTCACTTAAAAATGCAGGAATAGTCAATGGTCAGTAGTTTACTGAAAAACACAGTAGGTGTTATCTGTTTATGATGCTATTGGGAAACTATTGGGCTTCCTTGGTGGCTCAGACAGTAAAGAATCCACCAGCAATGTGGGAGACCTGGGTTCAATCCCCGGGTTGGGAAGATTCTCTGGAGAAGGGAAAGGCTACCCACTCCAGTATTCTTGCCTGGAGAATTCCATGGCTCGTCCATGGGTCACACAAAATCAGACACGACATGGCTGGGGTCTGGCCCTGGGTGGTGTCAGGAAACAAGGCAGGGTGGGCCCACAGGTGTCAGTGGGGTACAAGGTGGGAGCTCAATCGACTTCCCAGGAGAAGCTGGTAGACCAGGGGCATGGTGGTCCCTGGCATCAAGACCAACACGACCAAGCCAAAAGTAATGACTAGATGAGTCTGAGAAAGACCAAAGTCCAGAGGCCAGGAGATGAATTCCAGAGAAATTTCTGCTGGTGTTAAAATGTACAGAGAGGATTTCTCTAGTGGCACAGTGGAGAAGAATTCACCTGTCAGTGCAGGGGACACTGGACTGGAGGATTCCACGTGCGGCAGAGCAACTAAGCCCATGCACCACAACTACTGAGTCTGCGTGCTGCAGCTACTGAAGCCCCCACGCCTTGTTCCTGTGCTCTGCAACAAAAGGGTCCATTGCAATGAGAAGCTTGTGCACTTCAAGGGGAGTAGCCCCTGCTCAGCACAACTAAAGAAAAACCCGTGCAGCAATGAAGACCCAGCACAACCAAAAATAAATGAAATAAATAACATTTTTAGAATGTACAGAGAGAGTGAGAGAGAGAAAGAGAGAAAGAGAGAAGGAGAGAGAGAGGCCATCAGAGGATGCTTGGGCCTTGCCTGTGAGAGGGAAGGTAAATTAGTTACAGACTTTATAAGCCAAGGGGAGGTTCCTACTCAGCCTCTTACACCTCCTTACTCTGCTCCCTTCTGCCCTTCCTTCCAACCCTTCTCCTGTGAGTCCCTTTCCTTTTATTCCATTCTCCGCTCCCTTCCTCCCACACTATGTATGGAGAACTTATAGTACTGCTGTGTCTTATTAGCAAAATAGAGCCCCGTCTATAGAAGAAATGCACAATGTGACAAGTGTACAGTGTTGCAAGCAAACAGTATGGGAAGGATTAGCCCCGGGCATTCAGGAGAGCATCTAGCTGAGATCTGAGTCAGACTGGAGATACTGCAGGGCCAGAAAGAGTGTGGAGAGCATCTCAGAGTGGAGAGGGAGCCCTGGGAAATAGGGACCTCAGTCCCGCAGCCACAAGAATATCAACCTGCATGAGTTTGTGCAGGCAGAATCTTCCCCATGTCCTCCACAGACACGAACAGGGCAGCTGATACTGTGACTTTGGCCTGGGGGACCCTGAGTTGAGAGCCCAGCGGAGGCCCCTGGACTCCCCACCTGTGAAGTGACCACAGGGTGTGGTTTTAAGCTGCCAAGGTTATGAGAAGTTGTTATGTAGCCATAGTAAACTAATACACTGGGCCTGATTTGACCAGATTCATACCAAAACCCGCATAATGCAAGTCTGGATTGAGGCAATGAGGTAGATTTAAACAAACAAGGTAGGTTTATGTTTTGTGCATGTGTGTGCTAAGTCATGCCTGACTCTTTGCAACACTATGGACTGTAGCATGCCGGGTTCCTCTGTTCCTGGGATTCTCCAGGCAAGAATACTGTAGTGGATTGCCATTCCCTTCTCCAGGGGATCTTCCTGATCCAGGGATCGAACCCCTGTCTCCTGTGTTGGCAGGCAGATTCTTTACCACTCTGCCACCAAAGGTTATGTTTTACCTCTGGTTAACATGGCTTGGTTGGCTTAGATAAACAAGGAATGTGTGTGCCTGCTAAGTTGCTTCAGTCTTTGCAACTGTATAGATTGTAGCCCGCCAGGCTCCTCTGTCCATGGGATTCTCCAGGCAAGAATAATGGAGTGGGTTGCCATGCCCTCCTTCAAGGAATCTTCCCTACCTAGAATGTTCTTTACCACTAGTACCACCTAGGAAACCCAAACAGAGAATAGTAAGGAAAATAGAAACCCTTCAATATACCCACTTCCATTCTATTGGAAGACATTCAAAAATATACTGAAGATATTTTGTGAATTTTTTGCTGAATTCATTGCACACACACCCCTTTGCACTTGCCTTTTCCTTAAATTAAGATAATGGGATGCTATGAAAATGGAGGTTGAATTTGTCTTCTTTCTCCTGTGCTTTCCATGCTAACCCATAAGCCTCTCAAGTCACTTGGCTGCAGGGTCATGGGGGTGACTGGGTGCAAGTGGTGGTCTTTGGCTTTCAGTGTTCCAGCAGAGAAAATGGGCTGAGCTCAGAATGCTGTGGGCCTTGGGAAGATCTTGGTTCTGAGGAGGAGAGGTGAAGCTCTCCAAAGAGAGTGGAGAGGATTGCCTCTTTGATTTCATTTTCTGATTTTTCATTGTTTATGTATAGGAATGCCAGTGATTTCTGTGTGTTGACTTTGTATCCTGCGACTTTGCTGAATTCGTTGATTAGCTCTGGTAGCTTTGTAATAGTGTCTTTGGGATTTTCTATGTATAATATCATGTCGTCTGCAAAGAGAGAGAGCTTGACTTCTTCCTTTCCAATCTGGATTCCTTTTATTTCTTTCTCTTCTCTTACTGCGTTGCTAGAACTTCCAGGAATATGTTGAATAGTAGTGGTGAAAGTGGACACCCTTGTCTTGTTCCTGATCTTAGAGGGAATGCTTTCAGTTTTTCACCATTGAGGATAATGTTCACTGTGGGCTTCTCATAGATGGCTTTTATTATGTTGAGATAGGTTCCTTCTATGCCCATTTTCTGAAGAGTTTTTATCATAAATGGATGTTGTACTTTGTCGACATCTATTTCTGCATCTATTGAGATGATCATGTGATTTTTGTCTCTCAGTTCGTTGATACGGTGTATCACATTGATTGATTTGCGGATGTTGAAGAATCCTTGCATGCCTGGGATGAACCCGACTTAACCATGATGTATGAGTTTTTTGATGTGTTGTTGAATTCTGTTTGCTAGGATTTTGTTGAGGATCTTGGCATCTAAGTTCATCAGAGAAATTGGTCTGCAATTTTCCTTTTTTGTGTTGTCTTTGCCTGGTTTGGGTATCAGAGTGATGGTGGCCTTGTAGACTGTGTTTGGAAGTTTTCCTTCCTGTGCAAGTTTTTGAAAGAGTTTTAGAAGGACAGGCATTAGCTCTATAAATGTTTGGTAGAATTCGGCTGTGAAGCCATCTGGCCTCGGGCTTTTATTTTTGGGTAGATTTTTAATCACAGATTCGATTTCTGAGCTTGTGATTGGGCTGTTCAAAGTTTCTGTTTCTTTCTGGCTCAGTCTTGGAAGATTAATCTTCCCCAAGAAACTGTCCATTTCTTCCAGGTTGTCCAGTTTGTTGCCATAGAGTTGCTCATAATAGTCTCTTAGAATCCTTTGGATTTCGGCATTATCTGTTGTAATCTCTCCTTTTTCGTTTTTGATTTTGTTGATCTGGTTCTTCTCTCTCTTTCTCTTGATGAGTCTGGCCAGTGGCTTGTCAAAAGGTGTCTAGCCCACGTGAGCCTAAGAAGAAAGATGCACCCTTCCTGTTTAAGAGTGCCTGGTAACACACGGGCATACAGAAGAGTCAGGCAGATTCTGTTCTTAATGATTTAAAAGACATTTGAATGGCAAAACATACCATAAATTGAGTCAACAGATGAATCATAGGCTTGGAAAATATTATGCGAAGAGTATGCAAAGGAATCTTACAAGTCATCCAGATGAGCTTAAGAAAACGACTAGAAAAATGGGCAAGAGGAGGCAGCTGACAGATGAGCAAATTCAAATGGCTAACAGTCTATGCCAATTGGATTCCTTTTATTTCTTTCTCTTCTCTTACTGCGTTGCTAGAACTTCCAGGACTATGTTGAATAAGAGTGGTGAAAGTGGACACCCTTGTCTTGTTCCTGATCTTAGAGGGAATGCTTTCAGTTTTTCACCATTGAGGATAATGTTCACTGTGGGCTTCTCATAGATGGCTTTTATTATGTTGAGATAGGTTCCTTCTATGCCCATTTTCTGAAGAGTTTTTATCATAAATGGATGTTGTACTTTGTCGACATCTATTTCTGCATCTATTGAGATGATCATGTGATTTTTGTCTCTCAGTTCGTTGATACGGTGTATCACATTGATTGATTTGCGGATGTTGAAGAATCCTTGCATGCCTGGGATGAACCCGACTTAACCATGATGTATGAGTTTTTTGATGTGTTGTTGAATTCTGTTTGCTAGGATTTTGTTGAGGATCTTGGCATCTAAGTTCATCAGAGAAATTGGTCTGCAATTTTCCTTTTTTGTGTTGTCTTTGCCTGGTTTGGGTATCAGAGTGATGGTGGCCTTGTAGACTGTGTTTGGAAGTTTTCCTTCCTGTGCAAGTTTTTGAAAGAGTTTTAGAAGGACAGGCATTAGCTCTATAAATGTTTGGTAGAATTCGGCTGTGAAGCCATCTGGCCTCGGGCTTTTATTTTTGGGTAGATTTTTAATCACAGATTCGATTTCTGAGCTTGTGATTGGGCTGTTCAAAGTTTCTGTTTCTTTCTGGCTCAGTCTTGGAAGATTAATCTTCCCCAAGAAACTGTCCATTTCTTCCAGGTTGTCCAGTTTGTTGCCATAGAGTTGCTCATAATAGTCTCTTAGAATCCTTTGGATTTCGGCATTATCTGTTGTAATCTCTCCTTTTTCGTTTTTGATTTTGTTGATCTGGTTCTTCTCTCTCTTTCTCTTGATGAGTCTGGCCAGTGGCTTGTCAAAAGGTGTCTAGCCCACGTGAGCCTAAGAAGAAAGATGCACCCTTCCTGTTTAAGAGTGCCTGGTAACACACGGGCATACAGAAGAGTCAGGCAGATTCTGTTCTTAATGATTTAAAAGACATTTGAATGGCAAAACATACCATAAATTGAGTCAACAGATGAATCATAGGCTTGGAAAATATTATGCGAAGAGTATGCAAAGGAATCTTACAAGTCATCCAGATGAGCTTAAGAAAACGACTAGAAAAATGGGCAAGAGGAGGCAGCTGACAGATGAGCAAATTCAAATGGCTAACAGATGCATGAAGGCACACTCACAGTACCAAAACCCAGCATCAGTTTACGTCTTTCTGAAAGTCCAGCATGTAAAGCAACTGTCTGCTGCTGGTGGGGTTTCAGGGAAAGGATGTCCATACCCTACTGCCAGGAAGCAAAGGGTTTCCTCGAACAGCAGGCTGCAGCTGTTAGTTAAAATGAAACCACATGAACCTCTCAACTGAGTTAATATACTCCTGGAAATCCAGCCCATGAAACTGAAGGCATAAGCATATGCACTAGCAAGAATGCATGTCCAGGGATGTTTAATGTGGCATTGTCTGCAGGGGCAGAGAGGGAGAGAGATACTGTGAAAGAGCACTATAGAGAAATGGTTGATTTAATCAATGAATTAGGGAACATTTTCTGCCATTAAAAGAATGGATCAGAGAAATGCCAGTTGTGTTGACGGGATATATCTGAAGTACTGTTGAGTGAGTGAAGATGCTGAAAGGTGCAGGAATATCATTACATGAAGCTCAGATGCACACGACAGCAAAGGAATGAGTCATCCCATTGATGTGTGTGTATGTGCTCAGTCGCATCCAGCTCTGTGGGCCCATGGACTATAGCCTGCCAGGCTCCTCTGTCCATGGGATTCTCCAGGCAAGAATATTGGAGTGGGTTGCCATTTATTACTCTAGGGACTCTTCCTGACCTAAGGATTGAACCCAGGTCTCCCACATGGCAGGCAGATTATTTATCATCTGAGCCACCAGGGAAGCCCAGGAATATTGGAGTGAGTGGCCTATATTGTTTCTCCAGGGAATCTTCCAACCTAGGAATTGAACCCAGGTTTCCTGCCTTGCAGGCTAAATTTTTACCAGTTGAGCTATAAAGGAAACTACAAAGAAGCTACACAGGTACAGTGGAGACATGCTCTTCTGGGGCTGGGTTGCTATAGCCACCACATTTGCAGGAACCCCAAGTCAGCTCGAGTGGTAGAGAACCCACCTGCCAGTGCAGGAGACACAGGAGATGCGAGTTCCATCCCTGGGTCAGGAAGAGCCTCTGGAGGAGGGAATGACAACCTGCTCTAGTATTCTCACCTGGAGAATTCCATGGACAGAGGAGCCTGGCAGGCTACAGTCCACAGTAACACATAAGCCATCATGAGAGAAAACTGCTGGTGATGAAGCTCTATGCTTCCCAGCCTAATTCCCTCCCCTCCTCTCTGTCCAAGAATTCAGGCATCTTGAATGGTGTTCAGGGAGGCTTAGCAGCACGTGGCATCTGCTGAGGCTGTTGATGTTCCCTTGTCTGATTTTTTTTTAAAGCAGATCTGGTTAAAATATTCCCTGAGCAGTGCTTTAGCTTTTCTTAAATGTTAGTTGGATGTTCCTTGCCATATTAAGAACAGTGGTTTGTTATGTATAGACATGTTTATATGTAATCAAATAACATTTGGAGATGCCAGTTTTATTTATAATATATTGTGTGTGTTGATCACTCTGTCATGTCTGACTCTTTGCAATTCCATGGCTTGTAGCCCGCTAGGCTCCTCTGTCCATGGGATTTTCCAGGACAAGAATGCTGGAATGACTTGTCATTCCCTACTGCAGGGGATCTTCCTGACCCAGGGATCAAACCTCGGTCTGCCACATTGCAGGCAGATTATTTACCGTTTGAGCCACAAAGGAAGCCCTATAATATATTAGCATAATTAATAAATAGTTATAGCCTATAATAACAATAATTATTACTGAATACATGCCTAATATATGCAGTAAGTTTATATTCCTTAACTCCTTCAACTTCATGGATGCCATATCCTCATTTAGTGAGAAATTGAAGCCCAGGGAGGTTAAGTAGCTTTCTTGAGGTTGCACAGTGGCTATTTTTTATTCCGGTGCTCATACCCTTTGCACTAGGTCACACTGCCTCCTCAGGGACTCCCACACTTCAGCTCCATACTCTTTCACTATACTCATGTTATTTCCAGGACTCTTAGGGTGTTTCTAATGATGCCACAATACAAGGGAAGAAGAGCCTGATGTCCAGAAAGGTCCCCAGGTATCTGCTCCTGTTTGGTGCTTAGACTCTCATCTCCTGATCCTTGTGACTCTTGAAATGTGCACACACAGTAGGTAATTAGGCATCTCCAGGTATGCCCTAGGGCTCTGGTTGCAATTATAGAAGCCAGACTGCTGTAGCCTAAAGAAAAAACAGGTTTCATTGTCACTACTGGGGGTGTATTGGGAACCCTAAGTTGGAGCTCCAGCTGGGTCTGAGGAGCCAGCACCAGAGCTCCTGGGCACCCAGGTGTCCCCCTCTCCCTCTCCTTTGCATCTCTTTCACTCTCTGTACCCTGAGCACATTGTCCTCTCTTGAAGGCTGTCTTGCTTCACTTCCCTGTCTATATGACAGGAAACAGCTGCTACTGACAGCTCTCAAGTTCTCATGGCCCCTGTTCAAGACAGCAGCCAGGAGGACTAGACTCTTGTTTCAACTCCAAATTCCTAGGAAAGGAATCAGATTGGCTCAGTTTCCAACAGGCGACCAAACACCTGTGGTCAGAAAATGCCTTTCTGTTGTACGAGAATGGGTGAGCCTGTGCACAGGAATGGGAGTTTACCATATTGCTTTAACAGAGGGCAGAAAGGAAGGAGCAGAATTCAATTTTAAAAATCCAGTGAATTAGGCAGTATGAAACATGGACTGTTTTCTAATCCTGGCGATACCTAATGTGGTTTTGGAAAGCAGCTTAACCTATTTGGTGATGGGTAATAATCATAGGACACATTTGGCCTTCCCTGATAGCATTAGTCATAAATAATCTGCCTGCCAAAGCAAGAGATGCAAGAGAAGCAGGTTTGATTCCTGGGTCAGGAAGACCCCCTGGAGGAGGAAATGGCAACCCACTCCAGTATTCTTGCCTGGAGAATCCCATGGACAGTGGAGCCTTGCGGACCCTAGTCCATGGGGTCGCACAGAGTTGGACACAACTGAAGTAACCAAGCATGCTGCAATAGCTCACGTTTGTGGAGAGGTTTTATGTTGCCAGGTGCTAATTTCAATGCTGTACATTTTTGAAAATTCTGTGGGTCAGAATCGGGTGGGGGCAGGGGTACAGAGAAATTATGCAACGTGCCAAGAGCCCCACAGCTACCAAGTGGTGGAGCTGGGGATCAAACCCAGGCAGTCTTAGGCCAGAGCGCATTGTTCCAACCAACGTGCTGCCTGCCATGCAGGAAATGAAGGTGTATTTGTTCCCATGTTATAAAGTGTGTGGGATAACCCCTGATAATACCAGCTCCCCAGGAACAGAGTTGAAAAAGTGATGGAGAAAGCCCTCAAAAAGTTACTCGCAGGGGCTTCCCGGGTGGTCCAGTGGGTAAGGACTCCGCCTTGCAGTGCAAGGGGTGCCGGTTTGATCCTTGGCCTGGGAGGATCCCACGTGCTGCGGAGCGGCTGGACGGATGTGTCCAATTATTGAGCCAGAGCTCTGGAGCGCACGTGCCTAGAGCCGGTGCTCTGCAATGAGAGAGGCCATTGTGATGGGAGGCAAAGAACAAAGATGGATGAAAATAAATAAATGAAAGACGAATAAAAGTGGCCAAAAAAAGAGTTACCTGCAGTGAAAATGTGCCTTTGTCCAGCAGCAGCCTGGACTCAGCCTGGAGCAGCCCTATTCCCAGGTATATGCTAAGGACCTCCCCATCTGGCTCTTCGGAGAGTGAGGGAATGGCTGTCCCCAGGATTACCTTTCTCTTCCCTGGTTAGCGTCCATTCTGCATTTCAGGCACAAGGTCATATAAAGCCACTGTGGTCTTGATTCGTCCATCTGAAGCCTCAGCCATATACTTGAAGTTTCACTTGGGTTTCTTTGTACTATACTGTGCTAAATCACTTCAGTCGTGTTTGATTCTTTGTGACCCAATGGACTGTAGCCCACCAGGCTCCTCTGTACATGGGATTTTCCAGGCAAGAACACTGGAGTGGGCCGCCATGCCCTCCTCTGGGAGATCTTCCCAACCCAGGCACTGAGCCTGCGTCTCTTGTATCTCCTGCATTGGCAGGTGGATTCTTGACCACTGGAGCACTGGGAAGCCCTGTCTGTCTTCAGTCAGGAGAGTAAAAGGTATGCATCTCCTGTGCAATAGCTCACGTTTGTGGAGAGGTTTTATGTTGCCAGGTGCTAATTTCAATGCTGTACATTTTTGAAAATTCTGTGGGTCAGAATCGGGTGGGGGCAGGGGTACAGAGAAATTATGCAACGTGCCAAGAGCCCCACAGCTACCAAGTGGTGGAGCTGGGGATCAAACCCAGGCAGTCTTAGGCCAGAGCGCATTGTTCCAACCAACGTGCTGCCTGCCATGCAGGAAATGAAGGTGTATTTGTTCCCATGTTATAAAGTGTGTGGGATAACCCCTGATAATACCAGCTCCCCAGGAACAGAGTTGAAAAAGTGATGGAGAAAGCCCTCAAAAAGTTACTCGCAGGGGCTTCCCGGGTGGTCCAGTGGGTAAGGACTCCGCCTTGCAGTGCAAGGGGTGCCGGTTTGATCCTTGGCCTGGGAGGATCCCACGTGCTGCGGAGCGGCTGGACGGATGTGTCCAATTATTGAGCCAGAGCTCTGGAGCGCACGTGCCTAGAGCCGGTGCTCTGCAATGAGAGAGGCCATTGTGATGGGAGGCAAAGAACAAAGATGGATGAAAATAAATAAATGAAAGACGAATAAAAGTGGCCAAAAAAAGAGTTACCTGCAGTGAAAATGTGCCTTTGTCCAGCAGCAGCCTGGACTCAGCCTGGAGCAGCCCTATTCCCAGGTATATGCTAAGGACCTCCCCATCTGGCTCTTCGGAGAGTGAGGGAATGGCTGTCCCCAGGATTACCTTTCTCTTCCCTGGTTACGCGTCCATTCTGCATTTCAGGCACAAGGTCATATAAAGCCACTGTGGTCTTGATTCGTCCATCTGAAGCCTCAGCCATATACTTGAAGTTTCACTTGGGTTTCTTTGTACTATACTGTGCTAAATCACTTCAGTCGTGTTTGATTCTTTGTGACCCAATGGACTGTAGCCCACCAGGCTCCTCTGTACATGGGATTTTCCAGGCAAGAACACTGGAGTGGGCCGCCATGCCCTCCTCTGGGAGATCTTCCCAACCCAGGCACTGAGCCTGCGTCTCTTGTATCTCCTGCATTGGCAGGTGGATTCTTGACCACTGGAGCCACCTGGGAAGCCCTGTCTGTCTTCAGTCAGGAGAGTAAAAGGTATGCATCTCCCTGTGCCAAATCAGGACTGCAAAAAGGAATGAGGAATTTCTAAAAATAGCAGCTGTGCAAAATTCCATTTCATGGAAGTTTGGTATGTATTTGAGGCTATTGGTGCCTGCATCAGACAGGTTAGAATTATGATGGACTTTGCCCAGGTCTGGTTTTACCTTTTTCACCCAGGAGATGCTGGTAGGAAACATCTCTATCTCCATCTTAGCCACCTCATCTGCTACTGAAAGATGGTTTGAAATTATTTGCTCATGCCCACCAATGGGGCATCATTTCCCTGAGGATCAGCTTCTGATCCATCTGGATTTCTCACACATTGTCTTGCCCAGACTGGACATTCTGCAAATCTGGGTTGAATGGGTATAGAAATTAAACATCCTTTTGCTCGCCAGGTGAAATTAGTTTTCTGCCTCGAATGTCTCCTCCTGCAATCACTGGATTTGTGTGTGTCATGAAATCTTATTTACAAGGAACAGGCTGTCTGAGAAGATGTGACAGTTGGATTTCACAGTTCCTTGTAAAGTTGCCCTTGGAATTTTGTGTAAAATCTTCTCTCCCTCTGCCGTTACTCGTGGGCTTCCTGGGTGGCACTAGTGGTAAAGAACTCACTGCCAGTGCAGGAGATGTAGGAGAGGGAGTTTGTTCCCTGGGTCGGAAGATCCCTGGAGGAGGGCATGGCAACCCACTCCAGGATTCTTGCCTGGAGAATCCCAGGGACAGAGGAGCCTGAAGGGCTATAGTCCATACAGTCACAAAAAGCGGGACATGGTTGAAGTGACTTAGCATGCACATGGACTCACTTGGTGGTCCCACTGAAAGAACCAGGTTGGTGCATGTCTAAGGAAGCTTGCAGGGAGCCAGAGCTTCATGGGATTTTCCAGGCAAGAACACTGGAGTGGGCCGCCATGCCCTCCTCTGGGAGATCTTCCCAACCCAGGCACTGAGCCTGCGTCTCTTGTATCTCCTGCATTGGCAGGTGGATTCTTGACCACTGGAGCCACCTGGGAAGCCCTGGCTGTCTTCAGTCAGGGGAGTAAAAGGTATGCATCTCCTGTGCCAAATCAGGACTGCAAAAGGAATGAGGAATTTCTAAAAATAGCAGCTGTGCAAAATTCCATTTCATGGAAGTTTGGTATGTATTTGAGGCTATTGGTGCCTGCATCAGACAGGTTAGAATTATGATGGACTTTGCCCAGGTCTGGTTTTACCTTTTTCACCCAGGAGATGCTGGTAGGAAACATCTCTATCTCCATCTTAGCCACCTCATCTGCTACTGAAAGATGGTTTGAAATTATTTGCTCATGCCCACCAATGGGGCATCATTTCCCTGAGGATCAGCTTCTGATCCATCTGGATTTCTCACACATTGTCTTGCCCAGACTGGACATTCTGCAAATCTGGGTTGAATGGGTATAGAAATTAAACATCCTTTTGCTCGCCAGGTGAAATTAGTTTTCTGCCTCGAATGTCTCCTCCTGCAATCACTGGATTTGTGTGTGTCATGAAATCTTATTTACAAGGAACGGGCTGTCTGAGAAGATGTGACAGTTGGATTTCACAGTTCCTTGTAAAGTTGCCCCTTGGAATTTTGTGTAAAATCTTCTCTCCCTCTGCCGTTACTCGTGGGCTTCCTGGGTGGCACTAGTGGTAAAGAACTCACTGCCAGTGCAGGAGATGTAGGAGAGGGAGTTTGTTCCCTGGGTCGGGAAGATCCCCTGGAGGAGGGCATGGCAACCCACTCCAGGATTCTTGCCTGGAGAATCCCAGGGACAGAGGAGCCTGAAGGGCTATAGTCCATACAGTCACAAAAAGCGGGACATGGTTGAAGTGACTTAGCATGCACATGGACTCACTTGGTGGTCCCACTGAAAGAACCAGGTTGGTGCATGTCTAAGGAAGCTTGCAGGGAGCCAGAGCTTCATGGGGGATGTGGAACATCCCTAAATTCCTGATCTGATTCAGGACATTGATAAGCAGTAGAGTTGCTGCATGTTTTGGGGAGGAAAGGAATAACTAATTTAAAACCATTAGATGAAAGTACTAATTCCACTGAACCTAAAAGACCCAAATTTGACCCAGCGCTGGCAGCCACTGGCAGAGTAGCTGTGAGTAACAGTATGACCGTGTGAGGAGCTCCTCAGCTCAGTGCAGAGCTCTGGGCAGCCTTCTCTCCAGAGATGCTACAGAGGATGCAGAAATCTGCTTCTCTATTTTCGTTACTGAATTCTTTACTGGAGGAAGTGGCTGTTACCTGCTTGGTGTTGAGTCTTGAGTTGGCTTTTCACCAGGCTGTTGCTACTAACATGGGCTCTCTAGAGAGCAGCGAGCTACCTGGCAGTCTTTTCTGTTCTCGCTCCAGGGAGGCAGGCAGAGAAACTTCTGATTGATCCCAGGGAAGCAACTACTCGCCAGCCAGGGGCTCCTTGTTTGCAAGGAGGTGCCCACTCTGGCCCCGTTACCATGAGGCGGTCCTGGGAAGGGGAACCAGGCCAGGTGGGCGACAAACACCTCAAGGGCTTGGGAGCTGCAACCACCCCCATGTTAGAGGAGGAGCCTAGTCCAAGATGATGCCTGAGTGAGTGGTAAGCCCTGTATTCAAGTCCACATTGGTATCTGGCTAGAGCCAGGCCCAGGATCCTTCAGCCCCCTACCTCCATTCATGGGTGCTTCCCTGTTTTCTTGTCTTTCACCCAGGAGTATGTCAAATGCAGGCCTGGGGCCCTTTTCCGTTCCCAGTCTTCCTGATGTGTCTGGGGCAGGATGTGACCTGGAGGGGAGGTTGGAGCCCTTGAGAGATATTAGGGTTCTCCAGAGAACCTGCACTGGAGAAGGAAATGGCAACCCACTCCAGTAGTCTTACCTGGGAAATTTCATGGACGGAGAAGCCTGGTGAGCTACAGTCCATGGGGTCTCCTGATATATCTATCTATATATTGATAGATAGATATAGATATATATCATGGTTTCCCTGGTGGCTCAGTAATGAGGAATCTGCCTGCAATGTGGGAGACCCAAGTTCCATCTCTGGGTTGGGAAGATCCCCCGGAGGAGGGCATGACAACCCACTCCAGTATTCTTGCCTGGAGAATTCCATGGACGGAGAAGCCTGACAGGCTGCAGTCCATGGGGTCACACAGAGTCAGACATGACTGAAGTGGCTAAGCAGCAGCAGCAGAGAACCAGCAGAGTGTGCCTGTCTGTCTGTGTGTGTGTGTGTAATAAAGAGGTTAATCTTAAACAACTGGCCCACGTGCTGATGGAGGCTGGAAAGTCCACAGTCTGTAGGGTGGCCTGTTTGGCTGCAGCCGCAAGAAGGGGTGATGGTGCAGTTTGAGTTCAGGCTGTCTGCTGCAGGATACTTTCTCTCAGGAGGTCTTTTTTTTTTTTCGGTCTGTTCTAACCGTTGGCTGATTGGGCAAGGCCCATGCACATTATGGAGGGGATCTGCTTTACTCAAAGTCCACTGACTTAAACATGGATCTCATCTAAAAACATCTTCACAATCACATCCCCAGTAGCATTTGACCACGCATTTGGGCACCATGGCCCAGCTGAGTCGACATCTAGAATGAACAGCCCAGAAAGCAGAGTCAGTTCAGAGTGGAAACCATTGACCAGAAGCTGCTGCGGTCCTCATGGGTGCTGGGGCTCAGGTCAAGATGAGCCAAACCTGTATTCAAGTCCACATTGGTATCTGGCTAGAGCCAGGCCCAGGATCCTTCAGCCCCCTACCTCCATTCATGGGTGCTTCCCTGTTTTCTTGTCTTTCACCCAGGAGTATGTCAAATGCAGGCCTGGGGCCCTTTTCCGTTCCCAGTCTTCCTGATGTGTCTGGGGCAGGATGTGACCTGGAGGGGAGGTTGGAGCCCTTGAGAGATATTAGGGTTCTCCAGAGAACCTGCACTGGAGAAGGAAATGGCAACCCACTCCAGTAGTCTTACCTGGGAAATTTCATGGACGGAGAAGCCTGGTGAGCTACAGTCCATGGGGTCTCCTGATATATCTATCTATATATTGATAGATAGATATAGATATATATCATGGTTTCCCTGGTGGCTCAGTAATGAGGAATCTGCCTGCAATGTGGGAGACCCAAGTTCCATCTCTGGGTTGGGAAGATCCCCCGGAGGAGGGCATGACAACCCACTCCAGTATTCTTGCCTGGAGAATTCCATGGACGGAGAAGCCTGACAGGCTGCAGTCCATGGGGTCACACGAGTCAGACATGACTGAAGTGGCTAAGCAGCAGCAGCAGAGAACCAGCAGAGTGTGCCTGTCTGTCTGTGTGTGTGTGTGTAATAAAGAGGTTAATCTTAAACAACTGGCCCACGTGCTGATGGAGGCTGGAAAGTCCACAGTCTGTAGGGTGGCCTGTTTGGCTGCAGCCGCAAGAAGGGGTGATGGTGCAGTTTGAGTTCAGGCTGTCTGCTGCAGGATACTTTCTCTCAGGAGGTCTTTTTTTTTTTTCGGTCTGTTCTAACCGTTGGCTGATTGGGCAAGGCCCATGCACATTATGGAGGGGATCTGCTTTACTCAAAGTCCACTGACTTAAACATGGATCTCATCTAAAAACATCTTCACAATCACATCCCCAGTAGCATTTGACCACGCATTTGGGCACCATGGCCCAGCTGAGTCGACATCTAGAATGAACAGCCCAGAAAGCAGAGTCAGTTCAGAGTGGAAACCATTGACCAGAAGCTGCTGCGGTCCTCATGGGTGCTGCGGGGCTCAGGTTCGTGGTGTTCCTTGTTAGGCTGCAGGGGTGGTTTTGCCTGTGGGCACTGTCTCCTGGGGAGTAGAAACAGGGATTGAAACAGGCTTCCTGGTTGTGTGTGTCTGTGTGTGTATGTGTACATGTGTGTATGCATAGGACACAAGTAGTCGGACACCTTACCTGTGCTGTCCCCATTTCATACACAACCACAGGCACACTTTTTGAGCCAGATGGGCGTGGACCTTTTCTGGCTCATGAAACAACCCACGATGTGGCTTCAGCACTGAGCGCAGCCTCGGCACATGGTGGTTACCCCTGTGAGGGTGACTACATGGACAGGTATGTGGCTTAAGTAGCCAGTGTCCCCGACAGAGTTTCAGTCCTTTACTCAGCAACAGCTGAGTGGGTGCCTGCTAAGTGCCAGGTGCTGAGCCGAGCTGAGGGCGGTGACTGGGATGACCGAGAGGCACAGGTCTCGCCCCATGCTGGCTGCATTGTAGTAGGGGAATGGCAGCAAAACGAGTTGTTAAGCAGCTTAGTTAAAAGTTTTCAGATTATCCTGAAGGCCTTGAAGGAAGCAAACAGCCTGCCGAGATAGAGGAGCCAGAAGAGGAGTTCTGGGAAGGCTTCTGGGAGGACATGTTTGAGCTGAAACCTGATGGGAGAGGAGGAGCTGGCCTGTGGACATCTGGGAGGACTTCTCTGGAGAGATGAGGCATCATGTGGAGAGGAAGCCAAGAGCTTGGGGGAGTGAACAAAAGTGGAACTTTGTTGTTGTTGTTCAGTTGCTATGTCGTGTCTGACTACAGCAGGCCAGGCTCCTCTGTCCTTCACTATCTCCCAGAATTTGCTCAAATTCATATCTGTTGAGTCCTCTATCTATCCATCTCATCCTCTGTCGCCCCCTTCTCCTCCTGCCCTCCATCTTTACCAGCATCAGGGTCTCTTCCAATGAGTCAGCCCTTTCACATCAGGTGGCCAAAGTATTGGAACTTCAGCATCAGTCCTTCCAATGATATTCAGGGTTGATTTCCTTTAGGACTGACTGGTTTGATCTTGCTGCCCAAGGGACTCTCAAGAGTCTTCTCTGGCACCCCTGTTCAAAGGCATCAGTTCTTTAGCACTCAGCTTTCTTTATGGTCTGTCACTTGTAGTGACGTATTATTTAGAGGAAGTGTAGCTGAGTTGGGGACCACGTGCTCCGATAGAATCATGTGGAAGCATCTCTTGTGGACCCTCAGTGTTTTGTTCATTCGACAAGTTTGTTTTTTGGCTTGTCCCTGTGTGGGAGGTCCCATTTCATACACAACCACAGGCACACTTTTGAGCCAGATGGGCGTGGACCTTTTCTGGCTCATGAAACAACCCACGATGTGGCTTCAGCACTGAGCGCAGCCTCGGCACATGGTGGTTACCCCTGTGAGGGTGACTACATGGACAGGTATGTGGCTTAAGTAGCCAGTGTCCCCGACAGAGTTTCAGTCCTTTACTCAGCAACAGCTGAGTGGGTGCCTGCTAAGTGCCAGGTGCTGAGCCGAGCTGAGGGCGGTGACTGGGATGACCGAGAGGCACAGGTCTCGCCCCATGCTGGCTGCATTGTAGTAGGGGAATGGCAGCAAAACGAGTTGTTAAGCAGCTTAGTTAAAAGTTTTCAGATTATCCTGAAGGCCTTGAAGGAAGCAAACAGCCTGCCGAGATAGAGGAGCCAGAAGAGGGAGTTCTGGGAAGGCTTCTGGGAGGACATGTTTGAGCTGAAACCTGATGGGAGAGGAGGAGCTGGCCTGTGGACATCTGGGAGGACTTCTCTGGAGAGATGAGGCATCATGTGGAGAGGAAGCCAAGAGCTTGGGGGAGTGAACAAAAGTGGAACTTTGTTGTTGTTGTTCAGTTGCTATGTCGTGTCTGACTACAGCAGGCCAGGCTCCTCTGTCCTTCACTATCTCCCAGAATTTGCTCAAATTCATATCTGTTGAGTCCTCTATCTATCCATCTCATCCTCTGTCGCCCCCTTCTCCTCCTGCCCTCCATCTTTACCAGCATCAGGGTCTCTTCCAATGAGTCAGCCCTTTCACATCAGGTGGCCAAAGTATTGGAACTTCAGCATCAGTCCTTCCAATGATATTCAGGGTTGATTTCCTTTAGGACTGACTGGTTTGATCTTGCTGCCCAAGGGACTCTCAAGAGTCTTCTCTGGCACCCCTGTTCAAAGGCATCAGTTCTTTAGCACTCAGCTTTCTTTATGGTCTGTCACTTGTAGTGACGTATTATTTAGAGGAAGTGTAGCTGAGTTGGGGACCACGTGCTCCGATAGAATCATGTGGAAGCATCTCTTGTGGACCCTCAGTGTTTTGTTCATTCGACAAGTTTGTTTTTTGGCTTGTCCCTGTGTGGGAGGTGCAGAGGTTTCCTCTATTCCAAGATAGCCCTCAATGTGAAGTGTTTTTTTTTTTTTTTTTTTAATGGGAAACCTCCAGGAGGGCCTGCTTACCCTGAAGGCATTAGCTCCTCCTGGCTCTGGGTGGGAAGGGACCGGGAAAATCAGCCCCCTGTGCCTGTCTGACCTGCAGAAGTGCTGCTTTTTTTCTATTCTCCTTTCATCCTTTCTGGCAGGAGCCTTTTCCTAATGATTTACTCATAGTAATCTCTTTGCTTAAGGCAGTGGCTCTGGGAAGTAGGTGGGAGGCAGGGTGTGGATCGAGCTCTCTGCAGCTCCCGGTGGTGTGTGCTTTGTTGGGATTTGCTTGCACTGGGGTCACTCTGCCCTGTGAATCCCCATGCTGCTCAGATGCTCAGGGCCTGGGCATTTATTAAAGCATAGCTCTAAAGTGACAAGGGTCTTAGTCTCAATCGTCTGAGGGTTTGCCGGAGGATTTGGGGGCATGGGGGTTCTTGTGGGGATTTCAGCAGGTGTTGTCCCTGATGAGCATGGGATGATCATGTTTGCAGCCCATGTTCCTGCTTTGAGCCCACAGGTGTGGGTGTGGGCAGCTATAAAGCCCTGGAAATTTCAATCCTGCCTGGAACAGGCAGTCAAAACCATCCCAAATGCCCCACTGCACTGTAATTCTGGTGTTGTCGACAAGGAACCAGTGTCAGTGTCTGGTATGCCCAGGTTATTTGGTTGGTTGGTTGGATGAATATCTGTGTGGTCCTAATGAGCCATGCACTGCGTCAGCTGCTGGGATTACATCAGTGAAGGGGACAGACCCAGAACTCTGCCCAGGGGGCTAACGTCTTTTTGAAGATTTTCCTAGGAAGTCGTCATCTTGAGGGCAGCTAGGGCAACTTTCCATGGCACCAATGGCCCAGGGAGGCAGAGAGAGAAGGCTGTTTGATCTCAGGAACATTGCGTAGTGAGTTTGGGTTTCACTCATGAGGCAATATTTATTGAAAGGAGCAGTGAGGAAGGAAGTAGGAGATAGTCCCTCTGATGGACCACTGAGTGTGGAGGAAGGCGATCAAGCAGATAATCACATGCTAGTTAATTACAGTCGTGGTCACTGCTCCACAAGAAATGCAGGCAGGTGGCAGGACCTGACCTGGATTTGAGAGTCAGGGGAAGACTCTCAAAGAAGGCGATAGCTGAAGGAAAAAAGGGAGCCGGCCAGAAACAGCCCAAGAGGGGGAAATTGCTCGTGCAGAGGTTCTGAGGTTGGAAGAAGCATGGTACTGGAGGAACAATCTGAAGGAAGGTGGCAGGGATGGCAGCGAACCAGGGAGGCCAGGTGAGGTTGGAGGGATGAGCTGGGCAGGGGTCAGAGGAGGCAGGGCGTGCAAGAGTGGAAAGGGATTTCAAGACCCCATCCTGGGCTCACAGGGGAGACCCAGCCACGAGTGTGAAATCTGGACTGTCAGGCAGGATGACTCCAAGCACCCAGTGGTCAGAGCTCAGGGCCAGCCTTATCTAGCCAAGGTATTTGCACACAAGCAATGCAGACTGTTTGTGAGGCAGAAATGATCAGCCTGAATGCCCCTGTTTTATAACAAATACTTTGCCTCAACCCTTTCCTACCTCGATGAACATCACCTCTACACACAACATCAAAAGAAATCTTGATTTAATATAAAGGAGAAATGAAAGAAGGCAATTTATAATAAGGAGGCACTTCAATATGTAAATGCTCAATTATGCTGGAGACATGATGAATAACTGCTCTCAAATCTACTTCTAACGGATATTGGGATTTAAGATGACAGTGTCCGCATGAGTAGGAGTTATGCTCTTTCTGTAAATGATATTTTGGGATGGGAGCCACATCAGAATGCTGTAGGCGTATAAGAAAGCATAGGTACTTAAGAGTCACTCTGTGACATCCGCCAATGCTGACCAGTTATCCTGGGGACTTCGAGCCCTGGGTGGTGTGGTTTTCTTGGTGACTTGACTTCCCAAAATGCTGAACGACCCTTGGTCAGGTTCTAAACGGCATAAAGTACAATCTTTTATTGATGTGTCTGAACAATGTTTATTTCAACCATGCGAATATATTTTGTATTTACACTTGAAATAAGAGTTAGGTTCTCGGTGAAGTTCATTAAAAAATAAACATATTTATATTCTCTTTATTGGGCTGCATCGGGTCTTAGTTATGGCATGCAGGATCTTTAGTTGTGGCATGTGAACTCTTGGTTTCTGCATGTGAGGTCTAGTCCCCTGACCAGGGATCAAACCCTGGTACCCTGCATTAGGAGTGTGGAGTCAGCCCGTGGGCCACCAGGGAAGTCCTTTAAGGACTGGAGATAATTTTAAACAGGCTTATTTATTATTCTCATTTGTCACTGAGTCTGTCTGGTGGTCGATCTGGCGTTCTGCATGACAATGTGTGTGGGTCTGTCCCTAACTTCTCTGCTCCCAAAAGACCAGATGTGTCCCCAGGATCCCTGTAATGCCCAGAATCATCCCCGCCAATTCCCAGAGCTCCCTCTAGGGCAGCACCTTCCCAACCCAGCCACGAGTGTGAAATCTGGACTGTCAGGCAGGATGACTAGCCCAGTTAGCCCCTAGCCAAGGTATTTGCACACAAGCAATGCAGACTGTTTGTGAGGCAGAAATGATCAGCCTGAATGCCCCTGTTTTATAACAAATACTTTGCCTCAACCCTTTCCTACCTCGATGAACATCACCTCTACACACAACATCAAAAGAAATCTTGATTTAATATAAAGGAGAAATGAAAGAAGGCAATTTATAATAAGGAGGCACTTCAATATGTAAATGCTCAATTATGCTGGAGACATGATGAATAACTGCTCTCAAATCTACTTCTAACGGATATTGGGATTTAAGATGACAGTGTCCGCATGAGTAGGAGTTATGCTCTTTCTGTAAATGATATTTTGGGATGGGAGCCACATCAGAATGCTGTAGGCGTATAAGAAAGCATAGGTACTTAAGAGTCACTCTGTGACATCCGCCAATGCTGACCAGTTATCCTGGGGACTTCGAGCCCTGGGTGGTGTGGTTTTCTTGGTGACTTGACTTCCCAAAATGCTGAACGACCCTTGGTCAGGTTCTAAACGGCATAAAGTACAATCTTTTATTGATGTGTCTGAACAATGTTTATTTCAACCATGCGAATATATTTTGTATTTACACTTGAAATAAGAGTTAGGTTCTCGGTGAAGTTCATTAAAAAATAAACATATTTATATTCTCTTTATTGGGCTGCATCGGGTCTTAGTTATGGCATGCAGGATCTTTAGTTGTGGCATGTGAACTCTTGGTTTCTGCATGTGAGGTCTAGTCCCCTGACCAGGGATCAAACCCTGGTACCCTGCATTAGGAGTGTGGAGTCAGCCCGTGGGCCACCAGGGAAGTCCTTTAAGGACTGGAGATAATTTTAAACAGGCTTATTTATTATTCTCATTTGTCACTGAGTCTGTCTGGTGGTCGATCTGGCGTTCTGCATGACAATGTGTGTGGGTCTGTCCCTAACTTCTCTGCTCCCAAAAGACCAGATGTGTCCCCAGGATCCCTGTAATGCCCAGAATCATCCCCGCCAATTCCCAGAGCTCCCTCTAGGGGCAGCACCTTCCCCAACCCAGAACCACAATTCTACAGGACTCAAGCCCTGGATGAGTGATAATAATAAAAGGAGCTTTAGGGCAGTGAGTGTCTATAGTGCAGTCAGTTGGCCTGCGGAGGGGGAGAAAAGAAGATAATTTATGACCACAGATGGCTGTCTCCTGGAGATAATAAAAATGTTTCATTTGGAGCCTCTGTGGCCCTGAGACCTTGGTGTTCAGGCCAAGGGAACCCCTTGTAGGACCGTGGGGTCTCAGGTCCAGAGAAGGATCTGCATGAGGAAGCCTGGATGCCATGACCACTTGAAAACTTTGATGTCATAAATCTGAAAAACTCAATTCTGAAAACGTGGGGCAGAATCAAATTGGCCTGTGAAAATAAAAACATGGTTACGATAAAAATGAGATGAAATGGGAAGAGGCAGGCGCTCGCAACAAGGAGCCTACCATTGCCGCTAACCACATTACCTGTAATAGCCCTGGCGGGAAGCACTTGGCCGCCTCGGTCTCTGTCCAGCTTCTCCAAGTCAACTGTAGGACCTACCTGTGTTTACTGTTGGTCATTAGCCTTCTCTATTGCTCTTTATTGGTGCTGGATTAAGTTAAGGGTGCTGATTTTCTCTGGTTTCCCATTTTATACTTGTAGTTTACAACCAGGGAGATTTTTCTTAGCTTTCTCTCTTTTCCCTCTCCAGCAAAAATGAGCAGGTAAAACAAAAAGAATCACTTTGCTTTTTTCAGTCATCAGAGAGAACACAGCAGGTCAGGGGGTGATCACTGTGGATGTGCAGAGCCCCAATCTTATGGACGGCCCCCTTTAAGCTATCTGGATTAAAAAGATCCATATTTTTCATTGCTTCCTTCTTTCTGTAGGATTTATGGTTGGGGAGGAATCTGTGGAAATCTCAAAAAGAAACCTTGACGGCAAACATGTATCATATCAGAAACTCACTAGAGGCAGGAGTGGCTTTTTAGGGGCAGGAGTGTTAGCCTTATCCATGCTCTCTGCTCGCTGTTCCCACTCCTTGCTGGGGTGAGACTTTAAGCCACAAGCATGAAGCATGCAGTCTCTCTGGCGTGTTGCCAGGGTCGCAGGACATGGATTTACAGTGGTAAATCATGATGGTTTAAGGGGCAGGATTCCAGGCCTTGCTTGGGGATGGAATTATAGCTCCTGATGGCATCTTCAGGAAGGACGGAGACGCTGACCTCCAGTCTCTGGGAAAGAGAGAGGCTGAGTAATTAAGGGATTAAAAGAAAAGAAGAAAGTGGATTTTAAAAATATCATCCATTTCCTCCAAATTACAAAAATAATGCATGATTTTTTTTTTAAATCACACCCTTTCTTCTCTGTGAAGCATTTGCCGTGATTAAAAGGAATGAGTGAGTGAGTCTTTTGCTGAGTAGCTTCTTGTACCACTGTCCCTGCACAGAAAGCCCCTTGGTGAAGGTCTTGTCACCACCCAATCCCAGTGTCTGGAACAGGAGGCACTCAATAGATAGCTATTGCATGGATGGATGGAACATGTAGGTGATGGGACACATCAGGAAGAAGACCATACTGCATTTAGCAAGTCAGTGGTTCTCAGCCCTGGCAGCACATCAGAGTCACCCTGGGGAGCTTTCAATTGAACCATGTCTGGGCCCACCCCAGACCCATGCAATCTGAAATCTGAGCTGGGGGCAGTGTGGTGCTGAGGCGTCAGAGCTTTGCCAAACCCACAGCTGACTCCCATCTACAGACAGGCAGAGACCCTGATGTCCTCCCTGCCCAAACTTCATTTTGTTTTGAAGTTGTGTTGTTGTTATATAACACATCTGTGCTCTGCAAGTCAAGGAGTGCACGAGTGTGTTGCTTCAGAAGCAAAACTATCCTGTGCAGCCCCCACCATCAACCCATACACGGGAAGTGACTCAGATGGTAAAGAGTCCACCTGCAATGCAGGAGGTGGGGGTTCGATCCCTGGGTCGGGAAAATCCCTTGGAGAAGGGCATGGCAACCCACTCCAGTGTTCTTGCCTGGAGAATCCCTATGGACAGAGGAGCCTGGTGCGCTACAGTCCATGGGGTCACAAAGAGTCAGACACAACTGAGCGTCTCACACTTTCACTTTATACAACACGTCTACGCCATCCAAGCCAAGGGTTGCACAAGTACATTGCTCTAGAAGCAAATCTTTCTTGTGCACCCCCACCCTCGACCCACATGCTGGAGTAACAGCTTGGAGCACTGTCTGTGTTAAGTTCTGAGGGTCACCTCTGTTCCTCCAGATCGTGCACCAATACCGTTATTTCTCCTTCCCAATTTAAAATGCCATATCCATTGATTCTATCAATATTGACTCTAAAAGCCAAGTATCTGTCTATTGACAAATGAGGACTTTGGCTCATTTGTATTACCTTACACATTCCCTTCTCTCTCCTTAGCCTGATTGTTGGTCCTTCTACCATTAATATCAGACGTCCTATTGGTTACCTGTATATCTTCCAGTGGGCTTCTCCAGTGGCTCATCAGTAAATAATCTGCCTTCAGTGTAGGAGCTGCAGAGACCCTGGGTCAGGAAGATCCGCTGGAGGAGGGCCTGGCAACCCACTCCAGTATACTTGCCTGGAGAATTCCATGGACAGAGGAGCCTGATGGATTACTGTCCATGGCGTCTCAAAGAGTCGGACATGACTGGAGTGACTTAGCATGTACATGTATCTTTAAATAGTGATCTCTAGTTTCTATTTTTCATCTCCTCTGCACTGTAGCTCTTGATCACCCACTATGTAAGATGAACAAATAATTAGGGCCCTAACAGTTCCCTCCATTAATTTTATGCGGTCAGGGTTTACAATGTTATCGTTCCTCCTGTAACTGGCCGTGTCATCCAGACTTTGTCTATAGATGGATTTAAAGAAATATAAAAGCAGTTAAGGATATTTACTGCAGAACAAATAATGTAACTGGTCTCAAGAGAAGGGAATGTCTCTTTACAGACACCAGTGCAGATTTCCTCTGCTGAATGTGAGTCCATTTCCCCATTAGACCACCCCCTCCATGGATTGAGAGCTGATTGTGGCATGGGGGCTTGTGTCTGTGTGTGTGTGTGTGTGTGTGTGTGTAAATGTCTGGTGGGCTTTGCGTTAGGATGTGCAGGAGTGGAGCTGGAGGCAGACTGGTCAGCCTCTTCCCAAGGCCAGCATGAGTAGGGTTACCGGGAGGAATAGGAGTCCTGGATCTCCCTCAGGGCGGCTCAGGTCCTTTATCAAGTGCGATCCCCACTGTAGTGTTCAGGTATACCCCACTCCACCGCTGCCAATTAGGACACAGGTGGTGGTTCTTGTTGTTGTTCAGTCACTCAGTTGTGTCCGACTCTTTGTGACCCTGTGGACTGCAGCACACCAGGCTCATCTGTCCTTCAGTACTTCCCAGAGTTTGTTCAAACTTGTCTCCATTGAGTCAGTGATGCCATCCAACCACTTCTGTCGTCCTCTTCTCCTTTTGCCTTCAGTCTTTCCCAGCATCAGGGTCTTTTGCAGAGTTGACTCTTTGCTTCAGGTGAGCAAAGTACTGGAGCTTCAGCTTCAGCATCAGTCCTTCCAATGACTATTCAGGGTTAATTTCCTTGGGTTGGATTCAGCACATCCACCCTCTTCTTTCCAGTTCTTAGCACCATCATAAGCTTCCGTTCCCTGGTCAACCCACTCCAGTATACTTGCCTGGAGAATTCCATGGACAGAGGAGCCTGATGGATTACTGTCCATGGCGTCTCAAAGAGTCGGACATGACTGGAGTGACTTAGCATGTACATGTATCTTTAAATAGTGATCTCTAGTTTCTATTTTTCATCTCCTCTGCACTGTAGCTCTTGATCACCCACTATGTAAGATGAACAAATAATTAGGGCCCTAACAGTTCCCTCCATTAATTTTATGCGGTCAGGGTTTACAATGTTATCGTTCCTCCTGTAACTGGCCGTGTCATCCAGACTTTGTCTATAGATGGATTTAAAGAAATATAAAAGCAGTTAAGGATATTTACTGCAGAACAAATAATGTAACTGGTCTCAAGAGAAGGGAATGTCTCTTTACAGACACCAGTGCAGATTTCCTCTGCTGAATGTGAGTCCATTTCCCCATTAGACCACCCCCTCCATGGATTGAGAGCTGATTGTGGCATGGGGGCTTGTGTCTGTGTGTGTGTGTGTGTGTGTGTGTAAATGTCTGGTGGGCTTTGCGTTAGGATGTGCAGGAGTGGAGCTGGAGGCAGACTGGTCAGCCTCTTCCCAAGGCCAGCATGAGTAGGGTTACCGGGAGGAATAGGAGTCCTGGATCTCCCTCAGGGGGGCGGCTCAGGTCCTTTATCAAGTGCGATCCCCACTGTAGTGTTCAGGTATACCCCACTCCACCGCTGCCAATTAGGACACAGGTGGTGGTTCTTGTTGTTGTTCAGTCACTCAGTTGTGTCCGACTCTTTGTGACCCTGTGGACTGCAGCACACCAGGCTCATCTGTCCTTCAGTACTTCCCAGAGTTTGTTCAAACTTGTCTCCATTGAGTCAGTGATGCCATCCAACCACTTCTGTCGTCCTCTTCTCCTTTTGCCTTCAGTCTTTCCCAGCATCAGGGTCTTTTGCAGAGTTGACTCTTTGCTTCAGGTGAGCAAAGTACTGGAGCTTCAGCTTCAGCATCAGTCCTTCCAATGACTATTCAGGGTTAATTTCCTTGGGTTGGATTCAGCACATCCACCCTCTTCTTTCCAGTTCTTAGCACCATCATAAGCTTCTCGTTTATTCTTTTTTCCATGAGATCTGGGGAGTAGGAGAAGGTAAAACTGTGTCCTCAGGCTGCCATATTGACATATCCAGTCTTTTTCTATGGCCAAAATAATCGATATGATTTCTTTTGTTACCTGCTTTTAAAAAAAATAATATTTAATCTTTACTAAATGAACTTGTCACATGTGGCTAGTGACTGCACAGTGAGCTGAGGACTATTAGATAAATGTGCTCAAAGTCATAACCCACTAGGCTCCTCTGTCTATGGGATTCTCCAGGCAAGAATACTGGAGGGGGTTGCCATTTCCTTCTCCAGGGAATCTTCCCCACCCAGGGATCAGACCCACGTCTCTTGAGTCTCCTGCATCAGCAGGTGGGTGTCCTTTATCACTATTCAAACACCATTTGACAATTCCCCATCAGTAAATCTTCCTAACATAACAATTACCCTGGGGACTAAGGAAGGCAGATACAGTCTGCCATGGGCTTTAAAATATTTTTCCAAATAGCAATTTTCTGTTAAAATAACTATATGGTGATTCCAGTTAAGGAAATTCCAGATCAGTATGTCTGAGCCAGAGAGAAGGAGGAGCTGGGCAGAGGAGTCTCTGAGAGGGTGTGGGACCTGCCCCCCACCTCCCACCCCCACCCAGGACCAGATTGCTTCTCCCTGCTGGTGTGGGGCTGGCAGGGTCACCTGGGTAGGAGAGGTCCTCCCTTGCCACCTGAGCCTGTGGAAGGCTGGCCCTTCTCCACCCCGCCAGCACTAACTGTCTTCAGAGGTGCAGATATCTATCTATCTATCTATCTATCTATCTATCTATTGGCTAGAGTAGGCTGGCAAAACCCTTGCCACCACTTAGATCAGAGATTAGACCTCCCTCTCAGGCTCCTTTTCTTTTTCCGGATGATCCCCTTGGCTGGATGACCCATCCAGGCAACACCCAGAGCTGCTGCTGCTTTTTTTTTTTTTTCATCACTGAGTGTTCTGTCAATTAACTTTCAGAGAGCGCATAGCGTTCCATTGTATGGACAAATGCACATAATTTATTCAGCCAGCTCTCCAGTTTCTGATTGTTTCTGTTATTTTGACCTGGGAGTAGATTTGCAATGGTCAAGTTGCAAATAGGTACAAACTTTAGGTTATTTCCTTAGAAATGTGAAGTTCTTTGAGGACTTTCAGCACATGGCTCTGCCCCTCACAGAGAAGCTTTTAAAGGTCCATATCTAAGTAGAGAAACAAACTAAATCTCCATTGCAGATTCAGTCTTGGTGGGGGCTTGGGGTCAGGGTACAGGTGGTGGTGGGGTTGTTTACCATGCAAAAAAATATAATAATTTAATCTTTATTTTAAATTTTTGAACTTGTCACATGTGGCTAGTGACTGCACAGTGAGCTGAGGACTATTAGATAAATGTGCTCAAAGTCATAACCCACTAGGCTCCTCTGTCTATGGGATTCTCCAGGCAAGAATACTGGAGGGGGTTGCCATTTCCTTCTCCAGGGAATCTTCCCCACCCAGGGATCAGACCCACGTCTCTTGAGTCTCCTGCATCAGCAGGTGGGTGTCCTTTATCACTATTCAAACACCATTTGACAATTCCCCATCAGTAAATCTTCCTAACATAACAATTACCCTGGGGACTAAGGAAGGCAGATACAGTCTGCCATGGGCTTTAAAATATTTTTCCAAATAGCAATTTTCTGTTAAAATAACTTTATGGTGATTCCAGTTAAGGAAATTCCAGATCAGGATGTCTGAGACAAGGGGAATGAGTAGCTGGGCAGTGGAGTCTCTGAGAGGGTGTGGGACCTGCCCCCCACCTCCCACCCCCACCCAGGACCAGATTGCTTCTCCCTGCTGGTGTGGGGCTGGCAGGGTCACCTGGGTAGGAGAGGTCCTCCCTTGCCACCTGAGCCTGTGGAAGGCTGGCCCTTCTCCACCCCGCCAGCACTAACTGTCTTCAGAGGTGCAGATATCTATCTATCTATCTATCTATCTATCTATCTATTGGCTAGAGTAGGCTGGCAAAACCCTTGCCACCACTTAGATCAGAGATTAGACCTCCCTCTCAGGCTCCTTTTCTTTTTCCGGATGATCCCCTTGGCTGGATGACCCATCCAGGCAACACCCAGAGCTGCTGCTGCCTTTTTTTTCATCACTGAGTGTTCTGTCAATTAACTTTCAGAGGCGCATAGCGTTCCATTGTATGGACAAATGCACATAATTTATTCAGCCAGCTCTCCAGTTTCTGATTGTTTCTGTTATTTTGACCTGGGAGTAGATTTGCAATGGTCAAGTTGCAAATAGGTACAAACTTTAGGTTATTTCCTTAGAAATGTGAAGTTCTTTGAGGACTTTCAGCACATGGCTCTGCCCCTCACAGAGAAGCTTTTAAAGGTCCATATCTAAGTAGAGAAACAAACTAAATCTCCATTGCAGATTCAGTCTTGGTGGGGGCTTGGGGTCAGGGTACAGGTGGTGGTGGGGAAGTGGGTGGGGGAATGCAGGGTGAGAAGACAAAATACTTTGCTCCCTCCTTTGTCTAGAGAGAGGAGTTCCTTCTCTGACCCCACCCAGGATCACCCAAACAGTGTTATGTGACTTAAGCAGCCCCATATTGCTTTTCTTCAATAGCCACAGGGACAGAGAAGCCCTGTGATCGTCGGGTATTCTTGGTTTCAATGTGTAGGTCCTGGTTTTGGTGGATGGGTACATGGCTGCAGAAGACCCAGGGCCAGAAATTCCCATCACTTTGCATAGATGGGTGATTCAAATGTGCACAAAGCCTGGGCTTCTCTTCTCTAAGCTGTTCGCTTTCAGGCTACATCATTAAGAAGTGCTTCTTTTGAAAAGATAAAGGAATCCTCAGAACTCTTCTTTTTTTGCATCCAAGACAGAGCTACATTTGAAATACCAGAAGAAAATAGTTCTTTTGGATCACTTATACTCTTTGAACTGAATTTTTAATTTCATTGCAGGCCAAGTCAATCTCAAGAGTCTTTTCTTCATGTTGAGTTTTCTGCCCTTGATATGTACCTACCCCTGTGGCTGGCAGGAAGGGCTGTCATGACTTGTCTGGAATACTGCAAGAGACACACCTTATGATTGGTTAAACCTGGCATCCAGGGATACAGCCAGAGCCTTGCCTATGTCGCAGCACTGGATTGTGAATTTGTACAAACTGTAACAGGAAAATGCATTATCTTAGGAGTCTTTGGTGACAAATGGAAATTCCTGGGTGAGAATTTCATAGGAAAGAAATGAGGCATAAGGCACGGAAAGACCCTTTTGAATTATGTCAGAAAATACTTAGGAACAGAAGAGAGATAACCAAAGTCAATGTCATCCTGCTTAAAAGCACTGCCCCCTCTTTTTTGGTCTCTAAGTCATTTATTTTTCATCCATTGTTATTCTTTGGCATGTGTGGACCTCCCATTGCAGTGGTGGCTCTCGCTGCAGAGCATTGGCTCTGGGCACATTTGCTCCAGAGCACTGACTCGCAACTGGACACACCAGCCCAGCCATTCCTCAGCACACAGGATCTTCCTGGACCAGGGGTTGAACTGGTGCCCTTGCACTGCAAGCTGGACTCTACCCATCGGACCACCAGGGAAGCCCCTGTTTTTTTTTTTTTTAAGGTAATTTTCCACACTTCTTTTGAGAAACAGCTTGATATTATAGATCAAACACCTTAAAGATATCTTTTACGTTGGTCCAGAGAGTCTGAACATTTCTCTTTAGAAAATAATCCTAAGTGTCATAAAAAGCTTTAAAAATAAAAATGTGCTCAGTGCTGGTTTAATATTGCAAACAACCTAAATTGCAAACAACACAAGCATACAACCTTGGGTAAATCACTAGAACTTAAAGTCCATCCCACTGTTGCAATCTTACTCAGTCATTAAAAATTCTGATTTTAAGGAATTCGATATAACACCAAAATAGTGGTAGACTGATATTAATTAAAAATAAGACACGATGTTGTAAAAATCTAGCTCTGTTAAAGATAATTATGCCTAGAAAAAATAGTCAGAAGAAACTATCCCCCAATGGCTATGTTTGGATGGTGGGGCTGCTAGCAATTATTCTGGTCTTTCTTTTGCTCTGTGGTTTTTCAAGACTTCTCTAACGAGCATGTCCCTCTTTCATATTAAAAATAGTATTAGAAGAACCACTGAAATATACATTAGAAGCTCTAATGAAGATAGGGCATTGTTCATTGGCTTTTGAACATTATAGCCGCATTTTTTCCTTCTAGTACTAATGGGTGAATAGTCAGAAAGAGTCTGACTAAGTCTCTATGTTGTAAAGGTACAGGGAATGAAATGGTGTAGATGAAAAATAAATGGAAAACACTGAACAGGTTCTCGGATAGAAGACTCATGCTTCAGCCATAATGTGCATACACTTGTAGTTTAAATAAAAGATTTCATTGATCTTTTCCTTTATGGATTTTACACTTTGGATCCACAGGGAATCCCGTAGAAACAGAGCTGGTTAAGTGATGAAATGGGAGGAAGACCCACTCACAGGAGAGGTAGCCCAGGAGAGTCATGCTCCCCATCCAGCCACCCCAGCCACCTTCTGAGTTGTGAAGTGTCCACATAGTCAAGTCAAAGGTGGGGAGAGGGAGGGCCTATTGATAGGGGCTCCTTCACTGGTCAAGTATTTATAGACTACATGCAATGTCCCAGCCAATGGACATACCCAGTGGACAGGTGCATGGTAAGGCTTAAACTTTGAAGGGCTGCCTCGGCCTCTCTCAGCCACCCAGGTCCCTTCAGATTCCCCTGCTCTTGTCAGATATGCCCCCACCCCAGCAGGGAAGGCCCCCATCCCGCTAGTTCCCACACCAGCCAGACCACCTATCTTCAACCTGAGAGTCTTCACTTCCCTGCCAGCCCGCAAAATTGTTCCAGCAAGCCCTTCACATCCTATTGCAGGAACCCAGGGACACCCTGCTCCCTGTTACTGCCCAGGGGTCCTCCTCCCCCAGCTGTGAGTGCTCGTATGGATATCCCCAGTCCAAGGCGAGGTATCCTGTATCATTGAGGATGTGAGTCCCTCCCTCAGCATCAGGGTGAATGGGAGGTGGTCAGAGTAACAAGAGGGGCCGTTTTAGAGTGGGCGTTTTAGTAGGAGTGCGGGTGCGAAGATGGAAAGGAAGTAATGAGTAAGTCTGCACATGTGCTGAGGGCTATTAGATAAATGTGCTCAGTTGCTTCCATGATGTCCGACTCTTTGCTACTCCATGGACCATAGCCTGCCAGGTTCCTCTGGCCCTGGGATTTCCCAGGCAAGAATATGGGAGTGGGTTACCATGCCCTCCTCCAGGGGATCTTCCCGACCCAGGGATTGAACCCTCATCTCCTACGTCTCCTGCATTGCAGGTGGATTCTTTACCGTAGAGCCACTCAAGAAGTCCAATAAATAAGTACATTAACTTCCAGTGATACTAAATATTGTGAAGGGAAAAGAGTGATGTGATAAAAAGCAGTGGGAATACGTGATTCTGCTTTGGGTAGGTGACCTGAGGAGACTTTTCAAGAAGATAACATTAGGCCCAACTTGTAGCTTTCAAATAAAAGAATTTCATTGATCTTTTCCTTTATGGATTTTACACTTTGGATCCACAGGGAATCCCGTAGAAACAGAGCTGGTTAAGTGATGAAATGGGAGGAAGACCCACTCACAGGAGAGGTAGCCCAGGAGAGTCATGCTCCCCATCCAGCCACCCCAGCCACCTTCTGAGTTGTGAAGTGTCCACATAGTCAAGTCAAAGGTGGGGAGAGGGAGGGCCTATTGATAGGGGCTCCTTCACTGGTCAAGTATTTATAGACTACATGCAATGTCCCAGCCAATGGACATACCCAGTGGACAGGTGCATGGTAAGGCTTAAACTTTGAAGGGCTGCCTCGGCCTCTCTCAGCCACCCAGGTCCCTTCAGATTCCCCTGCTCTTGTCAGATATGCCCCCACCCCAGCAGGGAAGGCCCCCATCCCGCTAGTTCCCACACCAGCCAGACCACCTATCTTCAACCTGAGAGTCTTCACTTCCCTGCCAGCCCGCAAAATTGTTCCAGCAAGCCCTTCACATCCTATTGCAGGAACCCAGGGACACCCTGCTCCCTGTTACTGCCCAGGGGTCCTCCTCCCCCAGCTGTGAGTGCTCGTATGGATATCCCCAGTCCAAGGCGAGGTATCCTGTATCATTGAGGATGTGAGTCCCTCCCTCAGCATCAGGGTGAATGGGAGGTGGTCAGAGTAACAAGAGGGGCCGTTTTAGAGTGGGCGTTTTAGTAGGAGTGCGGGTGCGAAGATGGAAAGGAAGTAATGAGTAAGTCTGCACATGTGCTGAGGGCTATTAGATAAATGTGCTCAGTTGCTTCCATGATGTCCGACTCTTTGCTACTCCATGGACCATAGCCTGCCAGGTTCCTCTGGCCCTGGGATTTCCCAGGCAAGAATATGGGAGTGGGTTACCATGCCCTCCTCCAGGGGATCTTCCCGACCCAGGGATTGAACCCTCATCTCCTACGTCTCCTGCATTGCAGGTGGATTCTTTACCGTAGAGCCACTCAAGAAGTCCAATAAATAAGTACATTAACTTCCAGTGATACTAAATATTGTGAAGGGAAAAGAGTGATGTGATAAAAAGCAGTGGGAATACGTGATTCTGCTTTGGGTAGGTGACCTGAGGAGACTTTTCAAGAAGATAACATTAGGCCCAACTTGCAGGTTGGAAAGGAGACAGCTTTGGGGAGGGCTAGACAGCAGCGGGCAGGATGGGCTAGGGTTGGATGGGTGTGGCTAGGCCTTTGGAGTTGGGAGGAGAAGGAGCCAGCAGGATCCTGGACAGGTGGTCAGGGACCACACCCACCTAACTTGGAGGCCACAGTGCAGATGCTGGTCTGATTTTTATGTGGAATGGAGAGTCCCTGGCTGAAGGCCTTTGAGCCAGAAAGGAACATGACATGACGTGGTTCATAGTTTAAAAATATTATTTTAATTCTAGGGTAGAAAATGGATGATGGGGAAAGGAAAGAGGAAATAGTTGAGTTAGGAACCCTTTAGCAACTGTTATTTTCTTTTAAATTTTTACTGGAGTGTAAAATGTTGTGTTAGTTTCTACTGTACAGTAAAGTGAGTCAGTTATAATATACATATATTCACTATTTTTTTTTAGATTCTTTTCCCATATAGCCCATTAAAGTCTTAAGTGGAATTTCCTATGCTATACAGTAAGGCCTTATTGGTTATCTATTGCATATATAGTAATATATATATATATATATATATATATATATCAATCCTGATCTCCCAATTTATCCCCCTGCCCTTACCTACCTCCTGGTAAGCATAAGTGTATTTTCTACATTGGTGACTCTATTTCTGTTTTACAAATAAGCTTATTTGTACCTTTTTCTTTTTTAAGTTTCCACATATAGGATTATCATATGATTGTCTTTCTTTTTCTGGCTTACTTCACTCAGTATGACAATCTCTGCTATGTGTATTGGAGGTAGAAACAGTGAGACTCACTGATGAACTGGTTGAGGAGACAGAGAAAGAAGGATGTCCTTGAGGCTTTGGGTTTGAGCAGCTGGGTGAAGAGCGGTACCCTTTGCTGGAATGAGGAAGATGGGAAGAGGATGTGTTTGGGGTGGGGGCTAAGTTGGAAATGGAGAGTTTGGTTTATGTTTTTCACAATCTGAGTAAGTATGCATGTGGTGATGTCAAGCTGGCAGCCGGGAATAGTATTATGTCGTTCAGGATAAATGCCAGAGCTAAAGATATTAGTTTGGCCATTACCACCATTTGATAGTATTTAAATTGGTTCAATAATATGGGGAGATGATAAAAAATTCAGAATGATTTATGCTTCTCAAGTGAATGTCATGTTAGATATACGTTTGACTGTATCACTTGAATCATGTGTAATAACACCACTTGAAAACTGCACGGCACTGGCAGATACAGTGGCTATTCACAACCCACTGTGCTTGGTCCTCCCACAGCTCTGTGATTCTGGCACCTTTGGTTCTCTGGCTTGAGCTTTGATTTCAGGTACAGCATCCCCTCTCCATCAGACACTTCCCTTTAGGTTGCTTAGAGGGCCCCTGCCTGTCCATGTAGACCAGTGCTTTAGAAAGAATGCTTACCTAGCATCACAATGTTGGAGAACACGGGTAAAGCTTCAGAGACAAAGATTACTTGTGTTTAGCTGAAAAAAATTTCAATAGAGGTATTTTATCCTTAACCTAAAAGAACCAGGTCTCTGTTTTTTTTTTTTTTTTTCCCAACTTGCAGGGGAGTTTAGAGAGTGTGCAATGTTCAGTTTTTCCAGAAGCTTTTTGGCTGGGGCCTAATTGGAACTCTGTGTGGCTCTGGGTAAACAGTCTATATTTTATCCCTGCAAAGTTCTGGAGACTATGATTTAGCAGCAGGATTAGCTGGAGGCCATGTTCTACCTGGTCAGGGATCACATGACAAATGGATCTCCTTTCAAGGAAGATGAGTATATGTTTTTAAAAATTTTAGTTGTTGGTGTGGGTATGATTGTCTTTCTTTTTCTGGCTTACTTCACTCAGTATGACAATCTCTGCTATGTGTATTGGAGGTAGAAACAGTGAGACTCACTGATGAACTGGTTGAGGAGACAGAGAAAGAAGGATGTCCTTGAGGCTTTGGGTTTGAGCAGCTGGGTGAAGAGCGGTACCCTTTGCTGGAATGAGGAAGATGGGAAGAGGATGTGTTTGGGGTGGGGGCTAAGTTGGAAATGGAGAGTTTGGTTTATGTTTTTCACAATCTGAGTAAGTATGCATGTGGTGATGTCAAGCTGGCAGCCGGGAATAGTATTATGTCGTTCAGGATAAATGCCAGAGCTAAAGATATTAGTTTGGCCATTACCACCATTTGATAGTATTTAAATTGGTTCAATAATATGGGGAGATGATAAAAAATTCAGAATGATTTATGCTTCTCAAGTGAATGTCATGTTAGATATACGTTTGACTGTATCACTTGAATCATGTGTAATAACACCACTTGAAAACTGCACGGCACTGGCAGATACAGTGGCTATTCACAACCCACTGTGCTTGGTCCTCCCACAGCTCTGTGATTCTGGCACCTTTGGTTCTCTGGCTTGAGCTTTGATTTCAGGTACAGCATCCCCTCTCCATCAGACACTTCCCTTTAGGTTGCTTAGAGGGCCCCTGCCTGTCCATGTAGACCAGTGCTTTAGAAAGAATGCTTACCTAGCATCACAATGTTGGAGAACACGGGTAAAGCTTCAGAGACAAAGATTACTTGTGTTTAGCTGAAAAAAATTTCAATAGAGGTATTTTATCCTTAACCTAAAAGAACCAGGTCTCTGTTTTTTTTTTTTTTTTTTCCCAACTTGCAGGGGAGTTTAGAGAGTGTGCAATGTTCAGTTTTTCCAGAAGCTTTTTGGCTGGGGCCTAATTGGAACTCTGTGTGGCTCTGGGTAAACAGTCTATATTTTATCCCTGCAAAGTTCTGGAGACTATGATTTAGCAGCAGGATTAGCTGGAGGCCATGTTCTACCTGGTCAGGGATCACATGACAAATGGATCTCCTTTCAAGGAAGATGAGTATATGTTTTTAAAAATTTTAGTTGTTGGTGTGGGTTGTGGGAAGGAATTCAAGGGCAGTTACATGAATTCTAAAGAAACAGAATGAGAGGCTTCTGAGTCAGTCTTCTAGACTAACCCACCTGTCAAATACTTGAGGCTACTGAGGCCCAGAGAGGTTCAGTGATTTTTCAAAAGTCACCAAGCTGTTTGTTTTTGTTTGGTTGCTCAGTCGTGTCTGACTGTTTATGACCCCATGGACTGCAGCTCACCAGGCTTCCCTGTATTTGACTATTTCCTGGAGTTTGCTCAAACTCCTGTCCATTGAGTTGGTGATGCCATCTAACCATCTCATCCTCTGTTACCACCTTCTCCTCCTACCTTTAGTCTTTCCCAGCATCAGGGTGTTTTCCAGTGAATCAACTTTTCGCCTCAGGTGGAAGGATTGGAGTTTTAGCTTCACCATCATTCCTGATTAGGACCACGTTTTTCCCAACTCAGTTTGTCATACTCCTTCTAAGCAGCAAGCTCCTCTTTACTCCTTATGTATGTATGTATGTATGCATGCACGTATGGATATAGGCTTTCAGGAACAAACTGACTGTGAAAATTGAAGTTTTATTTCCAAGATCATTGTGCCTTGACTTGGGCCATCATTCTGGCCTGGAAAAATGTTGTTTCAACTATTTTGGTGGTGCCCTGAGCCACAAGAAAATTGGGTAGTGGTTCCCTAATTAACTGACACCCACAATTTTGATCTCATATTTATTAGATTCTTGTAGAGAGAGCTGTGAGAATTCATTTGTTGATTGCTCTGTTCACTGAGTTTTCCACACGGAACCTGGCTCTAGTGTTGGTGCTGGGGATACACAATGGTAAGACATCATCCTTAACCTTAAGAAATTCTTCCTGTGGCCAAGGAGATAGGCAGGTAATCAAGCAATTATATTACACACACACACAGAATAGAGATTCTGACAGAGGTAGATGGAGAGTACACAGGAAGGCACTCAGCTCAGACCTGGAGGCTCAAACCAGGAAGGCTTCCTGAAGGAGGCAATGCCTTATCTGAAACTACAGAGTAGAGCATGACTTCGTGGGGACACAGTCAAGGAGACTGGCGCTGGAGCTGGAGCTGGAGGTGGAGAGGGAGGCAGGGTCCGGCCATGAGGTCAAGAGAGCCCAGACTCTGTCCTGAGAGCCCTGGGAGGCCAGGAAGGGCTGAATGTTCCCAAGGGGAAGGGCCCATGAGCCCTTGGTCTTATCTGCATGGAGGAAAGCCCCCTCCGGTGTCTGTGGGGAGAACTGCAGGGCTTTCAGAGGAGAGGACTCGGCCAGCTGCTGGTGTGATGATATTGAACCAAACTGGGCACGAAAGTGGGGAGAGAAGAACCAGATAACCAGGGGATGTGAGGACAACTGTGCTTCCTGGAGGCTGTGTAGCTCTTTAAAGACAAGCGGTCGTGGGAAGTGTAGACTAGAGTAGATGTTTCTGTAGTAGTTGTTTCTAGCTCCTTTAAAAATTTTTTTTGCATGTTTGTTCTAGGTCTTTGTTGTAATATGTGGGATCCAGGGCCCCCTGCATTGATAGCTTGGAGTCTTAGGCACTGGACCACCAGGGGAGTCCCAGCAGTCAGATAATATTGATGAACCAATAAGTTTTACTCAGTCTTCAACTTCTTAATAATATGAAAGAGATGAGTTTTGACTTCATCATATAACTTGTGGTCTGTGATCTCAACCCATCTAATCTTCCTGCCTCCGCAACTTCAATAGCTTGTGCCTTGACTTGGGCCATCATTCTGGCCTGGAAAATGTTGTTTCAACTATTTTGGTGGTGCCCTGAGCCACAAGAAAATTGGGTAGTGGTTCCCTAATTAACTGACACCCACAATTTTGATCTCATATTTATTAGATTCTTGTAGAGAGGCTGTGAGAATTCATTTGTTGATTGCTCTGTTCACTGAGTTTTCCACACGGAACCTGGCTCTAGTGTTGGTGCTGGGGATACACAATGGTAAGACATCATCCTTAACCTTAAGAAATTCTTCCTGTGGCCAAGGAGATAGGCAGGTAATCAAGCAATTATATTACACACACACACAGAATAGAGATTCTGACAGAGGTAGATGGAGAGTACACAGGAAGGCACTCAGCTCAGACCTGGAGGCTCAAACCAGGAAGGCTTCCTGAAGGAGGCAATGCCTTATCTGAAACTACAGAGTAGAGCATGACTTCGTGGGGACACAGTCAAGGAGACTGGCGCTGGAGCTGGAGCTGGAGGTGGAGAGGGAGGCAGGGTCCGGCCATGAGGTCAAGAGAGCCCAGACTCTGTCCTGAGAGCCCTGGGAGGCCAGGAAGGGCTGAATGTTCCCAAGGGGAAGGGCCCATGAGCCCTTGGTCTTATCTGCATGGAGGAAAGCCCCCTCCGGTGTCTGTGGGGAGAACTGCAGGGCTTTCAGAGGAGAGGACTCGGCCAGCTGCTGGTGTGATGATATTGAACCAAACTGGGCACGAAAGTGGGGAGAGAAGAACCAGATAACCAGGGGATGTGAGGACAACTGTGCTTCCTGGAGGCTGTGTAGCTCTTTAAAGACAAGCGGTCGTGGGAAGTGTAGACTAGAGTAGATGTTTCTGTAGTAGTTGTTTCTAGCTCCTTTAAAAATTTTTTTTGCATGTTTGTTCTAGGTCTTTGTTGTAATATGTGGGATCCAGGGCCCCCTGCATTGATAGCTTGGAGTCTTAGGCACTGGACCACCAGGGGAGTCCCAGCAGTCAGATAATATTGATGAACCAATAAGTTTTACTCAGTCTTCAACTTCTTAATAATATGAAAGAGATGAGTTTTGACTTCATCATATAACTTGTGGTCTGTGATCTCAACCCATCTAATCTTCCTGCCTCCCGCAATTAATAGCTAATATTTATTTAGCAATGACTCTGGGTCAAGCACCGTCTTCAGCATTTTGCTTCAGTGATTTCATTTGTCTTGAGGATTACCTTGCAAGAGATCAGTTCATTAGAAAATATAGATGGGACTGTCTCAGTTTTGAAGGGCAGTAAACCATTTTTAAGGACTTGGATTTTTTTTTTTTTTCTTTTTTGTCCCTTGCATCTCATTTGTGGAATGGAGACTTTCCACCTTGAGTGAGCTAAGCGGTGTGAAAGGAAGTGCCAAGTGTGTCAACCGGTGATTCAAGAAATATTTCATCTTGTACTACATTAATAGAGAAAACCGAGGCAATTCTCAGCCCCTTCCAGTAAATTGGTTTTAGCACTAATGAATTGTTCTGTTTGAGCAGAGCATTATTGGGAAAAATGCTGACGTTAATAGTGACACCGAGGCATGTGAAACTCCATCAAAAATTATAATCTCAAAATAAGAGGCTGGGAAAATTTCTGTGTTCTATTAATTAACATAGGTTGTCCAATCAATATTTTTAATTGGCAGCAGTTTAAAGTATGGATTTGTGCCCTGGCAAATCTGCAGATTGGCTGTCTTGCTACCTGTTGCTTCTGATGACCTCATTCCAACATTTATATTCAAATCTGATGGCTTGGAGCTTCAGTAGTCAGTAGATCATAAATTTCACCTAGTTCCTCGGGCTGAATTTCAAGCATGTAGACCATGTGCTAACAGTGAGAATGATCGGAAAGACAGTTGTAGACAAACGGAGCATGAAGAAAATCATTCTTATTGGAAGATATGGCAGAAACAATTTTCCTCTGTGCTAGGCAGACGTCAGCTCTGCAGAAGTAGCCAGAAATAAAGATCACTTCACTGATGGGCTGTAACAAGGGGAGAAGGAGGCTGCTGGGTACTCTTCCCCCACCGCCCCCACCCCTGCTCCACAACCCAGATGCCCGTAGATCTGGCAGCTTGGCTGCACAAAATGGCCAGGGAAGTTTTTGCAAAGCAAGAAGGTGGGGCTGAGCAGAGGGAAGAATCAGAAGGTGGACGACAGCCTGTGGTCACGGAGCATTCCTGTGTGCCAGGCGCCGGACTCGTCTCCTTTCATCTCACAGCTGCTCCTTGTTGGAAACATCCAGCAGAACCACGTGGAAATGTCCCTGTTGTAAGTCAAAATGAACTGAATATTGGTGACTTTGGTTTTGCTCAACCAATGCTAGAAATAGCCTTAGTTTGTCCTGGAGGAAAGGAAAGCTGAAAACACTTGCCCAGAATCACATACCAGGAAGGTCCCAGCAATCGAGGCTGGCTCTAGGAAAGCACCCCAGCTCCTCCCTTCTCTGCCTTCTCTTCCTGCTCTTTCCCCCCGTCCTCCTCCTTCTTCTGGTGGGCTTTATTAGCCAGGGCCCAGGGTGGTGGATGATCAGATGTGCCCTTTGAAGATGCCTGTGGGTTATTCGGAGCTTCCCAGGTGGCTCAGTGGTATAGAATCTGCCTGCCAGTGCAGAAGATGCAGGATATATGGACTCAGACCCTGGGTCTGGAAGATCCCCTGGAGGAGGTAATGGCAACCCACTCCAGTATTCTTGCCTGGCAAATTCCACGGACAGAGATGCCTTGTGGGCTGCTCTCCACGGGGTTGGACGGAGTTGGACACTACTGAAGCGACTTAGTGCACACGCACTATAGGACCATCACAGTGCCTACCACTTAGTAGGCAGTCAGAGTCTGTTGGGTAGAGGAAAGAATTCAGAACAAGCCGTCAATTACAGCTGTCTTAAATCCTTCCTTCAGCAAGTGAATATCCATTTCCTTTAAATTTTGGATTTCCTGACATGGAGACAGTCGGAAATGGAGAAAAAATATTCATGACCTGCCCTGAGCTCATCCTTCAATTTCTTCAGTATCATCTCACTAACCCTGGTAGGTCTGTTGCGAACATGCCAGCTGGTTATTCAGTGCTCACATTTCCAGGATAACATGTCTTTATCCATTTAATCAGCTAGTTTGGATCATTTCAGTTAAATGTTTCTGGACTATTTAATGAGGAACACTCTGACCGTTACTGTATGCTAAATTGCTTTTAAACAAGGGAAGTTCTGTCATCTGCAAAATAAAATATTTTTCCTACAGTTTTTTTTTTTGAGTGGAAATATGAGAAATACAAACATTTTGCCTAAAGAATCTTTATTGCCCAAACAAGTAAAAGATCCTTTAACAGTAACATTGATTTCCAGCAGAACCACGTGGAAATGTCCCTGTTGTAAGTCAAAATGAACTGAATATTGGTGACTTTGGTTTTGCTCAACCAATGCTAGAAATAGCCTTAGTTTGTCCTGGAGGAAAGGAAAGCTGAAAACACTTGCCCAGAATCACATACCAGGAAGGTCCCAGCAATCGAGGCTGGCTCTAGGAAAGCACCCCAGCTCCTCCCTTCTCTGCCTTCTCTTCCTGCTCTTTCCCCCCGTCCTCCTCCTTCTTCTGGTGGGCTTTATTAGCCAGGGCCCAGGGTGGTGGATGATCAGATGTGCCCTTTGAAGATGCCTGTGGGTTATTCGGAGCTTCCCAGGTGGCTCAGTGGTATAGAATCTGCCTGCCAGTGCAGAAGATGCAGGATATATGGACTCAGACCCTGGGTCTGGAAGATCCCCTGGAGGAGGTAATGGCAACCCACTCCAGTATTCTTGCCTGGCAAATTCCACGGACAGAGATGCCTTGTGGGCTGCTCTCCACGGGGTTGGACGGAGTTGGACACTACTGAAGCGACTTAGTGCACACGCACTATAGGACCATCACAGTGCCTACCACTTAGTAGGCAGTCAGAGTCTGTTGGGTAGAGGAAAGAATTCAGAACAAGCCGTCAATTACAGCTGTCTTAAATCCTTCCTTCAGCAAGTGAATATCCATTTCCTTTAAATTTTGGATTTCCTGACATGGAGACAGTCGGAAATGGAGAAAAAATATTCATGACCTGCCCTGAGCTCATCCTTCAATTTCTTCAGTATCATCTCACTAACCCTGGTAGGTCTGTTGCGAACATGCCAGCTGGTTATTCAGTGCTCACATTTCAGGATAACATGTCTTTATCCATTTAATCAGCTAGTTTGGATCATTTCAGTTAAATGTTTCTGGACTATTTAATGAGGAACACTCTGACCGTTACTGTATGCTAAATTGCTTTTAAACAAGGGAAGTTCTGTCATCTGCAAAATAAAATATTTTTCCTACAGTATTTTTTTTTGAGTGGAAATATGAGAAATACAAACATTTTGCCTAAAGAATCTTTATTGCCCAAACAAGTAAAAGATCCTTTAACAGTAACATTGATTTTTGCTGATGGATGTAGAGAGTTTTGAACATGAATTCTTACCCTGGGCAAGACCCACTTGGGCCAAGCTTGTACTGAGCCCTTATAAGACATTAACGGTGAATGAAGGAAGACAAAATTTCCCACCAGTGTAACAAATCCAACTGATGATTTGCATCAAGGGGAAAATAGAAGTTGATTAACTGATACCCAATCGGAGACACTTGTCAGGTAAAAGGGACAACAATCTGGTTGTTGGGCTCAGTTGGCAAAGCATCAGAGAGGGTGCAGCGACCTTGAAGCACTCAGAAAATCCAAACAGGGATGTGAATGGAAGGATAGAAGGTGGTAACATTATAGCAGAATCCAGGAAATGCTCAGACTCAGAAGCAAACACTGGATATGTTACTTCCCTTTTTCTGTTCCTCACCTGTCTCTAGGAATTTTGAAAGGGTCAATCTCATTAGCCTATTGGGCATCCCTGGTTGTCTCCCCAAATGGTCCCCTGGGTGAGCTGACACTTCATCTCCTAAAATATTCTTTGGGTCCATCCTTTCCCTTCCTGCAGTCTTGATGGCTTCATGCTTAGCTCAGCCTCGTGAGAAGGTCAGGCACCAGGCAGCAGTGTGGTCTAGGCAGAGCACATCCTGGCTCTATCATCTCTAAAGTAGACCACTAATGACTCCCCCATAGACCTCTCTTGGGAGAGGCACTGGGATAAGTGGTATGAGCCTCTGGCACATTTTCTGGCACCTCTGAACACTCGGTCAAGGCAAAATTGCAAAGAAAACACACCATCATCATCAACAAAGAAGACTGACACTGCACGTACAGTGCATGCCTCTTGGCTGACCTCTGCTTTAAGCAGCTTCTCCTTTTGCTCACAAGCTCCTTCCTCCTTGCCCAAATAATCTTCTCCAAAGCAATCTTATCCTGCCACTCTCCTATAGAGAGCAGTGTATACAGCTGCAAGAACTCTGTAGCCTGGAGTTAGGCTTGGGCTCAAATCCTGGCTTGGCCACAGGTGTGTGACATTTGGTCTGTGACGTGCTCTCTGTGCCCCTTTCTCTCTGGTTGTGCAGTTTGCTGTCAGTTCCTCTGGTTTCTCTGCAGCCAGCTTTGCCCACTGCTCAGTCTTCTTTTACCCTGGGCAAGACCCACTTGGGCCAAGCTTGTACTGAGCCCTTATAAGACATTAACGGTGAATGAAGGAAGACAAAATTTCCCACCAGTGTAACAAATCCAACTGATGATTTGCATCAAGGGGAAAATAGAAGTTGATTAACTGATACCCAATCGGAGACACTTGTCAGGTAAAAGGGACAACAATCTGGTTGTTGGGCTCAGTTGGCAAAGCATCAGAGAGGGTGCAGCGACCTTGAAGCACTCAGAAAATCCAAACAGGGATGTGAATGGAAGGATAGAAGGTGGTAACATTATAGCAGAATCCAGGAAATGCTCAGACTCAGAAGCAAACACTGGATATGTTACTTCCCTTTTTCTGTTCCTCACCTGTCTCTAGGAATTTTGAAAGGGTCAATCTCATTAGCCTATTGGGCATCCCTGGTTGTCTCCCCAAATGGTCCCCTGGGTGAGCTGACACTTCATCTCCTAAAATATTCTTTGGGTCCATCCTTTCCCTTCCTGCAGTCTTGATGGCTTCATGCTTAGCTCAGCCTCGTGAGAAGGTCAGGCACCAGGCAGCAGTGTGGTCTAGGCAGAGCACATCCTGGCTCTATCATCTCTAAAGTAGACCACTAATGACTCCCACATAGACCTCTCTTGGGAGAGGCACTGGGATAAGTGGTATGAGCCTCTGGCACATTTTCTGGCACCTCTGAACACTCGGTCAAGGCAAAATTGCAAAGAAAACACACCATCATCATCAACAAAGAAGACTGACACTGCACGTACAGTGCATGCCTCTTGGCTGACCTCTGCTTTAAGCAGCTTCTCCTTTTGCTCACAAGCTCCTTCCTCCTTGCCCAAATAATCTTCTCCAAAGCAATCTTATCCTGCCACTCTCCTATAGAGAGCAGTGTATACAGCTGCAAGAACTCTGTAGCCTGGAGTTAGGCTTGGGCTCAAATCCTGGCTTGGCCACAGGTGTGTGACATTTGGTCTGTGACGTGCTCTCTCTGTGCCCCTTTCTCTCTGGTTGTGCAGTTTGCTGTCAGTTCCTCTCTGCCCCCGTTTTTCTCTGCAGCCAGTGATGATCTAGCTTTGCCCACTGCTCAGTCTTCTCTGTGTCTGGCATAGGGGTGCACATGGCCAAAGTGGCTGCCACCACCCTTTGCTGTGTAACTTCTCAGTTCATCTTTCTTCCACTCAGGCTGTGACCTCTTCCCAGTCATTCTGTGCAGAATGACTCTGATTCGTTGCCTGTCATCCAATGGGTTTGTTCCCTTTGGGTCAGATCTCAGCCTCCATCCAATCATTTAAGACTGGTGGTGAGGTCATATGGGACAATATGGCAGCCATGGGAAGTTCCCAGACATGGACTGCAGATGCCCTCTCACCTCAGGTTCCTAAGTTAGGAGGTGTTCCAGGAGGAGCAGCCTGGTCTTCTGAGATTCTGAGAACAACACTTTGAATTCTTCAGCTCTGAGTGATGTGATATTACTCACAGACACCATGGCTGGACCCAATTTAAGGTCTCAAGGCTACCTGCTCTAAGTCTTTCCCTGGCCCTACATTCCTGACTGGGTCAAAGACAGAAGGGAAATGTTGTGTGTGTTCCAGAGGTGAAGAACCTGAACTAGATGTTTTGGGGACATTCTACCACAAAATGGGGTTGTTTGTCGAAATATAATGAAGAGCTGGGAAACACACATTTCTCTTGTGTGAGCTGTTAGGATAGAATTTCCCTGAAAATCACCTCACAAAGAAAGTCTCTCTCTCTCGGGCTTCCCTGGTAGTCCAGTGGGTGGGGAGTCTGCCTTGCAGTGCAGGGGGAAACCAGTTCGATCCCTGGCCCGGGAGGATCCCACATGCCCCAGAGTGGCTGGGCCGGTGTGTCCAATTACGAGTCAGCACTCTGGAGTGCATGAGCCCAGAGCCAGTGCTTTGCAATGAGAGAGGCCACTGCAATGGGAGGCCCACACAGACAGAAGAATGATGATAGATGAAAAGTAAATAAATAAAAAGAAGCCAAAATAAAAAGAAAAAAAGAAAGTCTCTCACTTTCCAACACCTGCTATAGCACACCTGTGTTTTCTGGGCCTCTGGCCTGGGCAGGGCCTCTTGTGACTGTTGAAAGTCTAGAACCCTGGACCTCCCTTTGGCATCGCCCACCATGAGTCAGGGCTTGAGGCAAGATGTGTCTACTCCTAAGTGGCTGATGTGCTAAAAATAAACTATATGAACTCACATTTTATAAGTCTAGCAAGTGTTTTTTTGATGTTTCATTATAATTTTAAAAATTTTAATTTATTTTAAATTAATTTTTATTGGTGTATAGCTGCTTTACAATGTTGTGTTAGTTTCTACTGTACAACAAAGTGAATCAGCTGTATGTATACACACATCCCTTCTTTTTTTGGATTTCCTTTCTATTTAGGTCACCACAGAGTACTGAGTAGCTTCCTGAGCTGTACAGTAGGTTCTCATTAGTTACCTATTATATGCATACTGTCTATAGTATGGGCTTCCCAGGTGATGCTAGTGGGAAAGAATCTGCCTGCCATGTGAGAGACCTGCGTTGGGAAGATCCCCTGGAGGAGGGCATGGCAACCTACTCCAGTATTCTTGCCTGGAGAATCCCTATGGACAGAGGAGCCTGGTGGGCTACAGTCCATGGGGTCCCCAAAGAGTTGGACATGACTGAGCAACTAAGCAACAACCACCCTTTCAGTGAGGTTTCATGGCTCACGAGGCACCAGGATAAAAAGGACCCTCCAGATACAAAGTTAGCTCCTTGTATCTGAGGAGGCAGGAGCTGTAATTAACCGCATTGCACAGATGAGAGAGCTGAGACTTGGAGAGAAGGCAGCATTTGAAACTGGTCCTGCTGGATTCCCAGCCACTGCAATGTCTATGCTGTCTGCGTCCTGGCACTCTCACCTGGAAAGAAAGTGCAAGCGGGGTACTGAGGGGCTATCCTGCAGCCCTGGGTCCTGGTTCCATCCATAGACCCTGAGATTTGCAAAATGGGCCTTCCCTGGTGACTCAGAAGGTGAAAAATCTACCTGTAATGCAAGGGACACCTGGTTTCTATCCCTGGGTCAGGAAGTTCCCCTGGAGAACAGAATGTCAATCCACTCCAGTATTCTTGCCTGGAGAATTCCCTGGTCAGAGGAACCTGGTCAGGTACAGTTCATGGGTTGCAAAGAGTCGGGCATGACTGAGCCACCAACCCTCACTTTTTCCCTTGAGATGGTTGGGGTTTCTACTCCTAAGTGGCTGATGTGCTAAAAATAAACTATATGAACTCACATTTTATAAGTCTAGCAAGTGTTTTTTTGATGTTTCATTATAATTTTAAAAATTTTAATTTATTTTAAATTAATTTTTATTGGTGTATAGCTGCTTTACAATGTTGTGTTAGTTTCTACTGTACAACAAAGTGAATCAGCTGTATGTATACACACATCCCTTCTTTTTTTGGATTTCCTTTCTATTTAGGTCACCACAGAGTACTGAGTAGCTTCCTGAGCTGTACAGTAGGTTCTCATTAGTTACCTATTATATGCATACTGTCTATAGTATGGGCTTCCCAGGTGATGCTAGTGGGAAAGAATCTGCCTGCCATGTGAGAGACCTGCGTTGGGAAGATCCCCTGGAGGAGGGCATGGCAACCTACTCCAGTATTCTTGCCTGGAGAATCCCTATGGACAGAGGAGCCTGGTGGGCTACAGTCCATGGGGTCCCCAAAGAGTTGGACATGACTGAGCAACTAAGCAACAACCACCCTTTCAGTGAGGTTTCATGGCTCACGAGGCACCAGGATAAAAAGGACCCTCCAGATACAAAGTTAGCTCCTTGTATCTGAGGAGGCAGGAGCTGTAATTAACCGCATTGCACAGATGAGAGAGCTGAGACTTGGAGAGAAGGCAGCATTTGAAACTGGTCCTGCTGGATTCCCAGCCACTGCAATGTCTATGCTGTCTGCGTCCTGGCACTCTCACCTGGAAAGAAAGTGCAAGCGGGGTACTGAGGGGCTATCCTGCAGCCCTGGGTCCTGGTTCCATCCATAGACCCTGAGATTTGCAAAAGGGGCCCTTTCCCCTGGTGACTCAGAAGGTGAAAAATCTACCTGTAATGCAAGGGACACCTGGTTTCTATCCCTGGGTCAGGAAGTTCCCCTGGAGAACAGAATGTCAATCCACTCCAGTATTCTTGCCTGGAGAATTCCCTGGTCAGAGGAACCTGGTCAGGTACAGTTCATGGGTTGCAAAGAGTCGGGCATGACTGAGCCACCAACCCTCACTTTTTCCCTTGAGATGGTTGAGGCAGGTTTGCTACTGGTTGATGTTTTCTGCTTTGGCATGTAGACACCTGAGAGACTCTGAGCAGGTCTGGAGGGCCCCTCTGGTGGTTCATTTGTGCTCAGATCCTGCTGTGGTCAAGATCAGGGGATGGTGGTAGGGGCCACTTGGGCGTCAGATCTTTCTTTGTTCTCCAGGGTGCAGTGTTGTGCTTGGCTGTACACATATGGTTCTCCAGGGGACTCTCAGGGCCAGGGAGAAGAGAAAGGATTGTTCTCTGAGGTCAGTCAGGAGGAAACTTGCCACGATACTTGCTCCAAGGTGGCATTTGGGCAGGGGTTGCTCTGGGACCCCTTGTGACTTCCAGATGGGCTCCTCTGGGGCCCCAGGGATGTAGAGCTGAACCGTATGTACACAGCATGCTTTGTGGTAGTGTGGACAGGCTCTGAGGCAGGGCTGCGATGCACAATAGCTCCATGACCTGGGCGAGTTCCCTAACCTCTCAGAGCCCCCATCTGGAAAACGGAACCGATTATAGTCTATGGTCCCTAGTCCGTGCCTCTCATTGTTCTGATGGTTAAACGAGGTCACGCATAAGCTGTTCAGCTAGCACCCAGTATACAGCGGGCACTTGCCCAATGGCTCATATATACTGACGATATCAGTTTGATGGAGGCCCCAAATAGAGCCTTCCTTTTATTCCTCTTGAGCAATAGGATTCTGTCTGGAGTGGACTCCTTGAGAGAACCAAAGCGTCTCTTCGTCCTATCTGGTTGGTCCCAGATGTTAATTTCCAAGACCCGTTTAATTTTTTCCCCTTTCACTCTCAAGAACAAAGATGCCCCGCTGAAAGATCAGGAAATGAGAGCTAGAAAGGGGAGCTCTCAAAGAGCGATGATTTGTAATGACCCATCAACAGGGATAAACTCCACTGCGGCAAAAAATAATGAAACATCGATTCTCAGAACCTATTAAAAGTCAGATTTATATGAGAGTTTAGGGAAGCAATTAGTCTGGATTGAAACTAATTAGTGATTCCCCCTGCCCTTCTTCAGACAGTTGAGATATGGAGAGGTTATGAAGGACCTACTGTGTGCAGGACTGGTGGCTGAGGCAGTATATAATCTGCCTACAATGAAGGAGACTCAGTTTCTGTCTCAGGGTCAGGAAGATCCCTTCAAGAAAGGAATGGCAACCCACCCCAGTATTCTTGCCTGAAGAATCCCATGGACAGAAGAGCCTGGTGGGCTACAGCCATGGGGTCGCAAAGATTTGGACGTGACTGAGAGACTGGCACTTCTATGTGGAGGACTTAAGAGGACTCAAGGATGGTAAAGAATTCTTCTCTAGAGAGGTGGGATACAAACAGAAATGCCTATTATTTAAGAAAGAAATCAATTATATGATAGATGTATGGGCCCAGTGTCATGAGAATTCAAAGGCATACATCTTCTTTTGTTCTGCTCTGACTTCATGTGGGATCCCTCGTGGGCTTTCCTGGCATTTCAGACAGTAAAGAATCTGCCTGCAGTGCAGGCGACCCAGGTTCAATTCTTGGGCTAAGAGGATGCCCTGGAGAAAAGAATGGCAACCCACTTCAGTATTCTTGCCTGGAGAATTCCATGGACAGAGGAGCCCATTGGGCTACAGTCCTAATGCCTTTCTTCAGCTTTTCTTTCTGCACCAGACTACCCGAGTGTTACCTCTGGCCCTTCATAATCCACTTTGTGTACTTTCTGGATGGGTTTAATGGTGCACATGGCCTCCAGCTTCCTCTATCTCTGCTGACAGTCAGTTTCCCTATCTCCAGGCTCCAACCATCTGGCTCACATCTCTGCTGGGAAGTCCAAGGTCAAACTCATCGTCTCTCCCACCTCCATACCCATCACTCTTTCTGGGTCCCTTTCTATGTTAAGATCACCATATGGGTCTGGTCTCCCAAGTGTCCATTCTGCGGCCATTCTGGATTCCTCCATTTTTCTGCCTCCCATGTCTCATTTGGTCACTGATTTTGTTCCTAAACGTCTCTTGAGACTGTTGTATCCTCCCATTCCACTGCCTCTAACCAGGACTGTTAGCTGGTACTCCTGTAATTGTTCCCAGTCTCTCCTCTCTCCCTTCCCCTCCCTGCTGCCAGGATGACCTTTCTGCAATGTAAACCATATACTTTTCTTTTTAAATTAATGTTTTATTGGAATATAATTGGTTTACAGTGTTGTGCCAGTCCCTGCTGTGCAACAATGTGAAGGACCTACTGTGTGCAGGACTGGTGGCTGAGGCAGTATATAATCTGCCTACAATGAAGGAGACTCAGTTTCTGTCTCAGGGTCAGGAAGATCCCTTCAAGAAAGGAATGGCAACCCACCCCAGTATTCTTGCCTGAAGAATCCCATGGACAGAAGAGCCTGGTGGGCTACAGCCATGGGGCCCAAAGATTTGGACGTGACTGAGAGACTGGCACTTCTATGTGGAGGACTTAAGAGGACTCAAGGATGGTAAAGAATTCTTCTCTAGAGAGGTGGGATACAAACAGAAATGCCTATTATTTAAGAAAGAAATCAATTATATGATAGATGTATGGGCCCAGTGTCATGAGAATTCAAAGGCATACATCTTCTTTTGTTCTGCTCTGACTTCATGTGGGATCCCTCGTGGGCTTTCCTGGCATTTCAGACAGTAAAGAATCTGCCTGCAGTGCAGGCGACCCAGGTTCAATTCTTGGGCTAAGAGGATGCCCTGGAGAAAAGAATGGCAACCCACTTCAGTATTCTTGCCTGGAGAATTCCATGGACAGAGGAGCCCATTGGGCTACAGTCCTAATGCCTTTCTTCAGCTTTTCTTTCTGCACCAGACTACCCGAGTGTTACCTCTGGCCCTTCATAATCCACTTTGTGTACTTTCTGGATGGGTTTAATGGTGCACATGGCCTCCAGCTTCCTCTATCTCTGCTGACAGTCAGTTTCCCTATCTCCAGGCTCCAACCATCTGGCTCACATCTCTGCTGGGAAGTCCAAGGTCAAACTCATCGTCTCTCCCACCTCCATACCCATCACTCTTTCTGGGTCCCTTTCTATGTTAAGATCACCATATGGGTCTGGTCTCCCAAGTGTCCATTCTGCGGCCATTCTGGATTCCTCCATTTTTCTGCCTCCCATGTCTCATTTGGTCACTGATTTTGTTCCTAAACGTCTCTTGAGACTGTTGTATCCTCCCATTCCACTGCCTCTAACCAGGACTGTTAGCTGGTACTCCTGTAATTGTTCCCAGTCTCTCCTCTCTCCCTTCCCCTCCCTGCTGCCAGGATGACCTTTCTGCAATGTAAACCATATACTTTTCTTTTTAAATTAATGTTTTATTGGAATATAATTGGTTTACAGTGTTGTGCCAGTCCCTGCTGTGCAACAATGTGAATAAACCGCACACATACACACATCCACTCTTTTCTCAGATTTCCTTCCCACTGAGGTCACCACAGAGCACCAAATAGGGCTCCCTATGCTACAACAGGTCCTCATTAGCCATCCATTCTATACACATATACTTTTACTTTTTTACCTGAAATTCTTCTGCATTCCTTCAAGGTCCTTAGGGTAATTCTCTGCTCTTCTCATGAGTACTTCAAATAAGGCCTTCTGCAGTTTGGATTCTGTTTACTTTGTCTCTTAGAACTTTCTGGCAACTTCCTGTAATTTCATCTGTCCATCTATCCATCCATTCATCAACCTATCCAATGTTTATCAAGCTCCTACTACGTGACAGGCAGTAGTGTAAGTGCTGGGTTTACTGTGGTGAACAAGACGGACATGGCCCTTGACCTCTTCAAGTTCCCAGTCAATCAACAAACTGGTAATTAGTAAACTGGGCTTCCCAGGTGGCTCAATGGTAAAGAATTCACCTAAGATGCAGGAGACTCGGGCTTGATCCCCGGGTCTGGAAGATCGCTGGAGAAGGAAATGGCAACCCACTCCAGGATTTTTGCCTGGAAAAATCACATAGACAGAGGAGTCTGGCAGGCGAGGCTAGTCTATTGGGTTGCAAAGAGGCAGACACGGCTTAGCAACTAAACAACAACAGTCAGTAAGAGCGTAAAAGGTGCCATGAAGCAAAACCAGAGTGAAACAAGAGACAGGAAGGGGAACTAAGTGTCTTCCGAAATTCGACTAAACACTCAGACTCATAAGAATTCGTGCTTCGCTCTTAGCACATTAAGCTCTAGGAGGATAAAGACAGGAAGCCCAGCTGGCTGCCACGGCAACACCAGGTGTTCCTCCTCCTCAGCGGTCCAGGCAGCCTTGCTCTGGTGCACGGAGCTGCCTCCTCCTTGAGCAAGGGTGACACTGCCCTGGCTCCAAAGCTGCTTGTGTCACAGGAGCTGGTGTCTCTTGTCACCGTGCTGCAAGCGAACTCTCAGGAATGCCGCAAGGAGCATCTCATTCCAGGGTGATGACGTCCAAGACGTCAGGTGCATGTCGTCCATTTATAGTGCCTCTCAGGCCAGATGCGGCATGCCAGGGATAGGTCATTTATACCCTGAGTAATGTGGCCTGGTAATAGAACTGACATCTCAGCTAATTAGGTTACCAGGGAGACAGTGCTAGGAAGTTAACTGAAGGGTAAACTCTCCTCCAGAAGGAGGAAGAGGCTGGTTATCCCTTTGCTCATGGAGGGGTGGGGGGGTCCCCTTTGGTAGAGTGGTCAGGGATCATATTGTTTTAGTTTTGTCACCAAGTGGGAAAAAGGTGGGGGAGAGAATCTTAGTCAAAGAGAACAGGAAGTGTGTGGGGTTTTCCGGGAGAGGTGAGGGGAAGGGAAGTCTTAGTTTTGTCACCAAAAGTTTGGGGGATCCAATGTTTATCAAGCTCCTACTACGTGACAGGCAGTAGTGTAAGTGCTGGGTTTACTGTGGTGAACAAGACGGACATGGCCCTTGACCTCTTCAAGTTCCCAGTCAATCAACAAACTGGTAATTAGTAAACTGGGCTTCCCAGGTGGCTCAATGGTAAAGAATTCACCTAAGATGCAGGAGACTCGGGCTTGATCCCCGGGTCTGGAAGATCGCTGGAGAAGGAAATGGCAACCCACTCCAGGATTTTTGCCTGGAAAAATCACATAGACAGAGGAGTCTGGCAGGCGAGGCTAGTCTATTGGGTTGCAAAGAGGCAGACACGGCTTAGCAACTAAACAACAACAGTCAGTAAGAGCGTAAAAGGTGCCATGAAGCAAAACCAGAGTGAAACAAGAGACAGGAAGGGGAACTAAGTGTCTTCCGAAATTCGACTAAACACTCAGACTCATAAGAATTCGTGCTTCGCTCTTAGCACATTAAGCTCTAGGAGGATAAAGACAGGAAGCCCAGCTGGCTGCCACGGCAACACCAGGTGTTCCTCCTCCTCAGCGGTCCAGGCAGCCTTGCTCTGGTGCACGGAGCTGCCTCCTCCTTGAGCAAGGGTGACACTGCCCTGGCTCCAAAGCTGCTTGTGTCACAGGAGCTGGTGTCTCTTGTCACCGTGCTGCAAGCGAACTCTCAGGAATGCCGCAAGGAGCATCTCATTCCAGGGTGATGACGTCCAAGACGTCAGGTGCATGTCGTCCATTTATAGTGCCTCTCAGGCCAGATGCGGCATGCCAGGGATAGGTCATTTATACCCTGAGTAATGTGGCCTGGTAATAGAACTGACATCTCAGCTAATTAGGTTACCAGGGAGACAGTGCTAGGAAGTTAACTGAAGGGTAAACTCTCCTCCAGAAGGAGGAAGAGGCTGGTTATCCCTTTGCTCATGGAGGGGTGGGGGGGTCCCCTTTGGTAGAGTGGTCAGGGATCATATTGTTTTAGTTTTGTCACCAAGTGGGAAAAAGGTGGGGGAGAGAATCTTAGTCAAAGAGAACAGGAAGTGTGTGGGGTTTTCCGGGAGAGGTGAGTGAAAGGGAGAGTCATAGGAAATAGGGTGGAGAGGTGAGCTGGAGCTGTGCCATCCTGCGTAAGGAGGTTGGGTTTAATTGGAAGTTTGGTTTGTATTCCTTGTCCTTGCGACTTAGAGTGAAACGCAGTGTTCTCACTGAGTGCATACACATTTCCAGTGTTTCAGCTACAGAGTTGCCTGGCCGAAGTCCTTCATGCTTTCCTCTGTAGGAAAGGGTGTTCTCTCTCTCTCTCTCTCTTTTTTTTTTTTTCAGGCGAAGAAAGGATTTATTATTATTTGTAGAAAGTAAGGAGAACACTGGGATTTTTTTCCCCAAAGCAGTGTCTCCAAGGGGTGTTCTAATATTGTGTCGCTGTATAACACTCCAGCTTCAACTTAGAAACATAAGACAATAACTGTTTCATTAAACTTGGAGACTCTCTGGGTTAGAGGTTTGGACCTGTGTTAGGGTTAATTTTGTGGGTCAACCTGACTGGGTCACAGAGCCTAGAGAGGTGGTTAGACATTCTTCTGAGTGTTCCTGTATTTTTTGGATGATACTTGCCTTTGGATCTGGTGGACTTTTGAGTCAATCAGACTGTTGCCCATGATGTGGGTGGGCCTTATCCAATCAGTTGAAAGTTTGAATACAGTGGTAGGCCTGTACAGAGCAGGAGAGAGTCCTGCCATAGGAAGCCTCTGGGCTTGAACCAGTAGGACATGTAATACATAGAAGACATTTATTTAAAGGAATAGGCCCACATGTTATGGAACTTAGAAAGTCTAAAGTCTGAAAGGTTGGCTGGTAGGCTAGGGACTCAGGGAAGATGGATCCCATATCCCAGTAAGGTGTTAAAAGACATGGGGCCATGTTTCCAAAACCAGCACAGTGTGTTATCTGGCTGAAAATTCTTTGCATTTATCTCACCTGAAAAATGCAGGCGACTCTCCCAGGACCCCCTAAAGCCATCTCCCAGTACACCATCAAGCTTGGCTTGAGGCCAAGGACCTCATAAACCTTATCTAAGATCTAGATGTGGCTGAGGATCCTTTGGTTTGGTTCCTTGGATATAGCTCCTCTAGATCTGAAGACCTGTAAACTGAAGAGTCAACTGTCTACTCCCTCTCTATACCCAATAATTAATGATAAGACAGGTGTAGGATAACTGTAAAAAGTTCTCATCTGAAAAAGAACACATAGCAGTCAGTTGCCTGCCTGCTTGGCAGGCATATAAGGGCCATGTCTTGATTAAGTTTCAAAACAGGCCTCTGGAAATGATTTTTGTGGCTTTTAACTCCATCCTCTGAGATCTAGATTCTGATCTTGGAGTCACCTTCTTTTTCCCAAATAAGAAATAAGCCATATTTGCAGCTAAGGAGATTTCTCAACTTCTTTTCTACCCATATAAGTTTGGGGATCCAGAGGACCCCTTTTATTAGTACTGTCTCAGTCCTTTGGGGGCTTCCCTGGTGACTCAGATGGTAAAGAATCCATCTGGAATGTGAGAGACCTGAGTTTGATCCCTGGCTTGGGATGGTCCCCTGGAAAAGGGGAAGGCTACCCACTCCAGTGTTCTTGCCTAGAGAATTTCATGGCTTATCCATGGGTCACTGGTATAATTACTTTAAAAACTTGGTGGATTTCTTATGTGTCAGTTCATTATTTCATTTGACCAAAGCTCCTTGCATCTCTCTGAGAGAAGTCCTTTGGTACTTGGGGGCCCCTGTGGGGCTTCTGTGGGATAGCACACTTAATATCCTCAGGAAGCCTATTGTCTTTAAGTAGCTTCTTTTTTAAAAAGAAAAAATTGTTTATTTTAATTGAGATTCTCAGATGGCCTTTTGTTTCAATGAAATGGTCTAAGAGGCACCTTAAATATTTCTGAGATTAAAAAAATTAAAGGATATTTGATTTACAGTATCATATTAGTTTCAGGTTTATAGTGATTAAGTATTTTTGTAGATTATACTTCGTTACAGGTTATTATAAGATAATGGCTATAATTCGTCTTTCCATGTAGCAAATCTTGTTGCTTATCTATTTTATATATAGTACTTTGTATCTATTAATCCCAAACTCCTAATTTGTCGCACTCTCCTTCTTTCTTCTCTTTGGTATTTCTCAGATTTTTAATGAATGGATTTCAGTCATTATTGGCTTTGTCTTTACTCTGAAACAAACGCCATGTTCTGATAACAATCTGGAAGTGATCTGTGTCCTTTCTTCCTTTGAGTACCCTTTGCTGGCCGGAAAGATTGTTCTGGGTTTTTTTGTATTTACTGCCAACTTTCCCTGAAATGATATAATTTATTCTTTAATTGAGCTGTGCCCTTGCCCAGTTTAATACAGGGATCTAGAAGAAGTCCAGTGACACCTTCAGTACTCTAGAAATGTTCTTAGTTGCAGCCTAGAGATGAGGGTTTAGGGTGCTTGGCCAGTCAGCCCTGGTCTTGAGAAACAGGTCCTTGAAGTAAAGGCTGCTGGTCTTGGGAAGTAATTGGCCCCTGACTTAGTCACTCGGGTGAGGGAGGACAATTCATAGCATTAACCCAGAGCTTCTAGTGTTTCTCTTCAGGTATTATTTGGATGAAATTGAGCCTCATGAGTTTGGTTTATGTTCATAATGTTATGAATACCAAAGCAATACATACACACTATAGGAAAAATGGAGACTATTGCAAAACATAAAAGAAATGAAAAATGAACAGTAAACAAATGTTAATATTTAGGCACATGTCAGTTAAAAAACTGCACAACCATGTGCTTAAAATAAACAGATTATTCTGTGTACTCTGACACCTGAAATGAAGCATAAGCTCACTTCTTCATGTCGTTAAATATGATACTGGGGCACGGTTTCTAAAGGTTACCTAATATTGAATTGTATGCCTGGGCTATACTTCACTTAACCAGCCCCCTATTGTTGGACAGTGAGGTTATTTCAGCATCATGTTGTATTGTTTGGCTCAGGTAGGATGAAACCAAGTGAAGCTCACTTTGTCCATCATCACTCTTGGCACCTGCCATGGGTTACATTTATTTGGGGAATAGATTTGAAAGGATGTGGAGGTATAAATAGACTTACTCTGTTTTGTCCTTTGAGAGCACAGGCCCCTTTCTGTCTTCCCACCAGATCTTAGCCCAGTGTCCAACATGTATTATGCCCTCATTGAATCCAGGAATAAGGGAAAGCTATGGCTGCTGCTTGCTGGCCAGGCCCACTCACAAGATGACAACTCCCACCCACATACGAGAACCAGCTCAAAAGCCCTCCTGTATTTGCTTCCTGCAGGGTAGAAAATTGTCTTCTAGGCGGAAAAACACTTTAAAAACAGAACAGGCAAGCACTTGTGTAAATCATTAATAAATCTGTTTACTATTTTTATTTGCATTAGATATCAAATTAAATATTGCATTAAGTGAGTTAAATATTAATATTGCATTAAATATATATTACATTTTAAAAATTGATTACTAGATGCTCTTCATTGGAGCTGGATTATAAAGGCTTTAGCACAACAGCCCCGCTTGTGCTAACAGCGTATGGTTGTATTCTGTGTCACTGTTGATTTATTAGTGTCCACGGGAACAAGTGAAAGGCAAGAGTCCATGGGGGCCTTCAGGTGGGTGGTGTGGCTAGGAGGCAATGCTGCCCAGGAGACTTGGTGTCTGATGGCCGGAGGAGAGGAAAGGAGAGGAAGATGTGGGATATATAGCACCTTTTAAATTGAGCCTCATGAGTTTGGTTTATGTTCATAATGTTATGAATACCAAAGCAATACATACACACTATAGGAAAAATGGAGACTATTGCAAAACATAAAAGAAATGAAAAATGAACAGTAAACAAATGTTAATATTTAGGCACATGTCAGTTAAAAAACTGCACAACCATGTGCTTAAAATAAACAGATTATTCTGTGTACTCTGACACCTGAAATGAAGCATAAGCTCACTTCTTCATGTCGTTAAATATGATACTGGGGCACGGTTTCTAAAGGTTACCTAATATTGAATTGTATGCCTGGGCTATACTTCACTTAACCAGCCCCCTATTGTTGGACAGTGAGGTTATTTCAGCATCATGTTGTATTGTTTGGCTCAGGTAGGATGAAACCAAGTGAAGCTCACTTTGTCCATCATCACTCTTGGCACCTGCCATGGGTTACATTTATTTGGGGAATAGATTTGAAAGGATGTGGAGGTATAAATAGACTTACTCTGTTTTGTCCTTTGAGAGCACGGGCCCCCTTTCTGTCTTCCCACCAGATCTTAGCCCAGTGTCCAACATGTATTATGCCCTCATTGAATCCAGGAATAAGGGAAAGCTATGGCTGCTGCTTGCTGGCCAGGCCCACTCACAAGATGACAACTCCCACCCACATACGAGAACCAGCTCAAAAGCCCTCCTGTATTTGCTTCCTGCAGGGTAGAAAATTGTCTTCTAGGCGGAAAAACACTTTAAAAACAGAACAGGCAAGCACTTGTGTAAATCATTAATAAATCTGTTTACTATTTTTATTTGCATTAGATATCAAATTAAATATTGCATTAAGTGAGTTAAATATTAATATTGCATTAAATATATATTACATTTTAAAAATTGATTACTAGATGCTCTTCATTGGAGCTGGATTATAAAGGCTTTAGCACAACAGCCCCGCTTGTGCTAACAGCGTATGGTTGTATTCTGTGTCACTGTTGATTTATTAGTGTCCACGGGAACAAGTGAAAGGCAAGAGTCCATGGGGGCCTTCAGGTGGGTGGTGTGGCTAGGAGGGCAATGCTGCCCAGGGAGACTTGGTGTCTGATGGCCGGAGGAGAGAGGAAAGGAGAGGAAGATGTGGGATATATAGCACCTATTATTTACCATGGGCGTCTCTGGTGGCACACTGGTAAAGACTCTGCCTGCCATTGTAGGAGATGCCAGTCTGATCCCTGGGTCAGAAAGATCCCCTAGAGAAGGAAATGGTGACCTGTTCCAGTATTCTTGCCTGGGAAATCCCAGGAAGCCTGGTGGGCTGCAGTCCATGGGGTCGCAAAGGGGTCGGACATGACTGAGTGACTAAACGAGAACACTGTTATTTATTTACCACATATTGTCCTAAAGGATTTGCATGGATTATCTCATTTCATTTCCTTAGAGACCAATTCAACATGTACATTGATTATTCAGCCTTATGCAGGTGAGTCCTGAAGAGGTTGGAAGGTGTGCATGAGGCCTTGTAGCCTTGGTGGGGCAGTTTGCAGGCAGAGTGGCCACGTTCTTAACCATGATCCTCTGCTGTTTCTGGAGGGAGGAGCTTCCAGTTTGCTGTTAATCCAAGTGGACCTATGGATTTTAAGAAATTTTATATTTTGGTTGTCTTTATTCGTAGCAACAAGGGAACATGATGGAATTTAGACCCTCCTGTCCCTTAAGCCTCATCTTTAGAGCACTTTTAGATGCTCTGTGCCCCCACTAGGATGCAAGTCCCAGAGTTCAGAAACTGCCACCAACTCGCTCTGGATTGCCAGTGCACTGAGTACAGTGCCAAGACTCAGCAGGCTCCAGGGATCAGTGGTGGAGTGGACGAATGCATGAGTGGACAAGTGGATGAAGGAACGAGTGACTGAGGCGGCCAGGTGGCAGGACCAATGTTGGTTCCTTCCAAGCTGGGGACTCTCTTCTTCGTAGGGTTGCACACTGGGGGATTTGAAAATAGGTTGGAACTTTGACACTGCTGTTTTTCCTATGACCACACCATGGCCGACACAGAATTCTCCCTTCAAGAGACTCCGCCCAGCTCTGTGCTAGATGACACCTTCCAGCTGTTAACATCTCTAGCCTACCTTGGCCCCTGAGCCACCCTGCTCATTCCAAGTTGGCCCCGGCCTATGATTGACAGACTGTGGTCCTAGGCCCTGGCTTGTTTCTAATGAGCACAAGTCTGGAGTCCCCAGTGAGCAGCCAGAAGCTGTTGGGTCTGCATCCCTGCCTGACGGCTTCCCTTGTCCACTGCCGCCTCCTCCTCCTGCCTTCTCTTTGCACAACCTGTGTCAGCGTTTTGTGGCTGTGTAAAGAACGATCACAAACTAGGTGTCTAAAACAATAGAAACATTTCCTCTCGCAGTTCTGGAGGCCAGAAGGCAAAGTCAAGGCAGCTGTGCTCCTTCCGATGGCTCTGAGAGGGATCCCACCTGTCTTTTCCAGCTTCTGTGGCTCCAGGCTTTCCTTGGCTTGTGACTTCACCACTCCAGTCTCTGCATTTGTCTTCCCACTACCCTATTCTTTGTTTCTCTTGTGGCTCAAACCCTCCTTTTCTCTCTTCAGAACACTGTCTTTGAATTTAGGGCCCCCTAATCCAGTGTGACCTCATCTAACCTTGATTGCATCTGCAAAGAGCTTTTTCCAAATAAGGTCCTAGGCACAGGTTCTGAGATATTAGGACTTGAACAATGAATATTTTTTTGAGGGGGACACTATTCAGCCCCCACTCAGGTGTTGCTCCCTGGTTAACCTTTTGCACACCTGATGCCCCCTTGTGTCTGCCTTCTGGGAGATTGTGTCGACAGGCTTTCTTCCCTCATCTTAAGTGTTTTGTTCCTTGCCTGTCATGATAGTCCACTGATGCTTAAATACATTTTTGGCATTCCCGAGTCACTTGAAAGTTACCTGAGGGCAAGTGTGTCCTCTTAGACAAGGCCAACTAGGACCTTTCATTTCCATGAAGGAATCTGTGGACAGGAGAGGGCCTGTTCAGGAGAGGAGAATTCAATGAAGGAGGCTTTAATCCCAGCTCACTGACTGTGGAGACCCTGAGATCTTCTCTGTTTTAGTGATTTGTGAGGCAGACATAATAATAATATTCACCTTTCTTGTGAGAATAAAATGTTTTAATTCATGTATGATGGGGGCAGTTTGCCACTGTTCTCTATACCACATTTCAACTTCTCTTCCTCTCCCCATCCATCTGTTAAGACATCTCTATGTGTCCTTTGAAGAAGGAGGGGCACTCATATAGGGTAGGGCCCATGGAGAAATTTCGTTGGCTTGTGCAAAGGCTTGGAGCATGAGGTTTTCTGGACCATGCACAGTCTTGGGGCCCCTGTTCTTGGAAGGCTCTTGCCAGGTGCTAATGGGGCTTCTCATCCTGGGTTATTTGATCTCTCTCAAAAGGTGAGATTGTTCTGTAGACACTGGCTCAGCAGCTGCCTTGGGATTTCAGGAAGACTGAGCACTGTTCTATCCTCTTTTTGCTTGTGCTAAAGGAGCCCTAATTCTTGTAGAGGCAAGGAGGAGACCTCTGATGGATGGAAAGTCTTCTATAAGGGAAGGCACCAAGGAAAAGTGCCAAGATTAATCCAGGTTCTAATCCCACTGCAGGAGCAAAGTGTGTCATCTGCTTGGGCATTGTGCTGCCGCTCTTTGAATTTAGGGCCCCCTAATCCAGTGTGACCTCATCTAACCTTGATTGCATCTGCAAAGAGCTTTTTCCAAATAAGGTCCTAGGCACAGGTTCTGAGATATTAGGACTTGAACAATGAATATTTTTTTGAGGGGGACACTATTCAGCCCCCACTCAGGTGTTGCTCCCTGGTTAACCTTTTGCACACCTGATGCCCCCTTGTGTCTGCCTTCTGGGAGATTGTGTCGACAGGCTTTCTTCCCTCATCTTAAGTGTTTTGTTCCTTGCCTGTCATGATAGTCCACTGATGCTTAAATACATTTTTGGCATTCCCGAGTCACTTGAAAGTTACCTGAGGGCAAGTGTGTCCTCTTAGACAAGGCCAACTAGGACCTTTCATTTCCATGAAGGAATCTGTGGACAGGAGAGGGCCTGTTCAGGAGAGGAGAATTCAATGAAGGAGGCTTTAATCCCAGCTCACTGACTGTGGAGACCCTGAGATCTTCTCTGTTTTAGTGATTTGTGAGGCAGACATAATAATAATATTCACCTTTCTTGTGAGAATAAAATGTTTTAATTCATGTATGATGGGGGCAGTTTGCCACTGTTCTCTATACCACATTTCAACTTCTCTTCCTCTCCCCATCCATCTGTTAAGACATCTCTATGTGTCCTTTGAAGAAGGAGGGGCACTCATATAGGGTAGGGCCCATGGAGAAATTTCGTTGGCTTGTGCAAAGGCTTGGAGCATGAGGTTTTCTGGACCATGCACAGTCTTGGGGCCCCTGTTCTTGGAAGGCTCTTGCCAGGTGCTAATGGGGCTTCTCATCCTGGGTTATTTGATCTCTCTCAAAAGGTGAGATTGTTCTGTAGACACTGGCTCAGCAGCTGCCTTGGGATTTCAGGAAGACTGAGCACTGTTCTATCCTCTTTTTGCTTGTGCTAAAGGAGCCCTAATTCTTGTAGAGGCAAGGAGGAGACCTCTGATGGATGGAAAGTCTTCTATAAGGGAAGGCACCAAGGAAAAGTGCCAAGATTAATCCAGGTTCTAATCCCACTGCAGGAGCAAAGTGTGTCATCTGCTTGGGCATTGTGCTGCCGCTCTTCTGAGGATTGTTGCTCAATGTCCCAGTGTCCTGTACTTGTCACCAGGGTGGGGAGCGAGGGACTTGCTCAGGAGTCAAGGAGGGAATTCTGCTCATGAGACGAATGACTGGCAAGGAGTGTCTGCAGTAATGTTCCACTGGGTGGAGGTGGAGGGATGGGGTTGCTGCAGGTAAGCCGGGTCCTTTCCTGCAGTTCTGCATTCTTGCTGTGCCATCTCAGAGATGGCAGGCTGGGGGGGCCTTATCCCAGTCTTCGTGTTGGCAAGGTTACGCGGGCATGGGACAGATCCAGTTCTAGGAGCGGTGGAGGAGCATGGAGGAGCAACGTTGGTGCTTCCAGAGAGAGAGAGAGTGGTGTGAAGACGAGAGACCAGATCCTGCTCTGCACTGCGGACTGCCCCTGCTTCCCCTCCTTCTCCACCCCTTGCTTCTCTCCTCCCTTCGCCTTAAGGCCCTTGTGTTCCCAGTCGGGGAGAGCAGAGGGGGGGTGAGCGGCATGACCAGCCTGCAGGGAGGGACCGTGCCTCATTACTGGACTCGGCGCTGCTCAGAATTAGAACCTTGGGCCCCACAGCTCCTGCAGCAAGCAACCAGGCTCTGATGAAAGTTTCATACAGTTTTCTCTTCCCTTGAAAGCCTGTTGGGGCATCTTCAGCAGAGGAGAAAGGGGTAGTGTTCACCTTAATCCTTCTGTGTCCCATATTTCTGCCTATAAGTGGATCCAAGCTCGAGCCTTGTAATTATCTCAAAAATAGACCCGAAAGCCACGGTGTCTTCGGTGGGTTTCCTGGGCGGTGTCTGATGAAATAGCGCGATGAGGAGGAGAGAGCCTGGTGGCAGGGTGGATAGATGGCCCTGAGTCTGTTAATCTCACATTTCATCTCCGTTTAAGCAATCTCCGAGCTCATTAATTGTCTTTCTGAGAAGAGCCTGCAGGAGCAAAGTTGTGTCCCTAATTCTTGTAGAGGCAAGGAGGAGACCTCTGATGGATGGAAAGTCTTCTATAAGGGAAGGCACCAAGGAAAAGTGCCAAGATTAATCCAGGTTCTAATCCCACTGCAGGAGCAAAGTGTGTCATCTGCTTGGGCATTGTGCTGCCGCTCTTCTGAGGATTGTTGCTCAATGTCCCAGTGTCCTGTACTTGTCACCAGGGTGGGGAGCGAGGGACTTGCTCAGGAGTCAAGGAGGGAATTCTGCTCATGAGACGAATGACTGGCAAGGAGTGTCTGCAGTAATGTTCCACTGGGTGGAGGTGGAGGGATGGGGTTGCTGCAGGTAAGCCGGGTCCTTTCCTGCAGTTCTGCATTCTTGCTGTGCCATCTCAGAGATGGCAGGCTGGGGAGGCCTTATCCCAGTCTTCGTGTTGGCAAGGTTACGCGGGCATGGGACAGATCCAGTTCTAGGAGCGGTGGAGGAGCATGGAGGAGCAACGTTGGTGCTTCCAGAGAGAGAGAGAGTGGTGTGAAGACGAGAGACCAGATCCTGCTCTGCACTGCGGACTGCCCCTGCTTCCCCTCCTTCTCCACCCCTTGCTTCTCTCCTCCCTTCGCCTTAAGGCCCTTGTGTTCCCAGTCGGGGAGAGCAGAGGGGGGGTGAGCGGCATGACCAGCCTGCAGGGAGGGACCGTGCCTCATTACTGGACTCGGCGCTGCTCAGAATTAGAACCTTGGGCCCCACAGCTCCTGCAGCAAGCAACCAGGCTCTGATGAAAGTTTCATACAGTTTTCTCTTCCCTTGAAAGCCTGTTGGGGCATCTTCAGCAGAGGAGAAAGGGGTAGTGTTCACCTTAATCCTTCTGTGTCCCATATTTCTGCCTATAAGTGGATCCAAGCTCGAGCCTTGTAATTATCTCAAAAAAAGACCCGAAAGCCACGGTGTCTTCGGTGGGTTTCCTGGGCGGTGTCTGATGAAATAGCGCGATGAGGAGGAGAGAGCCTGGTGGCAGGGTGGATAGATGGCCCTGAGTCTGTTAATCTCACATTTCATCTCCGTTTAAGCAATCTCCGAGCTCATTAATTGTCTTTCTGAGAAGAGCCTGGCATTTATCTTTGAGAGCTATCTAGCTTTACTGAGTTCATCCAGGCTAAAGAGAAGGGGAGGGGAAGACCATGGCTGTCCACCTAATTTTACTGAACAAGAAATAGATAGTCAGACAGAGTGATAGCTCTTGGTCTATTTTGCCTGATTGCCAGGTGACCCGAAAACTGGTACTGATAGTTGCCCCCACCACTGGTGGCGGAGAGCACCACCTCCCCATGCTGTCTTAGCTAGGAAGATTACCAGACTCTTTCTGACGTGGGGTGGAATAATTCTGTCAACACCCATGTAATAGGAACAAACATTAAGGAAGCTCATAGAACTGCCTGATGCACACAGAGTACCTGTCTGTTTTAAGTAAACCAGATATACAATCATTCACATTGTATGAGAATGATAAAGTAAAATGACTCTTTATTTTTTTTTAAATATCAAGCCCCTCTGACCCATTTAATGTGGATTTTGAATGCTGATGAATAGACATGCGTGTATAAGTCACTTCAGTCATATCTGACTCTTTGTGACTCCATGGACTGTGGCCAGCCAGGCTCCGCTGTCCACAGGATTCTCCAAGCAAGAATACCAGAGTGGGTTGTCATGCCCTTCTCCAGGGGATCTTCCTAACCCAGGGACTGAACCTGTGTCTCTTCCATCTCTTGCATTGGCAGGTAGGTACTTTACCACTGGTGCCACCTGGGAAGCCCATATTTATATATAGGTAGATATACTTGAGCCAGTTTAGGAAAAAGACCAGAGGAATAACATGCCCAATTTGTATTGTTTTTTCAGGAGTGAGTTTGGTGAATAGTAGGGGCTTTTCTAATTTATAATTCAGAAGAGAGTGGTGAGGAAAATGATTTTGATTTGTATAGATTCATTGGACACCCCACCTTTCCAGGATCACACATGCCACAAAATGGATTTTCACAGGGCAGCACAGACATTGCTTTTCAAGAAACTGATATGAGGCTATCTAAATGACTGCTATAAATGAGATTTTTATAGGAAACTCATTCTTTTCATTGCCCAGTGTCTGCCATTAGTTACAGCTGAGCCTGGCGCTACTAGACTTTGATTTCTTAAACAAACAAAATAAAATGAAACTCTGAATATGGAGGAATGAACAGTTCCTCATAGCTAAAGATGCATAAAAAAAGTCTTTAAAGCCACATCATGGCACAATGAGATGACCAACTCTCAGAACAGCAACTGCCATAGAATATTCATTTCAACCAAATTGTCCTGCTGGTCCTTTGCTCTCAGCCAAACTGTTTTCAGTAGGACAAAGAGACACACAGAGAGACGTGTCCAGATGCCTTTGAAGCATCTATTATTAGGCAGTTATTATGCAGTAACCAGACCAGTGAGGAGGGCACAGTGCAAGAGACTCAGCTGCTGTGAATCGAGAGAAACTGAACATGGTGAGGGGATGCGTGAGCAGAGGCACCCCGGTTTCAGGCTCAGGGGACTCAGTGGGCTGGCAGACCTGGGATGCGCCTGTCCAACTCAGGAGATGGAGGAGGCACAGCTGGTGGAAAGAGTAGCGCATGGCTTGGACCGTGTGATGCTGAAATGTCAGTGGATGCCCACGTGGAGAGAGTGAGAGCAGCACAGTTCTCAGTTGGTTGAGTCTGGAGCTCAGGACGGCAGCCATGACCAGATAGGCACGCTGGGTCCTAACCCAGGGACTGAACCTGTGTCTCTTCCATCTCTTCCCCCTTTTTTTTTGGGCAGGTAGGTACTTTACCACTGGTGCCACCTGGGAAGCCCATATTTATATATAGGTAGATATACTTGAGCCAGTTTAGGAAAAAGACCAGAGGAATAACATGCCCAATTTGTATTGTTTTTTCAGGAGTGAGTTTGGTGAATAGTAGGGGCTTTTCTAATTTATAATTCAGAAGAGAGTGGTGAGGAAAATGATTTTGATTTGTATAGATTCATTGGACACCCCACCTTTCCAGGATCACACATGCCACAAAATGGATTTTCACAGGGCAGCACAGACATTGCTTTTCAAGAAACTGATATGAGGCTATCTAAATGACTGCTATAAATGAGATTTTTATAGGAAACTCATTCTTTTCATTGCCCAGTGTCTGCCATTAGTTACAGCTGAGCCTGGCGCTACTAGACTTTGATTTCTTAAACAAACAAAATAAAATGAAACTCTGAATATGGAGGAATGAACAGTTCCTCATAGCTAAAGATGCATAAAAAAAGTCTTTAAAGCCACATCATGGCACAATGAGATGACCAACTCTCAGAACAGCAACTGCCATAGAATATTCATTTCAACCAAATTGTCCTGCTGGTCCTTTGCTCTCAGCCAAACTGTTTTCAGTAGGACAAAGAGACACACAGAGAGACGTGTCCAGATGCCTTTGAAGCATCTATTATTAGGCAGTTATTATGCAGTAACCAGACCAGTGAGGAGGGCACAGTGCAAGAGACTCAGCTGCTGTGAATCGAGAGAAACTGAACATGGTGAGGGGATGCGTGAGCAGAGGCACCCCGGTTTCAGGCTCAGGGGACTCAGTGGGCTGGCAGACCTGGGATGCGCCTGTCCAACTCAGGAGATGGAGGAGGCACAGCTGGTGGAAAGAGTAGCGCATGGCTTGGACCGTGTGATGCTGAAATGTCAGTGGATGCCCACGTGGAGAGAGTGAGAGCAGCACAGTTCTCAGTTGGTTGAGTCTGGAGCTCAGGACGGCAGCCATGACCAGATAGGCACGCTGGGTCCTAAGACGAGAGGGAGGTTGAGGTCTGGCTGAGACAGGGAATGGTCCCAGGGTGAGGGGAGTCATATGCCTACGGAGGCGAATCCTTGAGGATGCTGGGGTTCCTGGGCCAGGCGTAGGAAACAAAGCCCAAAGGACAGAGGGCTTTGGGGAGAGATGTCTGAGAGGGGACAGACAGAGCTTTGAGACTCACCGTGGAGCATTGCCAGGAAGGTGAAGAAAGGAGGAGGGTCCTGTGCAGGAAGCTGTCGTGTGGGAGGCGGGGGGTGGGGATGGAGGAGAAAATGAGAAGGTGGAGGGCCCTCACATGCTCTTCCTTGAAGCTGTGGCCTTTCCCTAACTCCTGTCTGCTCCTCCTCCTGACGGTAAGGGCCCTCGGGGACCATGTCCATCTGTGCTTCTCGCCGTGTCTCTGATGTTGCGCACATTTCTAGAGGGTGGACGGAAAGAAGCAGTGAGAAGCGAGCTTTACAGTGTCTAGGGAGGTGAGGGAGCAAGGAAGACAGGGGCCCAGAGAAGAAGGTGGGAGTAGAGGAGGGCTTGTGAGAGGAAGGAGGGTGGACAGAGCAGGCACAGGGCTCTGAGCCCTCAGGAGAAAGGTCTTGTAGACAGACCCTGGGCTCCACCTTACCCTCGCCCCCTCGCCATGTGCCTCCATTGTAAGCTGAGGCCAAAGATCAACCTGAGCCTGCACCCTGGACCAGGCCCTGGTGATGGGGGAGAACTCAGGCGATCTGCCTTGTCCATACCTTTCTATACACGCAGGCACGACAAACCCTCTTGTTTACACTATGCAAATGGAGAGAAAGGCCTGGTCTAACAGCCTTTGGGAGAGGGTAGGAGAAATAGCTCAACACTTATTTTACGAGTTGCTGGCTTCTAAACTGTGACTCTGGCTCTGTCCTGTCACTGAAGGCTTCTCGTTATGTGGACAGTCTGTGCTGGCTTGTCCCAGCCTGTACTCATTGTTAATCTGATGGACATGGACTTGACCAACAGCGATAATAAATGTACTGATAACAGTTCTAGGTATTTTTTTCTCTAAAGCTTCTTTGCTGTAAACATCTTTCTTGCACACATTTTCGCCCTATAACTAGTTGGCTGTAGGGCAATTTTTATCCTTTGTTTTATCCATAATGGATAAAATAGCTAGGTAACAGTTGGTTTCATTTCTCCATTAACACAGGACTCCCATTTTTATAGTTCATCAATTTCAGCCCTCATAGTGGTCTAAACAGAGATGAGTAGATGTGGTCGTCTTAAAACAGGGAATGGGAACAGCTATGTTATGTTGACTTGATAGAAAATATGGTGACAAAACTTCCTTAAAGTGTGGAATGGAGAGTGCAAAATCAAATCTCGTATTATCCTAGGACACAGTGACATCAGTTACCACGTATTATCCTAGGGCATGGTAACATCAGTTAGCAGATCCTTTTGTGGTCTGAAGGAGCAGAGCTGAATCCATGTTTCCAATAGAATTTTGGAATATTTGCCAGTGGACACATGACAGTCTGCCAGTAAGAAACAACAGAGACTCAGAGTTCAGTTACAAGCACACATCCTGGTGTCTGAACCTGATCACTTTCAGTTATTTGTCCAGGATTGCTGTGAATCTATGTGCCTTTCGTTTTATTTTTTAATTAACTTTTTAGAGTGTAGTTAATTTACAGTGTTGTGCTAGTAATCTTTGAAAGACTTTATCATGAGGTATAAAAAATTTGCATGCATTTAAAATGGCTCTCAACCCTCTGTGACCCTCAGTGTAAAATGGCACCTGTCACTCTCCATATCCCACAACCCGTTTTGTTACCATTATTGGACTTATCACTATCTGACATTATCCTCATTTATGATTATTTATTGCCTTCCTTATTAGTCCTGTCCTCCCTCTTCCCTCCCACCCAGTGGCAGGGACTTGTCATCTTTATTGTTAAAAACACAGAACCAGGGCTTCCCTGGTGGTCCACTGGGTAGAGAGTCCACCTTGCACTGCAAGGGGCACTTTGTTCAATCCCTGGTCCGCAAGGATCCTGTGTGCTGAAGAATGGCTGGGCCGGTGTGTCTAGTTGTGAGCTGATGCTCTGGAGCACATGCGCCTAGAACCAGTGCTCTGCAACCTCAGACCACTGGAGGCCCACACAGGCCAAATATTAGATGGATGAAAAATAAAGCAATAAAAAACCCCAGAACACAGAGCCTACAACAGCACCTAGCATGTGTTTTGGAATGAATCAAATATTTCTTTACAAGGAACGTAGCTATTTTGTCTAGGAGAAAAGTGAAGGAGGGACCTCCCTGGTAGTCCAGTGGTTACGACTTTGCCTTCCAGTCAAAGGGGTTTGATCCCTGATTGGGGAGTTAAGATTCCTCATGCCTCAGGGCCAAAACACCAAAATATAAAACAGAAGCAATATTGTAACAAATTCAAGAAGGACTTTAAAAATGGTCCACATCAAAAAATCTTTTTTAAAAAAGAGGAAAAGCAATTGTTTTAATGCAAAACTCAGAATTTCTTGTCTTTGTCTTTTTCTATGCAGGATCTACTGTCCCTGCCCTACGGTCTGGCCGAGGGACAGGTAAGTACTCATTTTGTCCTGACTTAGGACTACTGTTAAGTCAGATGGAAGTGAAAGAAGTGAAAACTTCTGGTGTTTTCTATTGCTGTGCAAACCCCACCCAGCCATGCATCAGGCGTGAACCTGATCACTTTCAGTTATTCCAGGATTGCTGTGAATCTATGTGCCTTTCGTTTTATTTTTTAATTAACTTTTTAGAGTGTAGTTAATTTACAGTGTTGTGCTAGTAATCTTTGAAAGACTTTATCATGAGGTATAAAAAATTTGCATGCATTTAAAATGGCTCTCAACCCTCTGTGACCCTCAGTGTAAAATGGCACCTGTCACTCTCCATATCCCACAACCCGTTTTGTTACCATTATTGGACTTATCACTATCTGACATTATCCTCATTTATGATTATTTATTGCCTTCCTTATTAGTCCTGTCCTCCCTCTTCCCTCCCACCCAGTGGCAGGGACTTGTCATCTTTATTGTTAAAAACACAGAACCAGGGCTTCCCTGGTGGTCCACTGGGTAGAGAGTCCACCTTGCACTGCAAGGGGCACTTTGTTCAATCCCTGGTCCGCAAGGATCCTGTGTGCTGAAGAATGGCTGGGCCGGTGTGTCTAGTTGTGAGCTGATGCTCTGGAGCACATGCGCCTAGAACCAGTGCTCTGCAACCTCAGACCACTGGAGGCCCACACAGGCCAAATATTAGATGGATGAAAAATAAAGCAATAAAAAACCCCAGAACACAGAGCCTACAACAGCACCTAGCATGTGTTTTGGAATGAATCAAATATTTCTTTACAAGGAACGTAGCTATTTTGTCTAGGAGAAAAGTGAAGGAGGGACCTCCCTGGTAGTCCAGTGGTTACGACTTTGCCTTCCAGTCAAAGGGGTTTGATCCCTGATTGGGGAGTTAAGATTCCTCATGCCTCAGGGCCAAAACACCAAAATATAAAACAGAAGCAATATTGTAACAAATTCAAGAAGGACTTTAAAAATGGTCCACATCAAAAAATCTTTTTTAAAAAAGAGGAAAAGCAATTGTTTTAATGCAAAACTCAGAATTTCTTGTCTTTGTCTTTTTCTATGCAGGATCTACTGTCCCTGCCCTACGGTCTGGCCGAGGGACAGGTAAGTACTCATTTTGTCCTGACTTAGGACTACTGTTAAGTCAGATGGAAGTGAAAGAAGTGAAAACTTCTGGTGTTTTCTATTGCTGTGCAAACCCCACCCAGCCATGCATCAGGCGTGGCTCAGGAGAAGGGTGGGCATTGCCAGTGCTCATAGCCTATAGTTTTCTTAACCTTGTTACCAAGTGCAGATGTCCAGTCCAAGGCAGACATCTCTAATCAACCACAGTACAATTCAGCCCTTCCATGAGAACAGTTAAGACTGATTGTTCAGGGAAGGCTGTTGAGATGACACTTGCACTCTTGATGTATGAGCTCTCAATGGATGGTTAGGTGGCTTCTCGTTAGGGACGATGAGAGTGGCTGTGAGATAGGAGTCACAACCTTCCCTCTATTCTCTGGCATCACACCCGCCATATTTTCATCAGCATTGGAGCCACCAGAGCTTGGCCATGTAAGAATATAATTGAACCAAATGGATCTATACCTTGGGGCAAAGCATTTTTTTTTTTTTTTATTGATTCCAACTTTACATTATTATTGTTGCTTAATGAGGAACTAATGTAATTTCTAATGAAGCCACATGGCCCTCAGATAGACAAAGTAAGGTTTTATTTCCCTGGTGATGCTGTATCCTTCTTCAATTAAAACTCGGGAAGGAAAATTAGTACACATGTAAGAATATTTTTTTCCTCCTCTAAAATTAGTGTCAAGGCGGCAGCTTTTTATCACTCATGTAAATTTCCTGTGTGATGGGGTTGGAGCAAGAGGGTGGCTGGCCCTTGAAAGAACTGGGGATGCTGTAAGCGGAGGAGGAGGCTTCCTGGAGAGCCTGAATCTGCAGTCTCTGTCACCTGCGTGGTCAGAGTGGGCTCTGTGCCCCCCAGTCCCTCCCCTCCCCTAGCATCATCACTGTCCCCTGAAGCCATGCTCCCTAGGCTGCTGCTATCGGCTGCAGTTATTGAGACAAGAACCCGAGGAACTGCAGAGGGGGAGGTTTGGGGATGTAATTTATGCATGTGAAATTCATATACTATAATAATATCCACCTTAAAGCAGTCAGCTTCATGGCATTTGGTGTATTCACAGTGTTGTTCACCCTCCTCATCGGCCCCAAGGATGAGCCCATTCGCACCTGCTTCCTCTTGCCTTTCCTCTTGGCCCTGTGTACAGTGTGTGCTTAGTAGCCCAGTCTCCCCCACTGCAGGCGTATTCTTCACAGCCTGAGTCACCAGGGAAGCCCAAAGTAACCACTAATCTGGACATTCTCTCTCTCTCTATTTGCCTATTTGGGACATTTCCTATAAAAGGAACCAGCAATGTGTGGCCTTTTGTGACAGGTTTCTTCCATGGAAGCGTCCTGTTTGCGAGACTCATCCTCCTTCTATGAATAGATAATGTTCCATTGGCTTCCCCGGTGGCTCAGATGGTAAAGACTCTGCCTGCAATGTGGGAGACCTGGGTTCGATCCCTGGGTTGGGAAGATCCCCCGGAGAAGGGAATGGATACCCACTCTAGTATTCTTGCCTGGAGAATCCCATGAACAGAGGAGCCTGGCAAGTGGCAGTCAATGGGATCTCAAAGAATCAGACATAATTGAAGCAACTGAGCATGCAAGTGGTGATTAAAAAAAAAAAAAATACAGTTTGGGCCTTCCTGGACCCACACAGTCCTTGGAACATCTTGAGATTCTGGGAACTTATATGTTGGTCGTGAGAAAAGGAGAATTCCTCTTGGGGTTGGAGGGGTGACAGTCCTTTCTTCTCTCTTCCTAGTAAAACCACAAGGAGGCACATTGCAAAACAGATGATCTGGCATCTGTGGTTCAGGTAATTGCTTGTTAACTGGCTTTGGGTCCTGGCTACTCAGTCCTTCAGCAGTAGTTGGGTCCATGTTTGTGTGTGCCATTGTTCCTCCTTCTCTCGATAGCGGGATGCCACACAAACAGGAAGGCTGTAGGTCCCCAGTGTTACTGGCAGCCCAGGAAGCTGGAGACCAGAGGCCTCTTGGGCAAGAAGAAGGGGAAGAGGGTGGGAAAGGTGACAGGGTCAGGTAGGTTCTGCCTCGGGGAGTCCCTGGCCCCCCAGGCACCAAGCAGTTAAATGCTCTGCCTGGAAGGTAACTTCCACCATGCTTCCTTGCCCAAGCGTGATAAAGCACAAAGGGCGAGCCGGGGTATATTTACACCTGCTCCCCGCACACGTTTCAATGGCAGTAACTCTTTGACCTTTTAAAATGGATAAATCTCCTTGGCAGTGGCATATTTCTCAAGCTCAGCTCGGCGTGGGGGCTGAGGAGCCAGGCGACATGGCCAGGCCATGGAGAAGATGGATTAGCCCCAAGAGGGTCTGTTTTGGAAACATGCCACACCCATGGCCGCAGGCAGGGTGGTTTGGGTAGAAAAAAACAGTGTGTTTTTGGCCGGAGTGTGAGTCCTTGCATCACCTCCCAGACGGATGAAAGCAGGCAGGCTGTTTTCAGATTGCAACGGATTTATTCCTTTGATCACCTGCCTTCGCCCGCCTCCTCTGTGAGTTCTGACGGAGGCTCTCTGTTCTCCTGCCTCTGTTGTTCTCCGTCCCCGGGGAACACAGGGTTTTACCCAACCCTTCCCTAGTATTCTTGCCTTGAGAATCCCATGAACAGAGGAGCCTGGCAAGTGGCAGTCAATGGGATCTCAAAGAATCAGACATAATTGAAGCAACTGAGCATGCAAGTGGTGATTAAAAAAAAAAAATACAGTTTGGGCCTTCCTGGACCCACACAGTCCTTGGAACATCTTGAGATTCTGGGAACTTATATGTTGGTCGTGAGAAAAGGAGAATTCCTCTTGGGGTTGGAGGGGTGACAGTCCTTTCTTCTCTCTTCCTAGTAAAACCACAAGGAGGCACATTGCAAAACAGATGATCTGGCATCTGTGGTTCAGGTAATTGCTTGTTAACTGGCTTTGGGTCCTGGCTACTCAGTCCTTCAGCAGTAGTTGGGTCCATGTTTGTGTGTGCCATTGTTCCTCCTTCTCTCGATAGCGGGATGCCACACAAACAGGAAGGCTGTAGGTCCCCAGTGTTACTGGCAGCCCAGGAAGCTGGAGACCAGAGGCCTCTTGGGCAAGAAGAAGGGGAAGAGGGTGGGAAAGGTGACAGGGTCAGGTAGGTTCTGCCTCGGGGAGTCCCTGGCCCCCCAGGCACCAAGCAGTTAAATGCTCTGCCTGGAAGGTAACTTCCACCATGCTTCCTTGCCCAAGCGTGATAAAGCACAAAGGGCGAGCCGGGGTATATTTACACCTGCTCCCTGCACACGTTTCAATGGCAGTAACTCTTTGACCTTTTAAAATGGATAAATCTCCTTGGCAGTGGCATATTTCTCAAGCTCAGCTCGGCGTGGGGGCTGAGGAGCCAGGCGACATGGCCAGGCCATGGAGAAGATGGATTAGCCCCAAGAGGGTCTGTTTTGGAAACATGCCACACCCATGGCCGCAGGCAGGGTGGTTTGGGTAGAAAAAAACAGTGTGTTTTTGGCCGGAGTGTGAGTCCTTGCATCACCTCCCAGACGGATGAAAGCAGGCAGGCTGTTTTTCAGATTGCAACGGATTTATTCCTTTGATCACCTGCCTTCGCCCGCCTCCTCTGTGAGTTCTGACGGAGGCTCTCTGTTCTCCTGCCTCTGTTGTTCTCCGTCACGGGGAACACAGGGCGAGAATCTTATTATCACGGGTTCTTTGACTCCCCTGCAGCCTCACCAGGGAGTGTAATAACCTCTGTGGTTGGCAGTTCTCTTCCTTTTATCCTCTTTTCCTACCCCCTCCCTCTAGAGCTTCAGACGAGGAGAGTGGGAGAAGGGCCGGGTGTTTTCCAGACCCTCTGGGTGCCAGGTGGGTCTCCCACAAGACAGGCTATTAGTAAACCCACTTGCAGTGGGGGAGCCTCATGTGCAGAGGTAAATAACTGTCCCAGGTCACCTGACTCCCTGGAGACACGACAAGGACTAACATGCGCTTTTGACCAACTACAGGATTTGCCCTTCCTGATGCTGGCTTGAGAAGCAGCAGCGGTGGTGGGGACTCCACCATGAGTCGCTCTCCCAGTGTCCAGGCTCCCAGTGTCCAGGCTCCTCAGGGTGGTAGCACCTGTGTCCCAGTGTGCCTCCTTTTGTCGGCTGTTTGTCGGTTGACAGCACCCTCCCCGTTGGAGTGGCTGGGGCCGACTTCCTGGCGATTGTCTCCTAACAGGAGGAATGCTCTTTCTAGCTCAGCAAGTGTCAACTCGTAATTACCAGTGTAATTAGAGCAGGATTTACCATCTGAGCCTCTGTGGATGCTGCCTGCCTGCCAGCATAGGTAACTCTGGCTTAGAAAGGGGTCTGGTTCCCCAGAGAACCCTTGTGGGTGTCGCAGAATCATGCGGAGTCACCCCTGTAAAGGACCCAGGCAGGTCCAGAGACAGCCCATGGTTCTAAGAATAATGCCCAGGCCCCCTGACCTGGGCTGGCTCACAGGCACCCTTCTGACCTTGGAGGCTTTCACATCTAATGGCATCTCCCTTAAGTAGCCTCTGAGGACTGGACAAAGAATCAGCATTTTCCCTGCCCCACACATGTTCTTTTCTATTGCTCTGTTTTACCTCCTTCATGACACTCCACACTATCTGGAATAATATTCTTTCCTTCTGCTCATGTTTATTTACTCGACTGCCTCTTACTAAAACAGAAGCTTGGTCAAGAACCATGTCCTGCTCACTTGTCTTCACATGTCTTGTTGAATGAAAACCTGAGACCTTCACTGGCACTTTATTATTCCTGTTACACTCTGTCACATCCCATTGTTTATCTTCACACTTCTGCTTTTAATAACTTTGTCTACTTACCTTTCTCTGTGCTGGGAGGAGGTTGGTGAAATTCCTAATAGCAGGAACTGTATTTTTTTATTCCATGAAAACCCAAGCACTTTGTGTAGTACCTGGTATGGAATAGATTCTCAATGCACATTGGATGGGTGGGTAGATGGATGGATGGGTGGACGGGTGAATGAATCAGTAGATGGATGAATGGATGAATTGAGTGGATGGGAAGGTGAATGGATGGATGGGTGTGTAAATGAGTAAATAGGTGGGTGGATGAGTGGATGGTTGGGTGAGTAGGTAAGTGGGTAGATGACTGGGTGTGTAGGTGAATGAATGGATGGATGGTTGGATGGTTGAAAAAGGGGCTGGACTGTTGGGTGGGTGGGTGGATAAATGGATGGATGGAGGGTGGGGTGGATGGTTGAGTGCAGTAATGAGTAGATAGTTGGATAGGTAGGTAGATGGGTAGATGGATGGGTGGGTGGGTAAATGGATGGATGAGTGAGGTGGGTGGATGAAGGAATCAATAAATAGGTAAGTCTTGCTAAATTTTCCTGAAATACTCCTTTGGATACTTGTAAAATTGTGGTCTATATCTGACAAACATTATACATTTTATGATAAAGGCCTTGGGTTCTTCAATTTTTTTAATCTAAGATAGGTTGGTTAGAGTATTCCCACAGCTACCATATTGCTGTTGATTTCTGGCCACAGAGAACCCTTGTGGGTGTCGAGAATCATGCGGAGTCACCCTGTAAAGGACCCAGGCAGGTCCAGAGACAGCCCATGGTTCTAAGAATAATGCCCAGGCCCCCTGACCTGGGCTGGCTCACAGGCACCCTTCTGACCTTGGAGGCTTTCACATCTAATGGCATCTCCCTTAAGTAGCCTCTGAGGACTGGACAAAGAATCAGCATTTTCCCTGCCCCACACATGTTCTTTTCTATTGCTCTGTTTTACCTCCTTCATGACACTCCACACTATCTGGAATAATATTCTTTCCTTCTGCTCATGTTTATTTACTCGACTGCCTCTTACTAAAACAGAAGCTTGGTCAAGAACCATGTCCTGCTCACTTGTCTTCACATGTCTTGTTGAATGAAAACCTGAGACCTTCACTGGCACTTTATTATTCCTGTTACACTCTGTCACATCCCATTGTTTATCTTCACACTTCTGCTTTTAATAACTTTGTCTACTTACCTTTCTCTGTGCTGGGAGGAGGTTGGTGAAATTCCTAATAGCAGGAACTGTATTTTTTTATTCCATGAAAACCCAAGCACTTTGTGTAGTACCTGGTATGGAATAGATTCTCAATGCACATTGGATGGGTGGGTAGATGGATGGATGGGTGGACGGGTGAATGAATCAGTAGATGGATGAATGGATGAATTGAGTGGATGGGAAGGTGAATGGATGGATGGGTGTGTAAATGAGTAAATAGGTGGGTGGATGAGTGGATGGTTGGGTGAGTAGGTAAGTGGGTAGATGACTGGGTGTGTAGGTGAATGAATGGATGGATGGTTGGATGGTTGAAAAAATGGGTAGACTGTTGGGTGGGTGGGTGGATAAATGGATGGATGGAGGGTGGGGTGGATGGTTGAGTGCAGTAATGAGTAGATAGTTGGATAGGTAGGTAGATGGGTAGATGGATGGGTGGGTGGGTAAATGGATGGATGAGTGAGGTGGGTGGATGAAGGAATCAATAAATAGGTAAGTCTTGCTAAATTTTCCTGAAATACTCCTTTGGATACTTGTAAAATTGTGGTCTATATCTGACAAACATTATACATTTTATGATAAAGGCCTTGGGTTCTTTTTTTTTTTTAATCTAAGATAGGTTGGTTAGAGTATTCCCACAGCTACCATATTGCTGTTGATTTCTCTTGGTAATGGCCACAGTTTGTGTTTTATATATGTTGTGTCCATATTCTTTGACTCATAGCGGGGATTTATTGACAATCACTGGTTATGGATTGAAGCTTTTATTAACATATAGCAACTCTCTTGAGCTTGGGCACTGCTTTCTGCCTTGGACTTTTCTAAAATCAGTGTTGCTTCCCTTCTGCCTTTGTTTCCCGTGGGCCTGAGTGCATCTTGTCATTGTTGTTGCTGAGTTGCTCAGTTGTGTCCGACTCTTTGCAACCCTGTGGACTGTGGCTCACCAGGCTCCTCTGTCCATGGTATTTCCCAGGCAAGAATACTGGAGTGGGGGACTTCCTGGTGGTCCAGTGGGCAAAGAGTCTGTCTTGCAGTGCAAGGGGCCCCAGTTTGATCCCTGGCCTGGGAAGATCCTACTTGCCATGGAGCAGCTGGACCAGTGTGTCCAATTAGGAGCCGGCACTCTGGAGCACATGCGCCCGGAGCCAGTGCTCTGCAACCAGAGGCCACTGTAATGGGAGGCCCACACAGGCCAAAGAATAAAGATGGATGAAAATTAATAAATAAAATACCAATAAAAGAGACCAAAAAAAAAAAAAAAAAGATGCTTGTAGTCATGTCCCCTTTAAAGAAAAGGAAAAAAAAGAATACTGGAATGGGCTGCCATTTCCTTCTCTAAGGATTTTCCCAACCCAGCGATCGAACTGGTGACACTTGCTGTGTCTCCTGTATAGCAGGCAGATTCTTTACCACTGAGCTGTTGCCCGTTGTAAATTACCCCTTGGAAGTAGCCTGTGGATGGATATTGTTTGTTCTCCCCGTCTGAGAATCTCAGCCTTTTAATCGAGTTCAGCTTCAGTATATTTGCCATTATGTATGTCTGATCACTTGTCATTTAAAAAGTTATTCCTTAAAAAGAACTTTTCTTGCTGTTTCATTTTCTTTCTCTCATCACTGCAGATTTTGTTTGGTTTGCTTTTATCTTACCTGCTGATTTGGGAGGTAGGCATTCTGTTATTAATTCTACATGTTGGTTAGAGTATTCCCACAGCTACCATATTGCTGTTGATTTCTCTTGGTAATGGCCACAGTTTGTGTTTTATATATGTTGTGTCCATATTCTTTGACTCATAGCGGGGATTTATTGACAATCACTGGTTATGGATTGAAGCTTTTATTAACATATAGCAACTCTCTTGAGCTTGGGCACTGCTTTCTGCCTTGGACTTTTCTAAAATCAGTGTTGCTTCCCTTCTGCCTTTGTTTCCCGTGGGCCTGAGTGCATCTTGTCATTGTTGTTGCTGAGTTGCTCAGTTGTGTCCGACTCTTTGCAACCCTGTGGACTGTGGCTCACCAGGCTCCTCTGTCCATGGTATTTCCCAGGCAAGAATACTGGAGTGGGGGACTTCCCTGGTGGTCCAGTGGGCAAAGAGTCTGTCTTGCAGTGCAAGGGGCCCCAGTTTGATCCCTGGCCTGGGAAGATCCTACTTGCCATGGAGCAGCTGGACCAGTGTGTCCAATTAGGAGCCGGCACTCTGGAGCACATGCGCCCGGAGCCAGTGCTCTGCAACCAGAGGCCACTGTAATGGGAGGCCCACACAGGCCAAAGAATAAAGATGGATGAAAATTAATAAATAAAATACCAATAAAAGAGACCAAAAAAAAAAAAAAAAAGATGCTTGTAGTCATGTCCCCTTTAAAGAAAAGGAAAAAAAAGAATACTGGAATGGGCTGCCATTTCCTTCTCTAAGGATTTTCCCAACCCAGCGATCGAACTGGTGACACTTGCTGTGTCTCCTGTATAGCAGGCAGATTCTTTACCACTGAGCTGTTGCCCGTTGTAAATTACCCCTTGGAAGTAGCCTGTGGATGGATATTGTTTGTTCTCCCCGTCTGAGAATCTCAGCCTTTTAATCGAGTTCAGCTTCAGTATATTTGCCATTATGTATGTCTGATCACTTGTCATTTAAAAAGTTATTCCTTAAAAAGAACTTTTCTTGCTGTTTCATTTTCTTTCTCTCATCACTGCAGATTTTGTTTGGTTTGCTTTTATCTTACCTGCTGATTTGGGAGGTAGGCATTCTGTTATTAATTCTACATGTTGGTCATGTTCATCTCTTTGAAAAGGATGCTGTAACCCTCGTTTCTCTAATAAAGTCGAGAATGATATGGTGTCTTTGAACTCCATCCAGGCACGATGAGGACAATGATCTTACCTGCACTTCATGTCTCTCTGCACCCTCTCGCGTGTTCCCAGGCAATGCCACTATAATTGAGACTTCGGAGCTAGCTTAATGCCTATAAGTTATCATGTCGATATGGTCGTGTTAACAGATAATGGTCGCAGAGGGGTTAATTTGTAAGAGGCACTGTGCTGAACACCAGGTACAGAATTTCTCACCTAATCTTCTCCACAAACCCATGAGGAACTGTCCTTTGCCTCCACTTTAAACAGTGAAAGTGAGTCTTCAGCATTTCATAACTTGCTCGAGGTCACACATTTGAGTGGGCAGTGGAGCCATTAATCCCTGGGTCTGGTTTTAGCTCTTAGCCATGCCTGTCTTGTTCACTGTCAGAGATGACAGCTGCCAGCTGTATGTGGCTGTGGAAATGTATTTATACCCAGTGGCTTATGGGGGCTCTTGCCTGCTCTGTTTCTACCCACAGTACCCTTTCTCCAATTAGATTGATGATACTGACCCCCGACTTCCAGACCAGCACCGCCCACACTCTGACATGTCAGGGAAAACCCTGGGGGCTCTGGTTAAGATGTGGAACCTGACTCAGTACTTCTGGAGGGAGGCCTGAGATGCCACATTTCTTATAAGCTCCAGGTGACGCTGAAGCTTCTGGTTTGAGCACCTGTCTGTGACAAGAAGATTCTGGGTTCCTCCAGAACCCTGTCACTCTGGCTGCTCCACTGGCTTGGTTTCTAATGGTGTTCTAGCTCACCACTCTAATGCAGTGGTTAAGCAAATGGCCCTTGAAGACATGCGCCTTGACTCCAATCTCAGCCCTGCTGCTGACTCACTGGGAAAATAGTACCCATACAACCGGGTTGTTGTGGGGTTTGAGCAGAGCAATATAAATGAAGGGTTTAGAACGGTGTCTGGCACATGATGAGGGCAAGGTACCTGCTTTCTGATTTGGGAGGTTAGGCATTCTGTTATTAATTCTACATGTTGGTCATGTTCATCTCTTTGAAAAGGATGCTGTAACCCTCGTTTCTCTAATAAAGTCGAGAATGATATGGTGTCTTTGAACTCCATCCAGGCACGATGAGGACAATGATCTTACCTGCACTTCATGTCTCTCTGCACCCTCTCGCGTGTTCCCAGGCAATGCCACTATAATTGAGACTTCGGAGCTAGCTTAATGCCTATAAGTTATCATGTCGATATGGTCGTGTTAACAGATAATGGTCGCAGAGGGGTTAATTTGTAAGAGGCACTGTGCTGAACACCAGGTACAGAATTTCTCACCTAATCTTCTCCACAAACCCATGAGGAACTGTCCTTTGCCTCCACTTTAAACAGTGAAAGTGAGTCTTCAGCATTTCATAACTTGCTCGAGGTCACACATTTGAGTGGGCAGTGGAGCCATTAATCCCTGGGTCTGGTTTTAGCTCTTAGCCATGCCTGTCTTGTTCACTGTCAGAGATGACAGCTGCCAGCTGTATGTGGCTGTGGAAATGTATTTATACCCAGTGGCTTATGGGGGCTCTTGCCTGCTCTGTTTCTACCCACAGTACCCTTTCTCCAATTAGATTGATGATACTTACCCCCGACTTCCAAACCAGCACCGCCCACACTCTGACATGTCAGGGAAAACCCGGGGGGCTCTGGTTAAGATGTGGAACCTGACTCAGTACTTCTGGAGGGAGGCCTGAGATGCCACATTTCTTATAAGCTCCAGGTGACGCTGAAGCTTCTGGTTTGAGCACCTGTCTGTGACAAGAAGATTCTGGGTTCCTCCAGAACCCTGTCACTCTGGCTGCTCCACTGGCTTGGTTTCTAATGGTGTTCTAGCTCACCACTCTAATGCAGTGGTTAAGCAAATGGCCCTTGAAGACATGCGCCTTGACTCCAATCTCAGCCCTGCTGCTGACTCACTGGGAAAATAGTACCCATACAACCGGGTTGTTGTGGGGTTTGAGCAGAGCAATATAAATGAAGGGTTTAGAACGGTGTCTGGCACATGATGAGGGCAAGGTACCTGCTTAGTGTTATCATTCGCTCCATCGAAGCCTTTTAATCTATCACAACCCAGACCTTTCACAACCTCCCTCTGCTCTACCTCCTTCCCGCTCCGCCTGCTCTTTCCCAGAGGATGAGACTTGTGCACACTCTGTCCTTAACTTTCCAGTTTCTTCCTGTTTCCTCTACATGAATCCTTTCCTCAAGGTGACTGAAGTCTCATCTCTTCCAGGCAAGCCCTCCTGGTTCATCTTTCTCCGTCAAGTCTAGTTAGTCTTACAAAAATGTCTACCTCTCCACCTAGTTGCAAGAGTTCATGTTGAACTCTTTATAGTGGATGTTTTAGGGGATGTGGATATGAAAAATACACTTTGATAAGCTATTTTGGATTGGGGGGCAAGACCCCTGGAGGCAATATGAATAAGAACAGAGCTCTACTCTTCTTCCTGAGTGAATTGTATAAGCTTAGATTCAAACGGAATTCAGTAGGATGATAGAATCTGTTAGAGACCACTGGGCAGGGAGAACAATGAAAGAAGGAAAAGAGAACAAAGCAGCTGCCATTTGGAGAAAAACTTTGGGGAAAGAGCAAAGATTTTTTTTAAGGGAATTGTTGGGAAATTCTGTACCACTGTGTGCAACCTTTCCCCTTCCCTTCACCTTGCTAAAGGTTCTTGTCTGTTTCCTCTTAGTGTTTTGAGAGGTTGGCTCTGTTTAGGGGATAATGAAATGCTAGGTATGATCTCAAGCAGATGTGGCCGGGTCGGGTTGACATGTTGGCCGCCATCTGCATTGGTAGCTCATCTACACTGAGCAGGGACTCAGGTGTTATTACCTTTGTGAATTTGCAAAGTACAACCAAGGTTGGAGACCACCAACATCAAGCCACGTGCCCCACAGTCATTCTGTAGGGCGTTCACAGTGTTAAGTGGCTCTGAGAGCAGTTTTCTTAAAAGGTGGTGGTCATGTTACGGTAGTTCTCTAAGTCTGAGGAAAAAAGCTAGTGTGGTTATTTTCACTGCAGGACTTATCAGTGCCTCTACTATGCTTATATTATGCTGTGACCTTACAGCCTTTTTGGGAAATACCTCTTAGCATGTGGGTTCTTGAAGCCTGATTATCTGTGGTCCCTAGAGCCCATTTCAGGGGAACTGGGAAGTCCCGGATGCTTTAACTTTGGTGGATTTGGTGACGATGATAGTGCTGGCGAAGGAGTAGTGATTTTTGATGATGATCATCTCACAGCCAAGCAGAGACTCCAAGAATGAAGAGGAGAAAGCACAGCCTCCACCCCTGCCTGGGGCCTGCCCGCCTCCACTACCAGGTGGCCTGGGCTGTCACTTCCAATTTGGGAGCCGGTCTTACTTTGCATAAGTGATTGAAGTAATTGCACTGGCTGTTTCTCTTAATTTTCAAGAGGCTGAGTAGGGATGGGACAGCTCAGAAAGTTAGTTCTGATTTTCTCTAGATTGCTTTTGATCCCCGAGCACTGCCTTCATGCTCTCCCTAATTTGCAAGTTCCATTCGGAGGAGCTGGGATGCACACGGTACCTAACTCTGACAATGGGCTTGTTCCTCAGGATGGACTCCCATGGCTCCTTCTCTGGTGGATGCCTCACAGCTTTCTGATTGCAGATTGGATTCCCTAGAGATGCCAAGTTGCAAAACGATGAGTGTTGTCACTAAAAGGAATTTCTGGCCCTGTTATCCTTCCCCACCCCTTAGGATGAAGTTTTCTGTCCGCTCAGGCAGAAGGGATGTGATGAATATACTTCAGCTCGCTCAACCCAAATGTAAACCCTGTGCTTCTCGCTGCACATCCTGGGGAAGCCCGCCCGGCTTCCCTGCTTGCAGGCGACCACTTCTTTCCGCTTCAGCTGCTCAGTAGGGAGGAAGGAAGGAATTCACAACCCTCAGAACTGAAATTCTGCATCCTTGCCTGCCTTGGAGACACGGGTGACTGAAAGGCAAGCCAGATCGGCCTGATTCCACAGCCGAATGTCACCTCCACCCTGAAGCTGCAGTGCAGTGGAGTGATTTCAGAGCCTTGGTGTTCTTCATCCCAGTGGAGGTTAGCCTGGCAGGGGGTTGACTTCTACAAGTGAGACACTCTCTACGCTGTCTTATCTGAGTGGGCTAACACAGAAAGGGAAGGCTTGTGAGCATTCACGGGGCTGTGTGCCTCTGGCAGGAGCGTTCCCGGTGTGCCTTCCAGTAATGGGTAATAAATGTGCAGTTATTTAATTTGGAGTCAGAGCTGCAGCATTATCGATTACCTGGAACGTCAAAAGCTCTAGACAGTGAGAGCCCCTTGCATGAAGAAGTGTATCTGTAGCCAATCATTGAGCATTTAAAGTTAAACAGACACACATAAAACATACACAAGGTAATCCTCCTTGGTCTTGTGAGGGCAGGATCAGACATGCTGGTAACCTCCGAGGTGCCAGCCCAAGAGGCAGACATGCAAAATGGTGGATAGAGGGGTGGAGGGATAGCTTCAGCTTTTCTCTCCAGGTCTACCCACTGTCTGCTCTGTGCTCTGGGAGCCTTCCCAGTATAAATCACAGTACCAGACTCTCTTGCCCACTGAGGTCTGGTTGGGTTTGGGCAACAGGGAGCCATGGAAGGTTACGGGGAGGACAGAGGAGAGGGCAGGGCGTTGACAGACCTTGCTCCATCCCATGGACTGCTGCATTCCCAAAAAAACAGCAGGCAACCCTCTCTGGCTGTATTCAGGCCTCTGTTACCAGTCTCAGAGCACAGTCTTCTCTCTTGTGGCTGCCCTTACCCCCCATTCCCGCCCTTATAAACAGTACCTTTATTAAACTCCTCTCAACCTGTCCTAACTCGGGTGTACTGTCTGTTCCTCCCTGGAGCCCTGGCTCATACAATGAGCAAGTCGTGGTGTCTTCCACTTCACATATCCACTTCCTATACGTTTAAATGCCGTCTTTTCAGAGAGGCATCCCTGGCCCCATTCTTCTCTGTGACTGCATCTGTTTGACTTCCTTTACGGCACTTGTCACATCTGGGTGCTGTCATTAGTCTTGCTTTCTGGCATCTTTGTGGCTCATCTCTTTCTCTAGAAGAAGAATAGGAAGCACAGAGAAGTTAAGTGACTTGTCTAAGGCCACACAGCTAGGAGAGGGTGAAAAAAGTGAAAGTGAAGTCGCTCAGTCGTGTCTGACTCTTTGTGACCCATGGACAAACCAAAGGATTCTCCAGACAAGAATACTGGCATGGGCAACCTATTCCTTCTCCAGGGGATCATCCCGACCCAGGAATCAAATGGGGTCTCCTGCATTGCAGGAAGCTTCTTTACCAGCTGAGCTATAAGGAATCCCAAGGAAAGGGTAGAGATACCATTTGAGGTCAGGGCTGTGATTCCAAAGGCTTCCCCACCCCCCACCAAGTCCACACACAGAGGTCAAGCTGCAGGTGGAGCACTGTTTCCTTAGAACCACTCCACCCCTGTTACCTACATTCATGGTAGAAAGAGAAGGTTGGTTGTGGAGAAGCATTCTATGAACCTGAAGTTGCCTCTTCTTTCCCACCAGGCTTTTTGCCTAGATGCAGAGGCAGACTGATTCTTAGGATCCTGGGCCCTTCTCTTCTTGTTTTTCATTCCCAATGCGAGCCTTCCCAGTATTTTAAATCACAGTACCAGACTCTCTTGCCCACTGAGGTCTGGTTGGGTTTGGGCAACAGGGAGCCATGGAAGGTTACGGGAGGACAGAGGAGAGGGCAGGCGTTGACAGACCTTGCTCCATCCCATGGACTGCTGCATTCCCAAAAAAACAGCAGGCAACCCTCTCTGGCTGTATTCAGGCCTCTGTTACCAGTCTCAGAGCACAGTCTTCTCTCTTGTGGCTGCCCTTACCCCCCATTCCCGCCCTTATAAACAGTACCTTTATTAAACTCCTCTCAACCTGTCCTAACTCGGGTGTACTGTCTGTTCCTCCCTGGAGCCCTGGCTCATACAATGAGCAAGTCGTGGTGTCTTCCACTTCACATATCCACTTCCTATACGTTTAAATGCCGTCTTTTCAGAGAGGCATCCCTGGCCCCATTCTTCTCTGTGACTGCATCTGTTTGACTTCCTTTACGGCACTTGTCACATCTGGGTGCTGTCATTAGTCTTGCTTTCTGGCATCTTTGTGGCTCATCTCTTTCTCTAGAAGAAGAATAGGAAGCACAGAGAAGTTAAGTGACTTGTCTAAGGCCACACAGCTAGGAGAGGGTGAAAAAAGTGAAAGTGAAGTCGCTCAGTCGTGTCTGACTCTTTGTGACCCATGGACAAACCAAAGGATTCTCCAGACAAGAATACTGGCATGGGCAACCTATTCCTTCTCCAGGGGATCATCCCGACCCAGGAATCAAATGGGGTCTCCTGCATTGCAGGAAGCTTCTTTACCAGCTGAGCTATAAGGAATCCCAAGGAAAGGGTAGAGATACCATTTGAGGTCAGGGCTGTGATTCCAAAGGCTTCCCCACCCCCCACCAAGTCCACACACAGAGGTCAAGCTGCAGGTGGAGCACTGTTTCCTTAGAACCACTCCACCCCTGTTACCTACATTCATGGTAGAAAGAGAAGGTTGGTTGTGGAGAAGCATTCTATGAACCTGAAGTTGCCTCTTCTTTCCCACCAGGCTTTTTGCCTAGATGCAGAGGCAGACTGATTCTTAGGATCCTGGGCCCTTCTCTTCTTGTTTCCCTCTTCCCATCCTCCAGCTCTGCCCCAGAAGCTTGACAGCTATCCACAAGCCCTTCTTTCTCCGGTCAAGAGGTGGTTTCCCTGCCCTGGGGCCTACTTAGATACTCAGGTGGTTGGGCCCTCTCCAGAGACAGGAGCTGTCTTGGATTCATAGAGTGACTTGTGATCTGGTTTCCTTTCAAGGGAGAAACACAAAAGAAATCCCCCCTGTGCTCTGCAGAATTGCTAATGATGTGTATTGAAGCGTTTGACCACAGGCTGAAACCCATGGGGTATTTTCTCCTAATCTCCCTCCAAGGTTCCAAGGAGGTTAAGATAAAAGCACATGCCTACCTGTTACACATCTAGAAACACCTCACTTCTATGCATCATGTAATAGATTAAAAAAACCACACCTGCAGCTTTGTCTCTCCAAAACACAAGCACAAAGAAGAAATCAAAAAATGTATTGTGATTCCCATCATCTAGATAACTCCCGCTGGCTTTACAAATGCACTTGGTTAGACAATTCATGGGGGACAGAAGGGTACAAAATGCCTCATCCCCTCACCCAATGCCCCCCAGCCCAGCCTGTCCTACTTCCCAGCAACTCCCTGAGTCTTTCTAGAAAGGTCACCTAAAACTATGCTAGTGTGTGTAAGCTGTGTGAATGTGTATGTCTCTACCACTCTGGTGGCTCAGACAGTAAAGGATCTGCCTGCAAGGCAGGAGACCTGGTTTGATCACTGAGTCCAACCCCTGCCTGGGTGAGGGACTGGCATGGCCCTACATACCCAAGGAATCAAATGGGGTCTCCTGCATTGCAGGAAGCTTCTTTACCAGCTGAGCTATAAGGAATCCCAAGGAAAGGGTAGAGATACCATTTGAGGTCAGGGCTGTGATTCCAAAGGCTTCCCCACCCCCCACCAAGTCCACACACAGAGGTCAAGCTGCAGGTGGAGCACTGTTTCCTTAGAACCACTCCACCCCTGTTACCTACATTCATGGTAGAAAGAGAAGGTTGGTTGTGGAGAAGCATTCTATGAACCTGAAGTTGCCTCTTCTTTCCCACCAGGCTTTTTGCCTAGATGCAGAGGCAGACTGATTCTTAGGATCCTGGGCCCTTCTCTTCTTGTTTCCCTCTTCCCATCCTCCAGCTCTGCCCCAGAAGCTTGACAGCTATCCACAAGCCCTTCTTTCTCCGGTCAAGAGGTGGTTTCCCTGCCCTGGGGCCTACTTAGATACTCAGGTGGTTGGGCCCTCTCCAGAGACAGGAGCTGTCTTGGATTCATAGAGTGACTTGTGATCTGGTTTCCTTTCAAGGGAGAAACACAAAAGAAATCCCCGCTGTGCTCTGCAGAATTGCTAATGATGTGTATTGAAGCGTTTGACCACAGGCTGAAACCCATGGGGTATTTTCTCCTAATCTCCCTCCAAGGTTCCAAGGAGGTTAAGATAAAAGCACATGCCTACCTGTTACACATCTAGAAACACCTCACTTCTATGCATCATGTAATAGATTAAAAAAACCACACCTGCAGCTTTGTCTCTCCAAAACACAAGCACAAAGAAGAAATCAAAAAATGTATTGTGATTCCCATCATCTAGATAACTCCCGCTGGCTTTACAAATGCACTTGGTTAGACAATTCATGGGGGACAGAAGGGTACAAAATGCCTCATCCCCTCACCCAATGCCCCCCAGCCCAGCCTGTCCTACTTCCCAGCAACTCCCTGAGTCTTTCTAGAAAGGTCACCTAAAACTATGCTAGTGTGTGTAAGCTGTGTGAATGTGTATGTCTCTACCACTCTGGTGGCTCAGACAGTAAAGGATCTGCCTGCAAGGCAGGAGACCTGGTTTGATCACTGAGTCCAACCCCTGCCTGGGTGGGGAAGATCCCTCGGAGAAGGGAATGGCTACCTGCTCCAGTATTCTTGCCTGGAGAATTCCATGGACAGGGAAGCCTGATGGGCTCGCACCCATGGGAGTCCATGGGATCGCAAACTGTGCATGTGTTTGTGTGAAGGCGTATAGCAGCCTTCAACACTGATACCAGAGTGCTCTCACACAATACACTCTTTTGTGACTTGATTTTTTTTCTTGTATCTTGAAACTCTCTATCAGCACAATCAGCTCGATTCCTTTCTTCTCGATGGCCACTTAAGATATCACCTTATGTCTGTGCCCTGATTTGTTTGATCTGAACAGTTAGGCTCTTTCCACGGATTTAGCCTCAGAGACAGTATTTCAGTGTCCATCACTGTGTATTCATTTTGCCACTTGCAAGGAAATCCATGTAGACTTTGTCTCTGATGGTGGAATGACTCAGACCAAGGTCAGAGCATTTTAATTATTTTAAAAAATATTTATTTGCTTGGCTGTGTCAGGTCTTTGTTGTGGCTTTTTTTTTTTTTTTTTTTAATTTGTGGCATGCAAAGTTTTAGTTGTGGCTTGTGAGAACTAGTTACCTGACCAGGGATTGAAACCTGAGTCTCTTGGATTGGGAGGGTGGAGTCTTAGCCACTAGCCTACCAGGGAAGTCCCAGTCAGAGCATTTAAATTCCCCTGTGAAAGTGAAGGTGTTAGTCACTCAGTTCTGTCCAACACTGTCACCCCATGGACTGAAGCCTGCCAGACTCCTCTGTCCATGGGATTCTCCAGGCAAGAATATCTAAATTCTCATCAGTTCAGTTCAGTCGCTCAGTCGTGTCTGACTCTTTGTGACTGCAGCACAAAAGGCTTCCCTGTCCATCACCATCTCCCAGTGCTTGCCCAGACTCATGTCCATTGATTCGGTGATGCCACTCAACTATCTTATCCTCTGTCATCCCCTTCTCCTTTTGCCTTCTATTTATTGGAACATCAAGCTCTTTTTCCCAATGAGTCATCTCTTTGCATCAGGTGGCCAACGTATTGGAGCTTCAGCTTCAGCATCAGTCCCTCCAATGAATATTCAGGGCTGATTTCCTTTAGGATTGACTGGTTTGATCTCCTTGCAGTCCAAGGAACTTTCAAGACTCTTCTCCAACACCACAGTTTAGAGGCATCAGTTCTTTGGTGCTCAACCTTCCTTATGGTGCAGCTCTCACATTCATACATGACTACTGGGAAAACCAGTAGCTTTGACTATATGGACTTTCATTGGCAAAGTGATGTCTCTGCTTTTGAATGCACTGTTTAGGTTTGTCATAGCTTTTCTTCCAAAGAGCAAGTGTCTTTTAATTTCATGGCTTGCAGTCACCATCTGCAGTGACTTTGGAGCCCAAGAAGATAAAATCTGTCACTGTTTCCATTGTTTGTCCATTTATTTGCCATGAAGTGATGGGACCGGATGCCATGATCTTCATTTTTTGAATGTTGAGTTTTAGGCCAGGTTTTTCACTCTCCTCTTTCACCTGCATCAAGAGGCTCTTTAGTTCCTTTTTGCTTTCTGCCATAAGGATGGTGTTCTTAAAATTCTCATAGACATTGCAAAAGTACCTTTGTGGTGGTTGTAGCCACATGCATAATCTTATCATGGAGTATCAGAGCCTGGTTCCACACACCAGTGCATTAAGTCTAGAAACATTCAAAGGCTCTCCCTGGTGGGAGTGGAGGAATTACTTTGTTGTTCCTCTTTGTACTGGTGATACTTTCCCTGTTGACTCTTCTTGTTCAGCTCCCCCATTACTCTGGTACCATTTAAGGCTGGATGGGGATCTTAAACTAAGCATCCTCTTCCAGCACAGCAGTGAGCTTCGGCTGACAACCGTACCCACTGGCCGGAATCTCTCCATTGTTCCATAGGACAACTGCCATGGAAACCCGTTCTCAGCTCTCGATGGATTCTGCACCTTCCCTGCCTTCTACTTATTGGGAACTCATGTCCATTGATTCGGTGATGCCACTCAACTATCTTATCCTCTGTCATCCCCTTCTCCTTTTGCCTTCTATTTATTGGAACATCAAGCTCTTTTTCCCAATGAGTCATCTCTTTGCATCAGGTGGCCAACGTATTGGAGCTTCAGCTTCAGCATCAGTCCCTCCAATGAATATTCAGGGCTGATTTCCTTTAGGATTGACTGGTTTGATCTCCTTGCAGTCCAAGGAACTTTCAAGACTCTTCTCCAACACCACAGTTTAGAGGCATCAGTTCTTTGGTGCTCAACCTTCCTTATGGTGCAGCTCTCACATTCATACATGACTACTGGGAAAACCAGTAGCTTTGACTATATGGACTTTCATTGGCAAAGTGATGTCTCTGCTTTTGAATGCACTGTTTAGGTTTGTCATAGCTTTTCTTCCAAAGAGCAAGTGTCTTTTAATTTCATGGCTTGCAGTCACCATCTGCAGTGACTTTGGAGCCCAAGAAGATAAAATCTGTCACTGTTTCCATTGTTTGTCCATTTATTTGCCATGAAGTGATGGGACCGGATGCCATGATCTTCATTTTTTGAATGTTGAGTTTTAGGCCAGGTTTTTCACTCTCCTCTTTCACCTGCATCAAGAGGCTCTTTAGTTCCTTTTTGCTTTCTGCCATAAGGATGGTGTTCTTAAAATTCTCATAGACATTGCAAAAGTACCTTTGTGGTGGTTGTAGCCACATGCATAATCTTATCATGGAGTATCAGAGCCTGGTTCCACACACCAGTGCATTAAGTCTAGAAACATTCAAAGGCTCTCCCTGGTGGGAGTGGAGGAATTACTTTGTTGTTCCTCTTTGTACTGGTGATACTTTCCCTGTTGACTCTTCTTGTTCAGCTCCCCCATTACTCTGGTACCATTTAAGGCTGGATGGGGATCTTAAACTAAGCATCCTCTTCCAGCACAGCAGTGAGCTTACGGCTGACAACCGTACCCACTGGCCGGAATCTCTCCATTGTTCCATAGGACAACTGCCATGGAAACCCGTTCTCAGCTCTCAAGGATGTGATTATTACCCAGCTGTGTGTCTTTCTTCTCGATCATGACCAGTTGCTGTGTCTCGGAAAAAGAAGATAATGTGTACTTCCTCAGGTTGAAATTTCCGGTCTGCCTTTGTATTACTGTGCTCAGGCTGCTGTAACGAACTCATCACAGACCAGGTGCCTGAAACCATGGAAGTTAGGCTGGAAATCAAAATCCAGGTGTCTCAGGGTTCTGTTCTTCTGAGGCCCATCTCCGGGACTTGCACATGGCTGTCTTCTCCCTGTGCCTTTACATGGTCGTCCCCCCGCATGAGTATATCTTTGTCCTAAGCTCATCTTTGTAGTTCAAGTCAGTAAAGAATCTGCCTGAAATGCAGAAGACCTGGGTTCGATTCCTGGGTCGGGAATATTCCCAGGAGAAGGAAATGGCAATCCACTCCAGTACTCTTGCCTGGAGAATCCTACGGACAGAGGAGCCTAAATACAGTTCATGGGGTCTCAAGAGTCAGACACAACTAACTGACTAAACCATCACCAATCTCATCTTATTAGAAGGACACCAGTCATATCAATTAGGATCCCCCATAGGACCTCATTTTACCTTAATTACCTCTTTAAAGACTGTATCTCCAAGTGCAGTCATATTCTGAGATCCAAGAGGTTAGGAGTTTGATGTTTGAATTGTGGAGGGGCCTCAGTTCCGCCCATAATGGCTGTCGCTTAGGTAGTGACAACAGGGGTCCGCCCAGGTCAGATCCTACACCTGCAGCCTTGCAAAAGTAGTGGTGGTTGTAGCCACATGCATAATCTTATCATGGAGTATCAGAGCCTGGTTCCACACACCAGTGCATTAAGTCTAGAAACATTCAAAGGCTCTCCCTGGTGGGAGTGGAGGAATTACTTTGTTGTTCCTCTTTGTACTGGTGATACTTTCCCTGTTGACTCTTCTTGTTCAGCTCCCCCATTACTCTGGTACCATTTAAGGCTGGATGGGGATCTTAAACTAAGCATCCTCTTCCAGCACAGCAGTGAGCTTACGGCTGACAACCGTACCCACTGGCCGGAATCTCTCCATTGTTCCATAGGACAACTGCCATGGAAACCCGTTCTCAGCTCTCAAGGATGTGATTATTACCCAGCTGTGTGTCTTTCTTCTCGATCATGACCAGTTGCTGTGTCTCGGAAAAAGAAGATAATGTGTACTTCCTCAGGTTGAAATTTCCGGTCTGCCTTTGTATTACTGTGCTCAGGCTGCTGTAACGAACTCATCACAGACCAGGTGCCTGAAACCATGGAAGTTAGGCTGGAAATCAAAATCCAGGTGTCTCAGGGTTCTGTTCTTCTGAGGCCCATCTCCGGGACTTGCACATGGCTGTCTTCTCCCTGTGCCTTTACATGGTCGTCCCCCCGCATGAGTATATCTTTGTCCTAAGCTCATCTTTGTAGTTCAAGTCAGTAAAGAATCTGCCTGAAATGCAGAAGACCTGGGTTCGATTCCTGGGTCGGGAATATTCCCAGGAGAAGGAAATGGCAATCCACTCCAGTACTCTTGCCTGGAGAATCCTACGGACAGAGGAGCCTAAATACAGTTCATGGGGTCTCAAGAGTCAGACACAACTAACTGACTAAACCATCACCAATCTCATCTTATTAGAAGGACACCAGTCATATCAATTAGGATCCCCCATAGGACCTCATTTTACCTTAATTACCTCTTTAAAGACTGTATCTCCAAGTGCAGTCATATTCTGAGATCCAAGAGGTTAGGAGTTTGATGTTTGAATTGTGGAGGGGCCTCAGTTCCGCCCATAATGGCTGTCGCTTAGGTAGTGACAACAGGGGTGCCTGCCCAGGTCAGATCCTACACCTGCAGCTTTCACTATGGTGAGTCACATGACAAGCCCATGGGGTGGCACGTTTCACCACCACAATGCCCTTTCCAAGTTCTTTCAGACACCTAGCACCTGTAAGACTCATGGACCAGGTGGGCCTTGAAGTGTCTGGGTCTGGGCAGCTTGGACCTTATTTCTCTGTGAACATGGATGACTCTCCTGTGTCTGGTGCTCCTGCAGGCTCAGGGAACCTCACACTCCACATCACACTTAGAAACAAGGAGTTTGCCTCCCAGGCTGAGGAGAAGAGGAACAGATGTGTGTCTGGCCGATTCTCCTACCTCCTGGAACCCAGTCAGGGTTGGCTGGTGAGGTGTGACTTCTCACAGGGGAGCCTGAGGAAGAAAAGAGATCCAGGGCAGCTCGTTGCAAAACTCAGCCTGTGAGCCAGGATGGAAATAAGCTGGCACTCGATTCAAATATGATTTCCTCACTAACACTGACTGAGTTAGGCTGTGCTGAAGTGCTATGTGCACGTGGACTCTGAGACCACGCTCAGGTTCTTTGAGAAACAGTGTCCTGATGGATTCAGGATGCCTCCCTAGGGCATAGGGCAGAGGAAGGGTGTGTGCCCATTGCCGCTCCTGCTTCTAAGCATGGCACCTCTGTGCACAGAGCAGGCCACCCTGGCCAGACATCACTTTCCAGAGACCTCTGGCAAACAGCTGTTCCTGGGAGCGAGAGGAGCCATCTTTGAGTGGGTTCCTGGACAAAGGATCATCTCAAGGTCCAGATGGTAAATGAGAGATGAGAACCAGTGTTCTTTGGAGCTTGTGAAAAACTTGTGGATCTGAAGACGCTTTCTCAGCCCTATGCTTTTGAATTCTCTCTGAGTAGTGACCACAGGGCAGTTACAATACGTCATCTATCACGATCTATGAAGTGGGCCACATATCAGTGTCACAGACTGTATCTCCAAGTGCAGTCATATTCTGAGATCCAAGAGGTTAGGAGTTTGATGTTTGAATTGTGGAGGGGCCTCAGTTCCGCCCATAATGGCTGTCGCTTAGGTAGTGACAACAGGGGTGCCTGCCCAGGTCAGATCCTACACCTGCAGCTTTCACTATGGTGAGTCACATGACAAGCCCATGGGGTGGCACGTTTCACCACCACAATGCCCTTTCCAAGTTCTTTCAGACACCTAGCACCTGTAAGACTCATGGACCAGGTGGGCCTTGAAGTGTCTGGGTCTGGGCAGCTTGGACCTTATTTCTCTGTGAACATGGATGACTCTCCTGTGTCTGGTGCTCCTGCAGGCTCAGGGAACCTCACACTCCACATCACACTTAGAAACAAGGAGTTTGCCTCCCAGGCTGAGGAGAAGAGGAACAGATGTGTGTCTGGCCGATTCTCCTACCTCCTGGAACCCAGTCAGGGTTGGCTGGTGAGGTGTGACTTCTCACAGGGGAGCCTGAGGAAGAAAAGAGATCCAGGGCAGCTCGTTGCAAAACTCAGCCTGTGAGCCAGGATGGAAATAAGCTGGCACTCGATTCAAATATGATTTCCTCACTAACACTGACTGAGTTAGGCTGTGCTGAAGTGCTATGTGCACGTGGACTCTGAGACCACGCTCAGGTTCTTTGAGAAACAGTGTCCTGATGGATTCAGGATGCCTCCCTAGGGCATAGGGCAGAGGAAGGGTGTGTGCCCATTGCCGCTCCTGCTTCTAAGCATGGCACCTCTGTGCACAGAGCAGGCCACCCTGGCCAGACATCACTTTCCAGAGACCTCTGGCAAACAGCTGTTCCTGGGAGCGAGAGGGAGCCATCTTTGAGTGGGTTCCTGGACAAAGGATCATCTCAAGGTCCAGATGGTAAATGAGAGATGAGAACCAGTGTTCTTTGGAGCTTGTGAAAAACTTGTGGATCTGAAGACGCTTTCTCAGCCCTATGCTTTTGAATTCTCTCTGAGTAGTGACCACAGGGCAGTTACAATACGTCATCTATCACGATCTATGAAGTGGGCCACATATCAGTGTCACAGAGCTCTTAACCCCAGCAAGAAACTTCACATCTGTGGCCTCATGTAGGGGAGTTCTCAAAATATTATACAGATATTATACAAATATTATACACAATATTATGATGTTGGGTGAGGGGAGACTGACACAGATATTCTCATTGTGTTTCATGACTTGGGGTCCTACAGTGGAGAACAGCCACCTTTTCTCTGGAGTCATTCTAGAAGCACCAATATTAGGGGTGGTGAGCCTGAGGTACATACCACCAGATGCTCTCAGCAGACATCATTTGTCCATCAAGACACACTCGATGGTCTTGCTGATCTGTGCTCACCATTCCTCCTCAAGCCTGGCTCCAGGTGCCCCTAGGGGAAGCCTTGCTCAGCTCGTCCCCTTCCCCACTCTCCATCCCCACCTGTAACACACTGGAGTTGCTTTAGTTTCTAAGACTCTTTCAGATCTAATTGTCTCCGGTTTCTACACCCTTCAGATCTCATCCTGTAGATCGACAGCTTCCTGTCTCTGTGACTGTCTTGGCTGTCAGGCTCCGTGCATTGAAGTGTGAAATACAGTGTACCTCACTCCTTCTGGATATGCTGATTTGTCTTTCATAATGCTCCAGACAGGATCAGAGCTGCAATTCACCTTCGGATCTGCTGATAAAGCACACGCATGTTGAGCGAATACAAATATGGATGAGCGTATTAGTTATCTAGCACCATGTAAGAAATTACCCCCCGGACTTCGTGACTTAAAACAACCACCATTTATCACCTCATGGATTCTGTGGGTCACGGATTGTGCAGTGGTTTCACAGGAGTTCTGCTGGAAGACCTCTCACTGATTGCAATCAAGATGTCAACCAGGGATGCAGTCTTTTTGAAGCTTTGCTTGGCAGGAGCCATTTCTAAACTCATACAGGAGGCTGGTTGGACAAGAGCCTCAGGTCTTCATGGGCTGTTGGGTGGAGACATTAGTCCCTTGATTCGTGGTCTCCTCCTCCAAAGGGCAGCTCACAGGATACCAACTTCCGTTACTGAGAGAGGACACTCGAGACAGAAGTGCCAATTTTTGTAACCTAACCTTGGATAGGCTTCCCTTGTAGCTCAGCTGGTAGAGTCCACCTGCAATGCAGGAGAGCTTGGTTCAATTCCTCCGTCAGGAAAATCCTCTGGAGAAAGGGATATGCTACCCCTTCCAGTATTCTTGGGCTTCCCTGGTTGCTAAGATGGTTAAGATTCCACCTGCAATGCAGGAGACCTGGGCTCGATCCTTAGATTGGGAAGATCCCCTGGAGGAGGGCATGGCAACCCACTCCAATATTCTTGCCTGGAGAACTCCATGGATGGAGGAACCTGGTGGGCTATAGTCCATGGGGTTGCAAAAAGCTGGACACCCCTGAGAAACTAAGCACAACCATGGATGTGACATCTCATTGTCTCTGCTTTATTCCTCTCATTAGAAGCAAGTCAGTAAGTTCAGCCCACAGTCAAGTAAAGGGGATTCCATAGGGTTGTGAATACCAGGAGGAATGGGTCACTGGGGATCATCTTGGAGGTTGCCTATGACACTTAGAGTAAATGATGATGTCTTTAATAATATTACAAATGTTAAGTAAGTGCTGAATGCCAGGTACCATAACTGGGGACATATGACTTTTAAAGTTTATTCCTCGCTATAACTCAAGCAGGGGAAATACCACCATCCCCATTTCACAGATGAGGAAATAGAGGCTTCCAGAGGATTGGCAACTTGCCTCAGGCTGCCTGACTCTGAAGCCCAGACTTTTAACCGTGAGGCCCCATTACTTTTGAACAACGAGTTTCCTTAAACACTGACAAGACCTTTAGAAGTGAAGCGCACCCTATGAGGGAGCACAAGAATAGACATGGGCTGGAGACTGAGATAGAATCTGTGCTCACTGATTGCAATCAAGATGTCAACCAGGGATGCAGTCTTTTGAAGCTTTGCTTGGCAGGAGCCATTTCTAAACTCATACAGGAGGCTGGTTGGACAAGAGCCTCAGGTCTTCATGGGCTGTTGGGTGGAGACATTAGTCCCTTGATTCGTGGTCTCCTCCTCCAAAGGGCAGCTCACAGGATACCAACTTCCGTTACTGAGAGAGGACACTCGAGACAGAAGTGCCAATTTTTGTAACCTAACCTTGGATAGGCTTCCCTTGTAGCTCAGCTGGTAGAGTCCACCTGCAATGCAGGAGAGCTTGGTTCAATTCCTCCGTCAGGAAAATCCTCTGGAGAAAGGGATATGCTACCCCTTCCAGTATTCTTGGGCTTCCCTGGTTGCTAAGATGGTTAAGATTCCACCTGCAATGCAGGAGACCTGGGCTCGATCCTTAGATTGGGAAGATCCCCTGGAGGAGGGCATGGCAACCCACTCCAATATTCTTGCCTGGAGAACTCCATGGATGGAGGAACCTGGTGGGCTATAGTCCATGGGGTTGCAAAAAGCTGGACACCCCTGAGAAACTAAGCACAACCATGGATGTGACATCTCATTGTCTCTGCTTTATTCCTCTCATTAGAAGCAAGTCAGTAAGTTCAGCCCACAGTCAAGTAAAGGGGATTCCATAGGGTTGTGAATACCAGGAGGAATGGGTCACTGGGGATCATCTTGGAGGTTGCCTATGACACTTAGAGTAAATGATGATGTCTTTAATAATATTACAAATGTTAAGTAAGTGCTGAATGCCAGGTACCATAACTGGGGACATATGACTTTTAAAGTTTATTCCTCGCTATAACTCAAGCAGGGAAGTACCACCATCCCCATTTCACAGATGAGGAAATAGAGGCTTCCAGAGGATTGGCAACTTGCCTCAGGCTGCCTGACTCTGAAGCCCAGACTTTTAACCGTGAGGCCCCATTACTTTTGAACAACGAGTTTCCTTAAACACTGACAAGACCTTTAGAAGTGAACGCGCACCCTATGAGGGAGCACAAGAATAGACATGGGCTGGAGACTGAGATAGAATCTGTGCTGAGGCCCCTTCTCTGCCACTTAACACCATGCCCTGAAGGATGCTATTATCCTCTTGGACCTCATTGTCTCCATCTGCAAATTGGAGACGATCATGGTTCTCCTGGTGTAGGATTTGTGTGAGAATTGAACTAGGCAGCCTGGGTAGAACACCCCGCTGCTAGCAGGAATTCAGTACGAGCTCGTTTCCCTTCTCCCTGCTTCCCAATAATTTATTCTAATTTTGACAATCCTTTTCTCTCCCCTGAAGCATTTCCTCTAGGAACCACTTTATTCCAGTCATTCTTTAAAGTAATACCACTTAAAACCCTATAAAAATGCTCTCCAACTCAGACTGCCTCCCGACTAGGAAGTCTCCGTGGCAGAGACTTGACTGCAGGGCTGTCCCAGTGATGGAGGCTAACTTCTGAGGTCCATCCAGGGTCATCTGGTTCCTGAAGCTGCCCACGCGGGAGAGACCATTTGGAGGGAGAGACAAGGGGACTCCATGAAGCTTCTCGTTCTCCATCTGACCTCCAAGGTGGATGTCTTCTCTTCTGAGCAAGAGTAGAGGAGCCAAGGGGACCATTGAGAACCTGTGTTCTGGCAGACATCAGTATTCAACTGCATCTCTGTTGGGAGTGAATGGTTTTAAGTGTGTACTCCCTGGCTTGGGCAGACAGGAAAGCGGGAGGAAAGGAGGTTTGGGCAGATGGCAGCAGGGGTGTGGAAGGTCAGCTGCCAGTCAGCTGTCAGGTCTCCTTGATTTGGAGGAAGCAACGCTCTGCTCAGAGAAGGACCTGGCATGCCTCTTTCTTCCCTGGTTACCTTCACCAGCCGGTCAGTGCTCTTGCTCTCTCTCTGTCTCTGTCTTTGTCTCTCCGAGATTGTGAGTCCACCTCTCGTTTTACGTGGATCAGTCCCAGGAGATAGAGAAGATGTTGGCCAAGACTCACGCCTTTCTTATTTCTGAGTATGACGCAAGCATTGGTAAGACTCAGATATTTTTTTTCCTTTCATCTTAAGGTTTTCTTTAATGGCTTCCAGGAATTCAAGAATAAAATCTGAGACTGCTTTACTCGGCTTAACAGACCCGGCAAAGTCACAACTCCCTTGATCTTATCAGCGTCATCTCTTGCCTCTTGCTCTGTATCCTCAAACACACGCTCTTCAGTGGAGATTCAGACTTCTCCCAAAGACCCGAAGGCCTTTGCTCAAGAGTCTTCTTCTTCCAAGAACACTTTCTCCCAAGTTTTCCCTAACCCTTTAATGTGAGAATTCCTACACCCCATTCAGGGCTTAGCTTCAGTGTCACTTCCTCAAGGAAGCCTTCCTGGCTTCCTCGAGCAGGTGAGGTTCCACTCACAGTCTATCAAAGCTCCCTGTGTTTTTCCTCCACTATCACTATACCTATGGCTGTAATGATCTGTCTAGTGGAGCTGCCCTGCTGGACCGGAGGCTCCCTGAGCATGGGGATACAGACCAACTTGTTCAGTGGCTTGAGTTCCCAGCGTAGGGTCTGGGAAGGAGAAGATGCTAACTTATTTATGTATTTAAATGCGTGAGGGAAGGGAATGGTGTAGATAAATGGAGAGGAGGGAGCCTTAGATGGTATGAGAGCCCTAGACTTTGGCTGCATGGCTCTGTGACTCTGGATTACTGGGGACTGCCTAAGGATGAGGTCAGCTTGGGCCCTTTTCTCTTCTCCAGGAACTCAGTTCTGGAAGGACTGAGCCAGGTCCCTATCCTGGGAGGTCCAGAGGCCATATTCTGGGGAAATGGAGGCACTAGAGCCTATAGCACCATGCCTGGGATTCTTCTGTGTGCTTGAGACAATGGTGCACGGAGTCTAAGGAGCAAAACAGAGAAAAACAGTTGTGTTTTCCAAGATGCTGGAACTCACGTCTACCTTCCACGGAAGGTAAGCTTGGCCACACCCCTCCTTGTCCTTAGTGTGCTACACCTTTGATATGCATTGCCTCCTTGGAGCGCTGATAGTGTTTGTGATGATCGTGGAAGAGGTCAGTGTGGATGCGAATGATGATCGTGGAAGACGCTGGTGATAGGATAACAGAGGATGAAAGCGATGACATGGTGGTGACATGAGGCTGAAACGCAAGGGCTGCCTGACTCGTCAGTGCCCCACCAGGTGCCTCAAACACATTGTCTCATTTGGTCCTCTCAAGGACATCTTCTGGAAGGCTCCATTTCTGTTGTTATTTGCATTTCCATAAATGAGGATGCCACAGTACAGCGGGGTCACCTAACTCACCTGACGTCACGCTGCTGCTCCCCAGTGCGCAGTCCCTTTATCCTCAAACACACGCTCTTCAGTGGAGATTCAACTGAGAAGCCTTCCTGGCCTAACCCTTTAATGTGAGAATTCCTACACCCCATTCAGGGCTTAGCTTCAGTGTCACTTCCTCAAGGAAGCCTTCCTGGCTTCCTCGAGCAGGTGAGGTTCCACTCACAGTCTATCAAAGCTCCCTGTGTTTTTCCTCCACTATCACTATACCTATGGCTGTAATGATCTGTCTAGTGGAGCTGCCCTGCTGGACCGGAGGCTCCCTGAGCATGGGGATACAGACCAACTTGTTCAGTGGCTTGAGTTCCCAGCGTAGGGTCTGGGAAGGAGAAGATGCTAACTTATTTATGTATTTAAATGCGTGAGGGAAGGGAATGGTGTAGATAAATGGAGAGGAGGGAGCCTTAGATGGTATGAGAGCCCTAGACTTTGGCTGCATGGCTCTGTGACTCTGGATTACTGGGGACTGCCTAAGGATGAGGTCAGCTTGGGCCCTTTTCTCTTCTCCAGGAACTCAGTTCTGGAAGGACTGAGCCAGGTCCCTATCCTGGGAGGTCCAGAGGCCATATTCTGGGGAAATGGAGGCACTAGAGCCTATAGCACCATGCCTGGGATTCTTCTGTGTGCTTGAGACAATGGTGCACGGAGTCTAAGGAGCAAAACAGAGAAAAACAGTTGTGTTTTCCAAGATGCTGGAACTCACGTCTACCTTCCACGGAAGGTAAGCTTGGCCACACCCCTCCTTGTCCTTAGTGTGCTACACCTTTGATATGCATTGCCTCCTTGGAGCGCTGATAGTGTTTGTGATGATCGTGGAAGAGGTCAGTGTGGATGCGAATGATGATCGTGGAAGACGCTGGTGATAGGATAACAGAGGATGAAAGCGATGACATGGTGGTGACATGAGGCTGAAACGCAAGGGCTGCCTGACTCGTCAGTGCCCCACCAGGTGCCTCAAACACATTGTCTCATTTGGTCCTCTCAAGGACATCTTCTGGAAGGCTCCATTTCTGTTGTTATTTGCATTTCCATAAATGAGGATGCCACAGTACAGCGGGGTCACCTAACTCACCTGACGTCACGCTGCTGGCGCGTGGCAGAGGCAGGCCCCGTCTCCAGCTCTGACTGATGCTGCAGTTCTGGGGACAGAGGAGGGAGAAGGTTGTGGCAGTTTCTGTACATTAGGAGTCCCAGGTCACTGATAGCCTCACGCAGGTTTATTTTCTGGCCTTCTGTCCTCTCCCTTGACTGTGCTCAGTTCTGCACTGAAGGTGAAGAGTCAGGAGCCATGAGATGAGTTGAGAGTTGTTAGCTTTCTTGGGAAGAGAATAGAGGACGGGAAGTGGGCATAAACATCCTCAGTGTCCAGGGCTCGCCCCCTGAGGGCTGGGGTGAGACTCTGGCCTAAGTTCTAATACAGCCAGGTGGGTAACAAGCAGGTGATGAAACTAGACAGACTTGGATTCAAATCCAACTTTTTGTTCTAACTGGCTGTGTGACCTTGGGCAAGAGGATAACCTTGTCTTTCCTTATCTTAAGACTCAATTTCAGTATTTGTGAAATGGGCACTGGTGCCTATCCACAGCGCTCAACTGTGAGATGGTATTATTATCTTTCGTGGTGTTATTGTTTCATGAGCTCCAAGCCCCCAAGAAGTGGGGGCATCAGTAACCCCCAAGCTCTACTATGTGCCAGATGCCTGCCAGTGATTGCACTGAGCACTCATGTAAATCTTATAAGATGGGTGACTTCACCGGGAAATGGACGGCCCTCGGAGAGGTCAAGTAGCTATTTCAGGGCCATGCAGTTAATTAGGTACCAGAGCTGCGATGTGGAGCTCAGAGGGCTCCCAAGCCGGCATCTTCCCTCCCTCAGACCCGGGCATTCCAGGTAGCTGCCAACCTTCTTGGCACCATAAGTGCTGAATCCTAGGACGTCTCAAAGCCCAGAGCATCTGGAAGGAGGTCAGCCGCAGGCCTGGGTTACTGTTTCCAACTGCTGTCCATTGGTACTGATCAAGGCCAGGGTGACCTCAGCCATCATCTCTCTCGGAGCAGAAGTTCGTGAGCTGCGGTCACTGACTGGCATGAAATTCGTCCTCAGCTTCCCCAGGAGTGGGGTCTGGATGGCCCAAGGAGATGAATTCCTGCTGCTCTTCTGTGGCCACTCTCGGTACTGGTGTCCAGTTACGATTGGTAGAAGGCGTGCATGCGTGCGTGCTAAGTTGCTTCAGTCGTGTCCGCCTCTGTGTGATGCTATACCAGGTTCCTCTGACCATAAGATTCTCCAGGCAAAAATACTAGAGTACCTAGCTATTTCCTTCTCCAGTGGATCTTCCCAAACCAGGGATGGAACCCGCGTCTCTTAGGTGTTTTGCCTTTTGCACTGGCAGGCAGGTTCTTTACCACTGGCGCTACCAGTCACATTCTGAATTAGACACTACAACCCCACGAGGTTTCACACCAGGTTTTCCCTCCTCCTTTCACGGAACTGGAATAGGAGGTAAAGTGGTTTGTTCAAGGTCGCCCGACTGGCATGGCTTGCACCCAGCTCGGCCTGAGTCTTGACCACAGTGCGTGGCTTCAGGGAGGAGAGAGGAGGAAGGCCTGGGAACCGAGCAATGCTGTCCCGAGCTCTCTTTTGGTTAGTATTGCTTTAGGAGGCTGAGAACTTTTGAGAACAGAATTTCTAACCCCTGGCAACGAGGTGAAATGGGCACTGGTGCCTATCCACAGCGCTCAACTGTGAGATGGTATTATTATCTTTCGTGGTGTTATTGTTTCATGAGCTCCAAGCCCCCAAGAAGTGGGGGCATCAGTAACCCCCAAGCTCTACTATGTGCCAGATGCCTGCCAGTGATTGCACTGAGCACTCATGTAAATCTTATAAGATGGGTGACTTCACCGGGAAATGGACGGCCCTCGGAGAGGTCAAGTAGCTATTTCAGGGCCATGCAGTTAATTAGGTACCAGAGCTGCGATGTGGAGCTCAGAGGGCTCCCAAGCCGGCATCTTCCCTCCCTCAGACCCGGGCATTCCAGGTAGCTGCCAACCTTCTTGGCACCATAAGTGCTGAATCCTAGGACGTCTCAAAGCCCAGAGCATCTGGAAGGAGGTCAGCCGCAGGCCTGGGTTACTGTTTCCAACTGCTGTCCATTGGTACTGATCAAGGCCAGGGTGACCTCAGCCATCATCTCTCTCGGAGCAGAAGTTCGTGAGCTGCGGTCACTGACTGGCATGAAATTCGTCCTCAGCTTCCCCAGGAGTGGGGTCTGGATGGCCCAAGGAGATGAATTCCTGCTGCTCTTCTGTGGCCACTCTCGGTACTGGTGTCCAGTTACGATTGGTAGAAGGCGTGCATGCGTGCGTGCTAAGTTGCTTCAGTCGTGTCCGCCTCTGTGTGATGCTATACCAGGTTCCTCTGACCATAAGATTCTCCAGGCAAAAATACTAGAGTACCTAGCTATTTCCTTCTCCAGTGGATCTTCCCAAACCAGGGATGGAACCCGCGTCTCTTAGGTGTTTTGCCTTTTGCACTGGCAGGCAGGTTCTTTACCACTGGCGCTACCAGTCACATTCTGAATTAGACACTACAACCCCACGAGGTTTCACACCAGGTTTTCCCTCCTCCTTTCACGGAACTGGAATAGGAGGTAAAGTGGTTTGTTCAAGGTCGCCCGACTGGCATGGCTTGCACCCAGCTCGGCCTGAGTCTTGACCACAGTGCGTGGCTTCAGGGAGGAGAGAGGAGGAAGGCCTGGGAACCGAGCAATGCTGTCCCGAGCTCTCTTTTGGTTAGTATTGCTTTAGGAGGCTGAGAACTTTTGAGAACAGAATTTCTAACCTGCCGTGGGTACTAAGCTGAGGGCAGTAGGAGGTGAGGCCATGCCACTGGCTCCTCAGGCCACTCCTGCCTAGAAACTCTGAGCATCTGCTGCCTTGCAGGAAGCTCTGAAACTTCAAGGAGGCTTAGCCAGCCTGATTCCCGGCAGGAGCCGGGAGAACAGAGTTCATGAGGCATCTGCGCCCCCTGCAGGCCATGGGCTGGCAATACATCTGCCTCTGCACGGCAGGTGTTTTGTTCTTAACAAATTTTTAAGAAAATTTTTAATGGAAATATAATAATATACCTGGGCTTTTCTGGTAGCTCATACAGTAGAGAATCTGCCTGCATTTCCAGAGACCCGGGTTAAATCCCTGGGTCAGGACGATCCCTTGGAGAAGGGCATGGCACCCCACTCCACTATTCTTGACTGCAGAGTCCCACGGCCAGAGGAGCCTGTCGGGCTACAGTCCACAGGGTCGCAGAGAGTCAGACACGACTGAGTAACTAACACTTTCGAACTTTTACTTTCATAATATGCCTATAGAGAGACAACCAATCTCGAGTACAGCTTGACAAGTTATCACAGAAAGAATATACCTGGGACATCATTACCCAGGGCCACCCTCCCTCCAGCGCTGACTCTTCCCAGCACTGACCTCTGTAGCTAATTTTATATTTCAGCTTCATATCAATGGAGTCACACAGTGTGCTTTTTTTTTGTCTGCTTCTTTTGTCCACAAGGAATGCAAATATATGTTCACCAAATGGTGTGTATAGGAATGTTTACGGCCAACACTATTCACAGAAACCCCAAATCATCAACAGCAAGTGCAGAAAAGATCCGTACTATATTTATACAATTGAGCTTTAACAGCAATGACAGCAAATTAATGACTGCTATGCTCAATTATTCTAATGACTCCTCACTGAGCATTGCTTTGTGTTCACGTGCCTCTTAAAACTCAACATTCCAGTCTTGACCACAGTGCGTGGCTTCAGGGAGGAGAGAGGAGGAAGGCCTGGGAACCGAGCAATGCTGTCCCGAGCTCTCTTTTGGTTAGTATTGCTTTAGGAGGCTGAGAACTTTTGAGAACAGAATTTCTAACCTGCCGTGGGTACTAAGCTGAGGGCAGTAGGAGGTGAGGCCATGCCACTGGCTCCTCAGGCCACTCCTGCCTAGAAACTCTGAGCATCTGCTGCCTTGCAGGAAGCTCTGAAACTTCAAGGAGGCTTAGCCAGCCTGATTCCCGGCAGGAGCCGGGAGAACAGAGTTCATGAGGCATCTGCGCCCCCTGCAGGCCATGGGCTGGCAATACATCTGCCTCTGCACGGCAGGTGTTTTGTTCTTAACAAATTTTTAAGAAAATTTTTAATGGAAATATAATAATATACCTGGGCTTTTCTGGTAGCTCATACAGTAGAGAATCTGCCTGCATTTCCAGAGACCCGGGTTAAATCCCTGGGTCAGGACGATCCCTTGGAGAAGGGCATGGCACCCCACTCCACTATTCTTGACTGCAGAGTCCCACGGCCAGAGGAGCCTGGCGGGCTACAGTCCACGGGGTCGCAGAGAGTCAGACACGACTGAGTAACTAACACTTTCGAACTTTTACTTTCATAATATGCCTATAGAGAGACAACCAATCTCGAGTACAGCTTGACAAGTTATCACAGAAAGAATATACCTGGGACATCATTACCCAGGGCCACCCTCCCTCCAGCGCTGACTCTTCCCAGCACTGACCTCTGTAGCTAATTTTATATTTCAGCTTCATATCAATGGAGTCACACAGTGTGCTTTTTTTTTGTCTGCTTCTTTTGTCCACAAGGAATGCAAATATATGTTCACCAAATGGTGTGTATAGGAATGTTTACGGCCAACACTATTCACAGAAACCCCAAATCATCAACAGCAAGTGCAGAAAAGATCCGTACTATATTTATACAATTGAGCTTTAACAGCAATGACAGCAAATTAATGACTGCTATGCTCAATTATTCTAATGACTCCTCACTGAGCATTGCTTTGTGTTCACGTGCCTCTTAAAACTCAACATTCCAAAAACTAAGATCATGGCATTCTGTGTCATCACTTCATGACAAAAAGACAGTGAAAAATTGGAAACGGTGACAAATTGTATTTTCTTGGGCCCCCAAATTACTGTGGATGGTAACTGCAGCCATGAAATTAAAAGTTGCTAGCTCCTCAGAAGAAAGGCTATAACAAACCTAGATGTGTATTAGAAAGCAGAGACATCACTTTGCAGACAAAGGTCTGTATAGTGAAAACTATGAGTTTTCCAGTAGTCATGTATGGTTGTGAGAGCTGGATCATAAAGAAGGCTGAGCACTGAAGAATTGATACTTTTGAATTTCGGTGCTGGAGAAGACTTTTGAGAGTCCCTTGGATAGCAAGGAGATTAAGCCAGTTGATCCTAAAGAAAATCAACCTTGAATGTTCTTTGGAAGGACAGTTGCTGAAGCTGAAACTCCAGTATTTTGACCACCTGATGTGAAGAGCCAACTCACTGGAAAAGCTCCTGATGTTGCAAAAGATTGAAGGCAGGAGGAGAAGGGGATGGCAGAGGATGAGATGGTTGGATAGCACCACTGAGTCAATGGACGTGAGTTTGGGCAAACTCCAGGAGATAGTGAAGAACAGGTGATCCTGGTGTGCTGCAGTCTATGGGACTGCAGAGTCAGATACAACTTAGTAACTGAACAACAAGAAGTGCCCTCAGATCTGCCCTGGGAGCTGTCTCATCAGGGAACCTTGGGCGGCAGGGGCTGGGGGTAGGGGCACCCTGGCTCATTCTCTGATTTCCTCTGCTGAGGAATGCAGGAGTCCAGCCCCAGGGCATTTCTTGCAGCCCGGGAGTTGTTCTCAAGCCTAGACTTTTTTGTCTGCTTCTTTTGTCCACAAGGAATGCAAATATATGTTCACCAAATGGTGTGTATAGGAATGTTTACGGCCAACACTATTCACAGAAACCCCAAATCATCAACAGCAAGTGCAGAAAAGATCCGTACTATATTTATACAATTGAGCTTTAACAGCAATGACAGCAAATTAATGACTGCTATGCTCAATTATTCTAATGACTCCTCACTGAGCATTGCTTTGTGTTCACGTGCCTCTTAAAACTCAACATTCCAAAAACTAAGATCATGGCATTCTGTGTCATCACTTCATGACAAAAAGACAGTGAAAAATTGGAAACGGTGACAAATTGTATTTTCTTGGGCCCCCAAATTACTGTGGATGGTAACTGCAGCCATGAAATTAAAAGTTGCTAGCTCCTCAGAAGAAAGGCTATAACAAACCTAGATGTGTATTAGAAAGCAGAGACATCACTTTGCAGACAAAGGTCTGTATAGTGAAAACTATGAGTTTTCCAGTAGTCATGTATGGTTGTGAGAGCTGGATCATAAAGAAGGCTGAGCACTGAAGAATTGATACTTTTGAATTTCGGTGCTGGAGAAGACTTTTGAGAGTCCCTTGGATAGCAAGGAGATTAAGCCAGTTGATCCTAAAGAAAATCAACCTTGAATGTTCTTTGGAAGGACAGTTGCTGAAGCTGAAACTCCAGTATTTTGACCACCTGATGTGAAGAGCCAACTCACTGGAAAAGCTCCTGATGTTGCAAAAGATTGAAGGCAGGAGGAGAAGGGGATGGCAGAGGATGAGATGGTTGGATAGCACCACTGAGTCAATGGACGTGAGTTTGGGCAAACTCCAGGAGATAGTGAAGAACAGGTGATCCTGGTGTGCTGCAGTCTATGGGACTGCAGAGTCAGATACAACTTAGTAACTGAACAACAAGAAGTGCCCCTCAGATCTGCCCTGGGAGCTGTCTCATCAGGGAACCTTGGGCGGCAGGGGCTGGGGGTAGGGGCACCCTGGCTCATTCTCTGATTTCCTCTGCTGAGGAATGCAGGAGTCCAGCCCCCAGGGCATTTCTTGCACTTTAAGCATCCGGTAGTTGTTCTCAAGCCTAGATGCAAATCAGAGTCTCCCTTGGAGGGAGCTGGTGAAGGACAGGGAAGCCTGGCTGGTGTGCCGCAGTCCATGGGGTCGTAAAGAGTCAGACCTGACTGAGCAACTGCATTGATTGACAGAGCTTTAGAAAACAAAGGGAGGACACGAGACACAAACCGTCAGAGATTCTGGTGTAACTGGTCTGAGTTGGCATGCTGTTGTTGCTGTTGTTATTTTTTAAGCTTCCCTGTTGATTCTTTTCTGTGGCTGGAGTTCGGCCTTGAAAGTGTGGTCTTGGATGAGCAGCACTGCATCCCCTGGCAGCTGGCTCGAATTGCAGATTCCTGATTCCATCCCAGACCTGCTGACTCTGGCACTCTGAGTGTGGGGCGTGGAGTCTGTTTCAGGGAGCCCTCCATGGCAGGGGGCTGCACTGTCAAGTGGAAGACCCCCTGCAGGACCTCCTCCTCTCTTCAGAGACAGACGGTTTGGGGAGCCTGCCAGGCTCCTCTGTTCATGGGATTCTCCAGGCAAGGATACCGGAGTGGGTTGCCATTTATGTCTCCAGGGGATCTTCCTAGATCAGGGATTGAACCCAGGTCTTCTCTAGTTCTAATGAAACCTTTTATGTGCATTTAGTCACTGCCCATTCCCTCAGTTCTTCTCACCTGCCGAGCCCCTTGCTACTTGCTCAGTGCTGACTGCATGGAGTCTAGCCGGGAGTGCCGGTTGCCATATGTCTCCATTGATCCTAAAAAAAGGAAATGAAATGTGAAATAGGCCACGGCAGGAGAAGGGGATGGCAGAGGATGAGATGGTTGGATAGCACCACTGAGTCAATGGACGTGAGTTTGGGCAAACTCCAGGAGATAGTGAAGAACAGGTGATCCTGGTGTGCTGCAGTCTATGGGACTGCAGAGTCAGATACAACTTAGTAACTGAACAACAAGAAGTGCCCTCAGATCTGCCCTGGGAGCTGTCTCATCAGGGAACCTTGGGCGGCAGGGGCTGGGGGTAGGGGCACCCTGGCTCATTCTCTGATTTCCTCTGCTGAGGAATGCAGGAGTCCAGCCCCAGGGCATTTCTTGCACTTTAAGCATCCGGTAGTTGTTCTCAAGCCTAGATGCAAATCAGAGTCTCCCTTGGGGGGAGCTGGTGAAGGACAGGGAAGCCTGGCTGGTGTGCCGCAGTCCATGGGGTCGTAAAGAGTCAGACCTGACTGAGCAACTGCATTGATTGACAGAGCTTTAGAAAACAAAGGGAGGACACGAGACACAAACCGTCAGAGATTCTGGTGTAACTGGTCTGAGTTGGCATGCTGTTGTTGCTGTTGTTATTTTTTAAGCTTCCCTGTTGATTCTTTTCTGTGGCTGGAGTTCGGCCTTGAAAGTGTGGTCTTGGATGAGCAGCACTGCATCCCCTGGCAGCTGGCTCGAATTGCAGATTCCTGATTCCATCCCAGACCTGCTGACTCTGGCACTCTGAGTGTGGGGCGTGGAGTCTGTTTCAGGGAGCCCTCCATGGCAGGGGGCTGCACTGTCAAGTGGAAGACCCCCTGCAGGACCTCCTCCTCTCTTCAGAGACAGACGGTTTGGGGAGCCTGCCAGGCTCCTCTGTTCATGGGATTCTCCAGGCAAGGATACCGGAGTGGGTTGCCATTTATGTCTCCAGGGGATCTTCCTAGATCAGGGATTGAACCCAGGTCTTCTCTAGTTCTAATGAAACCTTTTATGTGCATTTAGTCACTGCCCATTCCCTCAGTTCTTCTCACCTGCCGAGCCCCTTGCTACTTGCTCAGTGCTGACTGCATGGAGTCTGCAGTCCAATGAGGGAAGAGGAACTGCCCTGTTAAAACACAACTGTAATAAAACCATAGTGCAGAAAGCTCATTGCTCAGTGGGAGTGGGAAGCACCACTTCTCTGAAGGATGTAATCTTAGCTGAGACCTGAGATGAAGGTGACTTAACTGAGTAGACAGGGAACAAAGAACATTTTCAGCAGAGGGAGTATGAGTGTGTGCAAAGGTCCTGTGGTCAGAGGTCTAATGGGTGAGCCATTGGATGAAATGGTATTTACTTTCTCCACTAAACCATCAAGTGAGGTAGGGCTTGACTCTCTTCTTCTGGATATTCAAGCAGTAATCTTTAGGTGAGGAGAAAGCTGATCTTGATTTTCTCCGTATTCACAATGGGAATCTATTCAATTCTTTCAACCTAGAGCCCAGGTAGGGATTGGCAAACTATGGCGGTTGTTGTTCAGTCACGCAATCATGCCCAATTCTTTGTGACCCTGTGGACTTCTGCAAACTATGGCCTAGAGGCCAGATCTGGGCAACTACTTGTTATTGTTGCTGTTGCTGTTCAGTTGCTAAGTCATGTCCAACTCTTTGTGACTCCATGGACTGCAGCACCCCAGGCTCTCCTTTCCTTTACTGTCTCCCAGGGTTTGCTCAAACTCGTCCATTGAATTGGTGATGCCATCCAACCATCTCATCCTCTGTTGCCCCCTTCTCCTCCTGCTCTCAATTTTTCAAAGCATCAAGGTCTTTTCCAGTGAGTCAGCTCTTTGCATTGGGTAAATAAGGTTTTATCAAACTATAGTCATACCTATTCGTTTATATATCATGCATGGCTGCTTTCATGGTATAATTGAAGTGTTCCTGCCAGGCTCCTTTTTAGACAGACTTGCCTCCTGTTCATGGGATTCTCCAGGCAAGGATACCGGAGTGGGTTGCCATTTATGTCTCCAGGGGATCTTCCTAGATCAGGGATTGAACCCAGGTCTTCTCTAGTTCTAATGAAACCTTTTATGTGCATTTAGTCACTGCCCATTCCCTCAGTTCTTCTCACCTGCCGAGCCCCTTGCTACTTGCTCAGTGCTGACTGCATGGAGTCTGCAGTCCAATGAGGGAAGAGGAACTGCCCTGTTAAAACACAACTGTAATAAAACCATAGTGCAGAAAGCTCATTGCTCAGTGGGAGTGGGAAGCACCACTTCTCTGAAGGATGTAATCTTAGCTGAGACCTGAGATGAAGGTGACTTAACTGAGTAGACAGGGAACAAAGAACATTTTCAGCAGAGGGAGTATGAGTGTGTGCAAAGGTCCTGTGGTCAGAGGTCTAATGGGTGAGCCATTGGATGAAATGGTATTTACTTTCTCCACTAAACCATCAAGTGAGGTAGGGCTTGACTCTCTTCTTCTGGATATTCAAGCAGTAATCTTTAGGTGAGGAGAAAGCTGATCTTGATTTTCTCCGTATTCACAATGGGAATCTATTCAATTCTTTCAACCTAGAGCCCAGGTAGGGATTGGCAAACTATGGCGGTTGTTGTTCAGTCACGCAATCATGCCCAATTCTTTGTGACCCTGTGGACTTCTGCAAACTATGGCCTAGAGGCCAGATCTGGGCAACTACTTGTTATTGTTGCTGTTGCTGTTCAGTTGCTAAGTCATGTCCAACTCTTTGTGACTCCATGGACTGCAGCACCCCAGGCTCTCCTTTCCTTTACTGTCTCCCAGGGTTTGCTCAAACTCGTCCATTGAATTGGTGATGCCATCCAACCATCTCATCCTCTGTTGCCCCCTTCTCCTCCTGCTCTCAATTTTTCAAAGCATCAAGGTCTTTTCCAGTGAGTCAGCTCTTTGCATTGGGTAAATAAGGTTTTATCAAACTATAGTCATACCTATTCGTTTATATATCATGCATGGCTGCTTTCATGGTATAATTGCAGTGTTGAAAGGTGTAACAGGGACTGTCTAACCCCTTATAGAAAAAGTGTGCAGACTATTAACACTAACCTAGATCATTTTACTCTGATCTCTAAGACCTAGTTTCACTTGTCCTGATCTTCTTCCTCAAGATAAACCTTTTCTTTCTCTTTACCCTTTCTCCTCTTGCACTAAGAACCATTTGAAATCTGAGGTATGGCTTAGAACTTGAAAGAATTCACTTCACCTTTGAAGCACCAAAATATCCCTTGTCTCCATCAGCCTGGAAAAAGTTTGCAAAGCCCCCCTCCCTTTGGCTTTCCCTGGCGCTGATTGATTTAACAGAATATTTTCCTTGCATACCCAGGTTTGGCAAATATAATAAGAGCTGAGAGCAATGACGATACCAATCTGGGGAGATTGATGGATGAGCCCAGGTTTCTCCTCAATGAGGCCAAGCCGGGTGTTGACACAGCAATATGTTTGCCTGCTCTGCTCATTAGAGTTTAATGCTTGGAAACTTCTTTGCCTCCCATCAGAGATGGTCTCAAACGCAGGAGACTGCCATGCTAGAGACAGATTAAATCTTTCCTCTTCGCGCCAGGGTTTGAAGGTATTTCTGCAGTGGTAGCCAAAATAAGAAATTAATCACCCTGTCTTATTTGTGGCTGTTTTGAAAGGGACAGCAGAAGAGGAAAGACAGGGAAGAAGAGAAGAATTTTGGAAAGGCAGAGATAAACAACCTACTTGCAGGGCTTTGTGAAGACTTGGCGTTTGACGATCTGCTTCATGGTGCAGCGGGAGCTGGGGCCCCAAGGCAATGATGTGTGTTCTGTTCTCCTTTGTCCTTGGTTGTGTGCCTCAGTGTCCCAAGGAAACAGCATCTAAACTCTTACCATGCTTTCTTCCCAAACCATTGGTGCCATCTCTCCCCAGTGGACCATGTTCTCATCGAAGACCTTGTCTTCAAATTCAGAGATTTGGATTCCAGTCTTGCAGTAGAAGCTGCAGACCATGTGACCTGGAGCAGACACTGGACTTCTGTGTCAAAGGAAGGTTGTCGGACCCCGACCTCTCTTGTGTCAGAGAAGGCATGAGAACGGAGGGCTCGGCATACCACACCGCTCTCTTTCTGCATGCATGGAGCCACTCAGGGCCATCAGTGGTCAGATGCCCCAAATCTGACCCTGAGAGTCTCTGCTGTCGGAGAGCTGATGGCAAGGGCTGTCAGTGGGTGAGGGGAGGAGTGGGCAAGGAGGCCACTGCCCCACTCCCTCTTCCCCTCACTTGTCCTTGAAGGTCTCTTGGAGACAGTGTGTGCCTGGGGCCTGCGGGCCAACGGCAGAAGGGCCACCTGCACCCGGCAGCTGGTGGGCTGTGTGAACCAGCGTCACAGGGATACTGAATAGCAGAAGTGGCTGCAGAAGGATCAAGATGAAATCTGGGTTCAGATGCCGTCTTTGTCCATTCGGGCTTCTCTGACAAAACCACCATAGACCATGTGGCTTATGAGCAACAGACATTACTTTCCCACAGTGCCAGAGGATGGAAGTCTGTGGTCGTGGGGCATGACAGCTTTTACTGTCTGACGAGGGTCTGCTTCCTGGTTCAGAGATGGCTGTTTTCTCACTGCATCCTCACACTGAGGATGAAACGGGTGAAGGAGCTCTCTGGGGTCTCCCATTCGTGAGGGCTCCACACATCATGAACTCATCACTCACCAAAGTCCCCACCTCCTGGTCTCATCCCCTTTGGTATTAGCTAGGGTTTCAGCATAGAATTTACGGGGAGACACAAATCATTCAGGAAGGCAGAGATAAACAACCTACTTGCAGGGCTTTGTGAAGACTTGGCGTTTGACGATCTGCTTCATGGTGCAGCGGGAGCTGGGGCCCCAAGGCAATGATGTGTGTTCTGTTCTCCTTTGTCCTTGGTTGTGTGCCTCAGTGTCCCAAGGAAACAGCATCTAAACTCTTACCATGCTTTCTTCCCAAACCATTGGTGCCATCTCTCCCCAGTGGACCATGTTCTCATCGAAGACCTTGTCTTCAAATTCAGAGATTTGGATTCCAGTCTTGCAGTAGAAGCTGCAGACCATGTGACCTGGAGCAGACACTGGACTTCTGTGTCAAAGGAAGGTTGTCGGACCCCGACCTCTCTTGTGTCAGAGAAGGCATGAGAACGGAGGGCTCGGCATACCACACCGCTCTCTTTCTGCATGCATGGAGCCACTCAGGGCCATCAGTGGTCAGATGCCCCAAATCTGACCCTGAGAGTCTCTGCTGTCGGAGAGCTGATGGCAAGGGCTGTCAGTGGGTGAGGGGAGGAGTGGGCAAGGAGGCCACTGCCCCACTCCTCTTCCCCTCACTTGTCCTTGAAGGTCTCTTGGAGACAGTGTGTGCCTGGGGCCTGCGGGCCAACGGCAGAAGGGCCACCTGCACCCGGCAGCTGGTGGGCTGTGTGAACCAGCGTCACAGGGATACTGAATAGCAGAAGTGGCTGCAGAAGGATCAAGATGAAATCTGGGTTCAGATGCCGTCTTTGTCCATTCGGGCTTCTCTGACAAAACCACCATAGACCATGTGGCTTATGAGCAACAGACATTACTTTCCCACAGTGCCAGAGGATGGAAGTCTGTGGTCGTGGGGCATGACAGCTTTTACTGTCTGACGAGGGTCTGCTTCCTGGTTCAGAGATGGCTGTTTTCTCACTGCATCCTCACACTGAGGATGAAACGGGTGAAGGAGCTCTCTGGGGTCTCCCATTCGTGAGGGCTCCACACATCATGAACTCATCACTCACCAAAGTCCCCACCTCCTGGTCTCATCCCCTTTGGTATTAGCTAGGGTTTCAGCATAGAATTTACGGGGAGACACAAACACTCAATTCAGCTCCTCCCCAACAGATTTTACTTTCTTGGCTTCTCGGGTGGACCTGTGTGACAGAGCTCAGAGATCAAGGTCGGGGAATCAAGGTCATCGAAAGCCCTAGTAGCAAATGTGACCCCAGACGGCCCCTTCTCCACTCCTGGTTCTTCATGCTGCAGAAATACTGATCATCTCCCAGCCCCTCTTGTTGCCTTTCTCTTGTTCTCTTCTTCCCTGTCCTCCTGCCTCTGGCTCCTTCTCACCATGGGGTCTGGTCTTATGCCACCGTGTCTCTGAGCGGCCTCCTGGCCGGCAGCGGCCTGTCTGGTCACACTGCCTTCTGGCCCCGGTTTGTTACCTTCCTCTCACATAGCTTGTCATCTCATCTACTGAGTGTTCACACAGGTCCCTCAGGAGGAGCCTCATCTGTCTGGTTTATGGCTGTTGTCCACAAGGCGCGCACAGAGCAGGCACTCAGTGAGTGAGTGAGAGAAGGCATTGGCTGCTTTGGGAAGAAGTTTCCTTCTTTGAACTTCTTCCATTGCCAGAGAGTCTGGTGGTCGTTATGTCTTTATTTGCACTCAGCTGCTCCAAGCCTGTATGGTGATCCCTTTCTAGTGAGAGATCATTTCCAATTAAGAAGCGCATAAACCACAGCCAAAGCGCCAATACGTTTTTGCCCCGTAGAAAGACCCGGATCATGGATTTTAGCATTTGCCACCATTGATTTTCCATGAGTAATAATTACATTTTATACACAGCATCTGCACTAAGTGATATTTATATCTGCAATTATCTGGGATAACTTTTAATGTTAAAATATATTATTTTTTTCTTCGGGGAGAGGGGGATGTTGACTAAATTGAATTTTTTCCTTTGGCCATTGCTTTTTATTCAGACGATGTGTATTCTCATATGAAATAATAATTTAGCAATCAGAGCCTGAAATGGTTTTATAAATGAAGTTTGAATTGACATTTCAACTTGAATTTTCACCACTGGGATGGTTTAATTCAGGGACTCATCACTCACCAAAGTCCCCACCTCCTGGTCTCATCCCCTTTGGTATTAGCTAGGGTTTCAGCATAGAATTTACGGGGAGACACAAACACTCAATTCAGCTCCTCCCCAACAGATTTTACTTTCTTGGCTTCTCGGGTGGACCTGTGTGACAGAGCTCAGAGATCAAGGTCGGGGAATCAAGGTCATCGAAAGCCCTAGTAGCAAATGTGACCCCAGACGGCCCCTTCTCCACTCCTGGTTCTTCATGCTGCAGAAATACTGATCATCTCCCAGCCCCTCTTGTTGCCTTTCTCTTGTTCTCTTCTTCCCTGTCCTCCTGCCTCTGGCTCCTTCTCACCATGGGGTCTGGTCTTATGCCACCGTGTCTCTGAGCGGCCTCCTGGCCGGCAGCGGCCTGTCTGGTCACACTGCCTTCTGGCCCCGGTTTGTTACCTTCCTCTCACATAGCTTGTCATCTCATCTACTGAGTGTTCACACAGGTCCCTCAGGAGGAGCCTCATCTGTCTGGTTTATGGCTGTTGTCCACAAGGCGCGCACAGAGCAGGCACTCAGTGAGTGAGTGAGAGAAGGCATTGGCTGCTTTGGGAAGAAGTTTCCTTCTTTGAACTTCTTCCATTGCCAGAGAGTCTGGTGGTCGTTATGTCTTTATTTGCACTCAGCTGCTCCAAGCCTGTATGGTGATCCCTTTCTAGTGAGAGATCATTTCCAATTAAGAAGCGCATAAACCACAGCCAAAGCGCCAATACGTTTTTGCCCCGTAGAAAGACCCGGATCATGGATTTTAGCATTTGCCACCATTGATTTTCCATGAGTAATAATTACATTTTATACACAGCATCTGCACTAAGTGATATTTATATCTGCAATTATCTGGGATAACTTTTAATGTTAAAATATATTATTTTTTTCTTCGGGGAGAGGGGGATGTTGACTAAATTGAATTTTTTTTCCTTTGGCCATTGCTTTTTATTCAGACGATGTGTATTCTCATATGAAATAATAATTTAGCAATCAGAGCCTGAAATGGTTTTATAAATGAAGTTTGAATTGACATTTCCACCAGCTGGGATGGTAATTTTCAACTTTCACTGGGGCTGGTGTTAGATCCACTCCTGAAATTTACTTTGCTATTATTATCTTAGAAATCCTCTGGAGGGTTTTCTCAGATAACACGGGCTCTTCTTTCATCATGCTGGATATTGCTTCCTTTTGTGAAGTTTTGGGTACATCGCCCTACTCCCTAGCGTGGCCTTCAAGGCCGCCTATAGCCAAGGCCTTCTTTACGGATTCAGAACATGCCTGTTAAACCTCATCCACACACTGTATGTTCCAGGGGCTGGAAATGGCAATGGTGAAAGAGACAGACCTCTGCTCCTCTCCTGGAACCTGCATGGGACACAGACAGTAAAGAAGAAAATGTGGGCCAGAGAATTGACAGAAGAACAGGGTGATGAAATAGAAGTTTAGTGAGAGGATGCTGTAGGTGAGTTGACTGAGGAGGTGACATTTGAAATGACACCTGAAGATCAGGAGGAACCTGTCAGAGAGAATGAGGAGGAAAGAATATTTGTAGAAGGAAACACTGGTGCAAGGCTAGAAGGCAGGGCTGACTGGCCCTTTAGAGAGGAATGCGGAGTAGCTGGGATGAGTGAGGGTGGAGACGCAGAGGTCAGGCCCTGGAGGGCTTGTTAAAGGGACTGCATTTTATTCTGAGAATGCGGGTTGGGGAAATTTAATTGGTGGCAGTGGTGCATGCACTGTGTGTGTGATAAGTCAAGACCGACTCTTTGTGATCCCGTGGACTGCAGCCTGCCAGGCTCCTCTGTCCATGGGATTCTCCAGGCAAGAATACTGGAGTGGGTTGCCATTCCCAACTCCAGGGGACCTTCCCAACCCAGGGATCAAACCTGCATCTCTTGAGTCTCCTGCATTGGCAAGCAGGTTCTTTACCACTAGCGCCAATAGGGAAGCCCAGTGGTGTATGGGTACTAGCTACTGTTCCACTTAATTTGTGTTTTCAGAAGGCCATGCTGGCTACTGTGAGGATGATAACGGATGGAAGGCAGTCTTGGTGCTATGGAGGAGGCTATGACTCCATGGAGGAGGCTGTGGCTTTTGTTCAGGCTAGAGATGACATGATGGCACCTTGAACCAGACTGTTGGTGGTAGGGGGTAGGGGTGGAGAGAGATGGGCACATTTGAGAGACGGACAGTCGCCCATCCAACCTCATGTTCTCTTATTTCCCAACCTTCTGACAAACGGTACTCGCATAAGATGCACGCTATCCCAATGTAGGGTTGTGGTTTTGCCTCTAGGTCTCCTGCTACCCATGCTCCTCATTGTTCACCACTCCCTCCATCCCCACCTGTTATCACCCCTGTGTGCTTAGACTTGGACTTTTTGCTTTGCTCTCGTCAGATCTTGTCGGGGCTGGAAATGGCAATGGTGAAAGAGACAGACCTCTGCTCCTCTCCTGGAACCTGCATGGGACACAGACAGTAAAGAAGAAAATGTGGGCCAGAGAATTGACAGAAGAACAGGGTGATGAAATAGAAGTTTAGTGAGAGGATGCTGTAGGTGAGTTGACTGAGGAGGTGACATTTGAAATGACACCTGAAGATCAGGAGGAACCTGTCAGAGAGAATGAGGAGGAAAGAATATTTGTAGAAGGAAACACTGGTGCAAGGCTAGAAGGCAGGGCTGACTGGCCCTTTAGAGAGGAATGCGGAGTAGCTGGGATGAGTGAGGGTGGAGACGCAGAGGTCAGGCCCTGGAGGGCTTGTTAAAGGGACTGCATTTTATTCTGAGAATGCGGGTTGGGGAAATTTAATTGGTGGCAGTGGTGCATGCACTGTGTGTGTGATAAGTCAAGACCGACTCTTTGTGATCCCGTGGACTGCAGCCTGCCAGGCTCCTCTGTCCATGGGATTCTCCAGGCAAGAATACTGGAGTGGGTTGCCATTCCCAACTCCAGGGGACCTTCCCAACCCAGGGATCAAACCTGCATCTCTTGAGTCTCCTGCATTGGCAAGCAGGTTCTTTACCACTAGCGCCAATAGGGAAGCCCAGTGGTGTATGGGTACTAGCTACTGTTCCACTTAATTTGTGTTTTCAGAAGGCCATGCTGGCTACTGTGAGGATGATAACGGATGGAAGGCAGTCTTGGTGCTATGGAGGAGGCTATGACTCCATGGAGGAGGCTGTGGCTTTTGTTCAGGCTAGAGATGACATGATGGCACCTTGAACCAGACTGTTGGTGGTAGGGGGTAGGGGTGGAGAGAGATGGGCACATTTGAGAGACGGACAGTCGCCCATCCAACCTCATGTTCTCTTATTTCCCAACCTTCTGACAAACGGTACTCGCATAAGATGCACGCTATCCCAATGTAGGGTTGTGGTTTTGCCTCTAGGTCTCCTGCTACCCATGCTCCTCATTGTTCACCACTCCCTCCATCCCCACCTGTTATCACCCCTGTGTGCTTAGACTTGGATCTGTTATCTTTCCTCTGTGCATTCTCTGACTGCTTCAAGTCAGACGACTGCCCCCTGGCCTCCCGAGAAGCACTAAGTCGGTGGTCCTGAGGGTTGGAGAGCAGAAATGGCTCCAGGTCAGCTGGATGGCATGTAGTATCCAGCACCTTGTCCTGCAGGGGATTTTGATTCACTGGGTCTTCATGGGTCCCAGGAGTCCGACTTCACAGAAGCAGCATTGTGGGTACTGATGCTGGCAGCCCCATTTGGCTCTGTTCTGTCTTCTGCCATTTCAGCCAGCTCACACTGTACCTTCTGTTCTAGACTGTATGTCCTTGGAGAGTAGAAGTGAAATGTTAGTCACTTCAGTCTCGTTCGACTCTTTGTGGCCCCATGGACTGTAGCCCACCAGTTTCCTCTGTCCGTGGGATTCTCCAGGCAAGAATACTGGGGTGGGCTTCAATGCCCTTCTCCAGAAGAATAGGGGATCTTCTCAGGGATTGAGCCCAGGTCTCCTGCATTTCAGGAAGACCATCTGAGCCACCAGGAAAGGGAGAGTGATAAATGACGGTAGATAGCTAATGGTGAATGATGTCGGATTCGTGATCTCGAAAGAAGATGTGCAGTTTGGGATCAAAGACTTGGCTTTGGTCCCTCAGAGCTGCGTGCAGCAAAAGGTTTATTAAAGAAAAAAGGGATAGAGAAAGCTTCCAGCTAAAGGAACTGAAAGGGCGATAGAAGAGTACCCCTTGATGCTAGTTTAGGTAAGGCATTTTGTACTTTTTCCAGTTGGTTATCAACAATAGATCAAAAGAATATTTTAAGTCTGTAAAGGTCTTCCTAGGCCCAGACCCACAACATTAACATAAGATTAGTCACAGGATGGTCTCTGGTCATCAAGACTAGATGAGACATTCCAGTGCAAAATAGTTTGCATCCATAAGACAATAAAATTAGTTTCAGAGTAGACCTTTATCATGGCAAATGTTTGAAATGTTTGTTCCCCCTCATCCCCCTCCTCCTTGGACACCACTAGCCTCCTGACCAAGTCTGCCTGTTCACCCCTGCCAAGAGTGGAACCAGACCTTGTTTCCTGTTTGTCACCCTCCTGTACCAGAGTCGAATGCTGTGCACGGAAGAGATGCTCAAACCTCTGTCCTGTGGCTGGTCAGCCTGTCCTGGCACAGATGACCTTGTCCCCGCCCCGCCTTGCTGGGCTCTCCCTGCCCGGGTCCCAGATTTCCGCCCTTCCGTCTACTCCGTCATACCTGCCGATGGCTTAGTCCAGATTTGCAAGTTAAGTCTACATCAATTCTTTCTCTGCCACTTCACAGAAGGACAAAAGGAGGGCAAGAGAGACCAGATCATATGACCGAGACACCACAGTGAGAAAGGGCAAGATAAACATTTGAGCCCAGGATTCTCTGGCTCCAGCATGGCCACTCATCATTTCTTTCAGTCAGCAAATATTTACTGTGTGCCCACCGTGTGCCAGGCACCCATGTCCTGTTGTCTCCCTTCTCCCTCTTCCTATCCTTGACTTCTCCTGGGTCTGCCCTCGGGGAGAAGAGATCAGTCTATGCTGCAAGTGTCAGTCCTTCGGATGTTTGTAGGCAGCTCTTAGGTTTCCTCCAAGTCCTCTGACGCTTACTGGGTGACAACTCGTGACTCAGAGTTCTCTCCCATCCAGGACACCTCCCCAAGCACACCCTCCTCAGCCAGGGCCCCTCGGGGCGTGGAGACACCTTCAGAGGCTCCAGGTTTGGTCCTATCAGGGCAAAGTGGTCCTGTCAGTACCAATTCCATAAGCTCCCAAAGAAAAAGGGATAGAGAAAGCTTCCAGCTAAAGGAAATGAAAGGGCGATAGAAGAGTACCCCTTGATGCTAGTTTAGGTAAGGCATTTTGTACTTTTTCCAGTTGGTTATCAACAATAGATCAAAGAATATTTTAAGTCTGTAAAGGTCTTCCTAGGCCCAGACCCACAACATTAACATAAGATTAGTCACAGGATGGTCTCTGGTCATCAAGACTAGATGAGACATTCCAGTGCAAAATAGTTTGCATCCATAAGACAATAAAATTAGTTTCAGAGTAGACCTTTATCATGGCAAATGTTTGAAATGTTTGTTCCCCCTCATCCCCCTCCTCCTTGGACACCACTAGCCTCCTGACCAAGTCTGCCTGTTCACCCCTGCCAAGAGTGGAACCAGACCTTGTTTCCTGTTTGTCACCCTCCTGTACCAGAGTCGAATGCTGTGCACGGAAGAGATGCTCAAACCTCTGTCCTGTGGCTGGTCAGCCTGTCCTGGCACAGATGACCTTGTCCCCGCCCCGCCTTGCTGGGCTCTCCCTGCCCGGGTCCCAGATTTCCGCCCTTCCGTCTACTCCGTCATACCTGCCGATGGCTTAGTCCAGATTTGCAAGTTAAGTCTACATCAATTCTTTCTCTGCCACTTCACAGAAGGACAAAAGGAGGGCAAGAGAGACCAGATCATATGACCGAGACACCACAGTGAGAAAGGGCAAGATAAACATTTGAGCCCAGGATTCTCTGGCTCCAGCATGGCCACTCATCATTTCTTTCAGTCAGCAAATATTTACTGTGTGCCCACCGTGTGCCAGGCACCCATGTCCTGTTGTCTCCCTTCTCCCTCTTCCTATCCTTGACTTCTCCTGGGTCTGCCCTCGGGGAGAAGAGATCAGTCTATGCTGCAAGTGTCAGTCCTTCGGATGTTTGTAGGCAGCTCTTAGGTTTCCTCCAAGTCCTCTGACGCTTACTGGGTGACAACTCGTGACTCAGAGTTCTCTCCCATCCAGGACACCTCCCCAAGCACACCCTCCTCAGCCAGGGCCCCTCGGGGCGTGGAGACACCTTCAGAGGCTCCAGGTTTGGTCCTATCAGGGCAAAGTGGTCCTGTCAGTACCAATTCCATAAGCTCCCAGGGCGGTGACTTCTTCACCCCACAGTTGATTCACCAGCTTGCTGGTCTTCCTCAAGCCAGATTCCGTCTGTAAATCAGCACTGCCTTTGTAGGATGGCACTTGGGGCTCCCTTTTACCTCTCATCCTCCCCAAGTCCCAGTGAAGCCGAGTGTAAGGACAAGGAATGTGTGACTAAGAGAAGTTATGCCCCTGTGGTGTCTCACAATGGCCAGACATCATAATGTTTAACTTTTTTTTTTTACAGCAAAGGCTTTCAACATTACATGAGCCCCATAAAAGAAAACATGATTATCTACTTCCCAGGCAAGCAGGCTCTCAAGTTTCTAAATCAATTAATAGCAGATGAACTATATGGCCTCCCTGCCCATCCAGGCAGATTGGTGGGGGGCAGGTGGAGCAACTCCTGCACTAAAGGTTCTCTCTGGAAGCCGACGGGGCTGCCGACAGACCCCAGGCTGGCTGTGGCTAAATTCTTTAACCCCTCAAAGCAGTGGTTCTCTCATCTGTGAAATGAAGCCAGCAATGGCATCTCCTTCTTGAGTTGCTGAAATATTAAATGAGATGATGTGTGCAAACCTCTAAATGTCAGATGTGGTGCATGGTCAGCGCTTAGTGAAGGTCAGCCTGACTATTCTCATTGTTGAGGAGGACAGGCCCATAAGCGTCTACAAGGCAGACCGACCAATGAGGCAGACAGAAGGGAGCTGTGGGCTTGGTTAAGCCAGGGGAGGGAGTCCAGAGAGGCTTCTTGGAGGAGGGGGTGAGTGAGATGGTGTGAAGGGTGGTCGATGTGGGCAGAGGGGTTAGAACATCCTCAGGCCAAGAAGAGAGGCTGGCCCTCCCTTCCGGGTGGTGTGTCCCAGAGGCTGGGGCCTCTCCAGAGGAGGATGGGGAGAGGCTGCCTGGTGTTCTTCCCCAGCCCGCCCGAGAGCCTGGAGAGGACTTGGATATGTGATCTCAAGCCCCTGGCGCCCCGCTTCTCCCCAGAGCTGCTCTGCTCCGTTTTTCCAGATCTGGCCGGAAACCTGCCTTTTGTTGCAGCTGCTGTAGGTGGCAGCAGAAGCCCGACGAAGCCTGTCTATTTATGGCCGTGAGAGGGGAGGAGATGTAATCAGGACCCTGTGGTCTCCAGCCTCTGTTATCGCCATGGTAGTTAGACTGGGAGCTGAAGGGGTGAGGGCAGGCGGCAACCACATTAGCAGATTTCTCTATTGAGTTAGAGCCTTTCTGCAGACGTCTGTGGACTCTGCCCGCCAGAGCCTGCCCTGTGAGTCGGATCTTTATCAGATAGTCCCCTGTTTGGCTCCAGGCTCCCCCTTCCCCCTGGGGAATGCTGGGAAGCAGCCAGAGCAGGGACACCAGGGCACAGATGCTGAGCTGGATCAAGACCTTGAGAGGTCTAGTCCCCCAGAAGACTGGCTCCCGACTACAGTGTGTATGGATGCAGCCAAGTTCTGCTCTGTCAGGCATGTTGGTTATCCCTTTAAGGTGTGTCAGACACATGCTTCTCTCCCACAGTATTGTCTTCTTCTTCCCCGGTGCCCCAGGCAAGTGCCTAAGGTGCTTATCAGTCAGAGGCAAGGCAGCCCAGTTGTTAGGATGCAGGCCTCTTACTAGATAGGATGAGGAGGAGCCCCGACTGCCATTCGTTGCTGTGTGACTTTGGGCAAGAGAATTAACCTCTCTGTGCCTCAGTTTTCTCCTCTGTGAGGTATACCTCATCCATCTCAGCTCTTATTTTCATTCTTATGGGAGGACCTGAGAAGACCTTTGGTTTTATGGGCAAAGAGACATGCCTACGGAAGTCATTATTCATTCCCTCTCTTCGCCAAAAGTCTCTGTCTTGTCTCTGTAACAACTTTCAGATCTAATTCACATCCTGTACACTTCATTGGAGAAGGAAATGGCAACCCACTCCAGTATTCTTGCCAGGAAAAGCCCCACAACAGAAGAGCCTGGCGGGCTATAGTCCATGGGGTCACAAAGAGTCGGACACAGCTTAGCCTCTGAACAGTAGCGTCTACTTCATCCACTTCGAGTGTGCAAGTCTGTGGTTTGCAGTGTAGCTCACAGCGGTGCAGGTATCACAGAAATCGGCTCTAGCTCATTTTCATCACCCCCAAAGGGAAAACATACCCTGTAGCTATCAAGCCCCAGTCCCCCACCCTCCCCAGGCCCCGATCATCCCTAGTCTACTTTCTGTCTCTGGATTTGCCTCTTCTAGACATTTCTAGAAGTGAGCTTCTTCCTTCCTGGCTGGGTGTCAGCCATCCTTCCCCGTCCTGCCCCCATCAGAGCGAGGAGACATGATTTACTCGTTAACCCCGGAGCTGGCTTAGGGCTGTCTCCCCAGCCACCTCCTCCTGTCCAGAGGGTCTGTGTGGAGGAAACCTGGCAGCCAGGCCTGGTCGCTCACAGCACAAGCAGCTTGGCTCCCGATTACTCATTTCAAACTCAATTTGTGGCTCTGCCAAGAGCAACAGCGTCCCCTGAGCTTGTAACCAGGTTATTCCCACCCCCACCTGGGCCCTGGGGGCCTGGAGCACGAGCAGGCAGCCTTCCAGGACCCACTGTTGCCCAGTGAGTCCCAGCCTGCCAGGCGCCCATGCGGCCTCCGTCTCTCAGCTCAGTGGTGCCTGCCCAGCCTGGCCCCAGCTCCTGGACAACAAGGCTGCCCTTGGCATTTGTCTTCAGGTCACTGACAGACAGTTTCCTGCAGTGAGGCCAGAGGTCCTGACCGCTGTGACTGTAAACCTCCCTGGACTCACTGTCCACATTGGCACGATCCTTTAAGCCCTCATTTGGGTAGCACGTCTATTATCTCCATGAAGTGGGGTGGTAGGGGGTGGCTGGGCCATTCCCATCGAGCAAGCCGGGCAGACACACAAGAGCAGGTGCGTGTGTCCCATTTGGTGAGCAACTACTGGGTGCAGACACCATGATGGGTGTTGAATTATGCACTCCTCCCCACCACGTGATGGGTGAAGAACAGTGTTTGTGTCCACTTTCGATGAGGAGGCTGAAGCTTAAGACGACAGAAGCATGACCAGGTCATGTGTGGCAAGGCTGGAGCTGGTCTGAAGCCAGACTTTCTGGCTGCAGAACACATGCTGACCCCCAGCAAAGAAGGCAAGAGGCCGTTTCTATAAAACAGTCCAGCCTGGGCAAGTCCACAGAGACAGGAAGTGAATTAGTGGTTGCCGAAGGCTAGGAATGTTGGCGCTTTTGGGAGGTGATGGCTAAGGGTAGGGGCTCTTTGGAGGATGATCAAAATGTCGTATGGCCACTGCCACCTTCCATTTCAGAACACTCCTTATCCCAGGAGCTTGAGTGTTTGCCCAGCTTGCTCGATGGGCATAGCAGAGATCATAGATGGAGCAGCAGGGCTCTGCAATTGATGGTGATGGTGGTCATAAAGCTTGTGAATATATTAAAAACCACCGACTTGTCCCCTAAATGGGTGAATTGTGTGTTAGGTGAATCACAGGTGAAAACCTCTGCGTAAAAAGAAGAAATGAGGAACTGACATTGCAGACTGCATCAACTTCCTTTCCCACACCTTCCCCAACCATGCCCTGGTTAAAATCTGGTATTTCTCATCTCCACACTTAACTCAAGGGTCCTTGGGATAACCTTGAGCCCTAGACAGCAGAAACCACTGTCCAGAAACTAGTTGCCTTGCCTGACTGACTGCTGTCTTGTTTCACTTCTGTTGCTGCTCATGGGGTCCTGGGGACATCCGTCTTTTATTTTGGATCCCAGCTACGTATTTCCACAGAGTCAGGTAGAGCCTGGGGTGGGTTTAATTCCCCTGGCTGGTTCCTGAGCAGCATTTACAGTCTGAGATTCTATGTATGGTCTGTGCAGGTGGGCAGGGAGCCCCTCCACCACTACCACCACGGTTTCTTTCCTGCTGCCTCCCTTGCCTTCCCTGTGGCCTAGCTCTGGGGAGAAGTCTGATCACAACCAGGCCGGGCCCTGTGCTGGGGGCCACCTCACCGGCATGTGCCCCTGCCTCTTAATGTCCAGAGAAGGTGTCTGTCTCCCCGTCAGCCCTGCTTGCAGGACAGACTGCCTTCTCCCAGGAGGGGGTGAGAGGGAAGAAAACCCCACTCCAGCACGCTTTGGAAGCCCATAGCTTGTGCGGGGCTGGCTGGGGATTCCTCGTAGGGGTGTGTTTGGAGGGGCTGGAGCCTCACAGTGCCAGTATGCGTCTGCTGAAGAACCAAGGTGCAGCCTCACCTGCCCATGCTGGAGACCTTCTCTTGCCCTCCCTCCCTGCTCTGCCTGATTGTGGTTTCCTGAGCTGTGTGCATTCTGGTTCAGGGAGGAGGGATGATGTTGTCTGAATTTCAGGCTGTCTCTGCAAGTCCTGGATCCTGAATCTTCTACTGGGAATGAGAATGAGAAGTCTTGCCTTTGCCTTTGAGCCTGTGCTACCTGTATACCCATGGGTCGGCCAGCTGGGCTTTGACAACATCCATCTCTCCCAGTGTGCTGGGAGCCCCCAGAGCCCTCTGGTCAACACCTCCCAGCATTCAGCTGGGCACGTGCACCAACGGTAGGCTGAGACCACGTTTGGATGAATACGGTTCCGGTGGCTGGTGGGCCCAGAGACTTGGAGTGGACAGTCCTTGTCAGTCGCTTCCGCCCTCTGCTTTCCTCTGTCCCTGTGAACTTGACCTCCCCTCTTTCATCCTCTGGTCCCCTGGACCTTCCCTTCTTGGTCCCTTCCCAGTCATCCAAGTCCGGGTGGGTGAAGCCAGATCAGAGAAGAGCAAACAAATTAGAAACGTCCCCAGCGTAACATGAATATAAATAAGGATGCGGAGGCTTCTGCTGGCCCGCTGATTACTCACACACTGTTCCAGAGGTGGCACCAGCCTAGCTCAACTCCGCGGACTTCATGATAAATTAAGTCTATTCATCAATGACCCCGGCAGTGGGGCCGGCCTGAGCCAACATGGGGGGTGGGGAGGGGTAGGCTTTAGGGTGGAGATGAGTCAGCGAGAAGGGGACTGGGGTGTATCACAGCCTCCCTGGCAGGAAGAGGGGAACAGCACTTGCTGTCTCGAAGCCTTTCCTCAGTGTGCTGTGAAGGAGGTGAGAGTGTCAGCCGCTCCATCGTGTTTGACTCGGAGACCCCACGGACTGCAGCCCGCCAGGCTCCTTTGTCCATGGGAGTCTCTAGACAAGAATACTGGAGTGGGGGCTTCCCTGGTGGTCCAGTGGGTAGGGACACCGCCTTGCAGTGCAAGGGGCGCCGGTTCAATCCCTGGCCTGGGAGGATCCTGCGTGCCGCGGAGCGGCTGAACCGATGTGTCCAATTTACCGAGTTGGAGCTCTGAAGCTCATGCGCCCAGAGTCGGTGCTCTGCGACAACAGAAGCCACCGCAATGGGAGGCCCACAGGAGCCAAAGAACAAAGATGGATGAAAATGGACAAATGAAAGACCAATAGAAGTGGCCTGCCCTCCCTCCTCCCTTCCGACCCCATCCCTCCCCCCACCCCCGCAAAAAAAGAATACTGGAGTGGATTGCCATGCCCTTCTTCAGGGGATCTTCCCCATCCAGGGATCAAGCCTGGGTCTCCTGCAGTGCAGGCAGTTTCCTTATAATCTCTGAACCACCAGGGAAACCTCCCCCCACCCCACCCCAATCTCTGTTCTGTCTGATGTAGCCACTGAATACCACCCCCAGGGGGCATGGTCGGAGCTCTTCTCTTGCCATCTTCCCCACCGTCCCTTTATGGTCCCTCTTTCACCTGCCACCATCTGGCACCTGCCTTAATGTTAGTTCAAACCTTGGCTCATAAGCCTGCTGCCAGAGATCACCGGGTCTAAAGTCCTATTCCTTCCCCCAGCACTCTGTTTTCTTCACAGTGGGTCCCTGGGGGCTTGGCAGCCCATGTTCAAATCCTGGCTCTGCTCTCAGTGTGTGCAATCTCTCTGTGCCTCAGTTTCTGCACCTTCAAGGTGGGATTGAACAGAAGCTACTTCATGAGGTGTGGTGAGGACAAAGAGCACAAATCCATGCCAAGGGTTTAGAACAACACCCATCACGGAGTCAGCAGCGTTCACTGCCGTTGCTGCCATGGCTCCTGTTACAACTGCAGCTGTTATCACAGCCTCCCTGGCAGGAAGAGGGGAACAGCACTTGCTGTCTCGAAGCCTTTCCTCAGTGTGCTGTGAAGGAGGTGAGAGTGTCAGCCGCTCCATCGTGTTTGACTCGGAGACCCCACGGACTGCAGCCCGCCAGGCTCCTTTGTCCATGGGAGTCTCTAGACAAGAATACTGGAGTGGGGGCTTCCCTGGTGGTCCAGTGGGTAGGGACACCGCCTTGCAGTGCAAGGGGCGCCGGTTCAATCCCTGGCCTGGGAGGATCCTGCGTGCCGCGGAGCGGCTGAACCGATGTGTCCAATTTACCGAGTTGGAGCTCTGAAGCTCATGCGCCCAGAGTCGGTGCTCTGCGACAACAGAAGCCACCGCAATGGGAGGCCCACAGGAGCCAAAGAACAAAGATGGATGAAAATGGACAAATGAAAGACCAATAGAAGTGGCCTGCCCTCCCTCCTCCCTTCCGACCCCATCCCTCCCCCCACCCCCGCAAAAAAAGAATACTGGAGTGGATTGCCATGCCCTTCTTCAGGGGATCTTCCCCATCCAGGGATCAAGCCTGGGTCTCCTGCAGTGCAGGCAGTTTCCTTATAATCTCTGAACCACCAGGGAAACCTCCCCCCACCCCACCCCAATCTCTGTTCTGTCTGATGTAGCCACTGAATACCACCCCCAGGGGGCATGGTCGGAGCTCTTCTCTTGCCATCTTCCCCACCGTCCCTTTATGGTCCCTCTTTCACCTGCCACCATCTGGCACCTGCCTTAATGTTAGTTCAAACCTTGGCTCATAAGCCTGCTGCCAGAGATCACCGGGTCTAAAGTCCTATTCCTTCCCCCAGCACTCTGTTTTCTTCACAGTGGGTCCCTGGGGGCTTGGCAGCCCATGTTCAAATCCTGGCTCTGCTCTCAGTGTGTGCAATCTCTCTGTGCCTCAGTTTCTGCACCTTCAAGGTGGGATTGAACAGAAGCTACTTCATGAGGTGTGGTGAGGACAAAGAGCACAAATCCATGCCAAGGGTTTAGAACAACACCCATCACGGAGTCAGCAGCGTTCACTGCCGTTGCTGCCATGGCTCCTGTTACAACTGCAGCTGTTATCATTCAACCCTTGGCCGTGATGGGAAACCATCTCCTGATTTCTGGTGTCAGTCGTCTGTCTTGCTTTTCACAGCGGCATGTGAGCTCCACGAGAGCAGAGGTTTTCCTCACCTTTGTTTCTCCCAGTTTCTTCATTGTGAGGGTCACATGTGCGTGTTCAGTAAGCACGGGTGAATGAATAAACCCAGTGTTGGTGGACATTGGGGTGAGTGGGCAATTTCCCAGGAGGCTGGAGTCGAGAGAGCCCTGCATGTTTTCTTTTCTGGGTATGAAGGTGGCATCTCCTATGGGTTGAACTATGTCCCCCTGGAAATGGTGTGTTGAAGTCCTAACCTCCAATACCTGTGAATGTGACCTTGTTTAGAAGTAAGTTCTCTGCAGATGTCGTCAAGTTAAAATGGGGTCACATTGGATTTGGGTCGGCCCTACTTCAGTGATGAGTGTCCTTGTAAGAGGAGGAAATCGGGACATACACACACAGGAAGGAAGGCGGCAGACTGAGAGATGCCCCTGCAAGCCAAGGAATGCTGGGAGTGACTAGCAGCAGCCAGAAGATTCAGAACTGTAAGAGAGATGGTCTCTGCTGTTTGGGGCTGTCTGGTTTATGGTAATTTGTCACGGCAGCCCTAGGGAGCCAGCACAGCGTTTTCTATGAACACGTGTCCTGTCAGGATGGTCTGTGTAACATGTGTCCTTCATGGGAAACCCCCCCCCCTTTATGGTCCCTCTTTCACCTGCCACCATCTGGCACCTGCCTTAATGTTAGTTCAAACCTTGGCTCATAAGCCTGCCAGATCACCGGGTCTAAAGGCCTATTCCTTCCCCCAGCCCTCTGTTTTCTTCACAGTGGGTCCCTGGGGGCTTGGCAGCCCATGTTCAAATCCTGGCTCTGCTCTCAGTGTGTGCAATCTCTCTGTGCCTCAGTTTCTGCACCTTCAAGGTGGGATTGAACAGAAGCTACTTCATGAGGTGTGGTGAGGACAAAGAGCACAAATCCATGCCAAGGGTTTAGAACAACACCCATCACGGAGTCAGCAGCGTTCACTGCCGTTGCTGCCATGGCTCCTGTTACAACTGCAGCTGTTATCATTCAACCCTTGGCCGTGATGGGAAACCATCTCCTGATTTCTGGTGTCAGTCGTCTGTCTTGCTTTTCACAGCGGCATGTGAGCTCCACGAGAGCAGAGGTTTTCCTCACCTTTGTTTCTCCCAGTTTCTTCATTGTGAGGGTCACATGTGCGTGTTCAGTAAGCACGGGGTGAATGAATAAACCCAGTGTTGGTGGACATTGGGGTGAGTGGGCAATTTCCCAGGAGGCTGGAGTCGAGAGAGCCCTGCATGTTTTCTTTTCTGGGTATGAAGGTGGCATCTCCTATGGGTTGAACTATGTCCCCCTGGAAATGGTGTGTTGAAGTCCTAACCTCCAATACCTGTGAATGTGACCTTGTTTAGAAGTAAGTTCTCTGCAGATGTCGTCAAGTTAAAATGGGGTCACATTGGATTTGGGTCGGCCCTACTTCAGTGATGAGTGTCCTTGTAAGAGGAGGAAATCGGGACATACACACACAGGAAGGAAGGCGGCAGACTGAGAGATGCCCCTGCAAGCCAAGGAATGCTGGGAGTGACTAGCAGCAGCCAGAAGATTCAGAACTGTAAGAGAGATGGTCTCTGCTGTTTGGGGCTGTCTGGTTTATGGTAATTTGTCACGGCAGCCCTAGGGAGCCAGCACAGCGTTTTCTATGAACACGTGTCCTGTCAGGATGGGAAAGAAGTGGCTGTGTCAGCCCAGGTCAATGTGTTCATTTTCTATTGCTCTAGAGCAGTATACAAACTTAGCAGCTTGAGGTAACACATTGATCTTCTTCTTCTCTTTAAACAATATTTATTTATTTATTTGGCTGTGCTGAGTCTTAGTGGAGGCACAAAGGACCCTCGAGCTTCATTGTGGCTTCCAGCTGCCATGTGTGAGATCTAGGTCCCTGACCAGGGATAGAACCTGGGCCCCTTGCATTGGGAGCGCAGAGTCTTAGCCTCTGGACCCCCAGGGAAGTCCAGATATAAAGCATTGACTATCTCACAGTGTCCATGAATCAGGAATCTGGGCGGGCCTTAGCTGAATTCTCTGCTTCTGAACCACACAGGCTGCAATCAAGGGGCCAACCAGAGCTGAGGTCTCTTCTGAGTCTGGACTGGGAAGAACTTCGATCCTTATTGCTGTTAAGTCCCAGACTCTCACTTCTTCGTTTTTCTTTTTTTTCAGATTTTTTTTTTGCCACTTCTATTGGTCTTTCATTTATCTATTTTTCATCCATCTTTGATGAAAAATCTTTGCTCTTTGGCCTGTATGGGCCTCCCATAGCAGTGGCCTTTCTCGCTGCAGAGCACCGGCTCTGGGCACATGTACTTCAGAGCTCCAGCTCAGTAGTTAGACACATCAGTCCAGCTGCTCCGTGGCATGTGGGATCCTCCCAGGCCAGGGATCGAGCCGGCACCCCTTGCACTGCAAGGTGGTGTCCTTACCCACTGGACCACCAGGGAAGCTACCAGACTCTCACTTCTGCTCAGAATCCACCCACCGTTCTTTGCTTTGTGGGTCTTCTCACCCCAGCTTGACCACTTACTTCATCAAAGCCAGCAAGGGTGAAAGTTTCCAGTAAGGTGAACATTGCAGTTTTCATGGAATGTAATCATCTTGATGCTTTTGAACTGTGGTGCTGGAGAGCACTCTTGAGAGTCCCTTGGATGGCAAGGAGATTAAACCAACCAGTCCTAAAGGAAACCAACCCTGAATATTTGTTGGAAAAACTGATGCTGAAGCTGAAGCTCTAATACTTTGGCCACCTGATAGAAAGAGCTGACTCATTGGAGAAGACCCTGATGCTAGGAAAGACTGCGGACAGGAGGAGAAGTGGGTGACAGAGGCTGAGATGGTTGGATGGCATCACTGACTCAATGGACATGAGTTTGAGCAAACTCCGGGAAAAGGTGAAGGACCGGGAAGTCAGGAATGCTGCAGTCCATGGTATCACAAAGAGTTAGGCATGACTAAGTGACTGAACAATGATCAACTTTGCCATATTCTGTTCACTAAAAAAAAATCACAGGTCCTGCCTGCACTCAAGGGCCAGGGTCTACACAATGTGGTTCTCAGGGGGTGGGGATCACAGGCCATTTCAAAGTGTGTTGAGCAGAGTCAGGTTGGCATAAGTTGAGAGCCAGCCAGACCTCTGACATCTGGTGGGGTTGTATTCTTTGTGGACAAGCAGACTCGGAGGCAGTTCCTATGGCAACAGACAGTCTGGAGGTTCTGCCAGGTCCCTCAGGGTATGGGGACTCTTGTCTTTGCTCATTCTTCTCATGCCAGAGATGCACAGAAGCTTGGGGATCTTATTGTAAACTCAGTGTATTTCGTTCTCAACTGCACCTCAGTCCATCATACTGAGCATAGCTTCATCTGAGATGCCAAGAATGCAGCATGAAGCAGAGCCGGGTTGCCGAGCTGAGTTTCCATCCCCACAGCCTTCAAGTCCAGTGGGCGATTTAGACATACACAGCCACATGCGTCAGTGTCTGTGATGGCCCCCTGGGGTCTGCACTGTGAGCTCCAAGGGCAGTGCAAGAGCAGAAGGCCTTGGGATCACCCTTGGCCCTGGGTGGTGAGGGAACGGCAGTTCCAGGCGGGTGAAGCCGCAGATGCCAAAGTCCCACACCTAGATGGACCATGGCACTTTCCGGGAATGGCACGACGGCTGGAGGGGCCCCTCTGTGGTCTCCCTTGTAGACCATAAGCTATAGCAAGGCAGGGGCCTTGGTCACCTTCATGGTTGTGTCTCTGGCACCATGTGCTGTGCCGGGCTCTTGGTCAGCACTCAAGGAATATCAGTTAAGTGAGGAAACAGAGAGTGAAGGGGAGACTGGAATGGGAGGGGGCCCAGTGGCCAGGGCCTTGTGAAGCGCTGTCCCTGTTCCAGAGAGCAGTCAGGGCCCTCTGAGGTTCCCACCTTTGGGATGCGTTTTTAGTAGTCCCTGTGGCTGTCATTGCAGACGATGGACTGAGTGGCAAGAGGGGCTACAGGAGGGCAGAGAGCAGGGGCAGGGGCCTGGGCCAGGCTGGTGAACATTCAGAGCCAGGTAGATAATACGGAGAGGAGTGGATGGATCCGAGCGATATTGTCGGACGTAGACTTGATGGCTGGGCAGGGGTATGGAAGTAAGAGTCTGAGATGGTGTCCAGCGGCCTGTGTCATGGCCTGGCTGAGTGTCTTCTGCATTGGAAAGCTGCCTGTCATTTAGCCCCTTTGCTTTTAGTAGGTGGTCACGGGGCATCAGGGCACAAGTTCACTGATGTTCCAAGCTCAGCTCTGTCCTTCCCAGGATGTGCTGCTAAACTTCCGTGTTCCATCACTTCTGGGTTCCCTACCAAAGGGGCCTGAAATACCTGCTTGTCAGGGTCATTGTAAAGACCCGTGATGATCAAATGAGCGAAGGCACCAGCACAAGGCTCGCACAGAGCCTGCCAGTGGTGTGAATCTCTGCGCCTCAGTTCCCTGGTGGCTAAAATAGGACAGACTTACTGTGCTTGCAACAGGACAGACCATTCCAGAACTCAGTGGCTTCGAGTGACCATCACGATCACTCATGTAGCTCTGGGTTAGCTGGGGCTCGGATGATCTGGCCAGGTTTGGGGTGAGTAGTTCTTCCTGCAGGCGTGTGAGTCCACGAGGTGGCCCTGTCCTTCATGTTTCTAGTCCTTCTGAACCGGTGGGACAGGTAGGGTCTGTTGCTCTTGTGGAGTCAGAGGGCAAGAGGGAAGCAGAAACACGGGGAGTCTCTGAGGAACCAGCAGCAGGGGCCCAATCAAGGGACGTGGCCGAGGCCAGACTCAGGACAGGGAAGGAGATCTGCCCAGGGGGAAGCCAGGGTAAAGGGGAGAATGCAGAGGGAGGTGAAGTGTTGACACTGTGGGCTCAGTCTTCCAAGGTCGTTAACTTCTAGTTGAGGTCCTCTAGCGGAGAACCACTGGTGTAAAGGTTAGTTATCCTTAGTATTATCTGGATCACTACATATCATGGCTACATATGACTATTGTTACTAAAATTGTTTTTTGATGGTTTACTGAAGCCCTTGCTGGAAAAGGGAGGCAGCACAGCATGACACAGTCAGCTGTGAAAAAGCAGTGCCATTTGTTTTCCCCATTTGTCTTCAAAGGAATTAGAAAGTTACAAAGAGCTCAGCCTAAGTCCTGGATCCCAGAGGTTTTGGAAGAACAGACTAGCAATTCTTGTCACTAGAAGCAACAGCAGCTGCATCTTAAACAGGACCAGGGACTGAACACAAACGCTGTTAGTTTCGGACCTCTGGCTTAGGACGTGTGCAAACTGAAGAGGAGTGAGCACTCTGGTCTCTGCTCTGTCTTCTCTGCAGAGATCCACAGGGGTGCTTTTATTTTTCTTGTCATATAAAAGGTCTTCATTTATCTCTCTCTCTCCCTCCCTCCCTCTAGCCCCCCACCATCCATTCTCTCTCTCTCTCTCACACACACACACCATGAACAATCAATAACCTTGCAAAAGTCAAAGTCAGGTTGCTCAGTTGCGTCCAACTCTTTGCGACCCAATGAACAAACCATGGCTTTCTCCAGGCAAGAATTCTGGAGTGGATAGTCTATCCCTTCTCTAGGGGATCTTCCCAACCCAGGGATCAAACTGGGATCAACCCAGGGATCCCCTGCATTGCAGGTAGATTATTTACCAGCTGAGCTACCAGGGAAGCCCATAACCTTGCAAGAAAGCTTCCAATCCTACCCTCATTTTAAGCTGAGGCTGAGAGAGGTAAAGCAGACAGCCTGGAGTTGCACAGCGAGTAAGTGATTGGAGCTCATGTTGGTTTGGTTCCAGTGTTCCGCCTCCTAAACCCAATGCAATGTTTATCAAGGTGAATCTAACTATGTCCTCAACGCTCTCAGCATCTTCTGCGGAAGATCGGAAATTTGAGCTGAACTGTTACTCCCCAGCTGTGTGGAGTACATCCTGGATGAAGTATATAAAGCACGATGTATTAAAGTTTATGAGTCTATTAATCCATGGCTTTGGAGGAATTAAACTTTCATATTGATGATAAAGCTTCCCTAGTAAAATGTAAGAGAAGCAGGAATAAATCTCTGATTCCAAAGGACCCCAAACCACTTAAACAGCTGTGTGTGAGGTGGATGGATGTGATGGCACTGGGGTGATACGTCTTGTCTGGTGGAGGGTACTTCGGCAAAGTGGTTTTTGCTTCCGTTCAGTGGTGGAGGTAAGATGACAGATGTGTGCTGTTGACTCCACGGGTGTTTGCAGAAGGGTGAGCGCAGCTAGACAAGAAGCCCCTGCTGCAGCTGAAAGCTGCTGAATATGCATTTAGGAGGAGACAAAAGGCATTCCGGGCAGCCAGTTTCATCAAAAAGCAAAAAGCCGGCAAATATATGGAAACTGGTCTCCCTCCTTCCCTCCATTTCTCTTTCTTTCTTTTTTCCTTCCTTCCTGCCTCCTTCCCTCTATCCATCCCTTCTTTCCTCTTCTGTCCTCTCCCTCTCTTCCTATTTTTTGGTCACATGGAAAGAGTCTCTGGGAGAGTAGGTGAGCTGTTGGGTATGGGATGTAGTGTGTTGGTTCACACACCGTTCTGGATTAGAATCCTAGTTGTGTCATGTATGAGCTCTGTGACTTTAGACAATTTACTTAATCTCCCTGGGCCTTGGTTTATCTTTCTTGAATAAATTTTTTTTGTTTTAGAATAGTTTTAGACTTACAGAAAAGTTGCAAAGATAGTGCAGTGAGCTCCAGTATATCCTGTACCCAGCTTCCCCTGTGGTCAGCATCTTATATCACGGTGGTCCCTTGGTCACGATTGATGTACCCATATCAATGCATTGTTATTAGCTAACACCCATACTTCATTACAAAGCAGCCTGGAGTTGCACAGCGAGTAAGTGATTGGAGCTCATGTTGGTTTGGTTCCAGTGTTCCGCCTCCTAAACCCAATGCAATGTTTATCAAGGTGAATCTAACTATGTCCTCAACGCTCTCAGCATCTTCTGCGGAAGATCGGAAATTTGAGCTGAACTGTTACTCCCCAGCTGTGTGGAGTACATCCTGGATGAAGTATATAAAGCACGATGTATTAAAGTTTATGAGTCTATTAATCCATGGCTTTGGAGGAATTAAACTTTCATATTGATGATAAAGCTTCCCTAGTAAAATGTAAGAGAAGCAGGAATAAATCTCTGATTCCAAAGGACCCCAAACCACTTAAACAGCTGTGTGTGAGGTGGATGGATGTGATGGCACTGGGGTGATACGTCTTGTCTGGTGGAGGGTACTTCGGCAAAGTGGTTTTTGCTTCCGTTCAGTGGTGGAGGTAAGATGACAGATGTGTGCTGTTGACTCCACGGGTGTTTGCAGAAGGGTGAGCGCAGCTAGACAAGAAGCCCCTGCTGCAGCTGAAAGCTGCTGAATATGCATTTAGGAGGAGACAAAAGGCATTCCGGGCAGCCAGTTTCATCAAAAAGCAAAAAGCCGGCAAATATATGGAAACTGGTCTCCCTCCTTCCCTCCATTTCTCTTTCTTTCTTTTTTCCTTCCTTCCTGCCTCCTTCCCTCTATCCATCCCTTCTTTCCTCTTCTGTCCTCTCCCTCTCTTCCTATTTTTTGGTCACATGGAAAGAGTCTCTGGGAGAGTAGGTGAGCTGTTGGGTATGGGATGTAGTGTGTTGGTTCACACACCGTTCTGGATTAGAATCCTAGTTGTGTCATGTATGAGCTCTGTGACTTTAGACAATTTACTTAATCTCCCTGGGCCTTGGTTTATCTTTCTTGAATAAATTTTTTTTGTTTTAGAATAGTTTTAGACTTACAGAAAAGTTGCAAAGATAGTGCAGTGAGCTCCAGTATATCCTGTACCCAGCTTCCCCTGTGGTCAGCATCTTATATCACGGTGGTCCCTTGGTCACGATTGATGTACCCATATCAATGCATTGTTATTAGCTAACACCCATACTTCATTACAAAGCAGAACCATCACTTTGAGGACAAAAGTCTGTATAGTCAAAGCTATGGTTTTCCCAGTAGCCATGTACGAATATGAGAGTTGGACCATAAAGAATGCTGAGTGCCAAAGGATTGATGCCTTTGAACTGTAGTGTTAAAGACTCTCGAGAGTCTCTTGGACAGCAAGGAGATCAAACTAGTCCATCCTAAAGCAAATCAACCCAGTATCCCTTGGGGGACTGATGCTGAAGCTGATGCTCCAATACTTTGTCCACCTGATGCAAAGAGATGACTCACTGGAAAACAACCTAATGCTGGGAAAATTAGAAAGCAGAGGAGAAGGGGACAACAGAGGATGAAATGGTTGGATAGCCTCACTGAGTTGATGAGCTTGAGTTTGAGCAAGCTCTGGGAGATGGTGAAGGATGGGGAGGCCTGGCATGCTGCAGTCCACGGGGTCACAGAGTCCAACATGACTGAGTGACTGAACTGAACTCAACGGATACTTTAAGCTTTCCTTAGCTCTTGCTCATGCCTGTTTACTGTTCCAGGATCCTATCCAGGGCACCATGTCAGTCACCAGACAGTTCTCAGGCCATCCTTGTTTTATGTTTTTTTTTTTTTAAATATTTTTTATTGTGGTACAAGTTACATAATACAAACCATACTGTTCTAACCATTTTTAAGTGTACATGTCATTGTACTAAGTGCATTCACAGCGTTGTGCAACTCTATCTCCCAATTTTTTCACTCTCCTGAATGGAAACCCTGTCCCCATTCAACAACAACTCCCCATTCCCAAAGAGTCTCTGGGAGAGTAGGTGAGCTGTTGGGTATGGGATGTAGTGTGTTGGTTCACACACCGTTCTGGATTAGAATCCTAGTTGTGTCATGTATGAGCTCTGTGACTTTAGACAATTTACTTAATCTCCTGGGCCTTGGTTTATCTTTCTTGAATAAATTTTTTTTGTTTTAGAATAGTTTTAGACTTACAGAAAAGTTGCAAAGATAGTGCAGTGAGCTCCAGTATATCCTGTACCCAGCTTCCCCTGTGGTCAGCATCTTATATCACGGTGGTCCCTTGGTCACGATTGATGTACCCATATCAATGCATTGTTATTAGCTAACACCCATACTTCATTACAAAGCAGAACCATCACTTTGAGGACAAAAGTCTGTATAGTCAAAGCTATGGTTTTCCCAGTAGCCATGTACGAATATGAGAGTTGGACCATAAAGAATGCTGAGTGCCAAAGGATTGATGCCTTTGAACTGTAGTGTTAAAGACTCTCGAGAGTCTCTTGGACAGCAAGGAGATCAAACTAGTCCATCCTAAAGCAAATCAACCCAGTATCCCTTGGGGGACTGATGCTGAAGCTGATGCTCCAATACTTTGTCCACCTGATGCAAAGAGATGACTCACTGGAAAACAACCTAATGCTGGGAAAATTAGAAAGCAGAGGAGAAGGGGACAACAGAGGATGAAATGGTTGGATAGCCTCACTGAGTTGATGAGCTTGAGTTTGAGCAAGCTCTGGGAGATGGTGAAGGATGGGAGGCCTGGCATGCTGCAGTCCACGGGGTCACAGAGTCCAACATGACTGAGTGACTGAACTGAACTCAACGGATACTTTAAGCTTTCCTTAGCTCTTGCTCATGCCTGTTTACTGTTCCAGGATCCTATCCAGGGCACCATGTCAGTCACCAGACAGTTCTCAGGCCATCCTTGTTTTATGTTTTTTTTTTTTAAATATTTTTTATTGTGGTACAAGTTACATAATACAAACCATACTGTTCTAACCATTTTTAAGTGTACATGTCATTGTACTAAGTGCATTCACAGCGTTGTGCAACTCTATCTCCCAATTTTTTCACTCTCCTGAATGGAAACCCTGTCCCCATTCAACAACAACTCCCCATTCCCACTGCCTTCCCTTCTACCCTCTGGGCCTTGGCATCTACCAGGGCACTTTCTGGCTCTATGAATTTGAGACTGTCCTTGTTTTGAATGTCCTTGACAGTTTTGAGGAGGACTAATCAGGTATCTTCATGGGCTTCCCTGGTGGCTCAGATGGTAAAGAATCTGCCTGCAGTGCAGGAGACCTGGGTTCAGTCCCTGGGTTGGGAAGATCCCCTGGAGGAAATGAAAACCCACTCCAGTATTATTTCCTGGAGAATCCCATGGACTGAGGAGTCTGGTGGGCTGCAGTCCATGGGGTCGCAAAGAATTGGGTATGACTGAGCGACTATACAACAAGGAGGGAACGTGGAGACACAAGAAGCCTTTTGAAGTCAAGGCTCAGAGTGGTGTGTCCTCACTTCTACTATCTTGGGTTGGATGTCATGAGGACAACCCAGAGTCACAGGGAAGGGGCAATAGGATCAGCCTCCTTAGGGAGAGGAACACAGATAACATGGCACTGGGCGTGGTAGGATACAGGGAGGGGCAAAGAGTCCAGGCCCTTCATGCTATGGGTCCACCCCATCCAGACCCTACTGCTGGTACTGACAGGGCAGCAGTGAACAAAGCAGACTCAGATCTCTGCCCTTGGGTAGCTTGTTGTGGTGATGAGGATGAGGACGATGAAGAAGAAAGGACAACTTTGTTCTGTCTCTCAGGAGGACTGTGGCTGCCCTCAGCTCCACGTGGACAAGTGGAGCGATTCTTGGTAGTGTTCTTGCAGTACTCAGGACTCTGAGGGTCAGGTTTCACCATCAGCCGTGAGTGGTGGGGGCGATCTAGTGTAGAGAAGGCATCCAGTCTCCAGGAGGTGAATCCAGCCTCCAGGACGTGTGCAGAGAGGGCCTCTCAAGGGCCTTCTATCTTATTGATCTGCTTGTTCACCAAAATCATATCAGTAGTGCCTACCTTTGCAAAACGGAGGCTGTTTTAATTGAGATATTGGAAGATGTATTTTCTTAATTTCTGCCTAATGGAAAATCCTTATGGTTGATCAATTTGGGTTAGTTTGAAGCGGTTGCTGCTATAAATGAAGTTCATCTAAGGTTATTTATGTTAAAAATTCAATGCCCAATAGTTTTGGGAAAATGTGGCAAGTTCCGCTGTAGAGAAGCTTTGCAAAGTATCAGGACAGGTGGGACTTCCTGGTTCATGAAAAGTAACTTCTGTTTATCTTCTAAGACAATGGTAAATAAGCCCTCCAAGCCCTCAAGGGCTTCTCAGGCTCAGTGCTGGGCACTTGTGTATGCTCTTTAATCCTAGCAACAGCCCATGGAGGGATTTTATTATTACTTACAGTTTACACATAAACTGAAGCCTCAGATAGTGTCACTGAAACAGTGAGAGACAGCCAGGGTTGGAGACCACAGTTGTAACCACTCTACTGCTTCCCTCCTAACGGTTTCCCAAGGTGGCTCGTTGAGTGCGTGTTCCCACCTCTGTCTGCGGATGGCCAGAGACGAACACTGATGAAGTGTGGGTGGCATTCTGAGTTTTGTATCTTGTCCCAGTACAGAAATGCCATCCCTCCAGGAGAAGTCAGACTTGATGGGAAATGAGTAAGCCGTGAAATCAGGTCAACCTATTTCCCACCACTTCCAGCCATCCATTATTTTCTGTCTCCTACCATTTCCTATCTCCCAGTCACTTCCTGTTTCTCATCACCTCCAATTTTCCATCATTTCTTTTTCCTTTAATTTTTTTTTCTTTTTTTTGACCATACTATGCAGCATGTGGGATCTCAGTTTCCCCAACCAGGTATCAAACTTTTCCCCCCAGCCACGAAATTGTGAAGACTTAACCGCCAGACCACCAGGAAAGTCCTCCAGTATCCTATCATTTCTTTTTATTTATTTATTTATTTATTTATTTATTTATTTATTTTTGTACATGTATGTTCCCAGATCAATCAGATGCATATCCCTTGGCCCTCCCCCCACCCAGGTTCCCCCATCCCTCCAGACCATTGCTCCAAGTGGTTGTAGGTACTCCTATTCCCCTAGCACAATGACAATAGCTATCCTTTCTACACATGACAGTAAAGGTTCCCATGTTACTCCCTCCCATTGTTCGGTCTCCACAATGTCTTTATGTCTATTCTTTTTTCATGAGTTCACTGTGTATGTTATCATGACCATCTTACTAGATTCCATATATATGAGTTAGTATACTATACTTGTCTTTCTCTTTTTGACTTACTTCACTTTTATGATAGGTTCTAAAGCCAGCCACCTCATTAGGACTGAGTCTTCTGCATTTCTTTTAACAGCTGAGTAGTATTCCATTGTATATATGTACCAGAGCTTCTGGATCCATTCATTTGTCGATGGACATCTAGGTTGCTTCCATGTTCTGGCTATTGTATAGAGAGCTGCAATGAACATTGGGGTACAGGTGCCTCTTTCAGTTTTGATTTCATCAGGATATAGGCCTAATAGTGGGATTGCTGGGTCATAGGGTGCTTCTATTTTTAGTTTTTTAAGGAATCTCCATATTGTCTTCCATAGAGGTTGTATTAATTTACATTCCCACCAGCAATGCAAGAGGGTTCCCTTTTCTCCACACCCTCTCCAGCATTTGTTGTCTGTCGATTTGTTGATGATGGCCATTCTGACAGGTGTGAGGTGGTATCTCATTGTGGTTTTAATTTGCATTTCTCTAATAATAAGCGAGGTTGAGCATCGTTTCATGTGCTTTTGGACCATTTGTATGTCCCCTTTGGAGAGGCGTCTCTTTAGATCTTTTTCCCATTTTTTGATTGGGCTGCTCATTTTCCCTGTGCTGAGTTGTCTGAGTTGCTTGTAGATTTTGGAGATTAATTCTTTGTCTGTTGTTTCATTTGCTATGATTTTCTCCCACTCTGTGGGCTGTCTGTTCAGCTTTTTTGTAGTTTCTTTAGCTGTACAAAAGCTTTTAAGTTTCATGAGGTCCCATATGTTCATTTTTCTTTTCAGTTCTGCTATTTTAGTTGGTGGGTCAGAGAAGATCTTGCTTTGATTGATGTCCTTGAGGGTTTTGCCTATATTCTCCTCTAAGAGTTTGATGGTTTCTGGTCTTACATTGAGGTCTTTAATCCATTTTGAGTTGATCTTAGTGTATGGCGTCAGGGAATGTTCCAATTTCATTTTTTTGCATGTAGCTGTCCAATTCTCCCAGCACCACTTGTTAAAGAGACTGTCTTTGTCCCATTTTATAGTTTCTCCTCCTTTATCAAAAATAAGGTACCCATAGGTGCGTGGGTTGATCTCTGGGTTCTCAATCTTGTTCCATTGATCTATAGTTCTGTTTTTGTGCCAGTACCATACTGTCTTGAGGACTGTTGCTTTGTAGTAGAGTCTGAAGTTAGGGAGGCTGATCCCTCCAACTCCCTTTTTCTTCCTCAGGATTTTTCTTTGGCTATTGAACTGAGTAGTATTCCATTGTATATATGTACCAGAGCTTCTGGATCCATTCATTTGTCGATGGACATCTAGGTTGCTTCCATGTTCTGGCTATTGTATAGAGAGCTGCAATGAACATTGGGGTACAGGTGCCTCTTTCAGTTTTGATTTCATCAGGATATAGGCCTAATAGTGGGATTGCTGGGTCATAGGGTGCTTCTATTTTTAGTTTTTTAAGGAATCTCCATATTGTCTTCCATAGAGGTTGTATTAATTTACATTCCCACCAGCAATGCAAGAGGGTTCCCTTTTCTCCACACCCTCTCCAGCATTTGTTGTCTGTCGATTTGTTGATGATGGCCATTCTGACAGGTGTGAGGTGGTATCTCATTGTGGTTTTAATTTGCATTTCTCTAATAATAAGCGAGGTTGAGCATCGTTTCATGTGCTTTTGGACCATTTGTATGTCCCCTTTGGAGAGGCGTCTCTTTAGATCTTTTTCCCATTTTTTGATTGGGCTGCTCATTTTCCCTGTGCTGAGTTGTCTGAGTTGCTTGTAGATTTTGGAGATTAATTCTTTGTCTGTTGTTTCATTTGCTATGATTTTCTCCCACTCTGTGGGCTGTCTGTTCAGCTTTTTTGTAGTTTCTTTAGCTGTACAAAAGCTTTTAAGTTTCATGAGGTCCCATATGTTCATTTTTCTTTTCAGTTCTGCTATTTTAGTTGGTGGGTCAGAGAAGATCTTGCTTTGATTGATGTCCTTGAGGGTTTTGCCTATATTCTCCTCTAAGAGTTTGATGGTTTCTGGTCTTACATTGAGGTCTTTAATCCATTTTGAGTTGATCTTAGTGTATGGCGTCAGGGAATGTTCCAATTTCATTTTTTTGCATGTAGCTGTCCAATTCTCCCAGCACCACTTGTTAAAGAGACTGTCTTTGTCCCATTTTATAGTTTCTCCTCCTTTATCAAAAATAAGGTACCCATAGGTGCGTGGGTTGATCTCTGGGTTCTCAATCTTGTTCCATTGATCTATAGTTCTGTTTTTGTGCCAGTACCATACTGTCTTGAGGACTGTTGCTTTGTAGTAGAGTCTGAAGTTAGGGAGGCTGATCCCTCCTACTCCATTTTTCTTCCTCAGGATTGCTTTGGCTATTCGAGGTCTTCTGTGTTTCCATATGAACTGTGTTAATATTTGGTCTAGTTCTGTGAAAAATGTCAGTGGTAGTTGAATAGGTATTGCATTGAATCTGTAGATGATATTTGGAAGTATGGTCATTTTCACAATATTGATTCTTCCAATCCAGGAACATGGAATATCTCTCCATCTGTTTAAGTCTTCTTTAATGTCTCTCATGAGTGTCTTGTAATTTTCTGTGTACAATTCTTTTGTTTCTTTGGGTAGGTTTATTCCTAGATATTTGATTCTTTTGGTTGCAATGGTGATGGGGATTGCCTCTTTGATTTCATTTTCTGATTTTTCATTGTTTGTGTATAGGAATGCCAGTGACTTCTGTGTGTTGACTTTATATCCTGCAACTTTGCTGAATTCATTGATTAGTTCTAGTAGCTTTGTAACCGTGTCTTTGGGATTTTTATGTATAATATCATGTCGTCTGCAAAAGAGAGAGCTTGACTTCTTCCTTTCCAATCTGGATTCCTTTGATTTCTTTCTCTTGTCTTATTGCTGTTGCTAGGACTTCCAGGACTATGTTGAATAGCAGTGGTGAAAGTGGGCACCCCTGTCTTGTTCCTGATCTTAGAGGAATGCTTTCAGTTTTTCACCATTAACAATAATGTTCGCTGTAGGTTTCTCATAGATGGCTTTTATTATGTTGAGATAGGTTCCTTCTATGCCCATTTTCTGAAGAGTTTTGATCATAAATGGATGTTGTACTTTGTCGAAGGCTTTTTCTGCATCTATTGAGATGATCATGTGATTTTGTCTTTCAACTTGTTGATATGGTGTATCACGTTGATTGATTTGCGGATGTTGAAGAAGCCTTGCATGCCTGGGATGAACCCAACTTGATCGTGATGTATGAGTTTTTTGACATGTCGTTGAATTCTGTTTGCTAGGATTTTGTTGAGGATCTTGGCATCTAAGTTCATCAGTGAAATTGGCCTATAGTTTTCCTTTTTTGTGTTGTCTTTGCCTGGTTTGGGTATCAGGGTGATGGTGGCCTCGTAGAATGTGTTTGGGAGTTTTCCTTCCTGTGCAATTTTTTGGAAGAGTTTTAGAAGGACAGGCATTAGCTCCTCTTTAAATGTTTGGTAGAATTCGGCTGTGAAGTTTCGTACCATACTGTCTTGAGGACTGTTGCTTTGTAGTAGAGTCTGAAGTTAGGAGGCTGATCCTCCAACTCCATTTTTCTTCCTCAGGATTGCTTTGGCTATTCGAGGTCTTCTGTGTTCCATATGAACTGTGTTATTATTTGGTCTAGTTCTGTGAAAAATGTCAGTGGTAGTTGAATAGGTATTGCATTGAATCTGTAGATGATATTTGGAAGTATGGTCATTTTCACAATATTGATTCTTCCAATCCAGGAACATGGAATATCTCTCCATCTGTTTAAGTCTTCTTTAATGTCTCTCATGAGTGTCTTGTAATTTTCTGTGTACAATTCTTTTGTTTCTTTGGGTAGGTTTATTCCTAGATATTTGATTCTTTTGGTTGCAATGGTGAAGGGGCTTGCCTCTTTGATTTCATTTTCTGATTTTTCATTGTTTGTGTATAGGAATGCCAGTGACTTCTGTGTGTTGACTTTATATCCTGCAACTTTGCTGAATTCATTGATTAGTTCTAGTAGCTTTGTAACCGTGTCTTTGGGATTTTCTATGTATAATATCATGTCGTCTGCAAAAAGAGAGAGCTTGACTTCTTCCTTTCCAATCTGGATTCCTTTGATTTCTTTCTCTTGTCTTATTGCTGTTGCTAGGACTTCCAGGACTATGTTGAATAGCAGTGGTGAAAGTGGGCACCCCTGTCTTGTTCCTGATCTTAGAGGGAATGCTTTCAGTTTTTCACCATTAACAATAATGTTCGCTGTAGGTTTCTCATAGATGGCTTTTATTATGTTGAGATAGGTTCCTTCTATGCCCATTTTCTGAAGAGTTTTGATCATAAATGGATGTTGTACTTTGTCGAAGGCTTTTCTGCATCTATTGAGATGATCATGTGATTTTGTCTTTCAACTTGTTGATATGGTGTATCACGTTGATTGATTTGCGGATGTTGAAGAAGCCTTGCATGCCTGGGATGAACCCAACTTGATCGTGATGTATGAGTTTTTTGACATGTCGTTGAATTCTGTTTGCTAGGATTTTGTTGAGGATCTTGGCATCTAAGTTCATCAGTGAAATTGGCCTATAGTTTTCCTTTTTTGTGTTGTCTTTGCCTGGTTTGGGTATCAGGGTGATGGTGGCCTCGTAGAATGTGTTTGGGAGTTTTCCTTCCTGTGCAATTTTTTGGAAGAGTTTTAGAAGGACAGGCATTAGCTCCTCTTTAAATGTTTGGTAGAATTCGGCTGTGAAGCCATCTGGTCCTGGGCTTTTATTTTTGGGTAGAGTTTTAATCACAAAGTTGATTTCTGAGCTTGTGATTGGGTTGTTCAAAGTTTCTGTTTCTTCCTGGCTCAGTCTTGGGAGATTAATCCTGTCCAAGAAACTGTCCATTTCTTCCAGGTTGTCCAGTTTGTTGCCATAGAGTTGCTCATAATAGTCTCTTAGAATCCTTTGGATTTCTGCATTATCTGTTGTAATCTCTCCTTTTTCGTTTTTGATTTTGTTGATCTGGTTCTTCTCTCTCTTTTTCTTAATGAGTCTGGCCAGTGGCTTATCAATTTTGTTGACCTTTTCAAAGAACCAGCTTTTGTTTTATTTATCTTTACTATTGTTTCTTTTGTTTCTTTCTCATTTATTTCTGCTCTGATCTTTATGATTTCTCTTCTTCTGCTGGCTCTGGGATGGTTTTGTTCTTCTTTCTCCAACTGTTTTAAGCGGAGGGTTAGGTCATCTGCTTCATATTTTCCTAGTTTCTTGAGGTGGGATTGTATTGCTATAAATTTCCCTCTTAGAACTGCTTTTGCTGTATCCCATAGGTTTTGCACTGTCGTGTGTTCATTGTCATTTTCTTCTAGGAATTGTTTAATTTCTCCTTTGATTTCCTCAACGATCAGTTGGTTTTTTAGGTATGTATTGTTTAATCTCCATGTGTTTCTGTTTTTAGGGTTTTTTTTCTGGTAGTTGATCTCCAGTCTCATTGCATTGTGGTCCGAGAAGATGGTTGATATAATTTCGGTTTTGCTCGGTATTTTGCCAATGTGGTTCTAATCCTGCATCTATTGAGATTTTGTTTTTGAGTATGGTGTATCACGTTGATTGATCTGCGGATGTTGAAGAAGCCTTGCATGCCTGGGATGAACCCAACTTGATCGTGATGTATGAGTTTTTTGACATGTCGTTGAATTCTGTTTGCTAGGATTTTGTTGAGGATCTTGGCATCTAAGTTCATCAGTGAAATTGGCCTATAGTTTTCCTTTTTTGTGTTGTCTTTGCCTGGTTTGGGTATCAGGGTGATGGTGGCCTCGTAGAATGTGTTTGGGAGTTTTCCTTCCTGTGCAATTTTTTGGAAGAGTTTTAGAAGGACAGGCATTAGCTCCTCTTTAAATGTTTGGTAGAATTCGGCTGTGAAGCCATCTGGTCCTGGGCTTTTATTTTTGGGTAGATTTTTAATCACAAAGTTGATTTCTGAGCTTGTGATTGGGTTGTTCAAAGTTTCTGTTTCTTCCTGGCTCAGTCTTGGGAGATTAATCCTGTCCAAGAAACTGTCCATTTCTTCCAGGTTGTCCAGTTTGTTGCCATAGAGTTGCTCATAATAGTCTCTTAGAATCCTTTGGATTTCTGCATTATCTGTTGTAATCTCTCCTTTTTCGTTTTTGATTTTGTTGATCTGGTTCTTCTCTCTCTTTTTCTTAATGAGTCTGGCCAGTGGCTTATCAATTTTGTTGACCTTTTCAAAGAACCAGCTTTTGTTTTATTTATCTTTACTATTGTTTCTTTTGTTTCTTTCTCATTTATTTCTGCTCTGATCTTTATGATTTCTCTTCTTCTGCTGGCTCTGGGATGTTTTGTTCTTCTTTCTCCAACTGTTTTAAGCGGAGGGTTAGGTCATCTGCTTCATATTTTCCTAGTTTCTTGAGGTGGGATTGTATTGCTATAAATTTCCCTCTTAGAACTGCTTTTGCTGTATCCCATAGGTTTTGCACTGTCGTGTGTTCATTGTCATTTTCTTCTAGGAATTGTTTAATTTCTCCTTTGATTTCCTCAACGATCAGTTGGTTTTTTAGGTATGTATTGTTTAATCTCCATGTGTTTCTGTTTTTAGGGTTTTTTTCTGGTAGTTGATCTCCAGTCTCATTGCATTGTGGTCCGAGAAGATGGTTGATATAATTTCGGTTTTCTTGAACTGACTGAGGTTAGATTTGTGGCCCAAGATGTGGTCTATCCTGGAGAATGTTCCGTGAGCGCTTGAGAAGAAAGTGTATTCTTCTGCTTTTGGATGGAACGTCCTAAAGATATCGATGAGGTCCATCTTTTCCAGTGTGGCATTTAAGGCTTGTGTTTCTTTATTAATTTTCTGTTTTGTTGATCTGTCCATTGGTGTGAGAGGAGTGTTAAAGTCTCCTACTATTATTGTGTTATTGTTGATTTCTTCTTTTATGTCTGAAAGTACCTGTCTTATGTATTGAGGTGCCCCTGTGTTGGGTGCGTAGATATTCATGACTGTTATGTCTTCCTCTTGGATAGATCCCTTAATCATGATGTAGTGACCTGCCTTGTCTCTTAGAATCTTCTTTACTTGAAAGTCTATTTTGTCTGATATAAGGATTGCTACTCCAGCTTTCTTTTGATTTCCATTTGCATGAAATATCTTTTTCCAGCCTTTCACTTTCAGTCTATGAGTGTCTCTAGGTCTGAAGTGGGTCTCTTGTAAACAGCATATATATGGGTCTTGCTTCTGGATCCATTCAGCCAGCCTGTGTCGTTTGGTTGGAGCATTTAGTCCATTTACATTCAAAGTAATTATTGATACGAATGTTCCTATTGTCATCTTCTTAGAAATTTGGGGTTTGTTTTGTAAGGCTTCTCCTACTCTTGTATTTATTGGCTATATCAGGTCCTTTAACACTTGTTGTAGGGCTGGTTTTGTGGTACAGAATTCTTTTAGTTTTTGCTTGTCTGTGAAGCTTTTGACTTCACCATCGATTTTGAATGAGATTCTTGCTGGGTAGAGAATTCGTGGTTGCAGGTTATTCTCTTTTAGCCGTTTAAATGTATCTTGCCATTCTCTTCTGGCCTGTAGGGTTTCTGTTGAGAGATCCGCAGTTAAACGTATGGGGTTTCCTTTATATGTTATTTGTTGTTTGCTCCTAGCTGCTTTTAGTAATCTGTCTTTATATTTAGTCTGCGTTAGTTTGATTAGTATGTGCCTTGGTGTGTTTCTTCTGGGGTTTCTCCTGTATGGAACTCTTTGTGCTTCCTGGACTTGGCTGACTATCTCCTTTCCCATGCTGGGGAAGTTTTCAACTATAACCTCTTCAAGAATTTTTCATAGTCTTTCTTCTCTTCTTCTTCTTCTGGAACTCCTATAATTCTAATGTTGGTGCGTTTAATATTGTCCCATAGGTCTCTGAGGCTATCCTCAGTTCTTTTAATTCTTTGGGCTTTGTTCTGTTCTTCAGTACTTATTTCCACCATTCTGTCTTCCAGCTCACTTATCCGTTCTTCAGCCTCTGATACTCTACTGTTGAGACCTTCTATAGTATTTTTGAGTTCAGCAATTGAGTTGGTGGTCTCTATTTGCTTATTTTTCATTTCCTGCATGTCTTTTCTCAATGCACTAATTTCCTCTAATATTCTGTTTTTGGTGTTTTGCATTCTCATTAGTATAGTTTTTCTGAATTCTCTTTCAGATAGTTTGTCTATCTCCTCCTCTGTCATTTGAAGTGGTGTTTCTCTAGCTTGGTCCTTCATTTGTACAGTGTTTCTCTGACGTTTCATTATTAGGTTAATTTTTGTTTCTTTGTGTGTGTCTGTGTGTATGGAGTTCTTATTCCCACCAGGCTTCTTGGTTGAATTCTCCCTTCCTTTGGGTTTTTGTCCTTGTAGAAGGGTTCAGTGGCTTGTGTCTTGGGTGGTGATAGACCTTGTTTACAGGTGAATAATCTGTAGTGTTGTATGTTCTTCGATAATCAGTGTGGGGTCTTGGAATCCGGGCTTCCGCTTCGAGGATCCTTGGTTTGATGATTGGTCAGGGAGTGTAGGCTCTATGTCTGGTTTGCTATGGTGTTCTGTGATACTAGTTCACACACTAGCATCTGAGGAACAAGAGGTGCATCCCTGATGGGTGACAGTCATAAAAGCATGCAGATGTTTTCTAACATAATCATAAGATACACATACATATACAGCAATCCCCACAACTGACCAGTTTTACAGAGATAAGGCGCAGGAAATCTTTCTAGCAACTCATGCAATCACAGATGAATTTCTTGCCCGTTAAGCTTTGAATAATTTAAATTAGGACGGGGTTTCTCCTGTATGGAACTCTTTGTGCTTCCTGGACTTGGCTGACTATCTCCTTTCCCATGCTGGGGAAGTTTTCAACTATAACCTCTTCAAGAATTTTTTCATAGTCTTTCTTCTCTTCTTCTTCTTCTGGAACTCCTATAATTCTAATGTTGGTGCGTTTAATATTGTCCCATAGGTCTCTGAGGCTATCCTCAGTTCTTTTAATTCTTTGGGCTTTGTTCTGTTCTTCAGTACTTATTTCCACCATTCTGTCTTCCAGCTCACTTATCCGTTCTTCAGCCTCTGATACTCTACTGTTGAGACCTTCTATAGTATTTTTGAGTTCAGCAATTGAGTTGGTGGTCTCTATTTGCTTATTTTTCATTTCCTGCATGTCTTTTCTCAATGCACTAATTTCCTCTAATATTCTGTTTTTGGTGTTTTGCATTCTCATTAGTATATTTTTTCTGAATTCTCTTTCAGATAGTTTGTCTATCTCCTCCTCTGTCATTTGAAGTGGTGTTTCTCTAGCTTGGTCCTTCATTTGTACAGTGTTTCTCTGACGTTTCATTATTAGGTTAATTTTTGTTTCTTTGTGTGTGTCTGTGTGTATGGAGTTCTTATTCCCACCAGGCTTCTTGGTTGAATTCTCCCGTCCGTTGGGGTTGTGTCCTTGTAGAAGGGTTCAGTGGCTTGTGTCTTGGGTGGTGATAGACCTTGTTTACAGGTGAATAATCTGTAGTGTTGTATGTTCTTCGATAATCAGTGTGGGGTCTTGGAATCCGGGCTTCCGCTTCGAGGATCCTTGGTTTGATGATTGGTCAGGAGTGTAGGCTCTATGTCTGGTTTGCTATGGTGTTCTGTGATACTAGTTCACACACTAGCATCTGAGGAACAAGAGGTGCATCCCTGATGGGTGACAGTCATAAAAGCATGCAGATGTTTTCTAACATAATCATAAGATACACATACATATACAGCAATCCCCACAACTGACCAGTTTTACAGAGATAAGGCGCAGGAAATCTTTCTAGCAACTCATGCAATCACAGATGATACTTGCCCGTTAAGCTTTGAATTAATTAAAACAGTGCCTGAATAATAGATCTAGCACAAGGTCCTGGCTTGGATAATTACAATGAAAGCAATTTTAAATTAGGACATGTGCTCGGGGTGACAAGGAGGAGAGTCTATAAGTAATAAAAGGAAAAGATTTGTCTTGGAAGTATTTTATAGGATTAGGTAGCAAAGATTAGTGTGTGTACTGTTTAGTGCATTTGGAAGTGAATAGTGCAGACAGAAAGATAGGAAATAATTTGTCTAGAGGATATTGATAGCTAGGAAGATGTTTTACATTTAGAACATAGAGAAAGAAAGCAGTGGGAAAGAGGAAAGAGAAAAGAGAATTAGAGGTTTTCAAGAATTAAAATTAAAGTTAAAAAAATATAATAAAAGTCAAAAGAAGGTTAAAAATTAAAAAGAGCAAAAAAAAAATTAATGAGACTGAAAAACAAAGAAAAAACACATAGAATAAATCAAACAAATGAAAACTACAAAAAAAAAAAAAAACATAAAAAACCCCCAATAAACAAAGAAACTAATAAACCCCAAACCAATCAATTGAATAAGCAAAATAGTCCACCACAAACAAGCAGAAAAAAATGAAAAAAGAAAAAAAGTTAAATACTGTCCTTGGTTTTTATCTTCATATCTGCCTGTTGGAAACCAATCTGCTCTTGATGGTGGTGTCTTGATGGCGTGGTCTTTCCCTTACAGTACCGGTTGCTGTGGTTTCTGTTTTTGTGTTCAGCAAAATGAGGGCTTTGCTGCCATACTGGGTGCTGGCCGGGATGGTGGGCTGATCCCAGTCAGTCGGGCGGAGGCCGCGGCGCGCGCAGTCCCGTGTTGGAGGGGGGCGCCCCGGCTCGACCGCGCGCCCGCCTGTCGTCTCCAATCCCTGCTCTTTCCCCGGCTTCCTCCGCTGCTACTGCAGCTCTAGGGGATCGCGGGCTCCTCCGACACTGCCGGTTATGTGTCTAAGTACCAAAGGCGGACGCGAGCTTTCCCGTCCAACTCGTGCCCAGTCCCTGGTCAGCAACCCGTGGACGACTTCCTCTCTCCGTTCAGCAAGCCCTCCAGTTGGAGTGGCTGAACTTACCCGCCTCGCGGCGTCCGCGCGGCTCCTCGCGGCGTCCGCGCGGCTCCTCGCGGCGTCCGCGCGGCTCCTCGCGGCGTCCGCGCGGCTCCTCGCGGCGGGCGGGTTCCGGCGGCTCCTCGCGGCGGGCGGGTTCCGGCGGCTCCTCGCGGCGGGCGGGTTCCGGCGGCTCCTCGCGGCGGGCGGGTTCCGGCGGCTCCTCGCGGCGGGCGGGTTCCGGCGGCTCCTCGCGCCGGCGGGTTCCGCGGCTCCTCGCGGCGGTCGGGTTCCGCGCTCGCGCTCGCGGCGGCGTGTCGCGGCGGTCGCGGCTCCTCGCGGCGGGCGGGTTCCGGCGGCTCCTCGCGGCGGGCGGGTTCCGGCGGCTCCTCGCGGCGGGCGGGTTCCGGCGGCTCCTCCTCCTATCATTTCTTATCCTCCGCTGATCATCAGGGGCAAAACCCTACCCAGTCTAGCTCAAGTCAGAGGGGTTTGTCCAAAGGAGGCAGATGGATCTCCAGCCGGTCTCCTGGGCCCATACCTGGGATCTGGAAAGTCACCAGCATAGCACAGCCAGCCTCGGGCCCCTCTTAGAGGCTGCCAGACCTGAATTCTCTCTGCCAGCCACTTCATTCTCCTCTTGTTACTGACAGGCCTCCTCTCCTCACTCGTCCATCCACACCAGCTTTCAATGGCTTCTTCTGAATGGTGGCCCCTGTCCTGAGTCTGCAGGACCTACTGGCTTGGCTTCCAACAGCTTACTGGCTCAATCTCACAATACATTGATTCCAGAACCCCAGAAAGAAGAATCTGATCTGTCCATATTTGAACAGTGGTCTAACCCTAGTCCAGCTGATTGCAGATGATGGTTCAGGAGTTGGGCACATCCGCGCCGCCTGTCGTCTCCAATCCCTGCTCTTTCCCCGGCTTCCTCCGCTGCTACTGCAGCTCTAGGGGATCGCGGGCTCCTCCGACACTGCCGGTTATGTGTCTAAGTACCAAAGGCGGACGCGAGCTTTCCCGTCCAACTCGTGCCCAGTCCCTGGTCAGCAACCCGTGGACGACTTCCTCTCTCCGTTCAGCAAGCCCTCCAGTTGGAGTGGCTGAACTTACCCGCTCCTCGCGGCGTCCGCGCGGCTCCTCGCGGCGTCCGCGCGGCTCCTCGCGGCGTCCGCGCGGCTCCTCGCGGCGTCCGCGCGGCTCCTCGCGGCGGGCGGGTTCCGGCGGCTCCTCGCGGCGGGCGGGTTCCGGCGGCTCCTCGCGGCGGGCGGGTTCCGGCGGCTCCTCGCGGCGGGCGGGTTCCGGCGGCTCCGCGCGGCGGGCGGGTTCCGGCGGCTCCTCGCGGCGGGCGGGTTCCGGCGGCTCCTCGCGGCGGGCGGGTTCCGGCGGCTCCTCCTCCTATCATTTCTTATCCTCCGCTGATCATCAGGGGCAAAACCCTACCCAGTCTAGCTCAAGTCAGAGGGGTTTGTCCAAAGGAGGCAGATGGATCTCCAGCCGGTCTCCTGGGCCCATACCTGGGATCTGGAAAGTCACCAGCATAGCACAGCCAGCCTCGGGCCCCTCTTAGAGGCTGCCAGACCTGAATTCTCTCTGCCAGCCACTTCATTCTCCTCTTGTTACTGACAGGCCTCCTCTCCTCACTCGTCCATCCACACCAGCTTTCAATGGCTTCTTCTGAATGGTGGCCCCTGTCCTGAGTCTGCAGGACCTACTGGCTTGGCTTCCAACAGCTTACTGGCTCAATCTCACAATACATTGATTCCAGAACCCCAGAAAGAAGAATCTGATCTGTCCATATTTGAACAGTGGTCTAACCCTAGTCCAGCTGATTGCAGATGATGGTTCTGCCTCTACCAGGAGTTGGACAGGGCACATTCTCTAACACATACAATTGAAGAGGCAATCTCTGGCATCTCCAGTGTATTGAATTTTATGCAAATTCATTAAGAGGATAAGGAACAAACCAGATCAGACACATGGGGTTGGCTGAAAAGTCTGTTACTTATTTTTTTTTTTCTTCTGCAAGCCGTTGTGGAAAAACTCAAATGAACTTTTGCACCAGTCCAGTAGATTGGAGACGATCCTGTCTTTGCTCATGTCCTTTTAGTTTATGTAATAATTCTTATCCAAGGGCTCTAGGATTGTAGAACAATGCTGTGTAGTGCAGTATTTCTCAAGCATGCTTCCCAGGTGGAGCTAGTACTAAAGAACCCACCTGCCTATGTGGGAGACATAAAAGATGCAGGTTCGATCCCTGGGTTAGAAAAATCCCCTGGAAAAGGAAATGGCAACCCACTCTAGTATTCTTGCCTGGAGAATCCCATGGGCAGAGGAGCCTGGTAGTTACAGTTCATGAGGTCACAAAGAGTCGGAAGCAACAGACGTGATTGAGCGCACGAGTTTGTATATTTGGTGGCCTTTAATGGGAAAAAAATCCCATGGAGCCCCAGTGTTGACTTAAATATTTTATATTAATGTTAGTCTTAATATTATTTAAGCAGACCAACAAACTTTAAACTACCTCTAAATGTCTTGTGCTTATTGCTCTTATACAGCTGTAAAGCTGAAACAAATTTGTAAGTTGAATACACACAAACCTATAAAACCAATAAAATCCAAATTAGCAGCAATTTATGTGACCAGCTCAGGGCTCACCTAGCACAGCCAGCCTCGGCCCCTCTTAGAGGCTGCCAGACCTGAATTCTCTCTGCCAGCCACTTCATTCTCCTCTTGTTACTGACAGGCCTCCTCTCCTCACTCGTCCATCCACACCAGCTTTCAATGGCTTCTTCTGAATGGTGGCCCCTGTCCTGAGTCTGCAGGACCTACTGGCTTGGCTTCCAACAGCTTACTGGCTCAATCTCACAATACATTGATTCCAGAACCCCAGAAAGAAGAATCTGATCTGTCCATATTTGAACAGTGGTCTAACCCTAGTCCAGCTGATTGCAGATGATGGTTCTGCCTCTACCAGGAGTTGGACAGGGCACATTCTCTAACACATACAATTGAAGAGGCAATCTCTGGCATCTCCAGTGTATTGAATTTTATGCAAATTCATTAAGAGGATAAGGAACAAACCAGATCAGACACATGGGGTTGGCTGAAAAGTCTGTTACTTATTTTTTTTTTTCTTCTGCAAGCCGTTGTGGAAAAACTCAAATGAACTTTTGCACCAGTCCAGTAGATTGGAGACGATCCTGTCTTTGCTCATGTCCTTTTAGTTTATGTAATAATTCTTATCCAAGGGCTCTAGGATTGTAGAACAATGCTGTGTAGTGCAGTATTTCTCAAGCATGCTTCCCAGGTGGAGCTAGTACTAAAGAACCCACCTGCCTATGTGGGAGACATAAAAGATGCAGGTTCGATCCCTGGGTTAGAAAAATCCCCTGGAAAAGGAAATGGCAACCCACTCTAGTATTCTTGCCTGGAGAATCCCATGGGCAGAGGAGCCTGGTAGTTACAGTTCATGAGGTCACAAAGAGTCGGAAGCAACAGACGTGATTGAGCGCACGAGTTTGTATATTTGGTGGCCTTTAATGGGAAAAAAATCCCATGGAGCCCCAGTGTTGACTTAAATATTTTATATTAATGTTAGTCTTAATATTATTTAAGCAGACCAACAAACTTTAAACTACCTCTAAATGTCTTGTGCTTATTGCTCTTATACAGCTGTAAAGCTGAAACAAATTTGTAAGTTGAATACACACAAACCTATAAAACCAATAAAATCCAAATTAGCAGCATTGATTTAATGTGACAGCTGCTGTTCCTTGGCTGAAACTGAATCACTTCTCATGAAGTGCAGTGGATACGAATGGCTGGACTACTGTTTGCCTCGTGAAAGTCCCACTCATTCACTGCTCCCTGTCTCCAGAATATGATGGGTTTTGACCTTGGTTGTTGACCTTCATCATGGATGTGTTAATGATTGCTTCTCTTCTTCCCTATCAGCTCAAGACAGTTCAGGTAGTACTGCTTGGCACCAGAGAGATTGTGAACACCACTGCAAGTGCTCAAGCATGCAGGAGGATGAGCTAATTAAGGGAGTCAGCCAGGTGATACGGAAAATGCATGTGTTCAGTCTGAAAAGATTACCCTTGAAATTAAAATTTAGAATTATTAAAATAAAACTATTTCAGAGGAAACTCATGAATCCATGAAAATGTATCCATACTAAAGTCTCTCCAGGACGAGACTTGGACTAAGTGATTCTTCAGAAGTACAGTCGAAGGGGAGGTATTTTAGCTCTTGATTTCCCCACTTGTGAAGAGGGAGATTCCTGCCCTATCTAAGGCACAGGCCTTAGGAACACGTAAGACAGAGTGTCTGAAATTGCACTGAAAGGGCCACCTCAAGAGGTTGGGGCTAGGAGCTGAGCAGTGCTCCTCGTTCCTTGCCCTGAAATTCAGATCCTAACTCCTGGTGCTTGCATCTGAAGAGGGAGCCTTTCAAGAGATGACCATGGTGAAATGAGGTCATTAGGGTGGTCCCTCATCCCATAGGACTGGTCTCTCCATGAGAGGAGGAGTTGAGGATATGGGCACACATAGGGGGGTGACCACGTGAGAACACAGGGAGGGGACAGTCATCTGCAAGCCAAGGAGGGAGGCCTCAAAGGAAATCAACATTTTGATGCCCTAATGTCAGACTTGCAGACCTTCAGAGTTGTGAGAAAACAAGTTGTTGTCGCTTAAGCGGCCCAGAGTGAGGTGCTCTGTTATGACAACCCTAGAAAACCGTGTGTGTGTGTGTGTGTGCGTGTGTGTGTGCTCAGTCTTGCACCTTTTTGCTCCTCTTTCATAAGGATATGATATGCTCTCTTCTTGGTACCTGAGTTGCAAAGCCTCCCTATGGGAGGAACACTCTTTCCTTTTCCATTGCCAGGTGTGGACGCGTAACTTTGGCCAATAGGATGTGATCAGATGTGATCTTTGATGGTCTGAGCAGATGCCTTAAATGCAGTTTTGTGGCTAGATTTTTTGATTGGGGTTCCCTTGGTTAGTAGAATGGTATTTCTGACATTCTTATTTTGTGAGAAAAGCCCCTGTTTCATTTCTTGTAGTCGGATTTTCTGACCCCTGAAGCCAGAGCATTCCGAACTAAGATGAGGAGTTACAGGGCTGGCTGATTCAGAGGCCTGTGGAATCTCCAGGGCCTTGAGCTCCTTTCATATTTCCATCTGCCATGTCTCGTGTATTCATAAGTGAAGCCCTTCAAGTCTGCAAACCTGTGCAGTTACTGCCTTGGATCCAACAAGTCACATAGACTCAAAAACTTTTGCTGAGAAAATGGAAGACCATCCGAGCCATGCGCATCTGATTTCAGAATCTAAAATCATTCCTTCCAAGTCCACAGCAGACATCTCCCTCCCTCCACTGCTCTCCCTCCACCAGCACACCAGGTATCTCATGAACAGCACTGGTTAACATGCCTGTCCCTACCCCTGTCACCTAGATTGGTCTGTGAGACCACCATGGTCAGTCTAGGCAGATTAGAATTTTGCAGAGTCACCTGGGGAAAGCTGGACTTCAGAAAACACTTTGGGCTCTGCCAGCGTGGAAGGCACACTTGCCTCTGGATGAGCAAACAGCAGCATCTGGGAGCCTCTCCTAGGAAGCCATTTCTGACTCCAGGCCTGGGGGTGAGGGGCTTCCATCCTGGCGTACGCATCTTTTTTCATACTGTACTGCCACGCTCGTATTGACTGACCTGTCTGTCACCCCCAGCAGGTACGTTATCTTATCCCTCTCTGTACTCCAGCATTTGTCCAGAGACTGGCGGATAGCAGGTGCCCAGTAAGCTCTGAGATGGGTGGATTGAGAAGGTGACCCATTGGAGCTGTCAGACTGTGAAAGGGCTGGGGAGGGAAAAGCCTGGAGAGGGTCATGACTTTTCCCCTCTGCATTCTCAGTGCCCAGGATGTGTTGGGGGTGGGGTTTGTTGAGGGAATATTTGTATAGTGTATACATGCTGGAGGCAGCTAAACTCGAGGGGTCATTATCCTGCTACATTCACCTCTAAGGACCTTGTCTCCACTTTTTAAAGAGTTACAACCTGGGTTCGAATTTTGACTCACTTTTTGGTTGTGTGACCTTGGGTGAGTCATTGTGCCTCTTAGAGCCTATGTTTGCTCATCTATAAACAGGGCTAGTAATATGTCTTGTCTCAATGTCATAACGGACATAAAGCTCTGTAGGCACCTAAAGTGTGGTTAGCTCTCAAGAAAGCGTGCTCTCCTTTCTCACTGCCTCCAGAGTAGGGAGCGGATTTGGAAGTGGGGAGGGAGCAGGCTGCAGAGCCCCAGGAAGACCAAGCAGAGGGTCTCTAAGGGCTATTGCCCCCATCCTGGTCCTGCTGAACAGCCGACCAGCGAGAGGGTTAAGAGCCCTCAGCACCGCCCTCGCCTCTAGCGGGCCCAGGACAAGACGAATGGTCTTTAAGTGTGCTTCCTGTTTCAAGCTAAGCAATCCACTAACACCTCGTAAACTGTGCTGTTAGTAATTTAAAGGGTTTGTGGTTGAGCAAGTGCCAGATGCCTTTCACCAGCCCCACAGGATGTAGCAAAGACACACTCTGGGAGAACCTATTTAAAGGGAGCTGAGTGTGAGACAGGCAGTCGTTAAGAACTGAGACCAAGCTGAGCTTTTCAGGTCCCCGAGTGTATGTGCTCCGGGTCCAGACCAGGGTGGCCTGAGCAGAGTGTGGACCTCTGTCCGCAGGTGTCACTGGAGGAGAAGTACTCTCTGAAACGTGGACTCCCTCCCCACCAGTAAGCCATCATTCCTTTGGGTCAAGCACTGCCTTCAGTAAGCTCTGGGGAGGGCCAACCCAGTAAGTCACCGAAGAATGTGTGAATTTCCTAGTTGGTTGGAGAGTTGGCCTGCCAGGATTTCTTGGGGGACATCTGGGGATTCAGGAGTCCTGAAATGGGATGCAAGGGACGAGACGGATGGTTTAACATCAGCAAAACCTCTACTTCCGCCGTGGATGTTTGCTTGCTTATGGCTGCCCTTCTTTTTGTCCCTCGGGCTTGCTGTCGTTCCTCATTCCCCAGGACCTTTGCACACATGGTTCCCTGAGTGCCTGGCAGGACCACCCTTGATGTGCAGCTAGTGGTCATGGAGTAGGGGGCTGCCTCTCTCACCCTTTTGGTTGTGTGACCTTGGGTGAGTCTCCACTTTTAAAGAGTTACAACCTGGGTTCGAATTTTGACTCACTTTTTGGTTGTGTGACCTTGGGTGAGTCATTGTGCCTCTTAGAGCCTATGTTTGCTCATCTATAAACAGGGCTAGTAATATGTCTTGTCTCAATGTCATAACGGACATAAAGCTCTGTAGGCACCTAAAGTGTGGTTAGCTCTCAAGAAAGCGTGCTCTCCTTTCTCACTGCCTCCAGAGTAGGGAGCGGATTTGGAAGTGGGGAGGGAGCAGGCTGCAGAGCCCCCGGGAAGACCAAGCAGAGGGTCTCTAAGGGGCTATTGCCCCCATCCTGGTCCTGCTGAACAGCCGACCAGCGAGAGGGTTAAGAGCCCTCAGCACCGCCCTCGCCTCTAGCGGGCCCAGGACAAGACGAATGGTCTTTAAGTGTGCTTCCTGTTTCAAGCTAAGCAATCCACTAACACCTCGTAAACTGTGCTGTTAGTAATTTAAAGGGTTTGTGGTTGAGCAAGTGCCAGATGCCTTTCACCAGCCCCACAGGATGTAGCAAAGACACACTCTGGGAGAACCTATTTAAAGGGAGCTGAGTGTGAGACAGGCAGTCGTTAAGAACTGAGACCAAGCTGAGCTTTTCAGGTCCCCGAGTGTATGTGCTCCGGGTCCAGACCAGGGTGGCCTGAGCAGAGTGTGGACCTCTGTCCGCAGGTGTCACTGGAGGAGAAGTACTCTCTGAAACGTGGACTCCCTCCCCACCAGTAAGCCATCATTCCTTTGGGTCAAGCACTGCCTTCAGTAAGCTCTGGGGAGGGCCAACCCAGTAAGTCACCGAAGAATGTGTGAATTTCCTAGTTGGTTGGAGAGTTGGCCTGCCAGGATTTCTTGGGGGACATCTGGGGATTCAGGAGTCCTGAAATGGGATGCAAGGGACGAGACGGATGGTTTAACATCAGCAAAACCTCTACTTCCGCCGTGGATGTTTGCTTGCTTATGGCTGCCCTTCTTTTTGTCCCTCGGGCTTGCTGTCGTTCCTCATTCCCCAGGACCTTTGCACACATGGTTCCCTGAGTGCCTGGCAGGACCACCCTTGAGTGCGTGCATGCATGTTTACTCGTGTCCAACTCTGTGTGACCATATGGACTGTAGCCTGTTGGGCTTCTCTGTCCGTGGGATTCTATGAGCAATAACACTGGAGTGCGTTGCCACTTCTTCCCCTAGGGGATCCAGTGATCAAATCTGCATCTCTTATGTCTCCTGCGTTGGCAGGCAGGTTCTTTACCACTAGTGCTAGCTGGGAAGCCCGTGGCCATCCCTCCTCTTCCACTGCGTTAATCTCTCATTCTTCTTTCAGTCTGTTTGTCGTTTCCTCGGGGATACCTTCCTGACAAGTCTCCTTTCCTCTGGGAGACCTTCCTGTCCAGTCCCCTCTCTCCTTCATCCTCCCACCCTACTAGGTGCATGTCTTTCAGACGCAGGAGTACAAAGTGTTGTAATTTTAAATTTGTGTGATTATGTTATTGATGTCTGTCTTCCCCCAACAAAGCTTAACATTTATCAGGGCAAGGAATTTGTTTGCTCTTTCTCCAAGTTGCTTTCCTGCTGCCTAACACATAGGTGCTCAATAAACATGTCCACTGGATGAATGGAAAGGGGATAGAATGTTCCCAGTGAAGAAGGGCTTATCATGGTACCCTGGGCCTGGCTTTCCCTCCTGCAGGGCCAGGGTCTATCCGATCACTGTTATTCAGTTGAATAGATGTAGGGATTAATAATCAGCTCTGACATTTATGAAGCACTTCTAAGAGGTGGCCTGGAGAGTTGGACTCCCAGGTGTCACTGGAGGAGAAGTACTCTCTGAAACGTGGACTCCCTCCCACCAGTAAGCCATCATTCCTTTGGGTCAAGCACTGCCTTCAGTAAGCTCTGGGGAGGGCCAACCCAGTAAGTCACCGAAGAATGTGTGAATTTCCTAGTTGGTTGGAGAGTTGGCCTGCCAGGATTTCTTGGGGGACATCTGGGGATTCAGGAGTCCTGAAATGGGATGCAAGGGACGAGACGGATGGTTTAACATCAGCAAAACCTCTACTTCCGCCGTGGATGTTTGCTTGCTTATGGCTGCCCTTCTTTTTGTCCCTCGGGCTTGCTGTCGTTCCTCATTCCCCAGGACCTTTGCACACATGGTTCCCTGAGTGCCTGGCAGGACCACCCTTGAGTGCGTGCATGCATGTTTACTCGTGTCCAACTCTGTGTGACCATATGGACTGTAGCCTGTTGGGCTTCTCTGTCCGTGGGATTCTATGAGCAATAACACTGGAGTGCGTTGCCACTTCTTCCCCTAGGGGATCCAGTGATCAAATCTGCATCTCTTATGTCTCCTGCGTTGGCAGGCAGGTTCTTTACCACTAGTGCTAGCTGGGAAGCCCGTGGCCATCCCTCCTCTTCCACTGCGTTAATCTCTCATTCTTCTTTCAGTCTGTTTGTCGTTTCCTCGGGGATACCTTCCTGACAAGTCTCCTTTCCTCTGGGAGACCTTCCTGTCCAGTCCCTCTCTCCTTCATCCTCCCACCCTACTAGGTGCATGTCTTTCAGACGCAGGAGTACAAAGTGTTGTAATTTTAAATTTGTGTGATTATGTTATTGATGTCTGTCTTCCCCCAACAAAGCTTAACATTTATCAGGGCAAGGAATTTGTTTGCTCTTTCTCCAAGTTGCTTTCCTGCTGCCTAACACATAGGTGCTCAATAAACATGTCCACTGGATGAATGGAAAGGGGATAGAATGTTCCCAGTGAAGAAGGGCTTATCATGGTACCCTGGGCCTGGCTTTCCCTCCTGCAGGGCCAGGGTCTATCCGATCACTGTTATTCAGTTGAATAGATGTAGGGATTAATAATCAGCTCTGACATTTATGAAGCACTTCTAAGAGCTTGACGTGAGCTAGCTCACTTGTTTCACACAACAGCCTTAGGAGGCAGCTGTTACTCTGATTTCACAGTGGAAGAAGCAGGCCCAGAGAGGGTGAGGTGCTTACACAAGGTCACACAGGAAGGATGGAGCTCAGGTTTATATCTAGACAGGCTGGCTTTAGAGCCTACCTTTTAACACTGAGATTTACTCTAAAGCTCCTAGGTTGGTGCATATAGAAAGTGCTCACTTTTTAATTAATATTAAATAAGGCATAAAAGGTTCAAGACTTGCCTCCTCCCTTGAAGCAAGCCTTCTGTAAACCAGTTGCCAGGTGGAGGCTGCTGGAGAAGTATGACCAGAGAGAAGGGAATGGGTGTTAAGGCTGATGCTTCAAGACCATGTAGCTGTGACAGGTGGGTCCACGGTGTGGGCGGACCCGATCCTGGGGGTGGACGAGCTGTCACACGTGGAGGATGCTGACCCCTGGGCAGAGCGAGGGTGGACACTGCCCATCCCTCTGTTTCCTTTTTTTCAGTCTCCTTGGCTGTTCAGGCCCCTGCTCGCCTTCAGAGAGGCTGAGGCCCCAGCCTCGATCCAGCGAAGCCACATGACTTGGGAACTGCATTGTCTCCAGGGTGACTCTGCTTCTTCTTTGCATGTTGATTTTATAATTAAACTTTTAGAAGAAAGCTTCAGTTTCCTTTAGTTTCCAGAGTCTTCTGTGTTCTGGTAGCACCCCTCTGCTGTGGGAACGATTTCTTCTCCCTTTCACGAGGCTCAGCGAGGCTAGGTAATTTTACCAAGGTAAAGCGGCCATGGAGCAGAGCTGTCATCCAGACCCAAAGCTGTTGGCTTTCAGAGGCTGAACACCTCACCCCTGCTGTACCCCTTGGTCTCTGCCAGGATAAGCCTACATTTTGTTTTATTACTATTGTCATTATTATTGGCAGCACACAGGATCTTAGCTCCCCAACCAGGGATTGGGGCTGGGCCCTTGACAGTGAAAGTGCGGAGTCCTAGCCGCCAGGCCACCAGGGAGCCCCCCAGACCCCAGTCTGGAAGGCCATGGCCAAGTGCCTGGTGTGCGTAAGCACCCATAAAATGTTTGTGGCATGTGTGCCACTGTGCATCAAGAGTATGGGATTTGCAATAAGGCTGCATGGATGGGAGTCCAGACTGGGCGTGCTGTGTGACCTTGGACGTGCTCGCTAGCCTTCCCAAGCTCTGGTTTCCTCACCTGAGCAGCGGGGTCACGACAGCAACAGTGCTTCATGGGACTTCTGGGTGTGTTATAAGGAGGTAGGGAATTCCTAGCAGTGGGGGACCTTCCAGTCACCGTGACAGAAGCTTGCAAGTTTTAACAGGAGTTAGGTGGCCCAGTAACTGGTGGTGGAGTCACATTTGAGGTTTGGGTGGGTTCAGTGGTCTTTCCTCTTCTAAGCACTTCACCCCCATGGGTGCTGGGCATTCCAGACCCTTGGTATGCCAAGGTTGACCAGCGCTACCTCCTTAACAGCACAGACAGCAGCCCCAATCTGGGACTCACTACCTCTTAGCTGTCCTACTTCAGGTCACAGGCCCACTTTTGACCCATTCTCTGTCATGGCCTAGGCGAGGCCTGCATCAAGTGACTCCATGCCGGCTTCAAGGGGAGACAACCCTATCGGAACCAGCTGTCATAGAAATAGGGAGGAGCGATTCCCCACATGAGGGTGAATGGGCACTGGGTGAGGAGCTGGGAAACATCTACTTGATCTTGTTCTTCTCATCCTGATTATTATATCTTTACTACTTAGTCCCCCATGGTAATCTGGGCTTCCCTGGTGGCCCAGACGGTAAGGAATCCACCTGCAATGCAGGAGACCCTGGTTTGATCCCTGGATCAGGAAGATCTCCTAGAGAAGGGATTGGCCACCCACTCCACCATTCCTGCCTGGAGAATTCAAGGGACAGAGAAGCCTGGTGGCCTATAGACCATAGGGTTACAAAGAGTCGTACATGACTGAGCGACTAACACTTCTACTTTCTTGATAATATGATCGGGTTAAATAGGTGTGTGAATGTGAAAGAGAACAGGTCATTATTTCAAATCTATTTCCCCTTCAAGAGTTGGGACCCTAATACCTCTGCTCACATTTCATTGGCTAGGACTCAGTCTCATGACCATGCCTCACTGCAAGGGAGGCTGGGAAATGGAGTCCATAGCCCTCTCACACATAGCATCCTCCCTGCCCTTTCTTTTGCTGGCTGGATGCAGATGAGCATGGCTATCACAGGAGCCACATGTTGGAGACGGTGGTGAGGGAAACAAGGTGGAAAGAGCCCAGATCCTGGCCTCACTGCTGGGGGAGAGCCTCCCCCTGACCTAGATTAGTTGTTTTGGACTTTATGTGAGCAAAGGGCTTTTCTGTTGTGTCTGAACCGTGGTATATTCAAGGCCTTGTTGGTTGCAGCCCCCAGTGCCGTCTCATCCTCTCCCTTCTCCCGTTCCTCCCAGGGCAGGGCCAGGGTTAGTGTGGTCTTGGCTCTAAGTCTGAGTGGCAGACGTGTGAGAGAGGCTGCAAGATATTTGAGTTCCTGGAAGTAGCCCCCATCTCTCTGGCAGTCCTCACACGTGGTGTTCGAGGAAGCTTTAAGAGTACCCCTACATGACAACCCATTGTCATGAACCTTTTGGGTTTTGTCTTTGATATCCAGAGTACATAAGTGGGCTTATCTAAGAAAATATTAGGTATCACTTTAATTGTAGAACCGAGCTGCTCCCCTGAGAGCACACACAGCGACTTCTACCTTTATGAGAGATTATTGCCTGTGTGGATGTTTAAACAGCCCCCCGCAGCATCTAATAGCACCCTCATAGTCATTATATACCACTAATGGGTGCTGGGCTTTCCAGACACCTATTTACTGTGTTGATTTAGTCATCCTGGAGGACCTATCTTTGATTAAATAATACATGATTTCAAAGTGTCTGAATACACTGCATGTGCCCAGGGCTGTCCTTCTGGGTCCTAAGGTTCTCCAGCACCAGACGTTCCTATGAACTTCCTTGATGGGACCACAGAGATGTTCTCTTTGCCAGAATTTTGAAGCTGCCAGTGCCTGTCCGTTTTCCTTGGGGGAGTGTGGGAAATGCAGACTCCTGGGCTCCACCTGGGAGAGTCTGACTCTGTAGGTCTGTGGTGTGAAACTTGTGTTTTAGGAAACAGACCCACGTGATCCCTTCATTCCATGAACATGAATTACACGCTTACCTTGGGTCAGGCTCTGTGCTGTATGTGAGAACAGAGCAGACCCAATTGGTGTCTGTGTGGTACTTACTGTCTAAAGGGGACAGAAATGTAAGGCAATGCAAATCTGTGGTTCTGAATATTCCCCCATAGTTCTTTGTTTTTTTGGCTTCACCCTGCTTGATCCCTAATTCTCTACTTTTCCGACTATTACCTTGAAACTTGATTCAGTCTTGCATGAAGCAGAGTGACCAGTGGCTCTCTGACTCCTTCCTTGGGTCTCTTGTTTTTATGCCAAAGATCTCATTTCTCTACCTCCAACCCCTGTAAGATTTTCCTCCTCAGGAGAAGTAAAATGGACTGAAGACTCTCCTAGGCTGTGTAGCTATGTGCAAAGCATCTAACCTTTCAAACCTCGCTTGTCCCATCTCTAAAAAGGAAATGAACATAATTTACCTGCCTGAGGGTGCACCGTGGCTCAAAAAAGGGGGAAGAGTGGTGTTCGAGGAAGCTTTAAGAGTACCCCTACATGACAACCCATTGTCATGAACCTTTTGGGTTTTGTCTTTGATATCCAGAGTACATAAGTGGGCTTATCTAAGAAAATATTAGGTATCACTTTAATTGTAGAACCGAGCTGCTCCTGAGAGCACACACAGCGACTTCTACCTTTATGAGAGATTATTGCCTGTGTGGATGTTTAAACAGCCCCCCGCAGCATCTAATAGCACCCTCATAGTCATTATATACCACTAATGGGTGCTGGGCTTTCCAGACACCTATTTACTGTGTTGATTTAGTCATCCTGGAGGACCTATCTTTGATTAAATAATACATGATTTCAAAGTGTCTGAATACACTGCATGTGCCCAGGGCTGTCCTTCTGGGTCCTAAGGTTCTCCAGCACCAGACGTTCCTATGAACTTCCTTGATGGGACCACAGAGATGTTCTCTTTGCCAGAATTTTGAAGCTGCCAGTGCCTGTCCGTTTTCCTTGGGGGAGTGTGGGAAATGCAGACTCCTGGGCTCCACCTGGGAGAGTCTGACTCTGTAGGTCTGTGGTGTGAAACTTGTGTTTTAGGAAACAGACCCACGTGATCCCTTCATTCCATGAACATGAATTACACGCTTACCTTGGGTCAGGCTCTGTGCTGTATGTGAGAACAGAGCAGACCCAATTGGTGTCTGTGTGGTACTTACTGTCTAAAGGGGACAGAAATGTAAGGCAATGCAAATCTGTGGTTCTGAATATTCCCCCATAGTTCTTTGTTTTTTTGGCTTCACCCTGCTTGATCCCTAATTCTCTACTTTTCCGACTATTACCTTGAAACTTGATTCAGTCTTGCATGAAGCAGAGTGACCAGTGGCTCTCTGACTCCTTCCTTGGGTCTCTTGTTTTTATGCCAAAGATCTCATTTCTCTACCTCCAACCCCTGTAAGATTTTCCTCCTCAGGAGAAGTAAAATGGACTGAAGACTCTCCTAGGCTGTGTAGCTATGTGCAAAGCATCTAACCTTTCAAACCTCGCTTGTCCCATCTCTAAAAAGGAAATGAACATAATTTACCTGCCTGAGGGTGCACCGTGGCTCCAGCAAAGAGTCTAAGAAAGGACAGGCTGGAGTTCTGAAGCCAGCCTTGAATACCACTTGTCCACATGGTGATAACTCTTTAAAGCAGAGGAAGAGAACTGGAATAGGGGAGAAAGAACTAGTTTATGTCTTTAGCTCACTAGTCAGTTCACTTCTTAAGTTCCTTTTGGCATGGGATAGCGATGAGGGACTTTGTTTAAAGATTGTGTTTGTATCTTGGCTCTACTACATCCTAACTGGCGACCCTGGGCCTGTGTCTTAGCATCTCAGTTTTCTCATCTGTGCAGTAGGAATAATCACACCACATGCCTTAAAGAGTTGTGGTGAGGAGTAAATGAATCCATGTATTTAAGGTGCTTAAAGCTTGCCTGGTACAGCTTAAGAGCTCATCAAATAGCTTAGCTTTTTGATAGGTAAGCCATAGGTAGCTTCTATGAGGTCTCATTTCCAGTGGAGGAGCCAGATCATGGGGACACAGCCAGCGCTTCTGGAGCTGGGTTTTTCAGCCTTGGTGCTGTTGATGTGAGAGGTTGATGATTCTTTGTGGTGGGGCTGGCCTATGCCTTGCAGAGTGTAGAGCAGCATCCCTGGCCTCTCCCCGCTATTAATACATACCAGTAGCACCAAGTGGTGCCAGTGGTAAAGAACCATCCTACCACTGCAGAAGATGTGAGAGATATGGGTTCCGTCCCTGGGTCAGGAAGATCCCCTGGAGGAGGGCATGGCAACTCACTCCAGTATTCTTTCCCGGACAATCTCATGGACAGGGGAGCTGGGCGGGTGACAGTCCATGGAGTTGCAAAGAGTCAGACATGACTGAAGCGACTTACCATGCACGTAGCACTCCCTTATTCCAGTCCTGACAATCGGAGATGTCTATGAATAATTTCTAATGTTCTTGGGGGACAAAATTACACTTTGTTGAGAACCACTGTTCTCGACTGTAAGTTCCTTGAGGCCTTCCTACTCAGCAGCTCATCTGGGAGCTTGTTAGAAATGTAGAACTGTGAACCCGGTCTCAGGCTGTGTAGCTATGTGCAAAGCATCTAACCTTTCAAACCTCGCTTGTCCCATCTCTAAAAAGGAAATGAACATAATTTACCTGCCTGAGGGTGCACCGTGGCTCCAGCAAAGAGTCTAAGAAAGGACAGGCTGGAGTTCTGAAGCCAGCCTTGAATACCACTTGTCCACATGGTGATAACTCTTTAAAGCAGAGGAAGAGAACTGGAATAGGGGAGAAAGAACTAGTTTATGTCTTTAGCTCACTAGTCAGTTCACTTCTTAAGTTCCTTTTGGCATGGGATAGCGATGAGGGACTTTGTTTAAAGATTGTGTTTGTATCTTGGCTCTACTACATCCTAACTGGCGACCCTGGGCCTGTGTCTTAGCATCTCAGTTTTCTCATCTGTGCAGTAGGAATAATCACACCACATGCCTTAAAGAGTTGTGGTGAGGAGTAAATGAATCCATGTATTTAAGGTGCTTAAAGCTTGCCTGGTACAGCTTAAGAGCTCATCAAATAGCTTAGCTTTTTGATAGGTAAGCCATAGGTAGCTTCTATGAGGTCTCATTTCCAGTGGAGGAGCCAGATCATGGGGACACAGCCAGCGCTTCTGGAGCTGGGTTTTTCAGCCTTGGTGCTGTTGATGTGAGAGGTTGATGATTCTTTGTGGTGGGGCTGGCCTATGCCTTGCAGAGTGTAGAGCAGCATCCCTGGCCTCTCCCTGCTATTAATACATACCAGTAGCACCAAGTGGTGCCAGTGGTAAAGAACCATCCTACCACTGCAGAAGATGTGAGAGATATGGGTTCCGTCCCTGGGTCAGGAAGATCCCCTGGAGGAGGGCATGGCAACTCACTCCAGTATTCTTTCCCGGACAATCTCATGGACAGGGGAGCTGGGCGGGTGACAGTCCATGGAGTTGCAAAGAGTCAGACATGACTGAAGCGACTTACCATGCACGTAGCACTCCCTTATTCCAGTCCTGACAATCGGAGATGTCTATGAATAATTTCTAATGTTCTTGGGGGACAAAATTACACTTTGTTGAGAACCACTGTTCTCGACTGTAAGTTCCTTGAGGCCTTCCTACTCAGCAGCTCATCTGGGAGCTTGTTAGAAATGTAGAACTGTGAACCCGGTCTCAGGCTGACTGATCAGAAGCTGCCTTTCAACAAGATCCCTGGGCGAGGCAGATACCTCCAGAGCCTTGAGGAGCAGATCTGAAGGGCCTGGCTCAGCTTAGGCACTGGGTGTGTTGAACAACCAGGTGAATAGTGACCAAGATAAAGATCCTTCCTTTACGATTCTAACAGTCACTTGCATTTCCCATCACCGTGCTCTTACAATGCAGGCTCAGCTGCCGACCTGAGGTCACTGCTGTATCGAGGGCTCTGCCCAGGGATCCTAGTTCATCCAGGCCCTTCCTACACGAGGGTGGATTAGGGTGATGGGTGGTGGAGCAGGCAGAGGTAGCTGTGGGCAGGGTGGTGAAGTCTGTGCAGTGCATTCCAAGCCCCTGCGTGCACTCTTCTCTTTTTCATCTGGAGACCTCAACATGGACAATTGGGAGGAGACCTAAACCCAGTGTTTTTAAATATTTCCCAGGTCATCATAGTGATGGCTGAGGAGCTAAAGCATTTAAATAAATTATATTCTCCAACTTTTAAAAAAACTTTTGGCCTATTTTATTGGTTATTTATTTGTTTATTTTCATCCATCTTTATTCTTTGGCCTGTGTGGACCTCCCATTGCAGTGGCCTCTCACATTGCAGAGCACCAGCTCTGGGCACATGCACTCCAGAGCGCTGGCTCATAATTGGATACACCAGTCCGGCCGCTCCATGGTGCGTGGGGTCTTTCTGGGCCAGGGATCAAACTGGTGCCCCTTTCACTGCAAGGTGAACTCTTTACCCACTGGCCCACCAGGGAAACCCTCTCCTATTTTTTTTTTTTTAAGTTTGTGTTGCAGTGAGTCAATAAGAGAAAATGCTGGAAAAAGGTCCAGATGTTGTAGCTTCTGGGCATCCCAGGTGGTGCAGTGGTAAAGAATTCACGTGCTAATTCAGGAAATACAAGAGGAAAGAGTTTGATCCCTGGGTCAGGAAGATCCCTTGGAGTAGGAAATGGCAACCGATCCAGTATTCTTGCCTGCAAAATTCCATGGATAGAAGAGCCTGGCAAGCTACTGATCCGGAAGTTGCAGAGTTGGACATGACTGAGCAGTTAAGCACGCATGCTCATGGTAGCATCAGGATTTTTCTTGTTTTGCCCCTAAAAGTGCAGCAGAAGTGAGTAGAGGAGGAGAAACCTAATCTCTCATGGCAGGTAGGAGAAGGAGGTAAAGAGGAAGGCAGACACATTTAGAAGCGAGGTAAACACTGTTTATCTCAGGCCAGGTGCTGGTGATTTTGCACTGGTGCCTGAAGGCAGTTCACTGAGCCCCTTTTGGAAGGCTTAGGTCTGAAATGTCAAGAAGAATCACAGAGATTGAACACTAATGCTTTGAGAAACAAGCGTGATGTTTTAATAGGGTTTATGATAGCTGCTGAGCCAATTCCGAGTGGAAATGTGCTTTAATAAATACATTTGATGGGATGATGAGAGTTATCCTTCAGTGAGGATTGTCTTGCTGGGGAGGAAGTGACGGGCTGCTGCCAGTAGACCGAGGGAGACTCCTTGCTTGAAAATACACTCTTCTCTTTTTCATCTGGAGACCTCAACATGGACAATTGGGAGGAGACCTAAACCCAGTGTTTTTAAATATTTCCCAGGTCATCATAGTGATGGCTGAGGAGCTAAAGCATTTAAATAAATTATATTCTCCAACTTTTAAAAAAACTTTTGGCCTATTTTATTGGTTATTTATTTGTTTATTTTCATCCATCTTTATTCTTTGGCCTGTGTGGACCTCCCATTGCAGTGGCCTCTCACATTGCAGAGCACCAGCTCTGGGCACATGCACTCCAGAGCGCTGGCTCATAATTGGATACACCAGTCCGGCCGCTCCATGGTGCGTGGGGTCTTTCTGGGCCAGGGATCAAACTGGTGCCCCTTTCACTGCAAGGTGAACTCTTTACCCACTGGCCCACCAGGGAAACCCTCTCCTATTTTTTTTTTTTTAAGTTTGTGTTGCAGTGAGTCAATAAGAGAAAATGCTGGAAAAAGGTCCAGATGTTGTAGCTTCTGGGCATCCCAGGTGGTGCAGTGGTAAAGAATTCACGTGCTAATTCAGGAAATACAAGAGGAAAGAGTTTGATCCCTGGGTCAGGAAGATCCCTTGGAGTAGGAAATGGCAACCGATCCAGTATTCTTGCCTGCAAAATTCCATGGATAGAAGAGCCTGGCAAGCTACTGATCCGGAAGTTGCAGAGTTGGACATGACTGAGCAGTTAAGCACGCATGCTCATGGTAGCATCAGGATTTTTCTTGTTTTGCCCCTAAAAGTGCAGCAGAAGTGAGTAGAGGAGGAGAAACCTAATCTCTCATGGCAGGTAGGAGAAGGAGGTAAAGAGGAAGGCAGACACATTTAGAAGCGAGGTAAACACTGTTTATCTCAGGCCAGGTGCTGGTGATTTTGCACTGGTGCCTGAAGGCAGTTCACTGAGCCCCTTTTGGAAGGCTTAGGTCTGAAATGTCAAGAAGAATCACAGAGATTGAACACTAATGCTTTGAGAAACAAGCGTGATGTTTTAATAGGGTTTATGATAGCTGCTGAGCCAATTCCGAGTGGAAATGTGCTTTAATAAATACATTTGATGGGATGATGAGAGTTATCCTTCAGTGAGGATTGTCTTGCTGGGGAGGAAGTGACGGGCTGCTGCCAGTAGACCGAGGGAGACTCCTTGCTTGAAAATACATTTTTCTGTTGGTGGCACATGTGTGCACGTGTGTGTGCACCCACGATGAACAGCACATTTAAAGTCTGAGCAGACTCCATGACAACTTCAAACAGAAGCTTGGCTGAAATCCCTCCTGAGTCCCAGTAGCCATCTCAGCATGGATGAGGTATTATCAGCTCCTGATGAAGATTGATTTTAAAATAACTGGGTTCTTGAAGATCCTAATTCTGGAAATCAATTAGATTAATCGGCCTTGTAAAACGACCGTGCCGAATGTGTTTCAAGGTTACTGGGGAATTTCTGAAGCCATCAGAGTGATTAGCTCGCCAAGTGTGATGTGTTCTGTGCAGCTGGTGTGTTTGATTTGGTTTGTGGTGTGGCTTGGAAATGGAGCTGAGTACCTTCTCCCAGCATGAGCTGGGCAGGGGTTCTCATTAGAGCTCTCAGATGCAAGAGGCCAAAAGGGATGCAGGGTGACTTTGGAGAACAGGGATTCCTCAGATGTGACAAGGAGCCCACACAGGGGGAGGCCCTCTCACAGGATCCCTATCTAAAATCCCACCATTAAACTAGTCACAGTGGGTGGGGGTTTTCTTTTTTTATTAAAAGTATTTTATTTTTATTTTTAAAATTGCTTTAATTATGCTAGTTTCTACCACACAACAACGTGAATCAGCTGTATGTATACATGTATCTCCACCCTCTTGTTCCTCCTCCAACTCCTCTGCCAACCCCCACTCTAGATCATCACAACAGCTTCCCACTATCTGTTTTACACATAGTAGTGTATACATGTTCATTGTTGGTCAGTTGCTAAGTTGTTTTCTACTCTGCGACCCCATGGACTGCAGCATGCCAGGCTTCCCTGTCCTTCACTGTCTCCCGGAGTTTGCTCAAACTCATGTCCATTGAGATGGTGATGCTGTCTAACCATCTCATTTGAGATGTTAGCAGAATTCAGTTCTCATGGTGGCAATAAAAAGACCCTGCTAGGGGCTCTGAGCCAATTCCGAGTGGAAATGTGCTTTAATAAATACATTTGATGGGATGATGAGAGTTATCCTTCAGTGAGGATTGTCTTGCTGGGGAGGAAGTGACGGGCTGCTGCCAGTAGACCGAGGGAGACTCCTTGCTTGAAAATACATTTTCTGTTGGTGGCACATGTGTGCACGTGTGTGTGCACCCACGATGAACAGCACATTTAAAGTCTGAGCAGACTCCATGACAACTTCAAACAGAAGCTTGGCTGAAATCCCTCCTGAGTCCCAGTAGCCATCTCAGCATGGATGAGGTATTATCAGCTCCTGATGAAGATTGATTTTAAAATAACTGGGTTCTTGAAGATCCTAATTCTGGAAATCAATTAGATTAATCGGCCTTGTAAAACGACCGTGCCGAATGTGTTTCAAGGTTACTGGGGAATTTCTGAAGCCATCAGAGTGATTAGCTCGCCAAGTGTGATGTGTTCTGTGCAGCTGGTGTGTTTGATTTGGTTTGTGGTGTGGCTTGGAAATGGAGCTGAGTACCTTCTCCCAGCATGAGCTGGGCAGGGGTTCTCATTAGAGCTCTCAGATGCAAGAGGCCAAAAGGGATGCAGGGTGACTTTGGAGAACAGGGATTCCTCAGATGTGACAAGGAGCCCACACAGGGGGAGGCCCTCTCACAGGATCCCTATCTAAAATCCCACCATTAAACTAGTCACAGTGGGTGGGGGTTTTCTTTTTTTATTAAAAGTATTTTATTTTTATTTTTAAAATTGCTTTAATTATGCTAGTTTCTACCACACAACAACGTGAATCAGCTGTATGTATACATGTATCTCCACCCTCTTGTTCCTCCTCCAACTCCTCTGCCAACCCCCACTCTAGATCATCACAACAGCTTCCCACTATCTGTTTTACACATAGTAGTGTATACATGTTCATTGTTGGTCAGTTGCTAAGTTGTTTTCTACTCTGCGACCCCATGGACTGCAGCATGCCAGGCTTCCCTGTCCTTCACTGTCTCCCGGAGTTTGCTCAAACTCATGTCCATTGAGATGGTGATGCTGTCTAACCATCTCATTTGAGATGTTAGCAGAATTCAGTTCTCATGGTGGCAAGATTGAAAACAGAAAGCAGTCCCTGTTTTCCGTCTGTGAACTGATGGTGTCCCCTGCCTCTGGAAGCCATCGTGTTCCTTGGCCTGAGTCCTTCTCCCTCCCTCTTCAAGCCGACAATGGCAGGTTGACTGTTTCTCCTGTCACATCTTTCTGATTCTCTCCTAACTCAGATGGTCTTTGCTTTAGGACTCTTGTGGTTAGGCTGAGCTGACCTGGATAATCTAGACTCATCTCCTTATCTCAGGGACCACGCTCTTAATCACACGTACAAATGTGATTTTGCAATGTCCAATAACATATTCATAGGTTCTAAAAACTGGTTCATCGACGTGATTTGGAAGTCATTCTGCCTGTCCTAAGAGTCACAGTTTTTCCACACTCACTGAATTTTGTAACCCACAGATAATCAGGTGAAGGTAAAACTCACTGAGATACCGAGAACCTCTCCCTCTCTGTATATTTGGTGACACGCCAGCCTGGGCTCTGGAGGCACAAAACTGTGGTTGGCTGTGGCAGGGTCATTTATGGAGACACTGGTAACTAGAAAGTCTGTGCTCTAGGAAAAGAGGGTGAAGAAATGAAGCAGAGAACCCAAGTGCCTGCACTTGTCAGATAGGTATAGATTCAGAGTCCAGCTTGTCCACTTGGCTTGGAATAATTTATTGAACAAGTAACAGTTGAACATGTTAATTAACCTCTTTGGGCCTTGTTTAGTTTTCTCATGCGTAAATGGGGATGGTGAAGGCACCTACATCAAGAGTAACAGTTGGGGCTTCCCTGGTGGTCCAGTGGGTAAAGAGACTGCCTTGCAGTGCAAGGGGCATTGGTTTGATCCCTGGCCTGGGAAGATCCCACGTGCCGCGGAGCGTCTGGACCGGTGTGTCCAATTACGAGCCAGCGCTCTGGAGCACATGTGCCCAGAGCCAGTGCTCTGCGACGGGAGAGGCCATTGTAATGGGAGGCCCACACATGCCAAAGAATAAAGATGGATGAAAATGAATAGATGGAAAATCAAGGGAAAAAGGCCAAAATTAAAAAAATAATAACAACAACAAAAAAAGGCTGACAGTTGAAGAGAATTCAGCAGAAAGAACCCAGGAAGTGTTTAGACCCCGTCTACCACACACAAGTGGCTTTCTGAGGGCTTTTGAAGAGGAGATTGGGAGATGTCTGTTTATCTTTTAAATGCTCCAGTGGCTACACAAGGTAGAGCTTTTCATCCTTCCTCGTGCCTGACCAGGGGCTCATAATTCTAAGACACCTCTGTGGTCTCAGAAGTAGCAGGAAATGATGGGAGAGAGTGGATCCAGGGGAGGCCCTGGGGATGATGCAGAGGGTTTCATCTCCAAGGGAGAATGTGGGGAATAACTTTATATCCCTCATTGTTTGTTTTTAAATCTTGTTCTCAGGGAGCGGTAGAAACCATTGATTTTCAAGTGTGAGGAGATTACAAGAATTTTTTTCCATTTTCCCCCTCCAAGTTATGTTTTTATGTTGGGCAATGAAAAACTAAAACTAAACCTTGAATTTCTCTTAGATATACTTGCAGAGCATTATGATCTTGCAACTTGGATTTATAACTGCAAAAATGATGTGGAATTTTTTAAAGGACTTTTAATCATTTACCCCCTGGTAACTTTTGGGGGGGAAAGTCTGTGCTCTAGGAAAAGAGGGTGAAGAAATGAAGCAGAGAACCCAAGTGCCTGCACTTGTCAGATAGGTATAGATTCAGAGTCCAGCTTGTCCACTTGGCTTGGAATAATTTATTGAACAAGTAACAGTTGAACATGTTAATTAACCTCTTTGGGCCTTGTTTAGTTTTCTCATGCGTAAATGGGGATGGTGAAGGCACCTACATCAAGAGTAACAGTTGGGGCTTCCCTGGTGGTCCAGTGGGTAAAGAGACTGCCTTGCAGTGCAAGGGGCATTGGTTTGATCCCTGGCCTGGGAAGATCCCACGTGCCGCGGAGCGTCTGGACCGGTGTGTCCAATTACGAGCCAGCGCTCTGGAGCACATGTGCCCAGAGCCAGTGCTCTGCGACGGGAGAGGCCATTGTAATGGGAGGCCCACACATGCCAAAGAATAAAGATGGATGAAAATGAATAGATGGAAAATCAAGGGAAAAAGGCCAAAAATTAAAAAAAAAATAATAACAACAACAAAAAAAGGCTGACAGTTGAAGAGAATTCAGCAGAAAGAACCCAGGAAGTGTTTAGACCCCGTCTACCACACACAAGTGGCTTTCTGAGGGCTTTTGAAGAGGAGATTGGGAGATGTCTGTTTATCTTTTAAATGCTCCAGTGGCTACACAAGGTAGAGCTTTTCATCCTTCCTCGTGCCTGACCAGGGGCTCATAATTCTAAGACACCTCTGTGGTCTCAGAAGTAGCAGGAAATGATGGGAGAGAGTGGATCCAGGGGAGGCCCTGGGGATGATGCAGAGGGTTTCATCTCCAAGGGAGAATGTGGGGAATAACTTTATATCCCTCATTGTTTGTTTTTAAATCTTGTTCTCAGGGAGCGGTAGAAACCATTGATTTTCAAGTGTGAGGAGATTACAAGAATTTTTTTCCATTTTCCCCCTCCAAGTTATGTTTTTATGTTGGGCAATGAAAAACTAAAACTAAACCTTGAATTTCTCTTAGATATACTTGCAGAGCATTATGATCTTGCAACTTGGATTTATAACTGCAAAAATGATGTGGAATTTTTTAAAGGACTTAATTCATTTTGATCACAAGGGAGTTTAGGAAGTTAGCATGTAAAAGGCAAATAAACATTTTTATGCACATTTCAAGGATGATTTTGGCTTTAAAAGGGGTAGAATTATTTTTGATTAGAAGTAGTACATTTTAGCATTTAACCAAGATCAGAGTATTACATCACTTCACAGATTTTTCTCTGTTCTGCTTTCTGCCAATCTTCTTGATGGGAGGGCAGTTGTTTTTCCAAAGCAAACAGACAGGTAAGGATGAAGATATAAAAAATCAAGAGGGCTGAACAGGAAAACAAAGGAAACAGAAGCCTTTTTTAAAAAATCTAAAGGATCTAGGATCTTAGACACCAGCTGACACTCTTAAATATCAGTTTGTTTATGCCCTGGAGCATAGAGTTCTCCAAACTCTTGACTCTAGCCGGCAGACTGTTAAGTCAAATAGAAAAGAAAGGATTTAGAAGAGTCCATGTTCAAATAAGTTTGGAGACAATAACATAAATAAGTTTATCCACTTATTAATACTACAAAATTTTTCAGAGATGATGTATATTTTGAAATATCAAGAGTGGAACTAAGTCGCCAAAATTACCCCCAATTCTTTGACCACACTTTTGTTTATTTGCCTGTTGGTTTGACGCTTAGCTTGCTGATTTACCCTTAGTGTTCCAAAAGTAGATTCGAGGCATATTGCACTTTTCTCCCTGGAGACAACTGGTTGAAGTTAAAAGGAATGCTTCAGTAGAACCTGGGAAATCCGGTACTTGTGCGAAAGTAGCGTTTCTCTAATTGTGGCTCATGAGACCGCATGTATCAGAATCATCCGAAGTGTTTGTTAGAAATCCAGAGATGTGGATTTGATTTGAGATGTATGAGAATCTCTGGGGCTTACGTCATGGATTCTGAAAACTTAAAACACCCAAGGTCTCACTGCTAAAATGCTCTGTAGACCAGCAGCATCCACGTGGCCTGGGAGCTTGTTAGAATGCACAGTCCCAAACCCATCCCCTTCCTACTGAATCTGAATCTGCATTTTTTAAAAAAAATTTTGGCCTCTTTTATTGGCAATTTCTTTACTTCTTCTCCATCTTTATGCTTTGGCTTGTGTGGGCCTCCCATTGCAGTGGCCTCTCTTGTTGCAGAACACTTGTTTGTAATTGGATACACTGGTCCAGCCACTCTGTAGCATGTGGGATCTTCCCGGGCCAGGGATTGAACTGGTGCCCCTTGCACTGCAAGGTGGACTTTTTACCCACTGGATCACCAGGAAAGCCCCTGAATCTGCATTTTTAAGAGGATTCCTTATTTGTTTCCTAGGTGACATGTGCATTTCAAATGAGAAGCAATGAATTAGAGAATGCCACATCTCATTTTACTTAGGTGTTTATGTATTTTTTATATCTCCTAATTTTGTATTTTGTTTAAAAAGCTATTTGAATAAAGAATCTTATTTTAGTTAAAACCATAAATTGAAGGACTAGACTTAGTGACATTCCTCTTAGGTTACTCTGTTCAAAAATATTGTTGTACAGATCAGGAGCCTTGTAAAAAATACCACTGTTCTATTGCCACCAGTGCATACTGACTTTATTCAAATTACCCAGAGAAGCTAGTCTCTTGGGGGTTGGACTTACTCCAGATTTATAGACATGATGATAAATCTCAGGTGCAAAATGTTGAGTGTCTGTTGAGAGTAATTGACTCTCTATAGCTTAATTCCGCCTCCCCTTCCTTACCATCCATGAAATGTTCATAGTCATCTCAACTTAATAGCTCAGATATTGATTTTACTGGATATAGCCACCTTGCATCTCAGTCTATGAAAACAATGAAAGAATAGATTTTGAGTGGAGAAAAAAGACCACTAAACATTTCCCTTGTTATTTATAAATGTTGGTTTTCTAGCAAGGAGAGCCAAAACTGTCCACTTGAAACACTAGTTTCATGAGTTCTTGAGTAAGTAGGACACAGTTATGCCTTATTTATTTGTAGGTTCTACAATTTGATACTTGACCATCCATGTTAATCGATGATAAGGCAGGGAGGGTCCCAGAAGGCTCAGCGACCCTTTCCAGGAAACAGCTGAAAATTTCCTTCAGAGCCTTTTATAAGGATTAGGGGACATGGTACTGGTGGTCACCCATGGCTGAGGATAACACTTGTTTCCAGCCAGTGAGAGTAGAAAACCCATAGTTCAGTAGATATTGGGTGAAGTACTCAGAAGTTTCCTTCCTCAGTAAGTAGTGGGGAATAATTAGCCCTAAATTAAATATGACTTTGGTCTCATCTAACAAATCTTAAAAGTAGGACTGAAGGGATCAAGTAGACCATTTCCAAGTAACTTAACTACATCACAGAACAAAGCTCATGAATACTGATAAGAATACAGATATGGACAGCCCAACTGAATTATAAAGAATCTTAAAAATACAACCTAAAATGAGGAGAAAAATCAATCAGCTGAAACCGGTACAGAACGTATACAGATGTTAGAAGTAGTAGGCAGGGCTTCCCTGGTGGTCCAGTGGGTAAAGAGTCCGCCTTGCAGTGCAAGGGGCACCGGTTTGATCCCTGACCTGGGAAGATCCCATGTGCTCTGAGAGGCTGGACCCATAAATTGAAGGACTGACTTGTACTTCTTAGGTTACTCTGTTCATTTTACCAGGAGCCTTGTAAAAATACCACTGTTCTATTGCCACCAGTGCATACTGACTTTATTCAAATTACCCAGAGAAGCTAGTCTCTTGGGGGTTGGACTTACTCCAGATTTATAGACATGATGATAAATCTCAGGTGCAAAATGTTGAGTGTCTGTTGAGAGTAATTGACTCTCTATAGCTTAATTCCGCCTCCCCTTCCTTACCATCCATGAAATGTTCATAGTCATCTCAACTTAATAGCTCAGATATTGATTTTACTGGATATAGCCACCTTGCATCTCAGTCTATGAAAACAATGAAAGAATAGATTTTGAGTGGAGAAAAAAGACCACTAAACATTTCCCTTGTTATTTATAAATGTTGGTTTTCTAGCAAGGAGAGCCAAAACTGTCCACTTGAAACACTAGTTTCATGAGTTCTTGAGTAAGTAGGACACAGTTATGCCTTATTTATTTGTAGGTTCTACAATTTGATACTTGACCATCCATGTTAATCGATGATAAGGCAGGGAGGGTCCCAGAAGGCTCAGCGACCCTTTCCAGGAAACAGCTGAAAATTTCCTTCAGAGCCTTTTATAAGGATTAGGGGACATGGTACTGGTGGTCACCCATGGCTGAGGATAACACTTGTTTCCAGCCAGTGAGAGTAGAAAACCCATAGTTCAGTAGATATTGGGTGAAGTACTCAGAAGTTTCCTTCCTCAGTAAGTAGTGGGGAATAATTAGCCCTAAATTAAATATGACTTTGGTCTCATCTAACAAATCTTAAAAGTAGGACTGAAGGGATCAAGTAGACCATTTCCAAGTAACTTAACTACATCACAGAACAAAGCTCATGAATACTGATAAGAATACAGATATGGACAGCCCAACTGAATTATAAAGAATCTTAAAAATACAACCTAAAATGAGGAGAAAAATCAATCAGCTGAAACCGGTACAGAACGTATACAGATGTTAGAAGTAGTAGGCAGGGCTTCCCTGGTGGTCCAGTGGGTAAAGAGTCCGCCTTGCAGTGCAAGGGGCACCGGTTTGATCCCTGACCTGGGAAGATCCCATGTGCTCTGGAGAGGCTGGACCCGTGTGTCCAAGTACGAGTCAGTGCTCTTGAGGACATGCGCCTAGAGCCAGTGTTTTTTTTTTTTTTTTTTTTTTTTAAAGTTTTCCATTGTATCATAGTTTATTAAGGAAGGAAATTATTTAGTGTTTTTTTTTTTATTTCTTTATTTTAAAGGTTTTACAGAGTTTTGTTGTTCACAGACATGTATGTTCCCAGATCAGTCATATGCATATCCCTGGTCCCCACCCTCCCCAGTTCCCTCCATCCCAGCCCTCCGAACCATCGCCCCATGCCATTGTGAGCACTCCTATTCCCTTAGCATGATGACAATAGCTATATTTTCCACACATGACAGTATAGGTTTCCATGTTACTCCCTCCATGCCTCCCTCTCCCTATTTCTTCCCCACAATGTCCCTATGTCTATGCTCTGTCTGTTTTTCCATGAGTTCACTATATTTGTGTTATCAAGACCATCCTACTAGATTCCATATATGTGTGTTAGTATACTGTATTTGTCTTTCTCTTTTTGACTTACTTCACTTTTTATGATAGGTTCTAGAGCCAGCCCCTTCATTAGGACTGAGTCTTCTGCATTTCTTTTAACAGCTGAGTAGTATTCCATTGTATATATGTACCAGAGCTTCTGGATCCATTCATTTGTTGATGGACATCTAGGTTGCTTCCATGTTCTGGCTATTGTATAGAGATCTGCAGTGAACATTGGGGTACAGGTGCTTCTTTCAGTTTTGATTTCATCAGGATATAAGCCTAATAGTGGAATTGCTAGGTCATAGGGTGCTTCTATTTTTTGTTTTTTAAGGAACCTCCATACTGTCTTCCATAGAGGCTGTATCAATTTACATTCCCACCAGCAATGCAAGAGGGTCCCCTTTTCTCCACACCCTCTCCAGCATTTATTGTCTGCAGATGTTTTGATGATGGCCATTCTGACGGGTGTGAGGTGATATCTCATTGTAGTTTTAATTTGCATTTCTCTAATAATAAGCGAGGTTGAGCATCATTTTATGTGCTTTTGGGCCATCTGCATGTCCTCTTTGGAGAGGCATCTCTTTAGATCTTTTTCCCATTTTTTGATTGGGTTGTTCGTTTTTCCTGTGGTGAGTTGTCTGAGTTGCTTGTAGATTTTGGAGATTAATTCTTTGTCTGTTGTTTCATTTGCTATGATTTTCTCCCACTCTGTGGGGTATCTGTTCAGTTTTTTTGTAATTTCTTTTGCTGTACAAAAGCTTTTAAGTTCTCTTTAACAGGAGAGGCCACTGCAGTGGGAGGCCCACACAGGACAAAGAATAAAAATAGATGAAAATAATAAATAACTAAGAAAGAGTTTTTGTCATGAAATTTAAAAAAATGTTCTAAAAGGAAAAAAAGGAAGTAGTAGGCAGGACATGTTTAAAAAAATGTACGAAGAGACCTGGAAGACAAAGAAGGGACCAAAAATCAAAGCTCCTGCAGGCAGAAGAAAAATGATACCAGATGGAGGTAAGGAATTCACACCAAGGAATGAAAAAAACATCTGAAATAGTGATTACATGGATAATATAGAAATTACTTTAAAAATGATTGAGTGTTGGGCTTCCCTGGTGGTCCAGTGAGTGCAAGGGGCGCCAGTTTGATCCCTGGCCTGGGAAGATCTTGTGTGCCATAGAGCGGCTAGACTGATGTGTTCAATTACCAAGTGGGAACTCTGTAGTGCATGTGCCCAGAGCTGGTGCTCTGCAGCGAGAGGCCACTGCGATGGGAGGCCCACACAGGCTAAAGAACAAAGATGGAAATAAATGAAAGACCAATAGAAGTGGCCAAAATAAAATGATTGAGCGTTTAAATAAACACAACATGACATGGTGACTATAATGTACGTAATAGTATACCATAAGACAGCCATAACACAAAGGTTAGGAGGAAAGACATGAGAGTCCCCTCGCATAAGATTCTCACAGTAGTGATACAGTGTCACTGGAAGGCAGATTGGATAAATTAAAGGAGTATATTATAAACCTTGAGTCAACTACCAAAATTAAGAAAAAGGAGTTATAATGGGTAGGCCACAAAGAAGATAAAATGAAATCATTAATAATAATCCAAAGTATTTTTGGCAGAGAAAGATGCCTATATTAAGGCAGGAAGAAAGGTCTTAAATTCAACCTTAAGAAACTACAAAGAGAAGAGCAAGTTAAACCCAAAGTAAGCAGATGAAAGAATAGTAAGAATCAAACTAAAGCCAATGAAATGAAAAACAGTAAAACGATAGAGAAGCTCAATGAAAAAAAAGAAAAAAAAACTGGTTCTTTGACAAGACAAGTGAGTTAGGAAACATTTAACCAGAGTGAGCAAGACAAAAAAACAAAAATTCCAATTAACAATATTAGGAGAAGTAACAGTACTATAATATCTTTAGATATTAAAAAATAAGAGAATATAATGAACAATTTTATGCACATAAGTTCAACAACACAGATGAAATAGACAAATTGCCTGAAAACCACAAACTGCCAATGCTCACTGAAGAAGGACTAGATAGCTGGATTTATTGTGTATCTATTTTTAAAATTTTATGTATTTATTTTTGGCTATGCTGGGTCTTTGTTGCTGTGTGGGCTTTTCTCTAGTTGTGGTGCACGGGCTTCTCATTGCAGTGGCTTCTCTTATTGTGAGGCACGGGCTCTTGGGCACAGGCTCAGTAGTAGTGGCACAGGGGCTGAGTTGCTCCGCAGCGTGCGGGATCTACCTGGACAAGGGATCAAACCTGTGTCCCCTGCATTGGCAAGCGGATTCTTTACCATTGAGACCCTAGGGAAGCCCTTGTTTATCTATTTTTAAAAATTGAATTTGTAGTTAAAAATCTTCCCACAAAGAAAACTCCAGGTACAACTGACTTTACTTCTAAATTCTAACAAATGTTGTAGGAAGAAATAGTACCAATTTTACACAGACTCTTTCAGAAAATAAAAGAGAGAGTATTTACTAATTTATTTTTATGAGACCAGTATTACCCTAATACTAAAACTTGACATAAAATACAAGAAAAGGAAACTACAGACCAATGTCCCTCATGTATATAGATGAAAATATTTTTAACAAAATTTTAGCAAATCTGATCCAACAATATATTAAAAGGAAAGTGCATCATAGCCCCAAATGGTTAGAGTATGCTAGGTTATGCTACGTTGGTGTAACATGCAAAAATTGATCAACATAACTCTCCATGTTAAGAAACAAAATGTTAAAACATATGGCCATTTCGATGGACACAGAAAAAATATTTGCAGAGATCTAACATACATTCCCAATTTTAAAAAGTCTTCAACAAATTAGGAATAGAAGAGAATTTCTTCAACCAATAAAAGGCATTTATGAAAAACTTCCATCTCACATCCTGTTTAATAGCAAAAGACTGAATGCCTTCTCCCAAAGACCAGGAATGAATCAAGGATGTCTGCTTTCAATACTGTTGTGGAATAAGTCACTATAATATGATAAGAGAAATAAATAAAAGTTGTCAAGATTCAAAATGAAGAAATAAATGTGTTTATTTGCAGATGACATGTTGATCTATGTGGAAAATCTAATGAAATCTACAAAAAAAATCTAGCAGAACAAATACATTAGTTTTAGCAAGACTACTGAATAATAAGATCATTATAAGAAAAGCAATTGTATTTCTATATGCTAGCAATGAACAATTAGAAACTGAAATAAAAAATACCATCTACAATAGCATGAAAGAATGTAGAGCACTTATTGATAGATTTGACTAAATTTGTGTAAGATCTGTACACTGAAAACTCTAAAATATTGATGAGAGAAAATAATGAAGATTGAAATAAATGGATGGATGTTTATAAAGCAAAAAAGAATGAATATTGTTAAGGAGTCAGTTCTCCCAATTGATCTACAGATTTGAATCCAAATTCCAATCTCAATAGGTTTTGTGGATTTGGGGGTAGGAGCTGGCCAGCTGGTTCTGAAATTTGTATGTAAAATGAAACAGAATGGCTAAAACAACTTTGGAAAAAGAACAAACCAGGCTAGCTAACGTTAGCTGATTTTAAGATTTATTATCAAATTATAGTAATCAACAGTGTAGTTGTGGCATCAAGATAGTTAACTAAACCAGTGGAATAATTAAAAAAAAAAAAAAAAGAACTGTCTTTTCAACAAAAGATGCTGGAACAATGGGACATCCACATGCAAACCAGTCAACTCCAAACTACCTTACAATATATATAAAAATAACTGAAATGTACTTTACATCCCAATGTAAAATTTAAATTTTTAAACCTTCTAGAAGACACTATAGGAGAAAAATCTATATGATTTAGACATGGATTAGGCAAAGATTTCATAGAAGGAACACCAAAGAAAGTCTAACTCACACAAATGGTAAGTGTGACTTAAAATTTAAAGGTCTGCTTTTTGAAAGGCACTATTAAGAGAATGACAAGCCATAAACTCAGAGACAATAGTTTCAAACTCTATATCTAGTAAAGGACTTGTATCCAGAATCTATAAAGAACTCTCAAAACTCAATAATAAGAAAACATGTAATAAAACAATGATAAAATATTTCGGTAGAGATTTCAACTTAGATGTATGTGGCAAATTATCACAGGAAAAGATTTTTAAACATCATCAGTTATTAGGGAGATACAAATTAATATAACATGTAACATGTGATATCACTATATATCTAGTAGAATGACTAAAATTAAAACCACTGACCACACTAAGTCTTAACAAGGATGGGGAGAACCTGGAATTCTCATATGCTGCTGCTTGTGGTGGAAAATGGTATAACCACTTTGGAAGACAGCTTGGCAGTTTCTTAAGTAAACATACACCTACCATGTGTTCTAGCCATTCCACTCGGAGGTGTTTACTCAAGAGAATGGAAAGCATATGCCCAGAGACGTTTGCAGGAATGTTCATGCCCATTTTGTCTGTAATTAACCAAAACCTGGAAGCAACCAATGTGCATCAAAAGGGGGTGGAGAAGCATTTGTGGCACAGACATCTAATACAGTACTACCATGCAGGAAGAAGGAATGAGCTACTTATACATGCAGCAACAGAATGAGTCTGAAACGCTTTGTGCTGAGTGAAAGACACCAGATGAAAGAGAATCCTTACTGTATGATGCCATTTCTATGAATTCTGAAAAATGCAAACTAATTTGTTGGGAAAGAAAGCGGATCACTGGCTTCCTGGGGTGGAATGGGAAAGGGTGGGAGGAAGGGATTACAACAGGGACAAGGAAACCTTGGGAGGTGATGGATATTTCACTGTCTTGAATGTGGTGACAGTATGTATATTTAACTATATCTCTGTCTATCTATCCATCAGTGAAAGCACCTGATTCTCACCTGATTTCAGGGATCTCAGATGAGGATCAACCAGGAAGCAGACAGAGCGCCCTCACGGGTACCTGCTGAGTGAAATGCCCTCCATGTTACACATCTTCTCTTTGTTCTGTTTTATGAGAGAACAAATGGAGGTGACTTCTTTTAACACAGATTCTGAAATAGCTCTCTGCTGGTCTCCAAGCTGTGGTATACAGATCATCCTCTGAAAAGGAAGAGGCTCTTGAAGGAACCTGGCATTCAAGGATTAACTGTGAATTTATTTCCTCCTTGTTGCCATATCTAGAAAACTTGTATCCAGAATCTATAAAGAACTCTCAAAACTCAATAATAAGAAAACATGTAATAAAACAATGATAAAATATTTCGGTAGAGATTTCAACTTAGATGTATGTGGCAAATTATCACAGGAAAAGATTTTTAAACATCATCAGTTATTAGGGAGATACAAATTAATATAACATGTAACATGTGATATCACTATATATCTAGTAGAATGACTAAAATTAAAACCACTGACCACACTAAGTCTTAACAAGGATGGGGAGAACCTGGAATTCTCATATGCTGCTGCTTGTGGTGGAAAATGGTATAACCACTTTGGAAGACAGCTTGGCAGTTTCTTAAGTAAACATACACCTACCATGTGTTCTAGCCATTCCACTCGGAGGTGTTTACTCAAGAGAATGGAAAGCATATGCCCAGAGACGTTTGCAGGAATGTTCATGCCCATTTTGTCTGTAATTAACCAAAACCTGGAAGCAACCAATGTGCATCAAAAGGGGGTGGAGAAGCATTTGTGGCACAGACATCTAATACAGTACTACCATGCAGGAAGAAGGAATGAGCTACTTATACATGCAGCAACAGAATGAGTCTGAAACGCTTTGTGCTGAGTGAAAGACACCAGATGAAAGAGAATCCTTACTGTATGATGCCATTTCTATGAATTCTGAAAAATGCAAACTAATTTGTTGGGAAAGAAAGCGGATCACTGGCTTCCTGGGGTGGAATGGGAAAGGGGGGGAGGGAGGGATTACAACAGGGACAAGGAAACCTTGGGAGGTGATGGATATTTCACTGTCTTGAATGTGGTGACAGTATGTATATTTAACTATATCTCTGTCTATCTATCCATCAGTGAAAGCACCTGATTCTCACCTGATTTCAGGGATCTCAGATGAGGATCAACCAGGAAGCAGACAGAGGGCCCTCACGGGTACCTGCTGAGTGAAATGCCCTCCATGTTACACATCTTCTCTTTGTTCTGTTTTATGAGAGAACAAATGGAGGGTGACTTCTTTTAACACAGATTCTGAAATAGCTCTCTGCTGGTCTCCAAGCTGTGGTATACAGATCATCCTCTGAAAAGGAAGAGGCTCTTGAAGGAACCTGGCATTCAAGGATTAACTTGAATGAATTTATTTCCTCCTTTGTCTGCCCGATTTGGGCGGGATGTCCCTGGGGTGGCTGTGAGCAAATGGAAAAGTTGTTTGAGAAGGAACTAAGAGGCAGTCAGTGTTTGGGAGAGCCAGGAGTCCCATCACCTCAGCCCTGAACATCTCCATCTCACGTCACATTCTCTGAATCTGACCATTTGACCATGCTGGCATGAACTCTGCCCTCTCTGCTGGTAACTGGGTTTGTTTCTGGTCACCGCACAACCACTGGTGTGAGATGCTGAAGGACAGGGAAGCCTGGCACACTGCAGTTCATGGGGTTGCAAAGAGTTGGACAAGACTGAACTGAATTGATGGGTAATTACTGATCAGAAGGAAATGTTACTGTATCAGAATTTGGATAATAGGTGTAGGGAATGTATCTTGTAGGTGGTTCTGTTTGTTAAAACAAAGTCACACTGACTGGTCATGAGATACTTTGGTAGAAGAAATGGCTTAGCTGGCAAGATGCTTAGGGACGCTAATGTGGTAAATGGATGATCATACAGTCAGCTCTGCTGTCGTGTGACATGTGTGCTCCTAAAAGTCACTGTGCTCTACAGGACTGCACAGTAAAACTGTGTCTGGGAGAAAAAAGCTGTGTTGGAGCACGTTGTTCCAAAACCTTACCAGTGAGAGATTTTAAAAGATGGAAACCTAATAAAAACAGTAGCATAGTTTTACACATGTTAAATGATTAAGTACCCATAGACTACAATAAATATCACACTTTACTTTGAAAAAAACACTGCAGCTTGGTTGGAGGTGGGCACTGGAAGAAGGAATGTAGTCTGTGAGTTGCTGAGGATGATGGAAGCAGGCTAGCCTCAAATCAGAGGGGATGTTGTAAGCCCTGGTGTGGAGGTGTGGCTCCTAATCAGGCAGGGGCCTGAGGCAGCTGGTACATGTATGAGGGTGTGTGTGTGTGCGCGCACATGTGTGTTTTGCATCCTTCTAAGTGCCTCTGTGCAGCTAGTTACAGCTTTCTGTGTTCACCTTGTGTTTCTCTCACAGACAAAATCATGCATAAGCAAGTGCCAAAGATGTGTTATGCTGAAATTGTTCCCTAATGGATCAGTCACACTGGAACAAATTCACATTTTCAAAACAAGCGTTAACTGCAGACCTGAGGCTGTGGGATGTCCCTGGTGGCTGTGAGCAAATGGAAAAGTTGTTTGAGAAGGAACTAAGAGGCAGTCAGTGTTTGGGAGAGCCAGGAGTCCCATCACCTCAGCCCTGAACATCTCCATCTCACGTCACATTCTCTGAATCTGACCATTTGACCATGCTGGCATGAACTCTGCCCTCTCTGCTGGTAACTGGGTTTGTTTCTGGTCACCGCACAACCACTGGTGTGAGATGCTGAAGGACAGGGAAGCCTGGCACACTGCAGTTCATGGGGTTGCAAAGAGTTGGACAAGACTGAACTGAATTGATGGGTAATTACTGATCAGAAGGAAATGTTACTGTATCAGAATTTGGATAATAGGTGTAGGGAATGTATCTTGTAGGTGGTTCTGTTTGTTAAAACAAAGTCACACTGACTGGTCATGAGATACTTTGGTAGAAGAAATGGCTTAGCTGGCAAGATGCTTAGGGACGCTAATGTGGTAAATGGATGATCATACAGTCAGCTCTGCTGTCGTGTGACATGTGTGCTCCTAAAAGTCACTGTGCTCTACAGGACTGCACAGTAAAACTGTGTCTGGGAGAAAAAAGCTGTGTTGGAGCACGTTGTTCCAAAACCTTACCAGTGAGAGATTTTAAAAGATGGAAACCTAATAAAAACAGTAGCATAGTTTTACACATGTTAAATGATTAAGTACCCATAGACTACAATAAATATCACACTTTACTTTGAAAAAAACACTGCAGCTTGGTTGGAGGTGGGCACTGGAAGAAGGAATGTAGTCTGTGAGTTGCTGAGGATGATGGAAGCAGGCTAGCCTCAAATCAGAGGGGATGTTGTAAGCCCTGGTGTGGAGGTGTGGCTCCTAATCAGGCAGGGGCCTGAGGCAGCTGGTACATGTATGAGGGTGTGTGTGTGTGCGCGCACATGTGTGTTTTGCATCCTTCTAAGTGCCTCTGTGCAGCTAGTTACAGCTTTCTGTGTTCACCTTGTGTTTCTCTCACAGACAAAATCATGCATAAGCAAGTGCCAAAGATGTGTTATGCTGAAATTGTTCCCTAATGGATCAGTCACACTGGAACAAATTCACATTTTCAAAACAAGCGTTAACTGCAGACCTGACCGTGTCATGATGAGAGAGGGCCTGTATGCAGGAGCCTTTGAAGGGAGTCTTGGCGGCCAGTGACTGAGGTCACAGGGAAAAGGCTATAGGGTAGGACTGAGCTTTGAGATCTCAAGGGCCCTGAGTTGTGGCACCTGCCCTTTGTTTGGTGTCTTTCCCTGTGGCTCAACTGGCAAAGAACCCACCTGCCAATACAGGACAGACCAAAGACGAGGGTTTGATCCCGTGGGCAGGAAGATGCCCTGGAGAAGGAGATGGCAACCCACTCCAGTATTCTTGCCTGGGAAATCCCACGGATTGAAGAGCCTGGCGGGCTACAGTCCATAGGGTGGCAAAGAATCGGACACAACTGAACGCCCTTGCTACGCATGCATGCCCTTTGTCTTGCTGCTCATAGCCAAGAGTCTGAGGGCCCACGTTTCCTTGTCTGTCCTGCTAGTTTTGCTGGGTGGGAGAGACCAGAAGGGGCAGCTCCGTTTTAAGTGGACTTGATCTCATTCCCAGACATTATTTCATGCCTGTAGCCTTAAAAAATCATACCAAGGTCACTGACCTAGTATTGCCAAGCAAATAAAAAAACATTTATTGATGTATTGATACCAACTATGTACCAGGTACCATCCTAGGCACTTTGGGTACATTAGCAAATAAGACAAAAAAAAAATCTATCTCCATGAAGTTCGTATTCTGATAGGATGGTCAGATAGATGATACTGTGTTTTCTTTTCAATAAGGACATAAAAATGTTAAAATTATTAATAACAATAAAAACTCATGCCTTCCTTCCAAAAAAACAAGAAACCTTTATTTTCAAAGGGCAGCCTTATACCAGATGTGGAGGGCTGACACTATTTCAGAATAAAAACATGGTCCTCCCATATTTCAGAATAAAAGTGCAGCCCTTCCAGAAAACACTGCATCCATGTAAAGACTCTTGGAAACTACAGCTGAAGAGAAAGGGATGATGAGATTGTGAGAAGGACCCCAGTGGGTGTCTTGTTTCTGACCTGTTGCTTCAGAACTCAACCATGCCTCTTGTGTGTTAATTAAAAACTCAGGAGCTGATGTGAGGCCTCAGTCATGGAAGCATCCCCTGGTTAAGGTGTAATGAATGTGTTCTTAGATACCCACTCCTGGGTTCTTCTCTCTTCACCCTAGCCTCACTTTCTCCTTTAAACTCTTTAAGTGTTGGGAATGGCTGTCCTTCTGGTTTGGAAAAGGCAGCTGCCTCTGGAATTTTAGCTACATCTCAAAGGCGAGCAACTTTCTCCTTTCCCATCCTGAAAATTCAACAAGGGTTATTTTGAGGACATGGCACAGAGACGCGGTTCCCTGAACCTTGAACAGAGTTAATCCTAAGAGTGTATGTTTACAGTCCCAGATGTGCTGGGCCAGCATGACGACCAAATCGTGGAAGATGGAAGTGCTCACTTTTCTTCAGTAAGTTTACATTTTGGTGGGGCAGGGGGGCATCTTTTAACTCTTAGCTTTTTCTTCTCATTGAGAGATAATTGACATATAGTTTAATTTTTTATGTGTTTGTAACTTTTGGGTTTTCTGAAGCTCAGGCATAGAATAGGAGCCTCTCTTGCCTGAGTCTGTGCAGGGTACCCCCCACCCCTTTACCAACTGCCCCTCTCCATCTCTCTCACTGTGAGTGTAGTGTTTTCAGCTCAATGAGCGAAATTAGTAAGTAAAAGGAGCCTTGAAGGCTACTGTGATTATGGAGCTTGTTGCGTGTTTGCATAGGTCTCTCTGCAGTTGGGCTTGCCGTGTCACGTGCTGTTCATGAAGTGGGGTGTATGTGTGAGAGTTTTCATTTGCTGCCCAATAAAATCCCCTCTGATTCTGTTGGTAGAATGTTGTGTCTAATTTACAGTTTCAGGAACTCATGGAGTGGAGTATGGCTTGGGGATGGGTCTTGAATAGAAGAGTGTATAGAATAATGCTGGGCTTATGGGTGCCTGGATTGGGTGAATGATGGATAAATGAAAGAAAAATCTCCAGAAATACTTTGGATCTGATATTTTTATTTTCATTACTATTTAAACAATAAAGACACTTGATCCCTCAGCATATAGGTTGAAACAGACAATGTATTGTAGTTTCAGCAAGAGCTGGCTTAGTGATATGGGTGTGAACGCCTAGGACAGACATGACCAGCCGTCCTAGAGCCAGAGGCACTCCGCCTTTTTATTTCCTGCATGATCAGATACCCACTCCTGGGTTCTTCTCTCTTCACCCTAGCCTCACTTTCTCCTTTAAACTCTTTAAGTGTTGGGAATGGCTGTCCTTCTGGTTTGGAAAAGGCAGCTGCCTCTGGAATTTTAGCTACATCTCAAAGGCGAGCAACTTTCTCCTTTCCCATCCTGAAAATTCAACAAGGGTTATTTTGAGGACATGGCACAGAGACGCGGTTCCCTGAACCTTGAACAGAGTTAATCCTAAGAGTGTATGTTTACAGTCCCAGATGTGCTGGGCCAGCATGACGACCAAATCGTGGAAGATGGAAGTGCTCACTTTTCTTCAGTAAGTTTACATTTTGGTGGGGCAGGGGGGCATCTTTTAACTCTTAGCTTTTTCTTCTCATTGAGAGATAATTGACATATAGTTTAATTTTTTATGTGTTTGTAACTTTTGGGTTTTCTGAAGCTCAGGCATAGAATAGGAGCCTCTCTTGCCTGAGTCTGTGCAGGGTACCCCCCACCCCTTTACCAACTGCCCTCTCCATCTCTCTCACTGTGAGTGTAGTGTTTTCAGCTCAATGAGCGAAATTAGTAAGTAAAAGGAGCCTTGAAGGCTACTGTGATTATGGAGCTTGTTGCGTGTTTGCATAGGTCTCTCTGCAGTTGGGCTTGCCGTGTCACGTGCTGTTCATGAAGTGGGGTGTATGTGTGAGAGTTTTCATTTGCTGCCCAATAAAATCCCCTCTGATTCTGTTGGTAGAATGTTGTGTCTAATTTACAGTTTCAGGAACTCATGGAGTGGAGTATGGCTTGGGGATGGGTCTTGAATAGAAGAGTGTATAGAATAATGCTGGGCTTATGGGTGCCTGGATTGGGTGAATGATGGATAAATGAAAGAAAAATCTCCAGAAATACTTTGGATCTGATATTTTTATTTTCATTACTATTTAAACAATAAAGACACTTGATCCCTCAGCATATAGGTTGAAACAGACAATGTATTGTAGTTTCAGCAAGAGCTGGCTTAGTGATATGGGTGTGAACGCCTAGGACAGACATGACCAGCCGTCCTAGAGCCAGAGGCACTCCGCCTTGTGTTGGATCCTCCCTCTTTCTGAGTCATGAATAAACCCAGGAGGACCAGTAGTGTGGAATCAGCCCAGATCTGTGGAAATACATTTAAGATGGGGTTGAGGAAAGCCCTCTAAACACACAGTGGGATCCCTGGGCAGATGGAAGTCTTACCCTCATACCATCTTCACTCCCTCTTCTGTTGCCAGGAGGCTAGTTGTGGCCAAGGCAAGCCGATCCCCACGACTGGAGACTTGCATTGAAGGAAGAGATCCCTACATAAAATACGTGGAGGAGTCTCCAGGTTTTGTAATAAAATTATTTTATAATATTGTATCTTCTCCATATTAGAGAGGCAGGCTCCTAGTGGTAGCTCTTCTGAAGAGATTGAGGTGGGGAAGTTTTTAACCATGTGTATTCTTTAGAAAGACCCCCTATTCTACCATTATGATTTATGCCTAAGCCGGAGTGTTAGAATTTATATAGGGAGGGAAGAACACATGTTAGTTAAAGAACACATTTCCCTCCTGTGGGTGCGTTAAGTCAAGCCTGCAGAGGGTCCCGTCATATTAATGCAAGCTTTGCTTTGCCTGAGGAATAATTCCAAGCCTGCCATCTATAGAGTATTATCAAAGGGATCGCAGTGTAAACGGTGACATTCGTGACTGGCTGCGGTGGGGGTGTGCCCACCCTTCCCGCGGAGCTGCTGAAATTGAGCTGTCAGTCGAGGAAGATGAAATGCTACTTTGTACCATGGTTTCAGCTCCCAGAGGCAATGTTTCCAGGTCATTTGACGTTAGTTCAGAGAATGGGAAAGTATTTATCTTTTTCCTCCTTTTCCCCTAAAGCTTAAAAACCTGTTCTCTGCTTTGGTGGTAAGTAGGAGGTGCCTGGATTGGGTGAATGATGGATAAATGAAAGAAAAATCTCCAGAAATACTTTGGATCTGATATTTTTATTTTCATTACTATTTAAACAATAAAGACACTTGATCCCTCAGCATATAGGTTGAAACAGACAATGTATTGTAGTTTCAGCAAGAGCTGGCTTAGTGATATGGGTGTGAACGCCTAGGACAGACATGACCAGCCGTCCTAGAGCCAGAGGCACTCCGCCTTGTGTTGGATCCTCCCTCTTTCTGAGTCATGAATAAACCCAGGAGGACCAGTAGTGTGGAATCAGCCCAGATCTGTGGAAATACATTTAAGATGGGGTTGAGGAAAGCCCTCTAAACACACAGTGGGATCCCTGGGCAGATGGAAGTCTTACCCTCATACCATCTTCACTCCCTCTTCTGTTGCCAGGAGGCTAGTTGTGGCCAAGGCAAGCCGATCCCCACGACTGGAGACTTGCATTGAAGGAAGAGATCCCTACATAAAATACGTGGAGGAGTCTCCAGGTTTTGTAATAAAATTATTTTATAATATTGTATCTTCTCCATATTAGAGAGGCAGGCTCCTAGTGGTAGCTCTTCTGAAGAGATTGAGGTGGGGAAGTTTTTAACCATGTGTATTCTTTAGAAAGACCCCCTATTCTACCATTATGATTTATGCCTAAGCCGGAGTGTTAGAATTTATATAGGGAGGGAAGAACACATGTTAGTTAAAGAACACATTTCCCTCCTGTGGGTGCGTTAAGTCAAGCCTGCAGAGGGTCCCGTCATATTAATGCAAGCTTTGCTTTGCCTGAGGAATAATTCCAAGCCTGCCATCTATAGAGAGTATTATCAAAGGGATCGCAGTGTAAACGGTGACATTCGTGACTGGCTGCGGTGGGGGTGTGCCCACCCTTCCCGCGGAGCTGCTGAAATTGAGCTGTCAGTCGAGGAAGATGAAATGCTACTTTGTACCATGGTTTCAGCTCCCAGAGGCAATGTTTCCAGGTCATTTGACGTTAGTTCAGAGAATGGGAAAGTATTTATCTTTTTTTTCCTCCTTTTCCCCCTAAAGCTTAAAAAACCTGTTCTCTGCTTTGGTGGTAAGTAGGAGGTGACAGCTACCCAGGTTGGCTGCCTGGGTGTTTCAAGGGAGATGTTTTTACTGGGGCGGCTGGTGGTGCTGGCAGAGGGTGCCAGCCCTGCCCCTCCTGGGCTTCCGTCCCAGGCCTCAGTGCTCAAGCGTGCTCACACTGATAGCCTTTCGAGAGACTGTTCCTTGGGCCATTAATAGCACAAGATGTTCCAAGCAAAGGAAAAAACGCTGTAAAAAAAAGTGTTCTGTGGCCAAATGAGTTTGAAACACACTGCATACTATAATTCTGTTGATACAGAATTCACATTTGTTTTGTTTTTAATTGGGCAGTGCTGGGTCTTACTTGCAGCATGAGAAGTCTAGTTTCCTGGCTAGCGATTGAACCCGAGTCTCCCCGTACTTGGAGCACACAGCCTTAGCCATTGGACCACCAGGGAAGCCCCTTATATTTAACTCCCATAGTATTTTAAAGTCTCTGAGGTTGCCTACAGGTAAGAAACTTGTTAAACTTTTTTAAAAGCAGCAATTTCCCAAATTTACCAGAAGTTTTGAAATGTTCAGAGACTTTTGAATTTCTGTTATGTTTTTGGCATTTTAGGAGGCACAGAGAGGAGAGATCCAATGGTAAGGGAGGCAGATGAGCCCTACATAGCCTTGGGGAACTTACTGATAGATAACAAACAGGTGAACAAACAAAGCAGTGAACTAGTATGCAAGTGGTACAGGAAAGTGATAGATAAATGGAGTCCTGTGCTATGGAATAGTGTGAGAGATGGAGCTGATGGAGGACAGTGTGGAACACGCCAGTAAGGCCACTCTTAGTTGATAACTGAGGCACGAGGAGGCAGCCTACGAAGTATGGGAGAAAGATGAGGTGGTATGTGCAAAGGGTCACGTGACTGGCCGGGCGGTTGGGGTGTGCCCACCCTTCCCGAGCTGCTGAAATTGAGCTGTCAGTCGAGGAAGATGAAATGCTACTTTGTACCATGGTTTCAGCTCCCAGAGGCAATGTTTCCAGGTCATTTGACGTTAGTTCAGAGAATGGGAAAGTATTTATCTTTTTTTTCCTCCTTTTCCCCCTAAAGCTTAAAAAACCTGTTCTCTGCTTTGGTGGTAAGTAGGAGGTGACAGCTACCCAGGTTGGCTGCCTGGGTGTTTCAAGGGAGATGTTTTTACTGGGGCGGCTGGTGGTGCTGGCAGAGGGTGCCAGCCCTGCCCCTCCTGGGCTTCCGTCCCAGGCCTCAGTGCTCAAGCGTGCTCACACTGATAGCCTTTCGAGAGACTGTTCCTTGGGCCATTAATAGCACAAGATGTTCCAAGCAAAGGAAAAAACGCTGTAAAAAAAAGTGTTCTGTGGCCAAATGAGTTTGAAACACACTGCATACTATAATTCTGTTGATACAGAATTCACATTTGTTTTGTTTTTAATTGGGCAGTGCTGGGTCTTACTTGCAGCATGAGAAGTCTAGTTTCCTGGCTAGCGATTGAACCCGAGTCTCCCCGTACTTGGAGCACACAGCCTTAGCCATTGGACCACCAGGGAAGCCCCTTATATTTAACTCCCATAGTATTTTAAAGTCTCTGAGGTTGCCTACAGGTAAGAAACTTGTTAAACTTTTTTAAAAGCAGCAATTTCCCAAATTTACCAGAAGTTTTGAAATGTTCAGAGACTTTTGAATTTCTGTTATGTTTTTGGCATTTTAGGAGGCACAGAGAGGAGAGATCCAATGGTAAGGGAGGCAGATGAGCCCTACATAGCCTTGGGGAACTTACTGATAGATAACAAACAGGTGAACAAACAAAGCAGTGAACTAGTATGCAAGTGGTACAGGAAAGTGATAGATAAATGGAGTCCTGTGCTATGGAATAGTGTGAGAGATGGAGCTGATGGAGGACAGTGTGGAACACGCCAGTAAGGCCACTCTTAGTTGATAACTGAGGCACGAGGAGGCAGCCTACGAAGTATGGGAGAAAGATGAGGTGGTATGTGCAAAGGCCCTGAGGTATCACATGACTGTTGATCTAAGAAATGCCATTTGAAGATCTATAGCCTTTGTAAACTACCCTGTGACCGGGAAAACTCTTAAGATGTTAGCAGAGGGCACTGGAACAATGTACGCAATCTAAATGGAATCCATCCCCTCCTTTCCCTGTCCCTGAGATTCTGAGCATGGCCATCAAGAAAGGCCTTGGTCTCCGGCAAGCCTTATGACTTTGTTCCTACATCATCTGAGGCTCACTCAACAGCGTGTGGGGTGGGACTCTGAGACTGTTGGTGCCCTTGGAGTGGAAAGGGTCAGCCACGAGAGCTCTCTGGCCAAAGCCCCCAGTTTATGTCGTAAGGTATACTCCATTTGAAACATAGTAATAAGAATGACAGGCTTTCCAGGTGGCTCAGTGGTGAAGAATCTGCCTGCCAGTGCAGGAGACACACTTAGACGTGGGTGTTATCCCTGGGTTGGGAAGATCCCTGGAGAAGGCAGCTCGCTCCAGTGTTCTTGCCTGGAGAATCCCATGGACAGAGGAGCGTGGTAAACTATAGTCCCTAGGATCTCGGAGAGCTGGACATGACTGAGCAACTGAGCGCGCGTTCTATGAGAATGAAGAAGAGTTAGATTTCTAGAGAGGAGTTCTCAGACATCTGTGTATGGAAGAGACACCTGGGGAATTTGTTAAAATACACAGTCCATTGTCCCTCCCACCCCACCAGGACCTACCTAGGATGCTTGCATACCTGCGCTAAAGACTTATTGATTAGGCTCACAACATTCTAGTCTCTATTCTGGTTCTGGGATGTTTAGGCACAATTTGCATGTTTTGTTTTGTTTTGTTTTTGATTTATGAACTCCATTAGGTACATCTTAAGGACCATAGTAAACTTTGATTTAGAAGCCATTCCATTTGTAATCCAGTGTGGCTCTGGTTCCCACATTTGAAATATGGCAACTGGAGGGGTAATAAATCAGGAAACAGATTTATGTATGCAGCCTTAAAATAAGAAAAACAAAGACACAGAATTTCTGCAGGTAAATGAAACCCACACGGAGAAGTCCCAACACAGTAAAGGCTTGGCCATTTGGGGCTGGGGAGGGTGGTCTACACCTCCTTCTTTGAACCTGATCTGACTCTCTGTTCTAAAGGGACGCTTCCAGGGACTTCCCTGGTGGTCCTGTGGCTAAGACTCCGTGAATCCCCATGGACAGAGGAGCCTCTATGCAGCAGCAGCTCCCAATGCAGGGGGCACAGGTTCAGTCCCTGGTCAGGAAGCTAAGATCACCCATGCTGCAAGGTATGACCAAAAAAAGGGACCCTTTCACCCTTCCCTTCTCCTGGAAATTGCTGTATCAGTTTTCTACTTTTTTTTCCCTTTTGGAATATAAATAACCCGTAGCCTTTCTCATCCTAAGAAGGAAAGTCCCCCTTCACCTAAAATTGCATTCTTTCAGCTCACCGTGTTCTGTTGCACAGTACTAGGACTCTTCAACAGCGAGTGCCCGTCTCGTATTGCTGTTAGTTAGCGGGAAGTGCAGGTGCCTGAGATGGCTCTGCATGAACGAGCCCTGCCTGCCTCTCCCAGCTCACGCCTTACCCTGAATTCCCTTGCTTGCTGCCCTCCAACCATCCTCAAGTCCTTTCATGCTGTTCATCCCCCCTACTTGGGCCTTTCTTAACAGGATCTATTTGTCTGGATGATCACGCTTGTTTATTGTCTGCCTCTCCCTGTCAAGAATGAAAGATGAATGAATCTGGGAATCTTATCTGTCTTGTTCCCTGCTCTATTCCAAGCATTTAAAATAGTACTTATGTAAATGATGATAAATATTTATTGTTTAAATGAATACATTCGTTCTCTTTCTTCTGGGTATTTGCATATGCTGTGTCATCTGCCTCACAGCCTCTCTTCTCGTGTCCCCTCCAGATGCAGACTTGGCCTGCTCACTCTCACTTACCCTTAAGTTCTCAATTCATAGGATGCTTATTCCAAGGCGTGGGTGTCGCTTCCTCCAGGAAGCATATGTCACTTCCTCCCAGTCACTCCATGCCTTCCCACATCTGGGGTGGGTTTCTCCTGTGTGCTCCCACAGTACTTATGACACTCTTCAGAACTACCTATCCATAGGTTTAATTCCGCTGTAGACTGTAGGGTGCTGGATTCCTGTGTACCTCTGACTCCTGTGCTCCCTCCCAACAAGGTCTCATATCATGAAGTATGTGGCAAGGCTACAACAATGCTGATCGAAGATTGATTTTTTTTTTTTTAACCCCCTGTCTTGTTTCTTTCACTGAGACATCTCAAGAGTGGTCTATACTCAATGTCTTCTTTTATCTCACCATACTGCAAGCTGACTCTTGGGCTTGTCACTGGATGTTTCTAGGCAAGATTCCCATGGATTTCGTGCTGCCAGAGCCATCAACCACCCTCCAGTCCTGACCGTCTTTGCACTCCTTGTGGCCCTTTTTACCACTGACTAGTCCTCCTGAACACTGTGTCTGTAACAGTGACTGGGCCCGGGGCTTGCTGCCTCGTGCAGGCAATGCAGAGGCATTCTAGCTGGCAGAGAACGGGAGACTTCATTGGCTACTGGAAAACCCCTGGAACAGGAAGAGTGGCTGATGCTGAGACCTAATCTCCTGCAAAGAATGGAAAGTTCAAGGCTTCGTTGTAGTCTGGTGGTCTGTACATTCCTGCATTCCTTCCTCCAATTCTTCCAGTACAAAACTGTGACCTCATCCCCCTACTTGGGCCTTTCTTAACAGGATCTATTTGTCTGGATGATCACGCTTGTTTATTGTCTGCCTCTCCCTGTCAAGAATGAAAGATGAATGAATCTGGGAATCTTATCTGTCTTGTTCCCTGCTCTATTCCAAGCATTTAAAATAGTACTTATGTAAATGATGATAAATATTTATTGTTTAAATGAATACATTCGTTCTCTTTCTTCTGGGTATTTGCATATGCTGTGTCATCTGCCTCACAGCCTCTCTTCTCGTGTCCCCTCCAGATGCAGACTTGGCCTGCTCACTCTCACTTACCCTTAAGTTCTCAATTCATAGGATGCTTATTCCAAGGCGTGGGTGTCGCTTCCTCCAGGAAGCATATGTCACTTCCTCCCAGTCACTCCATGCCTTCCCACATCTGGGGTGGGTTTCTCCTGTGTGCTCCCACAGTACTTATGACACTCTTCAGAACTACCTATCCATAGGTTTAATTCCGCTGTAGACTGTAGGGTGCTGGATTCCTGTGTACCTCTGACTCCTGTGCTCCCTCCCAACAAGGTCTCATATCATGAAGTATGTGGCAAGGCTACAACAATGCTGATCGAAGATTGATTTTTTTTTTTTTAACCCCCTGTCTTGTTTCTTTCACTGAGACATCTCAAGAGTGGTCTATACTCAATGTCTTCTTTTATCTCACCATACTGCAAGCTGACTCTTGGGCTTGTCACTGGATGTTTCTAGGCAAGATTCCCATGGATTTCGTGCTGCCAGAGCCATCAACCACCCTCCAGTCCTGACCGTCTTTGCACTCCTTGTGGCCCTTTTTACCACTGACTAGTCCTCCTGAACACTGTGTCTGTAACAGTGACTGGGCCCGGGGCTTGCTGCCTCGTGCAGGCAATGCAGAGGCATTCTAGCTGGCAGAGAACGGGAGACTTCATTGGCTACTGGAAAACCCCTGGAACAGGAAGAGTGGCTGATGCTGAGACCTAATCTCCTGCAAAGAATGGAAAGTTCAAGGCTTCGTTGTAGTCTGGTGGTCTGTACATTCCTGCATTCCTTCCTCCAATTCTTCCAGTACAAAACTGTGACCATTTTTAGGGCTGGAAGGGCAGGAAAATGGGTGGAAGCGGTCTGCTGCCAGATCCTTAGTCTCAAGGGTGGGGTGAGGGGGCTTCACACACAAAACATTTTCAAGAGATCACGAGTGGTCTTCTCTGTGGCCGTGATCCAAACTCAGAGATTCTTAATTCTGTATCGTGAAGACCACAGGGTGGGAAACAGACGTTTTCCTCCTTTCATGCCTTCAGACATTTCTGGAAGCAGGTCTGTTTAATGGAGGTGTTCTAACTCAATTAACTGGGAAAAAGAACAAAAGGAAGCCATTATGCAAATGTCAAGGCTTGGAAGACACCAGGGAAGGGGTGACAGTGTAAGCTTTTAAACAGGCTTCCAATTCTTTCTTCATATTCAGCCTTCATGTGATGACTGTTACCAATAACATGCCTTCGATAAGCTCTCAGTTCTCTGGTCCTAGGAGGGTCCCAGGTCCTCTCTGACAGAGAAAAAGCCACTTATTCTACCTTCATATGTATTTCAACAGAGATTACTTTAGGACCATGGTCTTAGTTTTTTTGTTTGTCTTGTTTTGTTTTGCAACTTAAGTTTCAAGTTATAATCCTGGAATTGATGAGAACCACCCCCATCCCACACCCCCACCATGTGTCACATCTATTGTGTATTCTTGGTCATTCAGTCGTGTCCTATTCTTTGCAGCCTCGTGGACTGTAGCCCACCAGGTTCCTCTGTCCATGGGGATCCTCCAGGCAAGAATACTGGACTGGGTTGCCATGCCCTCCTCCAGGTGATTGAACCCAGGTCTGCATGGCAGGCAGATTCTTCATCATCGGAGCCATCAGGGACTCGTTATTCTCTCCAGGACCTCTTTTCCTTGGTCACTTGCTCCTCCACTAGTTAATGTAGTCACTTGTCCAGTATGGAACTTTGGCTCTGAGGATGAGAAAAGATGATCTTTTACTGACATCTTTTATTTCCAGGGTGAGAAGCTTTGAAATCCCCAGCACTAATTTCGTCTCTAGCTCTAAGGCAGTGTTCTTCCCGAGCTCGTGGCAAGGTTAGAATGACCTCTCATCATTCAGGAAAAAAGAAAGATTTGATGGAACAGATTTATTTCTGTCCCATCCACCTTTATTTCCAAGGACACCATCCGTGGCAAAGTGTGGTAATTGGGGATCTGCAGTGATATGTCAAGTCAGACCGGAGCCTCCAGCAATTTTACTTAGAGTCTGTGAAGGCTGCCTTTTCCCCAGATATTGGAACTGCCAGGGTCAGGACTCAATGAAGGAACCTCTTGGTCTTGTCACCTTTAGTTAGCATTAGATCAAGGCTGTGATGGTCCATTCTGGCACCAGGAGCTGTCTGTGTAACACCCGGAGTGGACAGAGCCATTTTTTCAGGGTCAGGAGGAGAAGAAGGGGAGAGAAATGGGGGAGGAAAGAAAGCTTCAGGTGAAAATGTTCTTAAGGATCAGAGGATCAGACATGCTGGCAACACTGCCTTCTTTCCCTGGGGCCGGAGAGGGGCGGATAACAGGTCCTCAGATTTGCAAGGGCTGGGGAACCTGCCTTTGGGTCTCAGGCTCAAGACAACTGATCCATTGTGCCGCTGGCTGCATGCCCTTGCTCCTGGCGTGCCCACCTCTCTATTCTATAGATTTTTGGGTTTTGTGAAGAGCATCTTTATTGAGCTCTAGTTCGCACGCAGTACAGTTCACCCATTGAAAGAGAATGATTTGATGATTTCCAGGATGTGCCCTGAGCGGTACAGCCATCTTCACAGTGAGTTTCAGACATTTCCATCCCTTGCCCCTGCCCCAAAACATCTTCATACCTGTTAGCACTCACCTCCACTTCCCATCCCCTCCTTAGCCCTCTGCAGCCTCGGATCTGCATTCTGTCTCTTATCCCAGTTTAAAAATGTTCATTTACATGTGTGTGTGTGTGCGCGCACGCGCGTGTGTGTGTGTACCGTCAGTCACTGGTTCTGGTCTGTGAGCTCCGTGTGGGTAGGAACCACGTCTCTTTTATCCATCACTTCAAGCACACAACACATACTTGTGAAAAATGTCAGCGAAGAGAGGTTCTCCTCCTCCCTTCCCATCCCCGCCTCATGTCACCTTCTACACCTTGATCTGCTTCTCTCTGGATTAAATTTCCATGTCCTGCCGCTGAATCTGTCCTTCTGACTCTCTTCTTGGATTGTTTCATTTCTTTTGTCTAATAGGAAGTGCTAATAATAGGTTTCATTGGTATAAGACATCTGTGTGTTTTTCCACCTTTATTGAAATATAACAGACATGTGACACTGTATAAGCCTAAGGTACATAAGGTAATGATTTGGTATATGTTTATCAAAAGGTTGACAAGTCAGACCGAGCTAGCTTTCAGGTCGAAGGGAATATTGGAACTGCCAGGGTCAGGACTCAATGAAGGAACCTCTTGGTCTTGTCACCTTTAGTTAGCATTAGATCAAGGCTGTGATGGTCCATTCTGGCACCAGGAGCTGTCTGTGTAACACCCGGAGTGGACAGAGCCATTTTTTCAGGGTCAGGAGGAGAAGAAGGAGAGAAATGGGGGAGGAAAGAAAGCTTCAGGTGAAAATGTTCTTAAGGATCAGAGGATCAGACATGCTGGCAACACTGCCTTCTTTCCCTGGGGCCGGAGAGGGGCGGATAACAGGTCCTCAGATTTGCAAGGGCTGGGGAACCTGCCTTTGGGTCTCAGGCTCAAGACAACTGATCCATTGTGCCGCTGGCTGCATGCCCTTGCTCCTGGCGTGCCCACCTCTCTATTCTATAGATTTTTGGGTTTTGTGAAGAGCATCTTTATTGAGCTCTAGTTCGCACGCAGTACAGTTCACCCATTGAAAGAGAATGATTTGATGATTTCCAGGATGTGCCCTGAGCGGTACAGCCATCTTCACAGTGAGTTTCAGACATTTCCATCCCTTGCCCCTGCCCCAAAACATCTTCATACCTGTTAGCACTCACCTCCACTTCCCATCCCCTCCTTAGCCCTCTGCAGCCTCGGATCTGCATTCTGTCTCTTATCCCAGTTTAAAAATGTTCATTTACATGTGTGTGTGTGCGCGCACGCGCGTGTGTGTGTGTACCGTCAGTCACTGGTTCTGGTCTGTGAGCTCCGTGTGGGTAGGAACCACGTCTCTTTTATCCATCACTTCAAGCACACAACACATACTTGTGAAAAATGTCAGCGAAGAGAGGTTCTCCTCCTCCCTTCCCATCCCCGCCTCATGTCACCTTCTACACCTTGATCTGCTTCTCTCTGGATTAAATTTCCATGTCCTGCCGCTGAATCTGTCCTTCTGACTCTCTTCTTGGATTGTTTCATTTCTTTTGTCTAATAGGAAGTGCTAATAATAGGTTTCATTGGTATAAGACATCTGTGTGTTTTTCCACCTTTATTGAAATATAACAGACATGTGACACTGTATAAGCCTAAGGTACATAAGGTAATGATTTGGTATATGTTTATATTGCAAAATGGTTATGACTACAACATTAACCTCTATAACCACAACACCTGGTTACATTATTCTGTATGTAGTGAGAACTTTGGAGACCTACTCTCAGCAACTTCCAGATACATGATTCAGTGCAGTCAGCCTGCTGCTGCTTACAGTCCCAGGCTGTTCATCTTATAACTGGAAGTTCATGGCTTGGCCATAAACTCATTCCCCTCATTCTGTAATTTGTTCCTGGGTGTGTACAAGTATCTCTGTTGAATGGTGTGGACGTCTCCCTCTTTCCCAAGGAAACGGATCCTTCTTTTAGTGTTGGGTTTATTCCTCGCTTTCTGTGTCATGTGAGGCCATCTGTTGGTTTGCCGACAGCAAATGGTGCAGTCCCGACTGTCTGCCACTTAGAGAATTTGCATCTAGATCATCTACAGCCCCAAGAAGACTTGTTATCAGGTGAAAACCATACCTCTGGGACAAAGGGCCAACCGTCTGGTAAGTTTTTGAGTTCCGTCCCAGTATTCTTGCTTCTGTAGCTGATGCACAATCATCATGGTCACCTTACTTCCTAAGCAAAGAATTGGAGACAGCCGTCCTGCTGGCGAGAGACCCCTGGACCCAACCTTGACCTTGGCAGCTGCAACCCATTTCCTGTGAGGATCGGTTCTGTAGCTTCTGCGAGTGGAAGGACAGCACTTGAAAGAGTTTCAGTCATCGAGACTACAACTGCTCTGCCTGTCACTAGTGAGTGGGAAGCAGGGGTCATGTCAGGAAAAGGGGAACATCCGGGGTTCCTTACTGTGGCTGCCACCTGTGGGAGACCCTGGCTGAGAAAGGTGATGTGCACCAGCCGGATACACAGGACTCAGAGCAAACAAGAACGGCCTCTTCCTGTCCTTGGCTGAGCTGCCTCCATAGTATTCCGGGGTTCAGAAGCAAAAGCGGTATGCATGTGTGTGTGTGTGTGTGTTTGTGTACAGCTCACTCTGCCTTAGAATTCAGGGGTCACTTTTCCTCTTCCTTCATGACACCTGTGGAATCTCATTTGTAAGCCATTCTAAGATGGTTCCCAACAGCCAGTCTGTAGGCTGGCGCCATGTGGAAATGAGACATCAGAGAGACTCCTGGGGGTGGGTGTCTTGATCCAGTCAGGCCTGGCCTTCCTCCTCCCAGTCATTCTCAGTTTTTATACTGAGGTTAGCATGTCAGCCTGTTTAGACTGGCTCTCTTCAGCTCTCCCGTTGTCTTTTACATACCAGGAAGAGAGACAGAAGATGCACAGTCAAACACAAAAATATCCATCTACAAGGTAGTGCCATATGTAAAGTGGGCAGTAGCATGGAGTGGTTAAAAGCAAAGACTGTGGAGATGGACTTTAACACGTGCTGACCCATTCCTTCTGGTTATTGCGTTTTGCCTCTGGCTGATTTCCTGATATTAGCTTTTTTATTTTTTGTAACATGCACTGTTTCCTAGAGATTTCAGAAAAACAAGAATGAAACAAAAATCAACCTCAGTGTCAGGAGAAAGCTTCTGAATAGCTTTAGAGTGCTGTGAAACTGTTGTTTTTTTTTGTCGCACAGAAGTAGGGAGACACTTACAAATGAGCCACAAGACAATTCACCCACAGACTCTGCACATTGACTTGCTCCCTTCTTGTGCATTTCATCAAATAGCAGCATAATAAATTAGCAGCGAATCACTTGGACACAAAATACCAAGTTGTTCTCCTAAAGTGACCTGGATTGATTTCTATGTGTCACAATTCATCAGAAGGAAGTGGCTTCACTGCTGAGCGTCCAAACACTCGCACACACTTCCGGTCCCACTTTTACTTTAACCAGCAAACGACATTGGGTTTTCTGCCTCAGACAGTAAGTCTCACAATTAGTGAGACTGGAAATGCCAAACAAGGGCCCTCAGTTGAATCGGCTTTCCTGGAGCAGAAAGGCCTTGTGAACAGCTGGGGGAAACCAGATGGAGCTTGAACTTGGGAGAGGAAGGATGGACCATGCAGCTGCAGCCCAGACCCTGTGGCCTCCTGGAGAGACTGGCAGTCGTGGCCCCAGGGCTGCCTCACTGTGGAGGAGCAGTGAGTTATAGCACACTTGTCAAAGTAAATGCTGATGTTAATAGCTAACATATATTGAATCTTTATGACGCATCAAGCATTCTTCCAAGTGCATTATAAGTCCTAACTCATTTAATCTTTATGACCACGAAGGAGGTAGCACTATGTGGGTATGGGTGCACGCTAAGTTGCTTCAGTCATGTCTGACTCTTTGTGACCCCATGGACTGTAGCCTACCAGGCTCCTCTGTCCACAGGCAAGAATACTAGAGTGGGTTGCCATGCCTTCTTCCAGGGGATCTTCCTGACCCAGGGATTGAAACTGCCTCTCTTATGTCTCCTGCACTGACAAGTGAGTTCTTTACCACTAGTGCTACCTGGGAAGCCCAGGTAGTACTAGGAACATGAGGCACCCAGGGTCCCACAGTGAGGTGGTGGCGGGTCGGGTCTTCATTATGAGGCTTTCTGTAAGGAATGGGGCTTCTGCAGATGCAGGGGAAACCAACTCAAACCGTAGTAGGGGCAGGGGATATTCAGATTCACAGCAAAAGAGCCTTCTGCTTGGAAGGGCTCTGTCTACGTCTAAGTGAAATCACCACTGAAAACCACCAACATCACCCCCTCTCCCTCCACTCAGCGTCACTGTATTTCGTCAGTAAATTCATGGTCAGTGTTGGTAGAGATGGAACAGGCGACAGAGAGAAGTTCATGGGAATAGCCACATAGTACTGTGGAATTTAAGAATTAGGTACATAGTGATGCAGGCACGAGCCAGGGTTGTCACTTCGTCAGTTTTTGTCATCAATAGTGGGCTGGTAGAGTGGGAATAAATTCCATGGTTTCCTGTAGTTCCTTCTCTGCCCACCATCAGGATGGGTCTCTTCTCTCCTGTGCTTTCTCTCTCATCAGAATCCCTTTGTATCGTCAGTTTTACTCAGTGATGGCATTAAGAACTCATGTTTTTTTTTTTTTTTTCTTTTAATTTATTTTTTGTTGACGTATAGTTGAATCACAGTATTATGTTAATTATTGCTATACGCCGAAGTGACTCAATTATACTTGTAAATGTGTGTGTGTGTGTGTGTCTGTGTGTGTGTATACATCCTTTTTCATATTCTTTTCCATTATGGTTTATCACAGAATATTGAATATAGAAAAGCTTATGTTTTGAGTTCTCTGGGTGAGGAGAGCAAGGCTCAGGAGGAGAAGTGAGTTTTAAGATTTTTTTTTCCACTCATCCTGCCAAACAGCTGGGCTGCGGAGTCATGGCATCTCTTCTTCGTGGGTCCTTGTTCTTCGTGTGTCTCGGTGAGGTGTTGAGGCACTAGTCAGGGAAGGTAGACTGTCTCTTAAGGGTTACCCCCCACCCAGTGAGGGGTCCTTGGAGTTCAGTGCATGGGTTTTGAAAGCAGACACATTGGAAGCTGGGTTCTGACTCTCTCTTACCTTGGGCAGGTCACCTACATGGGCTGATTTCCTGATTACTTCTCTGTGAAATGGAAGGAATGATATTCTCCCTAGAAACACTTAGTAAAAATGAATGACAAAGCTAATCTTCCTTCTGAGCACTGTGTGTTTTGGCTGCTGTGCTTGGAACTTAAGTTCACCATTTCACTGGAAACTCAGAACAGCATGTACTTTATCATGCCCATTCACAGGTGAGGAAACTGAGGCCTAGAAAGATAAAATAAAATGCCCCAAATCAATGAAGTGGTAGAACCAGGGGCACATCTGACTCCAAAGCCATTTCTCTCAGCCTCTCGGCAGGACAGAGCAGCCCAGGTGTTCAGTAACTCTTTCCTTTCCTCCTGGCCTCTCTACGCAATCTTTATTTTGACCGCCCTGGGTGGGGTTGAGAAGTGAGAATTGTTTTTCTCCTTTTTCTTTTTTTGTGTGGTTCTTTTTTCCTGTCTTAGGGGAATCCTAGTGAAAGGACAGGATGTAATGTCAGTCATATTGCAGATATCATAAAGATTAAAAACCCAGGTGACGGCAGCTTGGCAGTTAAGGGAGGATTTCCACATTAGGACAGGGGTTTAAACTTTATCAGCCTTTTCATAACACCAACATGCGGTGACATTCACAGAGGGACATTTTACATGGCCTGAAAGCCCGACACATGGTGAGGCTCCTGGGTGTGCTCCCGACCCGCCAAACACAGGACCAGGCCTCAGAGCTTCTCAGGGCTGCTCCTCAGAGCTGCTCCTCTGCTCATTTTTCCTTCTAAATCAAAGTATCATATACAGATGGGTTTCCATGTAGCACATGGTTGGTTTGAACCAGACCTGGTTTCTCTTTTTTTAATTATTTATTTGGCTGCCCTGGGTCTTAGTTGCGTGGCACATGGGATCTTTAGTTGTGGCATGTGGGATCTAGTTCCCTAACCAGGAAGTGAACCTTGACCCCCTGCATTGGAAGTGTGGAGTCTTAACCACTAGACCACCAGGGAAGTCCCTCAGGTCTGGTTTCTACTTCTGACTTTATCCTTTCCTACTGTGCATCTTGAACCTCCATTTCCTTATCTCTAACTCAGACATCAACTCAGACATCAAGTTTGAGCTCCTGGTGTTCTGTGACAGCCTAGTGGGTTGGAATATGCTGGGAGGTCGGGTGGGAGGTCACATGTGTATACCTATGGCTGGTTCACGTTGGTGTATGGCAGAATCTAACACAATATTGTAAAGCAATTATCCTCCAATTTAAAATAAATGAATTAAATAAAAACTCAAACAGAGATAAAGTCTTCGTTGTGAGATTTCTATGTGAATTAGCACAAGTCAAGTCTTAGACTAGTCCCTGGTCCCCGGCAGGCTGTTAATGTTGACCATTCTGAGTGTTTAACTGCTGATCAGGCCAGGTTAGACCCCCATGGGCAGACCAGCACTGAACATTAAAAGCATCCCATGCATTGTACTTATTAAATATCTTGGAGACCTTTAAGAAACTAAGACTCTGAATCCAGAACTCTAAGAATCAGAGATAAGCTGAAGGTGTTTTCTCCTTTGTGGACCAACGATGAGGCAATTAACCTTCAACTTTCATACGTGAGGTGTGGACCCTTTCACGTCTAATGGGAACATCACAGGGCACGCCACATGTGTCTCTGACGGTGCAGTGCAAGCCTTTGCCGCCCATCTCAGACACGAACCCCCACCCTTGTGGAACTTAAGCGAATGGTTTGTTGGGAATAGAAGGGCTTAATCCAGGTGGTCCCATGGAGCCCAGGAATCTTCCACCGAGTCCATCCTGCCTCAGAGGGTGGCGGCTCACACGTGACTCAGAAGCTCCCCAGGCTTTCTGGGAAGGACCCAGCCTTTTATTTGTTCTTTGACATCTTTCAACAGAATTTACTGAGTGAATACTATGTTCCCCGTGCTCTTCTGAGCAGTGGGGACACAGCCGTGGACAAGACAGACAAAAATCCCTGACCTCATAGACCTCGTATTCTTCGAAGGATTTCTCAGTCTGGGCACTATCACCATTTGGAGGCAGATGATGTCTTGTTAGGGGAGGCGGTCCTGTGCTGTGTTCGGTGCTCATCACCATTCTTCATGAAGTGTCATCTCAGCACCCTGTACCACATCATGGCTTCAGTTTCTTGGTTTTCTTGGTTTCTCAGTTTTCTTGGTTTTTTCTGACGAGACCCTCGGGTTTTTACCAGCGGTTCTGGTGGAAAGCTGAGTAATGTGACAACTGGCAGAGCTATCTAGCTTGGAATGCTGGAATGTCCTGCCTGCAAGGGACCTTCAGGGTGCTGTGATTGTCTTGTTTCATTTTTCTCTGGGTGAGGAGAGCAAGGCTCAGAAGGAGAAGTACGTTTGTGCCATTAGACCCGAAACATGATGCTGCTAGTTACCTTCGCCTGGAAAACAGAAGATCAAACTACATGCCACCTCAGAAGTCAAGCCTTAGACTAGTCCCTGGTCCCCGGCAGGCTGTTAATGTTGACCATTCTGAGTGTTTAACTGCTGATCAGGCCAGGTTAGACCCCCATGGGCAGACCAGCACTGAACATTAAAAGCATCCCATGCATTGTACTTATTAAATATCTTGGAGACCTTTAAGAAACTAAGACTCTGAATCCAGAACTCTAAGAATCAGAGATAAGCTGAAGGTGTTTTCTCCTTTGTGGACCAACGATGAGGCAATTAACCTTCAACTTTCATACGTGAGGTGTGGACCCTTTCTTACGTCTAATGGGAACATCACAGGGCACGCCACATGTGTCTCTGACGGTGCAGTGCAAGCCTTTGCCGCCCATCTCAGACACGAACCCCCACCCTTGTGGAACTTAAGCGAATGGTTTGTTGGGAATAGAAGGGCTTAATCCAGGTGGTCCCATGGAGCCCAGGAATCTTCCACCGAGTCCATCCTGCCTCAGAGGGTGGCGGCTCACACGTGACTCAGAAGCTCCCCAGGCTTTCTGGGAAGGACCCAGCCTTTTATTTGTTCTTTGACATCTTTCAACAGAATTTACTGAGTGAATACTATGTTCCCCGTGCTCTTCTGAGCAGTGGGGACACAGCCGTGGACAAGACAGACAAAAATCCCTGACCTCATAGACCTCGTATTCTTCGAAGGATTTCTCAGTCTGGGCACTATCACCATTTGGAGGCAGATGATGTCTTGTTAGGGAGGCGGTCCTGTGCTGTGTTCGGTGCTCATCACCATTCTTCATGAAGTGTCATCTCAGCACCCTGTACCACATCATGGCTTCAGTTTCTTGGTTTTCTTGGTTTCTCAGTTTTCTTGGTTTTTTCTGACGAGACCCTCGGGTTTTTACCAGCGGTTCTGGTGGAAAGCTGAGTAATGTGACAACTGGCAGAGCTATCTAGCTTGGAATGCTGGAATGTCCTGCCTGCAAGGGACCTTCAGGGTGCTGTGATTGTCTTGTTTCATTTTTCTCTGGGTGAGGAGAGCAAGGCTCAGAAGGAGAAGTACGTTTGTGCCATTAGACCCGAAACATGATGCTGCTAGTTACCTTCGCCTGGAAAACAGAAGATCAAACTACATGCCACCTCAGATGGTTTCTGCTGCAGCCCCTGAGAAGGTTTCTGATCCCCTCACTGGGCTGATCAACCTTTCTGTCAAAATGGGAAGAGGCACTGACTCCTTGGAATAGGATGTAATCTCTTCTTGAGCTGGAATTACCACCCAGAGAATCTGGTGCCAAAGTCCCTGACTTCCCCTCATTTTTATAACAGCATCCACAGCTGGCGTTGTATGAAGTGTGCAGCAAATGGATCCCCAGCGTTTGCACTTTGAAGTGAGGCCATCTGCTCCCTGGAGCTGGGGCTACTGGGACTGGGGGCTTTGCAGTGTTACTTGTGACAGACTTGGTGTTCCTTCTCTTTTCTTCCCTGCTTGTCTTTCTGTTGAGCCCAAAGTCAATATCCACCAAGAAAACTGCTTTAAAAAAATCAAAGCTAATAGCCTCCACCCATCACCCAAGAGAAGAACTGAATAATCCACTTGTCAGCACTTCAAGCTGATTAGCTGGGTACAGATAACTTCCCAGATGAACCCAGAAAGATTTGCACCCTGGTCCCCTTCTCTCAAAGATCTAGATGGTAGTTTGGGTTGACAGGAACTAGGGGAAGGACCAGCATCAGTTTTAGGTTGGCATTACACACACACTGACTCATTTATCCCTTTGGTCCTTCCTGCTTCTCCATTATGGGGACTTCCCATCTGAGCCCATTTCTCAAAGGTGCACCTTCTGGGCTGATGTGTCAAGAGCTGCCCTGTTGGTAAAGGCAGTGAGGTGCAGAGGCAGGTGTCCTGGGGAATGAGGAGCTGCAGGATCTGAGTGCTGGAGAGCTAAATAAATACAGAGAAAGAGAAGGGTTGCTTCAGAGCTCTTATTAATTGGATGCGGGCTTCCCAGGTGATGCTAGTAGTAAAGAGTCCACCTGCCAATGCAGGAGATGTTAGAGATGCAGGTTCAATCCCTGGGTTAGGAAGATCCCCTGGAGGAGGGCACGGCAACCCTCTCCAGTATTCTTGTGTGGAGAATCCTGTGGACAGAGAAACCCCAACACTCCAGTATTCTTGCTTGGAGAATCCTGTGGACAGAGGAACCTGGTTGGTTACAGTCCATAGAGTCACAAAGAGTTGGACACAACTTATTGATTAAGCAACAACAACATCTTGGTGACTAAATCAAGGGGTTCCTTCACATTGAGGATGTTAGGGAGGCATGGATATATCTTGGGGGTGGACTCACCCCAGCACCATGATGTCAAAACAGTGCAGGGCTTCAGCCCTTAGAATTGAGTGGGAACAGTGATGCCTTCTGTGTATCTATATAATTAGCAATCATGTAGTCTTTCTGCTTCCTCACTCTGAGTGGATCCTCCGAAGTCCAGTCCCTTGCAACATGGAACGTGCCCTGTGAGTGGTTTTAATGACGTCTATTATGGCAGATGTGCCAGCTCCCTGGGGCCAAATGTGGTCTGGAGTTCACTTGTTGTTCAGATTTTAGAAAGGCTGTGAGATGCCTCTGTTATACTTGACATCACAACTCCCTGGGGCAGCACTCCATAACCAAACATGTGAATGTTTCTGCAAATAAGCCAATATCCATCCATGAATAGTTCTTCATTAGGTCATAAACAGTCCAGTTTAATATTGGAGGTTTCTTTTGGTTCCACCTAATATAAAGTGTCTCATGTTAAGTCAGGGGAGATTTCCCAGCAGATGAATCTAAGATTTAAGAAGAAACTTTCATTTGCAAGTTCAGTTCAGTTCAGTTGCTCAGTCGTGTCCGACTCTTGTGACCCCATGGACAGCAGAATGCCATGCTTGCCTGCCCTTCATCATCCCCTGGAGCCTGTTCAAACTCATGTCCATTGACTCAGTGATGCCATCCAACCAACCCGTACTCTCTCGTCCCCTTCTTCTGCCTTCTATTTTTCCCAGCATCAGGGTCTTTTCCAATGAGTTGTCTCTTCGCATCAGGTGGGCGAAGTATTGGAGCTTTAGCTTCAGCGTTATTCCTTCCAATGAATATTCAGGGTTGATTTCCCTTATGATTCACTGGTTTAATCTCTTTGCAGTCCAGGGAATTCTCAAGAGTCTTCTCCAGCACCACAGTTCAAAGGCATCAGTTCTTCAGCACTCAGACTTCTTTATGGTCCAACTCACATCCATACATGACGTAAGAGGTTGCCAAGAGGTTTTAAGTTTTGGAATTTCTGATGGATGACCTGGAAATTTTTTCATTCTTGTTAGAAGGCACATTGGCCTCTTTTCTTTCAGGTAACCAAATTTTACTTGTTGGAGGGTGTGTATATGTGTTTTTAAGTGTAAATATAAATGTGAGTGTAAAGAGAGGAGGGTGGGAAAGAGATCTGTTTCAGCTCCCTCATCTTTCCTGCATGTCAAGAAGGACCTTGGACCCCGAAGCCTGCCAGGAAAACCCCATCTGTGGTCTGGCATTTAGAAGTTTATCGACTGGAATGAAAAAATTGTTGATTTCAAAAACGGGAAAAGCCACTGGGAGATCAGGTGCTCTCTACAAACATTCCTGCACAGTGACTCATTCTGTGGAAGAAAAAAAAAAAAGATAGGAAAAGAGAAGCTGCCTTGTTGTTTTATTAATTTAGTTCTAACAGCTGTTAGTTCTGAGGCTTTCGAGGTTCTCAGCGGATATTAAAGGAATCCCAAGGAACTCCCTGTGAAGGACCAATAATGAACCTTAGGTCATAAACAGTCCAGTTTAATATTGAGGTTTCTTTTGGTTCCACCTAATATAAAGTGTCTCATGTTAAGTCAGGGGAGATTTCCCAGCAGATGAATCTAAGATTTAAGAAGAAACTTTCATTTGCAAGTTCAGTTCAGTTCAGTTGCTCAGTCGTGTCCGACTCTTGTGACCCCATGGACAGCAGAATGCCATGCTTGCCTGCCCTTCATCATCCCCTGGAGCCTGTTCAAACTCATGTCCATTGACTCAGTGATGCCATCCAACCAACCCGTACTCTCTCGTCCCCTTCTTCTGCCTTCTATTTTTCCCAGCATCAGGGTCTTTTCCAATGAGTTGTCTCTTCGCATCAGGTGGGCGAAGTATTGGAGCTTTAGCTTCAGCGTTATTCCTTCCAATGAATATTCAGGGTTGATTTCCCTTATGATTCACTGGTTTAATCTCTTTGCAGTCCAGGGAATTCTCAAGAGTCTTCTCCAGCACCACAGTTCAAAGGCATCAGTTCTTCAGCACTCAGACTTCTTTATGGTCCAACTCTCACATCCATACATGACGTAAGAGGTTGCCAAGAGGTTTTAAGTTTTGGAATTTCTGATGGATGACCTGGAAATTTTTTCATTCTTGTTAGAAGGCACATTGGCCTCTTTTCTTTCAGGTAACCAAATTTTACTTGTTGGAGGGTGTGTATATGTGTTTTTAAGTGTAAATATAAATGTGAGTGTAAAGAGAGGAGGGTGGGAAAGAGATCTGTTTCAGCTCCCTCATCTTTCCTGCATGTCAAGAAGGACCTTGGACCCCGAAGCCTGCCAGGAAAACCCCATCTGTGGTCTGGCATTTAGAAGTTTATCGACTGGAATGGAAAAATTGTTGATTTCAAAAACGGGAAAAGCCACTGGGAGATCAGGTGCTCTCTACAAACATTCCTGCACAGTGACTCATTCTGTGGAAGAAAAAAAAAAAAGATAGGAAAAGAGAAGCTGCCTTGTTGTTTTATTAATTTAGTTCTAACAGCTGTTAGTTCTGAGGCTTTCGAGGTTCTCAGCGGATATTAAAGGAATCCCAAGGAACTCCCCTGTGAAGGACCAATAATGAACCGTGTAGGAAATGGAGGTTAAATGAAGATAAAAACTCCATGGGGCCAGGTTGTTTACAGCCCTTCTACCCCAGATGACCTCGTGCACAGAGGCTGCATGTCCCTAATTCTCCAGCAAGGTCAACATGGAACTGACCATCTCCCCCTAACCTGCATGTCCAAGGGGACCTATCCGCCCAGGGTGCAGCAGGGATGGCTGCCTGGGTGCTCATACAGAAACCCTGGAGTCATCCTTTCCTCTCCTCCCCCAACCCCACACCCCTAGGAAATCCACCCCCAAACATGTTCTCATCCATCTCCCCCTTCTGTCTACTTTCCCCAGCACCTTGGATTCCTGGATCCCACTGCCTCCTCCTCCTGCTTCCTTCCTGTCCTCTCCTTCACCCCTTAAATCCAGAGCGGTCTTTTCAGACACACCTGACCTTGCTCAGACACCTGCTGCTCTCCAAGAATGGTCGAAGTTCTTAGCCTGCCCTTTAATACCCTCAAGTTGCCTGTCCTGCCGGATTCTGGCTCTTCCGGTGGTTGCCACACTCCAGCGACACTGGTCTGGTTTAGAAAGGGCCAGCCCAGCCTCCTCGCCGAGGCTGCCCCCTCGACCGGAATTGCCTCCAGCACCACTTCTGCCAACCCGTCATTCTTCAGATCTCGTAGCACCCAGGACTTTTCCTTCCATGGGTCTCCTTATGCCCCTAACTACCCCAGTGCTTCTGTAATTACCCCTTTCTCTTCTCCCACAACAGACTCTAAGCCCCCAGAAGGCAGGGACCCCCTTCTCGCCTTTGTGACCGTCTCCCCAGGTCTAGCGCAGTGATGGCGTGGGGGAGGCACCCCAGCCACAGATGGAGGGTGAGGGTTGAGCCTGGAGGGGTGGGGAGCACAGTCTTGCTTTTCTGGACTCGATGCCAGCTGACGGGGTCCAGTGTGATCAGGGAGCAGCTGCGGGACAGGATGGTGATGCAGCTTGTGGGGAAACATCCCCAGCTGCGAGGGTCTCAGCCTCGCCGGGCAGCTCTTCCTCGAGGAGTAAGTGCCGACCGAGCCTGTGGATCTTCTCAGGCCCCTTACCCACCACCCCCAACCCCATGGAGAGGAACAGGCTTCATCATCCAAGTGACTTGTGTGGTGCCCATGCCCGGCTGCCAGCCAGGCAGGCGTCAGACTAAGGCCAGGGCTGTGGGGAATGGGGGGGCTTCCTCCTCCAGCTAGTCCTGCTTCAGCTTATCATTCTCCCTGGGAGGCGCCGAACCCCCTTACATCTGCTCTCTGTGGGCTCAGAGCTCCGCACGATGCCATCTTTGGGGGGCAGGTGGAAATCTCACCTTTTATGGCGTCCAGTGCCACCCTGGACAGTGCCTGTCTTGATTTTGCTCGCGGGCAATACCCCCAGGCCCCATCGCCTGCCTGGGGATGGGGGACTCCTACATCTAGGTTTAATTAAAGGCAATCTGGTGGGATTCCAGCCAAGGGCGACCCAGAGGCAGGAATCTGTTCAACAGATGGCATTCCATTATGTCATAACCCGCCTTAATGACCCCATTCCTCAACGTGGAGCCTGGAGCCCTACACTTGGAGGCAGGCCCCTCCCCACCACTTCCCAGTCTTACCATGTGGGGGCGGGGCTGGGAGAACAGGCCAGGGCTTTTCTGGGACAGGCCAAGTCATGCCTTGCCTTCATCTCCACTCCTCTTCCTCCAAGGAAGTCTGCAGGCTGTGGAGGTTCAAGGAATCTTGGTGTGGGCAGAGCAGGGCTGAGTGCTTGATGAGATGGCAGGGGTTGTCTGTCTTCCCAGGGGAGTGCAAACACCCATGCTGAGGACCCTGAGAGACTATGCTTGACTGGATCTAGAGGTGGACGGGGAGGGGCTGCCCAGGACTCGTATTTGCATCCTCTTCTGGCAAAGATGAAAATAGTCGCTAAAGCATGGGTCCGCTTAAAAATGCTGCCAATTCAGACTGAGCAGTTTTTATGTTCCAGGGACCACGTCAGGTTCCACAAGAAACTGAAATATGGCTAAGACCCAGGCCCTAGTTCAAGCAGGTGGCACTCCTTAGGGAGAATGCACCATTTGCATCATTAAATACAATGAACACATATGCAGTTATACCTTCCATGTGCCGGTGAGGACTGTGCTGGGGGTAGAAAGAACAGCATCTGTGGGACACCAATGGGGCATGGTTCTTGTGGGGAGCCGGTTATCCACAGAATCATGCAGCTAACAAAAGCAAATCAGTAATCACGAGCTCTAGGAGGTGCCGCAGTGCACACGATGCTGCGAGGGGGCATTGCAGGGGTTTCTTAGCTGGTGTGGCACATCACGGAAGACTTTCTGGAGGAGGTGATAGTTGAACTTTGGTGCGAAGGATGTATAAGAGTTCATCAGCAGAACAAAAGCAGAGTACTTTCCAAAGTGGGTGACAGCACATGTGACTGGAGCTCAGAGAGCAAGGGGTCAGGAGAGGAGGAAGAGGATGAACAAGGGAGTCAGGGGGATATGGTGCTTGAGGCTGTGTTGTCCAGGTAGGGCACATGGGGAGTTCCTTGGTGGCTCAGTTGGTGAAGAATCCACCTGTAACTGGGGAGACATGGGTTTGATGCCTGGGTTGGGAAGATTCCCTGAAGGAGGGCATGGCAACTCACTCCAGGTTTCCTGCCTGGAGAATCCCCATGGACAGAGGATCCTGGCAGGCTGCAGTCCATAGGGTCGCAGAGTTGGACATGACTGAGCGACTAAGCACACACAGCACACGTGGACTTGACCCTGGAGAGGGAGAAGCACCCAGAGGTGGGAACCCTGTGAGCTTTAGGAAAGGGATGCAAGGATGCTCTGATGTCGATGAGTAAGTGTCGTTGAATGCAAAACGGAGACCCTCATCTGGGGTCTGTGCGTGAAGCAGGGATTACATTTAAGCAGCAGTTGTTGAAAACAGAAGGTGGCTGCTAATTGCAGTTGTTCGGCTTGGAATCCACATTCAGGCTCGCGGTGATTTCACAGTTGAAAGCGCTGACGGCTCCTGCGTCTGCAGGGAGGCAGTCCCAAGAGACCCCCATCCCAGGGACTTGGACTTGGCTCTCACCCAGTCCCCTGAGCCCCGGATCACACTCCCATGAAGCTGTTCTTGTTGGCCGGCCATGGAGACGGATGTATGGGGGCTCCAGAGGTGGGTGGGGTGAGGCGGGCTGAGGAGGGAGAAGGGCCACCCTGGCAAGACTTTGGAGGCATTCAGAGCAGCCGAGTGAGAGGCGGTGATGGCACAGCATAGATGTCCCACCTCCACAGGGCTTGGCTGGAGCCAGCAGAAGCCACTGGTGCTACCATGCATCAGGGTTTGAGGTGCTGTTCGGGTCTTCGCCCTAAATATGAGAAAATCAAGACAGACGGGTGGGCATAACCTTCCAGGGTCACATGTCAACGAGAGAGCAGAGCTAGGGCCTGAGTCCAGGTGTGTCAGGGTCTGAAGCACACGGTCTTCACTTCAGTGTCCCGGCAGGGCTGGAGGTCCCAGGCAGATGCAAGGGGTCAGGAGAGGAGGAAGAGGATGAACAAGGAGTCAGGGGATATGGTGCTTGAGGCTGTGTTGTCCAGGTAGGGCACATGGGGAGTTCCTTGGTGGCTCAGTTGGTGAAGAATCCACCTGTAACTGGGGAGACATGGGTTTGATGCCTGGGTTGGGAAGATTCCCTGAAGGAGGGCATGGCAACTCACTCCAGGTTTCCTGCCTGGAGAATCCCCATGGACAGAGGATCCTGGCAGGCTGCAGTCCATAGGGTCGCAGAGTTGGACATGACTGAGCGACTAAGCACACACAGCACACGTGGACTTGACCCTGGAGAGGGAGAAGCACCCAGAGGTGGGAACCCTGTGAGCTTTAGGAAAGGGATGCAAGGATGCTCTGATGTCGATGAGTAAGTGTCGTTGAATGCAAAACGGAGACCCTCATCTGGGGTCTGTGCGTGAAGCAGGGATTACATTTAAGCAGCAGTTGTTGAAAACAGAAGGTGGCTGCTAATTGCAGTTGTTCGGCTTGGAATCCACATTCAGGCTCGCGGTGATTTCACAGTTGAAAGCGCTGACGGCTCCTGCGTCTGCAGGGAGGCAGTCCCAAGAGACCCCCATCCCAGGGACTTGGACTTGGCTCTCACCCAGTCCCCTGAGCCCCGGATCACACTCCCATGAAGCTGTTCTTGTTGGCCGGCCATGGAGACGGATGTATGGGGGCTCCAGAGGTGGGTGGGGTGAGGCGGGCTGAGGAGGGAGAAGGGCCACCCTGGCAAGACTTTGGAGGCATTCAGAGCAGCCGAGTGAGAGGCGGTGATGGCACAGCATAGATGTCCCACCTCCACAGGGCTTGGCTGGAGCCAGCAGAAGCCACTGGTGCTACCATGCATCAGGGTTTGGAGGTGCTGTTCGGGTCTTCGCCCCTAAATATGAGAAAATCAAGACAGACGGGTGGGCATAACCTTCCAGGGTCACATGTCAACGAGAGAGCAGAGCTAGGGCCTGAGTCCAGGTGTGTCAGGGTCTGAAGCACACGGTCTTCACTTCAGTGTCCCCGGCAGGGCTGGGGAGGTCCCAGGAGAGGCAGATGCCAGGTAAGCCCCAGGGGCCTTCCTGGGGAGGCACAGGAAGGAGGAGCGGGGGCTATAGTCCGACAGGCTGCCCCTCGTCAGCGTAGAGCCAGTGCAGCCAAGCAGACCTTCGGGTGACTTGCTCACCTTCCCTGCTCTCGTTTGTGGTGTTTCTCAGTCGCTCAGTTGGGTCTGACCCTTTCTGACCCCGTGGACTGCAGCACGCCAGCCTCCCTGTCCTCCACCTCCTGGAGTTTGCTCACATTCATGTCCATTTAGCCCGTGACGCTATCCAACCATCTCATGCTCTGCCACCCCCTTCTCTTTTTGCCTTCAGTCTTTCCCAGCATCAGGGTCGTTTCTAGTGAGTCGGCTCTGTGTCACGGGGCCAAAGTATTGGAGCTTCAGCTTCAGCATCAGTCCTTCCAGTGAGTATTCAGGGTTGATTCCCTTTAGGATGGACTGATTTCATCTTGCTGTCCAAGGGACTCTCAAGAGTCTTCTTCAGCACTCCATTTTGAAAGCATCAGTTCTTCAGCTGTCAGTTCTCACATCCATGGTCCAACTCTCATGTCTGTACATGGCTACTGGAAAGAAAACCAGAGCTTGCGTCTCATTTGTAAGATGAGCTAATGTCAGTGATAATGTTGATAGTCACACTTATGAGCATGTACCAGGATCTGTTCTCAGACCTTTACACATAGTAACTCATTTAGCCTTGCAGTGGCCCTCTGGGGGGGTGCTAGTGCTAAGTAGTCCTCTGGGGAAGGTGCTAGTGCTAGTGCCCAGTCACTTTAGTTGTGTAAACTCTGTGGCACCATGGGCCATAGCCCACCAGACTCCTCTGTCCTGGAATTCTCCAGGCAAGGACACTGGAAAGGGTTGCCATGCCCTCCTCAGGGAACCTTGCCAACCCAAGGATTGAATCTGCATCTCATGTCTCCCACATTGGCAGGCAGGTTCCTTACCACAAGTGTCACCTATTATTCCCTTTTTCATCAGAGGTGGAAACCAAGGCACAGAGAGGCCATGTCACACGCCCAAGGTCACACAGTTGGGAGAGGTCCACTTTGGCTCTTGAGTTTCATAGGCTGTCCAAGAGTTCAGGTGGCATGATGCAGGCAAAGATCTTGTGGCAGCATGCCACACACACACAGCAAAAGTCAATGCATAGTTTAGGGACATCTGTGAATGTTATTTGACTATCCTGGGCCTCAGTTTCCTCTCTGTGAAATGGGGATAATAACAACTATGATTTATTGAGATGTTTTTGGAAAAAAAATGGAGACTTTCATAAAAAACTATAAATTGAGAATACACTTCCTCCTCCTAATCAAACCTGTATTACAGAGAATAGGTACGTCTGTAAGTAGTAGCATTTATAGTGTTTTAAAACGATCGTATTGGACTTTTATGATCATCTCATTGGACAGCCTCCTGTGATGAAAGCTATTATCCCATCCTCCAGATGGGAAAGTCAAGGCTCAGGGGAATGGCGAGGAATGCTCAAGGTCATGCATCTACTAAAAGTCAGAACAGAATGCTTGAACAGCAGCCCACAGTCTTAACCTCTGCATCATAGCAGTTCTCTGGCTGGTACCCGCTTTCTTGGCAGGGACTTGCCTCCAGGATTGGCTCAGGGACCCTCGCCTACCCCAGACCTCTCTGATTCCATTGAGTCCAGTCCCCATCCCTGTAATCAGCCCGCCCAGTGCTCCGTGCCCCAGTGGCCCCATTTCTGCATCAATGGTCCATGATGTCATATGGGTTACTGGCAACGTCTCTCCTAGGAACCCTGAAGAAACCCTGGGCAGATTGGATAAAAAGCCCCTGTCAGACATCCTAATTTTAGCGTTCTCCCCTGTGATTCCATTAGGGAAGTATTTATTTAACACTTCACTTGTTTTGCCATTCTCTCTGACTTCATTTTGCAAAAGCTTCTCTGATAACGCATGTCTCCTTTACCAGCCCCCACCCACTCAGCCCTGCCGCGCGTCGCCGCTCTTGTCCTTGGGAAAACTTGAGAGCTGTGTTTGGCGTCTCGAGCCATAAATACATCCAGGTTTCATCTTGCATCACTAAACGTCCTATTTTATCTCCATGCAGTGTCTCCCAGCGGTCTTGCCTTGGACTTCTGCATGTCCTGGCCCCCTTGTCTTATTAGATACTGTGGCCCACGTGCCACTGGACACTTCTTGTCTTGAGTTTCCTTGCAAGGGCACAGCAATGAATCACTGCTTCTCTCTCAGACCTGTTTAAAACAGTCCTTCCCAGCTTCTGTTCTCAAAACTCACCCCTCGCATGAGAGCATGAGCCAGAGGGCTGTCGTGTCCTGAGTGTCACGGTCCCTCTGAGGTCAGAGGTCATCCCTGTGCCACAGATGAGTGAGGAGGGGCTTTAGTTACCCACATTTCAGGTGCTCACAGGAGGCTGAAGTTCTCCAGGTGTTTGGGGGATCACAGTTCTGTTCTTGCTCCTGCTTCCTTCTTGAGTCTGCGAGCTGATAGCTCGATTAGACATTCCTGATACACACTCTATTAATTGCAATGGCTTTTGAGAGCGATAGAGGACAAAGTTCCTCTTGATTGTTCAAATGTATGTAGAAATGTGGTTTTATATATTCATTTTTATTTGAAATGAAATATGGTCAGAGCAGGAAAAGATGTCTGGATCTGTTGGGATTTTTTTTTTTTTTTTTGCTTCTTATTCAGAACAAGAAGAGGTAAAATTTACATAAAATACAATTAAACGTTTTAGAAGTGAACAACTCAGTGACATTTAGTACAATATTGTGCAACAGCCATCTCCAGCTCTTTCCAAAATATAAACCATCTCCCAGGACAGAGCCTTGTATCCATTAGGTAGTCATTTTCTGTTCGTTTCTCCTTCCAGCCCCTCAGAATCCCTAGTCTCCTTCCTGTCTGTCTCTATAGATCTGCCTGTTCTGGACATTTTGTATCAGTGGGATCATACGATACATGGTCTTTGTATCTGGCTTATTTCACTTAATGTACTATCTCTAAGGTCCACCCATGTTGTTGCATGAATCAGAACATCATTGCTTTTCATGGCTGAATAATATTCCACCACATGCGCAGACCACATTTGTTTATCCATTCATTCCTTGATGGACATCTGGGTGGTATCCACCTTCTGGCTCAATGTGTGTGTGTGTGTGTGTGTGTGTGTGTGTGTTTAACTTTGCAGACATGGTCTGGGATCTGTAGCTGCCCTCTGCACTTAGCTGGCTTTTTCCTTCATGACTATCCTGTGTCTCACCTCACTCACCTCTCTCCAGAGAGAGAAGTTAGAGGTCTAGGAGCTGCTGTGGTCAATAAGAACTCCAGGATCTCACGACTGGGACTCTGGCCTGACTGCTTGCATGTGTCCTGCTGCCCTGTGGAGGTGACCTTGACTCCTCAAAGAGCAGCCTCTCCAGAACCGTCAAAGCCTCTACTCTGGATGTAGACCCATAGTTCACAGCCTGGCGTCAGACTCTTATGTCCTGGGGAGATGTGAGAATTCTTAAAAACAGGGGACGACAGAGGACGAGGTTGGATGGCATCACTGAATCAGTGGACATGAGTCTGAGCAAGCTCCAGGAGATGATGAAGGACTGGGAAGCCTTGCATGCTGCGATCCATGAGGTTGCAAAGAGTCAGACATGACTGAGTGAGTGAGCGACTGAACTGAACTGTACAGCAGGGGATATGTGTATATCTGGCTGGTTCACTTTGCTGAACAGCAGAAAATGACACAGTGTCAATAACAAATAATAACAAAGTGACCATGCTCCGATAAAAATTTTTTAAAAAGAATTACTAAAACTCTTTAACTTTGCCTCCAGATAACCTGGGTTGATTTATGTGGGGTCAAGTCCTGGCATTTTTTGTCTGTTGAAAGGGTTAAGTAGTGGCCTCCGGAATGCACATCCGGGTCCTAATCCTCAAAGGGAGCCGGGACAGAAAGCTCTGAGAAGGCACTGTGACACTGTCTCATTTGGTTACTCACCTGTGACAGACACGACTTAGCTGTTTTACTAGAAGACCTTGTTCAGAAGTGTATGAGCAGTCCCCAGTATTTGCCAATGATCTCTTGTGAGGACTTTTATCTAGAACATAAAAGAACTCTTACAGTTCAGTTATGCCAAGACATGCAGGCATGCTTAGCTGCTCAGTTGTGTCCATCTATCGGCGACCCATGGGCTGCAGCCCGCCAGGTTCCTCTGTCCATGGGATCCTCCAGGCAAGAATACTGGAGTGGGTAGCCATTCCCTTATCCAGAGTGTCTTCTGGACCCGGGAATGGAACCTGGATCTCCTGCATTGCAGGCAGATTTTTTCCCATCTGAGCTGCCAGGGAAGGATAGCTACAAAACCCTGGGTGTCTAACCTTGGACAGTCTATGATGGATTGGGATCATGGGTCCTGTGAGATGACCTAGCCCTCATTTTATGTCCAGTTTTAAAGTAGTTTTACAGATATAGATCCTAAAGCCCAGAGAGGTTAAGTAACTTTCCCAGAGTCACACAGCAAGGCAGCCAAACTCCCTCCTGGAACTTTATCTGACCCCCTTTGCAACTCTCCTTCCATTCTCCTGTCCTGACTTGCAGAGGATCATTCATCTGAGTTCTGTTGACCCTATCATCTGCCCGAAGTTCACTCTCAGAGCCATGGGGCCTCGGGGCCAGGGTCTCCCCTGGTGTGAAACCCAGTTTTCCATTGCTACATATTTGATGCCTTAGACAAGAGCCTAGCATTTCAGAGGAGTCTGCATGTTACGAAAAAGGGGCAGCAGGTGTTATTTGGGCTAAATTGACCTTGAAATTGATTTCTTTATTTTATGACTTACTGAGAGGAGATTAATACTTTTTTTTCCCCTGCAGTCTGAAACAATTTACATGGTAATAGAAGGCATAGTCAGTCAAATAAATTGCTGGAAGTGGTCGTGTTCCAAGGGAAAAAAATACGGAGCTTACTCACATTGATTTCTTTGCCCTGGGGAGAAGCAGAGACTTTAACATCTGGGAATAGGGAGCTAAATTTTATCTCTCATTTTAAAAGCAGAGGCCTGAAGAGCTTAATCTGACATTTACACGGAATTTTCTAAGTTGGTGGGGAATGAGGGAGCTCGAGTTCCTCCCTGAAGGTTAACCAGCCTTTATGCAGAAGGGCTCTGGCAGTTTGATCCAGGGATAGCAGGTGGGACCCAGGTGACATTTTCAGATGATGGGCCTTGGGAATCTGGCTGCCTTGCTCCCACCTGTTGGGGACTGGGGCACTGAGAAACTGGTGCATGCTTTAGCTGCTGCAAGTTTTTGTCCATCTATCGGCCCGGACCCATGGGCTGCAGCCCGCCAGGTTCCTCTGTCCATGGGATCCTCCAGGCAAGAATACTGGGTGGTAGCCATTCCCTTATCCAGAGTGTCTTCTGGACCCGGGAATGGAACCTGGATCTCCTGCATTGCAGGCAGATTTTTCCCATCTGAGCTGCCAGGGAAGGATAGCTACAAAACCCTGGGTGTCTAACCTTGGACAGTCTATGATGGATTGGGATCATGGGTCCTGTGAGATGACCTAGCCCTCATTTTATGTCCAGTTTTAAAGTAGTTTTACAGATATAGATCCTAAAGCCCAGAGAGGTTAAGTAACTTTCCCAGAGTCACACAGCAAGGCAGCCAAACTCCCTCCTGGAACTTTATCTGACCCCCTTTGCAACTCTCCTTCCATTCTCCTGTCCTGACTTGCAGAGGATCATTCATCTGAGTTCTGTTGACCCTATCATCTGCCCGAAGTTCACTCTCAGAGCCATGGGGCCTCGGGGCCAGGGTCTCCCCTGGTGTGAAACCCAGTTTTCCATTGCTACATATTTGATGCCTTAGACAAGAGCCTAGCATTTCAGAGGAGTCTGCATGTTACGAAAAAGGGGCAGCAGGTGTTATTTGGGCTAAATTGACCTTGAAATTGATTTCTTTATTTTATGACTTACTGAGAGGAGATTAATACTTTTTTTTCCCCTGCAGTCTGAAACAATTTACATGGTAATAGAAGGCATAGTCAGTCAAATAAATTGCTGGAAGTGGTCGTGTTCCAAGGGAAAAAAATACGGAGCTTACTCACATTGATTTCTTTGCCCTGGGGAGAAGCAGAGACTTTAACATCTGGGAATAGGGAGCTAAATTTTATCTCTCATTTTAAAAGCAGAGGCCTGAAGAGCTTAATCTGACATTTACACGGAATTTTCTAAGTTGGTGGGGAATGAGGGAGCTCGAGTTCCTCCCTGAAGGTTAACCAGCCTTTATGCAGAAGGGCTCTGGCAGTTTGATCCAGGGATAGCAGGTGGGACCCAGGTGACATTTTCAGATGATGGGCCTTGGGAATCTGGCTGCCTTGCTCCCACCTGTTGGGGACTGGGGCACTGAGAAACTGGTGCCCTAACCTTGGACCTCGCCTCAGGTCGGGTTGCTGGGGAACCATGTGAGTTGGCACCCTACTTCTGGGTGTCTGGCTTCACCCTGTGGCTGCTCTACCAGGGATGGGGTTTCATTTCAGCTGGTGCGGCAACGTTCAGGAATGGACGTTCAGCATTTCTGAGTGTGCTGAGATAGATCCAGAGACCCCACCTGAGCTCGGCACTCAGTTAGTACTGTCTGCCTTGGGGAAGGATGGGTGAGTGTAATTTGTGTGCCACATACTAGAATTTCCTGGTTGAGAAAAAATTTTTTTAAATATTCCCCTCAGTGCCAACAGTCTTGTATTCAGACCACAGTGATAAGGCTGTTGTACCCCACAGTGATCCCAAAGCATTCCATACATATCATGCAAGCTAAATTATTTTTCAGAACATGTCTGTAAATGAATCTCTACCCAAAGTGCTTGGCTAATATTGCCGCATGCAATTCCCTTTGATTATTTTCTTTTTGAGATAAAATTAAAATTTTGAGAGAAAAGAAAAAATTTAATTGTTAATACATGCCAGAGCATACAATTCAAGAGTCTGAAGAATAAAATTAGTTTTTGCCCTATTCCATCCTTCTCAGTCAACAATCAGCTATTTCTTTTTTCTAAGTCAGTTTCTTATCTGTCTCCTGGCAGTTTCAGTGCATGTGGGCGGATTGTGGCACTCTGTGCCTGCCGCCCTGCATTTTACTCTTCCCCCTATCATTCTGTGTCAAGCGGCCTCATTATCTTGACTGGGGGTGTCTGGATGCACCATAACTTCTTTACTTGGTCTCTGAATAATGGAAATTTTGGTTGCTCCTGATATTTTGCAATTACAAAAAGTTGCTTCAGTGGATTTCCTTGGCCTCAGACATGTCCCACATGTGCAGATATGCTGTTGCAGAGATTCCAACAAATGGAATTGTTGGTTTAAATAGTGTCAACTTTTAAAAGTTGTACTTGCCTGCTTGGAGATGCAGTGGTTATGAAATCCTCCTGCAGATGCAGAGAATATGGGTTTGATCCCTGGTCTGGGAATATTCCATGTGCTTCAGGGCAACTAAGCCTGTGTGCCACAGCTATTTAAGCCTATACCCTACAGTCTGTGCTTTGCGACAAGAGAAGCCCTCGCAGTGAGAAGCCTGTACACAACAACCAGAGAGAGCCCATGCCCAGCAGTGAAGACCCAACATAACCAAAAATGAATAAATAACCTTTTTTTAAAAAAAAGATTTCCTATTTTCATATGTGTGTGCTTAGTCGCTCTATCATGTCCAACTCTCTGCAACCCCATGGACTGTAGCCTGCCTGTCCATGGGGATTCTCCAGGCAAGAATACTGGAGTGCATAACCATGCCCTTCTCCAGGGGATCATCCCATCCCAGGGATCAAACCCAGGTCTCCTGCACCGCAGGCAGATTCTTTACCACCTGAGCCACAAAGGAAGCACTCTTGCAACTATGATCCTTTGTCCAACTTTTATCTTTGTCAGTCTTGGTAGAACAGATAGTCCATCATCGTAGTTTGCATTTGATTTATTATGTGAGAAATTGAAGATCTCTTAACGTCAGTGACAGACACTTGCATCACCAACTTTTGTGAATATTGCCGCATGCAATTCCCTTTGATTATTTTCTTTTTGAGATAAAATTAAAATTTTGAGAGAAAAGAAAAAATTTAATTGTTAATACATGCCAGAGCATACAATTCAAGAGTCTGAAGAATAAAATTAGTTTTTGCCCTATTCCATCCTTCTCAGTCAACAATCAGCTATTTCTTTTTTCTAAGTCAGTTTCTTATCTGTCTCCTGGCAGTTTCAGTGCATGTGGGCGGATTGTGGCACTCTGTGCCTGCCGCCCTGCATTTTACTCTTCCCCCTATCATTCTGTGTCAAGCGGCCTCATTATCTTGACTGGGGGTGTCTGGATGCACCATAACTTCTTTACTTGGTCTCTGAATAATGGAAATTTTGGTTGCTCCTGATATTTTGCAATTACAAAAAGTTGCTTCAGTGGATTTCCTTGGCCTCAGACATGTCCCACATGTGCAGATATGCTGTTGCAGAGATTCCAACAAATGGAATTGTTGGTTTAAATAGTGTCAACTTTTAAAAGTTGTACTTGCCTGCTTGGAGATGCAGTGGTTATGAAATCCTCCTGCAGATGCAGAGAATATGGGTTTGATCCCTGGTCTGGGAATATTCCATGTGCTTCAGGGCAACTAAGCCTGTGTGCCACAGCTATTTAAGCCTATACCCTACAGTCTGTGCTTTGCGACAAGAGAAGCCCTCGCAGTGAGAAGCCTGTACACAACAACCAGAGAGAGCCCATGCCCAGCAGTGAAGACCCAACATAACCAAAAATGAATAAATAACCTTTTTTTAAAAAAAAGATTTCCTATTTTCATATGTGTGTGCTTAGTCGCTCTATCATGTCCAACTCTCTGCAACCCCATGGACTGTAGCCTGCCTGTCCATGGGGATTCTCCAGGCAAGAATACTGGAGTGCATAACCATGCCCTTCTCCAGGGGATCATCCCATCCCAGGGATCAAACCCAGGTCTCCTGCACCGCAGGCAGATTCTTTACCACCTGAGCCACAAAGGAAGCACTCTTGCAACTATGATCCTTTGTCCAACTTTTATCTTTGTCAGTCTTGGTAGAACAGATAGTCCATCATCGTAGTTTGCATTTGATTTATTATGTGAGAAATTGAAGATCTCTTAACGTCAGTGACAGACACTTGCATCACCACACTCTTTGTGATCTGGCTGTACATTGCCTTTGCTTTTTGAGTTATAAAAACCCCCTTTGAGTTATAGTTTTTTTGTATTGTCCTTTGTTGTCTTTCACTTTATGGTATTGTTTTTCACACAGAAAACTGTTCAAATATTTTATTTTATGAGTTTGGGATTGTAATAAGAAAGCTGTTTGCCATGTTGGGATGATAAAAACCCACATCAGTGGACTGAATACATTATGTCCTTTATTGGGTCCACAAAGTAAGGCATTCATTTGATTTTTTTGATTTTGAAAATGTAGTCTTTGTGGAGTGGTGAAAGTGTGTTCTGTCTGGGATCACATAGGGGCATGAGCTGGCCTCACAGCTCCTCAGCCCTTCCTGTTTCCCTCAGTATCCTGACTTTTCAAGGAGCATCAAACCCTTGTGGTCAGGACATTTTGGAGTGTAATGAGATGGGGAAGCAGACATTGGCAGAGCTGACCCCGCTGTCTCCCACAGCCGGGTTCCCTGCAGGTCTTGCTGGGTCCACCCCTGGGACCCACCGTGCCCCCGACCCCTCACCTTCTGTCAATTACTCAAGAGGCCTTAACCAGCCAAGGTCTTGGCCTTCTGTTAACCAGAAGGATGGCGTGGGGTGTGTGTGCTCAGTCGTGTCTGACTCTGTGACCCCATGGACTGTTGCTCATCAGGCTGTCTGTCCATGAGATTCTCCAGGTAAGAGCACTGGAGTGGGTTGCTGTGCCCTCCTCCAGGGGATCTTCCTGACCCAGGGATGAAACCAGTGTCTCTCGCCTCTCCTGCATTGGCGGGCAGATTCTTTACCACTAGTGTCGCCTGAGAAGCCCAACCTGGAGCATAAACCCGTTAAAGTTCGGGTTTTTTTTTAGACTTTCTTTTTTTTTTTTGGCTACTTCCATTGGTCTTTCATTTATTTCCATCTTTGTTCTTTGGCCTTTGTGGGCCTCCCATCGCAGTGGCCTCTCTCATCGCAGAGCACCGGCTCAGGGTGTGTGCGCCCCAGAGCTCCGGCTCAGTAGTTGGACACGTCGGTGGTCCAGCCGCTCCACAGCACGTGGGATCTTCCCAGGCCAGGGATCAAATTGGCGCACCTTGCACTGCAGGGCAGTGTCCTTACTCACTGGACCACCAGGGAAGCCCTTAAAGGTCATTTTTAAAGTTCATCTTTGTGCAGGGAATGTCATATTGTAGCACCGCCCATGACTACTCTCTGGGAGCTCACACACATCCGTGCCAGGGTGATGCGCGGGGGCGCCGCAGGCTCTCTGCTTGGTCATTGCTTAAACTGGCTCAGCCCCCACTGCTGGCAGTTTGTATCCCAGTGTCTGAGAACTGTAAACCAAGTCACAAAAGGGCAAGAATTCCAAGGGCATGGGACTTTCCTGCTAGTCCAGTGGCTAAAAGTCTGTGCGCCCAGTGCAAGGGGCCTGGGTTTGATCCTTGATCAAGAAACTAGATCCCACGTGCCAGAACTGCAAGATCCCACGTGCTGTGAGACCAAGACTCCACGTAGCTAAATTCATAAATATTAAAAAAACTGCAAAACACAAAATCCAGGGCTTCTCTGGTGGTCCAGTGGGTAAAGAGTCTGCCTTGCAGTGTAAGGGACACCAGTTCGATCCCTGGTCTGGGAAGATCCCATGTACTGAGGAGTGGTTGGACTGGTATGTCCAATTATGAGCCAGCGCTCTGGAGCACATGCGCCCAGAGCCGGTGCTCTGCAACGGGAGAGGCCACTGCAATGGGAGGTCCACACAGGCCAAAGAATAAAGATGGATGAAAACAAATAAATTAAAAAACCAATAAAAGAGGCCAAAATTAAAAAAAAATCCAGAGACAGAATACTGGACTTCCAAGGAGGATGTGAGGGCCAGGGAAGGGGGCAGCTGGCATCCAGAGAGAGAGCCAGCTTGGAAGTCTGGTCTGTGGCCCATGACAGAGACGCAGTCAGGTCTTGTCTCTCCTGCCGAGAGGTCTTTACCACTAGTGTCGCCTGAGAAGCCCAACCTGGAGCCTTTTTTCTTTGGCTACTTCCATTGGTCTTTCATTTATTTCCATCTTTGTTCTTTGGCCTTTGTGGGCCTCCCATCGCAGTGGCCTCTCTCATCGCAGAGCACCGGCTCAGGGTGTGTGCGCCCCAGAGCTCCGGCTCAGTAGTTGGACACGTCGGTGGTCCAGCCGCTCCACAGCACGTGGGATCTTCCCAGGCCAGGGATCAAATTGGCGCACCTTGCACTGCAGGGCAGTGTCCTTACTCACTGGACCACCAGGGAAGCCCTTAAAGGTCATTTTTAAAGTTCATCTTTGTGCAGGGAATGTCATATTGTAGCACCGCCCATGACTACTCTCTGGGAGCTCACACACATCCGTGCCAGGGTGATGCGCGGGGGCGCCGCAGGCTCTCTGCTTGGTCATTGCTTAAACTGGCTCAGCCCCCACTGCTGGCAGTTTGTATCCCAGTGTCTGAGAACTGTAAACCAAGTCACAAAAGGGCAAGAATTCCAAGGGCATGGGACTTTCCTGCTAGTCCAGTGGCTAAAAGTCTGTGCGCCCAGTGCAAGGGGCCTGGGTTTGATCCTTGATCAAGAAACTAGATCCCACGTGCCAGAACTGCAAGATCCCACGTGCTGTGAGACCAAGACTCCACGTAGCTAAATTCATAAATATTAAAAAAACTGCAAAAACACAAAATCCAGGGCTTCTCTGGTGGTCCAGTGGGTAAAGAGTCTGCCTTGCAGTGTAAGGGACACCAGTTCGATCCCTGGTCTGGGAAGATCCCATGTACTGAGGAGTGGTTGGACTGGTATGTCCAATTATGAGCCAGCGCTCTGGAGCACATGCGCCCAGAGCCGGTGCTCTGCAACGGGAGAGGCCACTGCAATGGGAGGTCCACACAGGCCAAAGAATAAAGATGGATGAAAACAAATAAATTAAAAAACCAATAAAAGAGGCCAAAATTAAAAAAAAATCCAGAGACAGAATACTGGACTTCCAAGGAGGATGTGAGGGCCAGGGAAGGGGGCAGCTGGCATCCAGAGAGAGAGCCAGCTTGGAAGTCTGGTCTGTGGCCCATGACAGAGACGCAGTCAGGTCTTGTCTCTCCTGCCGAGAGGTCTCATCAGGATGGACCAGCTTGGGTGGGAAGCCGTGAATGTTTGTGGTAAGGACCAAGGGGGACAAGCGGAGCTTCTGGGAACAAGGGTGGTGTCAGACGGCCTCCGCTGCCTTTGAGAGACATCTCTCATCTTGTTCTGGCTCGAACCTGTTTATGTGCTTCTCACTGTTTTCAGGGCAAGGAAACCCAGGGCCTCGGGCGTAGCATCAGCTGCATTGTTCAGGATAATGCAGGGATGGTGAGGAGCAGGGTGGGGCTGCGAGGGCAGGCAGGGGTGTGGACCACTGATGGAAAACTAGAGAGGGAAATGGCAAGCAGGATCTGTCTTCTCCGTGCAGGTTCAGAACTTCTTACCACATCCGCCCTCTCAGGACTGTGTGGATGGGTCTGAGTGACTATGACTGGTGCCACTCCTTCCCTTGTCTGTCTCTCTCTCTCTCTTTTTGGTTTCTGTGTGTCGGTCTAAATCTTAATCTCTTTCATGCATGAATTCAAGTGCAAACACAAGCACATATACCTGCCTCTCTCTCTGCTCAGGAGGCTTAAGAGGGTACTTGAGGCAAAATCTGATGACATTAATGAAGATTTGGAGCTTTAGGCACTGAAGGCATCTTTGGGGGTCAAGTTCCCCAGACCTGGTTAATGACCAGCTGTGACAGGTTCCCATGTGTTGCACACGGAGAAGTGGATAAAGGCATCACAGGGAGAACGTGTCCACAGTGATCAACACCCATCCGTTGAACCTTTTGGTTTAAACCAGCTCATCTGGGCAAAGACCCTGGTTGATTCCTGGGTCGAGAACATCCTCTGGAGATGGTAGGGCCAAGCCAGCTGAGCACATGCGCCCAGAGCCGGTGCTCTGCAACGGGAGAGGCCACTGCAATGGGAGGTCCACACAGGCCAAAGAATAAAGATGGATGAAAACAAATAAATTAAAAAACCAATAAAAGAGGCCAAAATTAAAAAAAAATCCAGAGACAGAATACTGGACTTCCAAGGAGGATGTGAGGGCCAGGGAAGGGGGCAGCTGGCATCCAGAGAGAGAGCCAGCTTGGAAGTCTGGTCTGTGGCCCATGACAGAGACGCAGTCAGGTCTTGTCTCTCCTGCCGAGAGGTCTCATCAGGATGGACCAGCTTGGGTGGGAAGCCGTGAATGTTTGTGGTAAGGACCAAGGGGGACAAGCGGAGCTTCTGGGAACAAGGGTGGTGTCAGACGGCCTCCGCTGCCTTTGAGAGACATCTCTCATCTTGTTCTGGCTCGAACCTGTTTATGTGCTTCTCACTGTTTTCAGGGCAAGGAAACCCAGGGCCTCGGGCGTAGCATCAGCTGCATTGTTCAGGATAATGCAGGGATGGTGAGGAGCAGGGTGGGGCTGCGAGGGCAGGCAGGGGTGTGGACCACTGATGGAAAACTAGAGAGGGAAATGGCAAGCAGGATCTGTCTTCTCCGTGCAGGTTCAGAACTTCTTACCACATCCGCCCTCTCAGGACTGTGTGGATGGGTCTGAGTGACTATGACTGGTGCCACTCCTTCCCTTGTCTGTCTCTCTCTCTCTTTTTGGTTTCTGTGTGTCGGTCTAAATCTTAATCTCTTTCATGCATGAATTCAAGTGCAAACACAAGCACATATACCTGCCTCTCTCTCTGCTCAGGAGGCTTAAGAGGGTACTTGAGGCAAAATCTGATGACATTAATGAAGATTTGGAGCTTTAGGCACTGAAGGCATCTTTGGGGGTCAAGTTCCCCAGACCTGGTTAATGACCAGCTGTGACAGGTTCCCATGTGTTGCACACGGAGAAGTGGATAAAGGCATCACAGGGAGAACGTGTCCACAGTGATCAACACCCATCCGTTGAACCTTTTGGTTTAAACCAGCTCATCTGGCAAAGAGTCTACTTGCAATGCAGGAGACCCCTGGTTGATTCCTGGGTCGAGAACATCCTCTGGAGAAGGGATAGGCTACCCACTCTAGTACTCTTGGGCTTTCCTGGTGGCTCAGATGGTAAAGAGTCCACCTGCAATGAAGGAGACCTTGTTGATTCCTGGCTTGGGCAGACCCCTGGAGAAGGAAATGGCCACCCAACTCCAGTATTCTTGCCTGGAGAATGCCATGGACAGAGGAGCCTGGTGAGCTACAGTCCATGGGCCGCAAAGAATTGAACATGACTGGGCGATTTTCACTTTCACTTTCACTTTGGCTCCATGGCATTCCTGCCGAGTTACCTTGGATGAGTTCTCAGCCTCTCTCTGTTTCTCCACCTGTAAAATGGGGCTGAGATGGAAACCTCCTTCACATGTCTTTGTGAGGGTTAACAAAGAAACTGTGTGAAGACCACTAAGCACACAGCATCCCAAGTGCCCCCTAAGTGTGGGCTGTCACCAGTGAGAAACAGTGGAAAGTAACAGAGCGGCTGGGCATGGCCCTCTGGGGACCACCCGTGTTCTCAGGTAGGGGTGTCCACACTCATAGAAATCTAGACCAGCGCTGCCCAGTAGAGATGTCACGGGAGCCATGTATGCCATTTCAGTGTTTCTCGTAGACACATTATAAAGTGGAAAGAAACAGATGAAATTAATTGTAACAATATATTTTATTTTAAATATGCATAATATATTTATATATTTAAATATATAAAATGCTTTATTTTTATATATTATTAAGTATTATCATTCTAACACATAATTTATATAAAAATTTTAATGAGATATTAATATTAATAGGACATTTCACATCTCCTTTTTCCTTTCTGGTTAGTGTCTTCAAAATTCATGATGTAATTTATACTTTCAGCACATTTTAATTCAGAATAGACATACGTGGTGGCTACTGGCTGCCATATTGGGTAGTGTGGGTCTAGACCCCTTATGGAGGAAGGATTGGAGGGGGACGAGTGTACAGTGGGATCATGCTAAACTGGGTCACTCCAGGTCAGGATTTTTTCCCTCAACCTGGTTCCCCCACCTACTCTTGTCTTTTTTCTTTGCCAGGACTTCACACCTGAACATTCAGCCTGCCTCCCAAGTGCCGTCAACAGTCCCCACGACTCAGTAAGTAGAAGCATTTTGCTGAACAGATTAGAGTCTGAAACTCCTTTTGCATCCTTTTCAGCCTCCTTGGCCGCCATCATCAATCACTGGGAGTGTTTTTTTTTTTTTTTAACGTGAAACTGATCTTACTGGAGAAGTAACTGAGTTTGAGAGGGAATAAAGGGTCCTAGACATTCGCTGAATTTCTATTAGGAAACACCTGGGGTCTGAGTCTCAGCCTTGGTGCCTGATGTGAAAGACGGGAACCTCCTCTGAGAAGGGCCAGGTCCACCAGGGAGCAGACCTGGGGGAGACGTGACCGCAGCAGGGACCAGGGCCACATCTCTCTACTCTCTGGTGTGATGATGGGCCCCGAGGGGAAGGGACAGTGGGAATGAAGTTTGATGTTGTTTGATTGTCCCCACCGTAAGAGGGAGACGCTCACTGAGTGCTGGGGTCCACATGGTGGCGTTGGACCTGGGGTCTTCAGGGCACGAAGTTTGATTTTTTGTCTGTGTCCCCACCCCCCCAGGGGGTATAAAAAAGGTGCCGAGAATGTCACGGGAGCCATGTATGCCATTTCAGTGTTTCGTAGACACATTATAAAGTGGAAAGAAACAGATGAAATTAATTGTAACAATATATTTTATTTTAAATATGCATAATATATTTATATATTTAAATATATAAAATGCTTTATTTTTATATATTATTAAGTATTATCATTCTAACACATAATTTATATAAAAATTTTAATGAGATATTAATATTAATAGGACATTTCACATCTCCTTTTTCCTTTCTGGTTAGTGTCTTCAAAATTCATGATGTAATTTATACTTTCAGCACATTTTAATTCAGAATAGACATACGTGGTGGCTACTGGCTGCCATATTGGGTAGTGTGGGTCTAGACCCCTTATGGAGGAAGGATTGGAGGGGGACGAGTGTACAGTGGGATCATGCTAAACTGGGTCACTCCAGGTCAGGATTTTTTCCCTCAACCTGGTTCCCCCACCTACTCTTGTCTTTTTTCTTTGCCAGGACTTCACACCTGAACATTCAGCCTGCCTCCCAAGTGCCGTCAACAGTCCCCACGACTCAGTAAGTAGAAGCATTTTGCTGAACAGATTAGAGTCTGAAACTCCTTTTGCATCCTTTTCAGCCTCCTTGGCCGCCATCATCAATCACTGGGAGTGTTTTTTTTTTTTTTTAACGTGAAACTGATCTTACTGGAGAAGTAACTGAGTTTGAGAGGGAATAAAGGGTCCTAGACATTCGCTGAATTTCTATTAGGAAACACCTGGGGTCTGAGTCTCAGCCTTGGTGCCTGATGTGAAAGACGGGAACCTCCTCTGAGAAGGGCCAGGTCCACCAGGGAGCAGACCTGGGGGAGACGTGACCGCAGCAGGGACCAGGGCCACATCTCTCTACTCTCTGGTGTGATGATGGGCCCCGAGGGGAAGGGACAGTGGGAATGAAGTTTGATGTTGTTTGATTGTCCCCACCGTAAAGAGGGAGACGCTCACTGAGTGCTTCGGGGTCCACATGGTGGCGTTGGACCTGGGGTCTTCAGGGCACGAGACTGTGGATGGTGCCAGGTGTAGATTTCTGTGCACCCCCTCATGTGTCCGCTGGGTGTACAATTGCAGAGATGTACCCCCATCCTCAAGGTTCCTAAGTCTCTCCTGCCCGACTGCTCCAGGATGTCTAACCACGTGGCGCCATCCCGAAGTGCGTCTGCTTGTGTACTGCTGGTGACCCTGAGATGACGTCAGGGGCCACGTGGACTTTGTTGTTGTTCTGTACTGATTGTTGTTATTTGGTTTTTATGATGTCTTTATAGCAAGTGATACTTGTTTCTGCTGATGGTAGTGATGGAAATATCTTTTGAAAATATTTAAGTGAAAAAAAAGGTGAATTGACTGAAAAAAAAGAAATAGTACAGAAAGAATAGCACCACAGATTATGGCCGCCACTGTGGCAGCGATAGGTGGAAGGCTGAGAGAAGCTTGTTCTACCAGGCATGTTCTCGTGGCCCTGGGCAGTGTTGTGGGAGTGCTGTGTATTTGGACTGTTTCCTTCTTCTGCCCCAGTTACGCTGATACTTGGTACAAAGCTGAGCTCCCAAGGGTCCCACCTTTTAGCCTCGGTCCGTTCCCCCTAAAAGACTTTTGAGGCTGGTTTTTTTTTTTAAATAATAAACCTCACTCGTGGGTCCCCTGAAAGAGACGCTTGTCTGAGATGAGGAGAGGAAGAGGAAGAGGAGGAAAGACAACCTCACAAGCAACTTCCGTGTGCCGCCTTGCTGTGGACCGGAAGTTTCTTCTTGGCTCTATGTTCCCTCAACGGCCCCACAAGGTAAGTGCCGTCTCAGCCTTCACTGTGGGGATGAGGAAACCAAAACCCCCGGGCACAGAGCCTGGACCCACTGCCGACCCTCTGCTTCTCTGGGGTGCAGTCGTCTGGCTTCCGTAAAATCATCTCCCATCTTGTGGATGGGCAGATGACTGACGGAGCAGAAAAGTCTGCTTGTTATCTCTCGCCTTAAAAAAAAACAGCCCTGGACCTCGGGGCCGGTTAGAAGGGGAAGCATTTATGATCTGACAGTGCCTGTGGGCCAGGAATCGGGAGTGGCTTTGGTGCCTGGTTCTTGCTCATGGTTTCTCTTGAGCGGGGGCTGCCGTCATCTGAAGGCCTGATTGAGGCTAGAGGAGTCACTTCCGATATGGTTTAGGTTATTATTGTCACCTGGCCTCACTTCCTCCCGTGTGGACGCCTCCATAAAGCTGCTTGAGTGTCCTGCAGCATGACTAGCGGGTTCCCCCAGGGCGATACATCTGGGAGAAAGAGAGCAAGGCCAGAATCCACAGTGCCTTCTGTGCCCTTGCGAGTCACATGCCGTTACCTCTACTGAGTTACAGGTGGGGGCACTTTGGAGGCTGGCTACCAGCTTTTCATAATCTGAAAACACCATGTCCTATAGCTCCAAGGAGGATTTGTGTAACTTTGCACTAAGATTATGAAGATAAAATTCCTAAACCCATTTAGCGGGTGAGAAGATGAAGCTGGGAGCAGGGAAGTGACACACAGAGGAGTCCTGCAGTTGGGGGTGTGGTGCAGAAGCTTCTACAGAAGTGGTGGAACAGGTGGGAAGACATGATGGTAGGCCCCGAGCTGCTGGGAAGGTGCCCAGTGAGGGGAGAGGTGCCCCAAGCCCATTTCACGGGTGAGGAGACTGAGGCTCAGCAGAGAATGACCTGCTGTGCCTCACAGCCAATGGGTGTTGGGTCGGGAACATAAACCTAGATTGGATGGTTTCCTAAACTGAGTTGAGCTGAGGGCAAGGCCATCCAGTTCTGTCTGGCGTCTCAGGAAGCATTTCTGGGAACATCTTAGATACGGGGTTGACTTCAGAGTCAGCAGACGTTGTTAATGTCCCACCTGGTCAGAGCTTCCTGCTGGAGACCCCACAGGCGGATGCCAGGCTGGAGACCAGCCTTTCTGTCCATCCCCCTCCCCTGCCGCCCCGTACATCTGAACGAGCCACACATTCTTCAAATATTAGAGCAGACCAGCATCTCTGCTTAGGTACTGGGTGACATGGCTGTGTTGAAGTCATACCAGTCAGCAAACATGGGGTCACGGCAATCAAAAGGTCACGTGATGAGAGGTGCTTAAGAAATGAGATCAAACACACACACACACACACACACACACACACACACACAATGAAAAAGAAATGAGACTGACCCATGCTTGATTTGGGGGTTCCCTCTGGTATAAAAGGCCTCCTAAGGCAGATGGGGGCTTCCCATGGGCTCTAGTGGTAAACCTGTCAACACAGGAGACATAAGAAACATGGGTTCAATCCCTTGGTTGGGAAGATCTCCTAGAGGAGAGCATGGCTACCCACTGCAGTATTCTTGCCTGGGGGATCCATGGGCAGAAGATTGTGGTGGGCTATAGTCCATGGGATCTCAGAGTCGGACAAGACTGAAGAGAATTAGCACACATGCAAATCAGATGAATGAGACACTGCCCAGCACAGATAACATCCTGCTTGCATTTTTCTCCCTTTCTCTACTATCCTGGAGACAAAATGCAGTTAAGTAGCAGAATGTCTACGGTACTTTGTTCTGCCTCATTCCAGAGCGGTAGTTTACAACCTGTATGTGTTTCTGTAACAGATATACACTGTTTGCACTTTCTTTTGCTACATAAAAAATATTGAGACACTTAGCAGCATGTATCACACAGTTATCATGTGTCCAGGGCCCGGGCCTAGTGTGGCTGGGTCCTCTGCTCAGGGTCTCATGTGGGTGCATTCAAGGGGAGAGGTGCCCCAAGCCCATTTCACGGGTGAGGAGACTGAGGCTCAGCAGAGAATGACCTGCTGTGCCTCACAGCCAATGGGTGTTGGGTCGGGAACATAAACCTAGATTGGATGGTTTCCTAAACTGAGTTGAGCTGAGGGCAAGGCCATCCAGTTCTGTCTGGCGTCTCAGGAAGCATTTCTGGGAACATCTTAGATACGGGGTTGACTTCAGAGTCAGCAGACGTTGTTAATGTCCCACCTGGTCAGAGCTTCCTGCTGGAGACCCACAGGCGGATGCCAGGCTGGAGACCAGCCTTTCTGTCCATCCCCCTCCCCTGCCGCCCCGTACATCTGAACGAGCCACACATTCTTCAAATATTAGAGCAGACCAGCATCTCTGCTTAGGTACTGGGTGACATGGCTGTGTTGAAGTCATACCAGTCAGCAAACATGGGGTCACGGCAATCAAAAGGTCACGTGATGAGAGGTGCTTAAGAAATGAGATCAAACACACACACACACACACACACACACACACACACACAATGAAAAAGAAATGAGACTGACCCATGCTTGATTTGGGGGTTCCCTCTGGTATAAAAGGCCTCCTAAGGCAGATGGGGGCTTCCCATGGGCTCTAGTGGTAAACCTGTCAACACAGGAGACATAAGAAACATGGGTTCAATCCCTTGGTTGGGAAGATCTCCTAGAGGAGAGCATGGCTACCCACTGCAGTATTCTTGCCTGGGGGATCCATGGGCAGAAGATTGTGGTGGGCTATAGTCCATGGGATCTCAGAGTCGGACAAGACTGAAGAGAATTAGCACACATGCAAATCAGATGAATGAGACACTGCCCAGCACAGATAACATCCTGCTTGCATTTTTCTCCCTTTCTCTACTATCCTGGAGACAAAATGCAGTTAAGTAGCAGAATGTCTACGGTACTTTGTTCTGCCTCATTCCAGAGCGGTAGTTTACAACCTGTATGTGTTTCTGTAACAGATATACACTGTTTGCACTTTCTTTTGCTACATAAAAAATATTGAGACACTTAGCAGCATGTATCACACAGTTATCATGTGTCCAGGGCCCGGGCCTAGTGTGGCTGGGTCCTCTGCTCAGGGTCTCATGAGGTTGCATTCAAGGGAACAGCCAGAGCTGGGGTCTCACCTGGGACTCACTGTTGGGAATTTAGTCCCTTGTGGATGGAGCATGGTGGACCTCTGCTCCCAGAGATTGCCTCTGGTCCTGGCCACCTGACCCTCTCTGGGCGGCTTCCCTTCTCAAGGCTGGCAGGGCAGTTTCTGTAAGGCGTGCTAGCAAGATGGAGCCTAAGGTCTATTCAGCCTAACAGAATCACATGGGTGGTGCTTACTTTTTAGAATATATATATTTTATTGAAGTATAGTTGACTTAACAATATTTAAGGTATACAGCAAGTTGGTTCAGTTATACATATGCTAAGTCTCTTCGGTCATGTGCGACTCTGTGTGACTTTGTGGACCATAGCCCACCAGGCTCTTCTGTCCATGGGGATTCTCCAGACAAGAATACTGGCGTGCATTGCCATGTCCTCCTCCGGAAGATCATCCCAACTGAGGGACTGAACCCATGTCTGTTATGTCTTCTGCATTGGCAGGTGGCTTCTTTAACACTAGTGCCACCTGGGAAGCCCAGTTATACATATGCACATATATTATTTTTCAGATTGTTTTAGAGTATAGGTTATTACAAAATACTGACTACGGTTTCCGATGCTATATAGTAAACATTTGCTATAGTTCCCTCTGCTATGCAGTAAGCCTTTGTTGCTTGTTGTGTATCTCTTTTTGTGTGTGTGTGGGGGTGGTACATATGCACGTTAGAAGTGGCATAGCATGGAGGCCACCTGGGCTCTGACCTCCACTAACCCTGTGCTATGAGAGTCCTAAGATGGATCTAAATTTCTCCTTGTCTTGGGGTCAAGGGTACTAGCCCAGGGGCTTTCCATCCAGCATCCTCCTTTCCTTCCTCAGTAGAGGGCTCACGGCTCCCCCAGCACCAGCCCCCCATCAGTACGGGACTCCCCCAGCCATCTGACCTCAGCCTTCTGGGTGTCTCAACTTCCTCCCATGTTAATTATGTGGGGTGATCCCCGCTGCGGCCTCAGCAGCAAATGAATATTTAATGGAATGCTGCCACCTTTTGGAATTTAGCAAAAGTGATCCGTGTGGTTCCGAGGGAGGGAGGTGAATGAAGCTCTAGGAAGCAAGTGCGACCCTGTGCCCTTTTCCACCCTCACCCGCTCACCTGGCCTTTACTTCCACTGGGAGCTGACCACGGTTTGATGCCAGATCCTAGTGGAAAAAAAGAAAAGGGGCCAGTTTCCTCTTGAGGCGGGCGTGTTGGTCATTTCTTCTCAGGTTCATGGTTACCGTGAGAGCTGACAGGCCTGTGTGACGTTCCCAGAGGGAACAGAACGAGCGTTAGTGCTTCGGGCTGGGCTCCATCCCCGGTTCTGCCACCAGCTCACCTGTAAAACGGGGGTCCGCCAGACTCCTTCAGCTCCCCACCCCCTGATCCCAGGTGTGATGCCTGAGGCCAGGTATGGGGACAGGTAACAATTCATTTATGGATGGCAGTCGGTGGGTCCAGTGGGGCTGAGGCCATTCCTGTCCCCAGTGGGAGGGACTGGCCCCGTTGCCTACAGTGGTGGTAACTGGGGAGGACCGTCGGCGCAGGGGCCACACCAGTACCAGGTGCCTCCTGGAGCTCACTCGGAGCTGCCCCCTGCCCACCTCCCCCTGGTGCTTCTCCTCCTGCCCATTCAGAGGGGCCGCCACCCTCACATCCCCTGGCCTCTTTGGCGTTCCCCTCTCTGAAATCAGCAAAGCTTATCTGTGCCCCGCCTCAGCGCATCTCTAGTGGATCCACAGCTCTGGTCCATGCCTTCCCCATACCTTGCGTCTGGATTATATAACCAGCTCTAACCAGTCCTCCACTCCCAGTTCTTTACTCTCAGGTTGGTCAGCCCCTCTTGTTGGGCCAGGGTTCTCTCTCCATGTTTTGGTGGCTCACTGGGATGTGAGACCCCTGTGAAAACCCCTCCAAGCTGGCTCTGGGCCCCTACCTGCCGCTCCTCCAGTTCGGGTCCTCCTGTCTCCTGCCCTGACTCTGAACCTTTGCTTAGGTCATCCTTTTTGACCTCCCACCTGTCAAGTCTAACTGTCTGGGTTCCCAACCATCCACCCAGACCCTCGAACCCCGCTGCGGCCTCAGCAGCAAATGAATATTTAATGGAATGCTGCCACCTTTTGGAATTTAGCAAAAGTGATCCGTGTGGTTCCGAGGAGGGAGGTGAATGAAGCTCTAGGAAGCAAGTGCGACCCTGTGCCCTTTTCCACCCTCACCCGCTCACCTGGCCTTTACTTCCACTGGGAGCTGACCACGGTTTGATGCCAGATCCTAGTGGAAAAAAAGAAAAGGGGCCAGTTTCCTCTTGAGGCGGGCGTGTTGGTCATTTCTTCTCAGGTTCATGGTTACCGTGAGAGCTGACAGGCCTGTGTGACGTTCCCAGAGGGAACAGAACGAGCGTTAGTGCTTCGGGCTGGGCTCCATCCCCGGTTCTGCCACCAGCTCACCTGTAAAACGGGGGTCCGCCAGACTCCTTCAGCTCCCCACCCCCTGATCCCAGGTGTGATGCCTGAGGCCAGGTATGGGGACAGGTAACAATTCATTTATGGATGGCAGTCGGTGGGTCCAGTGGGGCTGAGGCCATTCCTGTCCCCAGTGGGAGGGACTGGCCCCGTTGCCTACAGTGGTGGTAACTGGGGAGGACCGTCGGCGCAGGGGCCACACCAGTACCAGGTGCCTCCTGGAGCTCACTCGGAGCTGCCCCCTGCCCACCTCCCCCTGGTGCTTCTCCTCCTGCCCATTCAGAGGGGCCGCCACCCTCACATCCCCTGGCCTCTTTGGCGTTCCCCTCTCTGAAATCAGCAAAGCTTATCTGTGCCCCGCCTCAGCGCATCTCTAGTGGATCCACAGCTCTGGTCCATGCCTTCCCCATACCTTGCGTCTGGATTATATAACCAGCTCTAACCAGTCCTCCACTCCCAGTTCTTTACTCTCAGGTTGGTCAGCCCCTCTTGTTGGGCCAGGGTTCTCTCTCCATGTTTTGGTGGCTCACTGGGATGTGAGACCCCTGTGAAAACCCCTCCAAGCTGGCTCTGGGCCCCTACCTGCCGCTCCTCCAGTTCGGGTCCTCCTGTCTCCTGCCCTGACTCTGAACCTTTGCTTAGGTCATCCTTTTTGACCTCCCACCTGTCAAGTCTAACTGTCTGGGTTCCCAACCATCCACCCAGACCCATCAGGAAAGTCTCTCTGGCTGCATTGAGTTTCTCCCTCCACTAGATGCCCTCTGCTCTCCAGTTCCTCTTCCGTTCTTACCTGCCCTCTTGCTCACCTCACCTCATCATGTCTCCCTTCCTCCACGCTCCTTCCCTTAAACACAGTCTGTGGCAGTCACTGCTTAGAGTCAGAGGTGCAAAGATGAGACAGACCCACACCTTGCCCCCCAAAGGTTTGGCGTCTATGAGAGAAGGCAACAATACATACAAAGAGACCCATCATGGAGGCACAATCAGATTGCTTCTTTGTGGAGGCAGAATACAAAATTCGGTAGTGGCACAAATAGGCAGTTAGATAAGGCTTAATGGAAGAAGGGACAGAGTCTTGAAGGACAGGGGGTAGTCATCACACTTGTGTGGGGGCAGGGGGCAGCATAGGCATAGACTTCAGTCTGGCTTAGGTTCTGGAGGAGGGGCTGCTGGGGATGAGCAGGAGGGGTGGACGTCAACCCCTGCTCCCGCCCCATGCTCCATGGTGGGTAAGGAGGTAGCTTTTGCTATGATTCACGTGGAGCTACTGGAGGTCTTAAGCTCATGATTGTCTTGATTCGATTTGCATTTTAGAAAGAGCTCTCTGGGACCTGGCTTAGGAGCTGAGGCACTGGGAGAAGCTTCAGTCCTCCTTAGGCATGATTCACTCCTGCACCCCGCTGGAGCTGGCCTCTAGAGCAGAGGGGTCACAGGCTCGACACCCAGGCTGCGGGGCACACTCTGCTTCTCATTGCTGATACGCCTTTCCATAGCAAAGCACCAAGTGTGCGGACGAGATAACAGCATTAAGAACAGGAGGACAGGGCTGATACTCGGGGCCAGTGAGACATGGAGGCTTACATTCTTTCCCTTCAAAATGTTGCACATGATTCTGGGCACGTGGTCCTGATGAAAGCAAGCCAGGCTTGCCAACATGAAATTCTGAGCAGTGCTCGTGACTGTTCCCCAGCGCCTGCTGCCAGGTCAGGGGTGGAGGGAATCTCCTTAGTAGTGCTCCCAGATCCCTGAGGATGGCTGTGCCCCCTGGAGGCACAGGGATCTTACAGGTTTTCAAGGCGAGTATGGCACTTCCAGTTGGGAATGAGTTTTCTCCCCGCCTCCTGAGGGAGCGCCTGAAATACAGTGGATGCTCAAGAATGCTTGCAACTGACATGAATGAGTGAGTGATAGAATCAGTCTTATGGATTAGCCCCCAAACGCTCCCTTGTGCCTCATCCAGGTCAGCACTGCCTCTCAGCAGCTACCCTCCTGATTTTTATCACCAAATGTTGGTTTTGCTTGCTTGTGAACTTAATATAAATGGACCCCATATGCATCTGCCTTCTTCAACATCATCCCTGGGAGATTCAGCCATTTGCTGCATGTTCCAATAATTGTTCTCTGTAAAACTGTCAAATAGTATTTCATCAACTTGTTTTCCCATATTTAATTTATCTATTCTCCCACCGATGAGCGTTTGGGTTGCCTTCGGTCTGGGGCTTGTGTACCTATTGCTTGATGGACATATGCACCCATTTCTCTAGGGAATCCACCACAGCGGGTATTTGGTTGTGGAGGGGATATGTTCAGTTTCAGTGGCTGCTATCCCAGATGCTTGCTTTTCCAAAGCAGTTGTACAAATGATCACTCCCATCACCAATGAACATAAATCCTCCTTGCACACTGGGACCTTTGAAATCACAAGTTGTGCTTTGTCCTGATGCATCAGAGGGCAGATATGGTTATCATCCCCCGATTGACAAATGGGCGATTGATAAGTGGGCACACAGAGTCCTTGCTATTCCAGGAGTCTGTGAGGGTGAGGGCTTAAAGCAAGGTATCTGCTTCCAGAACAACAGCAGCTCTTAAACCAGTGTCTTGTTCAGTGGATTCTGGGCCTCTGTGCTCTGCCACGGAGATGCCAGGGTCCAAATGTGGCTGCCAAGTAGAGGGCAGGGTGGTGGCATGGCTAGTGCACAGAGGTGGGAGCTGGGCTGTGGCTCTGTCCTCCAGTTCCGCCTCTTACTCCATAACTGAGACTGGGCCAGTGACTGGACCTCTGTGCACCACACTTGCCACATCTGGAGTGGATAGATCACATTGTTGTGAGGATTAAGTAAATGAATGTCCATAAAATATGAGGGGTGGGCGCCAGGGAAGAGTTAGCTCTTGCTACTATTATTGTTATTTTCAGTCTATGCACTTTGTTGGACTCTGCCTTTGGAGAGGAAGGCTGCAGTCTCCACCCATTTAACAGTTGTCCAGCAGGCTGCATAGTTCTCACCCCCTTCCCTTACTTTCTGAAGACAGCTGGCTTCCCGAATGAAATCCGAAATCTAATTTCGAGCCCCGATGGTTGGTGTCATGAAGCCTGCTGGAGTGCAGTCCGGCCGGTCCCTTCTGAAATGAGTCCTGCTCTCTAGTGCCCCTGATCAGAAATGCAGTCTGTTTGCTCAAGGCTTTCCCCTTGATAGAAATGGTCAGATGGCTTTCCTTCTGCCATCTCCCTCCTGCAAATCCATGCCAAATATTGATGTTTGATAACTACAAATATCACACATAGCTTTTAATCAAGAGAGACGGAGGGATGATAAGGGAAGTAAATATGTCTCCGTAAGGTAGTTCAATATTCTCAGTAATGATTTCGCGAAGAAATAAAATGACCAGAGGGAGGGGAGATGCTCTGTGAGGGGCATGAAAATGGGCTGGACCACCCGGAACAGGCTCAACCATGCCTGGGCTCTGGCTTCCAGCCCGAGGCGTGGATCTAAGTTAGATGTTCATTACTCGAATCACTAGGCGCAATCTCATTTACAGAAGGCAGAGGTGTATTTTAAATGTGAATTTCCAATAAGCCATCCGTCTATCCCATTACCAGCAAATGGGCGATTGATAAGTGGGCACACAGAGTCCTTGCTATTCCAGGAGTCTGTGAGGGTGAGGGCTTAAAGCAAGGTATCTGCTTCCAGAACAACAGCAGCTCTTAAACCAGTGTCTTGTTCAGTGGATTCTGGGCCTCTGTGCTCTGCCACGGAGATGCCAGGGTCCAAATGTGGCTGCCAAGTAGAGGGCAGGGTGGTGGCATGGCTAGTGCACAGAGGTGGGAGCTGGGCTGTGGCTCTGTCCTCCAGTTCCGCCTCTTACTCCATAACTGAGACTGGGCCAGTGACTGGACCTCTGTGCACCACACTTGCCACATCTGGAGTGGATAGATCACATTGTTGTGAGGATTAAGTAAATGAATGTCCATAAAATATGAGGGGTGGGCGCCAGGGAAGAGTTAGCTCTTGCTACTATTATTGTTATTTTCAGTCTATGCACTTTGTTGGACTCTGCCTTTGGAGAGGAAGGCTGCAGTCTCCACCCATTTAACAGTTGTCCAGCAGGCTGCATAGTTCTCACCCCCTTCCCTTACTTTCTGAAGACAGCTGGCTTCCCGAATGAAATCCGAAATCTAATTTCGAGCCCCGATGGTTGGTGTCATGAAGCCTGCTGGAGTGCAGTCCGGCCGGTCCCTTCTGAAATGAGTCCTGCTCTCTAGTGCCCCTGATCAGAAATGCAGTCTGTTTGCTCAAGGCTTTCCCCTTGATAGAAATGGTCAGATGGCTTTCCTTCTGCCATCTCCCTCCTGCAAATCCATGCCAAATATTGATGTTTGATAACTACAAATATCACACATAGCTTTTAATCAAGAGAGACGGAGGGATGATAAGGGAAGTAAATATGTCTCCGTAAGGTAGTTCAATATTCTCAGTAATGATTTCGCGAAGAAATAAAATGACCAGAGGGAGGGGAGATGCTCTGTGAGGGGCATGAAAATGGGCTGGACCACCCGGAACAGGCTCAACCATGCCTGGGCTCTGGCTTCCAGCCCGAGGCGTGGATCTAAGTTAGATGTTCATTACTCGAATCACTAGGCGCAATCTCATTTACAGAAGGCAGAGGTGTATTTTAAATGTGAATTTCCAATAAGCCATCCGTCTATCCCATTACCAGCAAAACACATTGAGCCAACTCCTGTCTTTTGCCGCTTGTCTGAGACAGGAGTGGAATGTGAATGCCGGGTGCCCCTCTGGAGAGAAGTGGGGGCGCCGAGGGGAGGTCAGCCTCTGGGGCCGTGTTCCCACACAGCCAAGGGTGTGTTCCCATCGTGTGGGATCAAAGGGAAGTACCTTCTTGGAAGGTTGGCAGGTGCCACGTCTTTAGAGGTGTTTGGCCAAGGGTCACCGCAGGCCAGAGCGTGACTGAACCAGATGAGACCCTGTGACCTGGATCCAAACCCTTGTCTGCAAGGAGGGCCCCAGCAGCTCACTGCCACCCCGGCCCCATCCCAGTGCCCACAAGTTGGAGGCACCCAGTACATTCTGAGTAAATGAATGAATAAATGAATTAGTGGGCTTGCCTCTTAGCCGGCATTATTGCTGTTGCTTCCCTTTCACTTCTACTTCAGCTTTTCTCAACTTGCAGCAGCGTTTGCTTTGTATTTTGACGTCCTCAACTTTTCCTTGCTGATAAAAATGAGCAATCTCAGAAACCACTGTCAACAAAAACCAGTGGTCTGCCCATTCATCCATCAAATTTTGGACACTACCATATGTCAGTTCTATGTAGCTGCTCAGACTATAGTCATCAGCTGAGAGACACCAAGCCCTGCTCTCCCGGAGGCTGCAGTCTAGTGGGAGGGACAGAGAATAAGCAGAGAAACACCAAGATCTCCCTCCTGCAAATCCATGCCAAATATTGATGTTTGATAACTACAAATATCACACATAGCTTTTAATCAAGAGAGACGGAGGGATGATAAGGGAAGTAAATATGTCTCCGTAAGGTAGTTCAATATTCTCAGTAATGATTTCGCGAAGAAATAAAATGACCAGAGGGAGGGGAGATGCTCTGTGAGGGGCATGAAAATGGGCTGGACCACCCGGAACAGGCTCAACCATGCCCGGGCTCTGGCTTCCAGCCCGAGGCGTGGATCTAAGTTAGATGTTCATTACTCGAATCACTAGGCGCAATCTCATTTACAGAAGGCAGAGGTGTATTTTAAATGTGAATTTCCAATAAGCCATCCGTCTATCCCATTACCAGCAAAACACATTGAGCCAACTCCTGTCTTTTGCCGCTTGTCTGAGACAGGAGTGGAATGTGAATGCCGGGTGCCCCTCTGGAGAGAAGTGGGGGCGCCGAGGGGAGGTCAGCCTCTGGGGCCGTGTTCCCACACAGCCAAGGGTGTGTTCCCATCGTGTGGGATCAAAGGGAAGTACCTTCTTGGAAGGTTGGCAGGTGCCACGTCTTTAGAGGTGTTTGGCCAAGGGTCACCGCAGGCCAGAGCGTGACTGAACCAGATGAGACCCTGTGACCTGGATCCAAACCCTTGTCTGCAAGGAGGGCCCCAGCAGCTCACTGCCACCCCGGCCCCATCCCAGTGCCCACAAGTTGGAGGCACCCAGTACATTCTGAGTAAATGAATGAATAAATGAATTAGTGGGCTTGCCTCTTAGCCGGCATTATTGCTGTTGCTTCCCTTTCACTTCTACTTCAGCTTTTCTCAACTTGCAGCAGCGTTTGCTTTGTATTTTGACGTCCTCAACTTTTCCTTGCTGATAAAAATGAGCAATCTCAGAAACCACTGTCAACAAAAACCAGTGGTCTGCCCATTCATCCATCAAATTTTGGACACTACCATATGTCAGTTCTATGTAGCTGCTCAGACTATAGTCATCAGCTGAGAGACACCAAGCCCTGCTCTCCCGGAGGCTGCAGTCTAGTGGGAGGGACAGAGAATAAGCAGAGAAACACCAAGGGAGTCTGCAATTGGAGGGATGTTGCCCTGGATGTTCACAGTGAAAACTGGCCCAAATGGTGGGCGTGTCTAGGATCCCCCCAGGAGGGGGCTCATAAGCTGAACTCTCAAGAATAGAATCGGGGCTAAGGCAGGCAGCAGAAGCTTTCAGACAGAAGGGGAAAGTACGTGCAGAGACCCTGGGACCAGAGGGGGCGTGGTTATTTCTAGAAACTATCAGAAGTCTGCCAGAGTGGCTGTATCCCAGATGAGGCCAAAGAGATGGACGGCACAGGGGTCTGTCCACACAGGGATCCCAGACCACAGGAGGACACCGGTCTTGATCCCAAAGCCCTGGAAGGCCTTGAAAGCCTTTGTGGGAGGTGATCAAGTTTGCATTTTGTGACGATCCCTCTGGTTCCTTTGAGGGGCTTCTTCTGGAGTGGGAGCAGAATTGCAGAGGCTCTAGAAGGGAAAACAGCCATCAGAATGGTAGCGGTTGTTCCCTCCAGGCTCTTCCACCCAGGCGGACTTCCTTCAAAAGTCTCGAGCACACGTGCCCACACCACATCGCAATTGCACCACTGAAGAGGGATTCCCCACCATATCCTTCTGGATTCTTGGCGGTGGGTGGGTGGGTGCACAAGTAGACCTGTTTCTGTGCTCAGGCTGAGCATTACCCCCACCTCACCCCATGCATACAGGATCTACCCATGCTTGCTTTTATCTCTGCCCAGCTGTGGACAGAGCTGAGTGACAGCCCAGAATACGACTCTCAGAGGCTGAGGTTAGGCTGTCTAAAAACAGGGGGGAGCCAGGGAGAGAATGTGGGAGGCATGACCCAAGACAGGACTTTTCAGTCCTCACTATCTGCGCGTTGACAGTGATCCCAGAATGTCTGGTCTGGCTCACGGGATGGTTGAGACGATCACTATGTGGGAGGAAGACTTCCAGCCCTGGGGCCATGCTGGGGTCACAGGAGGCGGGCCAGGTTCCATCACTGAGTAGAGGGCTGTCAGAGTCCCTGTGCCCACAGGCATGCCTATTTTGCGGGGTTTTTTTGCCAGTACAGCACTGCTCTCCCGGAGGCTGCAGTCAGGGGGGAAAAAAAAACCAAGGGAGTCTGCAATTGGAGGGATGTTGCCCTGGATGTTCACAGTGAAAACTGGCCCAAATGGTGGGCGTGTCTAGGATCCCCCCAGGAGGGGGCTCATAAGCTGAACTCTCAAGAATAGAATCGGGGCTAAGGCAGGCAGCAGAAGCTTTCAGACAGAAGGGGAAAGTACGTGCAGAGACCCTGGGACCAGAGGGGGCGTGGTTATTTCTAGAAACTATCAGAAGTCTGCCAGAGTGGCTGTATCCCAGATGAGGCCAAAGAGATGGACGGCACAGGGGTCTGTCCACACAGGGATCCCAGACCACAGGAGGACACCGGTCTTGATCCCAAAGCCCTGGAAGGCCTTGAAAGCCTTTGTGGGAGGTGATCAAGTTTGCATTTTGTGACGATCCCTCTGGTTCCTTTGAGGGGCTTCTTCTGGAGTGGGAGCAGAATTGCAGAGGCTCTAGAAGGGAAAACAGCCATCAGAATGGTAGCGGTTGTTCCCTCCAGGCTCTTCCACCCAGGCGGACTTCCTTCAAAAGTCTCGAGCACACGTGCCCACACCACATCGCAATTGCACCACTGAAGAGGGATTCCCCACCATATCCTTCTGGATTCTTGGCGGTGGGTGGGTGGGTGCACAAGTAGACCTGTTTCTGTGCTCAGGCTGAGCATTACCCCCACCTCACCCCATGCATACAGGATCTACCCATGCTTGCTTTTATCTCTGCCCAGCTGTGGACAGAGCTGAGTGACAGCCCAGAATACGACTCTCAGAGGCTGAGGTTAGGCTGTCTAAAAACAGGGGGGAGCCAGGGAGAGAATGTGGGAGGCATGACCCAAGACAGGACTTTTCAGTCCTCACTATCTGCGCGTTGACAGTGATCCCAGAATGTCTGGTCTGGCTCACGGGATGGTTGAGACGATCACTATGTGGGAGGAAGACTTCCAGCCCTGGGGCCATGCTGGGGTCACAGGAGGCGGGCCAGGTTCCATCACTGAGTAGAGGGGCTGTCAGAGTCCCTGATGCCCACAGGCTGCTATGCTTCTTCTTATTTTATTCCCCAAGTAAAACTGGGTGGGGTTATTTTTTTCCCAGCTATCATCTGACCAGTGGATTCATAGGTGGCCCCAGAAGTCCCTCTGTCTGAGCCTTCTCACCTCCTGCTCTCCTCATCTGCGGTTCCTTGGCCTTTTCATCCTGCTTCCGCCCTTTCCTCTCATGGGGCTGTGGGAGGGAGTGTCCCATCCTGTGGGAGTCCTAGGAAGGAAGTCCGGCCTTTCCCTTGCTAAGATGGCTCACCTCCCTGGGAAAACTCGTGTGTTCTCACATTCCCCAGATGTCTTTTCTGTTTTATCAAACACCCCTCTTGGTTGGGAAGTGGGGTCAGGTGGGGGACCCTATTCTGTTACATGCATCCTGGGACTTCATCCTTCTTTCAACAAATGGGGCCACAAACATTTTTAAATCAAAAGGAAAAAGCCAGTTTGAGCACAGATTAAAAACAAACTCTGTTTCCCTCTGACAAAAGTCAAAGCTGTGGTTTTCCCAGTAGTCATGTACAGGTGTGAGAGTTGGACCATAAGGAAGACTGAGCACTGAAGAATTGATGCTTTCAAACTGTAGTACTGGAGAAGACTCTTGAGAGTCCCTTGGACTGCAAGGAGATCAAACCAGTCAATCCTAAAGGAAATCAACCTTGGATAGTCATTGGAAGGACTAAGGCTACAGCTGAAGCTCCAATCCTCTGGCCACCTGATGCCAAGAGTCGACTCATTGGAAAAGACACTGATGCTGGGAAAGATTGAGGGCAGGAAGAGAAGGGGACAATAGAGGATGAGATGGTTGGATGGCATCACCAACTCAATGGATATGAGTTTGAGCAAGGTCCAGGAGATGGTGAAGGACAGGGAAGCCTGGTGTCCTACAGTCCATGGGGTCACAAACAGTTCCAACTGAGTGACTGAACGACAATAACTGTCTCCCTCCAGGTCCCCCTTGGACAGTTCAGGAGGGCTCTGGACAGGTGGGGGAATTTTCAACGCAACTTTCATCTTTCTGATTTTCCGTGCCTAGTCCACGGGGATTTTATAAACGTTATGTTGCTCAATTTCAGTTTAATGGCACAGAGTCGTCCCAATGTGTTTTAATTGCTCAGACATAAATGATTTCTGGTGCACTTTAAATGATTTCAGATGCACTGTTGTCTACCGGGCTGCTGATTTGTAACTCCCCAGGACTTTGATGTTGGGCTTCATTGATTTTTTTAAGACTCTTCAGAGATATATTTACTGTAGACATGTTCATTCCTCCGTTCATTTGCTCCATAATTCTGAAATGCTCTCATTTTCCATTCATCAACACTCTGCCTTTACCCTCCCTGCACTCATGCCGTACCAACAGCAAGAGGACACGTTTATTGAGTGCTTACTAAATGCAGATCCGGGTACCAGAGGCTGTGAGTGGAGACACACAGGTCACACAAAGCACACATTCCTTCCAATGGCAACCTTATCATTTAGACAAAGGGAGAGCCCACACACGAATGTGTAACACGCCAGGAAGACCATGGGGTTTGGTCCAAGAGCTGCAGAGGACGCTTGGCAGAGAAGAGGGAGCAGAGGTGGGTGGGGCCAGGTCTCTGCAGCGAGGGTTCATTGGTGCCATGCCGCTTTGAGAAGGCAGCTGACTATGGCCCTGAGGATGTGGCAGGAGTCCTGTGTTTGAGCTCACCACTTGATGTTCTTGGGCCTTAGTTGTTTCATTTGTAAAATGGAGCACAACCATCTCGCTGAGTTGAACGTGTCCATCTCACTGCTGGTTGAGCACTTACTTCATATGTGCTCGGTAGGTGCAGATCCGTGTTTTGGGGGACCTGAACCTTAAGCAATTTGGGAGACTCGTTAAGAAAAATAACTCCTGGTTATGAATATCTGGCTGGGTTTTGGCTCTATGGTGGAGTCTTCTAGGGTAAGCACAAAGGTCTTTCGTGCTTTTTAAGCCCTGGACTTGTTTTCCTCCCAAATTATTTGATGCATGAATGTCCAGTGTGTAAAACAGACAATAGCAGAGCCTCTGTGTCTGGGAACCCTTCCTTCCTCCAAGCATGGGCTCTGAGGTGCCTTCTAAATCTGTTCTGCGACTGCTCTGGGGTGGAATGGATCAGGATTCGGCCCTCCTCCCCACGGCCCTCTCAGGACGTATCTCAAGGAGCTTCTCTAGGGCAAGCAAGCCCTGTCTTGAGCCAGACAGCGTCGACCCACCTCATAGGCAGATAGGGAGATGATCTGGCCACCAGTGGCCACTCCGGAGGAGGTGGTGTGGGGTGGCTGCAGGCATCCGTCAGCAGCAGGCTCTTCCTGGTTGCCTAGGATGCCAGGCTCAGAATCCTGAAGCTGAGACCTGGGGAAGGGACGATGCGGAGCACACGCCACCTAGTGACCGTTTGTTGGAGCTGCCGCCGCCAGCTCCACCCTGGAGGAAACTTCTCTCTGGACAGCAATGAGATGGGGGACGTTGGTCAGCAAGGTCCCCACGCTGCTCTTTGAGAGCCGTGACTCAGATGAGCATCCTGGTGCTGCCTTAGGACAAGATGACGCAGGTCAGATGGTCCTTGATGCTCCCATGGAGACTGCCTCTGTGAACATGATCTCCCAGGAGTGACGCTTTCCTGCCTCTTCTCCGCTTCGTGGTTCTTGTCCTCCTTCCCTCGCTGCTGCCTCCTCTTCCTCCTTTACTTCTGCTCCCTTCTTCCTTCCCAGTCTCCTCCTTCCCCTCCTCCTCCCTCCCTCCTCACCCTTCCCTCTGTCCTGACCTCTTGCTCTCAATCCTTCCCATTCTCTACCCCCCACCCCTGCCTCACTGCCTCCCTACTTCTTCCTGTGGCTCAGCCAACCTTCCTTTAACTAAATATTTTTGGTGGTTCTTTTATCTGGTCTAGGTGGAATGGAGCTCAGTTGTTGAGTTAGAAGCTGAGCCACGAGCCCAGCTGTGATGCTAGAGGTTTGAGGTTTCCCTCCTTCGTTCATTCAGATGTACCTGCACTCACCCACTCATTCACAGGAGCACACCTAGATTCAAGAAACATGTTTTTGAGTCTAGCTGTGCGTCAAGCATCATGCCAGGCACAGACCCCTCTTCCTGCTTTGTCCCTGGACACAGAACAAGACTTTCCTCTCTCTTCTTTGCTTGGAAAGCTCCTATTCACTTTCAAGTTGAGGCTCAGACTAGGCTGTGAGAACTCTCTTCTCCCACTCGTTAGCCCTGGGTTTTTTTTGGCCCATTACTGCTTTTGTCTCTTTCAGCCTAGCAGTCAAAGCCAGCCTTAGCTCAAGTCAACCCTGACCACTTCCTGAAGCTGATCTTTGTCTGTCTGGGACTCCGTGCTCTTCGGTGGCTACTCCTATTTCCCTCCCTAAGGGTGCCCGTGGCACCCCAGAATCTTCAGAAATGAGAGCAGTAGCAGTGTGGTCAGATGCTAAGTTTTCTGCATCCTTGGTTTTACCAATCCAATTTGAATAGAGTTCTGTTTATTCCTGTGGATTCCATGAAAAGGAGTGTTTTCTAAGGATTTCCTCCTGGATGCTTTGCGCTCTATTTTGGTTTTGCTCTCTTTTTTCCCGAGTTACTGGTGGGACCTGGGAAGGTGGCCTTGCATCACAGAGCACAGGTCAGTGAGCCAATGATCAGATGAGAAGGAAGGACAGTGAGAGCAACTGTCTGGCAGCATCTCCAGGTTACCTGTGGAGGACCCCACTCTCGTCCCGATGACTAAGCTCTGCTATACACTAAGTGCTCAATAAATGGCTGGCAGTTTGAAAGCACAAGGGATAGCTTGTGTGTGTATGTTAGTTGCTTAGTCATGTCTAGCTCTTTTACAGCCCCATGGACTGTAGCCCACCAACCTCCTCTGTCCATGGAACTCTCCAGGCAAGAATACTGGAGTGGGTTGCCATTCCCTTCTCCAGGGGATCTTTCCCAGGGGATGAACCCAGGTCTCCTGCACTGCAGGCAGATTCTTTACCATCTGAGCCACCAGGAAGCCCCCAAGGTATAGCTTACAGATCAAGAGGTACACATGTGCCTACCCCTGGGAGACTACCACCCAGTTCAAGATGTATATGATTCTCACCCTTGGAAGGTTCCCAGGTGGCCCTCCCAGTCAGAACCACTCCATCCAGGGCCTCCACTACTCTGCTCGCTCTCTCTTTAGATCAGTCTTGTCTGCTTTTGAACTTCAGGTAAATGGAATCTGACTTCTTTCACTCTGTGTTATCTGTGAGCACTGTCCATGTTGAAGATGGTTGGCACATCTGAACCTGCTCCTTGAACTCTGAACTTTGAACCTTGAAATCTGAACCTGCTCCCTAAACTCTGAACCTGTTCCTGAACTCAAGTCCAGGCTTTGGACTTCTCACCCTGAGTTGGATGGTTGGTGTCTCGGGAGGTTGAATCAGGTTAGCTTCAGCTCAAGTTCGCTTCTCCTTACCTCTAACCTGGGCTTCATTGAATCAGGCACCAGTGAAACATAGGCTCTGTCATCCAGTCTCCTGTCATGGCAGTGTGGTCAGATGTTTTCTGCATCCTTGGTTTTACCAATCCAATTTGAATAGAGTTCTGTTTATTCCTGTGGATTCCATGAAAAGGAGTGTTTTCTAAGGATTTCCTCCTGGATGCTTTGCGCTCTATTTTGGTTTTGCTCTCTTTTTTCCCGAGTTACTGGTGGGACCTGGGAAGGTGGCCTTGCATCACAGAGCACAGGTCAGTGAGCCAATGATCAGATGAGAAGGAAGGACAGTGAGAGCAACTGTCTGGCAGCATCTCCAGGTTACCTGTGGAGGACCCCACTCTCGTCCCGATGACTAAGCTCTGCTATACACTAAGTGCTCAATAAATGGCTGGCAGTTTGAAAGCACAAGGGATAGCTTGTGTGTGTATGTTAGTTGCTTAGTCATGTCTAGCTCTTTTACAGCCCCATGGACTGTAGCCCACCAACCTCCTCTGTCCATGGAACTCTCCAGGCAAGAATACTGGAGTGGGTTGCCATTCCCTTCTCCAGGGGATCTTTCCCAGGGGATGAACCCAGGTCTCCTGCACTGCAGGCAGATTCTTTACCATCTGAGCCACCAGGAAGCCCCCAAGGTATAGCTTACAGATCAAGAGGTACACATGTGCCTACCCCTGGGAGACTACCACCCAGTTCAAGATGTATATGATTCTCACCCTTGGAAGGTTCCCAGGTGGCCCTCCCAGTCAGAACCACTCCATCCAGGGCCTCCACTACTCTGCTCGCTCTCTCTTTAGATCAGTCTTGTCTGCTTTTGAACTTCAGGTAAATGGAATCTGACTTCTTTCACTCTGTGTTATCTGTGAGCACTGTCCATGTTGAAGATGGTTGGCACATCTGAACCTGCTCCTTGAACTCTGAACTTTGAACCTTGAAATCTGAACCTGCTCCCTAAACTCTGAACCTGTTCCTGAACTCAAGTCCAGGCTTTGGACTTCTCACCCTGAGTTGGATGGTTGGTGTCTCGGGAGGTTGAATCAGGTTAGCTTCAGCTCAAGTTCGCTTCTCCTTACCTCTAACCTGGGCTTCATTGAATCAGGCACCAGTGAAACATAGGCTCTGTCATCCAGTCTCCTGTCATGGCCAGGTGGGACCGTGGAATCCTAAGAACCTGGTGTGGGTGGGGGATAGTATGTCACTGATGGACTCCACTTCCTCCTAGATACTTGCTCCCTGTGGTTTCAGAAGCCCAGGCTCTCTAGACACCCTGGACTGGACACGTTACCTCATGTATCAACCATGACTGAAGCTCATGCCTAATTTACAGAAATGCAGGGGCCTCATGAGGACATTGATGAGTTTACAAGCCATCCTGAGAGGTCTCCTGTGAGGCCATACCTCTAAGCCTGTGTTCATTCTTGGAAAATAGCATTGCCCCCATTCTCTCCCCACTGAGAAGTCTGTAGGATGCCCTGTGACAGGCCTCCCAGGTTCCAGCTGGACACCAGGGCCGACGGCCAGTCTGGGACAGGTGGCCTGAGTCCCAGGACAGGAAGTGCCCATGGAGGGACATGTTCAACATGCGATTAATGGGCTCTGGAGGGAGGTTTGGGGACCTGGGGCCTAGACGAGATTGCTTTGCAACGTAAGCTCTTGATTTCATGACCTCATCTCTAGCCCCTAGCCTGAGACTTCACTCACAATCCCAGGTTGTTAACACGGAGAGATCTTATCCTGTTAGCCTTTCACTCAAGAGAAATTGGATTGAAAATCTCACTAGACGGCCTCCAGACAGAGCTTTTCCATCAGTTGTGAGTGACCCTGTGGCGGGGAGAGTTGCTTTCCTTCACACACCATTAGCAGGTGACAGGGGAGAGCATCCCTCTGTTCTGCTGTCATTAGAAACTCTTGGGAGGCCTCCTGTGTGGAGCTGCTGCATGACCCCAGGGCAGGACATGGAAAGTCCCCTCCCCTCTCTGTGCTGAAATCACCGCCTTACACGTGTCCATCCCTCAACAGGTCTCCAGGAAGACAGTCACACCTGGGCAAGCCACCTGGGGACATGGGGGTCAAACCCTTCACCAGGTGCCCAGGGGCCCTGTGGAGGCCCTGGGGAGGGGCACACCTGCACTGCGGCACCTGCTGTTTTTACTGTGCCCATCCTGCTGGGGCTGCTTAGTCACGTCTGACTCTCTGAGACCCCATGGAATGTAGCCCTTCCTGCTCCTCTGTCCATGGGATTTCCCAGGCAAGACTACTGGAGTGGGTTGCCATTGCCTTTTCCAAGGGCTCTTCCTGAGCCTTGGATCAAACACACATATCCTGCATTGGCAGGTGGATTCTTTACCACTGAGCACCTGGGAAGCCTGTGCCCATCCTGCTTTGCATTAAATCTCTGTGCAGTATGCTAGCCTCCTGGACTACATTAAAACATTGTTTCTTAAACTCCCTCAAGATCTGAACTCACGACATCCCTCGGTTGGTGCCTACCCTCTCATTGGCCTGGTTTCCTCTCCTAAGCCCAGGAAAATAGCATTGCCCATTCTCTCCCACTGAGAAGTCTGTAGGATGCCCTGTGACAGGCCCCCCAGGTTCCAGCTGGACACCAGGGCCGACGGCCAGTCTGGGACAGGTGGCCTGAGTCCCAGGACAGGAAGTGCCCATGGAGGGACATGTTCAACATGCGATTAATGGGCTCTGGAGGGAGGTTTGGGGACCTGGGGCCTAGACGAGATTGCTTTGCAACGTAAGCTCTTGATTTCATGACCTCATCTCTAGCCCCTAGCCTGAGACTTCACTCACAATCCCAGGTTGTTAACACGGAGAGATCTTATCCTGTTAGCCTTTCACTCAAGAGAAATTGGATTGAAAATCTCACTAGACGGCCTCCAGACAGAGCTTTTCCATCAGTTGTGAGTGACCCTGTGGCGGGGAGAGTTGCTTTCCTTCACACACCATTAGCAGGTGACAGGGGAGAGCATCCCTCTGTTCTGCTGTCATTAGAAACTCTTGGAGAGGCCTCCCTGTGTGGAGCTGCTGCATGACCCCAGGGCAGGACATGGAAAGTCCCCTCCCCTCTCTGTGCTGAAATCACCGCCTTACACGTGTCCATCCCTCAACAGGTCTCCAGGAAGACAGTCACACCTGGGCAAGCCACCTGGGGACATGGGGGTCAAACCCTTCACCAGGTGCCCAGGGGCCCTGTGGAGGCCCTGGGGAGGGGCACACCTGCACTGCGGCACCTGCTGTTTTTACTGTGCCCATCCTGCTGGGGCTGCTTAGTCACGTCTGACTCTCTGAGACCCCATGGAATGTAGCCCTTCCTGCTCCTCTGTCCATGGGATTTCCCAGGCAAGACTACTGGAGTGGGTTGCCATTGCCTTTTCCAAGGGCTCTTCCTGAGCCTTGGATCAAACACACATATCCTGCATTGGCAGGTGGATTCTTTACCACTGAGCACCTGGGAAGCCTGTGCCCATCCTGCTTTGCATTAAATCTCTGTGCAGTATGCTAGCCTCCTGGACTACATTAAAACATTGTTTCTTAAACTCCCTCAAGATCTGAACTCACGACATCCCCTCGGTTGGTGCCTACCCTCTCATTGGCCTGGTTTCCTCTCCTAAGCCCAGGAAAAAATAGCAGTAGCTCAAGCCAGAAAATGATGCTGAAGCCCTGTCTCTCTGGACATCCCCGACTTGGAGAGACCCAGTTGGGTTTTACCTGGACAATGGCTGGAGGTGGCCACCACGCTTCCAGAGTCCTGCAGAGCAGTTAGCCCAGGCTCTGGGCTGGGTGCTTTGTGCTCATTTTTGTGTGATGCTCACGTTATCCTTTGCATGGTCAACATTTCGTGGGCAGGAAACGGAGCCCTGGAAGGACCTGACACACCCATTATGAACTCAGGTCTGTCTAGCTTCCCATCCACTTCAGCGTATTGCCTCTCTGCAGAGCGGCAGCAGCTAACCTCCAGAGTGGCCTTTTCTTCTAAGTGCTGCTTAGCTTGCTCAGGTTGCCATAACAAAGTCCCACAGACCAAGTGACTTAAACAACAAAATTACACTTCCTTGCTGCCTTGGAAGGCTGTAGCCGAGATGACGGGGTTGGCAGGCTGGTGTCATCTGAGGTCTCTCTCCTTGGCATGCAGGTGGCCTGTCTTCCTTCTGTGTCTTCATCTGTGGTACCTCTGTGGGCATCTGTGTCATGATGTGTCTTATGAAAACATCAAGCATCTTGGGTCAACCCTAATAACTCATGTTAGCTTACTTACCTCTTTAAAGAACCTGCCTCCAAACAGTGGACCCATTCTGAGGTAATAGGTGTTAGAATCACTGAAGCTGTTGCTTACAATGCATCTTTCTAGACCCTTCTACCGTTGACTGTAGGACAGACCCAGGAATTTGCTCAGTCATTTCTTGTTGTTGTTCAGTCACTAAGGTATGTCCGACTCTTTGTAATCCCATGGACTATAGCACATCAGGCTTCCCTGTCCTTCACTATCTCCCAGGGATTGCTCAAACACATGTCTATTGAGTTAGTGATGCCATCCAACCATCTCATCCTCTGTCATCCCTTTCTCCTCCTGCCTTCAATCTTTCCCAGCATCAGGGTGTTTTCCAGTGAGTCGACTCTTGGCATCAGGTGGCCGAAGTATTGGAGCTTTAGCACCAGCGCCTCCAATGAATATTCAGGGTTGATTTCCTTTAGGATTGATTGGTTTGATCTCCTTGTAGTCCAAGGGACTCTCAAGCGTTCTCCAGCACCAAGTGCAAAAGCATCAATTCTTCGACACTCAACCTTCTTTATGAATTCAACAGATACATGCTGAGCACTTACTATACACTGGGAGCTACTCTAGGGATTGGGTGTATCCAGTAGACAAGCAAAGTCTCTTCTCGTCGTGTGGGGCCTACACGCAGTGGGAGAGCACCGAGAATCATCTCTCTCTCACACACTCCTGCACAGGGCGAGTGGTGACGAGGTCTGAGAAAGCAGAGCAGGGCTAGCTGGGGAGGCTGACCGTGATGAGGGCTGCGGAGGTGGGCCCGCTGCTGTGCAGCATCTGAGTAGAGGCCCGAGGGGGTTGAGGCAGAGAGGCTGTGTGGAGTGAAGGTCAGCGGGTGGGATCTGCCTCCTTGCATGCTCCCCAGTGAGGCCGAGCAGGTGGCCGTGGAGGACCCAGAGTGATAGCTGCTGTCTTGTACCCTCTGGAAGTTATTCTCTCCTGCTTCTCACTGTGTCCCTCTCCATAAGCAGCTAACTGATCACCGCCTGCCCCAGCCTCGCGTGGTGTCTTTCTCTGTCCCCCACCTCTCCCTCTCTCCACTCCCCGCACTGAATCTGGTTAAAGGCTGACTTGAAATCCTAGGATGCCATTACTCCTTTACAGTTTATAAAAGCTTAAAAAACAGCTGTATTGTGATATAATTCACATACTATAAAATCCACCCATGTAGCTGTACAATTTGATGGTTTTTAGTGAATCTACAGAGTTGTGTAGTGATCAGCACAACCACTTTTAGAACCTTTTCCTCACCCCGAGAGGAAATCCCATCCCAAGGCGTTTGCAGACTGTTTTATGTTATCCTTGCAGAAACATGTGAAAAGAGCAGGGTAGTTTCCATCACTATTTTGCAGAATGGCAAACAGAGTCTTGAGGAGTTTAATAATTTGCCAGAGAAACTTAGGGGAAATATTTAGGTCCTTTTAAATACTTGAAAGTGCTGGGGAGTCCCTAGAAACACACATGCATGTGCAACCTCTGAGCTCCCAGGGTTTCTTAAGCACAGATTCTGTTCTGTCCCCCACCCCAGTCACCTGGGAGGCACAAGGACAGCAGTGGAGAAGGCCTGGGTGGTGCCTGCAGGCTGCTAGATGCTCCCTGAAAGGCTGGGTCAGCCCCATCTTGCATACGCACCGGGCTGGTTGACTTGGATACGGCTGCCTCTGAGGGGTGACAGGGCCCCAGGGCTTGCCTGGGGGACCCTTAAGGGACCTCATATGTTGACCGGTGGATAGCACCACAGAGCTCTCACTGCAAGATGGAGATGGAGGGAGTTGCCGACTGAAGGGCTCTGGGAGAGGAGACAGGCCTTTTGAAAGCGACAGATAGGTTTATCTGAGTGCACAGACCTCTGAAAGGGCTCTGCCCTGAGTTGGGGAACTGTGATTGAAGGTGACTGTGGTGGCAGAGAGCCTGGCAGGAGAGACTATTAACGTTACCCGTTGTGGGCCACTAGAGATTATATTTAAAAGGGAGTTCAGGGTCACTACAGAGAGGACACTGAAATGCACCAAGCTTCAGAGAATTTTGCACTGAAGCCATCCTTTCCTTTCTTACTAAGGGCACTTACTGTAATTATTAGCTAACATCCACCCCACGATTGGGGCTTCCCTGGTGGATCAGTGGTAAAGAAATCACCTGCAATGCAGGAAACTCGAGTTCGACCCCTGGGTCTGGCAGATCCCCTGGAGGAGGGCATGACAACCCACTCCAGTATTCTGGTCTGGAGAATCCCGCGGACAGAGGAGCCGTAAGGTCAGAAAGAGTTGGACACCACTGAAGTGACTCAGCAGGCATGCACTGGAATATTAGCCCCACCACAGGGCAGGGCATTTTGTCAGCATCCTCCTATCTAGAGCAGCTCCTGGATGGAGTGTGGACTCAGGCATATCTGTGGGCTGAAAGAAGCAGGGACTTTGCTGAGTCCCCTGAGTCAGGTGCCGCTCTACTCAAATCCTGACTGCTGTTCTCAGAGAGGTCAAGGAACTGGCCCCAGGTCACACAGCTCCTCAGTGGTCTGGTTGGAATTTGAACATGGGCATTCCCTCCCCAGGCTGGCACACCTAACCTCTGTGAGGCCCTCCCTAACCAGCCAAGTCATCATGGACGAATTTGGATTTACTTTGTAATTTCCCGAGTCTTCCACTTTATCCTCTGAGGGAAGAATGATTCAGTTAATAAATCTACTTTATTCACCACTGGTACAGTGATGCAGAAATAAACACAGACTGCTCTCAGTGGAGATGCTGTGGAATTGGAGGAGAGGAGACAGAATCTGTAGCCTCTCCAGGATATCTGAGACCCCTGGGGCCAACCTAGCAAAGGACTACAGACCAGGTGGGCTAAACAGCAGACATTTTGTTTCTCACAGTTCTGGAGGCTCCAAGTCTGAGATCAAGATGTCATCAGGTTGAGTTTTTCCTGAGACTTTGCTCCTTGGCTTGTAGATGGGCATCTTTTTCTCCCTGTGTTGTTTCCTTTGGTCTTCCCTCTGTTCATGTCTGTGTCCTCATCTCTCCCTGTAAGGATATCAGTCCCACTGGGTTAGAGCCCACCCTGATGTCCCCCATTTTACCTTAAATACCTCTTTAAAGGCCTTATCTCCAGATCTGGTAGCATTCTGAGGTAATGGAGGCTAAGACCTCAACACATGAACATACGAATGTTAGGGGGACCCTGCTCAGCCCATGACAGACTGTAACCACAGAAGGTCAGGAATCCAACTTTTAAATTCCTCCAATATCATTTATGCCCTCAGCCCCATGCCCCTCTCATGGAATCAGATGTCTGATGTCCACATGGCGCCCATAGTCACCAGTTCTAAACTACTGGCTACACTCAAATGTTCAGGTGGAAACAAGTTCCCCCTTTTTAAAAGTTTTATGTTAAATTTGTGTTGGCCATGCTGGGTCTTAGTTGTGGCCCATGGGATCTAGTTCCTTTAGTAGGGATTGAGCCAGGGCCCTCTGCACTAGCAGCATGACATCTTAGCCACAGGACCTCAAGGGAGGTCCCAGTTCCTGTATTTTCTTGTGATGGATGTTATTTGTGAATTGGATGGAGGTTTCAACCAGAGGTTTAAAAAAACCTCTCAGCTCTTCTGCTTTTTCCAGCTCACTCTGAGCACATTTAAGCAATCGTTTTATCTAAGCCATTTTTTTCCATAAGAAAGAAATTTGCTTAATTGGGTCTCATTTCTGTTCTCCCCATAACAACCAAGCATCTACATTTCTACTGGGATTGAAAGCCCCAATCAGTTCAGATAAATCAGCTTCCTTTTGAATTATGATCTTGGAGGGAATAATGATCTAACTTACTTTCTGTTAATTACGTTTAGGTGAATTACACACCCGGCTTTGCAGTCCCTTCTTTCCTCAGAAGTATTTAAGCCCTCAAATCTATTTAAGCCTTTGTTTTACTAAAATTAAGATGCTGAAAAATTCCACCATTAGAAATAATTTATTTTTTTAAAGTTCAGCTTCATGACTCTGTAGTTTTAAATAATCTGAGCTAAAAATGATTCTATTTTATTCCAGGTAGTGGCAACAAATTGCTGATTTTTTCCTTCAAAATTGTCTCCTGTTATTGATGTGTCAGACTTAGTAAACAAATAAATAAAACAGAGGTGTAATGAATAATGCAGTTCATCAGGTAGAATTGCAAAACATAAGCCAAAGTATGTACCCCACAGTTAGAATTATGCCTTTAACCATAATAATCATGGTGTGTGTATCTTCCGATCGGGACCCAAAATGAACATACGAATGTTAGGGGACCCTGCTCAGCCCATGACAGACTGTAACCACAGAAGGTCAGGAATCCAACTTTTAAATTCCTCCAATATCATTTATGCCCTCAGCCCCATGCCCTCTCATGGAATCAGATGTCTGATGTCCACATGGCGCCCATAGTCACCAGTTCTAAACTACTGGCTACACTCAAATGTTCAGGTGGAAACAAGTTCCCCCTTTTTAAAAGTTTTATGTTAAATTTGTGTTGGCCATGCTGGGTCTTAGTTGTGGCCCATGGGATCTAGTTCCTTTAGTAGGGATTGAGCCAGGGCCCTCTGCACTAGCAGCATGACATCTTAGCCACAGGACCTCAAGGGAGGTCCCAGTTCCTGTATTTTCTTGTGATGGATGTTATTTGTGAATTGGATGGAGGTTTCAACCAGAGGTTTAAAAAAACCTCTCAGCTCTTCTGCTTTTTCCAGCTCACTCTGAGCACATTTAAGCAATCGTTTTATCTAAGCCATTTTTTTCCATAAGAAAGAAATTTGCTTAATTGGGTCTCATTTCTGTTCTCCCCATAACAACCAAGCATCTACATTTCTACTGGGATTGAAAGCCCCAATCAGTTCAGATAAATCAGCTTCCTTTTGAATTATGATCTTGGAGGGAATAATGATCTAACTTACTTTCTGTTAATTACGTTTAGGTGAATTACACACCCGGCTTTGCAGTCCCTTCTTTCCTCAGAAGTATTTAAGCCCTCAAATCTATTTAAGCCTTTGTTTTACTAAAATTAAGATGCTGAAAAATTCCACCATTAGAAATAATTTATTTTTTTAAAGTTCAGCTTCATGACTCTGTAGTTTTAAATAATCTGAGCTAAAAATGATTCTATTTTATTCCAGGTAGTGGCAACAAATTGCTGATTTTTTCCTTCAAAATTGTCTCCTGTTATTGATGTGTCAGACTTAGTAAACAAATAAATAAAACAGAGGTGTAATGAATAATGCAGTTCATCAGGTAGAATTGCAAAACATAAGCCAAAGTATGTACCCCACAGTTAGGAATTATGCCTTTAACCATAATAATCATGGTGTGTGTATCTTTTGTATTCCTAAGAAAATGATCAACAGTAAAGGACAGAAAATGCAATAGCTTTGAGTACAGAGCAACAGATCTAAAAATAAATGATCTAGATTTATTATATAAAAATTCTCAACCTTTGGAAGTAAAGCAGTAAGCTCATTAATAACAATGATACTAAGAAGGGAATTAATATTTCACAAAAGAAGCACACAATTAAAATGTGTGAGAAGTAGCCAAAGATGTACTTAGAGGCATTCTCATAGCCTTAGGTTTTACCATCTCCTCTGTCATCTGACAGATGCATTTCTTATATTTTGAGCACTGAGGTCATTAGTATAGGCATGGTGATCTTCCTGCTCCTGCTGCCTTCATTCCAATCAGTATAAACTTTGTACAGAGTTTCAGTCATTGGAAGGGTTTAGTGTCTGGCACTGGGTAGCTACCATCCTATCAAGATTGTTTATTGATAAATGTAATACAGTCCAGTGTCTGAATTAAGGATTCAGAGATGAAGGAACCCAAAAACTGAAGTCTCTCTCTAACATGCAAATGGTGGTCCTATCTGTGATGCCAGTTTTCATAGACGAGATTCTCCTTTCTCTTCTTTATTTCCACTCTTGATTGCCCTGTCTGGATCCTGGAAACATTCTGCACTGGGAACAAAATGAGAAGGAGCTCCTCAGTTTTAGGGAAAGGGACCATCAGTATAGTTTATGGTCTAGGATCTGGGCTGGTGAAGGCACACTTTAAGCCAGATGAGTAGTATTTAAGTCTGGAAAAGATCCCAGATGGGAGGCCTGAGGTCTCCTGGTGTCATTGCTCTGTCTTCATCCCCAGTGAAAGTTGAGATACTCTAAGAACTTTCAACTGACTTGAATAAATGATGGAGGAAACCTTGCTATTATAGTCCTTGATAGCCAGCCAGGGCCAGCAGAGCTGTTTCCCATTTTTCACCTGCCAGGTTCTGACTAGACCATTTCATATCCTCCAAGAAATGACAGATCTGAGCGGCTCCAGTGCATTTGTTGGTTCTCTGACCGGTGCTTAGAGCCTGGACAGCACCATTAGAAAGGCATTCAGTCCACACTCACCGTTTGCTCTGATGGCACGTGGCGTCAGCCACAGAGAGCTATTATCTGCACAACGCTACAAGCTTCCTTTGTGCCTGACCTGAGGACTAACTGCTCAGATGCTGTAGGACTCATTACAGTACATAGAGAAAAGGGGTTTTGACAAAGGATGAACACAGGCCCTGCCAATGTTGGAGACACTAGAGATATGGGTTCAATCCCTAAGTGGGCCCCAAGGATGAACCCCTCCAATTTTCCCTAGGTTTTACCATCTCCTCTGTCATCTGACAGATGCATTTCTTATATTTTGAGCACTGAGGTCATTAGTATAGGCATGGTGATCTTCCTGCTCCTGCTGCCTTCATTCCAATCAGTATAAACTTTGTACAGAGTTTCAGTCATTGGAAGGGTTTAGTGTCTGGCACTGGGTAGCTACCATCCTATCAAGATTGTTTATTGATAAATGTAATACAGTCCAGTGTCTGAATTAAGGATTCAGAGATGAAGGAACCCAAAAACTGAAGTCTCTCTCTAACATGCAAATGGTGGTCCTATCTGTGATGCCAGTTTTCATAGACGAGATTCTCCTTTCTCTTCTTTATTTCCACTCTTGATTGCCCTGTCTGGATCCTGGAAACATTCTGCACTGGGAACAAAATGAGAAGGAGCTCCTCAGTTTTAGGGAAAGGGACCATCAGTATAGTTTATGGTCTAGGATCTGGGCTGGTGAAGGCACACTTTAAGCCAGATGAGTAGTATTTAAGTCTGGAAAAGATCCCAGATGGGAGGCCTGAGGTCTCCTGGTGTCATTGCTCTGTCTTCATCCCCAGTGAAAGTTGAGATACTCTAAGAACTTTCAACTGACTTGAATAAATGATGGAGGAAACCTTGCTATTATAGTCCTTGATAGCCAGCCAGGGCCAGCAGAGCTGTTTCCCATTTTTCACCTGCCAGGTTCTGACTAGACCATTTCATATCCTCCAAGAAATGACAGATCTGAGCGGCTCCAGTGCATTTGTTGGTTCTCTGACCGGTGCTTAGAGCCTGGACAGCACCATTAGAAAGGCATTCAGTCCACACTCACCGTTTGCTCTGATGGCACGTGGCGTCAGCCACAGAGAGCTATTATCTGCACAACGCTACAAGCTTCCTTTGTGCCTGACCTGAGGACTAACTGCTCAGATGCTGTAGGACTCATTACAGTACATAGAGAAAAGGGGTTTTGACAAAGGATGAACACAGGCCCTGCCAATGTTGGAGACACTAGAGATATGGGTTCAATCCCTAAGTCAGGAAGATCCCCAGGAGTAGGCAATGGCAACCCACTCCAGTATTCTTGCCTGAAGATTCCTACACACAGAGGAGCCTGGTGGGCTATAGTCCATAGGGTTGCAAAGAGTTGGACATGACTGAGCATGCATGTACACAGGAAGAGGGAGTGAGGAGCAGGCCTCTGGGCTTTAGACACCACCCTCCACTATCTGATTAACCATCATGTCTACAAGGTCTTCAGATGCTCCTGATGAGATAGAGAGCATTATGGGGCAACTTGCATGGCACTCTTCGTGAACAGGTCTTGTATCTCTTGTTGATGCCCATGCCCTCATCAACCAGCATTTCCCAAGGACAAACACACTTCTTTCTGCCTTGTTCATCCCAGTGAAAGAAAGGGCTGGTCGTTCACACCTAGGCAGGATCTAGGGGGCCGACTTCCAACTCTCCCCTTGTCTCTTTTTAGAGGAAAGCCTGTGTGGATGGGGAAGTCATTTCACAGAGGAGAAACCTGAGCTTTGCATCTTTTGGTGGCTGATGTTTAATGACCAAATACAGTTTTTAGATGAATTCTGATGTTATTTTCTCTGTTATTTATTGCAAAGCTGCTGCAGAAGGCAATAGCTGACATTTACAAGGGGAGTGCTGGGCAGTGGAGTTACTTCCTTTGGAAAGGTCATGCTTGCATCGGGAGGTTGTCCACGACAAATGGCCAAGCCAGTCTCCCAACCTGTGCATGTAGACAGTGGGAGGTTCTGTGTTTGTGTTTAAAAAACAAAACAAAAAAAGAGAACCAAGTTCTTCTGGTTGTTAACTGTACATCAGGATTGGCTCTGATGGAGGTGATGGCGTCAGTAATCATGATGATATCATTGATGGTTCATGCTACTGGTTAGGCTCTCAGAAGTTCTTCCTAATTCCCCCATATGCTTTTGTTTTTCTTTGATGTGGACCATTTTTTAAAAAAATTGTATTTGTTGCATTATTGCTTCTGTTTTATGTTTTGGTTTTTGGGTCATGAAGTATGTGGAATTTTAGCCCCCTGACCAGGGATCTCCCTGCGTTAGAAGGTGACGTCTTAATCACTGGACTGCCAGGGAAGTGCCCCCTGCCCATATACATTTTAAAGTCTTTCCTCCCTATGTACCCATGGCAGCTTTTGCTTTACTTCTATTACATATAATTTATTATAAGGGTTTTCTCTTGAGAGTCAGAGTTTTGTCAAAGGCATCTTCCAATATGGTATCATTTCCTGAGGTGGATACTAGGCTAGCAGACTGGTGGAATAGCATCCCCACATTGCAGAGAAGAACTCGACCTCCACACTTTTGGTCTCTGTAGCCTTTTGTCCTGAGATCTCAAGGGAGGATCGGACCCCTGAGATTTATTTTTCAAGGCAACTTACTTTAGGGAACCAGGGAAGGCATGGAGACACCAGAGGTCTTTTCATAAATGACACCGAGTGCAGATCAGCCTGTTAGCCTGTACACCTGTCACATGCATATAGTCAATACATTACTATTATTATTAATATTATTTATTAATCATATTTCACATCACTATGCCCTTGAGCAAGTTGCTGTACCTTAGTTGTCCTGGTCAATATTTCCGTATGCTGTATGAAATGGCAGCCATTCCCTTCTCCAGGGGATCTTCTCAACCCAGGGATAAAACCCGGGTCTCCTGCATTGCAGGTAAATTCTTTACCATCTCAGCCATCAGGGGAGACAACTATACACCTACCCTATATTTTGTGGTGAGAATCAAGTAAATAGATGAAAAGTGCCTAACACAGTAATGACTCATGAGTGAGAGCCATCATCTTTGTTATTTGTAATTTTATTGCTCAGAGAGGCAAGGACTTTCGTGTCTTTTAGGAATATTTGAATTTTGACATCTCACCTATCAGTGGTGTTTCAACCAGGAATGAACCTGGATGAAATGACAATCACCTCTCGCCTCTTCCCAGAGGTCTCCTAACCCCACCTACATTTATTTGGTCTTCTGCTCTGAAAGCCTCTGGCAGGGACCATGGACGGAGACTCTACTGAGCACAGTAACTGTGTTTTAGTGAGCACTTGCTCTATGGCAGGTGCTGAGCTAACACTTGACAGAGATGGTCTTGACTCAGTCCTCTCTTCACCCCTGGGAGGGAGGTACTGTTACAGTCTTCTTTAACTGGTGAGAAAATTGAAGCTGTAGAAGTTAAGTAACTTTCTTCAACATATCCAGGAAAATGCAGGGCTGGGAAACCACTGACTTGTGGTTGCTTTTTTCAACTCGAAGCTTGAGTTACCTTACCATTAACAAACTCACTATGAATATAATGGTGGGCGTTCCCTCCACTGGGGCTTTCAAGGTGGTACTAGTGGTAAAGAATCTGCCTGCCAGTTAAGGCGATGCAAGAGACACGGGTGTGATCCCGGGGATCCCTGGGGCCCAACCTTTTGTCCTGAGATCTCAAGGGAGGATCGGACCCCTGAGATTTATTTTTCAAGGCAACTTACTTTAGGGAACCAGGGAAGGCATGGAGACACCAGAGGTCTTTTCATAAATGACACCGAGTGCAGATCAGCCTGTTAGCCTGTACACCTGTCACATGCATATAGTCAATACATTACTATTATTATTAATATTATTTATTAATCATATTTCACATCACTATGCCCTTGAGCAAGTTGCTGTACCTTAGTTGTCCTGGTCAATATTTCCGTATGCTGTATGAAATGGCAGCCATTCCCTTCTCCAGGGGATCTTCTCAACCCAGGGATAAAACCCGGGTCTCCTGCATTGCAGGTAAATTCTTTACCATCTCAGCCATCAGGGGAGACAACTATACACCTACCCTATATTTTGTGGTGAGAATCAAGTAAATAGATGAAAAGTGCCTAACACAGTAATGACTCATGAGTGAGAGCCATCATCTTTGTTATTTGTAATTTTATTGCTCAGAGAGGCAAGGACTTTCGTGTCTTTTAGGAATATTTGAATTTTGACATCTCACCTATCAGTGGTGTTTCAACCAGGAATGAACCTGGATGAAATGACAATCACCTCTCGCCTCTTCCCAGAGGTCTCCTAACCCCACCTACATTTATTTGGTCTTCTGCTCTGAAAGCCTCTGGCAGGGACCATGGACGGAGACTCTACTGAGCACAGTAACTGTGTTTTAGTGAGCACTTGCTCTATGGCAGGTGCTGAGCTAACACTTGACAGAGATGGTCTTGACTCAGTCCTCTCTTCACCCCTGGGAGGGAGGTACTGTTACAGTCTTCTTTAACTGGTGAGAAAATTGAAGCTGTAGAAGTTAAGTAACTTTCTTCAACATATCCAGGAAAATGCAGGGCTGGGAAACCACTGACTTGTGGTTGCTTTTTTCAACTCGAAGCTTGAGTTACCTTACCATTAACAAACTCACTATGAATATAATGGTGGGCGTTCCCTCCACTGGGGCTTTCAAGGTGGTACTAGTGGTAAAGAATCTGCCTGCCAGTTAAGGCGATGCAAGAGACACGGGTGTGATCCCTGGGTGGGGAAGATCCCCTGCAGGAGGGCACAGCAACTCACTCCAGTATTCTTGCCTGGAGAATCCCATGGACAGAGGAGCCTGATGAGCTACAGTCCATGGGGTCACAAAGAGTCAGACATGGCTGAGTGAGCACATGCCTCCACTGCCACCTACGTGTTTGAACCTAAGTGATATGTGTTCTTGCACAGTTTCTGAAGTCTGACTTTCAAATGGCCTTCATTCTTTATCTATTAGCAAATCAACATCTTGGATTACCACACAGTGGTGCTGCCTGCTGGCTACGGGTTCGGTTTGGGCAAGTTCTACAGTTTTGTCCTTAATGCAGTGTCCCTGCATTTGACTGTTTCCTTCCACTTTTGCCCTTAATATTTTACAAAGAGTGGAAAACAGGCAAATTAACATGCCTATACGAGTGATAAAAAGCAGGGACCTCAAGTAAAATTGAGACAAAAATGGAGACTATTTAGCTTTAATTAGATACTTACTAGATTGAAACTAATTAATCATTTTAAATTGCAAAGAGGGGGAAACAAAAATCAAAGAACTTGCACAAAATGCTAAATATTCATTATCAAATACCTAAGTGTGATTAAAGATACATACCTGTCTTTTCTGTAATTGAGTGTCAGCCAGGATGTTTTCAGTGACAGACACAATTTCAAATCGTTTAAGTCAAGGGAAACTTATTGGCTTCTATAGTTTGGAAGGATCCTAGGTCATTTGGAGAGTTAAGGAACAATTATAGGGTGCAGGGAGTTGGGGTAGAGACGGAGCCACCCACTCCTTCCATCTGTCTTTCATTTCTGCTCATTTCTGATGGGCTTCGTTCTGTAGACAGACTCTGTCCAGATAGTACAGACGGCGGGGAATGCATCCACAGCTCCTGGGCTTTGTAACCTTACGTTTAGCAACACCAGAGAAAAAAGAATCTTCTACTCAGAGTATTTACATATCAATCCCATGACAGATTCTGATTGGCTGTCCTTGGATGCGGACTCATTCACCAATCACTGTGTCCCGGAGAAAAGAGTCGCCATGATTGGTCAGGAGTGTGTCGCATGATCATCCATGTGATCCGTACGTCCCTGAGTCTGTTACTGGAAGAGGGAGAATAGAGAAAAAATAGGCCAAACAGCTACCATCACAGTCCGTCATATGAACCACACTCCCTCCCTCTCTTTCTTTACTGTTCACTTTTGACTTTTGTGCACAGTTTCATCCCATTTAAAAGAAAAGGACTGATTGTATTGGTGGTCAGCCATCTGACAGAGTCCCAAGCCATTCAGGTGTATCACCCTTGCTGCATAAATTGAATGAATAATTTACATTCTGTACAAGGATCATACAGATAGTTTTGGCATGGTGGGAATTTGCATCCTCTCAGTCTGTCCCTCTCTCTGACTGTGGTTCCCTAGGCAGCAAAGCAGCGGCGTCTGTTTTGAACACCTGGTGGCCTCCATCCCTGAAGGAGGCACCCTGAAAGCTAAAGAGAATGAAAACGGGGCCGGGGACTGGAGGGACTTTGTCAAGGAGAGCCTTCTGGCTTTGAATGACAAATGTGTTGAGATGTGAAGGAGAGCAATACGTATTCCATACAGATTTGTTTTTCATGTAAATAAGTGTTTTCGCCTCGAACTTTCTGGCATTTCATTATGCAGGTGACTTAGTCATTGACATGCATGCGATTTGCATTTTCCCCCTTCTCAGCCAAAAGTGCAGAGGCTGTAACTTGACCAAATTACACATCCTGGGTGCACAAACAAACCTCCATCTTGGGTGCATCTGTCAATACCAGGGGACACACTCAGCCAGAACAGGACCCAGATCCTGCTGACTTGCCATAATGGGCTTTCTAGAGATTTTACCATATTTGATTTATAGCAGGGAGCCCGTTTCTCATGTGATGGATATTGTGCTACCAGACTTGCCTGAGGCTGGGCATGGAGGGGTGGTATTAAAAATATTTAACAGGGATTCCCCTGGTGGTCCAGTGGTTAAGAATCAACCTTCTAATGCCGGAGACATAGGTTCATTCCCTGGCTGGGGAGCTAAGAACCCAGATGCCGTGGGGCAGCTAAGCCTGCACTGCAGCTACTGAGCCCACATGCTCTGGAACCCACGCTCTGCAACAAGAGAAGCTGCTGCAATGAGAAGCCCTTGCATCACCATGAAGGACCAGTGCAGCCAAAAAAAGAAAGGAAAAGAAATGAACAACCACTTTACACCAACAGATCAGAATGGATTTGGGCCAGATAGCTGGAATGGGATCTGAGGACCGTCAAGGTGCCAGACACTAGTCCTTTAGTTGCTGGGTCCTAAGGAGGATGGGAGGATGCCTCTAGGTCATTTTGCAAGTCAGGGCAACCATTATTTACTAACTGGTATGGCAAGGTGATTTTTCCAGTAGTCATGTACAATTGTGACATTTGGGCCATAAAGAAGGCTGTGCACCGAAGAATTGATGCTTTCCAGCTGTGGTGCTGGAGAAGACTCTTGAGAGTCCCCTGGACAGCAAAGAGATGATGCCAGGCAATCCTAAAGGAAATCAACCCTGAATATTCATTGGAAGGACTGATGCTGAAGCTGAGGTTTCAGTACCTTCGCCACCTGATGGGAAGAACCGACTCATTGGAAAAGATCCTGATGCTCAGCAAGATTGAGGGCTAGAGGAGATGAGGGCATCAGAGGATAACAGGGTTGGATGGCATCACTTGACTCAATGGATGGGCGTTTGAGCAAACACTGAGAGACAATAAAGAACAGGGAAGCCTGGCGTGCTGCAGTCCATGGGGTTGCAGAGTCAAACGTGACTGAACTACAACAATGGCAAGATGCCAGTGACTTCCCAGCTGGTTTCAGATCTCTGGTTCCTATGGGCTGCAGGCAGGTGTGCAGGCTTATGGACCTAGTGAATTTCTTGATAGACTTGAGATCAAACCCTGAGAGACCTGCCTGAGGCGCCTTGGTCAGCGGACCAGGCGAGACTGCGGGGCCATCTTCCAGAGCTGCTCTGGCTTATTCCCATTTTCAAATGGGATTTTGATTTAGGACCGGCCTTTTGTTTCTCCCAGACCTAGGAAGTAAACATTTCTCATTCTCAAAACCCACAAATTAATCATTTTTGCAAATCAGAGCCTTGAGCTTGACTGAAAAAGAACCCAGATGCCGTGGCAGCTAAGCCTGCACTGCAGCTACTGAGCCCACATGCTGCCCTGAAAAAATGAGAAGCCCTTGAATCACCATGAAGGACCAGTGCAGCCAAAAAAAGAAAGGAAAAGAAATGAACAACCACTTTACACCAACAGATCAGAATGGATTTGGGCCAGATAGCTGGAATGGGATCTGAGGACCGTCAAGGTGCCAGACACTAGTCCTTTAGTTGCTGGGTCCTAAGGAGGATGGGAGGATGCCTCTAGGTCATTTTGCAAGTCAGGGCAACCATTATTTACTAACTGGTATGGCAAGGTGATTTTTCCAGTAGTCATGTACAATTGTGACATTTGGGCCATAAAGAAGGCTGTGCACCGAAGAATTGATGCTTTCCAGCTGTGGTGCTGGAGAAGACTCTTGAGAGTCCCCTGGACAGCAAAGAGATGATGCCAGGCAATCCTAAAGGAAATCAACCCTGAATATTCATTGGAAGGACTGATGCTGAAGCTGAGGTTTCAGTACCTTCGCCACCTGATGGGAAGAACCGACTCATTGGAAAAGATCCTGATGCTCAGCAAGATTGAGGGCTAGAGGAGATGAGGGCATCAGAGGATAACAGGGTTGGATGGCATCACTTGACTCAATGGATGGGCGTTTGAGCAAACACTGAGAGACAATAAAGAACAGGGAAGCCTGGCGTGCTGCAGTCCATGGGGTTGCAGAGTCAAACGTGACTGAACTACAACAATGGCAAGATGCCAGTGACTTCCCAGCTGGTTTCAGATCTCTGGTTCCTATGGGCTGCAGGCAGGTGTGCAGGCTTATGGACCTAGTGAATTTCTTGATAGACTTGAGATCAAACCCTGAGAGACCTGCCTGAGGCGCCTTGGTCAGCGGACCAGGCGAGACTGCGGGGCCATCTTCCAGAGCTGCTCTGGCTTATTCCCATTTTCAAATGGGATTTTGATTTAGGACCGGCCTTTTGTTTCTCCCAGACCTAGGAAGTAAACATTTCTCATTCTCAAAACCCACAAATTAATCATTTTTGCAAATCAGAGCTGAGCTCTGAGCCTCTGACTGGGAGGCCCGAGCCTGCCTTTCCCGGGAGCCTGGGTTTGCCAGCGTGCACCACTAATACATATGCATTTGTTCTTCTTGTGGGAGCTCGGGCCTGCAGGCTTCAAGGGGTGAAGCTCTGCTCACTAATCATAATGCAATATCAGTGTTTTCTGCAAATCCCGTTATTATCTCTGCATCATTAGCAGTTTCTGAGCTTGTCTACAACTAATTTCACAGTGAATCTTATTTCTACCTGATATTTTAAATAAGCTATCATGCCGGGCAGCAGCTGACATGCCGCTGAGGAAGAAGCAAATCAACCTAAAGCGAGCTTTCAAACCACCTCCAACAATTAAGCACTGGGTCACCATCCAGAGTGAGAGAGGGTAGCCAGCTTCCCGGAGCCCCTGTCTCTGAGCATAGTGAATTTAGTCATACCTCCCTCATTAGAGAGGCAATCTCCAGAGCCCGGTGTCCAGGGGTCTCACTTCTGCTCTGCTACATCCTCCAGGTGGCCTGAGTATGTAATTTAATGTCTCTGAGCCTCAGATGATAAAATCACGTCTACTCATAGAGTTGTGTAGGCTTAATGAGCAAATGTCTGTTACATGTTTAATGTGATGCACCTTGTATATTGAGCACCTCACATGCTCCATAAATACGACTTGTATTATTTTTCATCCTCTTATGAACTGTCTAGCGAGCGAATCCTTTGTGCCCTGCACTGCACAGGGCTCTGACAGCACTTGTCCACTCTGAGACTCACCCAAGGGGCAAGAATGCAAAAAGGTGACTTCCCAGCTGGTTTCAGATCTCTGGTTCCTATGGGCTGCAGGCAGGTGTGCAGGCTTATGGACCTAGTGAATTTCTTGATAGACTTGAGATCAAACCCTGAGAGACCTGCCTGAGGCGCCTTGGTCAGCGGACCAGGCGAGACTGCGGGGCCATCTTCCAGAGCTGCTCTGGCTTATTCCCATTTTCAAATGGGATTTTGATTTAGGACCGGCCTTTTGTTTCTCCCAGACCTAGGAAGTAAACATTTCTCATTCTCAAAACCCACAAATTAATCATTTTTGCAAATCAGAGCTGAGCTCTGAGCCTCTGACTGGGAGGCCCGAGCCTGCCTTTCCCGGGAGCCTGGGTTTGCCAGCGTGCACCACTAATACATATGCATTTGTTCTTCTTGTGGGAGCTCGGGCCTGCAGGCTTCAAGGGGTGAAGCTCTGCTCACTAATCATAATGCAATATCAGTGTTTTCTGCAAATCCCGTTATTATCTCTGCATCATTAGCAGTTTCTGAGCTTGTCTACAACTAATTTCACAGTGAATCTTATTTCTACCTGATATTTTAAATAAGCTATCATGCCGGGCAGCAGCTGACATGCCGCTGAGGAAGAAGCAAATCAACCTAAAGCGAGCTTTCAAACCACCTCCAACAATTAAGCACTGGGTCACCATCCAGAGTGAGAGAGGGTAGCCAGCTTCCCGGAGCCCCTGTCTCTGAGCATAGTGAATTTAGTCATACCTCCCTCATTAGAGAGGCAATCTCCAGAGCCCGGTGTCCAGGGGTCTCACTTCTGCTCTGCTACATCCTCCAGGTGGCCTGAGTATGTAATTTAATGTCTCTGAGCCTCAGATGATAAAATCACGTCTACTCATAGAGTTGTGTAGGCTTAATGAGCAAATGTCTGTTACATGTTTAATGTGATGCACCTTGTATATTGAGCACCTCACATGCTCCATAAATACGACTTGTATTATTTTTCATCCTCTTATGAACTGTCTAGCGAGCGAATCCTTTGTGCCCTGCACTGCACAGGGCTCTGACAGCACTTGTCCACTCTCCACTTCCGGTCATTCCAGTAGGTCACCAAGGAAGCTGGTGGGGAAGAGCCCCCTGAGGGTGGAGACAGATTCATACCCCGGGCTGTCCTCAGAGAGAACTAATGTTCCAAAATGAAAGATTTCTATCCCTGGTTGAAAGGTGAGGAAGGAGAGCAGCTAGGTGTATAGCCTCTGTGGTTCTAGGGGCCTCTCCCACCTCCTCAGCCATGGACAACAGCCACCCCTTGGGGGAAATGCCACCTTCTCCTTGCATGAGCACCAAGCCTCTTTGGGTAAGTGCCAAGAAATCTTGTTTTCTGAAAGGCTTCCTCTCTGAAGATGTGGGAACTTTGAGCCTATTCAGTCCTTTGGGTAAAATGGGCTATCCTCTTCTGACCCCACTCGCTGCCTTCCTTATGGGAGCTCCTTTTTTAAATAGCTGAAATCAGCAAGAAATTACTCCTAGCACATGTTACAGAGAGCTTCCTGTTCCTATAGACAGTAGGAACACAGGACATATGATTACTTAATACCCCCATGGAGAGGGTACAAGTGATTTTGCTCAGTCGCTTAGGCGTGTCTGACTCTGTGCAACCCCCACGGACTATAGCCTTCTCTGTAGGCTCCTCTGTCCATGGGATTTCCCAGGCAAGAATGCTGGAGTGGGTTGCCATTTCCTTCTCCAAGGGATCTTCCCAACCCAGGGAGTGAACCCACGTCTCCTACATTGGCAGGCAGGCTCTTTATCGCTGAGCCACCTGGGGAACCACCTTATATCTGAGGGGAGGGAGCTTGCGGAGGTGGTTTAACATGCCCTCCACCTCCCAGAGAGCAGGTGGAAGAGCCTGGAACCCCACCCAGACATTCTGATTCTGTCACACCATCCTCTCCTGCCCATGGCCTGGCTGTAACTGAAGATGCTAAAGGCTATTCGGTCGACATGGTTTGTGAGCAAACAGCCCAGACATGGGGATGGCTGCTGATTTTGTTTACAGTGGGCATACATTCTCCATAAATACGACTTGTATTATTTTTCATCCTCTTATGAACTGTCTAGCGAGCGAATCCTTTGTGCCCTGCACTGCACAGGGCTCTGACAGCACTTGTCCACTCTCCACTTCCGGTCATTCCAGTAGGTCACCAAGGAAGCTGGTGGGGAAGAGCCCCCTGAGGGTGGAGACAGATTCATACCCCGGGCTGTCCTCAGAGAGAACTAATGTTCCAAAATGAAAGATTTCTATCCCTGGTTGAAAGGTGAGGAAGGAGAGCAGCTAGGTGTATAGCCTCTGTGGTTCTAGGGGCCTCTCCCACCTCCTCAGCCATGGACAACAGCCACCCCTTGGGGGAAATGCCACCTTCTCCTTGCATGAGCACCAAGCCTCTTTGGGTAAGTGCCAAGAAATCTTGTTTTCTGAAAGGCTTCCTCTCTGAAGATGTGGGAACTTTGAGCCTATTCAGTCCTTTGGGTAAAATGGGCTATCCTCTTCTGACCCCACTCGCTGCCTTCCTTATGGGAGCTCCTTTTTTAAATAGCTGAAATCAGCAAGAAATTACTCCTAGCACATGTTACAGAGAGCTTCCTGTTCCTATAGACAGTAGGAACACAGGACATATGATTACTTAATACCCCCATGGAGAGGGTACAAGTGATTTTGCTCAGTCGCTTAGGCGTGTCTGACTCTGTGCAACCCCCACGGACTATAGCCTTCTCTGTAGGCTCCTCTGTCCATGGGATTTCCCAGGCAAGAATGCTGGAGTGGGTTGCCATTTCCTTCTCCAAGGGATCTTCCCAACCCAGGGAGTGAACCCACGTCTCCTACATTGGCAGGCAGGCTCTTTATCGCTGAGCCACCTGGGGAACCACCTTATATCTGAGGGGAGGGAGCTTGCGGAGGTGGTTTAACATGCCCTCCACCTCCCAGAGAGCAGGTGGAAGAGCCTGGAACCCCACCCAGACATTCTGATTCTGTCACACCATCCTCTCCTGCCCATGGCCTGGCTGTAACTGAAGATGCTAAAGGCTATTCGGTCGACATGGTTTGTGAGCAAACAGCCCAGACATGGGGATGGCTGCTGATTTTGTTTACAGGGGGCATACATTCTATCTGCCTTCACCTTTGCCTATTGCACCCTCCGCCACACCCCTGCTCTGCTCGATAAACATCCTGCTCCCCTGAAAGTGATCCAAGCTGGTATCTTTGGGGCCTAAAGGGGACGTGAGAAAGCATGATTGTAGGACCGGGGTTGTGTCTGCACCCCTCATCTTCCCATCATTAACATCTGATGTTACACTTTTTTTTTTTTTTTTTTTTTTTACTCCCTGTAGTTTCTACATGGGGAAAGTTCAGATGGGAGAAGGAAGGGGATAGACTATCTATTCCCTCTCCTCATGCATGCTGCGTCATAAAGCTTCATCAGGAGACTGTCTCAGGGGCACCCAAGGAGGGGAAAGAGCAGTTGGATTCTGGGCTGAGTGGGCTCAGAGAAGGCAGGAAGGGAAGATGCTATGGCACTAGTGGTTCCTCTGCCCCATCTCCTTCCTGAGTCAACTCCTACACATCCCGTAAAACCCAACCCAAATCACTCCTCCATTAGGATACCCTCCTTTATACTTACAGAACAAGAATATTCCCTCCTACAGCAGGAAGGAGGAAGGAATAGCACACTTGCTCTGAACAACTGGGCCTGCTAAGAATGCTCAGACCAATTCTGATTCGCCCCCATTTAACCTCCCACCACCCAGTCCTGTTCTCATCTCCATCTATGTTGTTTGTTGTTGCTCAGTCCCTAGGTTGTGTCTTACTCTTTGCAACACCATGGAGTGAAGCACGCTAGGTTCCTCTGTTCTCCACTGTCTCGCTGGAGCTTGCTCAAATTCAAGTCCATTGAGTTGGTGATGCTATCTAACCGCATCATCCTCTGCCACCCTGTTCTCCTTTTGCCCTCAATCTTTCCCAGCAACAGAGTCTTTTCCAATCAGCTGACTCTTTGCGTCAGATGGCCAAAGTATTGGAGTTTCAGTTTCAGCATCAGTCCTTCCAATAAATATTCAGGGTTGATGTCCTTTAGGATGCACCGGTTTGAATTTCTTGCTGTCCAAGGGACTCTCAAGAGTCTTCTCCAAAAGGGAACACTCTTGCATTGCTGGTGGGAATGTAAAGTCATACAACCACTATGGAAGACAGTATAGAGATTCCTTAAAAAACTAAAAATAGAAGCACCATATGACCCAGCAATCCCACTATTAGACTTATACCCTGATGAAATCAAAATTGAAAGAGGCACCTTTACCCTAATGTTCATTGCAGCACTCTATACAATAGCTAGAACATGGAAGCAACCTAGATGTCCATCAATGAATGAATGGATAAAGAAGCTCTGGTACATATATGCAATGGAATACTACACAGCTGTAAAAAGAAATGTGGAGAATCAGTCCTAATGAGGTGGATGGATCTAGAACCTATCATAAAAAGTGAAGTGAGTCAAAAAGAGAAAGACAAGTACAATACACTAACACATATATGTGGAATCTAGTTGGATGGTGATGATAACACATGCAGTGAAGCAATGGGAAAACAGACACGGAGAACAGACATATGGCACTAGTGGTTCCTCTGCCCCATCTCCTTCCTGAGTCAACTCCTACACATCCCGTAAAACCCAACCCAAATCACTCCTCCATTAGGATACCCTCCTTTATACTTACAGAACAAGAATATTCCCTCCTACAGCAGGAAGGAGGAAGGAATAGCACACTTGCTCTGAACAACTGGGCCTGCTAAGAATGCTCAGACCAATTCTGATTCGCCCCCATTTAACCTCCCACCACCCAGTCCTGTTCTCATCTCCATCTATGTTGTTTGTTGTTGCTCAGTCCCTAGGTTGTGTCTTACTCTTTGCAACACCATGGAGTGAAGCACGCTAGGTTCCTCTGTTCTCCACTGTCTCGCGGAGCTTGCTCAAATTCATGTCCATTGAGTTGGTGATGCTATCTAACCGCATCATCCTCTGCCACCCTGTTCTCCTTTTGCCCTCAATCTTTCCCAGCAACAGAGTCTTTTCCAATCAGCTGACTCTTTGCGTCAGATGGCCAAAGTATTGGAGTTTCAGTTTCAGCATCAGTCCTTCCAATAAATATTCAGGGTTGATGTCCTTTAGGATGCACCGGTTTGAATTTCTTGCTGTCCAAGGGACTCTCAAGAGTCTTCTCCAAAAGGGAACACTCTTGCATTGCTGGTGGGAATGTAAAGTCATACAACCACTATGGAAGACAGTATAGAGATTCCTTAAAAAACTAAAAATAGAAGCACCATATGACCCAGCAATCCCACTATTAGACTTATACCCTGATGAAATCAAAATTGAAAGAGGCACCTTTACCCTAATGTTCATTGCAGCACTCTATACAATAGCTAGAACATGGAAGCAACCTAGATGTCCATCAATGAATGAATGGATAAAGAAGCTCTGGTACATATATGCAATGGAATACTACACAGCTGTAAAAAGAAATGTGGAGAATCAGTCCTAATGAGGTGGATGGATCTAGAACCTATCATAAAAAGTGAAGTGAGTCAAAAAGAGAAAGACAAGTACAATACACTAACACATATATGTGGAATCTAGTTGGATGGTGATGATAACACATGCAGTGAAGCAATGGGAAAACAGACACGGAGAACAGACATATGGACATTGTGGGGAATGAACAGTGGGTGGGAGGCATAAAGGAAGTAGCTTGAAAACCTATACTATCATATGTGAAAAAAATAGCTATTGTCATTGAGCTATGAGAAAAGGGGATCCTGCAGGGACACTGTGTGATGGCCTGGAGGGATGGGATGGGGGGGATATGCATATGACTAATCTGGGATCGTATATATCTATAAACAACAAAACTCTGTAAAAGTAAAAAGTAAAATAAAAATTAAAAAAACTACAACATATAATTCAAGGGGGAAAAAAAGAGTCTTCTTCAGCACCTCAATTCAAAAGCATCAGTTCTTTGGCACTTAGCCTTCTTTACGGTCCTACTCTCACATCCATACATGACTCCTGGAAACACCATAGCTTTGACTATATGGACCTTTCTCCACAAAGTCATGTCTCTGCTTTTTAATATGCTGGCTAGGTTTGTCATAACTGTCCTTCTAAGGAACAAGTGCCTTAATTTCATGGCTGCAGTCACCATCCATGGTGAGTTTTGGAGCCCAAGAAAAGAAAATATGTCACTCCTTCCACTTTTCCCCTTCTTTTTGCCATGAAACAATCAGACCATGTGCCATGATCTTAGTGTTTTTTTTTTTTTTTTTTAAGATTTATTTATTTATTTTGGGCAGGGGTCAGGTTGGGGAGGGAGGGGAGCGGGTGGGCCACTTCCACTGGTCTTTCATTTGTCTAGTTTCATCCATCTTTGTTCTTTGGCTCCTGCGGGCCTCCCATCGCGGTGGCGTCTGTTGTCGCAGAGCGCCAGCTCTGGGCGCATACGCTCCAGAGCTCTGGCTCGGTGATTGGACACATCAGTCCAGCTGCTCCGCGGCACATGGGATCTTCCCAGGCCAGGGATCGAACCGGCGCCCCTTGCACTGCAAGGCGGTGTCCTCATCCACTGGACCACCAGGGGAAGCCCGATCTTAGTGTTTTGAATGTTGAATTTTATGTCAGCATTTTCACTCTCCTCTTTCATCCTCATCAAGAAGCTCTTTAGGTCCTCTTGACTTTCTGCCATTAAAGTGGTATCTCTGCATATCTAAAGTTGTTGATATTTCTCCCAGCAATCTTGATTCCAGCTTGTGATTCATCCAGCCCAGAATTTCACAGGATATACTCTGCATGTAAGTTAAATAAGTAGGGTGACAATATACAACCTCAACATACTCCTTCCCCCACAGTGAGACCCCTATGCTCTTCCAGGCTGGAGCCTGAACTCCGTTTGTATCTAATCCTGAGGCAGCATAGACTTCCACTACACTGCCGTCCTTTCCTTGGCTTCCTATCACAGAAGATGCTCTAGAATTGTGTGTGCACACATGCATGTGTGTATAGGAAGTGTCCTCATTAAGGGCACACTTGTGCCGATGAAGAACTACATAAAGGCAGGGATTCAAATAACTAAGCTGTTATTCTCAGGAGGATAACCTGTGAGTATGTCCCACCCATGGATGTACTTTATCTGCTTGTAGAGGTGTTAATATTTCGAAACTATGTCTCAGTGTTTCGAACGAGGAGGGTACAAATCGTCTTGAGAGATCAGACAATCTGGTAACATTGGGTCCATTTCGGAATAGTGCCAGTCAACTAGTTTCTGTCCCCACCATCCATGGTGAGTTTTGGAGCCCAAGAAAAGAAAATATGTCACTCCTTCCACTTTTCCCCTTCTTTTTGCCATGAAACAATCAGACCATGTGCCATGATCTTAGTGTTTTTTTTTTTTTTTTTTAAGATTTATTTATTTATTTTGGGCAGGGGTCAGGTTGGGGAGGGAGGGGAGCGGGTGGGCCACTTCCACTGGTCTTTCATTTGTCTAGTTTCATCCATCTTTGTTCTTTGGCTCCTGCGGGCCTCCCATCGCGGTGGCGTCTGTTGTCGCAGAGCGCCAGCTCTGGGCGCATACGCTCCAGAGCTCTGGCTCGGTGATTGGACACATCAGTCCAGCTGCTCCGCGGCACATGGGATCTTCCCAGGCCAGGGATCGAACCGGCGCCCCTTGCACTGCAAGGCGGTGTCCTCATCCACTGGACCACCAGGGGAAGCCCGATCTTAGTGTTTTGAATGTTGAATTTTATGTCAGCATTTTCACTCTCCTCTTTCATCCTCATCAAGAAGCTCTTTAGGTCCTCTTGACTTTCTGCCATTAAAGTGGTATCTCTGCATATCTAAAGTTGTTGATATTTCTCCCAGCAATCTTGATTCCAGCTTGTGATTCATCCAGCCCAGAATTTCACAGGATATACTCTGCATGTAAGTTAAATAAGTAGGGTGACAATATACAACCTCAACATACTCCTTCCCCCACAGTGAGACCCCTATGCTCTTCCAGGCTGGAGCCTGAACTCCGTTTGTATCTAATCCTGAGGCAGCATAGACTTCCACTACACTGCCGTCCTTTCCTTGGCTTCCTATCACAGAAGATGCTCTAGAATTGTGTGTGCACACATGCATGTGTGTATAGGAAGTGTCCTCATTAAGGGCACACTTGTGCCGATGAAGAACTACATAAAGGCAGGGATTCAAATAACTAAGCTGTTATTCTCAGGAGGATAACCTGTGAGTATGTCCCACCCATGGATGTACTTTATCTGCTTGTAGAGGTGTTAATATTTCGAAACTATGTCTCAGTGTTTCGAAACGAGGAGGTTACAAATCGTCTTGAGAGATCAGACAATCTGGTAACATTGGGTCCATTTCCCGGAATAGTGCCAGTCAACTAGTCAGGGCCATCTCTGGAGAAGGAATGTGAACTGTTTGCCATGGTCCCCACCACTCTCTATTGCCCCTAACACCAAGCATCTGGATGAGTCTCCATTCATTATCCCTCTAATGGTGCCATCTTTACCTGAGCAGCTTCACTTACTTACAGGTTCTATCAGGACATAGGTCCTGAGGCAGGGGCTGGATCTGTGGGTGAGTGGAACCAGCAACTGTGTTCCTTGGGGGCTGGCAGGGAGTGGGCGTGGCCTCCCTTGGGGGCTGGCAGGGAGTAGGCATGGTCTCTAGTCCCTGGGTTGGCACTACTTTGCTCTCCTTGTTATGACTGTTGATCCATTCACATTGTGCCTTTGAAGCCACCCAGTGTTTGTTATGAGCTGTTTCCTGCTAAAGGAAGAACCATTGTGTTAACCCCACCAATGGAACATCTCTTTGGCCCCTCCCTGCTCAGAGCTTTGCTTTCCAATCAGTGGTGTTCCCTGGGCACTTCATAGTTTCTTTCCTTGGCACTGGGTGTTGCATTGGATGTCAACTGTGTGGGTCACCTTTGCTTGAGGTGCAGTGGAGGGACATTGGAAGAACACAATGTGGCTTCTGTAGCTGCTGAAAAACAAAAGTGGCCTCTTCCCCAGGTTTGGGGGCCCTTTCATTAGCAGGGAGTTGGACCACGTCTCTCTCAAAAATGTGCAGAAATGAAGGGGGTTATTTTGCGTGAAATTCAGTGAATCCATCAGTCCCAAGTTATTGTGAACCAAGGGAGAAGGAGTATTTAACCTTATGCATGCACATACACATGCATGTTCTCACAAGCACACATATGCACACTTGTGCCGATGAAGAACTACATAAAGGCAGGGATTCAAATAACTAAGCTGTTATTCTCAGGAGGATAACCTGTGAGTATGTCCCACCCATGGATGTACTTTATCTGCTTGTAGAGGTGTTAATATTTCGAAACTATGTCTCAGTGTTTCGAAACGAGGAGGTTACAAATCGTCTTGAGAGATCAGACAATCTGGTAACATTGGGTCCATTTCCCGGAATAGTGCCAGTCAACTAGTCAGGGCCATCTCTGGAGAAGGAATGTGAACTGTTTGCCATGGTCCCCACCACTCTCTATTGCCCCTAACACCAAGCATCTGGATGAGTCTCCATTCATTATCCCTCTAATGGTGCCATCTTTACCTGAGCAGCTTCACTTACTTACAGGTTCTATCAGGACATAGGTCCTGAGGCAGGGGCTGGATCTGTGGGTGAGTGGAACCAGCAACTGTGTTCCTTGGGGGCTGGCAGGGAGTGGGCGTGGCCTCCCTTGGGGGCTGGCAGGGAGTAGGCATGGTCTCTAGTCCCTGGGTTGGCACTACTTTGCTCTCCTTGTTATGACTGTTGATCCATTCACATTGTGCCTTTGAAGCCACCCAGTGTTTGTTATGAGCTGTTTCCTGCTAAAGGAAGAACCATTGTGTTAACCCCACCAATGGAACATCTCTTTGGCCCCTCCCTGCTCAGAGCTTTGCTTTCCAATCAGTGGTGTTCCCTGGGCACTTCATAGTTTCTTTCCTTGGCACTGGGTGTTGCATTGGATGTCAACTGTGTGGGTCACCTTTGCTTGAGGTGCAGTGGAGGGACATTGGAAGAACACAATGTGGCTTCTGTAGCTGCTGAAAAACAAAAGTGGCCTCTTCCCCAGGTTTGGGGGCCCTTTCATTAGCAGGGAGTTGGACCACGTCTCTCTCAAAAATGTGCAGAAATGAAGGGGGTTATTTTGCGTGAAATTCAGTGAATCCATCAGTCCCAAGTTATTGTGAACCAAGGGAGAAGGAGTATTTAACCTTATGCATGCACATACACATGCATGTTCTCACAAGCACACATATGCACATTGTGTACCCATTATGAGAAGGGCTCTGTTCTAGGTGCGGAAAATTCAGTGTGTGGTGGGGGGCACATGTGGTGGTGGATACAAAGTCCCTGATTTTGCAGAGAATGAATTCTATCAGAGAAAGACAGGCAATAAACTATGTAAGGAGATGGATTGTACGATGTGATGTCAGGCGATGGTGATTGCTCTGAAGACCAGTAAAGTGGGGTGGGGTGATCAGAGTCCAAGGGGGTTTCTTGAGCCAGTGGTGAGCAGGGAGTCTTTTTAGAAGGGTGTGCACTCACCCAGATCCTTGCACAGGGCAGCCCTGCCACCCAGCTCCAGGGACACTGCTCATATTCTAGACTGATGTTGGGCCACGGGCAGTGCCGTTTATGTCTGTGGCCACGTGAACAGCATCCCCTGGAGGGCACAGAGAATAGCCAGGGGTAAGTGTCCTGAGACCTGGCCTGTGTGCTGGGCTTGAAGAACAGTAAGGAGGTCAGTGAAATAGAGTGAGGGCGCAGGTTCCATGCCCCAGAGGTAGTCAGGGGTCAATTCATGAGGGCTTTCAAGACCAGGGCATCTTGAATCACCTGGGGACGTATCTAGAATGTGGATTCTGGCTCAGCAGGTCTGAGGTGGGGCTCCCAGTCCTGTGTTTCTAGTGAGCTCCCCAACGGTGCTGCCTCAACCACACTTGGAGGAGCAAGGCTGGGGGCTGTGGTCTGGACTCGGGGAGCTGGAGCGTCTCAGGCTGGTAGTTTCTTCTGCTTGGCTGAAGAATCATTCACTTCAGAGTCCGAGCGTTCCTCAACTGAGTCCGTGAGGGAGCATTTTTGATCCCTTCACTGCCCAAGCAGGCAGAGGTAGGCTGCCGGGAGAGATAAGGAAAGGCTTATTTATGTAACTACTCAAACTCAGGGCTGTTTATAGTTGATGAATATCTGTCTTTAAGCAGCTGTGTGAATTATCTGAAATGCATGAAAGCCATCCATTTGAGATCAAAATCCTTAATTCTAGACCTTTCCAGGTTGATATGTCTTAAAAGAGGGAAGTTTAGTAACATTGTTGAACATTAATTAGGTACCACTTGTGCAGGACTTGGAGACTGAAAAGTATTCTGTGCAGCAGTGCTCGGGGAGCAGGGCTGTGAAACGCTGCAATCTGAGGCCGGGATTGAAATGAAAATCTCACACCAGCACGTGCTCGGCCCGTCAGGTGCGGTGATTGGAGATTGTGCGAGGCTGAATGCGCCTGGCCGCCCCCAGCCTCCCTGACAGCACAGCCCCATCAGAGAAAGACAGGCAATAAACTATGTAAGGAGATGGATTGTACGATGTGATGTCAGGCGATGGTGATTGCTCTGAAGACCAGTAAAGTGGGGTGGGGTGATCAGAGTCCAAGGGGGTTTCTTGAGCCAGTGGTGAGCAGGGAGTCTTTTTAGAAGGGTGTGCACTCACCCAGATCCTTGCACAGGGCAGCCCTGCCACCCAGCTCCAGGGACACTGCTCATATTCTAGACTGATGTTGGGCCACGGGCAGTGCCGTTTATGTCTGTGGCCACGTGAACAGCATCCCCTGGAGGGCACAGAGAATAGCCAGGGGTAAGTGTCCTGAGACCTGGCCTGTGTGCTGGGCTTGAAGAACAGTAAGGAGGTCAGTGAAATAGAGTGAGGGCGCAGGTTCCATGCCCCAGAGGTAGTCAGGGGTCAATTCATGAGGGCTTTCAAGACCAGGGCATCTTGAATCACCTGGGGACGTATCTAGAATGTGGATTCTGGCTCAGCAGGTCTGAGGTGGGGCTCCCAGTCCTGTGTTTCTAGTGAGCTCCCCAACGGTGCTGCCTCAACCACACTTGGAGGAGCAAGGCTGGGGGCTGTGGTCTGGACTCGGGGAGCTGGAGCGTCTCAGGCTGGTAGTTTCTTCTGCTTGGCTGAAGAATCATTCACTTCAGAGTCCGAGCGTTCCTCAACTGAGTCCGTGAGGGAGCATTTTTGATCCCTTCACTGCCCAAGCAGGCAGAGGTAGGCTGCCGGGAGAGATAAGGAAAGGCTTATTTATGTAACTACTCAAACTCAGGGCTGTTTATAGTTGATGAATATCTGTCTTTAAGCAGCTGTGTGAATTATCTGAAATGCATGAAAGCCATCCATTTGAGATCAAAATCCTTAATTCTAGACCTTTCCAGGTTGATATGTCTTAAAAGAGGGAAGTTTAGTAACATTGTTGAACATTAATTAGGTACCACTTGTGCAGGACTTGGAGACTGAAAAGTATTCTGTGCAGCAGTGCTCGGGGAGCAGGGCTGTGAAACGCTGCAATCTGAGGCCGGGATTGAAATGAAAATCTCACACCAGCACGTGCTCGGCCCGTCAGGTGCGGTGATTGGAGATTGTGCGAGGCTGAATGCGCCTGGCCGCCCCCAGCCTCCCTGACAGCACAGCCCCCAGGCCTCCCTGAATAGAAACCGTAGTGCAGATGAATGGGGAATTTACCAGAGGTAATTACTGAGGGAGGGAGGGAGGGAGGCCCCACGGGCTCCAGGGAGAGGAGGGGGGGGGGGTCTTTCATTTTCGTTGTCACAAAGGACTGCTTGCTCAGATGGAGTTCTTGTAGCCTGTGGTCCACCCAGGACTTGGTGAGGAGAAGGTAGCAGAGGGAGGGGACTCTTTGGTGCCACCTGTTGCCCCCCAGAAGAGTCTGTATTTAAAAGCACATGCTCCGTGCCCATTTCACTTGTCCCTGCCCATACACCCGGTTGGTCATCCTTTTTAGTCCCTCTACAGGGTTTCCAATCCCAAGGACAACATATGTAGAACTCCAGGAGTGGCGCTCCTGTGCAGCCCTGTGTACATGTCATCCAGCAAAGCCTGCTTCAGTGCCAACCCCTCCCCTGATCTCCTCCGATGTCTATGCCATGGTGCCCACTGCTGCCTCTGGGAGGGACTTCTTGTAGCCCTGGCAGGAAGCAACAGGATTACCTCCTCACATTAGTTGCCTGATCTCTTCCCTCTCCTACAGGTCATGTGACATGGGGAAATGCTGTGTTACTTCTGAAAAAGGCTCAGCAACAACCCCACCCTGAGGGAGATCACCAGGCCCATTACAGACATGAAAACAAACCAAAATCACATCCGGGTCAGGATAGTGAGGAAATGGGATTAATGTTCTAGGACATATGGGTCAGTTGCCCCTCGGTTATATCAAGACTGCCTTCTCCTAACAACATCTGTGTCCTCGTAGCCACCCTTTCTCAGGGCTGCTGATGGCCTCTGCTCATTTCTTCAGGCACTCAGGAAGGCGACTGAGCCTCTTGCAGCAATGTTTTCTCCCTCCCCAACCCGACCACCACCTCCAAACCCTACAAGGCTTCTTAAAGCCTCTTTTCTAGGGGGCCACATGGCCCCTGTGTTTCGTCCCCAGGCCGGGATTGAAATGAAAATCTCACACCAGCACGTGCTCGGCCCGTCAGGTGCGGTGATTGGAGATTGTGCGAGGCTGAATGCGCCTGGCCGCCCCCAGCCTCCCTGACAGCACAGCCCCCAGGCCTCCCTGAATAGAAACCGTAGTGCAGATGAATGGGGAATTTACCAGAGGTAATTACTGAGGGAGGGAGGGAGGGAGGCCCCACGGGCTCCAGGGAGAGGAGGGGGGGGGGTCTTTCATTTTCGTTGTCACAAAGGACTGCTTGCTCAGATGGAGTTCTTGTAGCCTGTGGTCCACCCAGGACTTGGTGAGGAGAAGGTAGCAGAGGGAGGGGACTCTTTGGTGCCACCTGTTGCCCCCCAGAAGAGTCTGTATTTAAAAGCACATGCTCCGTGCCCATTTCACTTGTCCCTGCCCATACACCCGGTTGGTCATCCTTTTTAGTCCCTCTACAGGGTTTCCAATCCCAAGGACAACATATGTAGAACTCCAGGAGTGGCGCTCCTGTGCAGCCCTGTGTACATGTCATCCAGCAAAGCCTGCTTCAGTGCCAACCCCTCCCCTGATCTCCTCCGATGTCTATGCCATGGTGCCCACTGCTGCCTCTGGGAGGGACTTCTTGTAGCCCTGGCAGGAAGCAACAGGATTACCTCCTCACATTAGTTGCCTGATCTCTTCCCTCTCCTACAGGTCATGTGACATGGGGAAATGCTGTGTTACTTCTGAAAAAGGCTCAGCAACAACCCCACCCTGAGGGAGATCACCAGGCCCATTACAGACATGAAAACAAACCAAAATCACATCCGGGTCAGGATAGTGAGGAAATGGGATTAATGTTCTAGGACATATGGGTCAGTTGCCCCTCGGTTATATCAAGACTGCCTTCTCCTAACAACATCTGTGTCCTCGTAGCCACCCTTTCTCAGGGCTGCTGATGGCCTCTGCTCATTTCTTCAGGCACTCAGGAAGGCGACTGAGCCTCTTGCAGCAATGTTTTCTCCCCATTTCCCAACCCCACCACCACCTCCAAACCCTACAAGGCTTCTTAAAAGCCTCAGGTATGGTTGCTCAGTCCCAGGTGTGGAGCTGCTGTGCATCTGACTTCATGGGCCCAGCCCAGGGATGTCCAGAAATGCACCCCCTAACTGGGGCAGTGAATAGTTCCTATTCCTTGTTGTCAGACACAATTGAATCACAGCAAGGTATTTTTAAGTACAGGGTTCCCTGATAGCACTTAAATAATGATTTGATGTCCAGTGTCTGCTTTGTCCACAATTGGAATCTACTCAGATGTGGATGATAGCACCCTCTATTTGGTTTATTTTTTTGACTCAAGGTTCCCCAGTCCACCCATGCTCTTGTGGGAGAAACTTTCCAATCACTGGTGTCCCCGAAACAAGAGTTCAGCTGATAATGTGTCAGGTATGAGAACCCAGCTCAGCCCATACGCACGTAAACAATATGAATAAAAATTAACTTAAAAATCTTTCCTCCCTCCTTCCCAACAACATTATACCAATGGGGCCACTTAATTTCTTACATTTGTACCTTTTCAAAAGGGCCCACTGTTTTACGATGTCAAATGTGACCTTTACAACAGAACGTGCAAACTGCGTTGTACACAGAGGACTCTCTGAAGCTAGTAATTTTCATGATGCAAATTTCTGAGCAGAATGAGCCCATTAACCAAATTAGCAATTCATAAAAGCAAAAGTTCATGGTCAGGAAACAATTGCGTCTTTTCGTAAGGTATAATTTTAGTCCATTGTACAGTTAAAGTGTGTTTCCCCCCCTCCCTTAAAAAACAGTAAATTAGGACTCTAATTTAGTAGATTAAAGCTATATGTGAAAGAGAATGCAATTTATATGCAGGAAAGTGAATTCGTGATTCATAAGAAGTCAGAGATCCTTGATAAGAACATAGTAACTTACCCTGAATGTGAATGAGTGATGTTGGCCAGTGTGGGGGGAGATACATTGGTGGAGGAAGGAGAATTTTGTAAGGCCACGTTAAAGGCTCAAGGGTTAGATGCAGCTTGAGGCTGGACTTATATGGAGTGGGGACGAAGGTCCACCCTACACTCCATAACCCTCCGTGGGGGCATGCTCCAGGGAGTCAGCCCGAGATACCCATGTTTTCAGCGACCCAGCCGACTCTGAAACAGGGAGGGCTGAGAAACATGAAACAGACAATGTTGCTGATAGTCTACCTTTTCCTCCCAAAACTGGGGAAACAAGACACGATGCATTCTACAGCCTCTTTCTGACAGCTCACTGAAATCATATACATGTAAACCCACATGTACAGCTGAATAATATTCCATTGTTTGCTTTTGCCACATTTTGATGATCTATTCATCAGTCGGTGGACATTTGGGTCGTTTCTATCTTTTGACTCTTGTGAATAATGCTGCTGTGAACACTGTGTTCGAGCTTTTGTTCAGATCCCCATTTCCAGTTGTTTTGGGCATTTTCCTGGGAGGAATAAAATACCCATACATGTCACAACGTGAATGAATGAATGAACCCAGGACACATGAAAGAGCTCAGACACACAGGCCACACATTGTCTGGTTCTGCTTCTATGAAGTGTCCAGAAGAGGCAAGTCCGTAGAGAGAGGGAGTAGATTAGAGGTTTCCAGGCTCCGGGCGATTGGAGTAGTGGGGAGTGACGGCTGAATGGGGACAGGGCTTCTCTTCAGGACAGTGAATGTTTGGGAAATGAGGTGAGCCTTGCGTAACACCAGACTATGCTAGATGCCACTGAGCTGGCCACTTTAAAATGGTTAATTTTACGTGTAGATAGGTTTTTATGTTATATGATTTTGAACTCTCTCTCTCTCTCTCTTTAAAAAAGCCCCATGTAAATTGGAACAGGCTGCACAAGTCAGCCTGTTTGTGTATTGTGAGCTTCCTTGGGACAGAATCCCTGTTTGCTTTATTTTGAAATCCTGGTTCCCAGCAGTGGTTGGCGACTTGTAGGTTTTTGATGAGTGACACCAACCACTGCAGTCATTACCTTGATTGAGAACATGTGACATACTAGATATACTGGACCAGGCACCTCATAAGAGAGAGAAGAGGGACTTCACGGGTAGTCCAGTGGTTAAGAATCCACCCACCTGCTCGTGAAGGGGGCACAGGTTCAGTGGTCCAGGAAGATCCCACAAGCCCTGAAGCAATTAAGCCCATGTGCCACAACTACCCAGCCCGAGCACCAAGAACTCATGTCTAGAGCCTGTGCTCTGCAACAAGAGAAGCCACCACAGTGAGAAGCCCTTGCACTGCAACTAGAGAGGAACCCTCCGCCTTGCCCCGTCTAGAGAAAGCCCGTGCACAGCAACGAAGACCCAATGCAGTCAAAACTGATAAATAATAAATATAAAAAATAGTGAGAGTGAGGAGACAAAGAATTTCTTCTTCTAGTTTCTGGGGGTTTTGCTCTGGAAGAGAGAAGCATGCGGAGGGAGTTCTGCTTTGTTGGAAAGGGGCATGGGATGGGGCGGGGAGGGGTGTGCCAGGAGGCTGGGCAGACGGGGAGCCCAGGGTGATGACAGCGTGGAGAGAGAGAGGGCGACAGCTGGCAGTGGGAAGGCTGTGAGGGGAAAGCTGCTCGGACGTTGCTCCAGTGCGCTGCACTGCGTGTGCCTGTGCTCCTCCTCCTGGATCCTTCCTTGTTCTTAAATACTTGTTTCCAAAAGTGGGATCTGGCTGCTCCCTGCTGTAAAGCCAATGCCCGAGAAGCACGGTTTCAGGAAAGGAAAGTTTGCTTTATTTTGGAGGCCTGCAGTGGGGGCGTGAGGGTTTGGAGGGGTGGGTGCATTCATGTTCACAGGCCAACCCTCCCCTCCCCGCCCAGCAACCAGTGGAAAAGAGCTTTTATTGTTGTTGTTTTTAATTGGGAGAATAACTGCTTTACAGTGTTGTGCTGTGTTCTGTCTTACAACAACACTAATCAGTCATACCTATACATACGTATACAGTATATATATATCCTCTCCCTCTTGAGCCTCTCTCTCACTCCCTGCATTCCACCCTCTAAGTTGTTGTGGAGCCCCAGGCTGGGCTCCCTGTGCTCTGCAGCAGCCTCCCACTAGCCCTCTGTTTTTACACATGATGAATGTATACATGTCAATCCTACCTTTAAAGGAGAGTTTCGGGTCTGTAGAGGGGAGGAAAGGAACATCGGAAACAGCACTGGCCCTCTGACAGTCACCTTGAAACTGGTCCTAACAGAGAGAAGAGGGACTTCACGGGTAGCCAAGACCAAGAAGGGCCATCCAGGCAGATCCCACAAGCCCTGAAGCAATTAAGCCCATGTGCCACAACTACCCAGCCCGAGCACCAAGAACTCATGTCTAGAGCCTGTGCTCTGCAACAAGAGAAGCCACCACAGTGAGAAGCCCTTGCACTGCAACTAGAGAGGAACCCTCCGCCTTGCCCGTCTAGAGAAAGCCCGTGCACAGCAACGAAGACCCAATGCAGTCAAAACTGATAAATAATAAATATAAAAAATAGTGAGAGTGAGGAGACAAAGAATTTCTTCTTCTAGTTTCTGGGGGTTTTGCTCTGGAAGAGAGAAGCATGCGGAGGGAGTTCTGCTTTGTTGGAAAGGGGCATGGGATGGGGCGGGGAGGGGTGTGCCAGGAGGCTGGGCAGACGGGGAGCCCAGGGTGATGACAGCGTGGAGAGAGAGAGGGCGACAGCTGGCAGTGGGAAGGCTGTGAGGGGAAAGCTGCTCGGACGTTGCTCCAGTGCGCTGCACTGCGTGTGCCTGTGCTCCTCCTCCTGGATCCTTCCTTGTTCTTAAATACTTGTTTCCAAAAGTGGGATCTGGCTGCTCCCTGCTGTAAAGCCAATGCCCGAGAAGCACGGTTTCAGGAAAGGAAAGTTTGCTTTATTTTGGAGGCCTGCAGTGGGGGCGTGAGGGTTTGGAGGGGTGGGTGCATTCATGTTCACAGGCCAACCCTCCCCTCCCCGCCCAGCAACCAGTGGAAAAGAGCTTTTATTGTTGTTGTTTTTAATTGGGAGAATAACTGCTTTACAGTGTTGTGCTGTGTTCTGTCTTACAACAACACTAATCAGTCATACCTATACATACGTATACAGTATATATATATCCTCTCCCTCTTGAGCCTCTCTCTCACTCCCTGCATTCCACCCTCTAAGTTGTTGTGGAGCCCCAGGCTGGGCTCCCTGTGCTCTGCAGCAGCCTCCCACTAGCCCTCTGTTTTTACACATGATGAATGTATACATGTCAATCCTACCTTTAAAGGAGAGTTTCGGGTCTGTAGAGGGGGAGGAAAGGAACATGCGGAAACAGCACTGGCCCTCTGACAGTCACCTTGAAACTGGTCCTAACATGATCTCATCAGCACCATCTCGATTGTTGCAAATACAGTGAGTCTTCAGTTCCAGCATCAGTTTGTTCCCATTTCTTTGAGGCCAGCTCACAGAACTGTGGTAGCTTGTGTCATGGCGACAGCCTGGTCATCATGGAGTTAACTTCTTCCACCTGGTGGGGTCTCAATATCCACAAAACAGCTCACAGAGCCTGGCTCAGAACACTGCCTATAGCCCTTGAGAAGGAAATAAATGTTCTTGCCTTTGTTTAATGACTAAACTGTTATTATTTTGTCCTGTTTGACTGCTTTATTTTGCTTACGCTTTTTCTCACTTTGATTAAATTTTATTCTTTGTGTAGTTTTTCCACTGACAAAGGGAAGCTGGGCTTCCCTGATAGCTCAGCTGGTAAAGAATCTGCCTACAATGTAGGAGGCTCCGGTTCGATTCCTGGGCTGGGAAGATCATCTGGAGAAGGGATAGGCTACCCATTCTAGTACTCTCAGGCTACCCTGGTGACTCAAACGGTGAAGAATCCGTCTGCAATATCAGAGACCTGGGTTTGATCCCTGGGTTGGGAAGATCCCCTGGAGAAAGGAAAGGCTATCCACTCTAGTGTTCTTGGCTGGAGAATTCCATGGGCTTGTCCATGGGTTGCAGAGTCAGACAGGACTGAGCAACTTTCCACTGACAAAAGGCAGGCAAAAACCACAGGACCCGACTCCGCAACCAGTGGAAAAGAGCTTTTATTGTTGTTGTTTTTAATTGGGAGAATAACTGCTTTACAGTGTTGTGCTGTGTTCTGTCTTACAACAACACTAATCAGTCATACCTATACATACGTATACAGTATATATATATCCTCTCCCTCTTGAGCCTCTCTCTCACTCCCTGCATTCCACCCTCTAAGTTGTTGTGGAGCCCCAGGCTGGGCTCCCTGTGCTCTGCAGCAGCCTCCCACTAGCCCTCTGTTTTTACACATGATGAATGTATACATGTCAATCCTACCTTTAAAGGAGAGTTTCGGGTCTGTAGAGGGGGAGGAAAGGAACATGCGGAAACAGCACTGGCCCTCTGACAGTCACCTTGAAACTGGTCCTAACATGATCTCATCAGCACCATCTCGATTGTTGCAAATACAGTGAGTCTTCAGTTCCAGCATCAGTTTGTTCCCATTTCTTTGAGGCCAGCTCACAGAACTGTGGTAGCTTGTGTCATGGCGACAGCCTGGTCATCATGGAGTTAACTTCTTCCACCTGGTGGGGTCTCAATATCCACAAAACAGCTCACAGAGCCTGGCTCAGAACACTGCCTATAGCCCTTGAGAAGGAAATAAATGTTCTTGCCTTTGTTTAATGACTAAACTGTTATTATTTTGTCCTGTTTGACTGCTTTATTTTGCTTACGCTTTTTCTCACTTTGATTAAATTTTATTCTTTGTGTAGTTTTTCCACTGACAAAGGGAAGCTGGGCTTCCCTGATAGCTCAGCTGGTAAAGAATCTGCCTACAATGTAGGAGGCTCCGGTTCGATTCCTGGGCTGGGAAGATCATCTGGAGAAGGGATAGGCTACCCATTCTAGTACTCTCAGGCTACCCTGGTGACTCAAACGGTGAAGAATCCGTCTGCAATATCAGAGACCTGGGTTTGATCCCTGGGTTGGGAAGATCCCCTGGAGAAAGGAAAGGCTATCCACTCTAGTGTTCTTGGCTGGAGAATTCCATGGGCTTGTCCATGGGTTGCAGAGTCAGACAGGACTGAGCAACTTTCCACTGACAAAAGGCAGGCAGAGGACATGGAGGAGAAGGACCACAGGACCCGACTCCGTTTCACTTATGGCATATGGGTGTGGTATGTCTTTCATGCATCAGTGGACAGAAATGTACCTCAAAGCATCCCAATTATATTTGGGTTACACCTGCACTGTTTCATTGAATATGATCCTCTCTGGATTTATGGATAAAAACCGTGGGGCATAGGGAGGTGAGATCACTCACTCACCCAGGGTCAAGCAGCTTGTAAGTAGCTCAGCTGGGATCTAATCATATTAAACTATCTCAGAGGAAATGAGATTTTAGAAATACCAGAAGGCCCCTTTTTCTCTTTTGTGTGCCTGGGATTGCCACGGTTAAATGTGGTTCTTGTTTTATGTTGTGTCTTCATCTGTGAAACATGAACACTGTTGTCCACTCCACAAGATTATTATGGAGTCAATAGAGATAGATGACTGAAAGCTCAGGGCAAACAGTAGGTGCTCAGCAAGTGGTAGACCCTCACCCCAGTCACCTCTCTCTCCTCTCCCTCCTGTCCCCACTTCTCCTGTGTTGGGGGAGAGTGAAAGAAGAGTGAAGTAAGTCAGAGTTGACTCTCTGGTTATTCAGGTAGGAAAAGAGGACTCATGGCTTACTATCAAGATCCTGAAGGCCCCAGTTCAAGACTCCATCTACCCCTGCTCAGCTTCAGGGCCTTGCACAAGTGGCCTGGCTTCCCTGAGCCTCAGTTTCCACATCTAGGCAATGGGATACTAACCCCACCTTCTCCCGGTGGTACAGATCAAAACCAATGTAAGAAAATGAATGTACCGGCCCTCAGGAGACACTCAAGTGCTATTCCTGGGCTGGGAAGATCATCTGGAGAAGGGATAGGCTACCCATTCTAGTACTCTCAGGCTACCCTGGTGACTCAAACGGTGAAGAATCCGTCTGCAATATCAGAGACCTGGGTTTGATCCCTGGGTTGGGAAGATCCCCTGGAGAAAGGAAAGGCTATCCACTCTAGTGTTCTTGGCTGGAGAATTCCATGGGCTTGTCCATGGGTTGCAGAGTCAGACAGGACTGAGCAACTTTCCACTGACAAAAGGCAGGCAGAGGACATGGAGGAGAAGGACCACAGGACCCGACTCCGTTTCACTTATGGCATATGGGTGTGGTATGTCTTTCATGCATCAGTGGACAGAAATGTACCTCAAAGCATCCCAATTATATTTGGGTTACACCTGCACTGTTTCATTGAATATGATCCTCTCTGGATTTATGGATAAAAACCGTGGGGCATAGGGAGGTGAGATCACTCACTCACCCAGGGTCAAGCAGCTTGTAAGTAGCTCAGCTGGGATCTAATCATATTAAACTATCTCAGAGGAAATGAGATTTTAGAAATACCAGAAGGCCCCTTTTACTCTTTTGTGTGCCTGGGATTGCCACGGTTAAATGTGGTTCTTGTTTTATGTTGTGTCTTCATCTGTGAAACATGAACACTGTTGTCCACTCCACAAGATTATTATGGAGTCAATAGAGATAGATGACTGAAAGCTCAGGGCAAACAGTAGGTGCTCAGCAAGTGGTAGACCCTCACCCCAGTCACCTCTCTCTCCTCTCCCTCCTGTCCCCACTTCTCCTGTGTTGGGGGAGAGTGAAAGAAGAGTGAAGTAAGTCAGAGTTGACTCTCTGGTTATTCAGGTAGGAAAAGAGGACTCATGGCTTACTATCAAGATCCTGAAGGCCCCAGTTCAAGACTCCATCTACCCCTGCTCAGCTTCAGGGCCTTGCACAAGTGGCCTGGCTTCCCTGAGCCTCAGTTTCCACATCTAGGCAATGGGATACTAACCCCACCTTCTCCCCGGGTGGTACAGATCAAAACCAATGTAAGAAAATGAATGTACCGGCCCTCAGGAGACACTCAAGTGCTATGTGGGGGAGACTCCACCCCAGAAGAGAAGGTGGGGTGGAGCAGAGGGGTTCATTTGGCCAGTGGTTCTTATCTCAGAGTGATTTCATTCCAAGAGGATAGTTGTCAAAGTCTGCAGATGCCTTGGCCATCACAGCCAGGGGTGATGTGCTGGTGACATCCAGCAGGTGGAAGGATGCTGTTGACCTCCTCACAGTGCCCCCGTCTCCCCAACCCAGAGTGAAGAATTTTCCTTCCTCGAATGTCAGCAGTACTGAGGAAGCTTCCAGGAAGAGGGTAACACATGGAGGTTTGGACAGGACACCATGGAGGGTATCAATTCAGTTGCTTAGTTGTGTCCGACTTTTTGTGACCCATGGACTGCAGCACCCCAGGCTCCCCTGTCCTTCACCGTCTCCTGGAGCTTGCTCAAACTCATGTCCAATGACTCAGTGATGCCATACAACCATCTCATCCTCTGTTGTCTTCTTCTCCTTTTGCCTTCTATTTTTCCCAACATCAGAGTCTTTTCCAGTGAGTCATCTCTTCTCATTAGGTGGCCAAAGTAGTGGAGCTTCAGCTTCAACATCATTCCTTCCAATGAATATTCAGGGTTGATTTCCTTTAGGATTGACTGGTTTGATCTCCTTGAGACACTCAAGAACCTTCTCTAGCACCACAGTTCAAAGGCATCAATTCTTCGGTGCTCAGTCTTCTTTATGGTCCAACTTTTACATCCATACATGACTACTGGGAAAACTATAGCTTTGATTATATGGACTTTTGCAGCAAAGTGATGTCTCTGCTTTTTAATATGCTGTCTAGGTTTGTCATAGCTTTTCTTCCAAGGAGCAAGTGTCTTTTAATTTCATGGCAGCAGTCACCATCCACAGTGATTTTAGAGCCCAAGAAAATAAAGTCTGTCATTGTTTCCATTGTTTGCCCATCTATTTGCCATGAAGAGATGGGACCAGATGCCATGATCTTTGTTTTCTGAATGTTGAGTTTTAGGCCAGGTTTTTAACTCTCCTCTTTCACGTGAATCAGGAGGCTCCTTTCTGCCATAAGGGTATACAGAGGGTTTTTCTTTTCTCCATTTTCTGTTTTACACGTTAAAAATATCAGATGGAGTTTAAAGGTGTAGATAACGTTATAAAATGGACAGTACACAACCAGGTTCTCACCACTAAAAACTGGCAGTTATGCTTCCCTTCAGATATTTTTAGTAAATTAAAAACCATCACAGATAAGCTTACCACATCCTCTGCCTTTCTCATTTCCCTTCCCTCCTCCAGAGACACAGCCTCTCTCGTGAGTTTATCTACATCTTTCCCATCCATTTCTTTTTGTATTTTACAAACATCAGTAGCTATGAACAAAGTGTTGTGTGCATTTACATTTATTTTCAATGAGCACAAATGGAAAGGTACCCCCTACAGCTTGTTCCTTTTACTCCGTGATGACTCCCGTTGGCAGCAGGTAGGTGAGTTGGATTTGATCTGGGCCCTACAGGCTAGCTGATTGCTTCTGCGTGGAACTTGTTAGTCCTCGATAATGCAGAGCGAAGTGAGCTGCTTCACTGGGGTGCGGTGGCACTTGTGTTCCCGAGAATCTCCATTTTTCCCAACATCAGTTTTGAGTCATCTCTTCTCATTAGGTGGCCAAAGTAGTGGAGCTTCAGCTTCAACATCATTCCTTCCAATGAATATTCAGGGTTGATTTCCTTTAGGATTGACTGGTTTGATCTCCTTGAGACACTCAAGAACCTTCTCTAGCACCACAGTTCAAAGGCATCAATTCTTCGGTGCTCAGTCTTCTTTATGGTCCAACTTTTACATCCATACATGACTACTGGGAAAACTATAGCTTTGATTATATGGACTTTTGCAGCAAAGTGATGTCTCTGCTTTTTAATATGCTGTCTAGGTTTGTCATAGCTTTTCTTCCAAGGAGCAAGTGTCTTTTAATTTCATGGCAGCAGTCACCATCCACAGTGATTTTAGAGCCCAAGAAAATAAAGTCTGTCATTGTTTCCATTGTTTGCCCATCTATTTGCCATGAAGAGATGGGACCAGATGCCATGATCTTTGTTTTCTGAATGTTGAGTTTTAGGCCAGGTTTTTAACTCTCCTCTTTCACGTGAATCAGGAGGCTCCTTTCTGCCATAAGGGTATACAGAGGGTTTTTCTTTTCTCCATTTTCTGTTTTACACGTTAAAAATATCAGATGGAGTTTAAAGGTGTAGATAACGTTATAAAATGGACAGTACACAACCAGGTTCTCACCACTAAAAACTGGCAGTTATGCTTCCCTTCAGATATTTTTAGTAAATTAAAAACCATCACAGATAAGCTTACCACATCCTCTGCCTTTCTCATTTCCCTTCCCTCCTCCAGAGACACAGCCTCTCTCGTGAGTTTATCTACATCTTTCCCATCCATTTCTTTTTGTATTTTACAAACATCAGTAGCTATGAACAAAGTGTTGTGTGCATTTACATTTATTTTCAATGAGCACAAATGGAAAGGTACCCCCTACAGCTTGTTCCTTTTACTCCGTGATGACTCCCGTTGGCAGCAGGTAGGTGAGTTGGATTTGATCTGGGCCCTACAGGCTAGCTGATTGCTTCTGAGTGGAACTTGTTAGTCCTCGATAATGCAGAGCGAAGTGAGCTGCTTCACTGGGGTGCGGTGGCACTTGTGTTCCCGAGAACCGTCTCGGGTTTGGTACCTCCCGTGGTGGGAGGTAGTCCATGAGATTAGCTGAGAGCAGATGCCTTGTGCTTCCACCGTCTCCCTCTGCCTCCCCTGCCAGCCACAGGCTGCAAACACAGGCTTTGAAGGCAAGTTGGATTCCTTGCGAATGAGCGGCCACATTGCTTTTGCTTGCAACCACCCCTGTGATTTGGGCAGGAACTCCCACAGCCTCCAGCCCTGCACCCCTGGCGAAACAGCCTCAAGATGAGACTCTTGATCTTACCTGTACAAACAGACCCATGCTTGGGCTGGCGAGGTGGCTGCTGATAGTGTCATGAGATGTGAATGGCCCTTCCTGGGCTTTCTGGCCACTCTCAACGCATTCTTCAGAGGCAGCCGTGGCTGCAGTGATTTGGAGGAGAAGCGGGCCACCCTGCTGAGCGGCCCCCTTCATCACCCTGGCGTCCTGCACTCAGTGGGGAGGAAGTGGAGGTGAATGCCCATTCTGCGTTTTTAGAGACAGAGGTGGAAAATACAGCCGCGGCTTCCTGCCATTAAATGGGAGTGTGATTAGTTATAGGAAAATCAATTCATTCTTTGGCTTTGGGGGAAGGCTTTTAAGTGTGAAAGGGAATGCTAATCCCCTGGGAAATGATTTTTAAGCAAAAACGGCCTTAGTTCTGCCAGCTGCTTAGATAAACACCAGAGGGGAGGGGACAGCTTGGCTCTTCTTGCCAGATAACAGGGGCTCCAGAGGTGCCCGCCTCCCTGCTCCTCTCTCCATCTTCCTTTCCTTCCTCCTTCTCTTAATATTTGTCGAGTGCTCCCTGTGTGCCTGAACTACAGATAGGAACTGTCTTTGCTTTCAGGGAGACCGAGGCTGCAGGCGGTGGAGGCAGAAGCCCAGGAAATACATGGCATATAGAGGACTCAGGGCAGTGCTGGCTGCCACCTCTCCCCACCCCATCTTCTTTCATATCATCTCCCCTTTCTCCTCTGGTTCATTTCTCTCCCTTTTCTTTCCCACTGACCTGCCTTCCTCTACTGTCACTTCTTCTCCCTTTCTCCCTCTCTTGTCTGGCAGAGCCCTAGCATCTTCATAGCCATCTCTGTGGCAGCCTGCAGAGGGCAGGTTGGAGGGTACTGACGAGTCCCTCTGCAGTTCACCCCATGCCAGGACCCACAGAGTCCTGCCCAAGCCGCCCCTGCAGCTGTAGGACCCTTTTGGATCTGCCTTGGTTTCTGCCCTCCCAGGGCTGACAGGAGCCAGCATTCGTTTGGGGAAGGAGCACGCCTTATTCTGTGTGTGGCCTTGTTTACCCCCACTCAGCCCTGGTCTTCCACCTACAACACCATGCCCCCAGTGTCCCCCGTGAGCTGTCTGGTTCTGTCTACACTGGTTGCCATCCCCTCCTCCATCTTTTCTTTTTCAAGCTTTTATTTTACTTTTAACTTTTACAGAGTTTTGTTGTTTACAGATATGTATGTTCCCAGATTTGTCATAAGTATATCCCCCCCATTCCACCCCTCCAGACTGTCACACAGCACCCATGCAGGATCCCCTTTTCTCACAGAGCAAGGACTATAGCTATTTTCTTCACATATGATAGTATAGGCCTTTGTGCTACTTCCTTTACGCCTCCCACCCACTGTTCATTCCCCACAATGTCCATATGTCCACTGTCCATGTCTGTCTCTCCATCGCTTCACTGCATGTGCCATCATCACCATCCTACTAGATTATGCTTTCCTCTCTGGATAGACATGGGGAATGCTCGTTACATAATTTCTTCTAATCAGTCTTGCCCAAACATTAGCTTCATTTGCATATCAGTGAAAGTATATGATGATAACAAAATATTTTTAATAATGATGATGATATTTACAGAGTTAACATAGCCTGAGAGATTCCTAGTCATCAGACACAATGTAGCATTTCCTATATTTGATCTCATTTACTTTTGGGCAACAGCCTCAGAAGGTAGCTGCTATCACCAACCTTTATTTTTCAGAAGGAACAACTGAGGCTGGGTGAGATGAACTGACTCACGCGGAGGACCACACGTAGGAGGGGAAACCAGGGTTGTCTGATCCCAAAGCTTGTGCTTGTAATCACTGGCTTTCCTAACTTTCTCCCATGGTAGGAACAAGGGGAGGAGCCATGCTGTTACTGGAGGCTAAGAATAAGCTGTTACATTTTAGCAGAGTTCTCCCTCAGCAGGAGGATGACAAGACCTTATTTGTGTAACCTTTCCAAGCTCTGCCAAGACCTTGGGTGCCTGACCTCCATTCCACAAGCCTATGCACATCCTGCTCCAGGCCCCAGGCCGGCCACCAAGCCCTCAGAAGCTTGGCCAGCAACAATGGGTTCAGGTGTTCCTGTGTCCCTTTTGTGGAGAAACAGAGGCAAGGATATGGAGGTTAGAACCAGGCTATATCCCAAATCCTTGCCTTGCCATTGGTTTGCCCTGAATCGTTGGATAGATTCCAGATTTCATCTTTTTTTTTTTTTTTTAAATTTTTGGCCACTTTATTGGTTTTTCATTTTTATTTATTTTTCATTCATCTTTGTTCTTTGGCCTGTGTGGGCCTCCCATTGCAGTGGCCTCTTCTGTAGCAGAGCACTAGCTCTGGGCGCATGCACTCCAGGGCACTGGCTTGTAATTGGACACACTGGTCCAGGCACTCCGAGGCATGTGGGATCATCCCGGGCCAGTGATCGAACGGGCGCCCCTTGCTGTACAAGGTGGACTCTTTACCCACTGGACCACCAGGGAAGCCCAGGTTTCATCTTCTTGACTCAGCTATTGCATCTGCAGAAGTCCCAGGTTAACTGCGAGGTCAGACGGGTTACTGCATGTAGTGTACCCAGCACAGTGGCTTCCAGTCAAGGGTGAATGAGAATGCTCCCCCAGCCCTCTCTCTGCCCTGACCTTCACATGCGCCTGAGCTCATCTCTGTGGAAAGTTGGGGTGATGATCCCGATGAAGGGCCTGGGTGACTGCCTCCTGCCTGCATCCTTTGTGAATCCTCCTAGCAAAATAGGTTTTTCTGCCTCATAAAGAGCTGCCCTTCTTGCTTTAGCATGCTTGACTTGAGGGGCAGGTGCAGACTGTGGGACAGATGATTCATTTCCAAAAGTGCTTAGAATTGCTCATTTCCACAGGCCAGGGCTGGAGGACCACACGTAGGAGGGGAAACCAGGGTTGTCTGATCCCAAAGCTTGTGCTTGTAATCACTGGCTTTCCTAACTTTCTCCCATGGTAGGAACAAGGGGAGGAGCCATGCTGTTACTGGAGGCTAAGAATAAGCTGTTACATTTTAGCAGAGTTCTCCCTCAGCAGGAGGATGACAAGACCTTATTTGTGTAACCTTTCCAAGCTCTGCCAAGACCTTGGGTGCCTGACCTCCATTCCACAAGCCTATGCACATCCTGCTCCAGGCCCCAGGCCGGCCACCAAGCCCTCAGAAGCTTGGCCAGCAACAATGGGTTCAGGTGTTCCTGTGTCCCTTTTGTGGAGAAACAGAGGCAAGGATATGGAGGTTAGAACCAGGCTATATCCCAAATCCTTGCCTTGCCATTGGTTTGCCCTGAATCGTTGGATAGATTCCAGATTTCATCTTTTTTTTTTTTTTTTAAATTTTTGGCCACTTTATTGGTTTTTCATTTTTATTTATTTTTCATTCATCTTTGTTCTTTGGCCTGTGTGGGCCTCCCATTGCAGTGGCCTCTTCTGTAGCAGAGCACTAGCTCTGGGCGCATGCACTCCAGGGCACTGGCTTGTAATTGGACACACTGGTCCAGGCACTCCGAGGCATGTGGGATCATCCCGGGCCAGTGATCGAACGGGCGCCCCTTGCTGTACAAGGTGGACTCTTTACCCACTGGACCACCAGGGAAGCCCAGGTTTCATCTTCTTGACTCAGCTATTGCATCTGCAGAAGTCCCAGGTTAACTGCGAGGTCAGACGGGTTACTGCATGTAGTGTACCCAGCACAGTGGCTTCCAGTCAAGGGTGAATGAGAATGCTCCCCCAGCCCTCTCTCTGCCCTGACCTTCACATGCGCCTGAGCTCATCTCTGTGGAAAGTTGGGGTGATGATCCCGATGAAGGGCCTGGGTGACTGCCTCCTGCCTGCATCCTTTGTGAATCCTCCTAGCAAAATAGGTTTTTCTGCCTCATAAAGAGCTGCCCTTCTTGCTTTAGCATGCTTGACTTGAGGGGCAGGTGCAGACTGTGGGACAGATGATTCATTTCCAAAAGTGCTTAGAATTGCTCATTTCCACAGGCCAGGGCTAGAGTGGCTCAAGCCCAGCTGGGTTACCTGCAGCCACCGCGTCTAGGCCATATGTGCCCTCTCGAAAAGGGTGCTTAGTTTCAGGGACTGGGCGGAGCTCAGCCAAAGCTGGCTGGCAGGAGGGCTTCTCTGGGTTCCTAAAGGATGAGGAGATGAATCTGGTGTCTGATCGTCTATCTTGCTCCTCACTCTGTGGATGTTCTGAGATCCCATCTGGTCGGTCAGTCAACCAGCAGGGTGAGCTGGCGGGGGCCCAGCTGATGTGAGCTTTTGGTTGATGAATTTGATGATACGAGGTTGACGCCTGCTGTGGAAAGTGCATAGGCTCTGCAGTGGGGTAAGTCAGGGTCTGATCCTAGCTCTACATTCTCTTGTTGTGTCACTTGAGACAAGTCTATTGATTCTCTGAGCCTCAGTCCTCTCATCTGTAAAATGGCTTCACAACAACTTCCTAGGGTTGTGACTGTTCACTGAGAAATGCATGTAAAGGGCTTCGAGCCACTCCCTGTCCATAGTCAGTGATGTACCAGGGAGCCTGCCTCTGTGAGCTCCTAAGAGCAGACTGTGAAATTTTTAGAAATCTTGCAAGTCAATGGTTAAACCTCTGTAACTTGAAATTGGGCATGCCCTAGTGGAAACATTTACACCATGGGAATCAGCAAAAACTCCAAACCAGGCCTCTCCTGCCCTCCCTGGAGCCCACAGGACTGTGGGTGGAGGTTGCTGAAGAATGCTTTGCTCTTTTCCTTTCCCTGTCCTAGCTGCCGGTGTTCTCTTCTCCAATCAGACCTGTCCCCCAAGACTCAAAGTACAGACATTTCTGGGCCCCCTGGCCTGCCCTGGATGTGAAAACACACAGTTCCTTTCCTGCACAGCCCCTCTGGATCTCTCCCATCTCCCTCACAACTTGGCGTGACAGCCTGGGGCTGATGCCATCCAGGCCCCCTCCCCAGAGATCCTACCGCCTGGAATGCACCCCTGCCTCCTGCAGCTCCCGTGGTTTTCCTTCCCCTCCCTCTGTCCCTCTCTTCTCTTCTCTGGCTTCTTCAATGCCCTGCCTTTATTTATAAGCTCCTGGAGGGAGAGTTTCTTCCACCTCTTCAGCAGCTAGGACAGCCCTCTGCAGCCTGTTGAAGCTCTCTTGCTGTGGTTACATACAGTTCACATGTGTCCATCCTGTACCTCCTATGCCAGACCAACCTTTTCAGATCCAGGTGAGGGCGCACTCACGGGGCCTGATCTTGACGCCAGATCCAGCATGGAGCCTAGAACAATGGTTAGTTTGCATAACTATTTGAATCAGTGAATCATGGGCAACTCCTCTGTCTTCTTTTAAATGAACCTTTAGAAAAAGCCAAGAATCAGATAGAATCTCTTGATTTGGTTTTGCTGGGCTGGAGAAGTGAAGTTTATGGCTGGCATCTTCAGTAGATTATAGCATTTTCCTTTCAATTATGTCAGCATCAGGCTCTTCCACAAAGAGCCTAGAGAGTCAGACTTTGATAGAACTTTTCAGAAAAAAAAATGAAAAGAATCCAAGAATTCTCTTCTCAGGAGCTCAGAGATCTTCCCCCCACCACTCTAAACAGTCGTCCCTCTTCCACATTTCAGGCTAAAAGATAGGACAAAGAAACAAATCCCAGCTGGTTTGAGTTGTTTACTACTAGACCCCATTCATTTTGGAAACACCCTGATGGCTAATAGGGCAAAATTTTCATCGAGTGAATATTTTGTGCCAGGTTCAATGTTCTATGTGAATAGTTTTTATATCACTGTGTACTTAACACGATTATTCCCTCTCTACCCAGTGGCAGGGTGAGGTCCAGAGACATGAACATGCCAGAGTCATTTATTTAAAGAAAAGCCTATGTCTTTGCACACTTAATCTTATTTCACAGTCTGGCTGTTTAACTATTATGCTAACTTGTCTTTTCATTTTTTCCCTGACATCTAGAAGATATTATTAATCAACCACAGACAGTCTGGCTAACCAGTAGTTGGGACCTACAGGTTCTTGTTCATTCCAAATGACTTGCTCTTGTGCCTGGTCTTAGGGAGAAGTCCATTCATTGGTTTCCCACCATGAGCCAGGCACAAACCTGAACATTTGGATACCGTGTTGCCTTCTTTTAATTATCCCTACAGTATTAAATGTTAAAGAAAACTCTTAACTTTGTCCATTGCCCAGGTGGGAAAATTGAATCTCCTAAAGTTTAAAGGACTTATCCAAGGTCGTACGGTTACATCCAAAAGCAGCCCAGGGTAATTATCAACGTGTTGATTGGCTCTGCATATTTTCTGTGCTTTTTCTTGTAGTCTAAGAATATTTTTAAAATGCTTGTTCTTGGGAAGGGAGAAAATATGTGATAGGTTTAAAACAACAGCAATACAGTAAATAGTGTGTGAAATGGATATTAGATCAATGGAAGTAGGTATGATAGATTGAATATGTATTTAATTGCTGCCACGTGCTCAGCATTAAAATGGGTTAATAAACACTGGTGTGTGGATAAGAAGGGGAGGGAATGTAAATGAACTCTGGGCTCCTGGTTCTCCAAGGACTGCCAGCCTCCTGGTTCTCTAAGGACTACCAGGCTTCTGGTTCTCCAAAGACTACCAGGCTGAAAGGGATTTCAGAATTTTATTTTCATGCAGAATGCCCACTACGATGTCCACAAAGCTTTAATTATTAGAGGGATAACCCACACAATGCATTCCTGGGGTCTCTTGTGACTCCATCCATTTCTCCCCCCAGTTTGAGCTCCACCATAGCTCACATCATGTCTGTCTTCCTCTCCACCGTTCCTCCGGCACCCAACACAGGGCCTGGATCATATTAGGTGCTCAACAAAGTTTGTTAAGCACATGAATGGACGGATGATGGGTTCATTTCAGTTCTGCTCTGAAAACCCAGAATAAATTGGATCTCTCTTCTGATGCCAGTTTTCTCAGTATTTTGAAGTTAAAATTTTTTTCTTCAATAGGAGACTCTTCTATTAACTGTAATTTTATGCTTGGAGGGGCATGGGGAAAAGATATCAATGAGATATTTCCTGTGTGCCAGGTGTGATAACCATATTCGTGTATTATTTCATTCCATCCTTCTGGCATCTCCATGAAGTAGGTAGTGTGATGATTTCTACTCTACAGGTGAAAAAGCTGTGCATTAAGAGTTGTGTGACTTACTCAAGACTGTACAATAGCTGAATCAGAATATAAAGTCATGCATCTCATTAACCATTTCATGGACATGCTCAGTCACTTGGTCATGTGCAACTTTTTTTATGTCCAACTCTTTGCAACCCTAAAGTTTAAAGGACTTATCCAAGGTCGTACGGTTACATCCAAAAGCAGCCCAGGGTAATTATCAACGTGTTGATTGGCTCTGCATATTTTCTGTGCTTTTTCTTGTAGTCTAAGAATATTTTTAAAATGCTTGTTCTTGGGAAGGGAGAAAATATGTGATAGGTTTAAAACAACAGCAATACAGTAAATAGTGTGTGAAATGGATATTAGATCAATGGAAGTAGGTATGATAGATTGAATATGTATTTAATTGCTGCCACGTGCTCAGCATTAAAATGGGTTAATAAACACTGGTGTGTGGATAAGAAGGGGAGGGAATGTAAATGAACTCTGGGCTCCTGGTTCTCCAAGGACTGCCAGCCTCCTGGTTCTCTAAGGACTACCAGGCTTCTGGTTCTCCAAAGACTACCAGGCTGAAAGGGATTTCAGAATTTTATTTTCATGCAGAATGCCCACTACGATGTCCACAAAGCTTTAATTATTAGAGGGATAACCCACACAATGCATTCCTGGGGTCTCTTGTGACTCCATCCATTTCTCCCCCCAGTTTGAGCTCCACCATAGCTCACATCATGTCTGTCTTCCTCTCCACCGTTCCTCCGGCACCCAACACAGGGCCTGGATCATATTAGGTGCTCAACAAAGTTTGTTAAGCACATGAATGGACGGATGATGGGTTCATTTCAGTTCTGCTCTGAAAACCCAGAATAAATTGGATCTCTCTTCTGATGCCAGTTTTCTCAGTATTTTGAAGTTAAAATTTTTTTCTTCAATAGGAGACTCTTCTATTAACTGTAATTTTATGCTTGGAGGGGCATGGGGAAAAGATATCAATGAGATATTTCCTGTGTGCCAGGTGTGATAACCATATTCGTGTATTATTTCATTCCATCCTTCTGGCATCTCCATGAAGTAGGTAGTGTGATGATTTCTACTCTACAGGTGAAAAAGCTGTGCATTAAGAGTTGTGTGACTTACTCAAGACTGTACAATAGCTGAATCAGAATATAAAGTCATGCATCTCATTAACCATTTCATGGACATGCTCAGTCACTTGGTCATGTGCAACTTTTTTTTTTTATGTCCAACTCTTTGCAACCCTATGGACTATAGCCCACCAGGTTCCTCTGTCCATGGGATTCTTTACTGGAGTGAGTTGTCCATTTCCTCCTCCAGGGGATTTTCCCAACCCTAGGATCAAATCCATGTCTTCTACATCACAGGCGGATTCTTTACTGCTGAGATGTATAGGAGTATTAACCATTAATGTTCCTCAAATGTCAGGGCTTGAATCCACTTGAAGCTTGGGGTTTTCCCAACAGTTAATAAAAGTGAGGAGGAATACATGCCTTGAATTTCCCACCCTCAGAATCATAAAAGAAATCATGACTAACAGATCTGCATTTCCTAGAATGACGTGGCCTCTACAGTTATGAAAAATACTGTTTGTGATAAAATCATGGAGTTATACTGGTGTGGAAAATTGGTCAAGAGTCTCACTGCCTGAGTGAAGAAAGGCCTCAGAAGTTGCAAACGTTCTTCTGCTGGTTGGGACTGCAAGTTGATTGAGGTTCTTTGTGAACACATCTGGCAGGAAGTGACATCTGTAGCAGCAGCTGGCTGCAAAAAGACTGAATACAGGGCGGAGCTGGTTCAGTGAGGAATAGTGCTTTAAATCCCTTCCCCGAATTTTCCAAGGCGAGTCCGGTTTCAGTTACAGAGGGAGAACCCATGTGAGGAGTGGTAACACTTGTCTTCTGCATGGCAAACACTTGTTTGTCCTTGTTTAAGCACTTCAGGCGAATGAAACAAGTGTGAATTTTTTTTTTTTTTGGCCTTTTTCATATCTCATTGGCCCAGCACAACCCTTGAGGGGGCTAGGGGTGGGGAGTGGGGGTCTGCAGCTTTTAGGAACTTGAGAAGGCACCTAAGCCTTAGCTCCCAAGCTGTATGAATTAGTAGGAGGTGCCACGGAAGCCCTCATATTATTTTGATTTCTCTTTGAAACCACTTCTTTACACTAAAAATTATTTTCAGGAGGGTGTGTAACTGCTGACTGAGTCCTGCTCTAATCCAGTATCTCTAGACTCTGAGCTCCAGGAGCAGGGAGGGATGGGGTCCATGCCGTCTGTCCTGTCCATTGGCAGTTTTCAGGGTCCAGCTTGGGGTAGGTGCTCCATAAACACTTCCTGAGTGACTCACCAGAACTCACTGTTCTAGAGTAGTGAGTAATCATATCAATTATTGTCAATAATAGCACAAATATTATTAATGCGAGTGACTGGGACTCAGGAAAAACTGGGTTCAAATCTTTCCTTGACTGCTTGTGAGGTGGGTGTGCTCAGGCAACTCATTTTGACTCTCAAGTGTTGGGCGTCTTACTTTAGAAATTGTGAACAGTTGCACTTGCCTGAAAGAGTTGTTGTGAAAGCTGGAAGAAATAATGCTTCTCAAGCCCTTGGCAGGATGACTCGTGTATAGTTAATGTTAGGTTGGTAGGCTATTAAGGGGTTAATAAGGCAGCTGTGAACTCCCCGGCCCTGAAGGGTCAGCATTATAGGGCCGGTTACTGGTCTGATGGCACCTGGGAATCTCTCAAGGCCAGCAATAAAGAGGTCGCCATGGCCATATAGATTCTCCACTACATCTGGAAAGTGACAAGAACTGCACACCCACATGCCCACAGACAACTCAAGGACAGCCGACTCATCACTAATTTCCCACTTAGTTTAGACAAGACTTTGTTTCTGTGCCTGCTCTGAGAAACCCCCTCCCCTTTCTTTCCCCTTCTCCTCCCGAATAAAACCTCCTCATCCCATCTCTGGAGCGCGATTTCCCCGGCCCATCTCTTGGACCTGTGGATCTTGCCCGGGAACTCTTCCCAAATAAACTCCTTCCCTAACAGCTTGCGGTCCATCGTGCCTTTGTGATTCTTACAGTTAACAGTATTGTTTGTTGTTAATATAATTTCATCATTAGTGTGTCTTGCAACTCCCTTCATTTAAAAGTGCTATTAGGGAGAAGGTTGCATTATTATTTTTTGAACCACTTTATTGAAGTATGCTTGACACACACACACAAATACATATTAAATGTATATAACTCAGTGTGTTTGAAAATAAGTATAGACCCTTGAAACCATCATTGCAGTCTATACTTTTGGTCTATCCGTCACCTCTGAAAGCTTCCCCCTGTGCTCTTACTAATGATGGCAAAGATAAGAACACTTAACATAAGATCTGCAGCTCCAGCAGCCACCACCCGGTATGTGTGGTTTATGTCGTTCATTGAGGACCTATTTACTAATTTTTCTTTGGAAATGGCCTTTCAGGGTTATAAGCATCTGGTTCCACCAACTTAAGAGCAAGCTCTAATGGTTTTAAGAACCATAATTTCCTAACAACACTAACAGCTAACACATGAACACTCAGTATATTACTAATGCTTTGTAGTCTTTCTCATACTTAATCCATTAATAAGACGGTATGGTGTATCCTTCTCTCTCCATTTTACAGAGGAGGAAATTGAAGCTGAAGTGAATAATCCCAAAAAATCCAAGGACCAGCCAATGCTAATGGGATAAGAATGTGAACCTAGATAGTCTGACTCCAGAGCCTGGAATACTGACCTCTTCACTCCAATTCATCTCTCACCTAGGGATACTCCCAGCATTCATCTGTTGAGTAAAGGAGGAAATAGATGGGGAGACTTGCAAATTCTAGATCCCATTTCACAGTCCAGACTATAGGCAGGGGCTGGCGAGATTGCCTGCAATGGGCTTCAAGTCAGTTATGCAGGGGAAACAATGCCAAGATTAACCTAGTGGGGTGGTGAGAGGGGATAGATACATGCTAGTAGACCTAGAGTGCTTTAGTCTCTTCAACTGTTTGAGAACATAGGCAAAAAACCTGCTAGAAAGCTTAACTCCCAGGACTAAGATGCCAGTTAGGACTAGAAAGTTAGCCAGATACAAGCAAGGCAAAATTCTCATTGAAATCCATGTTTGGGACTGAAAAAAGCCAATAGGATGCAGGCTGTGCTTGAGTGCCTATCGTCTAGGGTCACCATCTAATTCTGACCACATTGGGACACTTGATTTACTTGGTGAAACTTGGACTGGTACTTACTGGTTCAGGACAATATACAGGGAGTTTCCAGTTCAGTCACTCTATTTGAGGGATAACCCATTCTCTGCTTTTGCTTCATGAGGACAGAGTCTGACCATGGGTATTACGCAGAGGGCAAGCCTGTCATTGGAACACCAAGTATAGACCCTTGAAACCATCATTGCAGTCTATACTTTTGGTCTATCCGTCACCTCTGAAAGCTTCCCCTGTGCTCTTACTAATGGTGGCAAAGATAAGAACACTTAACATAAGATCTGCAGCTCCAGCAGCCACCACCCGGTATGTGTGGTTTATGTCGTTCATTGAGGACCTATTTACTAATTTTTCTTTGGAAATGGCCTTTCAGGGTTATAAGCATCTGGTTCCACCAACTTAAGAGCAAGCTCTAATGGTTTTAAGAACCATAATTTCCTAACAACACTAACAGCTAACACATGAACACTCAGTATATTACTAATGCTTTGTAGTCTTTCTCATACTTAATCCATTAATAAGACGGTATGGTGTATCCTTCTCTCTCCATTTTACAGAGGAGGAAATTGAAGCTGAAGTGAATAATCCCAAAAAATCCAAGGACCAGCCAATGCTAATGGGATAAGAATGTGAACCTAGATAGTCTGACTCCAGAGCCTGGAATACTGACCTCTTCACTCCAATTCATCTCTCACCTAGGGATACTCCCAGCATTCATCTGTTGAGTAAAGGAGGAAATAGATGGGGAGACTTGCAAATTCTAGATCCCATTTCACAGTCCAGACTATAGGCAGGGGCTGGAGAGATTGCCTGCAATGGGCTTCAAGTCAGTTATGCAGGGAAGCAATGCCAAGATTAACCTAGTGGGGTGGTGAGAGGGGATAGATACATGCTAGTAGACCTAGAGTGCTTTAGTCTCTTCAACTGTTTGAGAACATAGGCAAAAAACCTGCTAGAAAGCTTAACTCCCAGGACTAAGATGCCAGTTAGGACTAGAAAGTTAGCCAGATACAAGCAAGGCAAAATTCTCATTGAAATCCATGTTTGGGACTGAAAAAAGCCAATAGGATGCAGGCTGTGCTTGAGTGCCTATCGTCTAGGGTCACCATCTAATTCTGACCACATTGGGACACTTGATTTACTTGGTGAAACTTGGACTGGTACTTACTGGTTCAGGACAATATACAGGGAGTTTCCAGTTCAGTCACTCTATTTGAGGGATAACCCATTCTCTGCTTTTGCTTCATGAGGACAGAGTCTGACCATGGGTATTACGCAGAGGGCAATTCTGAGCCTCGGTATCAGTCTGGAACACCAACTGGATGTTTTAGTTGAGGAGGTAGAGGTACACTTGCAATTGTGAATGTTAAAAATGTAAAGATTAGTATGTCCATCCATCCATTCATCCACCCAACCATTCATCCTTCCACATACTTAGCCATACAAATATCCATCAACCCAACAAATATTTATTGAATGTTTCTGTATACTGAGCACTTGGGGGTATGGAGTAAGCATCAAAGACATGGTCCTCTGATTGCAGAAAGTTTACGGTCTTAGGAATTGGGGATCTGTGTTTCTGGTTGTTGGGAACTGTGTCTTTCATCTTGGTTCATTTCAGACTTGAAACCTTCCCTGTTACATAATAAGCACCCAAGAAATGTATGATGAATGGATGAATGAACAAGCCACATAGACAGTGTTAAACAAATGCCGGGGTGGAAGAAGAGGAAGCCCAACCCAGATGGAGAGAAAGGGCAGGAGGCTAGAACACCAGTTTAGAGCTGTAGGCTGAGACAGCTGGAAAGGCTGAGATGAGTTCAGAGGGTGAACCCTGGGACCAGAAATAAGTCTTCCTCAAACTGGCTGTGGTTTGCAGTAGCCACTGCCTGGATTCCTGAAGGTTCTCGAGTAGACATTGTAAACCTCAAGGAGTCTGTGAACTTGGGTGTAAAAAAAGGAAGTGACATCTTTATTTATATTCACTCCAACTGCAAAGCTACCATTTCCATCCATTATGACCATGGACAGCAGACCATGGTGGTTTTTAGCAGAATCTGGGACTGGCATCAATTGAGTCATGAGTCTTTTCACATCACATTACAGTTGCTGCCAATATCCCCAAATATTACTGATGCCCATCCCTCACTGCTTGGAAATTATGGTAGATATTAGGTCTGCTGCTGGACCTTGTTATTTGATGCATTAATAAAGAAGCTGATCTCTTGCCAAATTATGAGTTTGTTTTAAAAATAATTTTATGATTCTATTGCAGTAGTATTGATACCCTTTGTCCTTTGTATTTTGATTTTATGAACTTATAAAGTCATCCATCCATTCAGTCTCAGCCCAAACCATTCATCCTTACCAGAGGGCAATTCTGAGCCTCGGTATCAGTCTGGAACACCAACTGGATGTTTTAGTTGAGGAGGTAGAGGTACACTTGCAATTGTGAATGTTAAAAATGTAAAGATTAGTATGTCCATCCATCCATTCATCCACCCAACCATTCATCCTTCCACATACTTAGCCATACAAATATCCATCAACCCAACAAATATTTATTGAATGTTTCTGTATACTGAGCACTTGGGGGTATGGAGTAAGCATCAAAGACATGGTCCTCTGATTGCAGAAAGTTTACGGTCTTAGGAATTGGGGATCTGTGTTTCTGGTTGTTGGGAACTGTGTCTTTCATCTTGGTTCATTTCAGACTTGAAACCTTCCCTGTTACATAATAAGCACCCAAGAAATGTATGATGAATGGATGAATGAACAAGCCACATAGACAGTGTTAAACAAATGCCGGGGTGGAAGAAGAGGAAGCCCAACCCAGATGGAGAGAAAGGGCAGGAGGCTAGAACACCAGTTTAGAGCTGTAGGCTGAGACAGCTGGAAAGGCTGAGATGAGTTCAGAGGGTGAACCCTGGGACCAGAAATAAGTCTTCCTCAAACTGGCTGTGGTTTGCAGTAGCCACTGCCTGGATTCCTGAAGGTTCTCGAGTAGACATTGTAAACCTCAAGGAGTCTGTGAACTTGGGTGTAAAAAAAGGAAGTGACATCTTTATTTATATTCACTCCAACTGCAAAGCTACCATTTCCATCCATTATGACCATGGACAGCAGACCATGGTGGTTTTTAGCAGAATCTGGGACTGGCATCAATTGAGTCATGAGTCTTTTCACATCACATTACAGTTGCTGCCAATATCCCCAAATATTACTGATGCCCATCCCTCACTGCTTGGAAATTATGGTAGATATTAGGTCTGCTGCTGGACCTTGTTATTTGATGCATTAATAAAGAAGCTGATCTCTTGCCAAATTATGAGTTTGTTTTAAAAATAATTTTATGATTCTATTGCAGTAGTATTGATACCCTTTGTCCTTTGTATTTTGATTTTATGAACTTATAAACATCCAAAGAAGAGGTTCACGGTCTTCATTAGACCAGAAGGGTTCGAAGCACACACACAAAGTTAAGGATATGTGGTTTCGGATACAAACACCTTTTTCTGCATTTGGAGAGCACAAGACCCAGGTTGACTGGGGATATGGGAGGACTGAGGTCAGGGCAATTATGTGTACAGCCAAGATCTTTTGGTTGACTGACTGGTACTTTAAAATTATAAAATAACATGTTTATTTTAGACAATTTAGAATATATAGAGATGTACCAAGAAGAAAATAACAAATGCTGAGACCTGGGAAGGGTACAGGGAAGGTGTTGATGTGGATGGTAAAGAACCCACCTGCCAATGCAGGAGACCCGGGTCCCATCCCTGGGTTGGGAAGATCCTCTGGAGAAGGGATAGGCTGCTCACTCCAGAGTTGTTGCCTGGGAAATCCCACCACCTGCCTGCATTAGTAGATGGTGGAGGGTAGATTTGAACTAGAGAGAGGACAGCATGTGCCCAATCCTCTCTACACCTACCCACTTACTCACTCAGCAGACGTATTTGATGGTACTCCCAAGCGCCCCATCGGGGAGGGCGACTTCAAGCAAATCTCTTGACTCCTGTAGAGTTTTTATGACCAAATTTCCTCAGGACCAGGAAAACCTCCCCAGGCTTCCTTCACTGTCCCCTTGTGGGCCTCCTGGCAAAGCCCGTTGACTAGAAAGGAAATGTTCCTCCCCGGACCCAGGAAAAATACGACCATTTCCCTTTTTTTACTCCAACTGCAAAGCTACCTTTCCATTATGACCATGGACAGCAGACCATGGTGGTTTTTAGCAGAATCTGGGACTGGCATCAATTGAGTCATGAGTCTTTTCACATCACATTACAGTTGCTGCCAATATCCCCAAATATTACTGATGCCCATCCCTCACTGCTTGGAAATTATGGTAGATATTAGGTCTGCTGCTGGACCTTGTTATTTGATGCATTAATAAAGAAGCTGATCTCTTGCCAAATTATGAGTTTGTTTTAAAAATAATTTTATGATTCTATTGCAGTAGTATTGATACCCTTTGTCCTTTGTATTTTGATTTTATGAACTTATAAACATCCAAAGAAGAGGTTCACGGTCTTCATTAGACCAGAAGGGTTCGAAGCACACACACAAAGTTAAGGATATGTGGTTTCGGATACAAACACCTTTTTCTGCATTTGGAGAGCACAAGACCCAGGTTGACTGGGGATATGGGAGGACTGAGGTCAGGGCAATTATGTGTACAGCCAAGATCTTTTGGTTGACTGACTGGTACTTTAAAATTATAAAATAACATGTTTATTTTAGACAATTTAGAATATATAGAGATGTACCAAGAAGAAAATAACAAATGCTGAGACCTGGGAAGGGTACAGGGAAGGTGTTGATGTGGATGGTAAAGAACCCACCTGCCAATGCAGGAGACCCGGGTCCCATCCCTGGGTTGGGAAGATCCTCTGGAGAAGGGATAGGCTGCTCACTCCAGAGTTGTTGCCTGGGAAATCCCACCACCTGCCTGCATTAGTAGATGGTGGAGGGTAGATTTGAACTAGAGAGAGGACAGCATGTGCCCAATCCTCTCTACACCTACCCACTTACTCACTCAGCAGACGTATTTGATGGTACTCCCAAGCGCCCCATCGAGAGAGGGCGACTTCAAGCAAATCTCTTGACTCCCTGTAGAGTTTTTATGACCAAATTTCCTCAGGACCAGGAAAACCTCCCCAGGCTTCCTTCACTGTCCCCTTGTGGGCCTCCCTGGCAAAGCCCGTTGACTAGAAAGGAAATGTCAGCCAATCACATCACACTCGGAACCCAGACGCTGGCACTACCCTCCAGATACCTGTGCCAGGCTTTCTAATTTGGTACCATTTTAACATGAGGAGTGAATGCTATGGGTTTTGTGATGTGTTCATGGTGTGTATGGTGGCTTATTAAACCACCTGGGTGCCATTCTGTTTGGGTGTTTTCATCATTTCTTAGAGAGAGATGCAATTTATGGTTGCAGTTTGCTGTGTTTAGATAATTTCGACATTTTCCCCCTCTGCACGGTTCATTATTTTTGGTAGTTGCCATAGAAGTAAAGTGCTTAAAGTACTAGGTTAGAGCCAAGCTGATAAAGCTAACAGATCCATAAATAGGGCCACAAATGATCCTTCAAGATGCTTGCTGTGCCTGAGAGGTGGTCCTGAATGGGCTGGTGGTGGATGAGCCACTGAGTCCCGGGCAGTAGACAAGGTGAGGGTACCAACGCAGAGCAGCAAGGAACTGTCCTCAATTGCTGCCACAGCCGCTTTGAGTGAAGATTGAAACTGAATTGTCTGCATCTGGGAGGGAGGCCTGTCCCTCTAGTAATGGCTGGAAATAGGGTTGAGGAGGTGAGCACCATGCTGAATTAGCCCCAAGCACAGTTCTGACCTGGCCAGTAGCCATGGCTCTCATCTCCCATGTTAGTCTTGCCACTTTCCTTGTGAGATTTCGTCTTGAGAAACACCAAGCCTCCTGTCTTCCTTTAGTATGTTTCTTCATAATGTAAAGTGGAGTCCATTTTTGCAACTTATTATTAAACATGCCTAGAATTTAAAAGAATAATATAATGAATGGATCATATAATGTAGGCTCATACCAACTGGTCAGGTCAGGTCCTCATCAGTGTGCTCAGCTGTGTCCAACTCTTTTTGATTCTATGGACTACAGCCCACCAAGCTCCTCTGTCCATTGGGATTTTCCAGGTAAGAATACTAGAGTGGGTTGCCATGCCCTCCTCCAAGGGATCTTCCCAACCCAGGAACTGAACCCAGGTCTCCTGCATCGCAGGCAGATTCTTTACCATCTGAGCCATTAGAGCTTCCCAGATGGCACTGGTAGTTTAAAAAAAAACCCTGCCTGCCAATGCAGGAGGCATAACAGAAGAAAGTTTGATCCCTGCTGCTGTTCTTGGTTTAAAACCCCCTTTGGTGTCTCACTGTCTTCAGAGTGAAATACCCCTAGTCCTTTCCTGGTGTATAAGCGCTACACGCTCTGCTCTTTGTCCATCTCTCTCATCACGCTGGGCTGCTCTCTGCTCAGTCTACGCCAGATGCAGTGGTCTTTTTCTGGCTCCAGTGGTCTTTTTCCGGCTTTCCTGACAAGCTGTTTTCTGTCTCCGAGTCCATGCACCTGTGAGCAATTCCTCTGCCTTAAATACCCTTCCTCTTGCTTTCTAGGCTTCTGCTTCAGGCTTCACTCTGAGGCCATCCCATCAGGCAGGTTGTTTCTGAGCTCTTTACTGCTAACATATTCTTTCTTCCATTTCTAGCGGTAGTCTCAGTGGAACATGGCCGCTTGAGGGTACCAACGAGAGCAGCAAGGAACTGTCCTCAATTGCTGCCACAGCCGCGTTGAGTGAAGATTGAAACTGAATTGTCTGCATCTGGGAGGGAGGCCTGTCCCTCTAGTAATGGCTGGAAATAGGGTTGAGGAGGTGAGCACCATGCTGAATTAGCCCCAAGCACAGTTCTGACCTGGCCAGTAGCCATGGCTCTCATCTCCCATGTTAGTCTTGCCACTTTCCTTGTGAGATTTCGTCTTGAGAAACACCAAGCCTCCTGTCTTCCTTTAGTATGTTTCTTCATAATGTAAAGTGGAGTCCATTTTTGCAACTTATTATTAAACATGCCTAGAATTTAAAAGAATAATATAATGAATGGATCATATAATGTAGGCTCATACCAACTGGTCAGGTCAGGTCCTCATCAGTGTGCTCAGCTGTGTCCAACTCTTTTTGATTCTATGGACTACAGCCCACCAAGCTCCTCTGTCCATTGGGATTTTCCAGGTAAGAATACTAGAGTGGGTTGCCATGCCCTCCTCCAAGGGATCTTCCCAACCCAGGAACTGAACCCAGGTCTCCTGCATCGCAGGCAGATTCTTTACCATCTGAGCCATTAGAGCTTCCCAGATGGCACTGGTAGTTTAAAAAAAAACCCTGCCTGCCAATGCAGGAGGCATAACAGAAGAAAGTTTGATCCCTGCTGCTGTTCTTGGTTTAAAACCCCCTTTGGTGTCTCACTGTCTTCAGAGTGAAATACCCCTAGTCCTTTCCTGGTGTATAAGCGCTACACGCTCTGCTCTTTGTCCATCTCTCTCATCACGCTGGGCTGCTCTCTGCTCAGTCTACGCCAGATGCAGTGGTCTTTTTCTGGCTCCAGTGGTCTTTTTCCGGCTTTCCTGACAAGCTGTTTTCTGTCTCCGAGTCCATGCACCTGTGAGCAATTCCTCTGCCTTAAATACCCTTCCTCTTGCTTTCTAGGCTTCTGCTTCAGGCTTCACTCTGAGGCCATCCCATCAGGCAGGTTGTTTCTGAGCTCTTTACTGCTAACATATTCTTTCTTCCATTTCTAGCGGTAGTCTCAGTGACATAATATATGGGACTGGGTGTTTTTGTTGTGTCCCCAACTAGCAAGTGCTGCAGCAGGAGGAGCTTCTGCCCAGCGCTAGGGTCAGTGTTTAGCATATGTATAGTTGGCACTCAGTCTGTATTTAGCAGATGAATGAATGAATGGATGGATGGATGAGAGCCTAGACTTTCTCTTTTTATTTTCCTTTGTTTGTTTCTAGGTACCACTAATCTTAGAGCAGGTCCCAGGAAACTCAGGCTAGGTAGAAGGAGAAGTCCTGATTCACCCCCTCAAACCTTCACATGGGATCCTGGGGCCGTGTTCAGAAGCCTCCTGTCCATGTGCCTGCAGAGGCCAGACAGGGCCACACCAGGCCCTCAGTGCCCACAGTGGTGGGAGCAGGTGCCAACAGGCCTCCACCTCTCAGAGGCGTCTGCTGAAAGCAGTTGTTGGTGTGAGTGTTGGGAGAAGGGCAGAGCTGAAGAAATGTCAGAGGGTGAATGGGATAATCAGGCACCAGCCATCAAAACTGCCACCTACTCAAGCCTGTCAGACTCAACAAAAGAAATCTTCCAGACGTGTCAGATTCTTCATGTCTCTATGGCCAAGAAAAGGGTACACCCAAGAAAGGTTCATGGGGCTGATGCTGATTGACTGTGGCCTTCCCAAGCCCTGGCTGGGAATGTGGGTATGAAGGCCATTCAGGGTGGGTGGCAGCTAGAGAGGAAGGGAAGGGGTTCTATTGGTTTGGGTTCAGATACGTTCTCAATGTGTGAAATAAATGCCTGAATGTGCCTCATTATCCCATCTCTGCTTCTCTCCTTATTTCTTCCATATGGGTGCCCATGAGACAAAACCAAGCTCCCACAACCCCTTGGCACAACAGAGCTTCTTATAAGGAGTCTTCAGTTGTTGTTCAGTCACTAAGTTGTGTCCACCTGTTTGCAACCCATGAACTGCAGCACACCAGCCTTCCCTGTTCTTCATTATCTCCCTGAGCTTGTTCATCTTCATGTCCATTAAGTCAGTAATGCCATTCGACTATCTCATTCTCTGTGGTCCTCTTCTCCACTTGCCCTCAATCTTTCCCAGCATCAGGGTCTTTTCCAATAAGCCAGTTCTTTGCATCAGGTAGCCAAAGCATTGGAGCTTCACTGCAGTCATCATTGATTTCCCCAACTAGCAAGTGCTGCAGCAGGAGGAGCTTCTGCCCAGCGCTAGGGTCAGTGTTTAGCATATGTATAGTTGGCACTCAGTCTGTATTTAGCAGATGAATGAATGAATGGATGGATGGATGAGAGCCTAGACTTTCTCTTTTTATTTTCCTTTGTTTGTTTCTAGGTACCACTAATCTTAGAGCAGGTCCCAGGAAACTCAGGCTAGGTAGAAGGAGAAGTCCTGATTCACCCCCTCAAACCTTCACATGGGATCCTGGGGCCGTGTTCAGAAGCCTCCTGTCCATGTGCCTGCAGAGGCCAGACAGGGCCACACCAGGCCCTCAGTGCCCACAGTGGTGGGAGCAGGTGCCAACAGGCCTCCACCTCTCAGAGGCGTCTGCTGAAAGCAGTTGTTGGTGTGAGTGTTGGGAGAAGGGCAGAGCTGAAGAAATGTCAGAGGGTGAATGGGATAATCAGGCACCAGCCATCAAAACTGCCACCTACTCAAGCCTGTCAGACTCAACAAAAGAAATCTTCCAGACGTGTCAGATTCTTCATGTCTCTATGGCCAAGAAAAGGGTACACCCAAGAAAGGTTCATGGGGCTGATGCTGATTGACTGTGGCCTTCCCAAGCCCTGGCTGGGAATGTGGGTATGAAGGCCATTCAGGGTGGGTGGCAGCTAGAGAGGAAGGGAAGGGGTTCTATTGGTTTGGGTTCAGATACGTTCTCAATGTGTGAAATAAATGCCTGAATGTGCCTCATTATCCCATCTCTGCTTCTCTCCTTATTTCTTCCATATGGGTGCCCATGAGACAAAACCAAGCTCCCACAACCCCTTGGCACAACAGAGCTTCTTATAAGGAGTCTTCAGTTGTTGTTCAGTCACTAAGTTGTGTCCACCTGTTTGCAACCCATGAACTGCAGCACACCAGCCTTCCCTGTTCTTCATTATCTCCCTGAGCTTGTTCATCTTCATGTCCATTAAGTCAGTAATGCCATTCGACTATCTCATTCTCTGTGGTCCTCTTCTCCACTTGCCCTCAATCTTTCCCAGCATCAGGGTCTTTTCCAATAAGCCAGTTCTTTGCATCAGGTAGCCAAAGCATTGGAGCTTCACTGCAGCATCAGTCAGGGTTGATTTCCTTTAGGATTGGCTGATTTGATCTCCTTGCTGTCCAAAGGACTCTCAAAAGTCTTCTCCAGCACCACAGTTTGAAAGCATGAATTCTTCAGTCACTCAGCCTTCTTTATGATCCAACTCTCACATCCGTACATGACTACTGGAAAAACCATAGCTTTGACTATAAGAACTTTTGCTGGCAAAGAGATGTCTCTGCTTTTTAATGTGCTATCTCGGTTTGTCGTAGCTTTTCTTCTGAGGAGCAAGCATCTTTTAAGGGGGTCTTCAATACTATTGCATATTATTCCCATGGAAAGGTACATGACTCCATTTAATTAATATTCCATGAAAGTCTCAGGTATTAGGGAGAGTCTGGGGAGAGACAGCAAGTAGATAAGACAGAGAAGATCCATCCCCTTGCCACCTGAATTCCAGGAGGGACAGATGCAAGGAAAAAAGACACTTGCAGACAGGTGAGTTTCACAAAAGAGGGAAGTAGGTGGTGGGACTGGGAGTGGCCAGGGGTGCGGTTGCCTTGTCAACTCTAGCTGGATGAAGCTGGACACCTGAAGGATGAGTTACAAACTCTTGTCTCCCCTCTCCCTTTTACTTTTCTGTCTGAATAGAGAAGAGATCTCTACTTTTCCTGTTTAAAGACTCAGAGAAGTCATGATTTGAAAATGCCAGGTTGGCAGGCAGAGATGAGATATTTGTGAGCTAGGCCAGAATTTTTCACTGAGCCCCAGAAAGACCGGTCTTGATTCACCTCAGCTCTTTCTGTGTGGGTTAAATACCTTTCATCTTGGGAGCCTGTTTCATTCCATCTCCTAATCAAATGTCTGGACAAAATGGTGAAAAACTGACAGAGATGTGGCCCTGGGGGCGTGGCTTGCTCTTCAAAGGGCTCTTCAGGGTCCTCCCAAAGTTGAAGTCAGTAAAATGCCTGTGCCTCACCTACTTTCAGGAAAAATCATCACCTCTTCTGCTGGTGTTTACAGAGTAAATGGACTACTGCTGTACCCCAGTGATTTTATGGTGAGTGTTGCTTCTTTTGTTTTCTGTGGTCCTCTTCTCCACTTGCCCTCAATCTTTCCCAGCATCAGGGTCTTTTCCAATAAGCCAGTTCTTTGCATCAGGTAGCCAAAGCATTGGAGCTTCACTGCAGCAGCAGGTGCCAATTGGCTGATTTGATCTCCTTGCTGTCCAAAGGACTCTCAAAAGTCTTCTCCAGCACCACAGTTTGAAAGCATGAATTCTTCAGTCACTCAGCCTTCTTTATGATCCAACTCTCACATCCGTACATGACTACTGGAAAAACCATAGCTTTGACTATAAGAACTTTTGCTGGCAAAGAGATGTCTCTGCTTTTTAATGTGCTATCTCGGTTTGTCGTAGCTTTTCTTCTGAGGAGCAAGCATCTTTTAAGGGGGTCTTCAATACTATTGCATATTATTCCCATGGAAAGGTACATGACTCCATTTAATTAATATTCCATGAAAGTCTCAGGTATTAGGGAGAGTCTGGGGAGAGACAGCAAGTAGATAAGACAGAGAAGATCCATCCCCTTGCCACCTGAATTCCAGGAGGGACAGATGCAAGGAAAAAAGACACTTGCAGACAGGTGAGTTTCACAAAAGAGGGAAGTAGGTGGTGGGACTGGGAGTGGCCAGGGGTGCGGTTGCCTTGTCAACTCTAGCTGGATGAAGCTGGACACCTGAAGGATGAGTTACAAACTCTTGTCTCCCCTCTCCCTTTTACTTTTCTGTCTGAATAGAGAAGAGATCTCTACTTTTCCTGTTTAAAGACTCAGAGAAGTCATGATTTGAAAATGCCAGGTTGGCAGGCAGAGATGAGATATTTGTGAGCTAGGCCAGAATTTTTCACTGAGCCCCAGAAAGACCGGTCTTGATTCACCTCAGCTCTTTCTGTGTGGGTTAAATACCTTTCATCTTGGGAGCCTGTTTCATTCCATCTCCTAATCAAATGTCTGGACAAAATGGTGAAAAACTGACAGAGATGTGGCCCTGGGGGCGTGGCTTGCTCTTCAAAGGGCTCTTCAGGGTCCTCCCCAAAGTTGAAGTCAGTAAAAATGCCTGTGCCTCACCTACTTTCAGGAAAAATCATCACCTCTTCTGCTGGTGTTTACAGAGTAAATGCATTTGACTACTGCTGTACCCCAGTGATTTTATGGTGAGTGTTGCTTCTTTTGTTTTCTGGTTTCATTAACAGTTGCTTTCAGCTTTATTAATTATTTTCTTATATTTTCTTTGGGTTTCTTTCCTCCCCTCCCCACTCCTTGCTAGTTTTTGGAGTTGAGAGCCTGGTTTAGCTAACTACTTTCTTGCTGTCTAATACATCTGTTTAAGGCTACACCTTTTTCTCTAAGAACCACTTTGACTATGTCCTGTCACTTATACTCTGTAAAACCTTACATTCGGTTCATTCAGTTTGGCATAGTTCATCATTTCCATTTTGATTTTGTCTTTAGAAGTGTAACTTTAAATGACCAAGTGTGCATACACCCACATATAGACAGATAGTCTGGGGAGAGCATTTGGGGTCATTTATTTCTAATTTTATAGGATTGATGAAGTAAATGTGCTTCATTAACTATCAACTTAACATCTTGAGACCTTTTTTTGTAGTCTGGTACATAGTAAATTAGAAAAAGAGGGTGGTAGAGGATGAGGTGGTTGGGTGACATCATCAGCTCAATGGACAGGGGTCTGAACAAACTTCAGGAGATAGCAGAGGACAGGGAAGCCTGGAGTGCTGCAGTCCATGGGGTCGCAAAGAGTTGGATATGGCTTAATGACTGAACAACAGCAGCATAATCAATTATACAGATACCTACTTAAAGACCACACTTAGCCTTTTTGTATTATTTAGATTGATTGGATATTCTACAGCTTTTCTTAGTTTTCTGCTTTGTCTTTGAATTTATCCTTTATAGTTTGTGTTTATGTGAGGAAGCTCTTTAAGGATTAGTTTTTCTTTTTTGCTGTTTTTTGCTAAGGCAGAAATTCCAAAGTAACAAGAATAAAAAGAAATAACCCCTTCATCACCTCTCCAGATTGGTCAAGGGATGGGTCTGACAATGAGTCTTTATAATGAGCTTATCGCTGCAGTGAAACTGCCCATGGAGAGGACGTTTCTGCAAAGACAGAGGAATCTGCCTCTGGACTCCTGTCGGGGGTGGCGGTGGATGCGTAGGTTGGATTCTTAATGAAGCATTTCTAGAAATGCAGTACTTTGTCCACCAGGAGGGAAAAACATTCTAGCAACCACATCATCAACCAGAGTGTTTTTGAAAAAGGATTTTTCAAAAGGACTGGGAAAAACATATAAAATTAAGGTCATCTCTGAGGTCTTTGGCTGAGCTGAATAAACCTTGAAGCAAAAATTGTATCTTCCTCGGAAGCTTAACACAGAGCTTTGGAGGGCTGTGGGAAAGAATAGCACTTTGAACCCAAGGCTCGATCAGTAGCATGAACCAGTAGAGGTGGCTCTAATAACTGCAAGGGCTGCTGAAAAGTACTTCCAGAGTGAAGCGCAGCTGCATGCAAACCCTTTTACATTCGGTTCATTCAGTTTGGCATAGTTCATCATTTCCATTTTGATTTTGTCTTTAGAAGTGTAACTTTAAATGACCAAGTGTGCATACACCCACATATAGACAGATAGTCTGGGGAGAGCATTTGGGGTCATTTATTTCTAATTTTATAGGATTGATGAAGTAAATGTGCTTCATTAACTATCAACTTAACATCTTGAGACCTTTTTTTGTAGTCTGGTACATAGTAAATTAGAAAAAGAGGGTGGTAGAGGATGAGGTGGTTGGGTGACATCATCAGCTCAATGGACAGGGGTCTGAACAAACTTCAGGAGATAGCAGAGGACAGGGAAGCCTGGAGTGCTGCAGTCCATGGGGTCGCAAAGAGTTGGATATGGCTTAATGACTGAACAACAGCAGCATAATCAATTATACAGATACCTACTTAAAGACCACACTTAGCCTTTTTGTATTATTTAGATTGATTGGATATTCTACAGCTTTTCTTAGTTTTCTGCTTTGTCTTTGAATTTATCCTTTATAGTTTGTGTTTATGTGAGGAAGCTCTTTAAGGATTAGTTTTTCTTTTTTGCTGTTTTTTGCTAAGGCAGAAATTCCAAAGTAACAAGAATAAAAAGAAATAACCCTTCATCACCTCTCCAGATTGGTCAAGGGATGGGTCTGACAATGAGTCTTTATAATGAGCTTATCGCTGCAGTGAAACTGCCCATGGAGAGGACGTTTCTGCAAAGACAGAGGAATCTGCCTCTGGACTCCTGTCGGGGGTGGCGGTGGATGCGTAGGTTGGATTCTTAATGAAGCATTTCTAGAAATGCAGTACTTTGTCCACCAGGAGGGAAAAACATTCTAGCAACCACATCATCAACCAGAGTGTTTTTGAAAAAGGATTTTTCAAAAGGACTGGGAAAAACATATAAAATTAAGGTCATCTCTGAGGTCTTTGGCTGAGCTGAATAAACCTTGAAGCAAAAATTGTATCTTCCTCGGAAGCTTAACACAGAGCTTTGGAGGGCTGTGGGAAAGAATAGCACTTTGAACCCAAGGCTCGATCAGTAGCATGAACCAGTAGAGGTGGCTCTAATAACTGCAAGGGCTGCTGAAAAGTACTTCCAGAGTGATCAGCGACACAGTCATGCATTCCCAGGCATCTACACTATCTCTTACCTGGAAGCACAGACAGACTGGATCGAGGCTGGGTTGCCTCTTTCCTCTTCAGGTTAAACTGTAGCCTCCAAAGGCTTTGGGAGAAGTGACAGGTAGGTGGGTGTGCCTAACTCTTCATTTCACTGAGCCGGCAGCTGCTCCCTCCCCTTCCCACAGACATAAAGATGTCACTGTTCTTCCTTTGTGTGTGACACAGCTTCTGACAGCAGGCTCCTTTCTCTCCTCCTTCGCACTTCTGTTCATAAGCCTTTTAACACATGAGGTCATCCACCATTATCTTGAAAATGTGTCTACCTGGTCTGAAGTTACTGAACTGGTAGATGGTGGAGCACCCTTTTGATTCCTCTGATATGTTAGGTACCTGCTGGCTTATTTATCTCATTCAGTTGCTCTGGGGCTGGTTGTTCCATGGTTTGAGTAAAGGAGGCATTACTGTAATTAGATAATTCAGAGAAACAGAACCCAAAGGATAGGTTATATAGGTTTATAGATATGCATACATTTATTACAAAGAGTTGGCTTATGCAATCATGGAGGCTCCTGAGATCTGCGCTTGACAAGCTGGAGACCCAGAAGGGTCAATAGTAGAGTTCTAGTCCAAGGTTAGATGCCTGAGAACCCAGGGAGCTGGTGGTTTCAGTTCAGGCCGGGTCTGTGTCTGAAGGTAGAAGAGAGTGTCCCAGTTTGAAGACAGTCAGGCAGAAAGACTACGGATTCTTCCTCCCTCAGCCTTTTTGTTCTATTAGGTCTTCAGAGAACTGGGTGTGGCTCACACATGTTGGGGAGGGGAGTCTGCTTTAGTCCATGGATTCAGATATTAATCTCATCTAGAAACACTCCCACAGATTTACCCAGAATAGTGTTTAATAAATTGCACTCGGGTTTGAACCCAAGGGCTTAACACAGAGCTTTGGAGGGCTGTGGGAAAGAATAGCACTTTGAACCCAAGGCTCGATCAGTAGCATGAACCAGTAGAGGTGGCTCTAATAACTGCAAGGGCTGCTGAAAAGTACTTCCAGAGTGATCAGCGACACAGTCATGCATTCCCAGGCATCTACACTATCTCTTACCTGGAAGCACAGACAGACTGGATCGAGGCTGGGTTGCCTCTTTCCTCTTCAGGTTAAACTGTAGCCTCCAAAGGCTTTGGGAGAAGTGACAGGTAGGTGGGTGTGCCTAACTCTTCATTTCACTGAGCCGGCAGCTGCTCCCTCCCCTTCCCACAGACATAAAGATGTCACTGTTCTTCCTTTGTGTGTGACACAGCTTCTGACAGCAGGCTCCTTTCTCTCCTCCTTCGCACTTCTGTTCATAAGCCTTTTAACACATGAGGTCATCCACCATTATCTTGAAAATGTGTCTACCTGGTCTGAAGTTACTGAACTGGTAGATGGTGGAGCACCCTTTTGATTCCTCTGATATGTTAGGTACCTGCTGGCTTATTTATCTCATTCAGTTGCTCTGGGGCTGGTTGTTCCATGGTTTGAGTAAAGGAGGCATTACTGTAATTAGATAATTCAGAGAAACAGAACCCAAAGGATAGGTTATATAGGTTTATAGATATGCATACATTTATTACAAAGAGTTGGCTTATGCAATCATGGAGGCTCCTGAGATCTGCGCTTGACAAGCTGGAGACCCAGAAGGGTCAATAGTAGAGTTCTAGTCCAAGGTTAGATGCCTGAGAACCCAGGGAGCTGGTGGTTTCAGTTCAGGCCGGGTCTGTGTCTGAAGGTAGAAGAGAGTGTCCCAGTTTGAAGACAGTCAGGCAGAAAGACTACGGATTCTTCCTCCCTCAGCCTTTTTGTTCTATTAGGTCTTCAGAGAACTGGGTGTGGCTCACACATGTTGGGGAGGGGAGTCTGCTTTAGTCCATGGATTCAGATATTAATCTCATCTAGAAACACTCCCACAGATTTACCCAGAATAGTGTTTAATCAGATATCAGGACACTCTCTTGCCCAGTCATGTTGAGGCATACAATTAAGCATCACAGCAGTGTCCATAGTATTCATGCTACATTACAAAATTTAAGTTCAAACGACCATTGCCTGCTCGATCTGAGCACTATATAGACAGCTGGACAATAGCGACAAAACCAGTCTCAACTCAAAACTAAGCTCTACAAAATGGAACGTTACCTTACACACCCGAACATTCTAGAGGGTCAGGTGTTCCAGTTGCCCAGGGAATCTGGGTCCCCTAATGATGCCTTGAGGGATCTGTCTCGTTCCACTCCTTTCCTCTGTTTTACCTTCTTCTCAGGCAGGCTGCCTCCGCTTAGTGGGATGATAGTCATCAGCAGCTCCACACTTTACGACCTTCACCAACTCAGCCCCAGGTGAGAGCTGAATTTCTCCCAAAGCCCCAGGGTTTCTGTTCCTTGGGTTATTCCACGTCAGATACCTATCCCTAAACTAGTCCTGTCAAAGAGGGTAAGAGTAAGATGACCGCCTGAGGTCAAGCCACAGGGAAGGATCATGAGGAAGGAGTGATTCTTGAGTAGCAGCGCAGGGTATCAAAACTAGAAATTAAACACAAAATTACCGTATGACCCAGAAATGCCATTCCTCAGTTCAAGGAAATTCCATCCCTGTGTATGAAGACTTGTACACAAATGTCCACAGCAGCAGTGCTCACAATAGCCAGAAGGTGAAAATAGTGTCCACCAATGGATGAATGGATGAATAAATGTGGCATATCTACACAATGGAGTATCATTCAGTCATGTGAAGGAATGGAGGGTGGATACAGGCTACAGGTAGATGAACCTTGAAAGCATTCTATGTGAATGAAAGAAGCCAGACACAAAAGGTCAAGTCTTGTATATGTTTACGTCTGTTAAACAGAATAAAGTTCACAGAGACAAAAAGAGGCTGCATGGTTGCTAGAGGCCGGAGGAGAGGGTGGTTGCGTTGTACTTCATGGGTGTGGGGGTTCATTTTCTGGGGATAAAAATATTCTAGACCTAGATAAAGGTATTGGTTGCAAAACATTGTACCTGTACTAAATGTTACTCATGGTACATTTTGTGTATATTTTGTCACAATAAGTAAATAAATATTAATCCATCTTGAATTAGAAAAAAACAGAGGAAGCAAGATAGGAGATGCTGAGTGTGTGAAATCATCCTATACTGCATGTCTATTGGGAATTCATCAAGAGCAAAGCCAATACCAATAAAACTAGTTACCATGGGGTGTCATGAAAGGCGTGGAGACATCTGTGTATTCTCTTCTACAGCTGCAAGGTCTAATTTTCACTTGCAAGTTTCTGCTCTTTGATACGGTCTGAGGTCCTGGCTATCTGAGAAGAGGCAGTGGTCACTCTTTACAGAGTGAGTTCCAGACTCATACATGTTCCTTTCTTTTTAATTTAAATGCAATTTAAATGTCCCGGGCACTCACAGTGATGTCTTTCTTGTCAGTTCAACCATATGAGTTTACTGAGTTCTTATTGGTTGCCTGGGTCTTTTCTTAGACAGGCTTCCCTAGTGGCTCAGACAGTAAAGAATCCACCTGCCCATACAGGAGATCTAGGTTTGATCCCTCGGTTGGGAAGATCCCTTGGAGAAGGGAATGGTTACCCACTTGAGTATTCTTGCCTGGAGAATTCCATGGACAGAGGAACCTGGCGGGCTGCAATCCATGGAGTCACAAAGAGCTGGACACGACTGAGAGACTAACACCACCACTTTTCTTAGACATATCTATTGCAAGTGACTGTATGTTAATGGTAAAACTAATAACTAAGTTTAACTTGTCCTGTGTGTCAGAGTCTCTGCTAAAGTCATTATTTAATTTCTCATCGTATTCTCAGAACAGTTCTCTGAGATGGGTACTGTCGTCACCTGCATTTTACAGTTGAGGAAATGAAGGTTCAGAGAACTTCAGAAAATGGCCCAGCTGCTTGATGGCAGAGGCAGGATTCAAACCACAGAGCCTCTGAATGCCGACATTCCAGCTCTGAAGCATCCCACAATAGTAAATGAGAAACCTCAGCAAATGCCGGTCACTCTTAGCCTCACTCAAACCAGAAAAACATCCATTAGAAAGCACACATCAGACCATCTCGCTCTCTTCTTGCAGATTCCCTATTTATAGAGGGCCTAGCGGATGCTGTTTCTAACTTAAGCTAGAAGGTTTTCTTTGAAAGTTTCAATCTGCAACTTAAAAGCAAAGCAAGAGAAGAAAAGAGCTGGGAGTGCACTTCACTGAAAGCAGTTCTGAAATTTCAGAGCAAGGACACAGGAGGAGAAAGATTACCATCTTATTAGCGTAGGAGGATAAAGATGATCAGGCAGGGGTGCTCCATTATTTATAGGAATCCAGATCTTTTCTATACACTTCACTGAGGCATTTGATATATTTGTGCTGGAGATTAACACTGATGTTATTTTCTTTAATGTCTGTTTTTAGTGTATGTGATGCATGTTGGCATTCAGGAAATTCAGCCAGAGGAGAAAAACAATAGTATTAATTAGGGATGTCAGTCATGGGTGTTATGAAATTCAAAACTGCCAAGTTTCTGGAGTATTTAGTGGTAATTATAATAGACTGTGGAGACAAGCTGTTCTCCATTTCCTTTACAGAAAGGCACAGTTTGATGGGCAAGTGATCAAAGTTCTAATGCAAAGCTTTGTGAAAGGGGTGCTTCTTTCACCCTGTTATTTTTAGGACTCGATGCTTTTGCTAATTCAGAGCTGCCCAGAGAGAGGAGATCATCCAGTGAATATAAGACTCCTTGTCTCTTTGTAATTTAAAATTACAGCTCAGTTTTTTCAATATCTCCACACAAGTTGGAGCGTGTGTTGGGGGGTGGAGTGGTAAATGATACCACCCACCAGCCTGGCAGAATATTCAAATTTAAATCACAGCCATCGCCTCTTCCCAGGTAAAAGTCATACATATAATCCATTTTTTCTCAAAGTGATGAATAATAAAAGCCCATGCTGTGTTTTTTGGATAACCCAGTTAAATGGGTAGAGAGATTTACATTTTTGAGAACAGAAATAAAAGAGGCCCTACTTCTCTGGATTTTCTCAGGTTTCTAGTTAAATGGCTATGATTTTTTATTCGTTTTGGAATATTTGCGTCAGCATAGGGGCAGGGAATGGCCCAGGTGGAGCCACAGGGATGGAAGGATTCCACTGTCAGCACCCGAATGCCTTGCACCACCTTGTATGAGCCTTACAAGGGCCCAGTGAGGCTATCCGGGCAGATCCTAGCCCAGTTTCTGATGAGGAAACTCCATTTCAGGGGTCACAAAATTTACCCAAGGGTTATTTTAGATGCTAAGTGTCCAGTGGGTTCCTGGCATTGTCTGCACTTCACTCTACTGCTTCCTGCCTTTTCTGGACATGCCACAGGGCCTTTGCACATTGCTGTTAGCCATGTCTGTTATGCTGAACCTCTTGAGTTTGGCTTTGGGTACATTTCTTTCTTAAAGGCCGTACACTCCTCTCTAGACCCAAGAAAGAGGACCCAACTTATAGGAAAGGGTAAGTGTGCTGTATGACCTACAAGACTGCAAGTTGTTGTTCAGTTGCTAGATCATGTCCAACTCTTTGTGACCCCATGGACTGCAGCACACCAGGCTTCCCTGTCCTTCACCATCTCCCAGAATTTGCTCAAACTCATGTCCATTGAGTCAGTGATGCCATCCAACCACCTTGTCCTCTGTCACCCCCTTCTCCTCCTGCCCTCAATCTTTCCCAGCATCAGGAGAGTCAGCTTCCCCAAAAAGTCAGCTCTTCGCCATCAGGTGGCCAAAGAATCGGAGCTTCAGCATCATCGTGTCTAATGAATATTCAGGGTTGATTTCCTTTAGGATGGACTGTTTTGGTCTTCTTGCTGTTCAAGGGACTCTCAAGAGTCTTCTCTTGACTTCTACTTCATCTGATTAAAAAAAAAAAACAACAACAAAAACAAGGCAAACAGGGGCACGGAGACTGAGTCATATTGTCCCAGGAAAGAACACGACAGTGGCAGAGCCAGAAACATCCATCTCTGAATTTTTTTTCATAATCACTGCCTCCATAAGCTGGAGATAATGATGTCAAGAGGGGAAAACTCTATCTGTTGTGAATTGCCTGTAATTTGTGTGACTTACAGGAAGCCTGGCTAAATTCAGGGTAGCTGATTTGGTTCTGGCCAAGGTAGAGAGATTTACTTCAGAAATAAAAGAGGCCCTACTTCTCTGGATTTTCTCAGGTTTCTAGTTAAATGGCTATGATTTTTTATTCGTTTTGGAATATTTGCGTCAGCATAGGGGCAGGGAATGGCCCAGGTGGAGCCACAGGGATGGAAGGATTCCACTGTCAGCACCCGAATGCCTTGCACCACCTTGTATGAGCCTTACAAGGGCCCAGTGAGGCTATCCGGGCAGATCCTAGCCCAGTTTCTGATGAGGAAACTCCATTTCAGGGGTCACAAAATTTACCCAAGGGTTATTTTAGATGCTAAGTGTCCAGTGGGTTCCTGGCATTGTCTGCACTTCACTCTACTGCTTCCTGCCTTTTCTGGACATGCCACAGGGCCTTTGCACATTGCTGTTAGCCATGTCTGTTATGCTGAACCTCTTGAGTTTGGCTTTGGGTACATTTCTTTCTTAAAGGCCGTACACTCCTCTCTAGACCCAAGAAAGAGGACCCAACTTATAGGAAAGGGTAAGTGTGCTGTATGACCTACAAGACTGCAAGTTGTTGTTCAGTTGCTAGATCATGTCCAACTCTTTGTGACCCCATGGACTGCAGCACACCAGGCTTCCCTGTCCTTCACCATCTCCCAGAATTTGCTCAAACTCATGTCCATTGAGTCAGTGATGCCATCCAACCACCTTGTCCTCTGTCACCCCCTTCTCCTCCTGCCCTCAATCTTTCCCAGCATCAGGAGAGTCAGCTTCCCCAAAAAGTCAGCTCTTCGCCATCAGGTGGCCAAAGAATCGGAGCTTCAGCATCATCGTGTCTAATGAATATTCAGGGTTGATTTCCTTTAGGATGGACTGTTTTGGTCTTCTTGCTGTTCAAGGGACTCTCAAGAGTCTTCTCTTGACTTCTACTTCATCTGATTAAAAAAAAAAAACAACAACAAAAACAAGGCAAACAGGGGCACGGAGACTGAGTCATATTGTCCCAGGAAAGAACACGACAGTGGCAGAGCCAGAAACATCCATCTCTGAATTTTTTTTCATAATCACTGCCTCCATAAGCTGGAGATAATGATGTCAAGAGGGGAAAACTCTATCTGTTGTGAATTGCCTGTAATTTGTGTGACTTACAGGAAGCCTGGCTAAATTCAGGGGTAGCTGATGGTTCTGGCCAGATGTTTAAAATAAAGGAGGCATGATAAGAAGTCCTCTGCCATATGTGTGTGTCTCTGGGTTTTTGTTCTTAAGAATTAATAGCAGGTTCTTCTTTGTTCTGAGTTTTTTTTTCAGAAATAACTGGGGAACTTGGGGTTGGGCCAGTAATAGCAGAGGTGATGTACTGTCTGTGGAGGAACCTCCACTCCAGGGGTGGCGCTTTGCTAGTTAGCCACCCTCCCCAACCCGGCCTCTCTCCGAGGTTGGAAGAACGTTGAGCAGCATCTCGGCATCCCTTGGAAAAGCAGGGCACGTTTTCCTGCTGACACACACAAGCCTTATAATTTAGCATTAGAAAAGAAAAATGGTTTAGAACAAGAAAATATATTTAGAGCTCATTATTCAAGTAGGAGTCATAGAGAAGGGGCAAGGACAGAGCCAGTCCAGAGACAGCTCAATTCCAGGGTCAGCAGGAAGTGGAAGCCTGGCCCTCAGGAGCCAGGCAGCAAGGGTGACAGGGTCACGCTCAAGGTCGATGATCACTAAGGGAAACTTAGTCCCGAACTGCTCCCTTGCAGGTCTCCTCCCCTCTCTGGGTCCTGGAAAAGGTCAGTTCACTGTGCAATTCCACATTTCAGCCCCAGCAAGGCCTCTGCTTGCCATCCAGATATTGGCATCACTGTTACCAAGGCCGGAACTAGTTGTTGCACCAAATGGAAGTGGTCTGTGACATAGCAGTTCTGACTCAATGTGAAATCACGTCTGCCTTGGGGTGGAAGGTCATGGATGCAATCTCCCCAGACCAGTCATGATGTTTCCTTTTTGGTCTTCTTGCTGTTCAAGGGACTCTCAAGAGTCTTCTCTTGACTTCTACTTCATCTGATTAAAAAAAAAAAACAACAACAAAAACAAGGCAAACAGGGGCACGGAGACTGAGTCATATTGTCCCAGGAAAGAACACGACAGTGGCAGAGCCAGAAACATCCATCTCTGAATTTTTTTTCATAATCACTGCCTCCATAAGCTGGAGATAATGATGTCAAGAGGGGAAAACTCTATCTGTTGTGAATTGCCTGTAATTTGTGTGACTTACAGGAAGCCTGGCTAAATTCAGGGGTAGCTGATGGTTCTGGCCAGATGTTTAAAATAAAGGAGGCATGATAAGAAGTCCTCTGCCATATGTGTGTGTCTCTGGGTTTTTGTTCTTAAGAATTAATAGCAGGTTCTTCTTTGTTCTGAGTTTTTTTTTCAGAAATAACTGGGGAACTTGGGGTTGGGCCAGTAATAGCAGAGGTGATGTACTGTCTGTGGAGGAACCTCCACTCCAGGGGTGGCGCTTTGCTAGTTAGCCACCCTCCCCAACCCGGCCTCTCTCCGAGGTTGGAAGAACGTTGAGCAGCATCTCGGCATCCCTTGGAAAAGCAGGGCACGTTTTCCTGCTGACACACACAAGCCTTATAATTTAGCATTAGAAAAGAAAAATGGTTTAGAACAAGAAAATATATTTAGAGCTCATTATTCAAGTAGGAGTCATAGAGAAGGGGCAAGGACAGAGCCAGTCCAGAGACAGCTCAATTCCAGGGTCAGCAGGAAGTGGAAGCCTGGCCCTCAGGAGCCAGGCAGCAAGGGTGACAGGGTCACGCTCAAGGTCGATGATCACTAAGGGAAACTTAGTCCCGAACTGCTCCCTTGCAGGTCTCCTCCCCTCTCTGGGTCCTGGAAAAGGTCAGTTCACTGTGCAATTCCACATTTCAGCCCCAGCAAGGCCTCTGCTTGCCATCCAGATATTGGCATCACTGTTACCAAGGCCGGAACTAGTTGTTGCACCAAATGGAAGTGGTCTGTGACATAGCAGTTCTGACTCAATGTGAAATCACGTCTGCCTTGGGGTGGAAGGTCATGGATGCAATCTCCCCCCAGACCTTTGGACTTGTATTTCTTCACTGACCCCTTCCCAGCCACCTGCTGTGTGGACCTGCCAACGACTTATGTCAATCCACTCGTTTGTTTTTTTTTTAATTTATTTATTTTTAATTGAAGGGTAATTGCTTTACAATATTGGTTTGACTTCTGCCATACATCAATGTGAATTAGCCATGGGTGTGTGTATGTCGCCTCCCTCTTGAACCTTCTGCCCTTTTCCCACTCCCATAGATTCTTTTAAGATTTATTTATTTATTTATTTGAGTGGGGTGGGGTGGGGAGGGAGGGGAGCAGGCAGGCCACTTCTATTGGTCTTTCATTTGTCCATTTTCATTCATCTTTGTTCTTTGGCCTGTGTGGGCCTCCCATCGCGGTGGCTTCTGTTGTCACAGAGCACCAGCTCTGGGCGCATGCACCCCAGAGCTCCAGCTCAGCAATTGGACACATCGGTCCAGCTGCTCCGTGGCATGTGGGATCTTCCCAGGCCAGGGATCGAACCGGCGCCCCTTGCACTGCAAGGTGGTGTCCTTACCCACTGGACCACCAGGGAAGCAATCCCGTAGATTCTTATAGAGCCCCAGTTTGAGTTCCCTAAGCCATATAGTGAATTCCCACTGTCCATCTGTTTTACATACCATAGTGTATATGCTCCATGCTACTCTCTCCTTTCATCTCACCCTCTTACTTCCACATCCTAACTATTGTGAATCGTGCTGAAGTAAACACTGGGGTAAAATGTTTTTTTCAGTTTGGGTTTCCTCAGGGTATATGCCTACAAGTGGTATTGCTGGCACGTATCATGGTTTCATTCCTCATTTTTAAAGGAATCTCCACACCGTCTTCCATTGTGGCTGTATCAGTGTACATTGCTGCCAACAGTGCAAGAGAGTTCCCCTTTCTCTACCCTCTCTCCAGCACTTGTTGGTTTCCACCCACTCTTCTATCTCATACATAAGGGCAAGGGAGTGAGGCCGGAACTAGTTGTTGCACCAAATGGAAGTGGTCTGTGACATAGCAGTTCTGACTCAATGTGAAATCACGTCTGCCTTGGGGTGGAAGGTCATGGATGCAATCTCCCCCCAGACCTTTGGACTTGTATTTCTTCACTGACCCCTTCCCAGCCACCTGCTGTGTGGACCTGCCAACGACTTATGTCAATCCACTCGTTTGTTTTTTTTTTAATTTATTTATTTTTAATTGAAGGGTAATTGCTTTACAATATTGGTTTGACTTCTGCCATACATCAATGTGAATTAGCCATGGGTGTGTGTATGTCGCCTCCCTCTTGAACCTTCTGCCCTTTTCCCACTCCCATAGATTCTTTTAAGATTTATTTATTTATTTATTTGAGTGGGGTGGGGTGGGGAGGGAGGGGAGCAGGCAGGCCACTTCTATTGGTCTTTCATTTGTGTATTTTCATCCGTCTTTGTTCTTTGGCCTGTGTGGGCCTCCCATCGCAGTGGCCTCTGTTGTCACAGAGCACCAGCTCTGGGCGCATGCACCCCAGAGCTCCAGCTCAGCAATTGGACACATCGGTCCAGCTGCTCCGTGGCATGTGGGATCTTCCCAGGCCAGGGATCGAACCGGCGCCCCTTGCACTGCAAGGTGGTGTCCTTACCCACTGGACCACCAGGGAAGCAATCCCGTAGATTCTTATAGAGCCCCAGTTTGAGTTCCCTAAGCCATATAGTGAATTCCCACTGTCCATCTGTTTTACATACCATAGTGTATATGCTCCATGCTACTCTCTCCTTTCATCTCACCCTCTTACTTCCACATCCTAACTATTGTGAATCGTGCTGAAGTAAACACTGGGGTAAAATGTTTTTTTCAGTTTGGGTTTCCTCAGGGTATATGCCTACAAGTGGTATTGCTGGCACGTATCATGGTTTCATTCCTCATTTTTAAAGGAATCTCCACACCGTCTTCCATTGTGGCTGTATCAGTGTACATTGCTGCCAACAGTGCAAGAGAGTTCCCCTTTCTCTACCCTCTCTCCAGCACTTGTTGGTTTCCACCCACTCTTCTATCTCATACATAAGGGCAAGGGAGTGAGGCGGAGGACCAAAAACTCATGCTTTTGGAAGACCTACCATGTGCCAGGGACTGTGCTGGTTGCTTTACAAGTATTCTCCATTGAAGTATCATAATTATTTCTTGCTTTTTCATCACACGTTTAGTACTGTTCCAGGAGGTGGGTATGCAGAGGAAGACAAATCAGTTTTATATCTCATTTTCAAGTCTAGGATGAGGGGGCACATAGGTAAGAAGGTATTACAAGAATACCGAGTGTTATATGAATAGAAGCACCAGGTATTGTGAAAATCTTTAAGAGCAACTGGATTTAACTTGATTTAGTGGCCAAAGAAGGTGCTTATGAGTACCTGATACTTAGGTTAACACCTGGAGGATGAATGAGACTCATCCACTCATGGAATCCCTACTTTCCTCTAAAATGCATAGAAAACTCATGTCTGTTATGAATATTATAAGAATATTATAATAAGCACATGAGTGTTATGAGTTTCCCTCCTTCTGTGGGAGAACAGAAGGTTAGTGACAGGTGTTGCCACAGCCAGGTACAGGTTGATAGAGATGGATCCGAGCTTGCTCAACTCTGGACCCCAACTCTCTTCTGCCAAATTCTGGTTCGTCCTGGAGCTTTTCCATCACGTGTGGTAAAGCCTTGGTAAGGGACTTAGAAAGTGAAGGTAGAGGCAGCATTCTGGCAGTGCTTAGGCTCTGTTCTGCTTAGAACCAGAAGCACCTCATGGCATGCACAGAACATAACGGTGGCAAGACATCAACTCTGGAGAAATGTTTGAGTACAGCTCTTGGTTGGAGACTTATGTAAATCTGATTTTGGGTTAGCCACATCTTCATCCATACAGTGGAAGCTGGTTGTGCTGTGTGGTGCTCAGTTGTGTCCAACTCTCTGTGACCCCATGGGCTGTTGCCCGACAGGCTCCTCTGTCCATGGGATTTTCCAGGCAAGAATACACAATATCCTCCTCCAGGGAATCTTCCCAACCCAGAGATCGAACTCACATCTCTTGTGTCTCCTGCATGGGCAGGCAGATTCTTTACCACTATTGCCACCTATGAAGCCCTGAAACTGGTTATACAGATTGAGAGATGCATGTGCCGGGCTGTGGCTCACAGTAGGTATTTGAAAATAGCATGACTTTGGGTTGTAAGGAAAGAGGAGAAGGATGAACAGCCTAGGAGATTCCCCTTTTTGTAAAAGGCGTTTTATTACAGAATTATTCCTGGGCTTTGGACTGAGCATGTATGTGCTGGAGAAGAGACAAGCCTCTTTGGGTTTGCAGCCAGGTGGCCACAGATGTGGACAATAGAGAACTCAGCTCACATGCCCAATGGGAAAAACACAGTCGCTCCCCAAACACAGCTGCCTCCTTCTCAATTGGATCCAACTTTGCCAGATAATGGAAACACAGAAAACAAGGCGCAAGTAGAGCGAGCTGTTTATGTTTAAACATGGCAATTGAACCTTAACACTGAGCTTTCTTAGAAGGCGTCCGGGTGTCATCTCGCAGCCCTTGGGGCTGCTGGGGCTCTGCCTATGGGTTCCAAGGCTGTGCTGTGGCCCATCTGTCAGGAGAAAAGGGGGATTAGTGGTGTTTGTTCTCATGTCCTCTCCTTAGGGATGGTGTGTGTGGGGGGGGACACTCTGCCCATCCCCTCCTCCTCCCCCCTCCACCCTGCATCTCTTCTAGCAGCTCCTGGAAATTACAGACATTCCTTGGAAGAAATGTGAACAGAATTCCTGCCAGCTGCAGTTTTAGGAGATTAACCCCTGTTTCTGGGAACATCATCATGTGGGCAATGAAGGCTCCGTGGACTAGTCTTTGTCTACAAAACAAGTTACAATAGGGATTATTTCAAAGATAAAGAAGAGGTCATGCCTTTCTGCTCACCCATCCATCTTTCCATTCATCCAGACATCAATCTGTTCATTTTGCCATCCATCCTTTTTACATTACGGAGAAATGTTTGAGTACAGCTCTTGGTTGGAGACTTATGTAAATCTGATTTTGGGTTAGCCACATCTTCATCCATACAGTGGAAGCTGGTTGTGCTGTGTGGTGCTCAGTTGTGTCCAACTCTCTGTGACCCCATGGGCTGTTGCCCGACAGGCTCCTCTGTCCATGGGATTTTCCAGGCAAGAATACACAATATCCTCCTCCAGGGAATCTTCCCAACCCAGAGATCGAACTCACATCTCTTGTGTCTCCTGCATGGGCAGGCAGATTCTTTACCACTATTGCCACCTATGAAGCCCTGAAACTGGTTATACAGATTGAGAGATGCATGTGCCGGGCTGTGGCTCACAGTAGGTATTTGAAAATAGCATGACTTTGGGTTGTAAGGAAAGAGGAGAAGGATGAACAGCCTAGGAGCTTCCCCTTTTTGTAAAAGGCGTTTTATTACAGAATTATTCCTGGGCTTTGGACTGAGCATGTATGTGCTGGAGAAGAGACAAGCCTCTTTGGGTTTGCAGCCAGGTGGCCACAGATGTGGACAATAGAGAACTCAGCTCACATGCCCAATGGGAAAAACACAGTCGCTCCCCAAACACAGCTGCCTCCTTCTCAATTGGATCCAACTTTGCCAGATAATGGAAACACAGAAAACAAGGCGCAAGTAGAGCGAGCTGTTTATGTTTAAACATGGCAATTGAACCTTAACACTGAGCTTTCTTAGAAGGCGTCCGGGTGTCATCTCGCAGCCCTTGGGGCTGCTGGGGCTCTGCCTATGGGTTCCAAGGCTGTGCTGTGGCCCATCTGTCAGGAGAAAAGGGGGATTAGTGGTGTTTGTTCTCATGTCCTCTCCTTAGGGATGGTGTGTGTGGGGGGGGACACTCTGCCCATCCCCTCCTCCTCCCCCCTCCACCCTGCATCTCTTCTAGCAGCTCCTGGAAATTACAGACATTCCTTGGAAGAAATGTGAACAGAATTCCTGCCAGCTGCAGTTTTAGGAGATTAACCCCTGTTTCTGGGAACATCATCATGTGGGCAATGAAGGCTCCGTGGACTAGTCTTTGTCTACAAAACAAGTTACAATAGGGATTATTTCAAAGATAAAGAAGAGGTCATGCCTTTCTGCTCACCCATCCATCTTTCCATTCATCCAGACATCAATCTGTTCATCTGTCTGTCCATCCATCCCTTTTTTATTAAAATAACATTTATTAAACAATTATCAAGTACCTGTCATCATACATCGAGCTTCCCCATTGGCTCAGCAGAAAAGAATCTGCCTGCAATGCAGGAGACATGGGATTGAGCTCTGGGTTGGGAAGATCCCCTGGAGGAGGGGATGACAACCCAGTCCAGGATTCTTGCCTGGAGAATCCCATGCACAGAGGAGCCTGGCAGGCTATAGTCCATAGGGTCACAAAGAGTTGGACACGACTGAAGCAACTGAGCATACATTATATATATTCCACATATAATTTAGGGAGATACTAAAAGTTAGTGGCTCTAGTGGCACAGATGGTAAAGAATGCTCCTGCACTGCAACAGTCCTGGGCTTGATCCCTGGGTTAGGGAGATCCTCTGGAGAAGGGAATAGCAGCCCCCTCCAGTATTCACTCCTGGAGAATTCCATGGACAGAGGAGCCTAACAGGTTACAGTTCATAGGGTCACAGAGTCAGACACAACTGAGCGGCAAGTCATGCATTTTTGTATTTGAAGTCAAATACACCTTAAGAGAGGGTCCCTGTCCAGAGTCTTGAATGGTTACCTGGTTAGTCAGTGCTTTGTTCTAGGTGTTTGAATCCCTCATTAGAACTTGTTAACCACCAAAGGCAAGTGAAAACCTCAGCTGAGGTCTCTGCTCTTCCTCTGATACTTCCTCCTGCTTATTTTATTTTTTATTTTTATTTTTTTGAGAGGAAAGTTAAGTTTTTAGGGTGGGGAAAGAGAGAGTTGCTGCCAGCACAGCGGGCCGGTTTAGGGGAGAATCAGCATGGAAGACGCTGTTAGAACAGCGGGTCGGCTCAAAGAGAACCTACCCCTCCTGCTTATTTTGTTTGGACATAGACAACGTGGAGTTTGTCCACATCCGTGCTCTCAGGGGAGGGTGGTGACAGTATATGCAGGGTGGTAGTCATTAATGTCTCCTTTAGGCCAGCCCCCAAGCCCCCTGTTTCAGGACGGTTGCATTTGACTCTCAAAACACTCTCTTCCCGTCCTTATTTGCAAACCCAGCTCACGAGTAAGGGTGGACAGATTCCTGGGAAAGAGCAATGGCTTAATTAATGGTAATGCGAAGAATGTAGGTGCCTCAGCGATTGGGGCCATGTGAATGCAAAAGAAGCTGAGATGCAAAATGGGATAATTGAACTGTTAACTGAACTGGAATTTAGCAGGAGACATGGGATTGAGCTCTGGGTTGGGAAGATCCCCTGGAGGAGGGGATGACAACCCAGTCCAGGATTCTTGCCTGGAGAATCCCATGCACAGAGGAGCCTGGCAGGCTATAGTCCATAGGGTCACAAAGAGTTGGACACGACTGAAGCAACTGAGCATACATTATATATATTCCACATATAATTTAGGGAGATACTAAAAGTTAGTGGCTCTAGTGGCACAGATGGTAAAGAATGCTCCTGCACTGCAACAGTCCTGGGCTTGATCCCTGGGTTAGGGAGATCCTCTGGAGAAGGGAATAGCAGCCCCCTCCAGTATTCACTCCTGGAGAATTCCATGGACAGAGGAGCCTAACAGGTTACAGTTCATAGGGTCACAGAGTCAGACACAACTGAGCGGCAAGTCATGCATTTTTGTATTTGAAGTCAAATACACCTTAAGAGAGGGTCCCTGTCCAGAGTCTTGAATGGTTACCTGGTTAGTCAGTGCTTTGTTCTAGGTGTTTGAATCCCTCATTAGAACTTGTTAACCACCAAAGGCAAGTGAAAACCTCAGCTGAGGTCTCTGCTCTTCCTCTGATACTTCCTCCTGCTTATTTTATTTTTTATTTTTATTTTTTTGAGAGGAAAGTTAAGTTTTTAGGGTGGGGAAAGAGAGAGTTGCTGCCAGCACAGCGGGCCGGTTTAGGGGAGAATCAGCATGGAAGACGCTGTTAGAACAGCGGGTCGGCTCAAAGAGAACCTACCCCTCCTGCTTATTTTGTTTGGACATAGACAACGTGGAGTTTGTCCACATCCGTGCTCTCAGGGGAGGGTGGTGACAGTATATGCAGGGTGGTAGTCATTAATGTCTCCTTTAGGCCAGCCCCCAAGCCCCCTGTTTCAGGACGGTTGCATTTGACTCTCAAAACACTCTCTTCCCGTCCTTATTTGCAAACCCAGCTCACGAGTAAGGGTGGACAGATTCCTGGGAAAGAGCAATGGCTTAATTAATGGTAATGCGAAGAATGTAGGTGCCTCAGCGATTGGGGCCATGTGAATGCAGAACTGGATGGAAGGCTGAGATGCAAAATGGGATAATTGAACTGTTAACTGAACTGGAATTTAGCAGTTAATCACTTTTATGAAACCTGCATCTCAATTCATTACTCCATTTATGCCTTGTTGCAATACAGAGCTGTTCAGCTAATTGGTAAACAGGAGCTAAGCAATGTAGCCCGGAAAGGGCACGGCCATGAAAGGTACCATGATATTTTCTATGGCTGCTTCTCTATCGGTTCAGCCAGGAATTGTCCATCAGCCCGGGTTCAGGTAGGCACTAAACATTGTAGTGAAGTCATGCTTTTACATCCCGAACAGAACAGCTGATCATCAATCCTGTCTCGTGAAGTCCTTTACCCAAGTAATACCTGGTAATGAACTTTTTAGTAGGGTGATTAAGGTAATGGGCTTTGGCAACAGAGCATTCCAAATTGTAGATGAGATTCTACATAGACTGCCTGTGTGACACTGGACAAGCCAGTCCTCCCTCCAAACCTCTGTTCCAGTTGGGTCTGCCTCATGTGTGCTGTGGTGAGGACTATGTGAGGTCCATTTCATAAGGAGACCAATGTGTCTACTACGTCACCTGGTATGCTATGTGTGTTCAGTCAATGCTAGCTGTTGCTATTATCTATCACCTAGACATCCTTTTTTCGCTTGTTTATTTGTTTTAAGAAAAGGAGAAGTAAGGCAACCATCTCTCCCATATGTGTGTTGGATCAAAGACAGACACCGAAGGGGGAATTAGACAAAGCAGCTGATTGACTTAATAGAAAGAAGTTTGTCAACAGGGACTTCAACAAAAAGGATGGTCTTTTATGCGACTGACTAGGAACAAAGTGAAGGGTAAGGGCATGAAGCCGGGATTGGAGGTATGGGTACAGGACATCGTCAGTAAACCTTTCATTATCACTGGAAAGTGTCAATGAAATCAGGGCCTTAGTCTCCCGAAGATGTACTCATTTTGTTTGATGAAGGAATAAAGAGGCCCCATTGAAATAAAAATTCTTCATTTTGACACCAAGACTGGAAAAATAAAAAGTTCTCCTCTCTGTCTCCCTTCTCCCAGACCATGTGAATGCAGAACTGGATGGAAGGCTGAGATGCAAAATGGGATAATTGAACTGTTAACTGAACTGGAATTTAGCAGTTAATCACTTTTATGAAACCTGCATCTCAATTCATTACTCCATTTATGCCTTGTTGCAATACAGAGCTGTTCAGCTAATTGGTAAACAGGAGCTAAGCAATGTAGCCCGGAAAGGGCACGGCCATGAAAGGTACCATGATATTTTCTATGGCTGCTTCTCTATCGGTTCAGCCAGGAATTGTCCATCAGCCCGGGTTCAGGTAGGCACTAAACATTGTAGTGAAGTCATGCTTTTACATCCCGAACAGAACAGCTGATCATCAATCCTGTCTCGTGAAGTCCTTTACCCAAGTAATACCTGGTAATGAACTTTTTAGTAGGGTGATTAAGGTAATGGGCTTTGGCAACAGAGCATTCCAAATTGTAGATGAGATTCTACATAGACTGCCTGTGTGACACTGGACAAGCCAGTCCTCCCTCCAAACCTCTGTTCCAGTTGGGTCTGCCTCATGTGTGCTGTGGTGAGGACTATGTGAGGTCCATTTCATAAGGAGACCAATGTGTCTACTACGTCACCTGGTATGCTATGTGTGTTCAGTCAATGCTAGCTGTTGCTATTATCTATCACCTAGACATCCTTTTTTCGCTTGTTTATTTGTTTTAAGAAAAGGAGAAGTAAGGCAACCATCTCTCCCATATGTGTGTTGGATCAAAGACAGACACCGAAGGGGGAATTAGACAAAGCAGCTGATTGACTTAATAGAAAGAAGTTTGTCAACAGGGACTTCAACAAAAAGGATGGTCTTTTATGCGACTGACTAGGAACAAAGTGAAGGGTAAGGGCATGAAGCCGGGATTGGAGGTATGGGTACAGGACATCGTCAGTAAACCTTTCATTATCACTGGAAAGTGTCAATGAAATCAGGGCCTTAGTCTCCCGAAGATGTACTCATTTTGTTTGATGAAGGAATAAAGAGGCCCCATTGAAATAAAAATTCTTCATTTTGACACCAAGACTGGTACACCTCAAATACGAGTGAACCGTCTCTTCTTATGTAATTTTTGAGTTCTCCCTCTCTGTCTCCCTCTTTCTCTCTCCTAGCACACAGTCATGAAACCACAAGGCCTAATTTAATCACAGATCTAAATGAAAGACTAAGCTGAAGGACTCAACTATATACTTAGAATTGCCTTTACTGACTAAAGTTTTCAAATTGAATCGTGCTATAGGTTTTGGATGACCTTGTAAATACATTTCTGTTACAACCCTGAAGTGTATGCAGAGCACATAGCAAGACCAACCTAGCTGAGGGGCTTCCATGATACAGCTCAACTGGTAAAGAATTCACCTGCAAGGCAGGAGACCCCAGATAGATTCCTGGGTCAGGAAGATCCCCTGGAGAAGAGAGAAGCTACCCACTCCAGGATTCTTGGACTTCCCTGGTGGCTTATATGGTAAAGAATCCACCTGTACTGTGGGAGACCTGGGTTTTATCCCTGGGTTGGGAAGATCCTCTGGAGAAGGGAGTGACAACCCACTTCAGTATTCTTTCTTGGAGAATTCCATGGACAGAGGAACCTGGGGGGTTGGCCATGGGGTCGCAAAGAATCAGGCATGACTGAGAGACTTTCACTTTCAGTCTAGCTGAACAAGAATGAGTGCTCCGAGGTGAGTCTCAAGGAGGTAGGACTTTGAAGGCTGCAGGAAGGAGGCTGAGTGTTTTTCTGTGTATTGGAATGTGCTCACATGTCTTCCCTCTGCTGGAATGCCTGAGCCCTGGGTCTGGGGGGCTGTGATACATGTAGGACACAGTCATAGTTCGGTTTCAGGTTACTGTTTCATGTCGAGCACTGGGGTATGTGATACTGAAAGCTATTAATGTAAATTAATGGTGGCTCCTGCTGGCTTTGTTAGAATTTACTCCAAAGAGAAATTAATAAATGTGTCATGCCTTGCAAATTTGCATCTATTAAAAACCTTACCCTCGTGGGGGCACCACTGATCCCCTTTGGGGGGAGAGGTCTAAGAATAAAAAGGAACACCATGCTGCTGTCCTAACTCGTATTCGATATAAACTTGTTAAAATGAGATCATTGATGGGAATCACTTTGAAAAGAGAAACTCTGTCATTATCAGGTGGTGCTTGAGATAAGCAGGGCATTCACAGTCCAGGTACTCCTAACAGACTTGCCATGGAAGAGATTACCATTTGTTAATCCCTGACTCACGCCAGGATCTTTCTCAAATGTAATTACTTTTCATCCTAATCACCCTGGGAGGTAGGTATTATCCCCATTTTACAGATCATGCAACTGAGTTTCATAATAGATAAGTAATTGGTCCAGAATCTCACAGCTGGGAGCAGGAAGAGCTCGAATTTTTATCCGAGATTGTCTGACTCTAATAAGACTGCACTGAAAGAGAGGTGTCTAAATCCTCGGCAGCCCCACACTGAGTTGATGGAAGAGTTTGAGAGGTCCTTGAATTTTCCTCACCAGAACTGACAGCCAGCTCTGTGAACTATATTACTGCTCTTTCTTTAAAAGTGAGAACTCCACATTTCAAAGGCTGGCTGTCTTAAAACGTCAGGCAAAATGCAGAGCCTCGTAACTCAGGGTGGGTGTGAGTCCTGGCTCTGCTCCTTGCTTAACCTGTGTCTGTGGACAAATTATTTAACCTCTCTGGGACTCTGCTCATTCATTATAAAATGGGAATAATAAGAGCGCTTACTTCTTAGGGATGTTGTAAGGATTTACTGAGATAGAGCATGGAAATGGTTTAGCACCATGCCTGGTGTATAATAAGCTCTTACTAAAAGCTACCTATTGTTTTTCCCTTCCCAGAGAGATCTGAACAATCTAATATAGAGAAAGTAAAATTGATAGTTGCAACTGCCGTATTAGCAGCCGCCATTTTGTTGGAAGAACAGACAAGGCCATGAATGTCTTGATTTGGCTAAAGTCTGGAAAATATCACTGAGGTCTCAGATTCTTTGAACCAGAGTTTCTCAACCTTGAATGCAAAATCAAATCACTCAGGGAGATTTGGATAAATACAAGGGGTCCCTTTTGAGAGATTCTGACTTAGTTGCTTTGGGTGGAGCCTGGGCATTTGTATCTTTTGAAGCCTCCTGGGTTGGGAAGCTGAGGACCGCTGCTTTTTCTGGGCTATAGAGTTCAGAGGTCATGGGGCATGTTACCTCTGCTTCACCAGACTTGACTTAGTGGGGACAGATGGGTGACACCACAGAAATGCATACTGCGCTCACAGTAACAGTTGCCCTCTCTTTTATAGCCACTGACTGGCTGGAGAGTGTTTGTGTGTATGTGTGTGTGTGTGTGTGTGTATGTGTTTGTGTGTGTATGTGTGCACGTGCCTGTGTGGGAGAGCCTGCCTATCTGTCTTCTGAGACTGACCGCATACAGCTGTGAAATTTCGCTTAGTTCTTTCAAGCTTTCCAAGAAATGAAACCCGTTTATAAAAAGGACCCCACTACTTGGTGACTCCTGGATGTGTTTTAAATGGAACACAGCATTGGGGGGGGGATTCTACCTTTTCAGTCAGCTTCTTCCTCAGCAGAGAGCCATTGAAGCTATCCAGTTATCCTTAAGATCTATCACCTCGTATTCTAATGAAGTATATCAGAATGAATGCTTGGCTGGTGTACCTAGGTCCTGTCCTGTGTTGTTTATATTTATTTATATTTTAAGCTTGCTCAGGAGAATTTGGTTCCCTGGGTTACAATTCAAATGAGTCTTTAAATATTTTTTTATGGGATGCTGCCCTCGAGTTCTAGGCATCAGAGAGCTCCAGAGCACGGGCAGGAATGATGTATGTGCTTCCCAGATACAGATAGACCATGTCATTAAAGAATGGGGGTGGGCAGCTGGCCTGTGCCTGATTTCATGAGGATCCAGTCTAAAGTGTGTATGATAGAGGCAGGAGTGACTCTTCTCCCAGTTGAGATGAATTGGTCTCATAAGTAGACACAGAGACAGGAGAAAAGATGGGGGTGGGGTGGTATGCCTTAAGCAAGATCAGCAGCAGTTGGAACCACATAAACTGGATCTCTATACTCTGCAGCTCCAAGAGGTAGGTATCACTGGCCTGTTAAGGACGTTATTGGTGTTTTGATTGGACATCCAGAAATTGATGTACTGCCTTTGGTTCTATTATGTTTTCAAACTTTAATTAAGTTTATACCTCTCCCACCTGGACCCCATAAATAGTTAGCCTCCGAGTAAGTCATTTGTCATGGTGGGGCTCTTATGAGTAGATTCATCTTCCAAACAACATTATTATTGCCTGAAGTCTTGCCTTAAATCCATCAACTTGATACAGGCTCCAGTGCCTCACTCGATCTTGACATATTACCCCCAGGAGTTGTTTTCTGATGGGCATGTGGCTAATTCATTCAGTTATCACAAGGTGGGAGAACGTGGTACATTATTAGCCTTTTAAGTGATGTGACTGGTGATTAAAGAGAATTAAATCGAACTTCAGGATTTTTTTTTTCTATGTAAGTTAATCTATTCTCTTTCATGAAAGGTCAAGCTCTTGAACCATGCTGAGGCTATCTCAGCCTAAATTTAAAAATATCCCTGTTGGGCATTGTGGGAAGTTGATGTCTTCCTCAAGGGCTAATTGGGACTGTGTTTTGGCATGGCCTCTTTGAGGAACAAATGGACCGAACTGCCCAGTTTGAAAATGCATATTCCTAGGATGTAGATACACCACTTTTAATCATGTGCCTTGGACAAACTTTGACATGTGTGCAAAGAGATGCATACAAGAATGTTCACCACAGCCACGTTTTTAATGATAGACATTTGGAAATAACGTAAATGCCCATCAGTGGAGCAGGGGTAAGGGACATGTGTGGCTTTTATGTGGTAAACTAATGGCATCAGTTAGGAATACAGGTAGTTCTTTTAATATGATGCTGCACCTTGATTCCTTGCATCATACAAACAGACTCAAACACAGCATACAGAGCAACTCTGGGGAGGAAAGCACATCAGCTAAAGAACCAACACTGAGCTCTTGTCAATGGCTGTCTGGGAGGGGTCTTTGGGTGAGACCAGTGGGACCAGGCACCATGCATCAGTATTATCTGTAATGTTCTTTTGTTTAAAAGAATGGAAATAATTATAGCAAAATAAATATATGTATATTTTAAGGTGGTAGGAGTATGAGTGTTCTCTCCATTTGTTTTTTGGTTCCTCTTATTTTTTTAAAGTTCTCAAAGACGGAGGAGAGTAAGTAGGGGGTTCAGTCAGAGGCAAACATGGAGTCTGCCATGAGGAACTGTCTTCTGCACCCCCAGGGAAAAATTCCAGCTTCGCCTCCACTGGAGGCTATTGAGGAATTTCTGCTCAATTGTTGGGTCTCCTTTCTTCAGTTCTGCTTCATCACTAAGGAATTTGGTCTTAGAATTTGATCTACTGCTGGCCTTATAAGGTGACCATATAAGTCAACTTTTCTCTGTTTGGATTTGCTAAAGCACCCCCTTCTTACTATTTGGTACTTGTCTTACTACACGAGAAGAGTAACTGCTTTTAATAAAAATAATATCTTATGACAAGAGGGGAAAATGTGTGCCAGTTGAGGGTAACGTCCCAGCAGCTATTTGATAAACTCTCAGGACTTCTCTGCCTGCTTCTTCTACTGCCACTGGTTCACAGTCCTCCTGGGGTGGACATCTGACTCCCCATATTTGGCCAAGAAAGGGAAAGAAGAGGCTTGTTCCTTCTGATGAGATGACATAAGGATTTCATTCCCCCATGTCAGGAGTTCCAACCAGTATTGTTTTGGACCCCTGTACACTTACTCCACACTGGCACTAGTCATTTGTCTCTTCAATCACAGGCATGAAAATGAGGGTGTAGTGAAGCCAGTATTGGACTACCAGATGCAGGGCAAGGCAAGGCTGGCAGCTGCTATCTTTCTTTGTCATTTTCCTGACTGGTGTCCTGGGCAGGGTGGGATCCAGGGAGGTAGATTGACCGAGAATGCATGAGGCTTCCGAGAGAGCAATCCAACCCCCCAATGCACTTCTGTTTTCTCTTTCCCTTGGAACCTGTGTTGTTGTTCAGTTGCTAAGTTGTGTCTGTCTCTTTGTGACCCCATGGACTGTAGCATACCAGGCTCTTCTGTCCTCCTCTGTCTCCCAGAGTTTGCTCAGATTCATGTCCTTTGATTTGGTGATGCCATCCAGCTATCTCCTCCTCTGCTGCCCACTTCTCCTTTTGCCTTCAGTTATTTCCAGCATCAGAGTCTTTTCCAGTGAGTTGACTCTTTGCATCAAGTGGTCAAAATATTGGAGCTTCAGCTTCAGCATCAGTTCTTTCAGTGAATATTCACAGTTGATTTCCTTTAGGACTGACTGGTCTGATCTCCTCCTTTGACCCTCGGAGCAGTATTTTGAAGTGATTTTCTAGACTGCCATTTAACTTTGACGTTAGATATTTATAATGTATTAATTCAACTGATATTTATTGATCACTGACCACTTGGTAGACCTTGAGCTTATACTTAGGAAAAAATGGCACGGAGAAAAACTTGTACCCTCAAGATGCTCCCAGTAGAGTAGGACAGAGAGACAGTTAAGACTGAGTGTAGTACATGCTTAATAAGCATTGAACATGGGCAACAGTCCAAGATTACCCGATTGGAACAAGAGGGGAAAATGTGTGCCAGTTGAGGGTAACGTCCCAGCAGCTATTTGATAAACTCTCAGGACTTCTCTGCCTGCTTCTTCTACTGCCACTGGTTCACAGTCCTCCTGGGGTGGACATCTGACTCCCCATATTTGGCCAAGAAAGGGAAAGAAGAGGCTTGTTCCTTCTGATGAGATGACATAAGGATTTCATTCCCCCATGTCAGGAGTTCCAACCAGTATTGTTTTGGACCCCTGTACACTTACTCCACACTGGCACTAGTCATTTGTCTCTTCAATCACAGGCATGAAAATGAGGGTGTAGTGAAGCCAGTATTGGACTACCAGATGCAGGGCAAGGCAAGGCTGGCAGCTGCTATCTTTCTTTGTCATTTTCCTGACTGGTGTCCTGGGCAGGGTGGGATCCAGGGAGGTAGATTGACCGAGAATGCATGAGGCTTCCGAGAGAGCAATCCAACCCCCCAATGCACTTCTGTTTTCTCTTTCCCTTGGAACCTGTGTTGTTGTTCAGTTGCTAAGTTGTGTCTGTCTCTTTGTGACCCCATGGACTGTAGCATACCAGGCTCTTCTGTCCTCCTCTGTCTCCCAGAGTTTGCTCAGATTCATGTCCTTTGATTTGGTGATGCCATCCAGCTATCTCCTCCTCTGCTGCCCACTTCTCCTTTTGCCTTCAGTTATTTCCAGCATCAGAGTCTTTTCCAGTGAGTTGACTCTTTGCATCAAGTGGTCAAAATATTGGAGCTTCAGCTTCAGCATCAGTTCTTTCAGTGAATATTCACAGTTGATTTCCTTTAGGACTGACTGGTCTGATCTCCTCCTTTGACCCTCGGAGCAGTATTTTGAAGTGATTTTCTAGACTGCCATTTAACTTTGACGTTAGATATTTATAATGTATTAATTCAACTGATATTTATTGATCACTGACCACTTGGTAGACCTTGAGCTTATACTTAGGAAAAAAATGGCACGGAGAAAAACTTGTACCCTCAAGATGCTCCCAGTAGAGTAGGACAGAGAGACAGTTAAGACTGAGTGTAGTACATGCTTAATAAGCATTGAACATGGGCAACAGTCCAAGATTGGAGACCCTGGTACCTTCGTGAAACTTAAGGCACTTCAGTGCCATGGGGTGTGGACTGGGAGGGAGAGGGATGCAGAATAAACTGCCTACAATGCCCTTCTCACTAATTACTGGCCATATGACCTTCAGCCAGTCATTTCACTTCTTAGATCTCTCATCTGTGAATGGGAATAACCTCTTAAGGCTACCAGGAATACTAAATGAGGTGGCAAAGATAAAGAGTCATGTTGAAAGCTATGTTCAGATGTTTTGGTACTCTTCCACAGACTAGATAAATGGAACCAACTTAAAAGTTGTTCCACAGTTTATGTCTAGAACATTGGCTTCCCTGAGAGATGTATTAGAGAAAGTTGTTGCAATGCCACTCTCAAATCAGCACCTTCCCCAGGGTGACTGGCTATCCCAGTTTGCCTGGCTCTGCCTTTGCTTTAGCACTGAGAATTCCAGGTCTATGAACCAACCCCTGCCCTGAGTCCCAGGCGAGCTGAGACCATTGGCCACCCTGATCTCCACTCCTGGCTTTGCTGTCAGAGTCCAAAAACAGGGTGCCTGTCACCCCAATATTGAGCACTGATTTTATATTTTAGAAAATTAAATTGGATTGTGGTTGCCATCTCTACCCTCTAGTTTCAGTGAGAAAACCCTCTCTACCCTATACAGTTAAGGAAATGGATAGAGTAGGTACTGGTTTTACTCTTACCAAAACTCATAATTGAAGCATTTCCTCTCTTTCTTTGCAAGAGTCCAAGTTTTAGTAATATGTATATATATACATATATATATACACACATACATGCACACACATATCTATGCACTTCGAGAAATCAATACAAGATCCAACCAGATCAAACTCTCCGGCTAACCTGATCTTAATGCATTGTGAAAGTATTTCTGTTTATTAAACTCTTGTAAGTTTAAACAAAAGCGGCAAGCAACGGTGTTTAGGTATGAGAGAAAGGGAGCTCAGAAGGCTAAATTTAGATAACACCCGAGTGGCTCTGCTGCTAAGTAGAATTTAATAGAGGTGCATCTCTGCAATCTTTGTATGTGTTTGGCATGACAATTTATTTTGTTTGTCAGGAATGAATTCTTAACGGGGAAAAAAAGAGCTTTTTGAATTGCAACAGGAATTTCATATCAACAAGGGCCATTTTGATTTAAAGGCTACTCATTTTCCATACCAAGGGATGATATATGTTTGGTGCAAGGCTGCTGCCCCTGCTTTGCCAGGTAGAAGTCTGGAATACATTTTGGCCTCTTAAAACATGTTTTCCCTGTTTGTGAGAATAGAGAGAGGTGATTTTTGCATATTTGAGATGGCTGAAGATAGCCTTTTTCTCTTTAGTTCTGAGATGGTGTGATTGGACTGGTCCAAACATGAGGTGGGTGGTGAGTGACTTGAACTGGTCTCCGTGGGTCATCCTAGAGCAAAATCCATTCCCTACTCAGTGAGACATGTGGGCTACAAATGGCCAAAATATAATAAATGTTGAACCTCACTGGCATAGGGCCTGGCATGAAGAAGGCACTTATAAATACAACCATCATCACATCATTATTATTTAAAAAATGATGGCTATTCTTTTAAATCATTATGTATTTGACTGTGCAGGGTCTTAGTTGCAGCATGTGGGATCTTTAGTTGTGGCTTGTGAACTCTTAGTTTGGACACGTGGGATCTAGTTCTCCAAACAGGGATCAAACTTAGACCCCTGCATTGGGTGTGCAAAGTCTTAGCCACTGGACCACCAGAGAAGTCTTTAATTTGCCTTTTTTTTTAAACCTCTCCCATTAAATTATGAAGGATTTGAGGACAGTTTCTTGACTTTACTTCCCTCCATATCTCAGAAGCTTAGCAGAAAGCCAAGGACGTAATTGACATTAATTGTTACCCACTCCAGTATTCTTGCCTGGAAAACTCCATGGACAGAGGAACCTGGTGGGCTACAGTCCATGGGATCTGAAAGAGTCAGACGTGATGGAGGGCGCATGCACGTGTGCACACCCACACAGGTATTCTGAATGAGTGGATGGGTAAAGAAGACTGATTTTTAGGAAGTCACCTCTTTGAGGAGTCATGTTCTCTTGAACTCACAGCAGACCCTGGCACTTCTGATTTCACATGCTGAATACTCATTCGCCCTTCTTGCATTGGCACCCAGATTTCACTTTGGTGAACTCTTGGGTTGGCCAAAAAAATTCTTTTTTTTTTTTTTGGTAAGATGTTATGGGAAAACCCTAATGACCATTTTGGCCGACCCAATACTTGTGCCCAGTAGGTGGCAGCTTTGCAGGAGACTGTCAAGTGGCCCCATTCTTCCAAAGAGGAGAGGCAGGGGCCTGACACAGGTCAGTCTTGTTCTTTGTCCCAGAATCAAGTCCTGAATGGGGTGACACAGAGATGGACACCCTGACGGTTGCTCCCAGAGGAGCCACTGCCTGAATCCCTAGAGCTGGCTTTTGAGCATTTCCTTCATTTCCCTGAGGTCTCCAATATCCCTCTAATAAGTTATATGTTTTCCACGATCTCTATATTTAGTTTCTGTTGCCTGTGACTGAAGAACTCTGAGTAATAAAAGAAGGTTGGGATGTAGGTGATGAAGCAGAAACTATGCCTGCGGCAAATGGGTTCAGTAAGCCAGTGGTCCCTTCATGGTCTGTCTTGGTGGAAGATGTTTCAGGGATGCTGGTCTGGTCTGGGCAGTTGGTAGACGAGTTTTCTCCTAAGAGGCAGCTGCAGTTGGAATGATTTTGCCAAAGTCAGAGGCCAGGTGAGCAGACTGTGATCATAAGAACGTTAATTTGTCTCTAGAAAGAAGAAAACACGCTTTAGCAAATTTGAAAGCTAAACAGTAGATGGAAGAACATTATGTATTGCTCTCCAGTGGCTGTGGTAGGTCAGTTCTTTGTAACTGGTAGAATGAAGCAATGATTGCATCTTCACAAATTTCCTTCAACAAGACTGTTACCTGTTTGTACATGTGTTAAAACACACAGGCCTCTCAGCCCTGCTTTGTGGTTGGGTTCACTAAGCAAGGCACTTACAATAGGTGCTCTGGCCTGCTTGGGTCTCCTGGGACTGAAGTTCTCAGGCTGGGATTAGATTGTTTCTTATTGGATACTCTGGACAGAATTTTCTATCAATTCAATTGCCATTTATGGTGTGCTCTCATGCAAGGCACTGTGCAGGTATAGACTTTGGATGACTAGGAGGTGTGATGAAGAAACCCTACCATAACCCCAACATTTAATGCCTCTGTGCAATCTCTTTCCTTGAATTTGGGTAGGAGCCGTGACTCAATTCTATCTAATAGGTTAAAACAAAGGTAACACAGTGATGGGGCTTCCCGGGGGTGGGGTTGGGGGGTGTCCCTGGTGACTCAGATGGTGAAGAATCTGCCTGAAGTGTAGGAGACATGGGTTCGATCCCTGAGTTAAGAAGATCCCCTGGAGAAGGAAAATGGCCCACTCCATATTCTTGCCTGGAGAATCCCATGGACAGAGGAGCCTAGGAGGCTACAGTCCATGGGATCACACAGAGTCAGACATCACTGAACAACTGACACTTTCATTTCACACACAAGGCAAAGAGATGTCACTCCCTTGGTTACATTTATGTATATATAATGGCAGGAGGGAGGAGTTTTGTCATCTAAAGTCATCTGGCAGCTGAGAAATAAAGACGTGAGACCGGACTTCCCTGGTGGTCCACTGGGTAAGGGCACCACCTTGCAGTGCAAGAGGTGCTTGTTTGATCCCTGACCTGGGAAGATCCCACGTGGCTCGGCTGGACTGATGTGTCCAACTACCCAGCAGGAACTCTGGAGCACATGCGCCCAGAGCTGGTGCCCTGTGATGAGAAAGGCCACTGTGATGCGACACCAACACAGGCCAAAGAACAAAGGTAAATGAATGAAAGATCAATAGAAGTGACCAAAAAAACAAAATTAAAAAACAAAAAGATGTGAGACCACACCTGGAAGACCAGGTCAACGATAGGGCTACCAGGGCTGAAGCCATGGCACATGCCAGCTGAGAGGACAGAGTAGGTGGGTTCTGAGATGAAACCATTTATGCAGCTTTGCAAACATCTAGACTCACTCCATAATTCACTGTTTTCCCAGCTGCCCCTGACCCTGAGATGTCATGTTTGGGCATTTTAAGTGTCTGGAAGTTTCCAGATCTCTGTGAAGATACTCTTGTGGTTGCAATGGGCTTGGTCTCTGTGATTGGCGGTAGTGAGGCTCTGGACAGAATTTTCTATCAATTCAATTGCCATTTATGGTGTGCTCTCATGCAAGGCACTGTGCAGGTATAGACTTTGGATGACTAGGAGGTGTGATGAAGAAACCCTACCATAACCCCAACATTTAATGCCTCTGTGCAATCTCTTTCCTTGAATTTGGGTAGGAGCCGTGACTCAATTCTATCTAATAGGTTAAAACAAAGGTAACACAGTGATGGGGCTTCCCGGGGGTGGGGTTGGGGGGTGTCCCTGGTGACTCAGATGGTGAAGAATCTGCCTGAAGTGTAGGAGACATGGGTTCGATCCCTGAGTTAAGAAGATCCCCTGGAGAAGGAAAATGGCCCACTCCATATTCTTGCCTGGAGAATCCCATGGACAGAGGAGCCTAGGAGGCTACAGTCCATGGGATCACACAGAGTCAGACATCACTGAACAACTGACACTTTCATTTCACACACAAGGCAAAGAGATGTCACTCCCTTGGTTACATTTATGTATATATAATGGCAGGAGGGAGGAGTTTTGTCATCTAAAGTCATCTGGCAGCTGAGAAATAAAGACGTGAGACCGGACTTCCCTGGTGGTCCACTGGGTAAGGGCACCACCTTGCAGTGCAAGAGGTGCTTGTTTGATCCCTGACCTGGGAAGATCCCACGTGGCTCGGCTGGACTGATGTGTCCAACTACCCAGCAGGAACTCTGGAGCACATGCGCCCAGAGCTGGTGCCCTGTGATGAGAAAGGCCACTGTGATGCGACACCAACACAGGCCAAAGAACAAAGGTAAATGAATGAAAGATCAATAGAAGTGACCAAAAAAACAAAATTAAAAAACAAAAAGATGTGAGACCACACCTGGAAGACCAGGTCAACGATAGGGCTACCAGGGCTGAAGCCATGGCACATGCCAGCTGAGAGGACAGAGTAGGTGGGTTCTGAGATGAAACCATTTATGCAGCTTTGCAAACATCTAGACTCACTCCATAATTCACTGTTTTCCCAGCTGCCCCTGACCCTGAGATGTCATGTTTGGGCATTTTAAGTGTCTGGAAGTTTCCAGATCTCTGTGAAGATACTCTTGTGGTTGCCATGGAACACAGCTTGGTGGACAGGCGTGGGTGTGTTCAATCCTGGTGTGAATTGTTAAGCACGTCAACCTTTCTGTTGCCAGCAGGCCCAGTATATGATGGATCTCCTCCCTCCTGCCAAGGGGCACTTTAACCCTTTCCTGACACTACTCTCATCAGTCAGAGGTGGCAGCTGTAGGTCATGCAGTCTGGAAACCATCCAAACTGTCGACTTTTACATTAAGAGAAAACGATTTTCAGTTTACAATGAGTGCCTTTCTAATTTACTTTAAAAATACACATAAATACACACACACATACATATATACGGAAGCAAAAAGAATCTGAAGCTGCATCAAAACATTACAAGTGGATGTGCCTGGGTGGAGGATATGGGCATGACTTTTATTTACTTTTGGCTTTTCGCTGTTCCCTTTTTGTTCTACAGACATGACTTGTGGAACAACAAAAAGTTAAAAAGCCCCGATACATTGAGGGAAAGAGACAGTCCTTCCTCAGAGGTCAGGCTCTTCTTTCAATCTTGCTGCCGTGGGCAGTGGGTGGTGAGGGACTTAAGGGTTTGCCAAGGATACAGCAAGCCTTCTGGTGTCAGAACTTTGGGTGCCAGTGAAATTAAATAATCTTAAATGTCCCCTTCAGAGACTCCCCTCTGCCCTGCTCTCTCCAAGCTGATGCCTGTGGTTTTGTTTTGTTTTGTTTGGCTGGACTGGGTGTTTGTTGCAGTGTGGGGGCTCTCTGTTGCTGTGTACAGGCTTCTCTACTTGCAGCATGCGGGCTTTGCTGCCCTGGGCAGGTGGGATCTTTGCTCCCCAGCCAGAGGTTGAACTTGAGTCCACTTCTTTGCAAGGTGGATTCTTCACCACTGGACTGGAAGAGAGGTCCTAAAAGCCTGTAGTTTTGATTCCCCTTGCCTGGCATTCCTCGCACCCAGCCCTAGTGTGGGCTCTTTGTGGATGCTACCCTCACTGGGAGGAGGCTGAGACTTCATTAGGAGACCTTCCTCTGTTCTGCCTCAGCTTCCAACACCGCCCGTCACAGGTTGTGATGGCCCAGGCAAAGCCTCTTCTCCCCAGTTTTAGTGGATGTCTTTTGTATCCACTGCCAGTGTCTGTCATGGACCTTTGGGGCACCAAGTAAAGTGCTCCATAAGTGAGATAAATTTGAGCTTAGCTCTCATTTTCCCTCAGAGTTGAAAATGGAGCCCAGCTGCGCTTGGCTCAGAAGGAACCCTAATAGGGTGAAAGCGAATGTTGTGCAAAACCATGATGGGAAGCCAGGGATTTTGCCTTCTGCAGTTTTCATGCCCTAACTGGGGTGTGTAGGCAAGCCTGAGGGGTAATGATTTACCAACCTTGTTTTCCAAGACTGCTATCCTTCATCTTGACACACTATTAAAATCATTTAATTATCACTATTTTGCCTTTTCATTACGGAGCCACTGTTATCCATTATGATGGGAGTTTTCTGCCAGTTGGGACAGAAGTTGAGATTTCCTATGTGGTTTGGGTTCTGTAAGTTCAGGAACACAGACCTCTTTTAGCAGGAATCTAGGGGTGTTGGAAGGATCATTGGCTAAGAGACAGTCCTTCCTCAGAGGTCAGGCTCTTCTTTCAATCTTGCTGCCGTGGGCAGTGGGTGGTGAGGGACTTAAGGGTTTGCCAAGGATACAGCAAGCCTTCTGGTGTCAGAACTTTGGGTGCCAGTGAAATTAAATAATCTTAAATGTCCCCTTCAGAGACTCCCCTCTGCCCTGCTCTCTCCAAGCTGATGCCTGTGGTTTTGTTTTGTTTTGTTTGGCTGGACTGGGTGTTTGTTGCAGTGTGGGGGCTCTCTGTTGCTGTGTACAGGCTTCTCTACTTGCAGCATGCGGGCTTTGCTGCCCTGGGCAGGTGGGATCTTTGCTCCCCAGCCAGAGGTTGAACTTGAGTCCACTTCTTTGCAAGGTGGATTCTTCACCACTGGACTGGAAGAGAGGTCCTAAAAGCCTGTAGTTTTGATTCCCCTTGCCTGGCATTCCTCGCACCCAGCCCTAGTGTGGGCTCTTTGTGGATGCTACCCTCACTGGGAGGAGGCTGAGACTTCATTAGGAGACCTTCCTCTGTTCTGCCTCAGCTTCCAACACCGCCCGTCACAGGTTGTGATGGCCCAGGCAAAGCCTCTTCTCCCCAGTTTTAGTGGATGTTTTTTGTATCCACTGCCAGTGTCTGTCATGGACCTTTGGGGCACCAAGTAAAGTGCTCCATAAGTGAGATAAATTTGAGCTTAGCTCTCATTTTCCCTCAGAGTTGAAAATGGAGCCCAGCTGCGCTTGGCTCAGAAGGAACCCTAATAGGGTGAAAGCGAATGTTGTGCAAAACCATGATGGGAAGCCAGGGATTTTGCCTTCTGCAGTTTTCATGCCCTAACTGGGGTGTGTAGGCAAGCCTGAGGGGTAATGATTTACCAACCTTGTTTTCCAAGACTGCTATCCTTCATCTTGACACACTATTAAAATCATTTAATTATCACTATTTTGCCTTTTCATTACGGAGCCACTGTTATCCATTATGATGGGAGTTTTCTGCCAGTTGGGACAGAAGTTGAGATTTCCTATGTGGTTTGGGTTCTGTAAGTTCAGGAACACAGACCTCTGAGTGTAATCAGCAGGAATCTAGGGGTGTTGGAAGGATCAGCTGGTCTCTGTTTTCACTAAGAGCCTAATGATCCTCACAGCACTCTAGAGTTTCCTTCTCTACGAATGCGCTGAGATCGTCACTGCCCTGGGATTCCGGTTTCTCAGCACTGGTGCAGCTGCACTCCTTCCCCAGGGCCTTGCCAAACCAATCTCTTGAAATGACACTTCTTAGAGATGCTGGCCCTGAATCCCAATTTAAATCAGGGCACTTCTGCTCTTACCATTATTCTTATATTACTGTAGGATTCTATTTGATTCTCTAATGATAGCACTATATATTTCCTTATTAAATCTGGAAAAACAGTAGTGTATAAAAGTCACCCCCAAATAATTCTACCATCTCGGCATTGATGATGACGATATATTTGGGGAATGTCCTTTCAGTTTTTTTTTGTATGCATTTAATTTTTTTTTACTTGTTTTTAAAATGTACTACAGAGAATTTCAAACACACTGCCAAGTAGAAAGGGTAACAACTTTCCAGGTAGCCACCACCCAACTCCAACAATCATTACCCATGTGTGGAGCAAAGAGTTATGAGGGAAAGTGTCTTTATAGAAAAGCCACAGAAATAAGAGCAGGCGGGACGATAAATCACCCATCAGTCTCTAAACATCATTAGAACGTCACCATCTTGCAGCTTCTAATGAATTAATAGAGTTCGTTGATAACGATCAATACCTGCTAACCCTTGAGGTGACAGGGTGATGGGGAATGTGAGGGTGGACGACCAGGATCAAGTGGGGAATTGGATGTGTTGATGCAGGAGGTGGCACCTGCGCCCAACCATGATGTGGCCACGCTGAAAACCAACTGCATGTGGAGCTCATGAAGCTTGTAAACCTAACTGACAGTTATAGGAAATATGAGGTTAGAGGGACATGTTAAACGTGATTTTAAATTTGGATAGAATCAGAGAAATCCAAAAGTAGGCAACCTTATGCCCGTTTTCCAAGAGCTATTTCTTGCAAAAAAAAGCCTTTTCATTACGGAGCCACTGTTATCCATTGTGATGGGAGTTTTCTGCCGGTTGGGACAGAAGTTGAGATTTCCTATGTGGTTTGGGTTCTGTAAGTTCAGGAACACAGACCTCTGAGTGTAATCAGCAGGAATCTAGGGGTGTTGGAAGGATCAGCTGGTCTCTGTTTTCACTAAGAGCCTAATGATCCTCACAGCACTCTAGAGTTTCCTTCTCTACGAATGCGCTGAGATCGTCACTGCCCTGGGATTCCGGTTTCTCAGCACTGGTGCAGCTGCACTCCTTCCCCAGGGCCTTGCCAAACCAATCTCTTGAAATGACACTTCTTAGAGATGCTGGCCCTGAATCCCAATTTAAATCAGGGCACTTCTGCTCTTACCATTATTCTTATATTACTGTAGGATTCTATTTGATTCTCTAATGATAGCACTATATATTTCCTTATTAAATCTGGAAAAACAGTAGTGTATAAAAGTCACCCCCAAATAATTCTACCATCTCGGCATTGATGATGACGATATATTTGGGGAATGTCCTTTCAGTTTTTTTTTGTATGCATTTAATTTTTTTTTACTTGTTTTTAAAATGTACTACAGAGAATTTCAAACACACTGCCAAGTAGAAAGGGTAACAACTTTCCAGGTAGCCACCACCCAACTCCAACAATCATTACCCATGTGTGGAGCAAAGAGTTATGAGGGAAAGTGTCTTTATAGAAAAGCCACAGAAATAAGAGCAGGCGGGACGATAAATCACCCATCAGTCTCTAAACATCATTAGAACGTCACCATCTTGCAGCTTCTAATGAATTAATAGAGTTCGTTGATAACGATCAATACCTGCTAACCCTTGAGGTGACAGGGTGATGGGGAATGTGAGGGTGGACGACCAGGATCAAGTGGGGAATTGGATGTGTTGATGCAGGAGGTGGCACCTGCGCCCAACCATGATGTGGCCACGCTGAAAACCAACTGCATGTGGAGCTCATGAAGCTTGTAAACCTAACTGACAGTTATAGGAAATATGAGGTTAGAGGGACATGTTAAACGTGATTTTAAATTTGGATAGAATCAGAGAAATCCAAAAAGTAGGAAATCCTAGCAGACAGTTACAGAATGTACACCTACAATGCAGCTTTGAAAATGTAATGTCATTTACTTATTTTTCCAATAAAAATTGATTAACATCTTATTTTTAAAAATTAGAGCACAATATAATGAACCTCTTGAACTCATCTACTGGCTTTAGTTCATCTCTATTTTTAATCTCATTATCATTTATTTGCTTTAGAACCCATAGAGATTTAAAAAAGAAAAACTGATTGTCACTGTGATTGTTCTTTCCCCTTCCCATTGTCTTCCTTTGATGCCTTAATTATTATTCTCATAGATATTGTCTAAATTATTTTGAATCCACTGGAAAAAAGTATGTCTCATGCATCTTTACTTAACACTGTTTTTCTTCTTAATTTACATTCTCATAGGCAACACTCATCTATTCCATTTATCTTCTGTGTAATCTTTCCTTGCATGACTATTACCACGACGAGTTATCCCTTCTCATACTGATGGGCATTCAGGTGATTTTGTATGTTTTCAAAAATGGCTCCAACTCAGATGTGTCAGAGCACATCCTGGCGTGGAGGTGAAATGGGCAGAAGTGAGATTGTAGGAGGGCACATGCATCCTCAGGCTGACCAGATGCTTCCAAAACAAAGTCTTCACTCTCTTTTGTCTCTTGCATGTCTATATGAATTTAAAGAACAGTGTATTAACAGATTTTGGTGAAACAATCATAGTTTTTACATGAAGTACATTGATTCTACAGATTTATCTGAGAAGAGTTTCCATCTTTATAATATTATTTTCTTATATATGAATATGGCATATGTCTCAATACTTTTGAGGCCTTCCTTCATGTCTATAACTTATATATATGTGTGTGTGTGTGTGTGTGTGTGTGTGTGTGTGTGTGTGTGTGTATGCATAACCCTGGAGGAGGGCATGGCAACTCACTCCAGTGTTCTTGCCTGGAGAATCCCGGAGCCTGGCAGGTTACAGTCCATAGGGTTGCTAAGAGTTGGACACGACTGAAGCAACTTAGCACAGGCGCACACACACACACACACACAAACACACAAAGTGGTTTATATATTAAAATGATTTATATATAAATCCTCTCTCTATATATAATATATATTTGTATGTAATATGAATAATATGAAATTTTCTTTCTTGGTATCTTAGAGGTTTTATGCCGTGTGAATAGAATATTTTTTATCATGTAAGTTTGAACTGTTTACTTTATACTGACTATAACAATGCTTTTGCTTTTTGTATGTTGATCTTTATTCAGCCACATTGCTAAATTATTTTTAATGTTAATATCATGGTTGTAGACACTCTAGTTCTTGGATATTCTGTTTATATTATCCATATCATTTGTTAAGACTGTTTTGACTCTGGTTTTCCAATCTATAGATGTTATCAATATGCAATACATTACATATTATTTATCAAATTATCTTACATTATTATTATTATATTTTTTGATACCACATGTATTATTATTTCTCTTAACTAGAAGATCAAGAGAACAATGACAAATAAAAGTAGTGATTGTAGGCATTCTTTTCTTGTCTCTGATAGTAGTAGCAATCCTATAGTTTTACCCTAAACCATGATTTTTGCAGTGGGTTTTGATAAATAACCTCATTGGGCTACAAAAATCTCTCCTACACTTAGTTTGCTAAGTGTTTTTATAATGAATGAGTATTAAATTTTATAAAATGCCTCTTCCCTATCAACTGTTATGATTATATGCTGTCTCCTTAATCTTTTAATGTAGTGCATTACCTTAATAGGAGTTCTGGTTCAGAACCATTATTGGATCTTAGGGATAAGCCCTATTGGATTATTATGTATTATTATTTTTAGACTCTGATGGATCCTATTTTATAATGTTGTATTTGAGATTTTCACATCTTTGTTGATGAGTGAGAATGGCTTATAATGTTCTCTTCTTACACTGTCCTTGTTTGATTTTCTTGCTAACGTAATACCATCCTCAGTAAGTGAGTCATGGTTTTCTATTTATATTTTCTTTAAAATTTATATAAGGAAGATTATATGTTTCTTGAAAATTTGATAGAATTTTCCTAATTTTCCTTACTTTTCTTTGCCTTTAGAATGAGAATATTTGACAGGAAAAGCAACTTTAGTCACAATTCTGTTTTTTTTTTTTTTTGGTCACTGACTCATTGTGGTTTCTCTACTTTCTCTTGAGTCAGTTTTAGTAATTTAGGGTTTCCTAGAATATTATACATTCAAGGTACTCTTTTTGGTTTTTAGTATGTACCTGGTTATAGTTTGCTTTTTTATTTTAAAAGTATATCTAACAGAAATTTCGTACAACCCAGAAATACCACTGCTGGGCATATACCCCAAATATCTGACAATGGATGTTTAAAACATGCATAAATATTTAAATAAGCTCTCTTCACAATAACTAAAGGTAGAAACAATCCAAATATCCATCAACTGTTGGATGGATAGATAAAACATGATACATCTATACAATAGAAAATTATTTCTCCACAAAAGAGATGTAACTATGTGAGAGAAGTCAGACACAGAAGGTCACATAATATGTGATTCCATTTATATAAAATGTCCAAATTACAGAAATCAAAAAGTGTCATTAGGATTTTAATAGCGATTGCATTGACTCTGTAGATCACTTTGGATAAAATTGTCATTTTAATAACATTAAGTCTTCTAAATCATTGACACAGCACTGTCTCTTGTTTTAATTAATTGATTTATTGATTGATTTTTCACTGTACTGGGTCTTTGTTGCTGCACATGGGCCTTCTCTAGTTGTCAAAAGTAGTGGTTACTCTCTAGTTGCAATGCTCAGCCTCCTCACTCTGGTGGCTTCTCTTGTTGGGGACCACGGGCTCCAAGTGCATGGGCTTCAGTAGTTGTGGCATTTTGGCTCAGTAGTTGTGACTTGTGCGATCCAGAGCGCAGACTTGATAGTTGAGATGCTCAGGCTTAGTTGCCCTGTGGCATGTGGGATCTTTAGATTAGGGATGGAATCTGTGTTCCTGCATTGCAAGGTGAATTCTTAACCATAGGAAGACCAAGTCCTGTCTTTTAAAAAGTGAATTGATCTACTTACATATATTGTGATATAGAAACATTTAGACTTTTGTAAACCAACTCATTTTATTATTTTTATTCATCATATTTTTAATTTACTTCTCTATTATCTACCTCCCCCATTTTGCCTCTTTTTCTTGGATTAATCAAGTTTGCTTTGGCGAAGACAGATTATATCATTTATTAGTGTGTGTGCTAAGTCACTTTAGTCATGTCTGACTCTTTTTGACCGCATGGACTGTAGCCTGCCAAGCTCCTCTGTCCATGGGATTCTCCAGGCAAGGATACTGGAGTGGGTTGCCATGCCCTCCTCCAGAGGATCTTCCTGACCCAGAGATTGAACCTGCGTCTCCTGCATTGACAGGCAAATTCCTTACCACTAGTGCCAGCTGGGAAGCCCATTTATTAGTGTAGTGGTTCTCAATCAAAGGAGAGTTTTTGTCCCTGCAAAACATTTTTCAGTGTCTGGAGGCACTTTAAATTGTCAGTCAGGGGCTACAGTGCTCACTGGCCTCTGGAGGGTAGAGGGTGCTGCCCATCGTCCTCCAGTGCCCACACAACCCTCTACCACCAGCAGTACCCAACTTAGATATCAGTGGTGCTGAGCTGAGAAACCCTTCGTGTTTCCATGGTGTGGATGTCACCAAGCATGATCCTTTCATTCTTCTGCTTTGTTTTTGGCTGTGCCACACTGCTTGAAGAATCTTAACTCGCAGACCAGGGCTTGAACCAGGGTGTTGACAGTGAAAGCGCACAGCCCTAATCACTGGACCACCAGGGACTTCCCCATTCTGTTTTTATCCATTGAGGTTTTAGCTTCATCTTTCTTGAAATAGTTGTTCGTAGTTAACATTTAAAACAGAGTGCCAACATATTTTATCAACTTCTGGGTTCAACTTCGTTTCTTACTTTCTTCTGTGTTTATGTTTTTTCTGAAGGCCACTCTGATGGTTCTTTAGAACAAGGGTTAGTGGATGTGTTTGCTGTTCTTGAACATACCATTGTGTTGCCTTTACTGCTGAGTCATAGTGAGATGGATCCAATATGTTAGATTCACAGTGAATTGACTTATGTTCCTCAGGAGCATCTTTTTTTGTCAATTCTAAGTGATCCAATTTTACTTCAATGTAGTATGTACATCTTTAGACTTTTGTAAACCAACTCATTTTATTATTTTTATTCATCATATTTTTAATTTACTTCTCTATTATCTACCTCCCCCATTTTGCCTCTTTTTCTTGGATTAATCAAGTTTGCTTTGGCGAAGACAGATTATATCATTTATTAGTGTGTGTGCTAAGTCACTTTAGTCATGTCTGACTCTTTTTGACCGCATGGACTGTAGCCTGCCAAGCTCCTCTGTCCATGGGATTCTCCAGGCAAGGATACTGGAGTGGGTTGCCATGCCCTCCTCCAGAGGATCTTCCTGACCCAGAGATTGAACCTGCGTCTCCTGCATTGACAGGCAAATTCCTTACCACTAGTGCCAGCTGGGAAGCCCATTTATTAGTGTAGTGGTTCTCAATCAAAGGAGAGTTTTTGTCCCTGCAAAACATTTTTCAGTGTCTGGAGGCACTTTAAATTGTCAGTCAGGGGCTACAGTGCTCACTGGCCTCTGGAGGGTAGAGGGTGCTGCCCATCGTCCTCCAGTGCCCACACAACCCTCTACCACCAGCAGTACCCAACTTAGATATCAGTGGTGCTGAGCTGAGAAACCCTTCGTGTTTCCATGGTGTGGATGTCACCAAGCATGATCCTTTCATTCTTCTGCTTTGTTTTTGGCTGTGCCACACTGCTTGAAGAATCTTAACTCGCAGACCAGGGCTTGAACCAGGGTGTTGACAGTGAAAGCGCACAGCCCTAATCACTGGACCACCAGGGACTTCCCCATTCTGTTTTTATCCATTGAGGTTTTAGCTTCATCTTTCTTGAAATAGTTGTTCGTAGTTAACATTTAAAACAGAGTGCCAACATATTTTATCAACTTCTGGGTTCAACTTCGTTTCTTACTTTCTTCTGTGTTTATGTTTTTTCTGAAGGCCACTCTGATGGTTCTTTAGAACAAGGGTTAGTGGATGTGTTTGCTGTTCTTGAACATACCATTGTGTTGCCTTTACTGCTGAGTCATAGTGAGATGGATCCAATATGTTAGATTCACAGTGAATTGACTTATGTTCCTCAGGAGCATCTTTTTTTGTCAATTCTAAGTGCCACTTCTTTGTAGGTAGTCATCTTTACTCTATGTCAGCTCTTGAGACTTTTCTTTATGTCTTATGCTATGCAACATCAGTATGATACATCTAGGCATACACTTTATTCTGATTACAACTTTCAGAGGAACCAGGTTGCTTCAACATTGGAAAATTCTCCATAGTGTTTTCTTCTTTGCTCGGTGTGTGTTATTGTCTTCATTCATTCCTGGGACTCCTATTAGATGCACATGGCGTTTTTCACTCGATCATTCTTCTCTCTTGCCTACCTGCCTCTTTACCTTTTTCTCGTGCTTTAGTGCACTCTGGGTGAATTCTTCAGACTTACCCTGCCTGTGATCCTGTTTGGCGCCATGCTCACGTGTGAGCCAATTATGTGCTGGTCAGTTATAGGTCACATGTCCACTCCAGGAGCTGAGGGTGGGTCTGGTCCAGCCCACAGAGGCTGAGAGTAGGCAAGGGAAGCATGGCTATCTAAGGAAAATGTAAAGAATGCTGCTAACGCCAAACAGAAGAATGATACTGGGTGGACAGAAATAAGTTATTTACTGCATATATATGTCTCTTTGATCTGGACTTCTTCTTTTCACTGTGTCTCATTCCCGCTCCTCCTTGCCCTAAAGGGCTCAGCAACCTCTATTTATGTTGAAGATACGAATGAGTCAATCTTGACTCCGTGTGATCTGTCTCTCGCACTGCATTATTGTCTAATTGTCTGTCTGCCCTGCCTGACCATGTACGTTCAGCATCAGATTTCAGGTCTTCTCCACACTTCAGAGGTGAAATAAGGCAGAGGAAGAACTTGGGCTCCACAGCAATAATAATAATAAAAAAGGCAAAAAGAAATATGTGAAACTTTACTGTTTTTGTAAAGTTAAGAGGCTTCATGGGGGAAAATACCATGGCGCTTAAGTTTGGCTCAAAAGACTACCCTGTAGCCAGAACTGTAGAGATTGCAGAAGTCCAGCTTCCTAAATGTACAGGTGGCTGGGAGATCTTTTGATGACCATCCTTCCAGAGGTCCATATTATCTGTAGCATCCTTGAAAGATAGGTTGTCTGGAGGATTTCCAGGTCATTTTAAATTTCCTGGAGCTGAGGTTTGCATGCCAATTTTGAATAGCCTTAACTTCCTAATTTTTATGGACCATAGAAGTCTGCAAGTCCCTTCAAACAGCATAAACTATAGGAGAGTGGAGGCTTCTGTCTTGTTTTATGCTGTTCTTTCAGTGTCTAGAACAATGCTTAGCAAAGAACAGGAGCTTGATAGATCTGTGTTGACTAAATGAATAGAAATCTAAGTTGCCATCAAGGTCATGAATAGCTATCAGTGAGAAGGATTTGGGGAGTTAATAGAAAGTCCTCATCACTTGCTTGATGAGTGAGGAAAGAACAGATTAAATGCTCTGCAGAAGTCTGAGTGTGCAAACCACTGTGCCCTATGTCCCGGGAGGGAGAACAACTGGGGCTGGAGAGGGTTCTGTTTCCTTGCTCACTTTTATCCAGTATTCAGATCTATTTTAACAACTGGCTTCTATGACCTTAGGATGCTAACTCTGAGGCTACAGGTGAAACTCCAGGTATTAGTCAACCCATCTGTAAAATGGAGGTCATCATGGTGTCCACCTTGTAAGGACGTTGGAGGGACAGAATGAAGAGATGCCTAGACGAGACTCCAGGGGCTGGCGTGCAATAAGCTGCATGCTTGTATTGTGGAACTGCATTTAGCAATGGCTGTCGTTGTAAAACAACACTCTTGGTGCCCAAGCATTGGCCTTGGTGGTGAATATGGGGAGAGGGAAGATACTTCCATTTTATTGCCTCTGTTACAGTTTGACAAACTTGAGTGCCTCAATACGCCATGATGTATCTTAAAATTGTTCCTCCATTAGAACATTCAGTAAACAGTTAATATGGGGTTTCTTTGTTCCAGAGCCAGTGTAGGTACCAGCATGACGAGGATGAATGATACTCCAGCCCTCATGGCACTTACTGTCCAGGGTTCGAGAGGGACAGGGAACAAACAGTCAGAGCTATGACTACTTCATTGCAATGGTCTTACATGCCATGAAAGTAGAACATAAGATACTATAAGGACATAACCTAGCTGAGTGTGGAGCTGCGGGGCCTTAGAAAAAGGGTTTCTGGAAGAGGTGACATTGAAGCTGAGTCTTTTTGAAGGATGTGTAGGAGGTGGCCAAGCAGACAGGGCAGGGAAGGGCTGCCCAGGAAGAGGGTCACAGTCCCTGACCAGGATGGAGTGTGTCTCATTGGAGGATTTTGGTCATTATCCTGTTAGTCATGAAGAGCTATCTGAACAGAAACAGACTTATAGGCCTAAAAGAACAAACCGATAGCTGCTAGGAGGAAGAGTGGGGGAAAGGGATAGTTAGAGAGTTTGAGATGGGTAAGTACACCCTGCTACATTTAGAATGGATAACCAATAAGGACCTGCTGCATAGCACACGGACCTCTGCTCAGTGTCTTGTGGAAGCCTGGAGGGGAGGGGGGCTTGGGGAGAATGGATACGTGTATATGCAGGGCTGAGTCCCTTCGCTGTTCACCTGAAACTGTCACAGCTTTGTTAATTGGCTATACTCCAGTGTAAAAGAAAAAGTTAAAAAACAATTATTTGAAGATTTTAAGCTAAGTGAGAATATGGACATTTTGGTGCAGTCTTTAGGAACATAGACGCTCAAGCTGGGATGTGGGAATTTGGGCTCCAGCTTAGTCAACCCATCTGAAAATGAGATGTCCACCTTGTAAGGACGTTGGAGGGACAGAATGAAGAGATGCCTAGACGAGACTCCAGGGGCTGGCGTGCAATAAGCTGCATGCTTGTATTGTGGAACTGCATTTAGCAATGGCTGTCGTTGTAAAACAACACTCTTGGTGCCCAAGCATTGGCCTTGGTGGTGAATATGGGGAGAGGGAAGATACTTCCATTTTATTGCCTCTGTTACAGTTTGACAAACTTGAGTGCCTCAATACGCCATGATGTATCTTAAAATTGTTCCTCCATTAGAACATTCAGTAAACAGTTAATATGGGGTTTCTTTGTTCCAGAGCCAGTGTAGGTACCAGCATGACGAGGATGAATGATACTCCAGCCCTCATGGCACTTACTGTCCAGGGTTCGAGAGGGACAGGGAACAAACAGTCAGAGCTATGACTACTTCATTGCAATGGTCTTACATGCCATGAAAGTAGAACATAAGATACTATAAGGACATAACCTAGCTGAGTGTGGAGCTGCGGGACCTTAGAAAAAGGGTTTCTGGAAGAGGTGACATTGAAGCTGAGTCTTTTTGAAGGATGTGTAGGAGGTGGCCAAGCAGACAGGGCAGGGAAGGGCTGCCCAGGAAGAGGGTCACAGTCCCTGACCAGGATGGAGTGTGTCTCATTGGAGGATTTTGGTCATTATCCTGTTAGTCATGAAGAGCTATCTGAACAGAAACAGACTTATAGGCCTAAAAGAACAAACCGATAGCTGCTAGGAGGAAGAGTGGGGGAAAGGGATAGTTAGAGAGTTTGAGATGGGTAAGTACACCCTGCTACATTTAGAATGGATAACCAATAAGGACCTGCTGCATAGCACACGGACCTCTGCTCAGTGTCTTGTGGAAGCCTGGAGGGGAGGGGGGCTTGGGGAGAATGGATACGTGTATATGCAGGGCTGAGTCCCTTCGCTGTTCACCTGAAACTGTCACAGCTTTGTTAATTGGCTATACTCCAGTGTAAAAGAAAAAGTTAAAAAACAATTATTTGAAGATTTTAAGCTAAGTGAGAATATGGACATTTTGGTGCAGTCTTTAGGAACATAGACGCTCAAGCTGGGATGTGGGAATTTGGGCTCCAGCTTAGCTTCTGAGTAAGTTACATAGTTTCCTTTGCCTCAGTCTTCTCATCCACAAAAGAGGATAATACAAGTTCTTTTTGGGATATTGTATCAAATAAGCATGTTATATGTATAAAATATGTGCAAGAATGTGTGTGTATTTAGCTTAGAAAGATGCCTGGCAAACTTGAAATTGTATGGAAATTTAAACTATCACGATTTGAACTATTACTATTATTTAGTCTGGGTTGTTGTTACAACAACAGTCACAAAGTCACATCCGACTCTTTGTGACCCCATGGCCATGGACTGCAGCACGGCCAGCCCTCCCTGTCCCTCACTATCTCCCAGAATTTGTCTGAGTTCTTGTCTATTGGGTTGGTGATGTCATCATTCTCATTTGCCCCCTTCTCCTCCTGCCCTCAGTTTTCCCTAGTGTTAGGGTCTTTTCCAATGAGTCGGCTCTTTGCATCAGGTGGTCATAGTATTAGAGCTTCAACTTAAGCATCAGTCCTTCCAAAAAGTAGTTATTGTTTGGGTTAAACCTTCTCAAATCCTTACAAAAAAGCACAAATCTGTCTTATCTTCAGAGAACGGAAGGGAGTAAGTTGTGCCCTTGGGTTTGCTAGCACAGACTTTTTAGGAGAGAGGAAGCCAGCTTTGCAGGTTCATTCTCCTTAAGCCGCTTTCTGGGCCTGTAGAGACAAGCCAGGGCCCATCTCCTGAGGTCATCTGATGGTTTGCGAGACTAGAGGGGGCTCTATGTGCTTAGTTCTCCAGCCAGCACAGGGCACACACGACAGGTAGCTTCAGAAGCTGCTGGATGAAACAGGAATAATTTGTATCAAGCTTGTGCAAAGAGAAGCCCAAATCATCTCCCTGCTTGTTGGAGGAACTCAGGAGGCGAATCTATCATTGAAAGGTAGGAATGAAGCCCTTGCTTTTTATGCCCCGGAGAAGAGTCCCATGCGGAGAGGCCCCCAGGACCCGGGGGTCGCCGTGATTCACGGGGAGGGTGGGGTGTAATTTATTAGCACGGACCCGGCTCTCTAGCCTTTTTGTCCTTTGAGCGGTGCTGGGAGCCAACCAAGCCCAGCTACTGTGCATACTAATAAAGATTGGTGTGTGTAATTATTCAGCAGTCACACCGTTATTCCTCGGAGATAAATCATCCCTGGTTTATTTACCCTTCTCCCTTCAAGTTATTTTAAGTTGCTTTAATGCACCACATCTCAAGTTGAGTGGAAGTACCGATGACGGCTGTTTCTCAGACATCCTTAGGTGGCAAGGCTTCCATTGACTCCATCTACCTTTCTGAGTGGCCCTGCCAGCATCAGCACCCTCCCCTTGTTCCTCGTCTTTGCCTGACCATCATGTGAAGCCTGTGGAGGCATGTGTAATAAGGTGAGGTGGATCAGTGCCAGGACCACCTGAGCAACTGAAAGTTCTTGGGAGCTTTTGACACCCTGGAGTGGAGGTTTAGTTGCTAAGTTGTGTCTGATTCTTTGCAATGCTATGGACTGTAGCCCACCAGCTCCTCTATCCATGGAATTTCCTAGGCAAGAATACTGGAATGGGTTGACATTTCCTCCTCCAGGAGATCTTCTTGACCATGGACCGGAGCTGGGTCTCCTGCACTGCAGGAGGGTTCTTTACCAACTGACCCACCAGGGAACATCCTGAGGGGATTTGAATCAGGACTGAGACCTATTTAGATTTCTGAGTCTTAGCGATATGTTGCTGTTCTTTAACCAAAAAGTTGCGGGAATGAATTAGTGGGACCTGCTCCTGTCTCCAATGTTGTTGTTCAGTCGCCCAATCATGTCTGACTTTTGCAATCCCATGGACTGCAGCCCACCAGGCTTACCTGTCCCTCAGCATCTCCCAGAGTTTGTGTAAGTTCATGTCCATTGCATTGGTGATGCCATCCAACCATCTCATCCTCTGATGCCCCCTTCTTCTGCCCTTAATCTTTCCCAGCATCTCTTCTGCCCTCAGTCTTTTCCAGCATCAGGGACTTTACCAATGAGTTGGCAGTTTGCATCAGATGACCAGAATACCAGAGCTTCAGCATCAGTCCTTCCATGTATTCAGGGTTGGTTTCCCTTAAGATTGATGGATTTGATCTCTTGTCCAAGGGGCTTTCAGGAGCTCCTGTCTCCAAAGGCACATATTGACATATGGACCACCTCTTCCATCAGGAACCTCTTCTCTCAGCGTACTGTGCATACTAATAAAGATTGGTGTGTGTAATTATTTTTCAGCAGTCACACCGTTATTCCTCGGAGATAAATCATCCCTGGTTTATTTACCCTTCTCCCTTCAAGTTATTTTAAGTTGCTTTAATGCACCACATCTCAAGTTGAGTGGAAGTACCGATGACGGCTGTTTCTCAGACATCCTTAGGTGGCAAGGCTTCCATTGACTCCATCTACCTTTCTGAGTGGCCCTGCCAGCATCAGCACCCTCCCCTTGTTCCTCGTCTTTGCCTGACCATCATGTGAAGCCTGTGGAGGCATGTGTAATAAGGTGAGGTGGATCAGTGCCAGGACCACCTGAGCAACTGAAAGTTCTTGGGAGCTTTTGACACCCTGGAGTGGAGGTTTAGTTGCTAAGTTGTGTCTGATTCTTTGCAATGCTATGGACTGTAGCCCACCAGCTCCTCTATCCATGGAATTTCCTAGGCAAGAATACTGGAATGGGTTGACATTTCCTCCTCCAGGAGATCTTCTTGACCATGGACCGGAGCTGGGTCTCCTGCACTGCAGGAGGGTTCTTTACCAACTGACCCACCAGGGAACATCCTGAGGGGATTTGAATCAGGACTGAGACCTATTTAGATTTCTGAGTCTTAGCGATATGTTGCTGTTCTTTAACCAAAAAGTTGCGGGAATGAATTAGTGGGACCTGCTCCTGTCTCCAATGTTGTTGTTCAGTCGCCCAATCATGTCTGACTTTTGCAATCCCATGGACTGCAGCCCACCAGGCTTACCTGTCCCTCAGCATCTCCCAGAGTTTGTGTAAGTTCATGTCCATTGCATTGGTGATGCCATCCAACCATCTCATCCTCTGATGCCCTCTTCTTCTGCCCTTAATCTTTCCCAGCATCTCTTCTGCCCTCAGTCTTTTCCAGCATCAGGGACTTTACCAATGAGTTGGCAGTTTGCATCAGATGACCAGAATACCAGAGCTTCAGCATCAGTCCTTCCATGTATTCAGGGTTGGTTTCCCTTAAGATTGATGGATTTGATCTCTTGTCCAAGGGGCTTTCAGGAGCTCCTGTCTCCAAAGGCACATATTGACATATGGACCACCTCTTCCATCAGGAACCTCTTCTCTCAGCCCATTCTTTGCCCGCTTGTATCCACCTTGCACCCCAAGTGTGTCATCACCATTGAGGAGTGGGTCACACTTCATCAGTGGAGTTAGGATGCATGGCTCGGCCCTGGCAGCCACTGACCTGTGTCCCGGAAGGGCATTTCCCAGAAAGCCCTGCATCATTTGCACAATCATCAGAATCCATAAATCCATGTTTTCCTTGTTATCTCACCTCTTGAATACCTCTGTGAGGAGCAAGCATTTGACACTAGGACATACTATGGGTTTTTCAAACATTTTATTTATTTATCTATGGCTATTCTGGGTTTTCACTGCTGCCACAGGCTCTTCTCTAGTTACAGGGAGCGAGCACACTCTCTAGTTGAGGTGAGCAGGCTGCTTGTTGCAGTGACTTCTCTTGTTGTGGAACTTGGGCTCTAGGGCTCAGGGGCTTCAGTAGTTGCAGCACATGGACTCAATAGTTGTGGCTCCGAGGCTCCAGAACAGAGGCTCCATCGTTGTGGCTCATGGGCTTCATTGCTCCACAGCATGTGGGATCTTCCTGGATGAGGGATTGAACCCATGTCTCCTGCATTGGCAGGCCATCTCTTTACCACTGAGCTACCAGAGAAGCCCAGGACGTACTATTTTTGAGGAGACTAGCAGTAAAGTAAGAACATTCAAGGACAGTGGACAGAAAGCAGTCATTGTGGGGTCATGAAGCTATGGAACAAGGAGTGGAGGCTTGGCTTTATGGTCTCTAGCCATTCCAGCAAATGGAAGAGCTGAAACATGTTGGGGGTTTGCTTTATCAACCCCCTGGAATACAAGGTGTGAGAACCCTTGCTTTACTCACCAACAAACCCAAAGTGCTCAGAACCATGTCGTGGGAACACAGGAGGTATCCAAGAATGTTTGTTGAATGAATAACTGAGCATTTTTCCTTGATGTTCATATCATGCTTGGAAATTTATACAAAAGAAGAAAATGCATACAAGGGAGAAATGTGGTCAGTTTAAACACATAGTTTGTCTGAGAAGATGGGAGTGAGCTACAGCCCAGACCACCATGCCTGTCCCCCAGCCTCCAAGCACCATCCCGTGTCTCCCTGAACAGAAGGGCCGACCTCTGGTTCCCCTGGTGCTCTCTGGGTGCGTCAGAATGGAGAGGTGGTTGAAAAGAGCCTGAGCAGGAGGGAATTGGTCATTAAAAATGTATTTTCTCTAAGAGTTTGTTTTTAAAACTTTGGGCCAGAAAATGTGTACAGGAATGTTTGACTTTTAATAATTAAATCTTGCATCGTTCTAATTTTTTCCAGAGTATCTCTCCAGAGGAAAATAAAGTTGCAAATCCAATATTGATGTCTTTCCTCAAGCACTGGTTGCCAAACAAAATGAATTTTGATATTTTTTTTTTCTCGATGGTTGATTTGTCTCCAGAGGGATCCCTTTTGAATTTGCAGGAAGGGCTTCATGTTCCGTGAGAGTGGGGAGGACTCGCTGGAACAGAGGCCCGCGGGTGCAGGTGTTCTTGGTTTAGGAACATGTGGAATTTAGAGTGTGGTCCTGCACCCCGTAGGTTGTTGGCGTCTTTGCTTCCCCTCACCCCACTTCACAGGCCGTTTTCAGCAGCTAGCAGAGGCTGAGCATCATGTGCGAAATCCACTGTTTGTCTGACTGCTTTAGGCAGCCTCTCCCTACCTCCTCCACCAGCCTGCCCACATGGGGGGTGTCCAAACACGTGAAATGTGAAAAACACCCGGTGCACTGAATTGAGATATGGATTTTCTAAGATCCTTCTCTTCCCAGGCAACACGAACGCCGTTATGAGATACTTTCCTTCCAGCCCCCGACAGTGGGACTCACACTCAGAACAATCTCAGAACCCAGAAGCCCTGTTTAAGCCAAGAGCAGAAGGCGGGGCCCAGGCCACTCCACTGCACAGGCTTGGAACTTGTGCTGCCTCAGTTTCAGGAGGAGAGCCTGGACGATTGCCGGGTCTGTTTTGTCTCACTTTCCAAGTCAGTTGTTCTGTCAGGGCCTTGGCGTGGGGGCACTCTCTGCCCACGCTGGGGCACCTCACGCCTCAAATGGTGAGTGGCAATGCCCTGCTCCCAGACACCGCTGAATCTGCTCATGGGGTAGCACCCACAGAATGTGCAGGGTCCTTCCTGGATGGCTAACACCTCTGCCTGCCACCTGCAGGGCCTCTGGAGAGGGGTTGAGAAGGCCTGATATCAGGACATCCCCCAGCACGCTGGCTGCAAATGCAGTGTTAAAAAGCACAGTTGTTAAGCACCCCAGGGGAGATACAGCTGGCATTCAGCACAGATCTGTGGCTCACCGGCACTGTATCCTTGGGTAGAATCACTCTACCTTCTGTGAGCATCAGTAGCCCCTCTCTTACACAGGAATGACACAGGCACCTTATTGGGATCCTGCGAGACTGAGAAGACCCAGGTAAAGGATACAACATGATATTTGATAATAAGGAGACACTCAACAGGGATTTCCAAGAAAGAAGTATAGGAGCACTTTTAATTATAGTTCAAAATTATATTTCAAAGAATATATGCCATCACAGAAAACCAAACCAGAGTCTGCAACAGTGTCTGAAAACACATCTTCTGGATTTAAAAAACAAAAAACAAAACATAACAACCCATTAGAACCAAAGGGACCTGGGGTCAAATTCCAGCTTTGTTACTTAATACCATTTGTGACCTTGGGAGTACTTTTTCTAAGCTTTAGTTTTACAGTCGTTAGGTGAGGGCACTGATACATGCCTCAGAGGAGTTTTTAAGGATTATTAATTAAATTCATTAGTGTATCCAAAGTGCCACATGGCAAATTATCATTGCTGTTATTGTTAAAAGGGGAATGGATAAAGAAGGTTGCTGTCCAGGCTCACCAAGCCTTATGTTTCCTGTTCTTTGGGTTCCTCCTGGAATCCTTTGTTTCTTAAAAACCCAAAGTAGTCAGATTGGAACTGGCTGGATAGAGAGAGACACACATTTTCTCCTGAACTTGAATCTGCATCACTTCATTCATTCATTCATCTGATTTCATTTGTATCAATATATTCATTATAACTTTATTCATTCAAAAATTGTATGGACTGGGCTTCCCTGTTGGTCCAGTGGGTAAAGAGCCCACCTTGCAGTGCAAGGGGTACTGGTTCGATCCCTGGCCCGGGAAGATCCCACATGCCACCGAGTGACTGGACCAGTGTGTCCATTTATGAGCCAGCGCTCTGGAGCGCATGCGCCCAAGGCCAGTGCTCTGCAGCAAAGAGGCTACTGCAATGGGAGGCCCACAAAGGCCAAAGAACAAAGATGGATGAAAATAAGTCAATTAAAAAAAACAATAAAAGAGACCAAAATTAAAAAAAAAATTATATGAACAAAAAATATATGCTGCCATTTGCACCAACATGAGTATACCTGTGTGCGAGGTCAGTCATGTGACCTCAGTGGCCCAGTCGTTGTGTCCCCTTGGACTGTAGCCTGCCAGGCTCCTCTGTTCATGGGTTTCTTCAGGCAAGAGAATTCCTCCTCCAGGGGATCTTTCTGATGCATGGATTGAACCCACGTCTCCTGCATCTTTTGCACTGGCAGATGGATTCTTTACCATTGAGCCATATCAGAAACCTTGAATGGACCTAGAGATTATTCTACTAAGTGAAGTAAATTAGACAGAGAAAGACAAAGATTATATATCACTTACACATAGAATCTAGAATATACAAATCAATTTGTATACAAAAGAGAAACAGACTCACAGACTTAGAAAACAAGCTTATGTTATCAAAGGGGAAAGGGGGCCATAAGTAAGGAGCGTGAGATGAACAGATACACAGCACTGTAGATAAAACAGATAAACCACAAGAATTTACTGTATAGCACAGGGAATTATATTCAATATTTTAAAAATTCATTAGTGTATCCAAAGTGCCACATGGCAAATTATCATTGCTGTTATTGTTAAAAGGGGAATGGATAAAGAAGGTTGCTGTCCAGGCTCACCAAGCCTTATGTTTCCTGTTCTTTGGGTTCCTCCTGGAATCCTTTGTTTCTTAAAAACCCAAAGTAGTCAGATTGGAACTGGCTGGATAGAGAGAGACACACATTTTCTCCTGAACTTGAATCTGCATCACTTCATTCATTCATTCATCTGATTTCATTTGTATCAATATATTCATTATAACTTTATTCATTCAAAAATTGTATGGACTGGGCTTCCCTGTTGGTCCAGTGGGTAAAGAGCCCACCTTGCAGTGCAAGGGGTACTGGTTCGATCCCTGGCCCGGGAAGATCCCACATGCCACCGAGTGACTGGACCAGTGTGTCCATTTATGAGCCAGCGCTCTGGAGCGCATGCGCCCAAGGCCAGTGCTCTGCAGCAAAGAGGCTACTGCAATGGGAGGCCCACAAAGGCCAAAGAACAAAGATGGATGAAAATAAGTCAATTAAAAAAAACAATAAAAGAGACCAAAATTAAAAAAAAAATTATATGAACAAAAAATATATGCTGCCATTTGCACCAACATGAGTATACCTGTGTGCGAGGTCAGTCATGTGACCTCAGTGGCCCAGTCGTTGTGTCCCCTTGGACTGTAGCCTGCCAGGCTCCTCTGTTCATGGGTTTCTTCAGGCAAGAGAATTCCTCCTCCAGGGGATCTTTCTGATGCATGGATTGAACCCACGTCTCCTGCATCTTTTGCACTGGCAGATGGATTCTTTACCATTGAGCCATATCAGAAACCTTGAATGGACCTAGAGATTATTCTACTAAGTGAAGTAAATTAGACAGAGAAAGACAAAGATTATATATCACTTACACATAGAATCTAGAATATACAAATCAATTTGTATACAAAAGAGAAACAGACTCACAGACTTAGAAAACAAGCTTATGTTATCAAAGGGGAAAGGGGGCCATAAGTAAGGAGCGTGAGATGAACAGATACACAGCACTGTAGATAAAACAGATAAACCACAAGAATTTACTGTATAGCACAGGGAATTATATTCAATATTTTATAATAACTTATAATGAGAAATAATCTGAAAAATATATGTATAACTGGATCACTTGGCTGTACACATAAAACTAGTCCAATATTGGAAATCAACTATCCTTCAATTTGCATGAGCAGATGGAGTGTCAGGTGCTGTCCTGGATATTGGAGATGAAGACCAGAAAGAGACAGTGCCTCCTCTCACATCTGCCACAAGTCTTAAGCTTCTGTATGCAGAAATTCTTCTGAGAGTCTAATAAAAAACTCAGCTTTTCTCTGGAGCAGTGGAGGCAGGGAGAAAACTCTACACAGACACTTCATTTTTAATTTCAAGCCATTCAAAGGCACACCTGCGTCCAGCTTGATCTACATCTTGCACCTAGGTCAATTCCTTTGTATCTGCCATTTTTGGGGAAATCGCATCCCAGTGCTTTATGAAGTGGATGCTCTGTCCACTCCAACCACATGTTGTCTAGGAAGTGACATATCTCATGGGTACCTCCCATCCACACACACACAGACCATGTCCATCCCATCTTCACACACTCAGAACCCGCCATGGCTTGGTCCGGTGGTATTCATATGTATGATTCAGGCTGGACCACTAAGAGTCTCTTTGGAATATATTCAGACTGGGTCTGAGGGAGTATCCATTCTCTGTGAAAGAAGGAGAACATGTGAGATGATGCATGGCTTAAGACCTTCCAATGTTTCGAAGAAACAAGGCAGTCATGACTGAAACTCAACCTCACTTTCCCATAGAAGCAGATATGAGAGCCAGAGAGAGAGCATGCACACAGTTGTGGGGGTTCCTTGGTAGTCTCCCCTATTTAATTTATTTCTGAGACCCGACTGAAATCTGCTCCTACCCACCCAGAACTTGGGTCTGCAACCCCATGAAGAATTCCACGAGTCAACTGATTCTACTTTCATTGAACCTTGTTCAAGTTGGGTTTCTGTCCCTGGCAACCCAGACAACCTTGAAGGCACCTCTGTGGATTGGAAAATGTGATTTTATGGCTCAGTGGGATCAGGGTCTGGAGAGAAGGTGGCCCAGGGAGCCATGGGCACTGACTCACACAATCCCGTGCGGCGTGCCTCCACAGTGTCCTTTTGGGAAGAGGGAGGGCTACTACCCCTTCCGCCCTTCGACGAGTGAGGATGGACTTAATGGAGAAGAACCAAGCAGGCGTGGAGTCCACAGGCAGAGTGATGAGGCTTTAAAACAGATCCTCTCGGTGGGAGATGTTATCATCCACCTCCGCCTCACCTCCCCCGCAGGCGTCTCCGGAAAGACAAACGGCATTACTGGCCCGTGAATGTCAATCACAGCGGCCATCCGTCTCCATCCTCGTCCTCCCAGACCCCCTCCCGCCACTCCTGTTCAACAGCAGGCCTCATTAGCGGGTCGTGTCAGGTAACCTTCCTGCTGCCTTCTCCCGAAGGGAAACCTTGTCTCCTCCACTCGGGAGCTGGAGTCTACCTGACACCTGACATCTCAGCGCACATGTATAATGCACACATAGGAGGCCCTCACACTAACCACTTAGGAATGACCGTGGATTGGTTTCCTTTTATACATCATCTCCTTTCTTTTTCACAATGGCCTTGCAGTCAGTGTTGCTGATGAGCACCGAAGAGGTCGGGGCCCTTGTCCCAGAGACTTTGGGTCTCTGCCTAGAGCCTGTTTGAATCCACTGGAGGGCAGTGATCTCCTTTAGCCATTGATGCATCTTCACAGCCTTGGTCAGTTCCTGGCACGCTGCTGGCTTTGGGTACCCTGTGCTGACAGACGCATCATCCCGTGTCTGAAGATACGTGAGAAAGTGCTACATGGTACATTTCCCATAGAAGCAGATATGAGAGCCAGAGAGAGCATGCACACAGTTGTGGGGGTTCCTTGGTAGTCTCCCCTATTTAATTTATTTCTGAGACCCGACTGAAATCTGCTCCTACCCACCCAGAACTTGGGTCTGCAACCCCATGAAGAATTCCACGAGTCAACTGATTCTACTTTCATTGAACCTTGTTCAAGTTGGGTTTCTGTCCCTGGCAACCCAGACAACCTTGAAGGCACCTCTGTGGATTGGAAAATGTGATTTTATGGCTCAGTGGGATCAGGGTCTGGAGAGAAGGTGGCCCAGGGAGCCATGGGCACTGACTCACACAATCCCGTGCGGCGTGCCTCCACAGTGTCCTTTTGGGAAGAGGGAGGGCTACTACCCCTTCCGCCCTTCGACGAGTGAGGATGGACTTAATGGAGAAGAACCAAGCAGGCGTGGAGTCCACAGGCAGAGTGATGAGGCTTTAAAACAGATCCTCTCGGTGGGAGATGTTATCATCCACCTCCGCCTCACCTCCCCCGCAGGCGTCTCCGGAAAGACAAACGGCATTACTGGCCCGTGAATGTCAATCACAGCGGCCATCCGTCTCCATCCTCGTCCTCCCAGACCCCCTCCCGCCACTCCTGTTCAACAGCAGGCCTCATTAGCGGGTCGTGTCAGGTAACCTTCCTGCTGCCTTCTCCCGAAGGGAAACCTTGTCTCCTCCACTCGGGAGCTGGAGTCTACCTGACACCTGACATCTCAGCGCACATGTATAATGCACACATAGGAGGCCCTCACACTAACCACTTAGGAATGACCGTGGATTGGTTTCCTTTTATACATCATCTCCTTTCTTTTTCACAATGGCCTTGCAGTCAGTGTTGCTGATGAGCACCGAAGAGGTCGGGGCCCTTGTCCCAGAGACTTTGGGTCTCTGCCTAGAGCCTGTTTGAATCCACTGGAGGGCAGTGATCTCCTTTAGCCATTGATGCATCTTCACAGCCTTGGTCAGTTCCTGGCACGCTGCTGGCTTTGGGTACCCTGTGCTGACAGACGCATCATCCCCGTGTCTGAAGATACGTGTGAGAAATGATATGCTTCCAGGAAGCATCTGCTGTACACTCATGTCGTTCAGTTGCTCTGTCATGTCCAACTCTTTGCAACCCCATGATGGCAGCACGCCAGGCTTCCCTGTCCTCCACTATCTCCCAGAGTTGCTCAAATTCATATCCATTGTGTCAACAATGATGCCATCCAACCATCTCATTCTCTGTTGCCCCCTTCTCCTCCTGCCCTCAGTCTTGCCCAGCATCATGGTCTTTTTCAGTGAGTTGGCTCTTCATGTCCGGTGGCTGAAGTATTGGAGCTTCATGAGTTTAGAGTTACAGGTTAGGGGACAGCTGATCTGGTTCTATTCTGCCACTTTACAGATGAGAGCACTGAGCCCTACACTGTGGCTCAGGCAACACCATGTCACACAGTGCGTAAGGGTTAGAGTGAGGTTTGGCATCTGTGCTTTTTGCTGTGGCTTCCACTGGTCTCTGTGTTGGATGTGGGGACAGCCTCCTTCTTCTGCTGGTGCCCTTGATGGGGCCTCTTCATATGTCTGCTTTCCTACCTTCCAAGACCTGCACCCCAAAGATTGGGAGTAGAGACTTTGTTGGAGCTGCCGTTGGGGCTGGGACAACACAGGCTATGATGCTGCCCTAACTGCCAGCATCATATGCGTGGAAGGCCTGGCGCACAGGTGCCTGCAAGGCCATTCCCAGTTCATCTTTTCTTCTCTGACTGAGGCTCCCATCCTGCATTTGCTGAGGTTGGAAGGGACAAGGTGCAGGATATTTTAAAGAGTTCCGGGTGATGGAGCGAGTAGAGGAATCTGGGGTTAACCACGCTCACATCGTCTGAGACACGAGCCCTTTGTGGTCCGGAACATCTGAAACAATCTGGAGCCCATTACCGGCTCTGGGTCCCTGGGGAGCCCTGGCAGTGTTGCTGATGAGCACCGAAGAGGTGGGGAGGTTGGCTCTGCCTAGAGCCTGTTTGAATCCACTGGAGGGCAGTGATCTCCTTTAGCCATTGATGCATCTTCACAGCCTTGGTCAGTTCCTGGCACGCTGCTGGCTTTGGGTACCCTGTGCTGACAGACGCATCATCCCCGTGTCTGAAGATACGTGTGAGAAATGATATGCTTCCAGGAAGCATCTGCTGTACACTCATGTCGTTCAGTTGCTCTGTCATGTCCAACTCTTTGCAACCCCATGATGGCAGCACGCCAGGCTTCCCTGTCCTCCACTATCTCCCAGAGTTGCTCAAATTCATATCCATTGTGTCAACAATGATGCCATCCAACCATCTCATTCTCTGTTGCCCCCTTCTCCTCCTGCCCTCAGTCTTGCCCAGCATCATGGTCTTTTTCAGTGAGTTGGCTCTTCATGTCCGGTGGCTGAAGTATTGGAGCTTCATGAGTTTAGAGTTACAGGTTAGGGGACAGCTGATCTGGTTCTATTCTGCCACTTTACAGATGAGAGCACTGAGCCCTACACTGTGGCTCAGGCAACACCATGTCACACAGTGCGTAAGGGTTAGAGTGAGGTTTGGCATCTGTGCTTTTTGCTGTGGCTTCCACTGGTCTCTGTGTTGGATGTGGGGACAGCCTCCTTCTTCTGCTGGTGCCCTTGATGGGGCCTCTTCATATGTCTGCTTTCCTACCTTCCAAGACCTGCACCCCAAAGATTGGGAGTAGAGACTTTGTTGGAGCTGCCGTTGGGGCTGGGACAACACAGGCTATGATGCTGCCCTAACTGCCAGCATCATATGCGTGGAAGGCCTGGCGCACAGGTGCCTGCAAGGCCATTCCCAGTTCATCTTTTCTTCTCTGACTGAGGCTCCCATCCTGCATTTGCTGAGGTTGGAAGGGACAAGGTGCAGGATATTTTAAAGAGTTCCGGGTGATGGAGCGAGTAGAGGAATCTGGGGTTAACCACGCTCACATCGTCTGAGACACGAGCCCTTTGTGGTCCGGAACATCTGAAACAATCTGGAGCCCATTACCGGCTCTGGGTCCCTGGGGAGCCCTGGCATTTGAGGGCTCGTTGGCAATGTTTGCATTAGTGCCTCAAGCAGGGCAGGGCTGTTGCTGCCTCTGCAAGTTCTGGGAAGGTCAGAGGGACTGGAGAGGCCTCTCTATCTTGGCAGACACAGGGAAAATATTGACTTATGGTGTGTGTGAAGTTTTCCTTCTTTAATCAAATACATATTTATTGGGAACTCATCCTGTACCAGGTGGTCTTTTGCCTTGAACTGGGGTGCAGTGGGGAGCACAAGGAGACCTGCCCCTGGACTCCTGGAGCATTTGATCTTGAAGAGGAGACAGTAAGTAATCAAATTATCATGGAAATGAGTGCATAATTGCAGAGTAAGAGTGATTCTCTGGAGGCAAGGGACAGTTTATTAATTTGATTTAGTAAACACTCTTATAGCCCTTCCCATGTCTGACATTATTTTAAGAACTTTAATAATAGTAACTCATTTAATCTTCACAGTAATATTATCATTATTGATTATTGTTATGGGGGTAGGTATCGTTACTGATTACTGTTGCTATCTACATTGTTTAGACAAGGAGACCAAGGCTCAGAGAGGTTAAGTAAGTTGCCCAAGGTCATGTTGTTGTTGTTCAGTCACTAAGTCATATCCATCTTGAAACCCTATGGACTGCAGTATACCAGGCTTCCCTGTCCTTCACTATCTCCTGGAGTTTGCTCAAATTCATATCCATTGAGTTGGTGATGCTATCTAACCATCTCATCCTCTGTTGTCCCCTTCTCTTTTGCCTGCAGTCTTTCCCAGCATCAGGGTCTTTTCCAATGACTTGGCTCTTCACATCAGGAGGCCAAAATACTGGAGCTTCATCTTCAACATCAGTTTTTTAAGTTAATATTCAGGGTTGATTTCCTTTAGGACTGACTGGTTTGATCTTGCAGTCTACAGGGCTCTCATGGGTCTTCTCCAGGACCACAATTCAAAGGCATCAATTCTATGATGCTCGGCCTTTTTTATGGTCATATAACTAGTAAATAGTGAAGCTGAAATTCTTTACCTTTGCACTGCATGGACTGGATCTGGAAGTGCTGAGACACGAGCCCTTTGTGGTCCGGAACATCTGAAACAATCTGGAGCCCATTACCGGCTCTGGGTCCCTGGGGAGCCCTGGCATTTGAGGGCTCGTTGGCAATGTTTGCATTAGTGCCTCAAGCAGGGCAGGGCTGTTGCTGCCTCTGCAAGTTCTGGGAAGGTCAGAGGGACTGGAGAGGCCTCTCTATCTTGGCAGACACAGGGAAAATATTGACTTATGGTGTGTGTGAAGTTTTCCTTCTTTAATCAAATACATATTTATTGGGAACTCATCCTGTACCAGGTGGTCTTTTGCCTTGAACTGGGGTGCAGTGGGGAGCACAAGGAGACCTGCCCCTGGACTCCTGGAGCATTTGATCTTGAAGAGGAGACAGTAAGTAATCAAATTATCATGGAAATGAGTGCATAATTGCAGAGTAAGAGTGATTCTCTGGAGGCAAGGGACAGTTTATTAATTTGATTTAGTAAACACTCTTATAGCCCTTCCCATGTCTGACATTATTTTAAGAACTTTAATAATAGTAACTCATTTAATCTTCACAGTAATATTATCATTATTGATTATTGTTATGGGGGTAGGTATCGTTACTGATTACTGTTGCTATCTACATTGTTTAGACAAGGAGACCAAGGCTCAGAGAGGTTAAGTAAGTTGCCCAAGGTCATGTTGTTGTTGTTCAGTCACTAAGTCATATCCATCTTGAAACCCTATGGACTGCAGTATACCAGGCTTCCCTGTCCTTCACTATCTCCTGGAGTTTGCTCAAATTCATATCCATTGAGTTGGTGATGCTATCTAACCATCTCATCCTCTGTTGTCCCCTTCTCTTTTGCCTGCAGTCTTTCCCAGCATCAGGGTCTTTTCCAATGACTTGGCTCTTCACATCAGGAGGCCAAAATACTGGAGCTTCATCTTCAACATCAGTTTTTTAAGTTAATATTCAGGGTTGATTTCCTTTAGGACTGACTGGTTTGATCTTGCAGTCTACAGGGCTCTCATGGGTCTTCTCCAGGACCACAATTCAAAGGCATCAATTCTATGATGCTCGGCCTTTTTTATGGTCATATAACTAGTAAATAGTGAAGCTGAAATCTTTACCTTTGCACTCTAGATTCACAGTTCATGCTCTTAACCACTCAGGACATCTCTCTGCTGAGAATATATTCCAAAGGAATTGGACTCTGCATCAGAAAGGCTTGCTTGCACAGTGATATTTGGGGTTAGATTTGAAGGAGGAGAACTTGTTAGCTAATGAGCAGAGAAAGAGCAGCATGGACAAAGGCCTTCTGGCTGGATGACATGTTAGAGAGATGGAAAGGGAGCCACTGAAGCTCAGGTTGAGATAAGACTGGGGAGGTAAACTGAAACAGAACCTTGCTGGGCCTTAAAGGGCATGCTGAGGATTGTTTTTTTTTTTTTTTTTTGGTCTTGATCTCCATGAAAATGAGAATGCATCAAAAAGTGGTAAGTGATCAGATTTGCTTCTTACAAAGGTTTCTGTGAATCCGGCACTCCATGTGTGTCTACAGGACCTAGTACCTGGAAGTCTGGCCATGTTCAGGGGATGATGAAAGTGATGACTATAATAGTGATGATGACAATAGCAGTAGTAATAGTAACCAGACTTGTTTACTGAGTGCTTATTCAAGATTGGGCACCTGCTGAATCCTTTACTAGCAGGATCTCATCTGGTTCTCACAACCACTCTCTATGAGTTTAGGGACAGTGTTACACCCATCTTGCATGTGGGTACTCTAAAGATGAGAAGATTTAGCAGTTGGTTGAGGCTGTGTGGCAGGTCCTGGCAGCACCACTCATTGAACCCAGCCCTGTCTGGTTTCAGACGCTGGCTGCTACCCATGGAGATGACTTCCTACCCTGAGACAAGAGGTAGAAGGGCATTTGGGCACCTCCCTGCTAATGATATGGCTTCTCAGGTAGTTCACTGGTAAAGCATCTGCCTGCCAAAGCAGGAGACACAGGAGGTACAGGTTTGATCCCTGGGTCAGGAAGATCTCCTGGAGAAGGAAATGACAACCCACTCCAATATTCTTGACTGAAGAAGCCCATGGACAGAGGAGCCTGGTGGGCAACATACAGTCCATGGGGTCGCAGAGAGTCAGATACAACTGGGTGGCTGAGCATGCACACTTGCGCCACTAATGATCATTGGATGTCAGTGGTTTTCATCAAGTATGGTCTCATAACAACCAGGTAGTTAACCGTCATTGGCCCCATTCCATAGATTAGGAAATAGAGAATCAGAGAAATTGACCCAAACCACATAGTTCCTAAATAACAGAGTCCGAATTTTAACCAGGTTGTCTGGCTTCAAGAACGCTAATGGGGGCTTTCCTAGTGGTCCAGTGGGTAAGGACACTGCCTTGCAGTGCAAGGGGCGCCAGTTCAATCCCTGGCCTGGGAAGATCTCACGTGCCATGGAGCAGCTGGACCAATGTGTCAGATTACTGAGCCAGAGCTCTGGTGTGCATGCGCCCAGAGCCGGTGCTCTGTAACATCAGAGGCCACAGCGATGGGAGGCCCACACGGGCCAAAGAACAAAGATGGATAAAAATAGATAAATGAAAGACCAACAGAAGTGGCCTGCCCACCCCCCTCTCTCCCCAACCCGCCCCCAACCCCGCCATCAAAAAAAAAAAAAAAAAAAGAACACCAATGGTTACTTATTTAAGGAAATTTCCCTGACTCCTTCTGGTCTAAATTTCCAGACCTCCATGCAACTGTGTGCTTGACTGTCTACCCAATAGTAATTCCCGTCCCCACACCCCCGTCATGTTTCCATGCTGCAGAATTCCAATGGCTTCAAAATAGTAGGCAGTCCTGCTCTTCAGGGGAGGACAGAGAAGGAGCAAGGCAAGGAAGTGAGCCAGAGGTTCAAGTACAGAGTTGATGAAGAGGGCCCTCCTCACCCTTTAAACAGTAAGGATTGATGAGGCCAACTCTTTTAAAAGAAATTGTTATTTATTTGGCTGTGCTGGTCTTCATTGCAGCATATATGATCTTCTGTCTTCAATGTGGCACATGGGATCTTTAGTTGTGGCATTCAGACTCCTAGCTGTAGCATGTAGGAATGAGTTCCCTGACCAGGGATCAACCCTGGTCCCCCTGTGTTGGGAGCATGGAGTCTTAGCCACTGGACCACCAGAGAGTCCCCTGTGGAACCCACTCTTGTCTCACTCCTGCTGGCTTTGAAGTGAATGGTGCTTTCCTCACCTGAGCTAATGTGGGCTTTGGTCCCCTGAGGTCCTCATCTTGTTACCTCTGTATTTTCAGGGAGGGCACCTCCTTCTCCAAAGGTTGACTCTTTCAAGGTTCTAAAAGCTGACCCTGGTTGATCTGGACATTTCTAGCTTTTCAGTTTTTTTATAAGGTACATTCAGTAAGGAGCTGTGAGGAATGCTATCCACTAAGTGATGCAAGAATTTACAGATAGACTCTCACTCTGTTTCCTTGTGGTCTCAGGGTACACAGAGCATCGCAGAGAGACTCACTAGCATTCTGATCCCTGTCACGTGGGTCATCTGAGAAAATGGCTCCCTTTCACCCAAGTAACTAGGGGCTGGAACGCCAAGCACTCGACCATTGGACAGTGAACTAGGATGGGGTTTTAGATGAGGTACCGAAAGCTCCCACAGTGGTGATCTTCTGATTAGAAGTCGAGGGGGAAGCCCAGAGTGTCCACTTGGTGATGGACTGGCTGTGCCCTTCGGTGACCTCTGCAGAGGTGGTGTGGGAGGTGCTCTGGCAGAGCTTAGGTCTGCTGTCACATTCAGAGTTTCAGGAAGCTCACTCTGTGAGCTCTTTAACTCTTTAGGAGGTAAAGAAAGAACAAAGCACCAGTTTATGGTACCTGGAAATTCACCAGGATGGTCTGGGGAACTCATACCCATGGGTATCTTTACGTCTCAGCTCAGAGCCTTTGTTGAGCGCCCCCACCCTTTCTAAAAATGTACTGTTTATTTATTTGGCTGTGTTGGCTCCTAGTTGCAGCAGGCAAGGTCTTTATGGAGTCATGCAGGGCCTTTCATAGTGGGGTACTGGCTCTCTAGTTGTGGTGCTCAACCTCCAGAGTGGGTGGGCCTCAGCAGTGGTGGCACATGGGCTGTGGGACCTTAATTCCCCTATGAGGGTTCAAACCTGTGACCTCTGCATCCCAAGATAGAGTCTTTTTTTTTTTAGGTGGGGTGGAGGGCTGGTTGCGGAGGGAGGGGGGCAGGCAGGCCACTTCTATTGGTCTTTCATTTATCTATTTCCATCCATCTTTGTTCTTTGGCCCGTGTGGGCCTCCCAAGGTAGAGTCTTAACCACTGGCCCACCAGAGAAGTCCCTTGAGTCCTCTCTTGACAGCAGCACTAAGTGTCTAGACAGCACTAACTGTCTTTTATTTCCACAGCAGTTCTCAGTAGACACATGTGGGACAAACTGTACCAATAACCCTAATAGATCACCCTTCTGTATACCCAAGCCTTCTGCTATATAACTTTTCGGTCCCTTTCCATCCTGAATCTGGGCACAGCCACATGAATTGCCTGCTTTGGGCAGTAACACAGGGCAGAAACAATGGTGCCTTAATTCTGAGACTAGACTTCAAAAGGTTCTGCATGCTTGGGTTAAACTCTCTTTAAATGCCTGCCATCGCCATGGAGTGGACCATAGCCTGGTTACAGAAAGTAGATATGGAAGTCACGTAAAAGAGTCACACCCAGCTTGGCCAACCAGAAGTTAACCAACCCAAGGCGCATGAGCTAATCCATGAGAGAAGGCAAAATCATCTGGTTGATTCCTAGTGGTCCTCAGATGTGCAAGCAATAAATCCTAACAGTTGAACATCACTAAGGTTTGGTCCTTATTACGTAGCATTGCTGTGGCAATAAGTAACAGATATACAACATGTCCACATTTATTCCACTGTTTAGTAACTGTCATGGCTTGTCAAATTCTTTTCAGGTGAGGAGATAACGAAATCTGTGACGGTGATGATGATGATGGTGGTGGCGGTGGTGGTGAGGTTGTATTATATATATTACAGTAAGTGATCCATCACAATCATAGAGGCAGCTCCACGAGATGGAAACTAGTATTGTCTCCACTTCATAGACACAAGTACTGAGGCCAGCCCAGGGTCTCGTGACCAGTACACAGCCCAGAGCCTTCGGCACCACACACAGCAGTCAGCATAGAATCAATGCTCGTGAGTCTGTTGGATGAATGAGTAACTATAGTTCAAATTATGGTTAGTTGAATAAGCCTGAAGCAGATTAAAGCAAAACAGAACATCTTCCATAAGTGAACATAAATAAGAAGGATAACTTCCCCAGCTTCTCCAGTCTTTAGCACACACAGCCTGTTTGTGCACCAGACCCTAAATGCCTTATGTTTATCCATTTTGCCTCATCCCTTGATAACACATTAACACTAACCATTGGATTATTGTGACAAACAAGAAAACATACCCTGTGGTCTGTGTTTTTCTTTTTTCTTTTTTTTTGTAATAGCAGTATAAATCAGGTTTGCCTTATTTCAAAATCTAATTCAATTACAGAGAACCCATACCTTGTGGACGATTAAACTGTATATCGTGAGTATCCACTGAGTGATTAGATTACTAAATGTATTCCCTGCCATAATTCACCTCTGTCCCTGCTGTATATTGCCTGTGCCTGCCCAAGGATAGGAACATTTCCGCCAACATATACCGCATTGAAAGATATTTATGGTGCATCTCCAACTCGCAACATCTTCTTCAAGGGGATACCAATGCATCATGCAAAACACTTTAGACTTATTACGGTTCCATAAGTGGAAAAGTCCACTTGACAGATTTCTCTTTTCTCTCTTGCCGGTGCTCAGGTATGGGAACACAGAATTATGAAATGTGACCTTTCTTCTTTTCCACAAAAATCATCTCTGAGCTGTCTCTTCTAGGTCAAGGCATGAAGGCTAAAGGCCTCGCCTTCCTGTGATGAGTTTCTCAGGAAAACAGGCTTCGTACTCAGGGTGGGAGTCTCTGAAAGGTCCGTGTCTGCAGTGCACAACCACGGCTGTGAGTGACAGATGCTGGTTACCAGGCCTGCCTTTGGTCCAAGACAATCCACCAAGTGAAGGGGTTTGATTTCATTAACTGACTCTCTATTCCTTTCACACATTATTTATTGAGCTCAGAGCACCAAGGCCTCTTGAGTGCCATCACAACCTGGCACTGTTTGTCTTTAATAGTTTTTCACAGCTTATCAAGCATCTTCCTAGTAATTCTCCCATTTGCTCCTCATAAAAAGTCTCATGATGTGGGCAGAGCAGAAACAATCATATTTTTAAGTTGCTCATGATGATATTTGGCATTAATTTGGCACATATTGTATATGAGGGAGTTTGTTAAGCACTTCACATGTATTACCTCTTTTAAGTTTAGATGAGTCCCCTAATGTGAGGACTATCATAAGGCTAATTTTAAAATTTTATGTATTTATTTATTTTTGGCTGTGATGGGTCTTCGTTTTTGTGCAGGCTTTCTCTAGTTACAGTGTGTGGGTTTCTCATTCCAAGGGCTTCTCTTGTGCCCGAGCTCCAGGGCACCCAGGCTTCAGTAGTCGTGGCTCGTGGGTTCTAGAGCATGGGCTCAGTAGTTGTGTGCATGAGCTTAGCTGCCCCATGGCATGTGGGATCTTCCTAGACCAGGGATTGAACCCATGTTCCTGTCATTGGTAGGCAGATTCTTAACCACTGGACCACCAGAGAAGTTGCAAGGGCTGATGGTTTTTCAATATAAAGAAACTGTGGTTAGGGAAGACTTAGTGACTTGTCCAAGATCACACAACTGTTAAGTAGCAGATCTTAGATTCAAACTCAGGGCCTCTGGCCCCAGAAGTCCATGCCCTTTTTACTGGGTAGCCTGCCTCCATATTACTCCTATTAGAGTAACTGAGTGGTGTTTTAAGATAGTGAGTTTGGGGTGACACAAAGCATCCTTGTGACCATCGCTAATTCTCATTAGGAGGGAGCTCCACAAGGGCTCGCCTTCCTGTGATGAGTTTCTCAGGAAAACAGGCTTCGTACTCAGGGTGGGAGTCTCTGAAAGGTCCGTGTCTGCAGTGCACAACCACGGCTGTGAGTGACAGATGCTGGTTACCAGGCCTGCCTTTGGTCCAAGACAATCCACCAAGTGAAGGGGTTTGATTTCATTAACTGACTCTCTATTCCTTTCACACATTATTTATTGAGCTCAGAGCACCAAGGCCTCTTGAGTGCCATCACAACCTGGCACTGTTTGTCTTTAATAGTTTTTCACAGCTTATCAAGCATCTTCCTAGTAATTCTCCCATTTGCTCCTCATAAAAAGTCTCATGATGTGGGCAGAGCAGAAACAATCATATTTTTAAGTTGCTCATGATGATATTTGGCATTAATTTGGCACATATTGTATATGAGGGAGTTTGTTAAGCACTTCACATGTATTACCTCTTTTAAGTTTAGATGAGTCCCCTAATGTGAGGACTATCATAAGGCTAATTTTAAAATTTTATGTATTTATTTATTTTTGGCTGTGATGGGTCTTCGTTTTTGTGCAGGCTTTCTCTAGTTACAGTGTGTGGGTTTCTCATTCCAAGGGCTTCTCTTGTGCCCGAGCTCCAGGGCACCCAGGCTTCAGTAGTCGTGGCTCGTGGGTTCTAGAGCATGGGCTCAGTAGTTGTGTGCATGAGCTTAGCTGCCCCATGGCATGTGGGATCTTCCTAGACCAGGGATTGAACCCATGTTCCTGTCATTGGTAGGCAGATTCTTAACCACTGGACCACCAGAGAAGTTGCAAGGGCTGATGGTTTTTCAATATAAAGAAACTGTGGTTAGGGAAGACTTAGTGACTTGTCCAAGATCACACAACTGTTAAGTAGCAGATCTTAGATTCAAACTCAGGGCCTCTGGCCCCCAGAAGTCCATGCCCTTTTTTTACTGGGTAGCCTGCCTCCATATTACTCCTATTAGAGTAACTGAGTGGTGTTTTAAGATAGTGAGTTTGGGGTGACACAAAGCATCCTTGTGACCATCGCTAATTCTCATTAGGAGGGAGCTCCACAAGGGCTTGGATTGTGTGTTCCTCTTGATCTCCAGTGTGAAACACAGAAACCAAATCAAGAGCAATTATTAAGTGCATGGAACTTTGAGACTTTCCTGATGCTGTGTCAAAACTATGTCACACATTCTGACATTGTGGTTATTGCACATGTAGTGAAGTTAACATCCCTTTCTTTGAAAGGCTTTTGTGAGGTTTGAATGAGGTCATGTTTACAAGGGACTTGCATATGTCAAACACTCAATAAAACTTAGCTGTTATGAACATGTCCTCAAGTAACATTTGATGAATACATTTTACCCATTGAAACTGTGCAATTATGTAGTTTTCAATATATTCACAACAGTTGGATAACCATCAGCATAATTACTTTTAGAGACTTTCTAACACCCCTAAAGGGCTTCACTGGTGGCTCACTGGCAAAGAATCCACCTGCCAATGCAGGGGACACAGGTTCAATCCCTGGGTCAGGAAGATCCCCTGGAGAAGGAAATGGCAACCCACTCCAGTATTCTTGCCTGGAAATTTTCATAGACAAAGGAGTCTGGTGGGCAACAGTCCATGGGGACGCAAAAGAGTTGGACATGACTTAGTGACTAAACACCACCACCAATACTGAATGAAACCCCAGGCCCAATGGGAAGCACTGTTCTGGATATTTCATATAAATGGAATCATATAATATGTGGTCACTTATGACTGGCTTCTTTCATTCAGCATGATGTTTTCAAGATTTCTCCATGTTGTAGCATATATCTTCATTCCTTTTTATTGCTGAAAAGTTTTCCCTTGTATGGATATACCACACTTCGTCCATTTATGGTTGATATGTATTTAGGTTGTTTCTACTTTTTGGCTCTTATGAATTATTCTGTTATGAACATTTGTGTGCAAATATTTGCACAGACACATGTTTTTATTTCTCTTGGGTATATATTTAAGAGTGAAATTTCTAGACCATATAGTAACTCTATTTAAAAAAAAAACCATTTGAGGAATTGCCAAACTTCTTTTCCAAAGTGGCTACATTGTTTAACATTTTCTCTCCGTCCAGCATCAAATGAGGGTTCCAATCTTTCTACATCTTTACCAACACTTGTTATAACTTTTAAAATTTTATCCATTTTAGTCAGTGTGAAGTTGCATCTTCTTGTGGTTTCTATTTGCATTTTTTGAATGACTAATGATGTTGGACATCTTTTTATGTTCTTATTGGTCATTTGGATATTCATTTGTATATCTTCTTTGAGAAATGTCTATTCATATTCTTTCCCATTTTTCAACTGGGTTGTTTATCTTTGTTGTGTTGAGTTGTAAGAGTTCTTTGTATGTTCTGAATACCAGTTCTTTATCAGATCATGAATTTCCAACAGCTTCACCTATTCTGTGGGTTGTATTTTCACTTTCATGATGATATGTCTAATCCAAAATTTAACAATTCTGTGAATTCCAATTTATTTTCTCTTTTGTAGGTTTTACTTTTATTGTTGCATCTGACAAGGCTTTGCCTAACCCAGGGTCATGAAGATTTACACCTGTGTTTTCTTCCATGAGTTTTGTCATTTTAACTATTACATTAAGGTCTATGATCTGTTTTGAGTTAACTTTTAAATGTGTTGTGACAGGAGGTCCTACTTCATCCTTTCATATTTGAACGTCCAGTTGTTTAGGCATAATTTATTGACAAGGTTATCCTTTCCCATGCATTCTTGATGCTTTTGTCAAAAATCAATTGATCATAAACACAAGGGTTCATTTATGGATTCCCAGTTCAGTCCATTGATCTCTATGTGTTGATCTTTATGCCAGTACCACACCCTTTTAATTACTGGAGCTTTGTAGAAGGATTCACAACTGGGGGTGTCAGTCTTCCAACTTGTTCTTTTTTTTTTAATTTTTTAAAAAATTTCTTTGGAGGGGGGCGGGTTGAGAAGGGAGGGGAGCAAGCGGGCTACTTCTATTGGTCTTTCATTTATCTATTTTCATCCATCTTTGTTCTTTGGCCGGTGTGGGCCTCCCCTCGCAGTGGCCTCTGTTGTAACTGAGCGCCGGCTCTGGGCGCATGCGCTCCATAGCTCCGGCTTGGTAATTGGACACATCGGTCCAGCTGCTCCGTGGTACGTGGGATCTTCCCAGGCCAGAGATGGAACTGACGCCCCTTGCACTGCAAGGCGGTGTCCTTACCCACTGGACCACCAGGGAAGCCCCAGCTTGTTCTTTATTTCCAAGATAGGTTTGACTGTTCTCAGTCCCTTGTATTTCTCCATGAACTTTAGGATTAGTTTTTCAATTTCTGAAAAGGAAAAAGCATCTGGAAATTTGAAAAGGGTTTAGGTTGAATCTTAAGATCAACGTGGAGGGCATTTCCATCTTGACAGTACTAAGTGTTCTGATTTATGAACGTAGAGTGTCTTCTCATTTATTTAGGTATTCTCAAGTATCTTTCAATGTTTTATAATTTTCAGAATAAACATTTTTTCACTTATATTTATTCCTAAGTATTTTATTATTTTGCTGCTGTTGTAAATGGAAGTTTTCTTAATTTCCTTTCCAGGTTGTTCATTGTTAGTGCTAAGAAATACAACTTTTTTTTTTTTTTCATATTCCTGTTGTTATCATGCAACCTGGCTGAACTTGGGTATTCTCATTGTGTGTGTGTGTGTGTGTGTGTGTATGTGTGTGCCCTGTGCTTCTCTGTATGCAAGATCTTGTCATTTGCAAATAAAGATGGCTCTTCTTCTTCCTTTCCAACATGATGTCTTATGTTCCTTTTTCCTGCCTAATTACTCTGTCTAGAGCCTCGAGTAGAACACCAAATAGAAGTGGCGTAAGCAGACCTCTTGTCTTGTTCCTGATCTTAGGGAGAAAGCATTCAGTCTTCCACCATCCAGTGTGATGTTTAACTGGATTTTTTTGTAGATTCCCTTTGTCAATGTGAGGAATTTCCCTTCTGTTTTTAGACCGTTGAGCACTTTTATCATGAAAAGTTGTTGGGTTTTGTAAAATGCTTTCTCTGCATCTATTGAGATAATCATGCCACTTTTCTTTTGTATCTTCCCACTCTCAATTTGCCCTTAACTGTTGGACCTGCCCCAACCTTTCCCATATGTCCTTGACAAAGGGTGTGCACTGGAGCATCCCAATACAAACAGGTGTCAAGCAGAAGACCAGTTGCAAGATGCCCTGTTTCCAATACAGATTTGATTTTATGCCCTCTTATTTGGGAGGGGCATCTAGGTCTTGATAGTATGTGGTATCCCAACATTTTCTTGGATGGATTGGGTTCTAAACAGAGGCCCGACTTGGTAGAATCACAAATTTGTGGTGTTACACTCTCTCAGCCTAGAGTCTTTATAGAACCTGTTCACTCTACTGACATTCTATCTGTTCCACAGTTACACTGACGATCTAACCAAGTCCTATAAAATTAAAATCAAGTTTGAAATAGGTTTGAATTACAGTTTTATGTTTTAGGTTGAATCTTAAGATCAACGTGGAGGGCATTTCCATCTTGACAGTACTAAGTGTTCTGATTTATGAACGTAGAGTGTCTTCTCATTTATTTAGGTATTCTCAAGTATCTTTCAATGTTTTATAATTTTCAGAATAAACATTTTTTCACTTATATTTATTCCTAAGTATTTTATTATTTTGCTGCTGTTGTAAATGGAAGTTTTCTTAATTTCCTTTCCAGGTTGTTCATTGTTAGTGCTAAGAAATACAACTTTTTTTTTTTTTTCATATTCCTGTTGTTATCATGCAACCTGGCTGAACTTGGGTATTCTCATTGTGTGTGTGTGTGTGTGTGTGTGTATGTGTGTGCCCTGTGCTTCTCTGTATGCAAGATCTTGTCATTTGCAAATAAAGATGGCTCTTCTTCTTCCTTTCCAACATGATGTCTTATGTTCCTTTTTCCTGCCTAATTACTCTGTCTAGAGCCTCGAGTAGAACACCAAATAGAAGTGGCGTAAGCAGACCTCTTGTCTTGTTCCTGATCTTAGGGAGAAAGCATTCAGTCTTCCACCATCCAGTGTGATGTTTAACTGGATTTTTTTGTAGATTCCCTTTGTCAATGTGAGGAATTTCCCTTCTGTTTTTAGACCGTTGAGCACTTTTATCATGAAAAGTTGTTGGGTTTTGTAAAATGCTTTCTCTGCATCTATTGAGATAATCATGCCACTTTTCTTTTGTATCTTCCCACTCTCAATTTGCCCTTAACTGTTGGACCTGCCCCAACCTTTCCCATATGTCCTTGACAAAGGGTGTGCACTGGAGCATCCCAATACAAACAGGTGTCAAGCAGAAGACCAGTTGCAAGATGCCCTGTTTCCAATACAGATTTGATTTTATGCCCTCTTATTTGGGAGGGGCATCTAGGTCTTGATAGTATGTGGTATCCCAACATTTTCTTGGATGGATTGGGTTCTAAACAGAGGCCCGACTTGGTAGAATCACAAATTTGTGGTGTTACACTCTCTCAGCCTAGAGTCTTTATAGAACCTGTTCACTCTACTGACATTCTATCTGTTCCACAGTTACACTGACGATCTAACCAAGTCCTATAAAATTAAAATCAAGTTTGAAATAGGGTTTGTTAATTACAGTATTTAGCTGTTGTGGTTATTGTTTCCTTGGAGATTAATGAGGTGAGTTATTGTAACATAATTAGGCCACAGTGTATCTAATCTCTTACAAACCCTTGCAATTCAATGTTGTTCCAGTATCGTTTGAAGGTTAATTTCACTCTGCTGGTATAGACTTGGCAATGTGTTTTCTATTGAAATATGTTTTTAATTATATTTGAAAGTCATTAGTCAAGGGCTCTGCTGGGTTGTTCCACACACACTTGCCATAGAGAAATCAGATACTATTCGACTCATCACGACCATCCATCCTCATGCCCAGGGGTCCCCAGGGCATCAAGGGGGATTTGCCAACAGATGGTTTTACAATCTGCTTGAACTTTCGTCTGGTTCCTGGCAGGCATCTTTGAAGGTGAAATCTTTGGGGAAAGTCCCCACCATGATAGGTGTGTGGATCAGCCTCCAGAGTAGAATCTTAGGTGACCTCACAGTTGTGGACTTTCTCAAACACACATAGTTCTTTCCCACCTTAAAACTCTGTGGATACTGCCCCATGCTTAGAACACTGCTTATCTGTCTTACTTGCGGTCATCTGCCAGCTTAAACATCGCTCCTTCCAAGGGATATCCCATGACCTCTCCCTCCTGGCCCTCATCAGCTTCTCTGTTATCAGCTCCCATTTCACCCTGTGTTTTCCTCTGTGGAACTGATTACCATGTGTCATTATACATGTCTTTCTTTGATTATCTGTTTGATGTTTCCCTCCTCCTAAGACTGAGTCTCTGTCCACTGCCCTCCCCACAAGCAGGTAGCACACATAGAAAATCCTCAGGTGGGGTAGTTGGTTGAATGAAAGCGTTGGGGACTGACTTGTTGCCTCTGACAGCCTCACTGACAGGAGACTCGGCTTCAGATTTGCCCCTGTTCTTTGCACCCATTCCATGAATGCTGAATGACTGGACCATTCCTCTCTGCTTCCCCTGTTTACCTGTCTCAATTCACTCATTTGCATCCTGCGGGGAGCATACAGGATCTTCTTCAAGGGGGTGTCCTGTGATGATAGAGTAACCACCACAAGGCAAGCATTCACCAAAGCCTAATCTCTCATTTGTCTGCATTGTGAGGAGCCTTGTCTGGATGGTGTCTGAGGTCTGGCTTCTAAGATCCTCCATTTCACCTTGAACAGGCAACCCCTAGGAAGCTTTGGAGGAGGTGGGGGCATTGGCAGCCCCACCAAACACCTTAAGTCAGAAGCCTGGTGTTAGACTGGGTCTTGTCTACTGCTTTCTCTATGGCAAAGCAGCTCCTATGTGGGCATATTTTTAAATAACTCAACCCAAGAGATTTCCCTGGTCGTCCAGTGGCTAAGAATCCACCTTGTAGTGCACAGGATGTAAGTGTGATCCCTGGTTGGGGAACTAAGATCCCACATGCCATGGGGCAATGAACCCCACATGCCACAGCCACTGAGCCTGTGCACGCGGGAGCCTGTGCACCACAGGTAGAGAGTCCATGCGCCGCAGTGGAAGATCCTGCATGCCGCAATGAAGACCAGGCACAGACAAATAAATAAATACTGAAGAAAAGAACTCAAGCCAAGGGAGGTGTTTCACAAAGGCTTCTGTGTTTAAAAATAGACCCTCCTTACAAAAGTTTTTTGAAGTGATCAGATACAGAGGAGGAGAGGGTTAGTTGATGGCTCCCACGGTTAGCAGAGCTGCTTGTGTATGTCTGTGTGTGGAGGGGGAGAGTCATGTGAACTGCTGTGTCCATGTGCATGCAAACAAACTGCTCTGTTGTGGAAAGACAGAAAAGTGTGCTTGTTATTGTGTTCTTAGGCTTATAAAGTCATTCCCTGGAGGGCCGACAGAATTTAGATCCAAGCTCTTCTTTGGATCAGTGACTGAAGTAAAGGCTTGGAGACTGGAGAGTCCTGAAACAAGACCTCTGCCTGGATGCTCTTCAGAACAGTTGACTGGGCCCCTTGCCCACCTGAAAGGCCTGGTGAAATTACGGCCCCGGGCAGGCTGGCACCACTGTCTGGGTAGACGATGCTGAGGTGCAGGTGTGAACATCATTGCAGGCCAGTGCTGACTCCCCCTGAGTCTCCATGTCCAGGATGACATGGTGATTATGACAGAAGCTCTGGAGCCAGAAGTTTCCAGCAGTTGAAGCCTGGATTCACTGGCTTCTAGCTTCAAGGCAGCGAGGAAGGCATGTAACTTCCCTAAGCTGCAGCTCCATCCAGGGCAATCCTCATGGGGTGTTTGTGAGAGACCAGTGAATGTTTGGAGTAAGTGTGAGTCATTCTTGTTTTAAAATAAGGGTATGTTGTCTCCCCTCTGCCATCCCACAGAGGTCTGGGCAGAATTATGGAAACTAAGAGGAGAGGGAAGGACCCAACACGTTCTGTGCGCCTCCTAGACATGTGGCTCTGCTCCATACTGGCCCTGTTAAGTGCGTGGCTCTACTCCATACTGACAGCTCCATGTTTTCTACCTTGTTGAATACTTGCACAAGTCCACTGATGTGGAGAAAATATACCCTGATTGTGATTCTCTCTGGAAAAGTCACCTCCCATCAGGTTCCAAATAGAGTCACTATGATCCATGTCCTGTGTACAGAGTGAAACCAGCATTGCCATCATGGTGTTGGAACTGAAACATGTATAGGCTGGGTATGGGGAAGGCCAGCATGCATGAAGGGAGGTGGCTCTGTGCAAACGGCCGGATGAGAACGTTCCATGTCAAATCGTGAAACCCAATCTGATTAACATTTTGCTCAGGATGTACCAGTGCTGAGTGAGGGCAGAGAGCTCCGACGCTGACCCTAATACGAGATATTTGGATCATCTTCTAGAAGGCCTCCTGGGGCACAGCATGTGGTTACTGAGCTTGCTAGGACCGTTTCTTGGGTTGTTAAATTCCCTTGCCTGGTTCCTTAAGATAAACCACCATCACCAAGGGCCTCTGTGTGGGTCTTTTCTTGAGCCCACATGGGTGACAGTATGTTCCCCATTTTCCACACACAGAGACTCAGAGAGGCAGCTGGAGGTCCATACACAGCTGGCCTGTGGCAGAACCACCGGAACCCCTGTGACTTGCTCCCGTGTCAGGGCCAGCAATGGGTCAGCTGCCATCAGTGCCTCCCACCTTCTCCACCACTGGGACTGGTTCAGGTTTCTAGGTCTCTGTGTCCCCAGCCCCTTGGCCGGCACCTGGCCAGGGAAGGCTGCTGGGTTTAACAGGTTAGTACTGCAGGTAGGATTTGACTCTCTGCTTTGGCCTGACACCATCCAGCCACATACAGCAGCATCACCTTTCTGAGCTTGGCTACCAAAGGGGACAAGCGGGGCCTTCCCGGTCCACTGTCTTCTCACCAAACCTGTATCCAGCTTCTCCGGACACATTTTTTTTTTTTCTGCACCTTTTTTTTTTTTTTTTTAAAGAACCCCTTTTTTCAGGTGGAATAGGTTTCTCTGATTTAAACTCCTTGGGTCCCAGTGTAATTTCCCCTCTCTGACGTGCCACGGTGGCCTTTGCGAATCAATCGGTTTTGTCTCCTGGATCAGATGCCTCCCTGAAATGCAGATAAATTGCCCATTATGGAACCACTGTCTCCCAATTGTGGGAGGTATTCAGAGAATTCAAACAGATTTGTCAGGCCTGACCTTCTTTTCGTGAACCACGCTGGGACTGGCCCTCTCTAAATTAAATATGGCTGAGGGGCCCCCTCGGCCAGTGCCTTGGAAGTCTCCCCCACCTCCACCTACCCTCCACTCCCGCCGCCTTAAACAACAACCTCTCCACTGACAAGAAAGCCACCAGTGTGCCAGATCGTCATGTCCTTGGACTCTGCTGTCCTGTGCTCTATGCTGGTCTGCTTGTCAGGCAGCCCCATGGCCTTGGGGTCAGCCAGGGGCAAATCCTCATCCACAGCCTGGGGCCCAGAGAAGGGAGACCCCGGGAAAGGCATCTGCCACTTCCTGCCTCCTCATCTTTTCTTGCCCTGAACACCAGCATTATTATATTAGTGTAAGTCTCACAGCTAGTGATCAGCAAGAAGCAGGAGGTGGGAACACCTTTGCCCGCTGCCCTGGCGCCTCTCTAATTGTTGTGAGGCCTGAAGACTGCGAGCTGCCTTGTGGTTCTTCTGAGCATCTCCATCGCTGAGCTTCTTTCTGCTGCTCCTCTCCCCATGGCCTAGAACCCCCTGCAAGGCTTGACGTGTGGGGTCTGATGAATGCCCCACCACCATGTGTTGTCAACCTCCTTCCCCACTCCGACCTCTGGCAAAGCTCCAGGATCACCTCTGGGCAGTCCATCCCCACCAGCACTCTGTATCTGAAACACCCCTTCCATATGGGCACCCAGACACCATCCCATCTTTCACCTTAAAAATCTAGTGACCTTCCTTGGCTGGGTAAACTTCACCTGCACAGCCCTGGCTCCTAGCCAGGGTCTCCACTGGCAGGTGAGAACCCTGAAATCTGTCCAAGACTTTCAAGATCCCAGCTCCAGGGCAAAAGGGACAAGAAGGTGACGACGTATGCTGAGGGCTTGCCACTGCTGAGGACTGTCTGCAGCCGAACATAGGCTTTGGAAACTGGCCGACCTAAATCTGTCACTTGCAAGCGGTGTGTCCTTGGGCGACTGACTCGGGCTTTCTGAGCATGTTTGTCTGGGATCGCAGTACCTTCTGTGGAGATGCTTGTGTGTCAGGTAGTAGGAGGTCTTTAGTATCTTCCCAGGGATTTCTAAAACATGTCTTTCCATCCATGAGCACATCTCACACGTCAGCCTCTCAATCAGTGGCCTGTTACTGCACCTGCTCAGGTATTCCAAGGGAGCTCCTCTCTCCCGCCGACCCAAGAGTTTAATATATCTAGACTCCCCCAGCATGCTTCCGTGAGCTGGGTATCCCCTTGTGGAGATAGCCTCATTGCAGCTGCAAACGGGGTAATATTTCCCCATTTCTTCATATTCTAATGAATAAATGATATTCCCATTGGTTCTTTATCTACTTTTAGTATTTGAATGGAATTCTACTGATAATTAACGGCATTTCACCATTTGATAGGAAATTGGCACCTGGCACATGGAGATAATAGCCCAATTCAGCATCTATGAAATACAGAATTTTCTGCTAATTCCTGCCTTGAAATTTGTAAATCATCAGTGGAGTTGGTTATTAAAATTCAGGAGTTTAATGACCCCGAGCCAAGGGAGTTGGGAGGGTGGGCAGCCCCTCTTGATTAAGATTATGGAAACTCATGGTGACTGCCGGACCGATGACGCTTGGCCCAGAACAGCTCAGAGCAAGGCAGGAGCAGAAACGCTTCTTGGTGATGTGATTATCCAAGAGACTCAGCCCACAGAACAGGAGCGCAGTGGTGGAGGGGCGCCTGTCAGAGTGTGCAGGGATGAGAGACAGCAGTGAGGCAGAGGTCTGTAAAAGTCACAGGCGTGGGGGTCAGGCAGGTAATGGTTAGAATTCCGCTGCTTCTCTGGGCCTCCATGTCTGCACTGGTAAACTGAAAAAAAAAAATCCTTTTTAGGTGATGTATAGCTACTTTAATCTTTAAATTGATCTCAGATCAAATCTATACATTTACAACCATTTACTACAGATCACCAAAGGGCCAGATAGGCCACCGGGGTCTGGGGGGACTCTGGGGAGCAAAGCCAGACTTCTTTCCTGACCTTATGGAGGTTCCTCACCAAAGATGGGGTTCTAAGTCTTCGACAATGGCTTCGGCAATCCTGAATGAACATAAAGACCCAGAAAGGAAAAATTTTTAAATGATACCATGCTCCCTGATTAAGAACACCTGCCTTCAATTAGCACCTAACAAGCTGACTTGGGGGGAACTTTTTGGGGTGATGGAAATATTCCATATTTTGATTGTGATGGTGATTAATACAACTGTACATGTTTGTCAAAACTCATTAAGCCGGATGCTTAAAAAAGGATACGTTTTACCGCATGTAAGTGATAGCTCCATAAGCCTGACTTTCAGAACAAATACAGAAACATCCTTTTTGGAAATGAAGCAGGCAGTGCAACAGACTGTAGTAGTTGCTAGAGCTAAAGATTTCACTGACTAGGAATTCAGAATTCCAGGTAACTAGGGACTGAGATACCTTTCTAATCTTGCATGTTGGTATGTAAGAATATACAGACCCCTCCAACTGCCACTGACTCACACCAACAGCTAAAGAACCCTGCGCTTTGCGCGGGCCCAAGCCTACTCTTTACCATCCAAGCCACCATATTCTTGCCTGGAGAATCCCACGGACAGAGGAGCCTGGCAGAGTACAGTCCACGGGGTTGCACAGCACTGGACACGACTGCTCTTGTCCTGGTGGCCACTGGGAAAGCAAATCATCACAAAGACTCAACCTCCAGCCAATCTAAAGATCAACCCCAGTGTGCCAAAGGGCTCGCTCGTCCCCAGCCCTGGAATGTCATTCTTTTAAGCGGCAATGTTGCTGAGGAAAGAATCACAGTAAGACAGTGGTGGCTGTGCCTGGCTGAACAAGGCCAGGTTCAGGTCAAGGAACTTAGGCTCCAGTGCCCAGGAAATCTCTGAACTTGATTGTCACTTGATGCCCAAGGTCATCCCTCATGATGATCGCCTGCACAAGCTCCTCCCAAACTTCCCTCCTTCTCTCCTTGCTGCTTCCTCCTCCCCACTCCTCTTCTTCCCTTCTGTCCCTTCTCTCTGCTCTTACACTCTTTCCCATTCTCTAACCTATCCACATTCACTATTTCTTCGATTCTTCCCTGGGGAGGCTGTTTGTAGCTAAAAGAAGCTCCTGCTTCCTCACCCCCTGCCTGGGTTAAATGTACTTCTCCGGGCCCGCTGGGGCGCGCTGGTAGGTGACTTCTTAAGTCAAAGAGCATATGCTTTAATCCCCACTGAAACGTGATTTCCACAGGACCCCCCAGAGTCTTGCAGTTGCAAAAGAAACCCTCAGTGAGGAAATGAGGTGGCATCAGCTTTTTATCTCCAGCCAAACTGATAATTTGGCTACGTGGAGCTCACAACCAGGTTAATGAGACACAGGGGGAACTTGGCTAACATTCTTCTCTTTGGTGCCAAGTGTCCAAATGTGTAGGAGGGCAACCCGGGAACTATTGAATATCTTAACTTCCACCCTGGACAGTGAGCTCATCCAAGGCCAGGATGAGGTACCCTCTGCAACCCCAGGCAAGATTTGGTCTGTAGCAAGATGTGCCATTGGGCCTTCCAAGGGAGACCATGTTGGTATGTAAGAATATACAGACCCCTCCAACTGCCACTGACTCACACCAACAGCTAAAGAACCCTGCGCTTTGCGCGGGCCCAAGCCTACTCTTTACCATCCAAGCCACCATATTCTTGCCTGGAGAATCCCACGGACAGAGGAGCCTGGCAGAGTACAGTCCACGGGGTTGCACAGCACTGGACACGACTGCTCTTGTCCTGGTGGCCACTGGGAAAGCAAATCATCACAAAGACTCAACCTCCAGCCAATCTAAAGATCAACCCCAGTGTGCCAAAGGGCTCGCTCGTCCCCAGCCCTGGAATGTCATTCTTTTAAGCGGCAATGTTGCTGAGGAAAGAATCACAGTAAGACAGTGGTGGCTGTGCCTGGCTGAACAAGGCCAGGTTCAGGTCAAGGAACTTAGGCTCCAGTGCCCAGGAAATCTCTGAACTTGATTGTCACTTGATGCCCAAGGTCATCCCTCATGATGATCGCCTGCACAAGCTCCTCCCAAACTTCCCTCCTTCTCTCCTTGCTGCTTCCTCCTCCCCACTCCTCTTCTTCCCCTTCTGTCCCTTCTCTCTGCTCTTACACTCTTTCCCATTCTCTAACCTATCCACATTCACTATTTCTTCGATTCTTCCCTGGGGAGGCTGTTTGTAGCTAAAAGAAGCTCCTGCTTCCTCACCCCCTGCCTGGGTTAAATGTACTTCTCCGGGCCCGCTGGGGCGCGCTGGTAGGTGACTTCTTAAGTCAAAGAGCATATGCTTTAATCCCCACTGAAACGTGATTTCCACAGGACCCCCCAGAGTCTTGCAGTTGCAAAAGAAACCCTCAGTGAGGAAATGAGGTGGCATCAGCTTTTTATCTCCAGCCAAACTGATAATTTGGCTACGTGGAGCTCACAACCAGGTTAATGAGACACAGGGGGAACTTGGCTAACATTCTTCTCTTTGGTGCCAAGTGTCCAAATGTGTAGGAGGGCAACCCGGGAACTATTGAATATCTTAACTTCCACCCTGGACAGTGAGCTCATCCAAGGCCAGGATGAGGTACCCTCTGCAACCCCAGGCAAGATTTGGTCTGTAGCAAGATGTGCCATTGGGCCTTGTGGAACCAAGCTGACCGCAAAGAATGATGAAAAGAGAGAAACAAACATCTCTGAGGGCTACACTAGGAGAGAAGCCCAGGCAGGCCACAGTGGCAGGAATTAGGGGCCATCACTTGCTGGGACAGAGTTTGTCCAGTGCTTTGGTGTCCATCCTTGGATGCTCCTGTGGTCACAGAGATACTGGTTTTCCTGGAAAGTATAAAGGGATCATTTTAAATAGCATTCTTATTATCTTTGTTTAGCTAAAGGGAAGGGCCAGGTCAAGGAGATGCCTCAAATCTCTCCACGGTTCATGGTTCTCACAGCTTTAGTTAAACCTAGATAGCATACCTCCTGAAAGTCCCTGGAACAGAACAGGACTGTCCCCTGGCTTACTTCTTCTCAGTCACCCTCAAAGTCCCCCCTAACAGGTGGCGGGGTTACCCCCAGAACCTCCTCAGCGTCAGAAACACGTCTCCTTCTCTGTAAGCAGCTTCCTCTCTCCAGGGCAGCCCGAAGGCACCTCTCCTGCCCTCTTCTTCCACCATTTGCCTCTTACTACCCTACCCCGATCCTTCTCCGGTTCTGATTAGTAAGCACGCCAGTGTCTGCTCCCCGAGTAGAGGCGGACTCCATTTGAACGTCATGGGAATAGGCAGGAACCTTGTCCAGGAAGCCTGTTCACATTCACGTCGTGCGAGCACATCGGACAGGAGAAGCATGGGCACGCGTGCGCTCTTGGAAGCTGGGATGGCGCGAAGATCTCCCTGTGAGCAGAGGGAGCCCTGGCAAAGTCCAGCTGCCCGCGGAGGGATTCCGACTTCTGCGATCTCATTCACTGCACACAGTTACGGGTTCGGAGGAAGCGTCCTGGCCGCGTGCTCAGCTCACTTCACCCCTTGGCTGGGAGCCTGGTCACCGGGCGCCTCGCCCAGAGAGGACAGGAACGCGGCATCCTCGGGAAGGGCCTCTGGGACCTGGGCTTTGGGAAGTTGGGGGTTTGAAATTCTGAGCCGCCTCCTTTGTCTCAGAGGCAGACATGCTGCTGTCTATAGCAAGACGCTCTGCCATCCTTTTCCTGTTCCTTGGAGCAGCTCCGGGGGGAGGTGTGATTCAGCCACCCACCGCCTTCGGGGACTCTGCTCGCCCAGCGTCTGTCTGCTCCCGCCACTCAACGCAGCGCTACCATCTCCTCGGTGGCCTGGAGGGGCACAGGGCCTCGGATACCTCCGTGAAGTGTTCACAAGGAACGCCGTGGAGGTTTCAGTTTTTCTTCACGGATTGTTTAAACACTCTCCGCATCTCTCTGTACTTGCCTGGGCCAGTGTCTCTCTGACCGTCTGTCTCTGTCTCCTTCTGCTCCCTCCCCTCTCCATCTGCACGTGTCTGTTATTATCTTTGTTTAGCTAAAGGGAAGGGCCAGGTCCCTTTTCCCACGGTTCATGGTTCTCACAGCTTTAGTTAAACCTAGATAGCATACCTCCTGAAAGTCCCTGGAACAGAACAGGACTGTCCCCTGGCTTACTTCTTCTCAGTCACCCTCAAAGTCCCCCCTAACAGGTGGCGGGGTTACCCCCAGAACCTCCTCAGCGTCAGAAACACGTCTCCTTCTCTGTAAGCAGCTTCCTCTCTCCAGGGCAGCCCGAAGGCACCTCTCCTGCCCTCTTCTTCCACCATTTGCCTCTTACTACCCTACCCCGATCCTTCTCCGGTTCTGATTAGTAAGCACGCCAGTGTCTGCTCCCCGAGTAGAGGCGGACTCCATTTGAACGTCATGGGAATAGGCAGGAACCTTGTCCAGGAAGCCTGTTCACATTCACGTCGTGCGAGCACATCGGACAGGAGAAGCATGGGCACGCGTGCGCTCTTGGAAGCTGGGATGGCGCGAAGATCTCCCTGTGAGCAGAGGGAGCCCTGGCAAAGTCCAGCTGCCCGCGGAGGGATTCCGACTTCTGCGATCTCATTCACTGCACACAGTTACGGGTTCGGAGGAAGCGTCCTGGCCGCGTGCTCAGCTCACTTCACCCCTTGGCTGGGAGCCTGGTCACCGGGCGCCTCGCCCAGAGAGGACAGGAACGCGGCATCCTCGGGAAGGGCCTCTGGGACCTGGGCTTTGGGAAGTTGGGGGTTTGAAATTCTGAGCCGCCTCCTTTGTCTCAGAGGCAGACATGCTGCTGTCTATAGCAAGACGCTCTGCCATCCTTTTCCTGTTCCTTGGAGCAGCTCCGGGGGGAGGTGTGATTCAGCCACCCACCGCCTTCGGGGACTCTGCTCGCCCAGCGTCTGTCTGCTCCCGCCACTCAACGCAGCGCTACCATCTCCTCGGTGGCCTGGAGGGGCACAGGGCCTCGGATACCTCCGTGAAGTGTTCACAAGGAACGCCGTGGAGGTTTCAGTTTTTCTTCACGGATTGTTTAAACACTCTCCGCATCTCTCTGTACTTGCCTGGGCCAGTGTCTCTCTGACCGTCTGTCTCTGTCTCCTTCTGCTCCCTCCCCTCTCCATCTGCACGTGTCTGCCTCTCTGTATCTCTGCCTTTCTATCTGTGTGTGTGTCTGTAAATGTCTTCCTGTCTCTTCCAATCTCCCTCTCCTTCTTCCTCCCTCTCTCTTCAGTGCCCCCTCTCCCCACGTTGTTCTCTTTCTGATTCTGCCTTCCTCACCCTCTCTCTCTGGTTTCCCTAGCCCCTCCCTGGTAAAACAGGGCTGAGGATACTTTGCATTTCCCACAGTTAACTTGGACTCCAGCATGGGCTGCCTTGTCATTCTATGCCTTAACTTCAGCAAACAGGGTTGTCACGCCAGTTCTGTATCATTAAAATAAAACGACTCTGGAAAAGTAGCTGGGCTTAATGTTGCCTGGTCCCACACACGCCCTATAATTTCCCATGTTATCCTGCCCCTATTTGGCTTACTCTATCCTATTTTTTATTATCAGTAAATCTCTGTTTTTCTCATTAAGCAAAGAGGACTGAGGGTTTTCCTTCTCAGCTCAACATTTCCCTCAGGAAATGCTGGACTCAGGCTTGTGAGGATGGCTGTAGGGCTCTTTGTATAAACTAAAAACCTTTGGCTTGTATCCTTGGTGGAGAACATGTATGGCAGGTGAATTGTTTCTCAATGAGGATGATTTTTTTTTTTAAATAAATATGGGTTCGATCCCTGGGTTAGGAAGAACCCCTGGATAAGGGAATGACTACCCACCCCACTTTTCTTGCCTAGAGAATCCCATGGACAGAGGAGCCTGGCAGTCTACAGTTCATAGGGTCACAAAGGGTCGCAAAGAGTCAGACACAACTGAGCAACTTCCACACGCACCCACAAAGGAAGCATAAGCACATTCTACTGGTTCTAGCTCAGATTATCCACAGAGTGATTTAAATTTGGGGGACCCACAGCCTGTGAACCAGACTTTATTTATGACTGTATGAATGCATCACAGTGAAACACCAGACACTGCCTCCTGCTGAAATCAGCTGGCTAATCCAAATCTTGGCTGGAGGGGTCTCATGAATGTCAGTGCAGAAGCAGAAAACAAGGGAAGACGGATGAACTCATAGTAGGATCCACTCTCTGTGGGTTTTCTTCCCTCTGACAAAAATAGGCTGACTCCTGCTTAACCCCAGCAAGCCTGGGGTTCCTGGCTTGCTGGAACCCCAGGTTTAAAGAAAGCCGCTTGATTGCTGTGCCCCCCAAATGCCCTGGAATCCTTCTCACAGTTTCCATGCCTTCTTATCCTTCTTGGGTTAAGTGGATGTCTTCTCCATTGGACTATAAGTGCCTGGAATGTGGCAATTTTGTCTCTTTCGCACCTAGAAGGTATGAAGTAATTGGGAAGGGCAAATGAAAAGGAGGGGGAAAGGAGATGAATAACAAATAAATCAGGGGAACTTGGTGTCTAATATGGACAGTACAGTCAACCCTGAATACTCATTGGAAGGAGTGGTGCTGAAGCTGAAAACTCCGATACTTGGGCCACCTGATGCAAAGAACTGGCTCACTGGAAAAGACCTTGATTCTGGGAAAGATTGAGGGCAGGAGGAGAAGGGGTGGCAGAGGATGAGATGGTTGTATGGCATCCCTGACTCAACGGACATGAGTTTGAGCAAGCTCCGGGAGATAGTGAAGGGCAGGGAAACCTGGTGTTCTACAGTCCATGGGGTCCCAGAGGCCACTGTTACAGTGGTCAGGGATCTTTGCTGTTACTATTGCAAAAAGATGGGGGGCTTCCCAGGTGGTGCAGTGGTAAAGAACTCGCTGCCAATGCTGGAGACAAAAGAGACACAGGTTAATGCCCAGGGTTGAGAAGATTCTCTGGAGGAAGGCATGGCAACCCACTCCAGTATTCTTGGCTGGAGCATCACATGGACAGAGGAGCCTGGAGGGCTGTAGAGTCCATAGGGTCGCAGAGAGTCAGGCATGACTGAAGTGACTTGGCACACATGCACGTACTGTGTACCCTCAGTCTTGAAGCTGAGATTCCAGGAGCAGAAAGAAAACATGAAGGGCTGGGATAAACATCCCTCTTGCCGTAGAAATAGAGAACATGAGGTTGGGGTATCAGTGCCTGAGTAAGAGTCCATTTCTCATGCTCTATTCCAGGTTTGTAAGCTTAAGCCTTGGAAAGTTTGAAAGCTAACAAGGATACAAAAAATAAATGGGTGCAAACCACTGCTAGAGACAGAGGAGGAGGGATGCAGCTGCACTGCTGCCAGGCCCTGGGAGGCAGCGTGCGGCCCGCTGCAGGAGGGATCCTAGCTACAAGCAGATCTCCTTGAACTCGGTTTATTTCCACAGCAAACAGAAGCCCAGAGCCTGTTGGCAGTGGAGCCACATCCCAAGGGTAGAGAGGGCAGAGCGGCCGTGGGGAGCTGGGCTGGAAGGAAGCAAACACAGAGAGGAGGCTGGCCTTTAGGACTTCCCAGTCGAGGTTTCCCAGAGAGCCCGGGCCAGTGTTAATATTCACCAGGTGCCCCATTGATCTATCAAGGGAGGGAGAGGCAAGCCGGACAGCTGTCCTCTAAACATTGATCCCAGGAGGTTGGGAGGGGGCTCTGCAAACAAGGACACAGCCTGGTCCCCAAAACACAGTGCTGGCCGCAGATGATCATCCATTTGAGAACTTGCTTGTGAGACGTAACATGCAAAGAACAAGATTATCTCATTCATCCTCACCTCATCCTTTTAGGCTCCCATGGTTACAAGTAGCTAAAAATCAAACCCAAAATGATGAGAAACAGAAAGGGAATTTGTCAACACATGCAACTGATAAATCCAGAGGAATCTGGCTTCAGGTTCGGCTGGATCCAGGGCCCTTAACATTGTGCTCATCTCTTGACTCTGCCTTTGTTTTCTTGGTATTATGCTCAGCCAGGCTGCCATGATGGTACCACCGTCAGGCTGGTCGCCAGATGGGTTGCATCTCTTGAAGCCCACATTCTTTCAAGGTGAAGCCCAGCAGAAAAGATAGCATCGGTTCTTATTCTCTAAACTTCAGGAAGTCTTGTGGCTTCTCATTGGCTTGAATGGGCATCGCGTGCCCATCCTCGGAAAGTTTCTGTGGCGGTGCAGCCACCTCTGCTCCCCATAGGTTACCCGGGAGTGGGAGGAGTTGGAATGGGTGCTCAAATGAGGATTAGGGGTGGCCCTGAAAGTAGGCAAATGGAGGCAAGCATTAAAAATAAAAACACCCACTCCTAGATGCTTGGATCGCCCCTGTCTTGTGGGTGGGGAAGCTGAGGCTGGAGAAGGTGGAGGCACTCGTCCCAGGGAGTCCCGGGTGCAGCTGGGATGGCGGTCCAGCATCCCCTGTGGCCGCTTTCTGCCCAGCTCCTCCCCCGGCCACGGCCACACTTCCTGCTGCTTGTCCCCGTCCCCTCCCTCCTTCCTGATCTGTCCTTGGAGCTTGCCAAGTCACTCCAAGACCCCAGGACGGGCTTTAGGGTCGCCCTGAAGACAGCAGGAGCTGTCACGAGGCCGCAGGCTCATCAGCCCTGGCAGCTCGAGACCGCTCCCAAGGCAGAGGGTCATGGGTACCATCATCTCCGTCTTCTTTAATGCTAATTACTTTTTTTCCCCACGTCAACATAAAGATCATCTTAAATGTCCTCATTAAATCGAATGTGATGTCTGACACAGAATCATCAAAGCTCAGCCTGGGAAAGACTTTCAGGGGTGACGATGTTCCCTGAGCCACACGTGGCAATTCTGAATGATTGAGAATATCAAGTTTGTATGATTTTTAATCATTAAAGGAGACGTAAAAACATATTTTATACACAATCTTTTATCTTACACTTATTTTTATATTTCTCTATAACAATTTATTGTGACGCATATATCACCATTACACCCGACATTTATGGCTCCATTAAAATTCAATGCCACCATAAATTTGGGCCGGTTAAAGTGGTGACATTTGTAACAGCTTCCACAAGGACATATTTTATATTTAAAGTGAAACTTTGAGAAGAAACTTTTGTTAAAGAAAAAAAAAATCTTTGTAAGGAAGGAGAGGGATCTAAGATTCTCCTGTTGCCAAAAACACCCAATGCCTACCCTAATCCCTGCTGAATTAAGAAGCCAGACTTTTGCTAAATACTGGGGGAGCTATTTCCAGTTATTTAGGGATTAACGGGAATCATATGATAATGCTATCATTGATTAGAAATACTTCACTCTGCCCAGTCCTTTGGCAGCCTGAGACCTGGGAGAATTTCAAAAGTCAGGGAAAATATTAAGTCAGACTTTTAAACAATGCAGAGTCCATATAATGAGAGCTTTTTTTGTTTCTGTACTATAAGTGTTTTCAGAGTGGTTAGGCTGAGGGCTTATGGTTTTCTATCATTTGGTCCAAGATGGTGAGTCCTACTGGGAAGAAATTTACAGTGTCTCTCTCTCTCTTTCAATCCATCAGAAAGTATTAGAGTAGCTTTTGTGAGCCCAGGGCTTTTATAGATGATTTGAAAAGGAAAAGTGGGGATATAATCCTTGTTCTGAAGGAACTTATGACACTAGTGAAAGTGTTAGTCACTCAGTTGTGTCTGTCTCTTTGCAACCCCGTGGGCTATAGCCCATCAGGATCCTCTGTCCATGGGAGAATACTGGAGTGGGTAGCCAATCCCTTCTTCAGGGGATCTTCCTGACCCAGGTCTCCTGCATTGAACCCAAGCCTGCTGCACCATGGGCAGATTCTTTACTGTCTGAGCCACCAGGGAAGCCCTTCTATTCTAGGATGCCCTCAGTGAAAGGATTTTTGCATCCTGAGGAGCCAGGAGAATATCTATCCCATGGACAGTATCTACCAACACCGATTGTTTAACTTATTGAAGCTGTTGGACAAGACAACTGACCCAGACAGCTCTGGGCAGTCAGCATTTGACCAGGTGTGACTGAAGGTCTGATTGGACAGGACAAAACAGGTATGCTGAATGACTTCTGAGTAAGGGGAGTGTGCGGGGGCTTTGCAAGCTCCAGAGGGGTTTATGGAAAAAGGAGGCTGCAGTGGGTATGATGTGACCCTCCAGAAGTAGCACGGAGGACAGTCCAGGCAGGAAGAACCAGGCAGGCTGAGGAAGAGCAACCCCAAGAGCATCCCTGGAAAGAGAGATCTGGCTGAGGGGTGGAATCAAGGTGTCCTTGAGCTTAGTCAGCCCCAGGATCTGTGTAGTAACCGAGGGCAGCACCATCCCAGGGAGCGCAGGGTGCTCAGGCAGAGTGCCTGCCATGCATGACAGCAAAGCCAGCAAAGATCTGTTCCTGCCTCCTGTTAGCCTGGTTCTTGTCAAAGTACTTTTCTCAGAGGTGTGCATGCGTACTCCATCGTGTCCAGGTCTCTGCAACCCTGTGGACTGTAGCCCACCAGGCTCCTCTGTCCATAGAATTTCCCAGACAAAAATACTGGAGTAGGTTGCCATTTCCTTCTCCAGGGGATCTTCCTGACCCAGGAATCGAACCCAAGTCTCCTGCATCTCATGCATCTCCAGCATTGGCAGGTGGATTCTTTACTGCTGCCCCTCCCAGGAAGCCCTTTTCTCAGAGGAACCCCTTGTCATTCTCATTACCCTCAAATGTGCAGCATCTGCTGTGTTCTGGTTGGAGAGAATGAAAAAAAGGCGGGGGTGGGGGTGGGGCAGGCCAATGATACATGCATTCTCTTTCTCTCCCCTCTTTTCCCCACAATGTGTCCGCTCCCTTGAAGAAACAGAAGCTGGAACACTCAGGTCCCAGGGGTACATTTAATTGATGATGTCAGTGGGAGCCTTTGTTCTCTGAGGTTTTACTGACTGATGCCACTGGTGCTGGGTGGTAATCAAGTTTCATCAGAGGCAATGCCCATGAGAGCAAAGAAATCAGAGTTCTTTTAAACCAAGTAATGCCTGTCCAGAGCATGCCCTGGGGAGGGAGAGTGCTTTTACGTTCTCCCTAGAAGATCCTAACAGCTCAGTGCTCTGCTGTCCAGCACAGAGCCAACATGAGACACAGCTAGTGTCACACATTAAAACCATCACATAGCTTATGGATTCGGTTAAATAAGATATTTAAAGGATTCCCTGAAGACTCAGTGGTAAAGAATCTGCCTGCTATTGCAGGAGTCAAGGGAGACCGGGGTTCAGTCCCTGGGTGGTGAAGAGCCCTGGAGAGGAAAATGGCAACCCGCTCCAGTATTCTTGCCTGGAGAATCCCATGGACAGAGGTGCCTGACAGGCTACAGTCCATGGCACTGAGAAGAGTCGGACACAACTGAAGCAACTGAGCATGAACACATGCACTGGAAAGTTTAGAAACCCATGCGTGGGTCGCGTTGAGTTTCTCTTGGGCAGCGTTTACTTAGAGTGCACCTTCTCGGTAGAGAGAACATATCTTGTGAGCTGAAGACTTCTGAAGGGCTCCTTACTTCTGTCTCCAGCTTCTGCACTCTGGCAGAGAAATGCTGAATTAGACTGCCTGATTATAAAGTTTCTTTCCAGCTCTAAAATTGACTGGTTCTGGGCATTATGCATATCACTTGTAGGTAATTAACATTTAAAATGCCCTACATTCCTGCAGCCCTTATCTTCCTTTTCTTCCCAAAGAACTTCATTTGACACCTCTCAGAAGCCACAGAATAGAGTATTTAATACATCTGAAATAGATCTCTACTTAAATTCAAATAGAGTTGTACACTGTTGACTTTGGTCTTAAAGAGGGGGTGGGTGCCACACGGCGATGGTAGATCTTAAAATTCTCAGTTCAGGTAGGCTAGGCTCAGACTCGAAGAGGGTAAAACATTTACCCAAAGTTACACAGATACAGAGCAACAAAGCTTAATCAGCTTCGGGATAGCACTGAAGGTGAGAAGCATCTGAATGGTCACCCAGAAGAATTGAAAAATAGCCTATCTATCTAATATCAGCTATTTTCATAGAAGGAATAAAACACACTGTCTCAAAGTTGAGATAGCTTGTCTTTGATTCCAAATATCTGAGTATTCTATCCGTTTGGAGGGCTCCCTTCCATTATTGCTGCTCGCTGCGCTGTCTGAGCCTCATATGCATGGCGCTGGGCTTCCCACGAGGTTGCTTGCAGCCACAGGTCAGAGAATCCTTCTTTTTCCTCCAGAGAGAATGACCCCCCACCCCCGCCCAGGCCCCCTCCCGGACGAGCAGGCATTTTTCAAAGGTTTTAGCTAAGGTTGGAAACTCATCTCTGAATTACCTGTGATAAGAGAATCTATTAGGAGGCTAAGGAGGGAAGCAGGGTTTGGGTAATTCCTGGATGTAGAACTTTGCTCGCCCCTTTGCCTGGAGAATCCCATGGACAGAGGTGCCTGACAGGCTACAGTCCATGGCACTGAGAAGAGTCGGACACAACTGAAGCAACTGAGCATGAACACATGCACTGGAAAGTTTAGAAACCCATGCGTGGGTCGCGTTGAGTTTCTCTTGGGCAGCGTTTACTTAGAGTGCACCTTCTCGGTAGAGAGACATATCTTGTGAGCTGAAGACTTCTGAAGGGCTCCTTACTTCTGTCTCCAGCTTCTGCACTCTGGCAGAGAAATGCTGAATTAGACTGCCTGATTATAAAGTTTCTTTCCAGCTCTAAAATTGACTGGTTCTGGGCATTATGCATATCACTTGTAGGTAATTAACATTTAAAATGCCCTACATTCCTGCAGCCCTTATCTTCCTTTTCTTCCCAAAGAACTTCATTTGACACCTCTCAGAAGCCACAGAATAGAGTATTTAATACATCTGAAATAGATCTCTACTTAAATTCAAATAGAGTTGTACACTGTTGACTTTGGTCTTAAAGAGGGGGTGGGTGCCACACGGCGATGGTAGATCTTAAAATTCTCAGTTCAGGTAGGCTAGGCTCAGACTCGAAGAGGGTAAAACATTTACCCAAAGTTACACAGATACAGAGCAACAAAGCTTAATCAGCTTCGGGATAGCACTGAAGGTGAGAAGCATCTGAATGGTCACCCAGAAGAATTGAAAAATAGCCTATCTATCTAATATCAGCTATTTTCATAGAAGGAATAAAACACACTGTCTCAAAGTTGAGATAGCTTGTCTTTGATTCCAAATATCTGAGTATTCTATCCGTTTGGAGGGCTCCCTTCCATTATTGCTGCTCGCTGCGCTGTCTGAGCCTCATATGCATGGCGCTGGGCTTCCCACGAGGTTGCTTGCAGCCACAGGTCAGAGAATCCTTCTTTTTCCTCCAGAGAGAATGACCCCCCACCCCCACCCTGGCACCTTCCAGGATGAGCAGGCATTTTACAAAGGTTTCAGCAAAGGTTGGAAACTCATCTCTCTGAATTACCTGTGATAAGAGAATCTATTAGGAGGCTAAGGAGGGGAAGCAGTTTGGGTTTCATGAAACCACTGGGTAATTTTTGACAAGCCTGGATGTAGAACTTTGCTCGCCCCTTTACTTGGGCTTTGTATGACTCTGAGACATAGATTGTGTTTCAAAGTAGGCTGAAGGAATAAATTTAGAGCAAAGAAAAACATGTACAAAATATCTTTCAAAAAAGAAAACCAGCACTTTCCTGGTGGTGTGGCAGTTAAGAGTCCTCCTGCCAATGCAGGGGGCATGGGTTCGATCCTGATCCAGAAATATTCCACATGCCACAGGGGAACTAAACCCATGAGCCACAGTTACTGAGTTCAGGCCCTAGAGCCTGTGGTCTGCAACAAGAGAAGCCACTGGGGCTTCCCTGGTGGTTCAGTGGGTAAAGAGTCCACCTTGCAGTGCAAGGGGCACCGGTTCACTCCCTAGCCCAGGAAGATCCTACAGGCGAAGGAGTGGCTGGGCTGGTGTGTCCAATTACAAGCCAGCGCTCTGAGGCATGTGCACCCAGAGCCAGAGCTCTGTGAGAAAAGGGGATCCTGCAGGGTGCTGTGTGACGGTCTAGAGGGGTGGGATGGAGGGGGGTATACATATGACTAATCTGGGAGCATACATATGTGTAAACAACAAAACTGTGTAAAAGTTAAAAGTAAAATAAAAGTTTTTTAAAAAAGAGAGAGAAGCCACTGGCCACTGCAAGGAGAAACCTGTGCCCCCCACCTAGAGAATAGCTTCTGCTCGCTGCAACTAGAGAAAGACTGCAAAGGCAGGAACACCCAGCACAGTCAAAAATCAATAAAATAAAATAAAGTTTAAAATAATGCAACTATCTCTGTGTGCATACATGTGTGCTAAACTTTATAACACATTTTGAGTGACAGTAACGTTGTATTGTGTTAGTCATGCAGTCGTGTCTGACTCTTTGCAACCCCATGGACTATAGGGGTCCTCCAGGTCCCTCTGTCCATGGAATTCTTCAGGCACAAATACTGGAGTGGATTGCCATTCCCTTCTGCAGAGGATCCTCTCCAGCCAGGGATTGAACCCATTTCTCCTGCATTGCAGGCAGATTCTTTACCTCTAACCCACCAGGGAAGCCCACTGACAATGGTAACTGAATAATAATAATAATGGATATAGCTAGCTTCTCATAATATGCTTATTAAAATTCTAGAAGTAAAGATTTCAGTGCCATTATGTAGAAAACTTAAGAGAAAAAAACTTAGTTGGTATAAGTTGTCTATAAATTGTACACTTTGTACATGGTGCGTGCTAAGTCGCTTTAGTCATGTCCAACTCTTTGTGACCTTATGAACTGAAGCCTGCCAGGCTCCTCTGTCCATGGGATTTCCCAGGCAAGAACACTGGAGTGGGTTGCCATGCCCTCCTTCAGGGGATCATCCTGACTCAGGAATCGAAACCATGTCCCTTACATCTCCTGCATTGGCAGGCTGATTCTTCATCACTAGTGCCCAGTGGGAAGCCTACACTTTGTATGCTAGTTATTATTTTACTGTTGATTCTCAAAAACAGTAACATGTAGAATATTTTAGAATATACACGTCTGTAATTTTGACTGTATTTTTCACCCGAGAAAGACTTCAACTCCGTGTCTGTGTGGCAGCCAAAGAGAATCTCTCTGAACGTGTGCAGTGAAGTTGCCTCTGTGAGCTCTGTCTGTAGGGCCTCCCCTCCCATGGTTTGCTGGAACTGGCTCATACTGGCTGGAGAGAGCGGATTGTCAGATTTCATGGAAATCTGCCAGTTGGCTGGTGTCATCTTGGCACCTTGAAATTGGCCATAGTTGGAACATTTACACCATGGAAACCAGAAAATACTACAAAGCAGTGGCTTTCACCCCCTAGAGAGCTGGCTGTTAAGCATTTACCACCAGACCACTGCTCTTCTCCATGTGCATTGTTCATTGTCACTTAATTTTCATGTCCACGAGCAAGTAGACATCATGTGGAAGTCATAAAGTCTTTTTTTTTTAAAAAAAAATTGTATTGGAGTATAGTTGATTAACAATGTAGTGTTAGATTCAGGTGTATAGTAAAGTGAATCAGTTATACACATACATAGACCCACTTTTCTTTTCCAATATAGGTCATTACATAGTCCCGAGTACAGTTCTTAAAGGAAAACCAAAGACCTGAACCCTGCAAGAAAGCAGAAACAACAAAGGATTCATTCGTTGTTAGCCTGTAGGTAATTCGATAATCATCTAATGTAGCCTTTGTATTTGTTCCTTTTCCTAAGCTAGCTCTCAGGCCCTCAAGTTCAGTGCGTGAGTTAATGTACAAGTATCAAGGAGAGACCACTCCCATGGTACTTTACAGGAGTATTTAGGGGGCTTTTGAGGGTAACTTTGGCCACAGAAGTATTTTACTAGAGGGTTTCCCTGGTGGTTCAGTGCTAAAGAATCTAGCTGTCAATGCAGGAGGCATAGGTTTGAACTCTTACCTGGGAAGACCCCACATGCTGCAGAGCAGCTAAGCCTGTGCACTGTTCAGCCTGTGCTCTAGAGCCCTTGCGCTGCAATTCCCAGCCTACGTGGCTGCAATTCCTGAAGCTGGCATGCCCTAGAGCCCGTGCTCCACAACAAGAGAAACCACCACCACGAGAAGCCCACACACAGCCAGCCCCCTTGTCACATCTGGAGAAAAGCCCATGCAGGGGCGAAGACCCAGGAGAGCCAAACATAAGTAAATAAGTAAAAACTTTTTTTTTTTTTTAATGGATTTTACTGAAGTTGCAAATTACAGAAGCTGAAACCTAGAACACCTGATTCTGAATCTAGGTTCTGCCACACAAGCCACTTTACCTTTCCTGAATTTTCATTTCTTTCTCAGTAACATGAGAATAAAAATGATACCCTACCTGTAAAATTCTTATTGGATATATTCATATATGCAGCATGCTTAGTATGACTTCTTGGACCTAGTTTGTGCTAGGTGCATGTTTGTTATTATTATAAAGTAGAGGAATGTTTTAATTGGTGACCTTGGCAGCTTGGCAGTGAGGGTTAGAGCAGATGGAATTAAGACCGGGAGAGTCTTGGTTAGAAGCTCATTGCCTTGGTCCAGCCTAACGCTGTTGAATGAATAATGGATACTGTGTGACTTTTGCTGTTACAAAGACTGTCTGTGGCTTCTCCTGAAACTTAACCTATGAGCTAAAGGGCCTTAGTTCAGAGAAACCAGATTCAGGTGTATAGTAAAGTGAATCAGTTATACACATACATAGACCCACTTTTCTTTTCCAATATAGGTCATTACATAGTCCCGAGTACAGTTCTTAAAGGAAAACCAAAGACCTGAACCCTGCAAGAAAGCAGAAACAACAAAGGATTCATTCGTTGTTAGCCTGTAGGTAATTCGATAATCATCTAATGTAGCCTTTGTATTTGTTCCTTTTCCTAAGCTAGCTCTCAGGCCCTCAAGTTCAGTGCGTGAGTTAATGTACAAGTATCAAGGAGAGACCACTCCCATGGTACTTTACAGGAGTATTTAGGGGGCTTTTGAGGGTAACTTTGGCCACAGAAGTATTTTACTAGAGGGTTTCCCTGGTGGTTCAGTGCTAAAGAATCTAGCTGTCAATGCAGGAGGCATAGGTTTGAACTCTTACCTGGGAAGACCCCACATGCTGCAGAGCAGCTAAGCCTGTGCACTGTTCAGCCTGTGCTCTAGAGCCCTTGCGCTGCAATTCCCAGCCTACGTGGCTGCAATTCCTGAAGCTGGCATGCCCTAGAGCCCGTGCTCCACAACAAGAGAAACCACCACCACGAGAAGCCCACACACAGCCAGCCCCCTTGTCACATCTGGAGAAAAGCCCATGCAGGGGCGAAGACCCAGGAGAGCCAAACATAAGTAAATAAGTAAAAACTTTTTTTTTTTTTTAATGGATTTTACTGAAGTTGCAAATTACAGAAGCTGAAACCTAGAACACCTGATTCTGAATCTAGGTTCTGCCACACAAGCCACTTTACCTTTCCTGAATTTTCATTTCTTTCTCAGTAACATGAGAATAAAAATGATACCCTACCTGTAAAATTCTTATTGGATATATTCATATATGCAGCATGCTTAGTATGACTTCTTGGACCTAGTTTGTGCTAGGTGCATGTTTGTTATTATTATAAAGTAGAGGAATGTTTTAATTGGTGACCTTGGCAGCTTGGCAGTGAGGGTTAGAGCAGATGGAATTAAGACCGGGAGAGTCTTGGTTAGAAGCTCATTGCCTTGGTCCAGCCTAACGCTGTTGAATGAATAATGGATACTGTGTGACTTTTGCTGTTACAAAGACTGTCTGTGGCTTCTCCTGAAACTTAACCTATGAGCTAAAGGGCCTTAGTTGACCAGTAAAGAAGACCACTTTCCCTAGAATCTGTTTTATCAGCTTCCATCCAGTTCATTTGGAGCTGGAGGGCATGATGCACAGTGGAGAATGGTAGGAAATATAGTCAGAGAGCACGCAGGCCCCAGACCTTACAAGTCCTCAGAGCTCATGGTGAAAGCTTTATATCCGACTAAGCAAAGTAGAAAGCTGTGAGAAAATGCAGGCACTAGGAAACTGAAGCTCTAATATGGCCACCTGGTGTGAACATCTGACTCATTGGAAAAGACGTTCATGCTGGGAAAGACTGAGGGCAGGAGAAACGGGTAACAGAGGATGAGAAGGTTGCATGGCATCTCTGAGTCAATGGACAGGAACTTAGGCCAGCTCCAGGAGATGGTGAGGGACAGGGAGGCCTGGTGTGCCGCAGTCCATGGAGTGGCGAAGAGTCGGACAGGACTTGGCGACTGCACAATAGCAACAACAATGAGGCATTAGGAAAGACATGGAAGTGTAGTTGGTCACGGACTTGAAAGGTTCACTCCTTCCCCTTTGTCAGTTGTAGCCTCCATGGGTCCAGTTCTCACAGTTCCCAGATGAGCAGGGACATCCTGTCCTACCTCCTGCAGTGAACTGGCATACGGAAACACTGCCCAGGTGTAGTGTGTTGTGCTAACTGCAGGGACAGAGCGAGCCAACTGTGGGCCTACTGTGGGCGTATCCTACTGTGGAGAGCTGGGAACCCTACAGAGACGGTGGTGAAGAAAGATGACCCTGGCTGCCCCCATGCCTCTCCCTCTTGAGTTGCTGGTAAATGGCCTCCTTGGGGACTATCTCTGCTGGGAAGCTGGTCGCATCCCTCAAATGCCCGGGCTGGTTTTTACCTCCTTCTGCATCCAGGCCCTGTCTCATGTCCAGGGGCCAATAATAAAGATAAATTTGAGAAGTAATGGATAAAGATCCCATTCTTGTAGAGCAATAAAATTTATCATGGCTTAACTAATCTGGCACCCTTTATGCCTGCCGCCTGCCTTCCCAACCATCGAGTGACGGTCCGGGGCCGGGAGTTTTAGAAGCAGCTGTTGGAATGAATAATGGATACTGTGTGACTTTTGCTGTTACAAAGACTGTCTGTGGCTTCTCCTGAAACTTAACCTATGAGCTAAAGGGCCTTAGTTGACCAGTAAAGAAGACCACTTTCCCTAGAATCTGTTTTATCAGCTTCCATCCAGTTCATTTGGAGCTGGAGGGCATGATGCACAGTGGAGAATGGTAGGAAATATAGTCAGAGAGCACGCAGGCCCCAGACCTTACAAGTCCTCAGAGCTCATGGTGAAAGCTTTATATCCGACTAAGCAAAGTAGAAAGCTGTGAGAAAATGCAGGCACTAGGAAACTGAAGCTCTAATATGGCCACCTGGTGTGAACATCTGACTCATTGGAAAAGACGTTCATGCTGGGAAAGACTGAGGGCAGGAGAAACGGGTAACAGAGGATGAGAAGGTTGCATGGCATCTCTGAGTCAATGGACAGGAACTTAGGCCAGCTCCAGGAGATGGTGAGGGACAGGGAGGCCTGGTGTGCCGCAGTCCATGGAGTGGCGAAGAGTCGGACAGGACTTGGCGACTGCACAATAGCAACAACAATGAGGCATTAGGAAAGACATGGAAGTGTAGTTGGTCACGGACTTGAAAGGTTCACTCCTTCCCCTTTGTCAGTTGTAGCCTCCATGGGTCCAGTTCTCACAGTTCCCAGATGAGCAGGGACATCCTGTCCTACCTCCTGCAGTGAACTGGCATACGGAAACACTGCCCAGGTGTAGTGTGTTGTGCTAACTGCAGGGACAGAGCGAGCCAACTGTGGGCCTACTGTGGGCGTATCCTACTGTGGAGAGCTGGGAACCCTACAGAGACGGTGGTGAAGAAAGATGACCCTGGCTGCCCCCATGCCTCTCCCTCTTGAGTTGCTGGTAAATGGCCTCCTTGGGGACTATCTCTGCTGGGAAGCTGGTCGCATCCCTCAAATGCCCGGGCTGGTTTTTACCTCCTTCTGCATCCAGGCCCTGTCTCATGTCCAGGGGCCAATAATAAAGATAAATTTGAGAAGTAATGGATAAAGATCCCATTCTTGTAGAGCAATAAAATTTATCATGGCTTAACTAATCTGGCACCCTTTATGCCTGCCGCCTGCCTTCCCAACCATCGAGTGACTAATTGATAACTAATTTCCTCAATTTGTACTTCATTACTAATTGCAGCAGAAACGCTTACTTACACCTTACTCTATGAATCAAATAGACTCCATAAAGTCAGCAGTGATGGTATTTGCCAGAGGTCTTGGCAAGTTGATCAGCTTTTCAGGAAAGGTGACCTCTTCTCAACAGTGCACACAATGGATACTAGTCTTCATTGTTGTCTCAGGAACAGGACTAAGCATGTTGTTGTTGTGCAGTCATTAAGTTGTGTCTGACTCTCTGTGACCCCAAGGACTGCAGCACACCAGGCTTCCCTATCCTTAACTACCTCCTGGAGTTTGCTCAAACTCATGTCCATTGAGTTGATGATGCCATCCAGCCATCTCATCCTCGGCTACCCCTTCTCCTCCTACCCTCGATCTTTCCCAGTATCAGGGTCTTTTCCAGTGAGTCATCTCTTCAGGTAACGTGACCAGAGAACTGGAGCTTCAGGATCAGTCCTTCCAATGAATATTCAGGATTGATTTCCTTTAGGATTGACTGGTTTAATTTCCTTGATGTCCAGGGGACTCTCAAGAGTCTTCTCCAGCACCACAGTTTGAAAGCTGTGCTGTGTTGTTGCTTAGATGCTCAGTTGTGCCTGACTCTTTGCGACTCTGTGGACTGCAGCCCGCTAGGCTTCTCTGTCCATGGGATTCTCCAGGTAAGAATACTGGGTTGCCATGCCCTGCTCCAGGGGATCTTCCCAACCCAGATATCAATCCTGGGTTTCCTGCACTGCAGGCAGATCTTTTTTTTCCCCCCCATCATGCTTCTTTTTATTTATATTTATTTTCATCCATCTTTTTTATTCTTTGGCATCTGTGGGCCTCCCATGCGCCCTAGAGCTCTGGCTCATAATTGGACACACTGGTCCAGCTGCTCTGTGTCACACGGGATCTTCCCGGGCCAGGGATCGAATCGGTGTCCCTTGCACTGCAAGGCGGACTCCTTACCCACTGGACCACCAGGGAAGCCCTGCAGGCGGATCTTTACTGTCTGATCCACCAGGGAAGCCCCAGCACAGCCTAAATTAATTAATTAATTTAAAAAGCCCACTAACCTATTTGACCCCAACCCACCATAAAGTTCTCTACTTCAGAGGAAAGCTACTACCCCACCTGCAGCACAGACTTTTGTAGTGAAGCAGAACCAGGACATCTTGTGAATTTGCAGAATCGCAGGTGTTGGTGGCCAGGCTCAGTGATACTGGATTCCAAGGCTGACCACCCACGTGTGGCTTCCTGTGGGGGAGGCACCGAGCAAGTGTCAAACTGAGTGGGAAAGATTCCACTAATTAAAGCTTTTCTGAACTCTGGTGTCCATTGGCTTTTTAACAAGTGATGCTATTAATCCTACATGTTCTCGGTTTTTCATTTGTTTGTGGGGGGAGAATGTTGAAGGCGATGTTGTGGTGTTTATCCTTGGAATAATGTTGCCATAGTTACCTCTCGACTTCCTTCTACCAGGGTGCAATAATTGAAGCAAGGGGACCTGGAGATACTCTCGTAATTGTGAATGGAGCTAGGTCCCTAAGACGGGCAGGAAACACATCTCTTAGACGGGAGGAAAAAAGCAGGGAGCTTGGCCTCAGCACTTAACCCCACAGCACAGCCCAGCAGTCCTCTGCATTTGACGAGGGTGTTGCCTGGTGATGTCCAGAGTGAGCCATTTCTATGAAGTTGCTTTGTTTTCACATTGTTTTACAGTGACACTCTTAAAATGCAGGAATGTAGTGTCTCCATGGAAACTGGAAATGTACAAAATTAAGACCCAGAATAGGAAAGCGCCTGTGAGCACCGTTCTGTGGATCACTAATAAAGAAATGAGGGGTTGCAAGTACAAGGTGTTAGATGTCAGAAGAGATGGGGAAATGGTAAATGTGACATCCCAACCTAACCAAGGACCCTCACTTTGGACACACTGGTCCAGCTGCTCTGTGTCACACGGGATCTTCCCGGGCCAGGGATCGAATCGGTGTCCCTTGCACTGCAAGGCGGACTCCTTACCCACTGGACCACCAGGGAAGCCCTGCAGGCGGATCTTTACTGTCTGATCCACCAGGGAAGCCCCAGCACAGCCTAAATTAATTAATTAATTTAAAAAGCCCACTAACCTATTTGACCCCAACCCACCATAAAGTTCTCTACTTCAGAGGAAAGCTACTACCCCACCTGCAGCACAGACTTTTGTAGTGAAGCAGAACCAGGACATCTTGTGAATTTGCAGAATCGCAGGTGTTGGTGGCCAGGCTCAGTGATACTGGATTCCAAGGCTGACCACCCACGTGTGGCTTCCTGTGGGGGAGGCACCGAGCAAGTGTCAAACTGAGTGGGAAAGATTCCACTAATTAAAGCTTTTCTGAACTCTGGTGTCCATTGGCTTTTTAACAAGTGATGCTATTAATCCTACATGTTCTCGGTTTTTCATTTGTTTGTGGGGGGAGAATGTTGAAGGCGATGTTGTGGTGTTTATCCTTGGAATAATGTTGCCATAGTTACCTCTCGACTTCCTTCTACCAGGGGTGCAATAATTGAAGCAAGGGGACCTGGAGATACTCTCGTAATTGTGAATGGAGCTAGGTCCCTAAGACGGGCAGGAAACACATCTCTTAGACGGGAGGAAAAAAGCAGGGAGCTTGGCCTCAGCACTTAACCCCACAGCACAGCCCAGCAGTCCTCTGCATTTGACGAGGGTGTTGCCTGGTGATGTCCAGAGTGAGCCATTTCTATGAAGTTGCTTTGTTTTCACATTGTTTTACAGTGACACTCTTAAAATGCAGGAATGTAGTGTCTCCATGGAAACTGGAAATGTACAAAATTAAGACCCAGAATAGGAAAGCGCCTGTGAGCACCGTTCTGTGGATCACTAATAAAGAAATGAGGGGTTGCAAGTACAAGGTGTTAGATGTCAGAAGAGATGGGGAAATGGTAAATGTGACATCCCAACCTAACCAAGGACCCTCACTTTTTGGACATGGTGCAGAAAGTTTATGAATGCACATCCAGGTCATCGTGGTCTGTCAGACAGGAAGAAAGTGCATTAACAGACCATTGAAGGGAAGGAGCTACTTAGCCTCCCATGGAAAGTGAGCCTTGACTCTACTTCCCTGTTGAGCTCATTCAGAAAGAGTTTGTGGGACATGGACGAGGCAGCGTAACTTAATGCAAAGATGCAGAATCTGCAGTCATGACAGAGTTCAGTCTCAGCTCCTCCATCTGCCATCTCATAACGTTAAGCAAATCCCTCCAGTTAGCTGAACTGCTGTTCTCACATCCCTAAAATGGGGATGCTGATGGTGTATACATTTCTGGTTTGTTACAGGGTTGAAAGCATACCCACATGCTTTGTGCATTTCTCTCCTTTATTCTCTTCTCTTCAGATATGAATATTTCTTTTTAGCCTTATCAGAAGGGGTTTTTCAGCCTGACTTTCTCTATACAAGGTAAAGGATTAGTTCAGAATGTCTGAGCTGATAATGACATAATGGCATGAAAAGTACAGCTTTACAGAATAGTCACTGGAAACACGAAGCCATCTTTGGGTGTTTGTTCATGGCAGGGATGGGTGAAGTCAGATGGTTATCTGCTCTCCCACTTCTTTAATGGCTTCTCTTCTGACTCTCTGTCAAGGGCCTGCCTGTTTGATCCCTGACCTTTCTTTTGCCTCCCTCCACTCACATCTGAGCTTCCTTGGTGGCTTAGACAGTAAAGAATCTGCCTGCCAGGGCAGAAGGCCTGGGTTCGATCTCTTGGTCGGGAAGATCCACTGGATAAGAGAATGACAACCCACTGCAATATTCTCGCCTGGAGAATCCCACGGACAGAGGACCCTGGCGAGGGTGTTGCCTGGTGATGTCCAGAGTGAGCCATTTCTATGAAGTTGCTTTGTTTTCACATTGTTTTACAGTGACACTCTTAAAATGCAGGAATGTAGTGTCTCCATGGAAACTGGAAATGTACAAAATTAAGACCCAGAATAGGAAAGCGCCTGTGAGCACCGTTCTGTGGATCACTAATAAAGAAATGAGGGGTTGCAAGTACAAGGTGTTAGATGTCAGAAGAGATGGGGAAATGGTAAATGTGACATCCCAACCTAACCAAGGACCCTCACTTTTTGGACATGGTGCAGAAAGTTTATGAATGCACATCCAGGTCATCGTGGTCTGTCAGACAGGAAGAAAGTGCATTAACAGACCATTGAAGGGAAGGAGCTACTTAGCCTCCCATGGAAAGTGAGCCTTGACTCTACTTCCCTGTTGAGCTCATTCAGAAAGAGTTTGTGGGACATGGACGAGGCAGCGTAACTTAATGCAAAGATGCAGAATCTGCAGTCATGACAGAGTTCAGTCTCAGCTCCTCCATCTGCCATCTCATAACGTTAAGCAAATCCCTCCAGTTAGCTGAACTGCTGTTCTCACATCCCTAAAATGGGGATGCTGATGGTGTATACATTTCTGGTTTGTTACAGGGTTGAAAGCATACCCACATGCTTTGTGCATTTCTCTCCTTTATTCTCTTCTCTTCAGATATGAATATTTCTTTTTAGCCTTATCAGAAGGGGTTTTTCAGCCTGACTTTCTCTATACAAGGTAAAGGATTAGTTCAGAATGTCTGAGCTGATAATGACATAATGGCATGAAAAGTACAGCTTTACAGAATAGTCACTGGAAACACGAAGCCATCTTTGGGTGTTTGTTCATGGCAGGGATGGGTGAAGTCAGATGGTTATCTGCTCTCCCACTTCTTTAATGGCTTCTCTTCTGACTCTCTGTCAAGGGCCTGCCTGTTTGATCCCTGACCTTTCTTTTGCCTCCCTCCACTCACATCTGAGCTTCCTTGGTGGCTTAGACAGTAAAGAATCTGCCTGCCAGGGCAGAAGGCCTGGGTTCGATCTCTTGGTCGGGAAGATCCACTGGATAAGAGAATGACAACCCACTGCAATATTCTCGCCTGGAGAATCCCACGGACAGAGGAGCCTGGCGGGCTACAGTCCATGGGGTCACTAAGAGTCAGACATATACTTTCACTCACATATCACACATTTGCTAAAATGCCATCCAATTCTATCAGGATATTCAAGTATTCAAAATTCTCAGGGTCTCCTTCTGCAGTCATTGCAAGTTCAGAGTCTTAGTAACAATTCTTGTGATTATTCCCATCTCTGTTTTTTAAAAAGTGTTTAAAAAATGTAATCTCCTTTTTTTTTAAATTTTTATTTCTTATTTTAAAGGTTTTACAGAGTTTTGTTGTTCACAGACATGTATGTTCCCAGATCAGTCATATGCATATCCATGGTTCCCCCCGCTCAGTTCGCCCCATCCCACCCCACCAGACCATCACCCCAAGCCATTGTAAGCACTCCTATTCCCTTAGCACAATGACACTAGCTATTTTTTCCACACATAACAATATAGGTTTCCATGTTACTCCCTCCATGCTTCCCCCTCCCTATTTCTTCCCCACAATGTCCCTATGTCTATGCTCTGTCTGTTTTTCCATGTGTTCACTGCGTGTGTTATCAAGACCGTCCTACTAGATTCCATATATGTGTGTTCATATACTGTATTTGTCTTTCTCTTTTTGACTTACTTCACTTTTTATGATAGGTTCTAGAGCCAGCCACTTCATTAGAACTGAGTCTTCTGCATTTCTTTTAACAGCTGAGTAGTATTCCGTTGTATATATGTACCAGGGCTTCTGTATCCATTCATTTGTCGATGGACATCTAGGCTGCTTCCATGTTCTGGCTATTGTATAGAGAGCTGCAATGAACATTGGGGTACAGGTGCTTCTTTCGGTTTTGATTTCATCAGGATATAAGCCTAATAGTGGAATTGCTGGGTCATAGGGTGCTTCTATTTTTAGTTTTTTAAGGAATCTCCATACTGTCTTCCATAGAGGCTGTATCAATTTACATTCCCACCAGCAATGCAAGAGGGTTCCCTTTTGTCCGCACCCTCTCCAGCATTTATTGTCTGCAGATGTTTTGATGATGGCCATTCTGACGGGTGTGAGGTGGTATCTCATTGTAGTTTTAATTTGCATGTCTCTAATAATAAGCGAGGTTGAGCACTGTTTCATGTGCTTTTGGGCCATCTGTATGTCCTCTTTGAGTGCAGCGACTCTTTAGATCTTTTTCCCATATTTTGATTGGGTTGTTTATGTTTCCTGTGCGGAGTTGTGATTATTCCCATCTCTGTTTTTAGATATTCAAGTTTTGGTCTCCTTCTGCAGTCATTGCAAGTTCAGAGTCTTAGTAACAATTCTTGTGATTATTCCCATCTCTGTTTTTTAAAAAGTGTTTAAAAAATGTAATCTCCTTTTTTTTTAAATTTTTATTTCTTATTTTAAAGGTTTTACAGAGTTTTGTTGTTCACAGACATGTATGTTCCCAGATCAGTCATATGCATATCCATGGTTCCCCCCGCTCAGTTCGCCCCATCCCACCCCACCAGACCATCACCCCAAGCCATTGTAAGCACTCCTATTCCCTTAGCACAATGACACTAGCTATTTTTTCCACACATAACAATATAGGTTTCCATGTTACTCCCTCCATGCTTCCCCCTCCCTATTTCTTCCCCACAATGTCCCTATGTCTATGCTCTGTCTGTTTTTCCATGTGTTCACTGCGTGTGTTATCAAGACCGTCCTACTAGATTCCATATATGTGTGTTCATATACTGTATTTGTCTTTCTCTTTTTGACTTACTTCACTTTTTATGATAGGTTCTAGAGCCAGCCACTTCATTAGAACTGAGTCTTCTGCATTTCTTTTAACAGCTGAGTAGTATTCCGTTGTATATATGTACCAGGGCTTCTGTATCCATTCATTTGTCGATGGACATCTAGGCTGCTTCCATGTTCTGGCTATTGTATAGAGAGCTGCAATGAACATTGGGGTACAGGTGCTTCTTTCGGTTTTGATTTCATCAGGATATAAGCCTAATAGTGGAATTGCTGGGTCATAGGGTGCTTCTATTTTTAGTTTTTTAAGGAATCTCCATACTGTCTTCCATAGAGGCTGTATCAATTTACATTCCCACCAGCAATGCAAGAGGGTTCCCTTTTGTCCGCACCCTCTCCAGCATTTATTGTCTGCAGATGTTTTGATGATGGCCATTCTGACGGGTGTGAGGTGGTATCTCATTGTAGTTTTAATTTGCATGTCTCTAATAATAAGCGAGGTTGAGCACTGTTTCATGTGCTTTTGGGCCATCTGTATGTCCTCTTTGGAGAGGCATCTCTTTAGATCTTTTTCCCATATTTTGATTGGGTTGTTTGTTTTCCCTGTGCTGAGTTGTCTGAGTTGCTTGTAGATTTTGGAGATTAATTCTTTGTCTGTTGTTTCATTTGCTATGATTTTCTCCCACTCTGTGGGCTGTCTGTTCAGCTTTTTTGTAGTTTCTTTAGCTGTACAAAAGCTTTTAAGTTTCATGAGGTCCCACATGTTCATTTTTCTTTTCAGTTCGGCTATTTTAGTAGGTGGGTCAGAGAAGATCTTGCTTTGATTGATATCCTTGAGTGTTTTGCCTATATTCTCCTCTAAGAGTTTGAGGGTTTCTGGTTTTACATTTAGGTCTTTAATCCATTTTGAGTTGATCTTCATGTACGGTGTCAGGGAATGTTCCAACTTCATTTTTTTGCATGTAGCTGTCCAATTTTCCCAGCACCACTTGTTGAAGAGGCTGTCTTTGTCTCATTTTATAGTTTCTCCTCCTTTGTCAAAAATAAGGTACCCATAGGTGCATGGGTTTATCTCTGGGTTCTCTATCTTGTTCCATTGGTATATAGTTATGTTTTTGTGCCAGTACCATACTGTCTTGATGACTGTTGCTTTGTAGTAGAGTCTGAAGTTAGGGAGGCTGATTCCTCCAGCTCCATTCTTCTTCCTCAGGATTGCTTTGACTATTCGAGGTCTTTTGTGTTTCCATATGAACTGTGCTATTCTTTGGTCTAGTTCTGTGAAAAATGTCAATGGTAGTTGAATAGGTATTGCATTGAATCTGTAGATGATATTTGGTAGTATGGTCATTTTCACAATATTGATTCTTCCAACCCAGGAACATGGAATATCTCTCCATCTGTTTAAGTCTTCTTTAATTTCTTTCATGAGTGTCTTGTAATTTTCTGTGTACAGTTCTTTTGTTTCTTTGGGTAGGTTTATTCCTAGATATTTGATTCTTTTGGTTGCAATGGTGAAGGGGACTGCCTCTTTGATTTCATTTTCTGATTTTTCATTGTTTGTGTATAGGAATGCCAGTGATTTCTGTGTGTTGACTTTGTATCCTACAACTTTGCTGAATTCGTTGATTAGCTCTAGTAGCTTTGTAATAGAGTCTTTGGGATTTTCTATGTATAATATCATGTCGTCTGTAAAAAGAGAGAGCTTGACTTCTTCCTTTCCAATTTGTATTCCGTTGATTTTTTTCTCTTCTCTTATTGCCGTTGCTAGGACTTCCAGGACTATGTTGAATAGTAGTGGTGAAAGTGGACAGCCCTGTCTTGTTCCTGATCTTAGAGGGAATGCTTTCAGTTTTTCACCGTTGAGGATAATGCTTGCTGTGGGCTTCTCATATATGGTTTTCACTATGTTGAGATAGGTTCCTTCTATGCCCATTTTCTGAGGAGTTTTTATCATAAATGGATGTTGTACTTTGTCGAAGGCTTTTTCTGCATCTATTGAGATGATCATGTGATTTTTGTCTCTCAATTTGTTGATATGGTGTATCACATTGATTGATTTGCAGATGTTGAAGAATCCTTGCATGCCTGGGATGAACCCACCTTGATCATGATGTATGAGTTTTTTGATGTGTCATTGAATTCTGTTTGCTAGGATTTTGTTGAGGATCTTGGCATCTAAGTTCATCAGAGAAATTGGTCTTAGTTTTCCTTTTTTGTGTTGTCTTTGCCTGGTTTGGGCATCAGGGTGATGGTGGCCTCATAGAATGTGTTTGGAAGTTTTCCTTCCTGGGCAATTTTTTGAAAGAGTTTTAGAAGGACAGGCATTAGCTCTTCTTTAAATGTTTGGTAGAATTCGGCTGTGAAGCCATCTGGCCCTGGGCTTTTATTTTTGGGTTGAGTTTTAATCACAGATTCGATTTCTGAGCTTGTGATTGGATTGTTCAAAGTTTCTGTTTCTTCCTGGGTCAGTCTTGGGAGATTGATCTTCCCCAAGAAACTGTCCATTTCTTCCAGGTTGTCCAGTTTGTTGCCATAGAGTTGCTCATAATAGTCCCTTAGAATCCTTTGGGTTTCTGCATGATCTGTTGTAATCTCTCCTTTTTCGTTTTTGATTTGTTGATCTGGTTCTTCTCTCTCTTAGTTTCTTTCATTTCTTTCTCATTTCTTTCTGCTCTGGTCTTTATAATTTCTCATCTTCTGCTGGCTTTGGGGTGTTTTTGTTCTTCTTTCTCCAATTGTTTTAAGTGGAGGATTAGGTCATCTGCTTCATACTTTCCTAATTTCTTGAGGTGGGATTGTATTGCTATAAATTTCCCTCTTAGAACTGCTTTTGCGGTATCATGTCGTCTGTAAAAGAGAGCTTGACTTCTTCCTTTCCAATTTGTATTCCGTTGATTTTTTTCTCTTCTCTTATTGCCGTTGCTAGGACTTCCAGGACTATGTTGAATAGTAGTGGTGAAAGTGGACAGCCCTGTCTTGTTCCTGATCTTAGAGGGAATGCTTTCAGTTTTTCACCGTTGAGGATAATGCTTGCTGTGGGCTTCTCATATATGGTTTTCACTATGTTGAGATAGGTTCCTTCTATGCCCATTTTCTGAGGAGTTTTTATCATAAATGGATGTTGTACTTTGTCGAAGGCTTTTTCTGCATCTATTGAGATGATCATGTGATTTTTGTCTCTCAATTTGTTGATATGGTGTATCACATTGATTGATTTGCAGATGTTGAAGAATCCTTGCATGCCTGGGATGAACCCACCTTGATCATGATGTATGAGTTTTTTGATGTGTCATTGAATTCTGTTTGCTAGGATTTTGTTGAGGATCTTGGCATCTAAGTTCATCAGAGAAATTGGTCTTAGTTTTCCTTTTTTGTGTTGTCTTTGCCTGGTTTGGGCATCAGGGTGATGGTGGCCTCATAGAATGTGTTTGGAAGTTTTCCTTCCTGGGCAATTTTTTGAAAGAGTTTTAGAAGGACAGGCATTAGCTCTTCTTTAAATGTTTGGTAGAATTCGGCTGTGAAGCCATCTGGCCCTGGGCTTTTATTTTTGGGTTGAGTTTTAATCACAGATTCGATTTCTGAGCTTGTGATTGGATTGTTCAAAGTTTCTGTTTCTTCCTGGGTCAGTCTTGGGAGATTGATCTTCCCCAAGAAACTGTCCATTTCTTCCAGGTTGTCCAGTTTGTTGCCATAGAGTTGCTCATAATAGTCCCTTAGAATCCTTTGGGTTTCTGCATGATCTGTTGTAATCTCTCCTTTTTCGTTTTTGATTTGTTGATCTGGTTCTTCTCTCTCTTAGTTTCTTTCATTTCTTTCTCATTTCTTTCTGCTCTGGTCTTTATAATTTCTCATCTTCTGCTGGCTTTGGGGTGTTTTTGTTCTTCTTTCTCCAATTGTTTTAAGTGGAGGATTAGGTCATCTGCTTCATACTTTCCTAATTTCTTGAGGTGGGATTGTATTGCTATAAATTTCCCTCTTAGAACTGCTTTTGCGGTATCCCATAGGTTTTGCACAGTCATATGTTCATTGTCATTTTCTTCTGGGAATTGTTTAATTTCTCCTTTGATTTCCTCAGTAATCAGTTGGTTTTTTAGGTATGTGTTGTTTAATCGCCACGTGTTTGTATTTTTAGCGTTTTTTTTCCTGTAGTTGATCTCTAGTCTCATTGCATTGGGGTCCGAGAAGATGGTTGATATGATTTCAGTTTTCTTGAATTGACTGATGTTAGATTTGTGGCCCAAGATGTGGTCTATCCTGGAGAATGTTCCTTGAGCACTTGAGAAGAAAGTGTATTCTTCTGCTTTTGGATGGAACTTCCTAAAGGTATAGATGAAGTCCATCTTTTCTAGTGTGGCATTTAAGGCTTGTGTTTCTTTATTAATTTTCTGTTTTGATGATCTATCCATTGGTGTGAGAGGAGTGTTAAAGTCTCCTACTATTATTGTGTTATTATTGATTTCTTCTTTTAAGTCTGAAAGTATCTGTCTTATGTATTGAGGTGCTCCTGTGTTGGGTGCATGACTGTTATGTCTTCCTCTTGGATGGATCCCTTAATCATGATGTAGTGACCTGCCTTGTCTCTTAGAATCTTCTTTACTTTAAAATCTATTTTGTCTGATATTAGGATTGCTACCGCAGCTTTCTTTTGATTTCCATTTGCATGGAGTATCTTTTTCCAGTCTTTCACTTTCAGTCTATGGGTGTCTCTAGGTCTGAAGTGGGTCTCTTGTAAACAGCATATATATGGGTCATGTTTCTTGATCCATTCAGCCGACCTGTGTCGTTTGGTTGGAGCATTTAATCCATTTACATTCAAAGTAATTATTGATACAAATGTTCCTATTGTCATCTTCTTAGAAGTTTGGGGTTTGATTTGTAGGACTTCTTCTACTCTTATGTTTATTGGCTATATCAGGCCCTTTAACACCTGTTGTAGGGCTGGTTTTGTGGTACAGAATTCTTTTAGGTTTTGTCTGTCTGAGAAGCTTTTGACTTCTCCATCAATTCTGAATGAGATTCTTGCTGGGTAGAGAATTCTTGGTTGGAGGTTATTCTCTTTTAGCCATTTAAGTGTGTCCTGTCATTCTCTTCTGGCCTGCAGGGTTTCTGTTGAGAGATCCACAGTTAGACGTATGGGGTTTCCTTTATGTTATTTGTTGTTTGCTTCTAGCTGCTTTTAGTAATCTGTCTTTATATTTAGTCTGCATTAGTTTGATTAGAATGTGCCTTGGTGTATTTCTTCTGGGGTTTATCCTGTATGGAACTCTTTGTGCTTCTTGGACGTGGTTGACTATTTCCTTTCCCATGCTGGGGAAGTTTTCTACTATAACCTCTTCAAGAATTTTTTGGTAACTTTCTTCCCTTCTTCTTCCTCTGGGACTCCTATAATTCTAATGTTGGTGCATTTGATATTGTCCCATAGGTCTCTAAGGCTATCCTCAGTTCTTTTCATTCTTTTGGCTTTGTTCTGTTCCTCACCAGTTATTTCCACCAGTCTATCTTCCAGCTCGCTTATCCGTTCTTCAGTCTCCGATACTCTACTGTTGAGGCCTTCTATAGTATTTTTGAGTTCAGCAATGGAGTTGGTGGTCTCTATTTGCTTATTTTTCATTTCCTGCATGTCTTTTCTCAATGCACTAATTTCCTCTAATATTCTGTTTTCGGTGTTTTGCATTCTCATTAGTATAGTTTTTCTGAATTCTCTTTCAGATAATTTGTCTATCTCCTCCTCTGTCATTTGAAGCTGTGATTCTCTAGCTTGGTCCTTCATTTGTGCAGTGTTTTTCTGTCATTTCATTATTAGGTTAGTTTTTGTTTCTTTGTGGGTGTCTGTGTGTACGGAGTTCTTTTCCCCACCAGGTTTATTGGTTGAATTCTCCCTTCCTTTGAGTTTCTGTCCTTCTAGAAGTGTTCAATGGTTTGTGTCTTGGGTGGTGTTAGGTCTTGTTTACAGGTGAATACTCTCTAGTGTTGTATGTTCTTTGATAGTGTGGGGTCTTGGAATCAGGGCTACTGCTCTGAGGATCCTTGGTTTGATGATTGGTCAGGGGGTGTAGGCTCTATGTCTGGTTTGCTATGGTGTTCCGTGATATTAGTTCAAATACTAGCATCTGAGGAGCAAGAGGTGTGTCCTAATGGGTGACAGTCATAAAAGCATGCAGATGTTTTCTAACATAGTAATAAGATATACATATATACACAGTACAGTACATTCTCTTCTGGCCTGCAGGGTTTCTGTTGAGAGATCCACAGTTAGACGTATGGGGTTTCCTTTATGTTATTTGTTGTTTGCTTCTAGCTGCTTTTAGTAATCTGTCTTTATATTTAGTCTGCATTAGTTTGATTAGAATGTGCCTTGGTGTATTTCTTCTGGGGTTTATCCTGTATGGAACTCTTTGTGCTTCTTGGACGTGGTTGACTATTTCCTTTCCCATGCTGGGGAAGTTTTCTACTATAACCTCTTCAAGAATTTTTTGGTAACTTTCTTCCCTTCTTCTTCCTCTGGGACTCCTATAATTCTAATGTTGGTGCATTTGATATTGTCCCATAGGTCTCTAAGGCTATCCTCAGTTCTTTTAATTCTTTCGGCTTTGTTCTGTTCCTCACCAGTTATTTCCACCCATCTATCTTCCAGCACGATTATCCGTTCTTCAGCCGCACATACTCTACTGTTGAGGTCTTCTATTGTATTTGTGAGTTCAGCAATGGAGTTGGTGGTCTCTATTTGCTTAGTTTTCATTTCCTGCATGTCTTTTCTCAATGCAGTAAGTTCCTCTAATATTCTGTTTTCGGTGTTTTGCATTCGCATTAGTATAGTTTTTCTGAATTCTCTTTCAGATAATTTGTCTATCTCCTCCTCTGTCATTTGAAGCTGTGATTCTCTAGCTTGGTCCTTCATTTGTGCTGTGTTTCTCTGTCGTTTCATTATTAGGTTAATTTTTGTTTCTTTGTGGGTGTCTGTGTGTACGGAGTTCTTTTCCCCACCAGGTTTATTGGTTGAATTCTCCCTTCCTTTGAGTTTCTGTCCTTCTAGAAGTGTTCAATGGTTTGTGTCTTGGGTGGTGTTAGGTCTTGTTTACAGGTGAATACTCTCTAGTGTTGTATGTTCTTTGATAGTGTGGGGTCTTGGAATCAGGGCTACTGCTCTGAGGATCCTTGGTTTGATGATTGGTCAGGGGGTGTAGGCTCTATGTCTGGTTTGCTATGGTGTTCCGTGATATTAGTTCAAATACTAGCATCTGAGGAGCAAGAGGTGTGTCCCTAATGGGTGACAGTCATAAAAGCATGCAGATGTTTTCTAACATAGTAATAAGATATACATATATACACAGCAATAACCACATCTAACCAGTCTTACAGTGACAAAGCATAGGAAATTTTTCTGGCAAACGACGCAATCAAAGATAGTACTTACCTGTTAAGCTCTGAATTAATTAAAATAGTGCCTGGAAAAATAGATCTTGGGTAAGGTCCTGGCTTGGACTATTTCATTGAAAGCAATTTTTGACTAAGACATGTGTTGGGGGTGAGGAGGTGGAGAGTGTATGGGTAATGAGAAGGAATAGATTCGTCTTGGAAGGATTTTATAGGGTTATGTAGCCAAGATTAGTGTGTTGTATTGTTTAGTGCTGCTGGAAGAGAATAGTGGAGACAGGAAGGTAGGAAATATTTATCTAGGAGGTAGTGGTAGATAGGAGAAAGTTTTACATTTAGAACATAGAGGGAGGAGGCAGTGGGAAAGATGAAAGAAAATTAGAAGTTCAAGAATTAAAATTTTTTAAAAAATTAATGATTGAAAATCAAGAAAAAGAAATTAAAATTTTAAAAAGGGAAGAGAAACTTAATAAGAAGAGACAAAAGAGAAAAAAAGAACAGAAAACAAAACAAAAACCCAAACCTGACTGATCAAACGAATAAACAGAACCGTCCGCAACAGATAAGCAAAAAAGCTAAATACTGTCCCTGGTTTTTATTCTCTCATCTGTCTGGTGGAAGCCAGTCTGCTCTCGATGATGTTGTCTTGATGATGTAGCCTTTCCCTTATGGCACCGGTCTGCAAGCTCAGGTGCTGGCCGGGACGGCGGGCTGATCCCAGTCCGTCGGGCAGGGGACCGGGGCGCGCGCAATCCCGTGTTGGGCGGGGGTGTCCTGGCTCTGCTGCGCACCTGCGGGTAGCCTCTGATACCTGCCCTTCTCCCGGCTTTCTCCACTGCGAGTGTAGCTATGGGGGTGCACGGGCTCCTCCACCATTGGCGTGCGTGCACTGCCGGTTACACCTCCAAGTCCCAAAGGCAGGCACAAGCTCCCCGGTCTGGCTCGAGCCCGGTCCCTGGTCAGCAATCTGTGGGCGACTTTCCCTTCAGCTAGTCCCACACTAGGAGTGTTTGAACTCACCTGGTGCCAGGTGGAAAGTCGCAATTTTTGCCCGGCCAAGCAGCGTGATTTTCGCACTGGGTGCTCCCTCCCGGCTCCAGGTCGCTAGGCAGCACTCCGTGTGTTCCGCCCGGCCCTGCTCCAGCATCCTATCTTCGCATTGTCTTAATTTCTGCCGGTGATCCGGGCGGATTCTTGGAGTTTTCACGCTGATCGCTGCCCTCTCTCCCCCGAGGCTCCGCTTAGGCCCCCTTTTAGGGCACTTGCTGGCGCCCTCTCAGTCGGTGCGGTCCGGCATGGGGGTTAGGATAGAGGATTCTTAGAATCGTAGCTCCGGGAAAGTTCTGGCTGTTCACTCTTCTGCTCTTGCGGACCTAAGGAATTCTTCTGTCGTCTAGCAGCTGGTTTGTTGGTGGTGGTTCATTTCTTGATTAGTTCTGGTGATTCTGTTGGGGAGCTGGTGAAATCTTCCCCTCATTCCTCCGCCATCTTGGCTTCCCCCTGTAATCTCCTTTATTGAAGTTTGCTGACATAGAAAAACTTGTGAACATACCTTATGTATACAACTTGATGAGTCTGGGGATATGAGCATGTTCATGAGACCATCATCACAATCTATGCCTCACACACAACTGTTACTGCCCGAAGTTTCCTTCTACCCTTTTTATTATTGTTGCTGTGGTTTTTACTTTTTGATAGGAACAACGAACATAAGATCTACTCTCTTAGCTAATTTTTTTTCTTTTATTGACCTTACATGTATTTATTTTCATCCATTTTTGTTCTTTGGCCTGTGTGGGCCTCCCATTGCAGTGGCCTCTCCAGGCCCAGCTTGGGCGTGATCCCAGTCCGTCGGGCAGGGGACCGCGCGCAATCCCGTGTTGGGCGGGGGTGTCCTGGCTCTGCTGCGCACCTGCGGGTAGCCTCTGATACCTGCCCTTCTCCCGGCTTTCTCCACTGCGAGTGTAGCTATGGGGGTGCACGGCTCCTCCACCATTGGCGTCGTGCACTGCGGTTACACCTCCAAGTCCCAAAGGCAGGCACAAGCTCCCCGGTCTGGCTCGAGCCCGGTCCCTGGTCAGCAATCTGTGGGCGACTTTCCCTTCAGCTAGTCCCACACTAGGAGTGTTTGAACTCACCTGGTGCCAGGTGGAAAGTCGCAATTTTTGCCCGGCCAAGCAGCGTGATTTTCGCACTGGGTGCTCCCTCCCGGCTCCAGGTCGCTAGGCAGCACTCCGTGTGTTCCGCCCGGCCCTGCTCCAGCATCCTATCTTCGCATTGTCTTAATTTCTGCCGGTGATCCGGGCGGATTCTTGGAGTTTTCACGCTGATCGCTGCCCTCTCTCCCCCGAGGCTCCGCTTAGGCCCCCTTTTAGGGCACTTGCTGGCGCCCTCTCAGTCGGTGCGGTCCGGCATGGGGGTTAGGATAGAGGATTCTTAGAATCGTAGCTCCGGGAAAGTTCTGGCTGTTCACTCTTCTGCTCTTGCGGACCTAAGGAATTCTTCTGTCGTCTAGCAGCTGGTTTGTTGGTGGTGGTTCATTTCTTGATTAGTTCTGGTGATTCTGTTGGGGAGCTGGTGAAATCTTCCCCTCATTCCTCCGCCATCTTGGCTTCCCCCTGTAATCTCCTTTATTGAAGTTTGCTGACATAGAAAAACTTGTGAACATACCTTATGTATACAACTTGATGAGTCTGGGGATATGAGCATGTTCATGAGACCATCATCACAATCTATGCCTCACACACAACTGTTACTGCCCGAAGTTTCCTTCTACCCTTTTTATTATTGTTGCTGTGGTTTTTACTTTTTGATAGGAACAACGAACATAAGATCTACTCTCTTAGCTAATTTTTTTTCTTTTATTGACCTTACATGTATTTATTTTCATCCATTTTTGTTCTTTGGCCTGTGTGGGCCTCCCATTCAGTGGCCTCTCCTGTAGCAGAGCACCGGCTCTGAGCGCATGCGCTCCAGAGCTCCGGCGTGATAGTTGGACACACCAGTCCAGCCGCTTCGCTGCACGTGGGATCTTCCTGTGCCAGGAATCGAACCAGAGCCCCTTGTACTTCTAGGTGAACTCTTTACTGGACCACCAGGGAAGCCCCTCTCTTAGGTATTTTTACTTATATAATACATTACTGTTCACTGTAAGTGCTAAGCTATACAGAAATCTCTAGAATTTGTTCATCTAGTATAGCTGAAACTCTGTACACTTGGGTCAGCGTCTCTGTTTTATCCCCTCCCCCGTCCCCTAGCAACCACCCTTCCATTCAGTTTCAGATTCCTCATTTAAGTGGTGTCTTGCCGTATTGGTCCTTCAGCATCTGGGCTATTTCGCTTAACATAATGGCCTGAGGGTCATCCCTGTTGTTGCTAATGGCAGGATTTCCTTTGCAGAGGCTGAATACTCTTCCATTGTATGGCTGCATCACATCTTCTTTATCCCTTTACCCTTCAATGGGCATTTAGATGGAGTCTATCTCTTGGCTTATATGAAGAATGCTACAATGAGCAGAGGGGTGTGTTATCTCTTTGAGATTCTGATTTCATTTCCTTGGGAAATATACCCAAAAGTGGGATTTGCTGGAGCATATGGTGGTTCAACTTTTAATTTTTTGAAGGGCCTGGATACTGTTTTTGCGTAGTGGCTGCACCAATTTACATTCCCATTAATGATGCAGAAGGCTTCCCTTTTCTCCACATCCTTGTCAACAGCTGTTATCTTTCCTTTTTTTTTTTTTTTTAATTTTGGCCTCTTTTATTGGTTTTCTATTGATTTATTTTCATCCATCTTTATTCTCTGGCCTGTGTGAGCCTCCCATTGCAGTGGCTTCTCGCTGCAGAGCACCGGCCCTGGGTGCATGTGCTCCAGGAAGCTGGCTCATAATTGGACACCCCAATCCAGCCTCTCCACGGCATGTGGGATCTTCCCAGGCTAGGGATCGTACCAGTGCCCTTTGCACTGCAAGGAGGTGTCCTTACCACCTAGACCACCAGGGAAGCCCTGTTATCTTTCTTTTTGATAAGATAACCATTCTAACAGGTGTGAGGTGCTACCTTATTGCTGTTCTTAATGGCACAGAATGGAAGGAGGTTCCTTTACTTCCGCTGCCGAATATCTGCTGGATCTCTACTTGGTTCGAACCAAAGCTCTCATAACTAACCCCCACCTCTGTCTGAATGCTCTGTGGGGTTTCCCAGGGGCCTCTGCCTTTCTCTAAAAAGACAGCAATTGGTACTCCCTGTCATGAGCAGTGTTTTTTCAGATCTGCCCAATCGCCCTCCACGTAAGGAAGCAGTGTTCTGCCCCGGGTTTTGGCACATGCAGCTATTCTTCCTCACCAGCGCAGGGAAGCCTTGAAACGACTGGAGCATCTTTATCATGACAGCTTCAACACGGCCGCCACCTGCCCTTTCACAGCTGAAAACATCCATGCTCCCTTCTGTGTGTGCTTCATCTGCACCCAGAGTGTGGGTTTCTACCATCTTATAGATTGCTATAAATACTTCACTGGGCTAAAAAAAAAAAAAAAAAAAAAAAACTTTTCCCTTTAAGCCTTAATATGCTGAGATGTATCTTGATCAATCTCATGGTCAATGAGATGATGAATACATGGCAGGAACTTTTACTTTCAAAAATCTTTATTGCGTAGCTGTTTCATGTCACTTGATGATCTGGACAAGGGGAGAGGGATCCACTTGTTCAGGCTTGTCTGTGATTTTCCCAGTTTTATCACGGAACATTCTGTGTCCTAGGGAACTCTACTGTCCCAGGCAAACCAGGGAAGTTGGTTATCTTAGATACTGTTTTTGCGTAGTGGCTGCACCAATTTACATTCCCATTAATGATGCAGAAGGCTTCCCTTTTCTCCACATCCTTGTCAACAGCTGTTATCTTTCCTTTTTTTTTTTTTTTTTTAATTTTGGCCTCTTTTATTGGTTTTCTATTGATTTATTTTCATCCATCTTTATTCTCTGGCCTGTGTGAGCCTCCCATTGCAGTGGCTTCTCGCTGCAGAGCACCGGCCCTGGGTGCATGTGCTCCAGGAAGCTGGCTCATAATTGGACACCCCAATCCAGCCTCTCCACGGCATGTGGGATCTTCCCAGGCTAGGGATCGTACCAGTGCCCTTTGCACTGCAAGGAGGTGTCCTTACCACCTAGACCACCAGGAAGCCCTGTTATCTTTCTTTTGATAAGATAACCATTCTAACAGGTGTGAGGTGCTACCTTATTGCGGTTCTTAATGGCACAGAATGGAAGGAGGTTCCTTTACTTCCGCTGCCGAATATCTGCTGGATCTCTACTTGGTTCGAACCAAAGCTCTCATAACTAACCCCCACCTCTGTCTGAATGCTCTGTGGGGTTTCCCAGGGGCCTCTGCCTTTCTCTAAAAAGACAGCAATTGGTACTCCCTGTCATGAGCAGTGTTTTTTCAGATCTGCCCAATCGCCCTCCACGTAAGGAAGCAGTGTTCTGCCCCGGGTTTTGGCACATGCAGCTATTCTTCCTCACCAGCGCAGGGAAGCCTTGAAACGACTGGAGCATCTTTATCATGACAGCTTCAACACGGCCGCCACCTGCCCTTTCACAGCTGAAAACATCCATGCTCCCTTCTGTGTGTGCTTCATCTGCACCCAGAGTGTGGGTTTCTACCATCTTATAGATTGCTATAAATACTTCACTGGGCTGAAAAAAAAAAAAAAAAAAAAAAAACTTTTCCCTTTAAGCCTTAATATGCTGAGATGTATCTTGATCAATCTCATGGTCAATGAGATGATGAATACATGGCAGGAACTTTTACTTTCAAAAATCTTTATTGCGTAGCTGTTTCATGTCACTTGATGATCTGGACAAGGGGAGAGGGATCCACTTGTTCAGGCTTGTCTGTGATTTTCCCAGTTTTATCACGGAACATTCTGTGTCCTAGGGAACTCTACTGTCCCAGGCAAACCAGGGAAGTTGGTTATCTTAGACTCCAGGGGTAAATTGGTTAATGAAACCTACTCCCTTGAGGATTTGACCGTTTAACGAACAGGAAAGTAGAAACAAACAGCCAGCAGTCACTCTCCTAGTTACAGACCCAAATGATGTGAAAACAAGTGCCCTCACCAACACATGTCCACATGCATCCTTAGCAGCTCTATTGACAACAGCCTAATGGCAGAAACAGCCCAATGTTCATTGTCAGTGTAAGAATCGCAAAGACATGGTGGACAGCAAGCTGTTAGAGAAAGAGTTTATTTGGGAAGAGTTCCCAGGCGAGATCCACGGGTCCAAGAGGTGGGCCAGTGAAGTTGCGCCCTGCAGATGGGATGAGGAGGTTTTATTTGGGAGGAGAAGGGGAAAAAGAGAAAGGGGAGGGGGTTTCTTAGAGCAGGTGCAGAAACAAAGTCTTTGTTTAAACTAAGCGGGAAACTAGTGATGAGTCGGCTGTCCTTGAGTTGTCTGTGGGCATGGGGGTGTGCAGTTCTTGTTACTTTCCACACATGGTGGACAGTTTTCATGGCCAGGGTGAGCCGGCCTTGAGAGACTCCCAGGCACCAGCAGATCAGCAACAGGCCCTTTGCTGCTGACCCTTCAGGGCCGGCGAGTTCACAGCTGCAGTGTTAACCTTTTAATAGCCTACCAACTTAACAGTCGGATGAACAGATACTCAAATTTCTCATCTATCCATACAATGGAATATTATTCAGCCTTAAAAGGAATGAAGTAACTGATACATGCTATAACACGGGTGGACTTAGAAAACACCATGCTAAGTAAAAAGAGACCCCAAGTGCCCACATATTGTGAGATTCCATTGATGTGAATTCAGAGCCGATCAGGCTACTTTTCAAAGCGTATGTAAGAATCTGTAATTGTGCTATTCTTAAAATGGTCCTTCAGATACTCTGCCGCTGTGAGGAAGATCTGGCCCTGCCATTTGGTCATTACTCCTCCCAAGTATTTCCTAGGGAACAGATCCCTAGATGCTTTAGAGACTAAAATCATTAAAAAAAAAAAATCTGAGATGGCAGATTCTCCGAGGAAGCCATTCCACCTCCGGTGACTTGGTGCTGGGGCAGCACCCCGCTCAATGGACCAAAACACCTCCATTCTGGCTCTTACCCAGCTTCCCCGGACAGAGTGACTCCAAAATCAGAGAACGTTTAAACACCCCCACACCTCCCGCCCCAGGAAATAGTGATGAGCCCAAGCTTCCACATGGAATTTGACCTCTGCTTCTGCCCTTGACCCTGCATCCTAGGAGAGGTATACCCTCCTCTCAAGGTGTACCGCATCACCGGTAAAGTGAGGACAGAGAGAGTCATGTTGTGAGCATACGGGTTTCTCCTTGAAGACCGTAGTATACACCATCTGGAAAATAACAAGCACTCAATAATGATTAATTTTCTCCTTTCTTTCCTTTTCATCCTAAGACTTAATTAAGATGTACCAGTGAAGCTATGAGTAAGCAGTTCACAGGAAAGGACATCTAAACGGCCCGTATACATGGAGAAATGTTCAGGGTGGCTAGCCATGAAGGAAAGAAAAGTGAAACCAAAAGGCAGCATTTTTCTCCTATAAAATTGGCCCAGAAAGAGGGTAAGAAGTGCTGTGAAAGACTTTGGGAGACAGGCACTCGCATCCGAGGCTGGTAGCAGTCGATCTGGTACCAGTACTTTTTGGGGGAACAATTTGGCGCTAAGATTCATAGACTGGTTTCCAAAGCCCTAAGTGCATACTTTTGTTTTGACCTGTCAGTCCCAGTTCGAGGAATTTATCCCCAGGGAAAAATTAAAGATGTGTTCAGAAGCTTAGCCACAGAAGCCACTCTCTAAGTAAAAGAGACCCCAAGTGCCCACATATTGTGAGATTCCATTGATGTGAATTCAGAGCCGATCAGGCTACTTTTCAAAGCGTATGTAAGAATCTGTAATTGTGCTATTCTTAAAATGGTCCTTCAGATACTCTGCCGCTGTGAGGAAGATCTGGCCCTGCCATTTGGTCATTACTCCTCCCAAGTATTTCCTAGGGAACAGATCCTAGATGCTTTAGAGACTAAAATCATTAAAAAAAAAAAATCTGAGATGGCAGATTCTCCGAGGAAGCCATTCCACCTCCGGTGACTTGGTGCTGGGGCAGCACCCCGCTCAATGGACCAAAACACCTCCATTCTGGCTCTTACCCAGCTTCCCCGGACAGAGTGACTCCAAAATCAGAGAACGTTTAAACACCCCCACACCTCCCGCCCCAGGAAATAGTGATGAGCCCAAGCTTCCACATGGAATTTGACCTCTGCTTCTGCCCTTGACCCTGCATCCTAGGAGAGGTATACCCTCCTCTCAAGGTGTACCGCATCACCGGTAAAGTGAGGACAGAGAGAGTCATGTTGTGAGCATACGGGTTTCTCCTTGAAGACCGTAGTATACACCATCTGGAAAATAACAAGCACTCAATAATGATTAATTTTCTCCTTTCTTTCCTTTTCATCCTAAGACTTAATTAAGATGTACCAGTGAAGCTATGAGTAAGCAGTTCACAGGAAAGGACATCTAAACGGCCCGTATACATGGAGAAATGTTCAGGGTGGCTAGCCATGAAGGAAAGAAAAGTGAAACCAAAAGGCAGCATTTTTCTCCTATAAAATTGGCCCAGAAAGAGGGTAAGAAGTGCTGTGAAAGACTTTGGGAGACAGGCACTCGCATCCGAGGCTGGTAGCAGTCGATCTGGTACCAGTACTTTTTGGGGGAACAATTTGGCGCTAAGATTCATAGACTGGTTTCCAAAGCCCTAAGTGCATACTTTTGTTTTGACCTGTCAGTCCCAGTTCGAGGAATTTATCCCCAGGGAAAAATTAAAGATGTGTTCAGAAGCTTAGCCACAGAAGCCACTCTCTAAATAGTTATTAAATTAAGGAGTGAGCGATGCGCATCATTGCGTTGTTTATAATAAGGAAAATTCCAGTAACAGGAAAAAAATCAAATAAATTATGGTCTGGCCATAAAATGGAATCCTCTGCAGCCATTAAACCTGATTCGGTAAACACATTTGGATAACTCTATCATTTACATGGGCCCCGGAAGATTGTTCTGATTCCCCGAGTGAGAAAAAAAATTACGTTAAATGACAGATCATATGGCTGTGGCTTGTTTAAAAATATGTATCCATAAATAAGACGGGGAAGAAACACCCTCCAAGGGTGTGCAGTGCAACATGAAAAGCTGTTGGTGCTGAATGGTGCGACACAGTGAATGATTTTTATTCCTTCTTTCTCCTTTTCTGTGTATTCTGAGCGTGTACTGTTTGCACATATTTAAAAAAAAGAAAAAATGTTAAAATAGAGGGACTCACTGAGATGGGGGTGGGTGGTTGGCAACCAAGATAAGAAACTAGAACGCAAATGGTGCGAGTCAGGAGAACGAGGGGTGCCTGGCTAAGTTAAAAGTGCAGCAGGATCGGGGCAGGCTCTCTTCCCTCCCCGTTGATGTTTTAAGCTTTTCTGACTGCAGATCAACACTCTGAGGCCTTGGGAGGTTCACTGTGGCTCTACCCTCCTTAGGAGGAGTCATGCCTAGAAAACACACAAACACTCCCCTCAGTCTTTGCTGCTCCTGGCCTGAATGGGCTGTGCTTGGGGGTGGCTAGAGGCTTCCCCGGTGCCGCTGGTGGTAAAGTTGCAGGTTCGATCCCTGGATGGGGAAGATCCCCTTGCAGATGGCAGGGCAACTCTACTCAGTATTCTTGCCCAGGGAAGCACCTGGACCGAGGAGCCTGGCCGGTTCCAGTTTGTGGGGTCACACAGAGTTGGACACAACTGAAGCGACTTAAGCATGCCTGTGTGGGGGTGACTCACTCCCGGCTGTGTACCTTGAGGAGAGCTGGTTTGTACCTGGAAATCAGAGGGCACGCCTGTCCCTGAGGCTCTGAGGACGGCCTGGACCAGCATCCTGGAGGGAGAGAGAAAGCCAGCTCCGGGCCATGACGAGGAAAGCCCCCAGCCCAGGAAGCCCTTGCATAGAAGAGGATGTATTTACCTTTTTTTTTTTTTGCTCCCCTGATTTTCACTGAGTAAATTGCTGCGATGGAACATAATTGCTTTTCATTTTATTTTTAAAAATTGCTGCCGAGGCAGTCTGCCTGCCTCCTGAAGTCAGCATAAATCCGAGAACACTTGACTCCAAGAGAAGATTTTTCAAAACTTGGATTTGAAAAGTGATTTCCCTCAGATGATGCGCAGGTCAAGGTCCCATAGACCACGGTGACTCAGTTGCTCTTTAGACCTAGAGACTTGCAAACCTCATCAGCTTGTTCCTTTCACTCACCTCCGAACTCGCTATCTGAAGCAGCGCCTTCTTCTATAGGCTTTCCTGGATCATGGGTCCCCCCTCCCAGCTTCCTTCCCTGCCCTCAGTGTGTGTGCTTCAGTTGCGTCCAACTCTTTGCGTCCCCTTGAACCAAACCTTGCACCTCCTTTGGGCTTCTAGTCAGGCCTCAGGCTAATCAGCATAATCAGGGATGGGAGCTTCCTCTTGACTAATCCACACAGCTCCCTTCCACTTACCTCTTAGGGAAATCCCAGATGCTTTAGCCACACCTCTTCTGCCCTAGAGGTCCTCTCTTATCTTTGGTTGCCACCAAGTCCTAACTATATCCCTTCCTCTCTCACTAAGGGGCCACTATCTCTAAGCTCATCAAGTCTTTAAGTATCTGCTGATGATCCCATCTGTACTATATCTTGCAGACAGTGAATCCTCTACATTTAGTGCCCACCAACACACTGACGGGGTTTTTTTGGGGTTTTTTTGGGGGGCACTTCTATTGGTCTTTCATCCATCCATTTTCATCCATCTTTGTTCTTTTGGCCTCTGTGGGCCTCCCATCGCAGTGGCCTCTTTTGCTGCAGAGCACTGGCTCTGGGCACATACGCTCCAGAGCGCTGGCTTGGTACTTGAACACATTGGTCTAACTGCTCTGTGGCACTTGGGATCTTCCCAGGCCAGGGATGAAACTGACGCCTCTTGCACTGCAAGGCTGTGTCCTTATCCACTGGAACACCAGGGAAGCCCACACTGCTGAGTTTTGTGTGTTGGTCTGCTAGTTCACTTCTGGTTCTGGTTTTCAAGGTGCAGAAACTTAACATCTCAGTCACTTGTGCAAGATCACTCTCATCCTTCAAGACGGCATCTCTGTCTGTTTATACCTTGTATGTTTCCTCTAGAGCCCTGACTTGGAGCCGGGCATTCCCTGCCAGCCCCAGAGGAGAAGGGCGGGGATGGGTCGTGGAAAGGCCCTAGGCATAAGCTGGAAGCTTCAAGGCAGCAGCTCACCTTCATTTCTTATGGCCCGGGCTCCTCTCCTGACATCAGGATAAAAGTGGGGACTGCTTGTAGGTGGGTGGTTACAGTAAGGAGGGGGACTCTTTTTCTCCAGGGAGATTACCAGGGGATGCAGGGTAGAAACCATTCAGAACCAAGATCAATGGAGCCCTGAGTGTGAAAGTTGGCAGTGTGGTTCCCACATGGCCCACCAGTTGAGGAGGTTTGGGTGCTGTGTTCAGAAAGGAATGGAGGGAACCCTAGCGGCCATCACACTCAGCAGGACCTGTCCGAGTCTCCCCCAGTTTGGGCATTCAGGGTCACAGAGCTCCCTTCCACTTACCTCTTAGGGAAATCCCAGATGCTTTAGCCACACCTCTTCTGCCCTAGAGGTCCTCTCTTATCTTTGGTTGCCACCAAGTCCTAACTATATCCCTTCCTCTCTCACTAAGGGGCCACTATCTCTAAGCTCATCAAGTCTTTAAGTATCTGCTGATGATCCCATCTGTACTATATCTTGCAGACAGTGAATCCTCTACATTTAGTGCCCACCAACACACTGACGGGGTTTTTTTGGGGTTTTTTTGGGGGGCACTTCTATTGGTCTTTCATCCATCCATTTTCATCCATCTTTGTTCTTTTGGCCTCTGTGGGCCTCCCATCGCAGTGGCCTCTTTTGCTGCAGAGCACTGGCTCTGGGCACATACGCTCCAGAGCGCTGGCTTGGTACTTGAACACATTGGTCTAACTGCTCTGTGGCACTTGGGATCTTCCCAGGCCAGGGATGAAACTGACGCCTCTTGCACTGCAAGGCTGTGTCCTTATCCACTGGAACACCAGGGAAGCCCACACTGCTGAGTTTTGTGTGTTGGTCTGCTAGTTCACTTCTGGTTCTGGTTTTCAAGGTGCAGAAACTTAACATCTCAGTCACTTGTGCAAGATCACTCTCATCCTTCAAGACGGCATCTCTGTCTGTTTATACCTTGTATGTTTCCTCTAGAGCCCTGACTTGGAGCCGGGCATTCCCTGCCAGCCCCAGAGGAGAAGGGCGGGGATGGGTCGTGGAAAGGCCCTAGGCATAAGCTGGAAGCTTCAAGGCAGCAGCTCACCTTCATTTCTTATGGCCCGGGCTCCTCTCCTGACATCAGGATAAAAGTGGGGACTGCTTGTAGGTGGGTGGTTACAGTAAGGAGGGGGACTCTTTTTCTCCAGGGAGATTACCAGGGGATGCAGGGTAGAAACCATTCAGAACCAAGATCAATGGAGCCCTGAGTGTGAAAGTTGGCAGTGTGGTTCCCACATGGCCCACCAGTTGAGGAGGTTTGGGTGCTGTGTTCAGAAAGGAATGGAGGGAACCCTAGCGGCCATCACACTCAGCAGGACCTGTCCGAGTCTCCCCCAGTTTGGGCATTCAGGCTCACAGACCTCTCATTGCCTGCAGAGGTCTCCAGACTTTGAAAACAGCTGTCTCTCCGTGTCCACAGGGTCCTGACTCCAGAATCCCGGGCAGGTACCAAAACCCACGGATGCTCAAGTTCCTTATGTACAATGACACAGTGCCATGAGGGCGATCAGTCCTTTGTACCCACGGGCTTTGTATGGTGGATACAGAATGCCAGCTGTACCCAGCAGGGCTTGATGGGGTACCCTCAGGGTCTCCCCCATAGTATTTAAAGGGTAGTTTTCCTCTGGTCTCCTAAAGAGGCATAAATGAAGCTTTCGGTCTGAAAGGGGAAGCCTGTTTACTGTAATTAGATATTTAAAGGCTGTCATTAGTCGTCTTTGCTGGACCTAACACTCAGCAGTATCAAAATGAGAGCCTGTCAGCTCTGTCGCCTCCCTCCCTTCCCCTTCATTCTTGAGGATTCCTGTTTGTATTTCTTCTCAGTTCTTAAGCTTTATGACCATACTCTTGACCTAATGAAGTCCCATTACTTTCTCTCTGCAGATGAAATGTTTATATATATATATCTTTTTTTTTTCCAGTTAGAAAAGGTTAAGAAGCAGTCAAGCCACCCAGTAGAGTGAATCCACAGCTCACCCAGCTATGCAATTATCCCAAAGTAACCCATTTCCATTTGTGAGAGTAGACTGCATTTAAATAAGCATTCTCTTCAAATAAACTTTCATTAAGTCAGAGCTCTCTATAGTGTGCATGCTTAATGAATGCGTGTAATGCCCGCGTGTTGTATGGAGCCAGCTACCTCCATGCTTAGTTTTTGGATCAGAAGAGAGGCTAAACGGTAATGAGATAAGCGAATGTGTTTTGGCAGAGATGCCATTGACTTAACAAAGGGAACAGGGAACTGTGCATCGCGTGGGGTTGGCTAAGATACCTGTGCTGCTGAAAAAAGGGCTGCTGAAGGGTCTTGAGGTACCATGACTTCCCTTCCCCATCACAGAAAGGCATTCAGCAACTCTAAACCCAACATGCCTTCTCTGCTTAGACCCCTTTAGAAAAGACCCTTTCCCTCCCCTCTTCGCGGCATCATCGGGAAGTGATATGTGACTTACGGGGAGCGTGGCTACAGGTGCAAAATGCAAAAATACTATTTCTCTAGTGCTTTCAACCCTAGTGAAATGCCCGCATGAATCCTGTTTGAAAGCTACCAGGTGGTAGCATTTATTTGGGCTGAAACTCTGCATCGTCGCCAAAATTCGCTCTCCTGTGCATTTCTCTTGTGCGGATTTGAGCCTGCCCGCTGTGGAGGAGGCAGGTGACCCTGGCTTCAGCCGTGTGGGCACCGTTGAAATGGGAGGTCAGGCCAGCCTCTGCTGCTTCCCCGGGGTGCTTTATTAGAAAATGACTTCTGTGCTGTCCACACGGAGCCACTCTCTGTGGGGCACAGGTATGAGATGCCCCTGTGAGGAGTTCGCTCACACTGACCACCTCTGTTGCTGTTTTTTTTTTCCAACCTTTTATCCACAAGTGTCCTACATTTTCAAAGGGGTGAAAAAATGGAAAAGCCAGAGAGGGCGACAGAGATGAGGTAGAGCAGGGTGGGCGGGGTGGGGGGGGTGGTCTTTGGCTCCATTGTGTCTGCATGCTAAGTTGCTTCAGTCGTGTATGAGTCTGTGTGATCCTATGGATCATAGCTCACCAGGCTCCTCTGTCCATGGGATCCTCCAGGCAAGAATACTGGAGTAGGTTGCCTTGCCCTTCTCCAGGGGATCTTGCCGACCCAAGGATCAAACTCACATCTCTTATGTCTACTGTACTGGCAGAGCAAGTTCTTTACCACTAGCACCACCTAGGAAGCCCTTGATCCCATTAAGAAGTTTCAAATAGTCATGTTACAGAAAGTCTTGTTACAGAACCTATAAACTCCCATAAGATCAAAGAAAGATTAGAATCAATTAAGTATTGGTGCAGTAGGGAGTAGACGGGAAGTGAGAGACTGCATTTTAGATCTGACTTTTTCAGTCAAAAACACCTTGCCACTGTGTTATGGGGTGGAGTGTTTCCCGTCAAAATTCATATGTTGAAATCCTCACTCAGAATGGAGAATCCCTTGGACAGAAGAGCCTGGTGGACTACAGTCCATTGGGTCACCAGGAGTCAGATACGCCTGAGGGACTGAACACAGATGTACACATACACCTGTAAGTAAGTACTGCTAATATTTTCATGAGTGACCTTCTAGGTTGTGTCTATGGTCACCCATGTGCACATACATGTATACACTTTTACATAGATGAGATCATGCAATACATATTGCCACTTACTTTACTGTTTAAATTCATCATTCACATTTTCTATATCCTATCCTAGTCTGAGAGCTGCATAGTTTTCCCTAATGTGAATGGGCAACAGTTGTTATATATTAATTCCTTAGCTGTCAACATTTAGGATGCTTTCAGGGACTTTTTTCCTTCATTGTGAGCAATGCTGTGGTTGTGATTTTTGCAATGTCTGCTTTTGTGCACCTGCGCATGTATATGTAGGGAATTATTTTCCTGGACATGTAATTGCCAGGTTAAAGGGTATATATATTTTATATTTTAATACATATGCCAAGTTGCCCTCCTAAAGGTTGTTATTAATCATGATTTACAATCTCAGCAACAGGGCACTGTCTGGTTTGTATGTGGGGCTTCTCAGTGCAGGAGACATAAGAGACACAGATTCAATCCCTGGGCTAGGAAGATCCTCTGAAGGAGGGCACAGCACCCCGCCTAGCATGGCTCCTCTGTCCATGGGATCCTCCAGGCAAGAATACTGGAGTAGGTTGCCTTGCCCTTCTCCAGGGGATCTTGCCGACCCAAGGATCAAACTCACATCTCTTATGTCTACTGTACTGGCAGAGCAAGTTCTTTACCACTAGCACCACCTAGGAAGCCCTTGATCCCATTAAGAAGTTTCAAATAGTCATGTTACAGAAAGTCTTGTTACAGAACCTATAAACTCCCATAAGATCAAAGAAAGATTAGAATCAATTAAGTATTGGTGCAGTAGGGAGTAGACGGGAAGTGAGAGACTGCATTTTAGATCTGACTTTTTCAGTCAAAAACACCTTGCCACTGTGTTATGGGGTGGAGTGTTTCCCGTCAAAATTCATATGTTGAAATCCTCACTCAGAATGGAGAATCCCTTGGACAGAAGAGCCTGGTGGACTACAGTCCATTGGGTCACCAGGAGTCAGATACGCCTGAGGGACTGAACACAGATGTACACATACACCTGTAAGTAAGTACTGCTAATATTTTCATGAGTGACCTTCTAGGTTGTGTCTATGGTCACCCATGTGCACATACATGTATACACTTTTACATAGATGAGATCATGCAATACATATTGCCACTTACTTTACTGTTTAAATTCATCATTCACATTTTCTATATCCTATCCTAGTCTGAGAGCTGCATATTTTTCCCCTAATGTGAATGGGCAACAGTTGTTATATATTAATTCCTTAGCTGTCAACATTTAGGATGCTTTCAGGGACTTTTTTCCTTCATTGTGAGCAATGCTGTGGTTGTGATTTTTGCAATGTCTGCTTTTGTGCACCTGCGCATGTATATGTAGGGAATTATTTTCCTGGACATGTAATTGCCAGGTTAAAGGGTATATATATTTTATATTTTAATACATATGCCAAGTTGCCCTCCTAAAAGGTTGTTATTAATCATGATTTACAATCTCAGCAACAGGGCACTGTCTGGTTTGTATGTGGGGCTTCTCAGTGCAGGAGACATAAGAGACACAGATTCAATCCCTGGGCTAGGAAGATCCTCTGAAGGAGGGCACAGCCCCCCCCCCCCCCCGCCTAGTATTTTATGTTTTACAAAGCCCTTTAGCTGCAGTATCAGTTGGTCTGATGATGTGAGGGAGGGAGAGTAGTAGGTTTATTCCCATAATACAGATGAAGAGATCAAGGCTCAGCACTGGACCTAACGGTAGAGTGGAGAAAAAGGGGCTCCATCCACAGGCAGATGGATGGAGGCAGACCAACATCACTTTTCTGTTTCTGCCTTAATAACATTTTGCTTTACTTTGACATTTCTTTGTTAGTGGAAGCACTTGCTTATATCATTTATTATGGTGTATGAGTTGGTATTTTAGTTTCATAGAGATTTTTTAAAGACTGTTTTTCTTTTAACAGAAATTTTATGCTCACAGGAAAATTGAGAGGAAGGTACAGAGATTTCCCACTTATCCCCTGGTCTCCCCTGTGCACGCCTCCCCCACTATCAACAGCACCCACAGAGAAAGGCATTTGTTATAATTAATGAACCTATATTGACATTGACACATCATAATCTCACACAGTCCACAGTTTATGGCAGGATTCTCACTTGGTGTGGTACATTCCACAGGTTTGAACAGATGTTTAATGACACATGTGCATCCTTATGGTATCATGTCATGTATTTTCACTGCCACAAACACTCTCTGTTCTCCATCTCTCCCCCTTCCTTCCCTGCAAAACCCCTGGCAACCACTGATCTCTTTACTGTCTCCATAGTTTTGCCTTTTCCAAAATGCCATCTGGTTGGAATCATACAGAATGACTGTATGCTTCACGTTGGCTTCTTTCACTTAGAACTGAGCACTGAAACTTCCTCCCTGTCTTTTCATGGCCCCATAGCTCATTCATTCTTAGGGCTGAGTAATAGTCCATTGTCTGGATGGACCACAGTTATGTATCCGTTCACTGCCTGAAGATTGCTTTGGTTGATTCCGAGTTTGGGGAATTATGAGTAAAGCTTCTATAAGCAATGTGTTGGCAGGCGTTTATATGGAAATATGTTTTCACCTCACTTGGGTAAATACCAAGGGGCATTGTTTCTGGACTCTATGGTGAGAGTAGGTTTAGTTTTGTACGAAGCCTCCCAGCGGTCTTCTGAAGCAGCTGCACCATGTTGCCTTCCCACCAGCAAAATAAGTTCCTGCATCCTCACCAGTATTTGGGGTGGTCAGTGTTCTGGGTTTGGGCCATTCTAATAGGTGTGTCATGTAGATGTTTTTAGAAATTATTTCCACAAAGAGAGTATTATGAATGCACACACAATATATACCCATGTTTAATAAATGTTCAGTAATGTTCAACAAATGTCAAGGCCCCGCTGATCTCTTTCTACAGAGAGGTTACCCAGCTTCTCCAACGAATCACAGTAAGTGGTAGACCTCAATAACTAAGCAATGGGCTTGTTTAATAATCTGTTTAGAGGTCATCCTTCCACACTGTTTACAAGAGTGTCCTCCTCCTTGTCAGGGCTTTAGCATACCAGCAGACTTTCCCCTCCTGTCAGCTGAAGGATTGAAAGTTTATTTTAGAAGTAACATCTCCCGCTCCCTCATTTCCTTCCAACCAAACTTCATGTGAAATTGGGACGTCTGTGAAGTGTTTATAAAGTCATGCTGCATGCAGCTTAATCCCCCAGTGGTGGTGATTTACATTTCTCACTTGGTGTGGTACATTCCACAGGTTTGAACAGATGTTTAATGACACATGTGCATCCTTATGGTATCATGTCATGTATTTTCACTGCCACAAACACTCTCTGTTCTCCATCTCTCCCCCTTCCTTCCCTGCAAAACCCCTGGCAACCACTGATCTCTTTACTGTCTCCATAGTTTTGCCTTTTCCAAAATGCCATCTGGTTGGAATCATACAGAATGACTGTATGCTTCACGTTGGCTTCTTTCACTTAGAACTGAGCACTGAAACTTCCTCCCTGTCTTTTCATGGCCCCATAGCTCATTCATTCTTAGGGCTGAGTAATAGTCCATTGTCTGGATGGACCACAGTTATGTATCCGTTCACTGCCTGAAGATTGCTTTGGTTGATTCCGAGTTTGGGGAATTATGAGTAAAGCTTCTATAAGCAATGTGTTGGCAGGCGTTTATATGGAAATATGTTTTCACCTCACTTGGGTAAATACCAAGGGGCATTGTTTCTGGACTCTATGGTGAGAGTAGGTTTAGTTTTGTACGAAGCCTCCCAGCGGTCTTCTGAAGCAGCTGCACCATGTTGCCTTCCCACCAGCAAAATAAGTTCCTGCATCCTCACCAGTATTTGGGGTGGTCAGTGTTCTGGGTTTGGGCCATTCTAATAGGTGTGTCATGTAGATGTTTTTAGAAATTATTTCCACAAAGAGAGTATTATGAATGCACACACAATATATACCCATGTTTAATAAATGTTCAGTAATGTTCAACAAATGTCAAGGCCCCGCTGATCTCTTTCTACAGAGAGGTTACCCAGCTTCTCCAACGAATCACAGTAAGTGGTAGACCTCAATAACTAAGCAATGGGCTTGTTTAATAATCTGTTTAGAGGTCATCCTTCCACACTGTTTACAAGAGTGTCCTCCTCCTTGTCAGGGCTTTAGCATACCAGCAGACTTTCCCCTCCTGTCAGCTGAAGGATTGAAAGTTTATTTTAGAAGTAACATCTCCCGCTCCCTCATTTCCTTCCAACCAAACTTCATGTGAAATTGGGACGTCTGTGAAGTGTTTATAAAGTCATGCTGCATGCAGCTTAATCCCCCAGTGGTGGTGTGGACCAAAGAACAGAGTCTACACCCTCAATGTGACCCAGAGGAACTTATGTCACTTCCTGGGGCTTTTTGGGTACCCCCACAGGGACACCATATCCCAGACTACATTCTTTTCCCTCTACTGCCTTCCCTGCACCCCTTCCCTCACCTGCTGTGCCTGTACCCCTTTTCTCACTGGCTGAAGCTGCACCTCCTTCCTTTACCTGTCGTAGCTTCTCACCTCCTCAGTTTCTCTCAGCAAACCTGCTGCTCCTCCCAGGATTCTCTTCCTTGCTCTCGCCTCCCTTTCTCATGCCTCATGCCATCCCTGGGTCTTTTTTGAAAGGGAGCAGGAAGATGCAGCTGGGAGAGGCACTGTATTCAAAAGTCTGATGTGAGCAGACCAGAATTATTTATAAGTCAGCAGGAAATAAGCAAAAAATAAACTTGAAACCCATGTTTTCACAATGTTTTGTCCCATCAATTATAAACTATAAAAACAAAGCTCCCTTGTTTGGCTAGTTGTGAGACCCATAGGACCCACCCATGCCCATTAGGTCTCTTTGCTCTCTGCTTGTCCATCCAAGCATCCAGCCACACACCCTGGCCTGCCACAGGAGCATGACCTCAGTGTAGCCTTGGGGAGCTAGAAAACACAGGCCTGAAGCCAGAGGACTGCTATTCTGCATGCTTAGGGCTTGCAGACAGACGGGAGCCTCACTGCCCTGCAGGAGCCTGAATGAGGGCTTTGAAAGAGAGAACAGGTGTCTGTCAATATCCAAGGGATGTCACGTCTCAAGGTGGCCACACAGGCATCCAGGGGAGAAGGATGAGGAGGGAGGACAGGCCGTTCTTCTTCCGTTATGGAGGTCCTGTTTCCTGACCTTGAGGCGCCCCTGTTCTTGTCTGGGTGACTGTTTCTGGCTCCCCATGAAGAGCCCTCCATCAGGGCTGGCCCAGCCTTCAGGGCAAAGAGCTCTTCAAGAGCCCAATGAATCTTAATAAAAAATGGAAATGGCTTTCCCCCTTCATTTTAATTAACATTATGTCTACATTTCTGGGATAATGGATAATTAAGTGAGTTCCCTTGGCATTACAATGTTCTTGGAAATAATTTATGGTTTCGTTTCCCTCTGTGAAGGCTGTTTGGGTTGGTGCTGAAGTTTCATCATAAATATTTCTGAGGAACATTTGCACGTCAGTGATTTGTATTCACGTGGCTGTGACACCACATCCTGGGGAAGAGTCTTATGTAAAACATTCTCCCAGGCAACGCTTCCATTCTTTTCTTGCTCTGGGGCATGGAGTGGGCTTCAGAATTGGCACACAACAGATAGCACGAGCCAGCTACCCCGTTTTAACCTGTGCTCACCTTTGTGAAGTGGTTGGCCTGAGACAGAAGCCCAGTGGGAATTCTGAACGGGGTCTGGGCTTCAGTCTTCTTATCCAGAAGGGAAATGCTGATAATGATGAGAGTTCCTATGCATTAAATGCCCACTAACCTGTGCCAGGTATTGTGCTTAAACCTTCTGCCTTTATTGTCCGCATTCAGTCTTCAAATAGACCAAGGCCTTAGGTGCTTCTGTTGTCATCCTCAGGCTAGAAAGTGACTGGTGGCTTCCCTGGTGGCTCAGATGGTAAAGAATCTGCTGGCCATCGCCAAAGACCTGGACTCAATCCCTGGTTCAGGGAGATCCCCCAAAGAAGGGCATGGCAACCCACTCTAGTATTCTTGCCTGGAGAATTCCGTGGACAGAGGAGCCTGGCGGGCTACAGTCCACAGGGTTCCAAAGAGCTGAATGTGACTGAGGCGAGCTAACACACAGGCACTCGCACACACTCACATTTGCCAAGTCTTTTTTTGCCATATATGGTAACACGTTCACAGGTTCTGAGGATTAGGACCATCATCTAGCCTCTTCCATCCCCCAGACCCCTTTGTGAGAGTGTCACTTGGAGGGAGGGTCCCAGGCTCCAAAGTTACACTGACCTCAATTAGAATCCTTTCTTTGTGGAACTTGGCTTTGAGCGGGTTGCTTCATCTCCCTGAGTCTCAATGAACTTATCCTCCCAAGGGAAATAATGCTAATACCAACCCGATAACATTGTTATAAAAATCAAGAGAGATGATGAGGAAAGGTGCTTTGCACAGAGGGGGGCACATTATGAACATTCAGCGTTGTTGGAGGCTGTCTCTTTTACTTGGTTTTTGTTATTTGGTGCAGTGGTATACCGTTACTTTCCTGCTTAGTTCTTTTAAAATCACATCCCTGAAGTCAAAGCAATCTAGAGATGATGACAGCCATGACTGTAAATTGTCATCTCTTTCATTTAAAATGCTTCTTAGGGGACTTTCTTTTATTTCACTTAGTCTTTTAATCACCCTGTGATTTCTCAATCTACAGAGAAAACAAAGGTTCAGAAGAGCGAGTCCCCAAGCTCTTACCTCCTGGTCCCGAGACTGGTGCTCATTCCACATGCCACACCTACTTTCCTTTGGTCCTGAAGAGAAGGAGGAAGAGGAGAATCTGTGGGTTTGCACATGGAGTGGAAGGATGAATTAAGGAAGGTGGGGATGAATGGGATCAGGTACCAGTTGAGAGTTACTGGTCCAAAGTCTTTATGAGTGGCACAATTTGCAATTTCCAAGGCCTTAGGTGCTTCTGTTGTCATCCTCAGGCTAGAAAGTGACTGGTGGCTTCCCTGGTGGCTCAGATGGTAAAGAATCTGCTGGCCATCGCCAAAGACCTGGACTCAATCCCTGGTTCAGGGAGATCCCCCAAAGAAGGGCATGGCAACCCACTCTAGTATTCTTGCCTGGAGAATTCCGTGGACAGAGGAGCCTGGCGGGCTACAGACCATAGGGTTGCAAAGAGCTGAATGTGACTGAGGCGAGCTAACACACAGGCACTCGCACACACTCACATTTGCCAAGTCTTTTTTTGCCATATATGGTAACACGTTCACAGGTTCTGAGGATTAGGACCATCATCTAGCCTCTTCCATCCCCCAGACCCCTTTGTGAGAGTGTCACTTGGAGGGAGGGTCCCAGGCTCCAAAGTTACACTGACCTCAATTAGAATCCTTTCTTTGTGGAACTTGGCTTTGAGCGGGTTGCTTCATCTCCCTGAGTCTCAATGAACTTATCCTCCCAAGGGAAATAATGCTAATACCAACCCGATAACATTGTTATAAAAATCAAGAGAGATGATGAGGAAAGGTGCTTTGCACAGAGGGGGGCACATTATGAACATTCAGCGTTGTTGGAGGCTGTCTCTTTTACTTGGTTTTTGTTATTTGGTGCAGTGGTATACCGTTACTTTCCTGCTTAGTTCTTTTAAAATCACATCCCTGAAGTCAAAGCAATCTAGAGATGATGACAGCCATGACTGTAAATTGTCATCTCTTTCATTTAAAATGCTTCTTAGGGGACTTTCTTTTATTTCACTTAGTCTTTTTAATCACCCTGTGATTTCTCAATCTACAGAGAAAACAAAGGTTCAGAAGAGCGAGTCCCCAAGCTCTTACCTCCTGGTCCCGAGACTGGTGCTCATTCCACATGCCACACCTACTTTCCTTTGGTCCTGAAGAGAAGGAGGAAGAGGAGAATCTGTGGGTTTGCACATGGAGTGGAAGGATGAATTAAGGAAGGTGGGGATGAATGGGATCAGGTACCAGTTGAGAGTTACTGGTCCAAAGTCTTTATGAGTGGCACAATTTGCAATTTCATGTGCTTCCATAATGGCTTCCCAGGTGGCCCTAGTGGTAAAGAACCTGCAAGAGAAGTGGGTTCGATCCCTGGGTCTGGAAGATCTCCTGGAGGAAGAAATGGAAACCCACTCCAGCATTCTTGCCTGGAGAATCGCATGGACAGAGGAGCCTGGCCGGCTATAGTCCATGGGGTCGCAAAGAGTCAGACACGACTGAAACGACTGAGTGTACACTCATGTGCTTCCTTCCTATCTTTGAGCCACACAGGGCCTGGAGTCTAACTGAGAGATCTCCTGCCAGATAGCCTTCTACTCAGAAGGAGAGGCTCTCACCTGCCTCCTTCCCCGTGACCTGGGCCAGCTCCGCCACACCTAGTCCTCCACCTACTGGGTGCTGCTTCTCCTCCAGCTTGCAGAATTATCCTCACACACTGGTCCCCTCTTCCTGTAGGAACGAGGGGCTGTCCCACTCTCCACAGCCCTGGCTGGTTCACTGTCCTCTGTGTGGCCCTGTGTACTATGCAGTGTCTTAGCTCTCCTGGACTGTGTGTGTATACATGACTAGTAAACTATGTGGGTCTCTTCTGTCCTCTGTGTGGTGTTACATTTAAGACCATCTCATGCTACTTAGGGTGGGGAGACCCTCTTTCACTAATAAGGTGAATAGAAGGTGATGAGAACAATTCTCTGGTGTTTGAGTTTAAACTCCACCCACTCAAGTACACTATAGTCTCAGGCCCTCGCAGTGCATCCATTGGTTCTTCAATTGTTGGTATCTACCTAGTATGATTCATATGGAAGTTAAACAGAACACCTGTTGATGTATGTGGCATACAACACTGAATAGATTCCTCCTTTTTCTTTCCTTACTTTTCCCCTCCTCCCTCCCTCTCTGACTCCCTTTTCTCCTTTCTTCCACAAATGTAAATTAAGCACTCACTGAATGTGGGGATGGAACCAACTATTACAAGACCCCAATTACGTGTTGAGCTACCAGGATATCGATGACTACCTGGACATGAACTCAAGGTATTTCTTAAAATCATACTTTATTTTTAATTGGAGAATAGTTACTTTACAATATTGTGATGGTTTCTGCCATACATCAGTATGAGTCAGTCATAGGTACAGCTATGTCTCCTCCCTTGTAAACCTGCCCCCACCAGCCTTCCTCCCCATCCCACCTCTCTAGGTTGTCACAGAGCACCGGCTTTGAACTCAAGATATTTTAATGACAAGTTCAAGGTGATTCAAAACTGAATCATTTGCTTATTTTTCAAGTAATGATAGTATTTCCAGTTTCCCTACTCCCTGACTTCTTGCACAAACCTCTCTGGGTCTGGTCCCTTCATGGATCTTGAATTTAAACTGTGGAAAGTGAAGCCCCACACAGTTGTTCAACTTCTAAACTTGAGCTCTGCTCATCCCTGCATTTCCAACCCAGCACAAAAGCATTTTCATTACATGATCACCCAAGCTGTAGCGGGTGTTCTACAATTCCACTTGGCACATAAAAATGTGTTTCTTTCTGACTGCATTATATTACCCTACTTATAGAGCCATTTATCACATAGCGTGGGGCCCAGGCTCTGTTTTATTGAAATTACAGAATCCAATATCCCTGTGTCCACATATTCTCACATCTCTGCAGGTCCTTTTGGGAGAGAGTTGCCTCTTATGAATGTTGACAAGCTGAGCGGTGGTCTCTCTCCATTCCCCTGGCTCCAGTGTGGATTCCATTGGAAATATATCTACCCTAGCAGAGGAACGCCCCTCCCACTCAAGTGGGCGATGAGTTTGCATCGCTCCAGCTTTCAGCCTTGGCTGCATATAACGTGCGTGCTCGGTGCTTCAGTCGTGTCTGACTCTTCACAGCCCCACGGATTGTAGCCCACCAGCCTCCTCTGTCCACAGGAATTCTCCAGGCGAGAGTACTGGAGTGGACAGCTGTGCCTTCCTCCAGGAGATCTTCCGAACCCAGGGATGGAACCCATGTCTCTTACATCTCCTGCATTGGCAGGCAGGTTCTTTACCACTAGCACCACCTGGGAAGCCTTATTTATTTATTTTGGTTCTTGGCTTCATCAGATTTTAGTTGTGGTTCCTTGTAGTGACTCGGGGACTTCTCTCTAGTTGAAGTGTGCAGGCTCAGTAGTTGTAGCTCATGGGCTTAGCTGCCCTGTGGCATGTGGGATCTTAGTTTCCTGACCAGGGATTAAACTCATGTCTCTTAAGTTTCCCACACTGGCAGGTGGGCTCTTCACCACTAGGGGATGCAGAGGAGTGGAGCAGTAATTGTGGGTCTTGATACAGGAAGCTACCAGACCTAAGTCAAACTCCAGCTCTACCGCTTTCCCACCCTTGGACCTGGGGCAGTTTTTTGTAAGTTCGCTGATCTCCAGTCTCCTTATTTGTAAAATAAAGGAGGATAATAATTGTACCAAACTCAGAGAGTTGTTGAATAAATGAGCCAAAACACGTACAAGCTTCAAAGAGTATTGGATATCTTTCACGTATGTTGGCTATCACTTCCTATTTTCTTCCATACCTTGTGCATGGGTGCTCAGTCACTCAGTCACGTCAAACTCTTGCAACCCCATGGACTACACCCACCAGGCTTCTCTGTCCATGGGATTCTCCAGGGAAGAATACTGGAGCAGGTTGCCATTTTCAGCTCCAAGTGATCTTCACGACCCACGGGTGGAACCCGTGTCTCCAGTGTCTCCTGCATTGCAGACGGAGTCTTTACCACAGAGCCACAGAGTCTTTACCTACCTTCTGGGTAGAAGGAAGGATAGAGAAAACGAGATGACTTTTATTGACTTTTTTATCCTACGTTTATTATGCACCTTCTGTGTAACATGTACAATGCCAGGCATTGAGGATGCAAAGACATTAAGAAGAAACTTAGCCTCAGCCCTCAAATTGCCAAGTCTCCTGCAAGACAAACTCTTAAGCTTTCACAGGCAAAATGGGCTGCATCCTGCCCTACTTCCACCCCATTCTGTGGCCTGCCATGATCTCAAAAGGCTGCTTAGCTTCTGGAACACAACTGTTAGATTGCTTGAGTATGATAATAACAGGGAGCTCCTGAGAAAGGCCTGTGACTTCAAGGTTAAGTTCGGGTTACCCACTTAACTTTGAGCAAATCCCATCTTTGCTTTCTCCTCTTCAAAACCAGGGCTTCCTCTTTCTGCACAGCCCACCCCATACTGCATGACCTAGTGTATCCAGATAGTGCTATGTCAACCCAAAGTGGCAGTCTCGTGGTGAGGAGCAGAGTACCTGCCCTCGATCCCATCAGGAGAGGTGAGGAATACATGATAAAAACAAGTTCAAACCCTGGCAGATATTTCTGTCTCCTGTTAAACTTGGGTTTGGCAACTTTTACCACCCTCCCCTTGATTCTAAAACTGGGGATGCAGAGGAGTGGAGCAGTAATTGTGGGTCTTGATACAGGAAGCTACCAGACCTAAGTCAAACTCCAGCTCTACCGCTTTCCCACCCTTGGACCTGGGGCAGTTTTTTGTAAGTTCGCTGATCTCCAGTCTCCTTATTTGTAAAATAAAGGAGGATAATAATTGTACCAAACTCAGAGAGTTGTTGAATAAATGAGCCAAAACACGTACAAGCTTCAAAGAGTATTGGATATCTTTCACGTATGTTGGCTATCACTTCCTATTTTCTTCCATACCTTGTGCATGGGTGCTCAGTCACTCAGTCACGTCAAACTCTTGCAACCCCATGGACTACACCCACCAGGCTTCTCTGTCCATGGGATTCTCCAGGGAAGAATACTGGAGCAGGTTGCCATTTTCAGCTCCAAGTGATCTTCACGACCCACGGGTGGAACCCGTGTCTCCAGTGTCTCCTGCATTGCAGACGGAGTCTTTACCACAGAGCCACAGAGTCTTTACCTACCTTCTGGGTAGAAGGAAGGATAGAGAAAACGAGATGACTTTTATTGACTTTTTTATCCTACGTTTATTATGCACCTTCTGTGTAACATGTACAATGCCAGGCATTGAGGATGCAAAGACATTAAGAAGAAACTTAGCCTCAGCCCTCAAATTGCCAAGTCTCCTGCAAGACAAACTCTTAAGCTTTCACAGGCAAAATGGGCTGCATCCTGCCCTACTTCCACCCCATTCTGTGGCCTGCCATGATCTCAAAAGGCTGCTTAGCTTCTGGAACACAACTGTTAGATTGCTTGAGTATGATAATAACAGGGAGCTCCTGAGAAAGGCCTGTGACTTCAAGGTTAAGTTCGGGTTACCCACTTAACTTTGAGCAAATCCCATCTTTGCTTTCTCCTCTTCAAAACCAGGGCTTCCTCTTTCTGCACAGCCCACCCCATACTGCATGACCTAGTGTATCCAGATAGTGCTATGTCAACCCAAAGTGGCAGTCTCGTGGTGAGGAGCAGAGTACCTGCCCTCGATCCCATCAGGAGAGGTGAGGAATACATGATAAAAACAAGTTCAAACCCTGGCAGATATTTCTGTCTCCTGTTAAACTTGGGTTTGGCAACTTTTACCACCCTCCCCCTTGATTCTAAAACTGGGTCCTAAGCAAACCTGTGAGACAAGCTGTCAAACAATAACTGAAAAGTTAAAGAAAGTTCAGGAAACTAAGAGGTGGGTGCTTTTCTGATGCTTTTTTGCCTAAAGATAAAAAAACGGGGTGAGAGAAGTGCATCTCTAAACAGGGAAACAAAATCACTCCGAGCTTTAATTTACCTGGAAGCCTATGTCTGAACAGTAGCTACCTCCTTCGAGGTTCTGAGCCTACTTGGCAAGCGAGTTTCTTGGTGGGGTTACTGTTACAGGGCTGGGCAGGGTGGTTCTTCACCGTGCAGTGTAGTAACTACAGCAGACACATGCCAGGAGCAACCCCAGCTCAATTGCTGTGGAAACCCCCAAAACCTGCGACTTGCCACATGTCCTCTAGGGAAGGACTCAGCAAGCTTTTTCTGTAAAGATCTAGCTTGCCTATTATACAGAGTGAAGTCAGAAAGAGGAAGCCAAATATCCTATATGAACGCATATATACGGAATCCAGAAAGATGGTGCTGATGATGCTACGCACAGGGCAGCAGTGGAGACACAGATGTAGAGAACAGACTCTTGGACACAGTGAGGGAAGAGGAGGGTGGGGTGATGTGAGACAACAGCATTGAACCATGCACATTGCCACATGTAGATTAGAGAGCCAGTAGGAGTTTCATGGGTGACACAGGGAACCCAAAGCTGGTGCTATGACTATGGGAGGGATGAGGTGGGGAGGGAGGGGGAAGGCGGTTCAGGAGGGAGGGGGCACAGGCATGTCTATGGCTGATTCATGTTGATGTGTGGCAGAGGCCAACACAATGTTGTGCCATAATTATCCTCCAATTAAATACATAAATCAATTTTAAAATCCAGATAGCAGATATTTTGGGGTTTGTCTAACTTATAGTCTCTGTAACAATTCACTGCTGCATCACAGAATGAAAGTAACCATAGACATGGGGACAAATGGGCATGGTTGTGTTCCAGTAAACCTTTATTTACAAGAACTGGTGGCAGACTGGCATTGGGCTGTGGGTTGTCCTCTGAGGAGCCCTGTTCTAGGGGATTGTACCACCCTGTTGAAATTCCCTTTCTTGTAAGGAGAAAAGGGGCAGAGAAATGAGCAGTTGTCCTTGATAGCATTCATCATCTCTATGGTGGCTTCCTCACAGAGAGAAGAAAGACTTGCCAAGATGAGAGATTTTGTTTTGTCTCTCCTCCAGCTTGAATTAGGGTTCTTCAGAGAGATGGAACCAATATATGGATAGATAGACAGATGGTGGGTTGATGAATGAAGAGATGGATGGATGGATAGATAGGTGGACAGAAGGATGGGTGGCTGGATAGATGGATGGATAGATAGATGCGTGGATGGGTGGATGAGTAGATAGGTGGGTGGGTAGGTAAGTAGGTACATAAATAGCGTGGATGAGTAGATGATTAATGGAATCTTAGCTGTGGAAACCCCCAAAACCTTTGCCACATGTCCTCTAGGGAAGGACTCAGCAAGCTTTTTCTGTAAAGATCTAGCTTGCCTATTATACAGAGTGAAGTCAGAAAGAGGAAGCCAAATATCCTATATGAACGCATATATACGGAATCCAGAAAGATGGTGCTGATGATGCTACGCACAGGGCAGCAGTGGAGACACAGATGTAGAGAACAGACTCTTGGACACAGTGAGGGAAGAGGAGGGTGGGGTGATGTGAGACAACAGCATTGAACCATGCACATTGCCACATGTAGATTAGAGAGCCAGTAGGAGTTTCATGGGTGACACAGGGAACCCAAAGCTGGTGCTATGACTATGGGAGGGATGAGGTGGGGAGGGAGGGGGAAGGCGGTTCAGGAGGGAGGGGGCACAGGCATGTCTATGGCTGATTCATGTTGATGTGTGGCAGAGGCCAACACAATGTTGTGCCATAATTATCCTCCAATTAAATACATAAATCAATTTTAAAATCCAGATAGCAGATATTTTGGGGTTTGTCTAACTTATAGTCTCTGTAACAATTCACTGCTGCATCACAGAATGAAAGTAACCATAGACATGGGGACAAATGGGCATGGTTGTGTTCCAGTAAACCTTTATTTACAAGAACTGGTGGCAGACTGGCATTGGGCTGTGGGTTGTCCTCTGAGGAGCCCTGTTCTAGGGGATTGTACCACCCTGTTGAAATTCCCTTTCTTGTAAGGAGAAAAGGGGCAGAGAAATGAGCAGTTGTCCTTGATAGCATTCATCATCTCTATGGTGGCTTCCTCACAGAGAGAAGAAAGACTTGCCAAGATGAGAGATTTTGTTTTGTCTCTCCTCCAGCTTGAATTAGGGTTCTTCAGAGAGATGGAACCAATATATGGATAGATAGACAGATGGTGGGTTGATGAATGAAGAGATGGATGGATGGATAGATAGGTGGACAGAAGGATGGGTGGCTGGATAGATGGATGGATAGATAGATGCGTGGATGGGTGGATGAGTAGATAGGTGGGTGGGTAGGTAAGTAGGTACATAAATAGCTATGTGGATTGATTGATAGATTGATTAATTATGAGAGATTAACTCAGATGGTTATGCAGGCTAAAAAATCCCATTATCTGTCATCAGCAAGCTGGAGACCCAGGAAAGCTGATACATACTTGAGAACAAGTCCAAAGTCCCGAGAACCAGGGAAGCCACTGGTGGAAATCCTCAACCTGGGGGAGGAGAGTGTGAGGTGGAGGGGCTAGCTCAGGCAGTGATGCCAGAAAGAAGGCATGCATTCCTCCTTCCTCTACCTTTTGTTCCAGGCAGGCCCCCAACAGAGTAGATGCTGCCCACCCACCCTGCGGAGGGTGATCTGCTTTCTTGAGTGCACCGTTCATGTACTAATCTCATCTGAGAACACCCTCACACACACACCCAGAAATACCCTGTGACCAAGCATCTGCCCATCAGCTGATCCTGTCAAGATGATGTAAAATTAACTAACACACTCCCATACTCAGGCTTCCCTAGTGGCTCAGGTGGTAAAGAGTTTGCCTGCAATGCAGGAGACCTGGGTTATATTCTTGCCTGGAGAATCCCATGGACAAAAGAGAAAGAGCCTGGCATGGAAAAAAGAGCCTGGTGGGCTACAATCTACCAGGTCTCAAAGAGTCAGACATGACCGAGTGACTTTCACTTCACTTTATTTCTCCATACTTATATTTTTTAAATTGACGTATCATTTATATGGGCTTTCCCAGTGACTCAGTGGTAAAGAATCTGCCTGCCAAGCAGGAGAGATGGGTTTGATCCCTGGATCAGGAAGGTCCCCTGGAGGAGTAAATTGCAACCTGCTCCACTATTCTTGCCTGGAAAATCCCATGGACAGAGGGATTTTCCCTCTGGCAGAAAAAAGTCCGTGGATTGTAAAGAGTCAGACACAACTTAGTGATCAGACAACAACAATCATTTGCATGTATATATATATATATATATATATATATATATATATATACACACACACACACACTATATATGTATGTATATATATGACATTTACATGAAATATACAGATCTCAAAGGTACAATTCAATGAGTTCTGACAAATATCACTAGGTGACCATCATCTCATTCTATATATAGGTCATTTCTCTCCCTTTTAGAAAGTGTCCCAGGCCTCTGGCCAATCCAGGATGCCCAACCTGAGACAACCATTGTTCTAAGTTCTAACCCTATAGATTAGTTTTGCCTGTTTTTTTGTACTACGTGTATTGGGATTTACAGTTTATACCTTTTTTTTTTTTATCTTGTTTTGACTTTTTCATTAAATAAAAGGTGGGTATCAACAGTAATATGGGGAGGTTTTATGATGAAAACCACCCTAATCCCATCACCTGTGGAGCACATCTGTTTTCTTAGTGGTAAATTCTCCTCCAGATCTCACCATGTTCATTATTTTCAGACTTTCCACACCATTTCCCCTGATTTTTTGTTTAATGATACACCAGACACATTTCCCTTGTTTCCATGGAATTACCTTAATAACTGTTTAGTGGTTATCTAAAGTTCTAGCCTGCTAATGTGCTCAAATATACCAGAACCTCTCCTTGTCAGGGAGAGAGATGATATTTCCAGGTACATTTTGGGGAGGCTGACCCCTACGTCTGAACCCTGGCTCCAAGGCTTGGTTACTTATCAACCAAGTGGTCATAATGAGAATGGCTTGATAGGGTTGTTGTCATGATTAAATTAATTATTCTGTGTCAAGGAGTCAGAATAATGCCCAGGACAGGACATAATAAGCCTTATCATTATTGGACATTTAAGCTGTTGTGCAGTTTTTTATGGGGCTTCTTGGGTGGTTCAGTGGTAAAGAATCCACCTGCCAAGCAGTAAAAGTGGGTCTGATCCCTGGGTTGAGAAGATTCCCCTGGTGAAGGAAATGGCAACCCATTCCAGTATTCTTGCTGGGGAATCCCAAGTACAGAACAGAGGAGCCTGGTGTGCTACAGTCCATGGGGTCGCAAAGAATCAGATAAAACTTAGAGACTAAAGAGCAACAGTAGCAGCAGGGAATTTTTTATAGATGCTGTTGTAACAAGCACTTAAGGGCATACAATTTTTTTTACCTTACACTGAATTCTCTCTAGGATAAATTCCCAAGAGGAGAGTTAAAAGACATGGGATAGTCCATGGCCTTTGCTGTGTTTTGTCCACCCTTCCAATTTCCTTCTCAGCTAATGGCCCCCTCACCCCACCCTCGACCCTCATCTTTGATGATGCTTGTCCCTTACTTGTTGTTGTTTAGTCACTAAGTCATGTCCAACTCCTTGTGACCCCATGGACTGCAGCATGCCAGGCTTCCCTGTCCTTCACCATCTCCCAAAGTTTGCTCAAATTCATGTCCATTGACACCATCCAACCATCTCATCCTCTGTTGCCCCTTTCTCCTCCTGCCCCCCACTCTTCACCTGCACTGGGGTCTTTTCCAGTGAGTTGGCTCTTCGCATCAGATGGTCAAAATATTTACTGGAACTTCAACTTCCACATCAGTCCTTCCAGTGACTATTTAGGGTTGATTTCCTTTTGGAGTGATTGGTTTAATCTCTTTGCAGTCCAAGGGACTCTTAAGAGTCTTCTCATGGGCTTCCCTGGTGGTCCAGTGGGGTAAAGAATCTGCCTTGCACTGCAAGGGGTGCCGGTTCGATCCCTAGCCTGGGAAAATCCCTCATGCCGTGGAGTGACTGGACAGGTGTGTCCAATTATGAGCCAGTGCTCTGGAGCACATGTGCCCAGAACCGGTGCTCTGCTACAGGAGAGGCCATTGCAATGGGAGGCCCACACAGGCCAAAGAACAAAGATGGATGAAAAATAAATAAATGAAAGAGGCCATTTTGCAATTGGGGTGAAAAGGCCCCCACACAGGCTTCAATAGTAAACTAACTCAGTGTCTCCAGGATCTCCTCACACATGCCTTATCATTATTGGACATTTAAGCTGTTGTGCAGTTTTTTATGGGGCTTCTTGGGTGGTTCAGTGGTAAAGAATCCACCTGCCAAGCAGTAAAAGTGGGTCTGATCCCTGGGTTGAGAAGATTCCCCTGGTGAAGGAAATGGCAACCCATTCCAGTATTCTTGCTGGGGAATCCCAAGTACAGAACAGAGGAGCCTGGTGTGCTACAGTCCATGGGGTCGCAAAGAATCAGATAAAACTTAGAGACTAAAGAGCAACAGTAGCAGCAGGGAATTTTTTATAGATGCTGTTGTAACAAGCACTTAAGGGCATACAATTTTTTTTACCTTACACTGAATTCTCTCTAGGATAAATTCCCAAGAGGAGAGTTAAAAGACATGGGATAGTCCATGGCCTTTGCTGTGTTTTGTCCACCCTTCCAATTTCCTTCTCAGCTAATGGCCCCCTCACCCCACCCTCGACCCTCATCTTTGATGATGCTTGTCCCTTACTTGTTGTTGTTTAGTCACTAAGTCATGTCCAACTCCTTGTGACCCCATGGACTGCAGCATGCCAGGCTTCCCTGTCCTTCACCATCTCCCAAAGTTTGCTCAAATTCATGTCCATTGACACCATCCAACCATCTCATCCTCTGTTGCCCCTTTCTCCTCCTGCCCCCCACTCTTCACCTGCACTGGGGTCTTTTCCAGTGAGTTGGCTCTTCGCATCAGATGGTCAAAATATTTACTGGAACTTCAACTTCCACATCAGTCCTTCCAGTGACTATTTAGGGTTGATTTCCTTTTGGAGTGATTGGTTTAATCTCTTTGCAGTCCAAGGGACTCTTAAGAGTCTTCTCATGGGCTTCCCTGGTGGTCCAGTGGGGTAAAGAATCTGCCTTGCACTGCAAGGGGTGCCGGTTCGATCCCTAGCCTGGGAAAATCCCTCATGCCGTGGAGTGACTGGACAGGTGTGTCCAATTATGAGCCAGTGCTCTGGAGCACATGTGCCCAGAACCGGTGCTCTGCTACAGGAGAGGCCATTGCAATGGGAGGCCCACACAGGCCAAAGAACAAAGATGGATGAAAAATAAATAAATGAAAGACCAATAAAAGTGGCCAAAAATTTTTTAAAAATAAGTCTTCTCACTTCTTAGATCCTGTAAATTCTCAGGTTCTCAGGGGAGTGTCTCCAATTCCTAAAGTAAACCTGCCTCTCTTCATCTCCATCATCAGTGCCTTGGCCCTTCTTCACTCATGAGGATTAAAGAGCCCGCTGGATAAGCCTGTCAGTGTCTCCAGGATCTCCTCACACAATACTCCCCTGAAGGTGAAATTCAACCTGCTCCTTGCCCGAGACCCAAACCTGGGCCTCAGTGGTGCTTCTGTCTCACTTGGCTGCACCTACTCATCACATCCTATTTCACATCTGACTAGCTTTATGTCAACTCTTAATGAGATGACAGTGTGAAATGGGAGTCTCGCCCCGTCTAGGAGGGAGGAGAGGAAGGGGTCAGAAAGGTGGGGTGAAACAAGAAAAGCTGCTGGTATTTCCCTTTGTGAAGGAGACCATGTAATACGTGTACAGGGCCCTCCACTGGGAGAGAAAGGAGCACGTGAGCACCCCAAGGACACAGCTTTCTGGGATCCTTCGCCTTGGGGACCTGGTCCTAATGAACATCAAAAGTGTTCTTCAGCACATACAGAAGTTTCTCACAGTGAATTCGATGCAAGGCCAGTGATATATCCTGACAACATTCTGAACAAGGAACTTATGCCCTAGGAGATGCAACATCATTCTCTGTATAAATCAGTCAGTGGAGCAGTATGGTTACTGGAGCTTGAGGTAGACTGTTATTGCTGTTCATTTTCTAAGTCATGTCCAACTCTTTGTGACCTCAGGGACTGTAGCATACCAGGCTCGCCTGTCCTTCACTCTCTCCTGGAGTTTGCTCAGACTCATGTCCATTGACACCATCCAACCATCTCATCCTCTGCAACCCACTTCTCCTTTTGCCTTCAATCTTTCCCAGCATCAGAGTCTTTTCCAGTGAACTGACTTTTTACATCAGGTGGCCAGAGTGTTCGAGCTTCAGCTTCAGCATCATCCTTCCAGTGGATATTCAGGGTTGGTTTCCTTTAGGACTGATTGGCTTGATCTCCTTGCCGTTCAAGGGACTCTCAAGTGTCTTGTCCAACACCACAATTTAAAGGCATCAGTTCTTTGGTGCTCAGCCTTCTTTATGGTCCAGGTTTCCCATCCTTACATAACTGCTGAAAAAACCATAGCTTTGACTATATGGACCTTTGTTGGCAAAGTAATGTCTTTTCTTTTTAAGAAGCCTGATTTATCAAGCTGTCAGCTTCATCTGCAAGTGTGAGATACACAACACAGTAATGGTTCCCCCTTTCTTTAAGTGAGCCCGCTGGATAAGCCTGTCAGTGTCTCCAGGATCTCCTCACACAATACTCCCCTGAAGGTGAAATTCAACCTGCTCCTTGCCCGAGACCCAAACCTGGGCCTCAGTGGTGCTTCTGTCTCACTTGGCTGCACCTACTCATCACATCCTATTTCACATCTGACTAGCTTTATGTCAACTCTTAATGAGATGACAGTGTGAAATGGGAGTCTCGCCCCGTCTAGGAGGGAGGAGAGGAAGGGGTCAGAAAGGTGGGGTGAAACAAGAAAAGCTGCTGGTATTTCCCTTTGTGAAGGAGACCATGTAATACGTGTACAGGGCCCTCCACTGGGAGAGAAAGGAGCACGTGAGCACCCCAAGGACACAGCTTTCTGGGATCCTTCGCCTTGGGGACCTGGTCCTAATGAACATCAAAAGTGTTCTTCAGCACATACAGAAGTTTCTCACAGTGAATTCGATGCAAGGCCAGTGATATATCCTGACAACATTCTGAACAAGGAACTTATGCCCTAGGAGATGCAACATCATTCTCTGTATAAATCAGTCAGTGGAGCAGTATGGTTACTGGAGCTTGAGGTAGACTGTTATTGCTGTTCATTTTCTAAGTCATGTCCAACTCTTTGTGACCTCAGGGACTGTAGCATACCAGGCTCGCCTGTCCTTCACTCTCTCCTGGAGTTTGCTCAGACTCATGTCCATTGACACCATCCAACCATCTCATCCTCTGCAACCCACTTCTCCTTTTGCCTTCAATCTTTCCCAGCATCAGAGTCTTTTCCAGTGAACTGACTTTTTACATCAGGTGGCCAGAGTGTTCGAGCTTCAGCTTCAGCATCATCCTTCCAGTGGATATTCAGGGTTGGTTTCCTTTAGGACTGATTGGCTTGATCTCCTTGCCGTTCAAGGGACTCTCAAGTGTCTTGTCCAACACCACAATTTAAAGGCATCAGTTCTTTGGTGCTCAGCCTTCTTTATGGTCCAGGTTTCCCATCCTTACATAACTGCTGAAAAAACCATAACTTTGACTATATGGACCTTTGTTGGCAAAGTAATGTCTTTTCTTTTTAAGAAGCCTGATTTATCAAGCTGTCAGCTTCATCTGCAAGTGTGAGATACACACACAAACTCCACCCATTCTGAAAATGATGTTGTCAGTGAGAGTCATCTACCACTCACCTCAAAAATTACAGTAAAAAGTATAAAGGAAAAATTATAAGAAGTTCCAGAGCAGTTCAGATTTGTGGCGAGAAAAGCCCACCCCATGCCTCCTTCATATGGAGAATGTTCCTGTGTCTCAGGAATTGAGAAACTTCTTGAAAGACATCTCTCCCATCCTGCACACACAGCGAGGAACATCAGCCAGCACGGCCCACCTTCTGGCTAATTCTCAGGTGGCAGACAAGCTGTCTGTGCCGGCCAGAAAGTTGAGAGCTCAGGAGATCTTGTGCACAAATCCCTTCCCCACCTCTCTCTCCCACTCTCGTGCAATGCGAAGTAAGAAGGCCTATCTGTGTAAGGAGGATTCATCAGAATCTCTAATTAAACACATGGCAGCTGGTGAATTAAAGCATTTGTCTTGGCTCTGCCATCCTATAATACCTTATAATCCTGAGAGTCCAGAGTATGAATTAATTATAGTTTCCAAGAACCCAGGGAGCCAGAGGCATTGAGAAGGGCGAGGTAGAGAATAAGAAGCTATGAATGGTGATGAAAAATGCTTATGAAAAAGGTACAGAGCCATCTCTGTTATTTAAAAGAAGAAGACAGCTTAGGGAGTTTGGAAGCCTGTGTATCTGTATATTGTGTGTGTGTGTGTGTGTACATGTGTGTATGTCTGTGTGTGTGTGTGTGTGTCTATGCACATGTGAGTATCTTCAGGGTTAAGTTCAAGCTCTTGCTGTTGGCATTTAACAGCATCAGTTTAATCAGTAGTGGCAGCAGTCCCTTACCAGCTACGAAGAGCCTGTTGCTGCTGTTGTTGTTTAGTCACTCAGTCGTGGCTGACTCCTTGCGACCCCGTGAACTGCGACCCGCCAGGCTGCTCTGTCCAAGGGTTTTCCCAGACTTGTTTTGTGCTCTTGGTAGGACAAGCACTTTTCCCGGCCGTGACTTAAGACCCATGGCTGTCTTTCGTCAGGACTCCATGTACAGTCAGTTTCACTCTCTGGCCCATGTGAAGACGGAGCTTGGGGAGATTAACTTACCTTCCTTTCGTTGCCCACAGCTCACGAGTGTCAGAGCCAAGGTTCACACCCAGGCTGATCCAACCCAAGAACTCCTTCCCGAAGGCCCTGGGTCAGCCTTCCTGACTTTCTTGGGTGCCAGGCCTCTTGCTGGAAGCACAGAAGATAGAATATAATGACAGGATTCTTACCCTTAAGGAAAGGAGCCTGCCTTTCAGCAGGATGTGCTGGCTAAGATGACATGTGCTGCTATAACAGACAAACCTCCACGTCTCGGGGGGCCTAATGCAGGAAAAGTTTATTCTCCCCTGGGCCACGCAGGAGCCGGCAAACGGAGTAGCACTCTGCCCTTGCAGTTACTCAAGACTCAGGCTCCTATCGCTCTGTGGCTCCCCCATCTTCACCTTCTGGCCTCCAGGGGAAACAGAGGATGATGGTTTCCTGGAGAATTTGTACCAACCAGGCCTGGGCCTCTTGGGAAGTCCTTCTCCTCACGCTGTGTCCACTGTGACTTAGTCATAGGGCCTTGCCTAGCTGCAAGGGAGCTGGGAAATACCACTACCTCTATTCCCAGGAAGGAGGGTATGCAGGGATACACGGTCAAGGCTTGCGAGCTGGAGAGATCACTGCATTTTCCAATGTCAAAGTTGCAAAAACCTTACAGAGAAGGATGGTCCTACACGTATACCTTTATTTTTGTCTCTTTTCCCCTTCAGAGGTGGCAAGGTCAGTCTTTTAGAAACAGGATCATGAAAAGAAAATGACTCATAACACTAAAAAATAGCACACATGAGGGGAAAAGAACAAAGCCCTTGATGTTGTCAGGGGTTGGGGTTCACATCCTGGCCCTACCAGGGGAAAACATTGTCTACCCTCTCCACACCTTGTCTCTCTCCTTGAGAGAATGAAGACAAAGCACCCACTGCCCTCGGGGCTGCCGAGACAGTGAAAGAGGCAGAAGAGAACCACTGAGTGCCCTGCTCAGGGAACACCCCCGGGCATCACTGCTGTCCTGTCCACAGTGGTAGGAGACTGTGTTCCTCTCTCCATCGCTGCTCTCAGACCCCTGCGCTCCTTTGTGGGAGGTGAATGTCTGGCCTTTCTTTCAATTCCTTGCACAGCAAGTCAGCTAGGTCATCAAAAAAACTCATGCGTAACAAAGGAACCTCTCTACAAAACAGAAATGGAGTTCCAGATATAGAAAACAAACTTGGGGTTATGGAGAGAGGAAGCATGAGGGAAGAGAGAAACTGAGAGATAGGAAGTCGTGTGTCCGCAGGACTACATATCAAACAGGCAGCTAGGAAGGACCTGCTGTAGAGCACAGGGAGCTCCTGTCAGTACTCTGTACTGACCTATATGGGAATAGAAACTAGAAAACAGTGGAGGGGAAAAAAGAAAAGCTCATGTGTACATGCTCACCAAACTACAGAAAGAACTATTTTCTTTCAAATTCTCTGTTGCCCTAGAACTCCACGTCTATGATTTCTCCCTGGGCCACGCAGGAGCCGGCAAACGGAGTAGCACTCTGCCCTTGCAGTTACTCAAGACTCAGGCTCCTATCGCTCTGTGGCTCCCCCATCTTCACCTTCTGGCCTCCAGGGGAAACAGAGGATGATGGTTTCCTGGAGAATTTGTACCAACCAGGCCTGGGCCTCTTGGGAAGTCCTTCTCCTCACGCTGTGTCCACTGTGACTTAGTCATAGGGCCTTGCCTAGCTGCAAGGGAGCTGGGAAATACCACTACCTCTATTCCCAGGAAGGAGGGTATGCAGGGATACACGGTCAAGGCTTGCGAGCTGGAGAGATCACTGCATTTTCCAATGTCAAAGTTGCAAAAACCTTACAGAGAAGGATGGTCCTACACGTATACCTTTATTTTTGTCTCTTTTCCCCTTCAGAGGTGGCAAGGTCAGTCTTTTAGAAACAGGATCATGAAAAGAAAATGACTCATAACACTAAAAAATAGCACACATGAGGGGAAAAGAACAAAGCCCTTGATGTTGTCAGGGGTTGGGGTTCACATCCTGGCCCTACCAGGGGAAAACATTGTCTACCCTCTCCACACCTTGTCTCTCTCCTTGAGAGAATGAAGACAAAGCACCCACTGCCCTCGGGGCTGCCGAGACAGTGAAAGAGGCAGAAGAGAACCACTGAGTGCCCTGCTCAGGGAACACCCCCGGGCATCACTGCTGTCCTGTCCACAGTGGTAGGAGACTGTGTTCCTCTCTCCATCGCTGCTCTCAGACCCCTGCGCTCCTTTGTGGGAGGTGAATGTCTGGCCTTTCTTTCAATTCCTTGCACAGCAAGTCAGCTAGGTCATCAAAAAAACTCATGCGTAACAAAGGAACCTCTCTACAAAACAGAAATGGAGTTCCAGATATAGAAAACAAACTTGGGGTTATGGAGAGAGGAAGCATGAGGGAAGAGAGAAACTGAGAGATAGGAAGTCGTGTGTCCGCAGGACTACATATCAAACAGGCAGCTAGGAAGGACCTGCTGTAGAGCACAGGGAGCTCCTGTCAGTACTCTGTACTGACCTATATGGGAATAGAAACTAGAAAACAGTGGAGGGGAAAAAAGAAAAGCTCATGTGTACATGCTCACCAAACTACAGAAAGAACTATTTTCTTTCAAATTCTCTGTTGCCCTAAAAATTATCATCATGATGGCATTCTTACTATTGTGGTTGCGCCATGCAGCTTGCAGGGGTCTTAGTTCCCTGACCAGGGATTGGACATGTGCGCCCTGCAGTGATCGTACCAAACCCTAACTACTGGACCTCCAGGGAACTCCCCACAAGGACATTATTGTAACAGACCACACCCGTTGTGTGATGGCTCACCAGGAGGCATGGTTCCAAGACCTGAACAGGCTGAGTCTCAAATCCGTGCAGCATGTCTACAGTCTGCCTTCCCTTATGTATTTTTGTTGTTGTGTGCTGTGCTTTGTTGCTCAGTCGTGTCCGACGCTGTGACCATTTGAACCGTAGCCCATTCTGACTGAGCCTACCATCTGGATCTCGTTTGGGTGGCTCTGGGGCTTGGAGGTTCCCAGGATGCCGGGGACATTCAGAATGGCTTTGGGAGGGCCTTGTCCTCATGGAACCTGTTTCCTTCCCTGTGAAACCAGCCACGTAGAGGAGATGGTTTCTGGATCCCTCACAATTGGTTATCTTAGACAAGGGATTTAGAATCTTGGGACTTCAGTCACTGGGTCTGTGAAAGAGACCATGGGGCGAGATCATTTTTGAAGTACTGTTATGTGTAATCCTGGCATGGAGCGGCTTCTCTGTAAATGGTCGTCACTGTTAGGATTCCTGTCTCATCCTCTGTAATCCTTTCCTGAGTTCTTTTGAACGTATTGGAGAGATCATTCCACAGCTTAATGTTGTTGTTCAGTTGCTTAGTTGTGTCCAGATCTTTGTGATCTGTGGAATGCAGCACACCAGGCTTCCCTGTCCTTCACTCTCTCCCCAAATGTGCTCAAACTCGTGTCCATTGAGTCAGTGATGCCATCCAGCCATCTCATCCTCTGTTGCCCCCTTGTCCTCCTGCCTTCAGTCCTCCCCAGCATCAGGGTCTTTTCACAAATGACTTAGCGCTTCACATCCACAGCTTATGAACCTCACATTTTGTAGACCTCAGGCTCTACCCCTTAGATCCCTCTCTATGGGGCTGACCTCAGTTTTCTCGAACTTGGTGATTCATCTTCTGAGAAGAGCTCAGAAGGGTCAGGGTCCCATTCCTGGTGTGGCCCTCCGCACTGAGCGTCCCCTCCAGCCATTCCTTGCTGGCAGCCCCCACTGCTCTCACATCTGCTGGCTGGAAAGCCAGCGGAATTGTGTCTGTTTCTGTCTTTTCTTGTTTTGTCAACACGCCAGTGAAAAGGAAAGGCTAACTTGAACCTTGATTAGACAGCTCCCTTGGTGAAGATTTACCCTGTTTTCAATTCAGCACATTGAATGTAGGTCCTGGAGTGCAGGCTTCTTGCTGCCGAAAGGTCCTGGAACTGACAGAGCCCTGGGAGGGGCTTTCTGGGAAGAGATGGGGTGTCCACGCTCCCTCCTCCACACCTCTTTTTCCCACCTGTTAGCTCTTCAAGAGCAGTACTCTGGGCTGAAATGCAACCAACAACTCAGCAAATTGTCAAGGAAGCTAGGAAGGTCCTAGACCTTCTAACCAGGAAGGTGTTTCAGGGGGTGTTCCGGGTTTGGAGGGAACCTGAGTCTCTGTGTGCATGGACACACACACGCACACAGAAGTTCCTGGGAGACTGGACTGTAGGATTCTAGCTCTGATCCTCATCAAACTGTGGCATTGAGTGGGCCATTTAATTTCTCTGAGCTTTATTTCCTCATCTTGTAGGTAAGATCATAAGACTGTGGGGTCTTGATCAAACCTGATATGTTCTCTGAACTTCACATTTTCTCATTGATATGATCATTTGTAGTTAAAGGAATGAGCATTTCAAGTCTCAGCCTTGACGTCCAATCCCACGTGTAGTGTAGGGCCCACTGCTTAACCTCTCCTGGGCTTCAGTTCCTGTGTCTGTAAAACACAAGCAGAAAGAGTCTCTCCTTTGCACATTCCTGTGAGCCTGACATGCACATGTACCAACAGCTAAGGAAGGTCCCTCTTCCCCTTCCATTTTCTTTCTCTCCCTTCCCTTCCATCTTTGCCTTCAGCTCCTCCCTTTTCTCCTCCTCCTCCTCTTCCAACATCATCATTGCCATCATCTCCCTATGAGACCAAATTCAATTACATTCCTGAAAGTGCCTTGTCATCTGTAAAACATCACACATACTGACACAACTGTGGAATTACAGGTGGACGCACCTTATGTGAAACTTGATGTCGGTGGGAGTGTTTGTGTGTGTGTGTGTGTGTGTGTGTGTGTTCAGCCTTTTAGATTTGCTCAGTGGTGAAGTGTGGCTGCCGAGCAGGTCAGATGCCATGTGTCAAGGCATGTAGCGAGGGAAATGAGTTTGCCTGTGGATGAAGGATCCAGCTGGAGGACTTAGGAAGTCCAGGGATGGAGGAATCAGCCAGAAGATCTCAATGAGGGCTTAAGAAACTTACAAATAAGGCTGAGATTCCTAATGCTTAATTTCAGGTGAGTGAACATTAACATTTAATTAACTCCTGCTTGCTAAACCAATATTAAATCTCAGCAGAGACTGGTGACATGTCTTAAATATTAGCGGCCAAAAGGCGATGGTCCTGTCAAGGTGACTCATGGTGGGAGGGAAGTTCACCTGGTTCCATGGGATCCAAGTCCACACACTCTCTGTGTTTCTTAGACCCATTCTCATCTTTCTGGTTCTTGAGATGAGAAGGGGAGTCTCATGCAAATCAGCATCCTCTTCAGGCTCCCTCTCCCTTTCAGTGCTGGGTTGAGTTCTGGCCCACCTATTCAAGTGATCCGATCTCAGGTTCTCCCCTGGAGGAGGGGGACAGCAGCCCCTGCCTCACTGTGGTATTTCTACAGTTCACTAGCAATGGATAGGAAGCATCTGACAAGATACCTAACCTGCTGTTATGGACTGCAGTTTTGTGTACTCTTCCCCCAAAGTTGAATGTTGAAGCCCTAACACCTCTGATGGGATGGTATTAGGAGGTGGAGGTTTTAGGTTAGATGAGGTCTTGAGAATGGGTCCCAATGATGGAATTAATAACCTTGTAAGAAGAAGAAGAGGGGGAACATTTCCCCTCCCTCCCTTCCTCCCTCCTTCCCTTTATTCCTTCTCCTTCTTCCCTCCCTCCACCCCTACAGCCTTGTGAAGACTCAGCAACAAGATAGCCATCTGCAAACCAGGAAGCCTTCACACCCGTACCAAAGGCTGGGTCTAATATTGACCCCATTTTACAGATGAAGAAACTGAGGCACAAAGATCTGAGCTCATTTCCTATGACTATCTAGCTAGCAAGGGGCAATGCCAAGATTCAGACCCAGCTCCGTCTGAGTCCAGGCCTGGTAGGCTCTCTCTCTGTTGCGTCTTGTTTCAGGTTAGCTTCTGTGGGATCCTCTCATCAGCCATCAGCTCGCCATCATTCGTTCACCAATTATGGACTCATCCAACACGTATTTTTGGAGCATCTACCATACATTGAGCACTGAGCAGCATCTCTGCCCCTCTGGCCCTGATGAAGCATTAAGTGCAGAAAACAAATACATACTTACCATTCCTATGAAAGATAACAGAGTCTATTAAGTGCCATAAAGAAAACCAAACAGGACTTTGTGCTAACCGATGGAGGGGGATGAGAAGCCACTTTTATGAAGATGGGTGGAAGGCTCTGTGCAGTTGTGGCATTTACATGGAGACCCGAAGAGTGAGAGGAGCCCATTTTTCGAGAAGCCTGTGGAGGAGTATTCTCACCTCCCGCCCCTCCTTCCCATTGGGCTCTGTCAGCTCCCATCCCTCCTGACTTTCTGTTGGGGCTCTGGAGGTATAAGCCGTATGTGGGGCTCTCATCAGTGGCAGGGCGTTTCAGGGCATCTCCAGGGCAGGCCGTCCCAGAAAGGTACATCCTCTTGGTGGGTCCCTCCTGTGAGCGCTCCTGAGAAGTCGCTCACCTGCTGCCCCATTCCTGCCCTTCCTATAACCGAGGACATATCTGTGTTGTCCTGGTCACCTCTGGCTTCCAAACATTTGCCTAGATGGCTCTCTCCCCAGGGTGGCTCGATCCTGAGTGGCCAGGAACCAATTAGGAAGCTGTCCTCTCTCATTCATCGTTGAGCACAGCTATAAGCTTGATGCTGAAAATCCCAAATTTAGTTAAGTGTTATTTGCTTGAAATATTTGAAAGAGCCAGCTTGGCCCATCTTCAAATATTTTGTTAGCTAATCAAAGCCAGATTGCGGTCAGAGGCCATATCTAAATTTATTAGGAAAATTAATAGGCCATTTAGATTTTATTGGAATTAAGCTAAAATACGATAAGCAGTCACACCAGCAGATAGTCATTAATTATTACACTGACTTGCGTGATGGGCTCATAATGAAATATTGACTTCGGGGTAAGTCACGAGGCCTTAGGACAAGCAGGACAAGGGCTCAGGGGGTGTTCTTACTCCATCTGCTTGAGCGTAACTGGATGTGACACGGGAGGAGAGGCTTCCAGTAGGTCTGTACCGTGTGTTCTTTGAAACAGCATTTATTGTGCAGCTACTGTGTGCCATGTCTTGGGAGTACACAGTGCAGACAGCCTGGTGAATACTGATGCCAGCACTTCCTAGCTGTGTGACTTTGGACGTGGTGCTTAACCTCTCTGAATCTCCCATTTCCTTCCCTGAAAAACAGGGATATGCGTGACAACCGGGTTGCCAGGGTTGCTGTGAGAAGTTGTGGAACTGTGGTGTGTGACATGTTTACCATAGCTCCTGCACGTAGATGTTGCTATATTAGTTCCCATTAGTAGTAGGATAAATAAGACATATTTTCCCTTTGGAGAATTCAAACAATAAATGACGATAGAGCCGACCCTCCAAGCAGAGTTGATTTATCCCTGCTGTGTACTGCACACATACCAGCGAGGGTCAGAGAAGGCTTTGATGAGAATGAGCTATTTGGGTTCCATTTCAAAGGATGAGAGGATTTGTCTCCCAGGTGGACCAGGGAGATGCGGGGCTTCCAGATGGCTGGGACGGCAGAGGAAGAGGCATGGGGCCTCAAACAAGCTGGCAACGGGGGAGTTTAAATAGTTCAGCCTCAAGGGACAGCGTCATCTCCTCTAGGTTGTTTTCAACGCAACCAGAATTGGAAGCCACATGTGGTACTCTAATTAATCACCTTTATGCTTTCTCCATGAAATGTAGTTTGTTGCTCAAACTCACGTCCATTGAGTCAGTGATGCCATCACACTGTCTCATCCTTTGTTGCCCTCTTCTCCTCCTGCCCTCTGTATTTCCCAGCATCAGGGTCTTTTCTATGGAGTCGGCTATTTGCATCAGGTTTACTTGCCGTTAGTGGGTCAAATGCTCTGTGTTTCCCAGTGGAGTCAGAAGGGACATCTTATATGTTCCCAGAGTTAACAGTTATGCTCACGGGGTCTGCTCTGTGAGGGTCCCCCTGGAGACCTGTCTGTGTGGTCATTGCATACACTCCTTCAGGGTCAGCGTGGGTGTGACCCGAAGGTGCAGAGCAGTGTCTGGGTCATACAGGCCTGACTTCCGGACCAGCTGTATGAGACCCTGGGGAGCCTTTCTTCAGCCTCTCCGTCTGCAAAAGGAGGGCTTCTAATAACTACCCTACTGGTCTGTAGACAGGATCATTGAAAAAAATCAAATGACACACACACATACATATATATATCCTTGTAATCTCTTAGTACATCTACATATTCAATAAATGTTAGTTCCCAGAATATAATATGGTATCTTTAATTTGTTTAATTAATTTAAAAAAATAAGTGGGGAAAGATTGCTATATCTGTGTGTTATGTTTCATACACTAAATATACATCTCTCCTCAGAAAACGAATATGCATTTCTCCAAAGAGGATAAATAAGACATATTTTCCCTTTGGAGAATTCAAACAATAAATGACGATAGAGCCGACCCTCCAAGCAGAGTTGATTTATCCCTGCTGTGTACTGCACACATACCAGCGAGGGTCAGAGAAGGCTTTGATGAGAATGAGCTATTTGGGTTCCATTTCAAAGGATGAGAGGATTTGTCTCCCAGGTGGACCAGGGAGATGCGGGGCTTCCAGATGGCTGGGACGGCAGAGGAAGAGGCATGGGGCCTCAAACAAGCTGGCAACGGGGGAGTTTAAATAGTTCAGCCTCAAGGGACAGCGTCATCTCCTCTAGGTTGTTTTCAACGCAACCAGAATTGGAAGCCACATGTGGTACTCTAATTAATCACCTTTATGCTTTCTCCATGAAATGTAGTTTGTTGCTCAAACTCACGTCCATTGAGTCAGTGATGCCATCACACTGTCTCATCCTTTGTTGCCCTCTTCTCCTCCTGCCCTCTGTATTTCCCAGCATCAGGGTCTTTTCTATGGAGTCGGCTATTTGCATCAGGTTTACTTGCCGTTAGTGGGTCAAATGCTCTGTGTTTCCCAGTGGAGTCAGAAGGGACATCTTATATGTTCCCAGAGTTAACAGTTATGCTCACGGGGTCTGCTCTGTGAGGGTCCCCCTGGAGACCTGTCTGTGTGGTCATTGCATACACTCCTTCAGGGTCAGCGTGGGTGTGACCCGAAGGTGCAGAGCAGTGTCTGGGTCATACAGGCCTGACTTCCGGACCAGCTGTATGAGACCCTGGGGAGCCTTTCTTCAGCCTCTCCGTCTGCAAAAGGAGGGCTTCTAATAACTACCCTACTGGTCTGTAGACAGGATCATTGAAAAAAATCAAATGACACACACACATACATATATATATCCTTGTAATCTCTTAGTACATCTACATATTCAATAAATGTTAGTTCCCAGAATATAATATGGTATCTTTAATTTGTTTAATTAATTTAAAAAAATAAGTGGGGAAAGATTGCTATATCTGTGTGTTATGTTTCATACACTAAATATACATCTCTCCTCAGAAAACGAATATGCATTTCTCCAAAGAGGTATATGCATATTCCATTTCTATTAAATATATATCTGTTATGTGTATGTATGTGTGTACGTGTGTGTGTGTGTACATACTAGTGCTCAGTGGCTTCAGTCGTGTCCAACTCTTTGTGACAAACCCACCAAGCTCTTCTGTCCATGGGATTTTCCAGGCAAGAATACTGGAGTGGGTTGCCATGTCCTTCTGTGGGAGATCTTCCCAACCCAGGGATGTAACCAGGGTCTCCTGCATTTTTTACCACTAAGCCACAGGGGAAGCCTGTGTATTGCATATAATTACATAAATATGTAAACTCAAGTACATAAATACATAGCCTACTTATACACTGAGAGACATGTATATGTAAGGAAGAGTAGATATAGGAAACTGTGGCTGGCGTATGCCAGATTGTTCTGCAAAAGGTGGGAAATGTTCTGAGAATGTTCCAGCCAGACATGCTGATCTGATTTCAGAGTCTAGCAATGTTCTCCACTTCAAGAAAGCCAAAGCGCTAAGGGAGACTTGATTCCAGAGCCCCATTCCCTTTCTCCTGGTTAAGGGTGTCCCCGATAACAGGAGGTGAACAAGGCAAAAGAAAGTGAAGAGCTCATTATGGCGCGACAGCCTGTGACCAGGACTTGACGGACAGGGGCTGGGAGGAATCAGAGCTTGTGTCTTTGTGTTGGGAATAGACTCCACCTCCACACTGTCAGGGCTTCCCAGGTAGCTCATTGGTAAAGAACCCACCTGCCACTGCAGGAGTTACAAGAGATGTGAGTTAGATCCTTGGGTCAGGAAGATCCCCTGGAGGAGGGCACAACAACCCACTCCAGTTTCCTTGCCTGGAAAATCCCCTGGACAGAGGAGCCTGGCAGGCTACAGTTCATAGGGTCATAAAGAGTCCGACGCAACTGAGCAACTGAACACGCACACCACACTCCCAATACGCCCTGAGCTCTGGCCAGTACATCTACATATTCAATAAATGTTAGTTCCCAGAATATAATATGGTATCTTTAATTTGTTTAATTAATTTAAAAAAATAAGTGGGGAAAGATTGCTATATCTGTGTGTTATGTTTCATACACTAAATATACATCTCTCCTCAGAAAACGAATATGCATTTCTCCAAAGAGGTATATGCATATTCCATTTCTATTAAATATATATCTGTTATGTGTATGTATGTGTGTACGTGTGTGTGTGTGTACATACTAGTGCTCAGTGGCTTCAGTCGTGTCCAACTCTTTGTGACAAACCCACCAAGCTCTTCTGTCCATGGGATTTTCCAGGCAAGAATACTGGAGTGGGTTGCCATGTCCTTCTGTGGGAGATCTTCCCAACCCAGGGATGTAACCAGGGTCTCCTGCATTTTTTACCACTAAGCCACAGGGGAAGCCTGTGTATTGCATATAATTACATAAATATGTAAACTCAAGTACATAAATACATAGCCTACTTATACACTGAGAGACATGTATATGTAAGGAAGAGTAGATATAGGAAACTGTGGCTGGCGTATGCCAGATTGTTCTGCAAAAGGTGGGAAATGTTCTGAGAATGTTCCAGCCAGACATGCTGATCTGATTTCAGAGTCTAGCAATGTTCTCCACTTCAAGAAAGCCAAAGCGCTAAGGGAGACTTGATTCCAGAGCCCCATTCCCTTTCTCCTGGTTAAGGGTGTCCCCGATAACAGGAGGTGAACAAGGCAAAAGAAAGTGAAGAGCTCATTATGGCGCGACAGCCTGTGACCAGGACTTGACGGACAGGGGCTGGGAGGAATCAGAGCTTGTGTCTTTGTGTTGGGAATAGACTCCACCTCCACACTGTCAGGGCTTCCCAGGTAGCTCATTGGTAAAGAACCCACCTGCCACTGCAGGAGTTACAAGAGATGTGAGTTAGATCCTTGGGTCAGGAAGATCCCCTGGAGGAGGGCACAACAACCCACTCCAGTTTCCTTGCCTGGAAAATCCCCTGGACAGAGGAGCCTGGCAGGCTACAGTTCATAGGGTCATAAAGAGTCCGACGCAACTGAGCAACTGAACACGCACACACCACACTCCCAATACGCCCTGAGCTCTGGCCAGGCTGCAGGTGGCGCTGGAGTGGGATCCTTCGCTGGGCTGTGGCAGGAACTGCATGGAGCAAATGATGTAGCTTCTGCTCTGCCAGCAGCTCATGGAATCAGGGGAACCAGGGCCTGAGAGCGATGTCTGTTTAATAGCTAGCTTCAGGGTGACTTTGGGAGGAACTGGAAGAGAAAAAACTCAATTCTTCTACTATTTCTATTGCATCATCATCATCATCATCTGTCATCATCTGTCATTACAGAGGAGATGGACCTGAATTTCTGTCCTTAGATACCCAACAGGGCCACGTGGCAGCCCAAACAGAGAAACTTCCTGTCGCTGTTGGCTTCGGTAGCTCACTGCTGTTACAGCCCTTACCCAAACAAAATAGAGACAGACCTCTGCTTGAATGGATGAAAGAGCAAGGGAGGGGAATTCCAAGGGAAGTAAGTTCTGTTAAAAATTACCTTGCCCCAAGGGGACAAAAGGGATCCAGCCTTTCAGACTTGGAATAGACTCACTGGGCATCCCTAAGAGTGAGGGGATGCTCCACACAAGGGGCCGGCTGATCACAGGATCTCCAGTTTTGATGAAAACCAAATATGAGATAAAAATAGTCCCTGGTCCAGAGAGCAGAGGGAAGCAGGCCTCCAGGCTCCTGGGCGCATGTGTAACAGAAATGCAGTGGGGCATTTTAATTAGATCCCTTTACCAGAAATGGAGGTGAACAAGGCAAAAGAAAGTGAAGAGCTCATTATGGCGCGACAGCCTGTGACCAGGACTTGACGGACAGGGGCTGGGAGGAATCAGAGCTTGTGTCTTTGTGTTGGGAATAGACTCCACCTCCACACTGTCAGGGCTTCCCAGGTAGCTCATTGGTAAAGAACCCACCTGCCACTGCAGGAGTTACAAGAGATGTGAGTTAGATCCTTGGGTCAGGAAGATCCCCTGGAGGAGGGCACAACAACCCACTCCAGTTTCCTTGCCTGGAAAATCCCCTGGACAGAGGAGCCTGGCAGGCTACAGTTCATAGGGTCATAAAGAGTCCGACGCAACTGAGCAACTGAACACGCACACCTCACTCCCAATACGCCCTGAGCTCTGGCCAGGCTGCAGGTGGCGCTGGAGTGGGATCCTTCGCTGGGCTGTGGCAGGAACTGCATGGAGCAAATGATGTAGCTTCTGCTCTGCCAGCAGCTCATGGAATCAGGGGAACCAGGGCCTGAGAGCGATGTCTGTTTAATAGCTAGCTTCAGGGTGACTTTGGGAGGAACTGGAAGAGAAAAAACTCAATTCTTCTACTATTTCTATTGCATCATCATCATCATCATCTGTCATCATCTGTCATTACAGAGGAGATGGACCTGAATTTCTGTCCTTAGATACCCAACAGGGCCACGTGGCAGCCCAAACAGAGAAACTTCCTGTCGCTGTTGGCTTCGGTAGCTCACTGCTGTTACAGCCCTTACCCAAACAAAATAGAGACAGACCTCTGCTTGAATGGATGAAAGAGCAAGGGAGGGGAATTCCAAGGGAAGTAAGTTCTGTTAAAAATTACCTTGCCCCAAGGGGACAAAAGGGATCCAGCCTTTCAGACTTGGAATAGACTCACTGGGCATCCCTAAGAGTGAGGGGATGCTCCACACAAGGGGCCGGCTGATCACAGGATCTCCAGTTTTGATGAAAACCAAATATGAGATAAAAATAGTCCCTGGTCCAGAGAGCAGAGGGAAGCAGGCCTCCAGGCTCCTGGGCGCATGTGTAACAGAAATGCAGTGGGGCATTTTAATTAGATCCCTTTACCAGAAATCCTGACCTTCTGTGCAGCACATTAATGCATTTTGCTAATTATAAATGCAATTAAAAAGTACTGAAATAAAATTAGGCTGATCTATCTAATTTACATTAAGCACTTTCAAATTATGCAGATTTTAAAGTCTCTCTCTTGGTCTCTCTTTTTTTTCAATTTAGGTTCCAGGGTAAAGACTGTCTGCATTAAAACAGCTGGAAAACAACCTTGTAGGAAAACAAATTTCTTTTCTGTGATTATTCTCAGTGTGCAAGTTAATTTTCGAGGCCGTAATGTACTTAGCTGGCACCGAGCAGTGACTCATAAAAGGCGAAGACATATGTGTCTGGATGCGGGCGCAGGAACGTGGTCCATGGGGGAATGGAGCGTGGTTTGGTTACTTTGGGAATAAGGTTGAAAGGCTAACGAGGCCAAAAAATACTGTCGTGATGGTCGCTAAACAGTGGAGATTTACAAAGAGTGAGATGTAACGGCAGGCGTAATGTGCAATTGATAGAGAGCAACCATCTGGTGGGTTTATCTAACCACAGGGTTCACCCCACCCCCCTCGCTGCTGACAGGCAAGAGAGCGATCCGGGCGATGAAATTACTACCCGGTGTTATTAAGAATCAGGACGTTCAGTTTTGCTGGCGATGGAAGTTACATATGCAGAGCAGCTGTGTATTAGGTGGAATGGAGCATGAAGGAGACGGGGTGGTTATCCTGGACGCCAGCTCCAGGATGGCTGGCCGCGGGCACACTCCTGCCGGCTGGAGAGAGAACCGTGCCCCTTCAGCCTGGCTCTACTGGAGGCTGTGTTCGCCCCGGGAGAGGACCTTGACGGGGCCTCTCTGCAGATTAAATCTGATCCGTAGGTTCCCTGGAAGCAGAGGTATAATAAGCTCTTCTTGAAGCTGCACATAAGCTCCTTAAAATGTTCCTGGTGTGGTGTAACTCCCCTTTGCACAGTGCACTCAATTTTATTTGCAGCCCAAACTTTGCCCTTTTAGCTCCCCATCAAAAGGAGGCCTAAAATAATTCTCCAAATTGAAGCTGTTGAGTTTGAGTAGGGCAGAAAGACTTGGGAAGGCCTTTCTCCTCTTTTCTTCCCCCCTTTTTGATACTAAAGCAGTTGTTCAGCTTTAGATTTCAGAGAAGCTGTCTTGCCTCCTCCAACGTGGAAGCCTGGCTGAATGCTGGTTTCCATCTTCCCTAAAAGATGGCTGAACATCAGACACGTGTAGGAGGCATGGGTCCTTGTGTTCAGAGGTCTCCCAGCTAGGGACAAGGCAGGCAGGGCTCACCAGGGTAAACTGATTTTTGGCCCCTCTATCCTCCCAGCCTGCACCACCAGAAATCCAAGCCAAAAGTACTGTTGATGGGATTACCTGGTCATCCATGGAGAGAAAGTGAAGAGATCTTTCTCTCCAGGAAGCATGTCTGAACCCGTGGGGATGGCCAGATGCTAAATTGGAGCTAGACCTTGCTGGTTTCTCCCTTATGAGGACCCAGCCAACAGCATGACTTGATGGAATGAGAATACAGCCACAGTGTCTCCCACTCTAAAAAAAAAAAAAAAAGGAGAGAGAGAGGAGACTTCCCTCCTCCACTTTCATTTGCATCCTGCAGTCCTGCCTGGCCACCTTGGTATCCAGCAAAGTGTCCATCATCCTTTCGGCTCCAGGTTTGGTCCTTCTTTGACAGCTCCAAGGACTCCTTTGTCCAGCATGGTGTTCCTCTTCTGATTTTGGGAGTCGTGCTTTGATGAGTGGCAAGGAAATAGTGGGTTCTTGGAAAATAACACAGCTGCATTCCAGTGTCAGCTCCCCACCCCCAGCCCTACAGTGTGACTTAAGTTATCTATTTCACTTCCCCAGGTTCTGGTTACCTCATCTGCTTTTGAGAACAAGACCATTTCCCTTGTAAGGTTACAGTAAACATGAACATGACATCATGACCACAAAGCACATGCATGGCACCTGACATTCACTTTTCACTTGGAGAACCTGCCGGTACTGGGTACTGCTCATGCCTTTGCAAGTGCCTAAAATATTCTCCAATATTTGGGGAAGCTGTTGCAGCCCAAACTTTGCCCTTAGCTCCCCATCAAAAGGAGGCCTAAAAGAATTCTCCAAATTGAAGCTGTTGAGTTTGAGTAGGGCAGAAAGACTTGGGAAGGCCTTTCTCCTCTTTTCTTCCCCCCTTTTTGATACTAAAGCAGTTGTTCAGCTTTAGATTTCAGAGAAGCTGTCTTGCCTCCTCCAACGTGGAAGCCTGGCTGAATGCTGGTTTCCATCTTCCCTAAAAGATGGCTGAACATCAGACACGTGTAGGAGGCATGGGTCCTTGTGTTCAGAGGTCTCCCAGCTAGGGACAAGGCAGGCAGGGCTCACCAGGGTAAACTGATTTTTGGCCCCTCTATCCTCCCAGCCTGCACCACCAGAAATCCAAGCCAAAAGTACTGTTGATGGGATTACCTGGTCATCCATGGAGAGAAAGTGAAGAGATCTTTCTCTCCAGGAAGCATGTCTGAACCCGTGGGGATGGCCAGATGCTAAATTGGAGCTAGACCTTGCTGGTTTCTCCCTTATGAGGACCCAGCCAACAGCATGACTTGATGGAATGAGAATACAGCCACAGTGTCTCCCACTCTAAAAAAGAAAAAGGAGAGAGAGGAGACTTCCCTCCTCCACTTTCATTTGCATCCTGCAGTCCTGCCTGGCCACCTTGGTATCCAGCAAAGTGTCCATCATCCTTTCGGCTCCAGGTTTGGTCCTTCTTTGACAGCTCCAAGGACTCCTTTGTCCAGCATGGTGTTCCTCTTCTGATTTTGGGAGTCGTGCTTTGATGAGTGGCAAGGAAATAGTGGGTTCTTGGAAAATAACACAGCTGCATTCCAGTGTCAGCTCCCCACCCCCAGCCCTACAGTGTGACTTAAGTTATCTATTTCACTTCCCCAGGTTCTGGTTACCTCATCTGCTTTTGAGAACAAGACCATTTCCCTTGTAAGGTTACAGTAAACATGAACATGACATCATGACCACAAAGCACATGCATGGCACCTGACATTCACTCTTTCATTGAACATGCGGTTGTGGAGAACCTGCTCGGTACTGGGTACTGCATGCTCAGCCCTGAGGTGTGGGGGTTAACATGTGCCCACCACATGTGCCTCTACCCTGGGCATGCTGAACAGGCTTTCATTACAAACTTGATGAAACAGGGCTGAGGTAACAAAAGGATGGAATTCTGCAAATGGTTATTGAGCTCCCAGTGTATTGAAGGAACCATGTTAGGTCAGGAAGATCCCCTGGAGAAGGAAATGGCAATCTACTCCAGTATTCTTGCCTAGGAGATCCCATGGACAGAGGAGCCTGCTGGATCACAGTCCATGGGCTCGCAAAGAGTTGGACACAACTTAAAAACTGAACAATAACAAAGACAGCAATTAGGTATGGAAGGGATAAGGCAAATTAAAAAGGATGTGTTTTACCTCTTCAGGACTTCATGTTTTACCCTGAGTATGTTGCTTTCATTCAGGTGTTTCAAGACATCAGAAAGCCTCCTGTTTCCTTTCTCAGTCTTCTGCCTCACGTCTTGTGATTCCCACCAGTGATCAAGTTTCCATGCCTTTGCATATGCTGCTCTCTCTGCTTGGAACGACCTTGCCCACCCCAGCTCATCCAGCTCTTGCCCTTCTCTACTTGTCCAACTCTCCTTGCTCATCTTTCAGAGCCCTTCTTTGAGGTTTCCTCTAGGAAGTCCTTCCCCAGTGCCGCAGATGGTCTGTTGCTATGTTCATTTTCCCTGGGGCCTTTTACCCAGATCCACATTCATTCCTTCTCTTGAGTTCCTTGTGGTCAAGGACCCATGGCCAATTCATCTTGGTATCCTTGGTGACTACCATATTGTCTGGAATTGAGTAATTGCTCATTTAATGCCTGTGGGGTGAAGAAATAAATTCGTGAATTAGTGAATGAATTGTTTTCTGGATGGAGAGAGGGAGAGAGAGAGAGACTGAGGGAGACAGAGAGAAAGAGAGAGGCAGGAGAAACTTCCACACATGAATGAATGGTTGGTTGATTGGATGAATGGGTGGAGGTATGGAGAAAGTGAGAAAGAAACAGGACAGATGTTCATACATGAACGGATGGACAGACAGACAGATGGACAGACAAATGAAACAATGCACGAGTGACTGCCTGCCCTTGGTTTGATGATGGCAGAGATCAAGTCTGTTTGTAATCTCAAAGGGCTTTAGTTACCATCCATAAGGTTTGAATCCTGAGGACTATTTTGTAGGGAATTTGCAGGGCATTTCATGAGTTCATAAATCTGAGGGCTAATGAACAAGTCAACATGTTGTGGATCCCAAGCCAGAATTGCATTCCATGCAATCTTGCAATCCAGGGGGAGCCTGCCTTCCGTGTTCTGTGATGTCCCTCCCCACCTTGCCCCACCTCTCCTGCTCCACATGCGCTGTGATTGCCAAGTTCTCCTTCATCATGGTGGCCCCTGCCAGAGCCGTGCCTGGGCACCAGGATTTTCTCTGCAGCCCCAGCTGCCGCTGCCCTCTGGTCCTGCCAACCTCACCTCCAAACAGACATACCTAGCAGGTGTTTTCCCCACATTAATAATCAGAATTGGCACATTCTAAATGAGGGCTTCCTTGCCGCGCGGTGCAGGGCTGATGGATACATGGGGGAAGCGACGGCCCAGAGAAATGGTCTTGCCATTACCAGAATTTCTCTGACAGGTTTTTAATAGTCCCACTAACACTGCAGCATATTGGAAAATTTTGTAGATAAAGTGCAGAGGGCTAGGCTGCTCTGACTCGGAGGCTCTGGGGTGGAAAAATACAGTTTGGAGAACACTGAGTTCTTCCAAAAATGGTGCTCTCAGAAGAAGCTGATATGGTATTGGGTTGGCCTGAAAGCTGGAGAGGGGGCAAAGGTCACAGGTCTTTGTGGAGATATGGGTTACAGGTTCTGGATATTCTTGCTCAGTCATGTCTGGCTCTTTGCAACCCCATGGTTGGTAGGTAGCCTGCCAGGATCCTCTGTCCATGGGTTTCTCCAGGCAAGAATACTGGAGTGGGTAGCCATTTACGTCTCCAGGGGGAACTTCCTGACCCAGGGATTGAACCTGGGTCTCCTGTATTGCAGACAGATTCTTTACCAATTGAGCCATTATGGAAACTCTGGGGTTACAGGTGGCCCTGAGCAAGGGTTCCTGTGAACTGTGGATGAAGCACATTTGAAACCCGGGACACACAGGATTTAAACCCTGGAGTAGGAAGGGCAGGGTCGAATGGGTTCATTCAGTCCCATTCATTTCCTCCTCCATTCCATAAGCGCTTCCTTATTGACTCATGGGTTACAAATGTAGATTAGATTCCTTCTGTTGACGATTCTATTAGGCAAGGCACAGCCTGGGACTCTTTATGCAGATCTGAGGTCTGATCCTTAGTTTCCTCAACTCCAACAGGAAGCTAATAATGCCTGTTCTTTACAACTATATTTGAGGGTCAGGGATCAAAAGAGTCAGATTCTGTCAGGTCAGGGTCCCTGCAGAAGCATGATGTGCTTGTGTGGGAGAACGGAAGGGTTTAGTGTTGTTGTCCAGCTACTCCGCTGTGCCCGGCTCTTTGCGACCCCATAGACTGTAGCCCGACAGGCTTCCCTGTCCTTCACCATCTCCCAGAGTCTGCTCAGACTCGTGTCCATTGAGTTGATGATGCCACCCATCCATCAGGGGACTGTTTATGAGAGAGGGCATAGAGAAGAGATGCAGATTAGGGAAGATGCATCTCCCTGGAGCCAACAACAATGGGCAGCTGTTACCACCCGCCGGCCTCAAGGAGCCAAGGGGAAGGGGATTCCTAGAATCCTGAGGAGACTATGATTTCCCTTGTCAGCCAGAGGGACGGGAAGCAGAGGGCTAGGCTGCTCTGACTCGGAGGCTCTGGGGTGGAAAAATACAGTTTGGAGAACACTGAGTTCTTCCAAAAATGGTGCTCTCAGAAGAAGCTGATATGGTATTGGGTTGGCCTGAAAGCTGGAGAGGGGGCAAAGGTCACAGGTCTTTGTGGAGATATGGGTTACAGGTTCTGGATATTCTTGCTCAGTCATGTCTGGCTCTTTGCAACCCCATGGTTGGTAGGTAGCCTGCCAGGATCCTCTGTCCATGGGTTTCTCCAGGCAAGAATACTGGAGTGGGTAGCCATTTACGTCTCCAGGGGGAACTTCCTGACCCAGGGATTGAACCTGGGTCTCCTGTATTGCAGACAGATTCTTTACCAATTGAGCCATTATGGAAACTCTGGGGTTACAGGTGGCCCTGAGCAAGGGTTCCTGTGAACTGTGGATGAAGCACATTTGAAACCCGGGACACACAGGATTTAAACCCTGGAGTAGGAAGGGCAGGGTCGAATGGGTTCATTCAGTCCCATTCATTTCCTCCTCCATTCCATAAGCGCTTCCTTATTGACTCATGGGTTACAAATGTAGATTAGATTCCTTCTGTTGACGATTCTATTAGGCAAGGCACAGCCTGGGACTCTTTATGCAGATCTGAGGTCTGATCCTTAGTTTCCTCAACTCCAACAGGAAGCTAATAATGCCTGTTCTTTACAACTATATTTGAGGGTCAGGGATCAAAAGAGTCAGATTCTGTCAGGTCAGGGTCCCTGCAGAAGCATGATGTGCTTGTGTGGGAGAACGGAAGGGTTTAGTGTTGTTGTCCAGCTACTCCGCTGTGCCCGGCTCTTTGCGACCCCATAGACTGTAGCCCGACAGGCTTCCCTGTCCTTCACCATCTCCCAGAGTCTGCTCAGACTCGTGTCCATTGAGTTGATGATGCCACCCATCCATCAGGGGACTGTTTATGAGAGAGGGCATAGAGAAGAGATGCAGATTAGGGAAGATGCATCTCCCTGGAGCCAACAACAATGGGCAGCTGTTACCACCCGCCGGCCTCAAGGAGCCAAGGGGAAGGGGATTCCTAGAATCCTGAGGAGACTATGATCTTCAGGAGAGGGCATTGTCAGCCAGAGAGGGACTGGGGAAGACAGACACTCTCATCACCCTTCCTTCCCGCCTGTCCTGTCCTGTGAGGTCTCCCTCAGACCCATGGAGAAGGGGACTCATCACTACTCATCCATGATGGTGAACCTTCGGGGGCATGGAGCAGGGTGGAGGGTGGCCGTGGTGGGGCACATGAGGGGTGTGACTCCAGCACACACGCCAGCACAGTTGTGTGTCCACGCGTCAGTGTACAGTAGGGTAGCCAGTGTTACTGTTTCCACTTGACCTCAAGACTCAGGAAGACAGGACGGTCCCCATGGCTTTGCTGGCAGAGCCTCCTCCTCCAGCATCTCACCATCCCTTGTTTCCTCTGGTTCTTCCTTGGCCATCAGAGAGATGCCAGCAAGTGGCAGGTGTGCCTTGCTTTCCCGGGGTTCAAATCAGGCCCCAAGGGTGAAAGAAGGCCCAAGAGAAGGGCTCTCAGGTTTGATAGAGAAATGTCTTTGAAAGACCTCAGACAGAAACTAATGCTACTCACGGACAACCCCATCAGCAACAACCCAGCCTGGCTTGTGTGAAGGTTAGCTAGCCATCTGCTTTTGTCAGATGTCTGGGTTCAAATCCTGCACCTCTGTTCATTCACTGTGTGAGGAGGGCACGGTTACTTAACTGCTCTGAGCCCCTCCTCCCTCTCTTATGAAATGCAGTGACTGAACCAACCTCCATCATGTTGTGTGGACCTTGGGACAACAGTGGCCACGTGCTCCTTTCTCTTTCCTGGGCCTGTGGGCCTCTGTTGTGTTTCCCCCTCCAGTCCTCAATTCACAGCCTCAGCCATTCCCGCACCTCTCCCAGCATTTCTTTCATCATTTTGCAGCGTCCTGAGGAGGCCAGGGGTCCAGGACCTCTGGTGAGCTGGCTCCTCCAGGGTCCTCTCTGAGGGCAGCCTGGCTGGGAAAGGTGGAGCTGGGTTTCTGGGCTAATTTCACTTCCTATTAAAATAGGTCATCACTAAGCACATTTGCACAACCAGGAAATCAATTGGATGCAAACCAGTTTGCTAACAGAACTCCTTAGAGTCTTTTTATAACTTAATTGTGTAGGTAGCCACACAAGTGTAGCCACAGGGATGGAATCAAGTTGGGGGGGCGGTGCTTCTGTACGGGAATCAATTCTGTAAATCCTGGCTTCTCTGGGGGAGAGAGCTGGAAGACATTGAGGGTCTACGTCAGTGCTCCTCAGATCAGAATCACCTGAGACTCTTCTTATTGCACAGGCTGGTTTAATAGGTCTAGAGCAAACAGTGAGACACAACTGAAGCCGCTGAGCACGCAGGCACGCACAGCCGATTCACACCCTTTAAAGCACACACGTCAACAGGACTAGAAACAGCCACGAGGCTGCGCAGCTGCCACCACCGTGGATCCAGACCCCAAATGGAAACTCCGTCCCATGAAACAGACACTGCCTCCTCACTCCTCCCCACCGCCCCTGGCAGCCACTCATCTGCTTTCTGTCTCTGTGTGGTCTGTCCATCCAGTCGAATATTCCTTAGATATAAACAGAAATGAAATGCGGACACACACTGAAATTTGACTGCTGCTGCTGTTAGTCAGTCAGTCATGTCCGACTCTGTGATCCCCGTGGACTGTAACCCGCTAGCTCCTCTGTCCATGGGATTCTCCAGGGAAGAATACTGGCATGGGTTGCCACTCCCTTCTCCAGGGGATCTTCCTAACCCAGGGATCGAACCCGCGTCTCCTGCCTTGCAAGCGGATTCTTTACCACTGAGTCACCAGGGAAGCCTGCTGCAAGGTGGATGAACCTTGAATACATTTGGCTTGCTAAAAGAAGCCAGACACAAAAGGCCACAAATTACAGAACTCCATGTATATTAAATACCATTGTAGGCAAATCTTATGGTCGAGATTTTAAGTGTTCTTTATATAATATCAATTTTTTAAAATCAGATATGGATTTTGCAAATAGTTTCTTCTTGTTATGGAGTTACAGAGTTAGTTTGAGGATTAAATGAGCTAATACATCAAGTACTTAATATGGTGTCTGGCATAGACCAAGTACTAAATATATATTAGCCACGATTGGTATTTCATCATTAGGGTCCAGTATCATTGGGAATTGGATGCAAACCAGTTTGCTAACCGAACTCCTTAGAGTCTTTATAACTTAATTGTGTAGGTAGCCACACAGTGTAGCCACAGGGATGGAATCAAGTTGGGGGCGGTGCTTCTGTACGGGAATCAATTCTGTAAATCCTGGCTTCTCTGGGGGAGAGAGCTGGAAGACATTGAGGGTCTACGTCAGTGCTCCTCAGATCAGAATCACCTGAGACTCTTCTTATTGCACAGGCTGGTTTAATAGGTCTAGAGCAAACAGTGAGACACAACTGAAGCCGCTGAGCACGCAGGCACGCACAGCCGATTCACACCCTTTAAAGCACACACGTCAACAGGACTAGAAACAGCCACGAGGCTGCAGCTGCCACCACCGTGGATCCAGACCCCAAATGGAAACTCCGTCCCATGAAACAGACACTGCCTCCTCACTCCTCCCCACCGCCCCTGGCAGCCACTCATCTGCTTTCTGTCTCTGTGTGGTCTGTCCATCCAGTCGAATATTCCTTAGATATAAACAGAAATGAAATGCGGACACACACTGAAATTTGACTGCTGCTGCTGTTAGTCAGTCAGTCATGTCCGACTCTGTGATCCCCGTGGACTGTAACCCGCTAGCTCCTCTGTCCATGGGATTCTCCAGGGAAGAATACTGGCATGGGTTGCCACTCCCTTCTCCAGGGGATCTTCCTAACCCAGGGATCGAACCCGCGTCTCCTGCCTTGCAAGCGGATTCTTTACCACTGAGTCACCAGGGAAGCCTGCTGCAAGGTGGATGAACCTTGAATACATTTGGCTTGCTAAAAGAAGCCAGACACAAAAGGCCACAAATTACAGAACTCCATGTATATTAAATACCATTGTAGGCAAATCTTATGGTCGAGATTTTAAGTGTTCTTTATATAATATCAATTTTTTAAAATCAGATATGGATTTTGCAAATAGTTTCTTCTTGTTATGGAGTTACAGAGTTAGTTTGAGGATTAAATGAGCTAATACATCAAGTACTTAATATGGTGTCTGGCATAGACCAAGTACTAAATATATATTAGCCACGATTGGTATTTCATCATTAGGGTCCAGTATCATTGGGAATGGTAGTGATTTGTTCTGACCCTAAGCTCAGTACAAAGTCTTTTATATGTAATTAAATATACTCATGGTTGGGTTAGTAATGATAGTGTTAAATTGCTCAGTTGTGTCCTACTCTGCCATCCCATGGACCGTAGGCAGCCAGGCTCCTCTGTCCATGGAACTCTCCAGACAAGAACACTGGAGTGGGTTGCCATTTCCTTCTCTGCATGGCTGTGTTGGGTCCCTGAAATTATGATAGATGGAATTCCAGCACATGGTAGGTTCTCCACTAATTTTTGAATGAGGTGGCTTAATTTAAGCAACAACAATAACAATCCTTTTTTTCTGGCTTTCTTCTTTGGCATCATTTTCCCTCTTCAGTGTCTAAGCCTTTATGGCTCAGCCAAGCAGAGCGTCTGGTTCTTCTTGCTTTTATTTTATTTCCAAATTTATTTATTTTAAAAGCTTTTATTGGAGCACAGCTGCTTTCCAGGGTTGTGTTAGTTTCTGCTCTAGAGCAGAGTGAACAGGAATGATAGCTTTTAACGACTAACCTTTTGTCTCCAAGTTAGCCAACCTATCATTGCTCTTGCCAAAGGGCACTTCACTCTGTCTGAAATCCACCTGAGGAGGAATCCCCACGCCTCTCCTGGCTCGCCTGCACCTGACTGTCAGGCCCTCATCCGCCGTGGACCACAGCTGAGCACCCGCCCGTTCTTCGCGTTGGCGGAGGCTCTTCGGCGCAGTGTACACCCGTTTCTTTTGTATGCTGTTCCTACTGAAGGAGAGAGGAAGGAATGTTATTCCCTAAAAGGCCTTCAATTTATGCAAAGATCCCGCCCCCCCGACCCCAAATCCCAGCCTCACAAGCCTTTTCTTTTTTCTCAGTAATATCAATGGTAGTAACAGTAACAGCCAACATAGGTCCTCTGTAGGGACTTCACTGTTTCAGCTCAGTGACTGCTCCCCAAGTTCGACCAACGCCCATCTCACAGAGGGGGACATTCAGGCCCAGAGGCCATGGAACTGGCTCAAGGTCACAGAGGCTGGGAATGGTGGAGTGCGGTGATTCCAAGCCTGTCGTCCGATCTATTTGTGTATAAGGTTGCTTAGTTCTTTGTAGCTTCAATCCAGACTTGCATTCGGATATCCTGATCACACGTGGGTCTCCTTTGAATCCGCTTCCATCCATCAAGGCCTGCTGTGGAGGTTCTACGTGGTCAGCAGCTGGCCTGGACCTCGGGCATGGAGACTCTGGCCCTTCATCCACTCTGCCCCGCTTCTCATGATGAGAGAGGGGCAGCTTTGAGACCAGAGACCCAAGCCAGGGTGGCTAAGCAAAGAGCCAGAAAAATGGGCATTTGGTCACTAATGGACCAAGGAGAGGCCTGGATTCCATCTGGATTCTACTCAGAAAGTCCATCTTCCTCTCTCAGGAGGAGCCCAGAGAGAGAAAAGTGGACCATGTTCCAGGAAAGACACCACAGAAGCCTCCACAGAGGCAAAGAGAATCATTTTTCTTAGGTGTGTGTGAAGGTCCTCAAAGAGTGAGGTAATAGGTTTCTTTATTAAAAATTAATCTTCTTGTAAAACCATTGCAATACAATGCACTTTAATAAATCACTCCACGCCTCTGAACACATTCATTATCCGTTCTCGGAAACTGTGGAGCCCCGAGAAATGGGTGCTGTGGAGAGCTCGGCTGCTGTGGTTGGCGGTGAGCTCTGGTGAGGGGGGTGCAGGCTGGCCTCTGGCGGGGCTGCTGCATAGGAGTCACAGCTGCTGAATATCTGTTGGGACTGTTTGCCCCTCACAGCTCCTCAGTGTGTGGCTTGTGGAACCTCTGGGTGGGGAAGGGGCTGGTCGATGGGGCGGCAGCTCTTGCTGTGGCCCGCGGGGTTGTGTGAACCTCCTGTTCATGATGTGGGTGCTCTGGGAAGATGGGAACTTTGGTTCTGGTTTGCAGGCCAGCACTTGCTATCAGCACACAATAGTTCCATTTTGTTGTTTTGTTGTTCCATTGCTAAGTTGTGTCCGACTCTTTGTGATCTCCTAAACTGCAGCACATGAGGCTTCCTTTCCTTCACCATCTCTCAGAGTCTGCTCAGACTCATGTCCATTGAGTCAGTGATGCCATTTAGCCGTCTCATCTTCTGTCACCCCCTTCTCCTTTTGCCTTCCATCTTTCCCAGCATCAGGGTCTTTTCCAGGGAGTCATCTCTTCGGATCAGGTGGCCAGAGGATTGGAGCTTCAGCATCAGTCCTTCCAATGAATATCCAGGGTTGATTTCCTTTAGGATTGACTGGTTTGATTGCCTTACTGTCCAAGGGACTCTCAGGAGTCTCCTCCAGCACAATAATTTGAAAGGATCTGTTCTTCGATGCTTGACTTTCTTTCTGGTCCAGTTCTCACCTCCATACATGCGTACTGGAGCTACGTGGACCTTTGTTCCACAGCATCTCAGGAAAGCGACTCCTGCATCTCCTCTCCAAAGCTGTTTTCTCTGCAATTCTTTACTATCCCAAGATCCAGGCTAAGAAAAGTGCCAATCCCTCCTCTCTGTGTTTCCTTCCTCCTTAGGAAACCTAGAAAAAAATATGTCTTTTCATAGTCTCTCTTCCTCCTCCACAAGCAAACACCCTGAGCTGGGGACCCACCTACCTATCAGTAAGTCCCACAGAAAACAGACTCCAAATTCCATCTGGAGTTCAGCTGAGGACACCCCTTCTCTTGTACTTCCTCCCTAGGAAGTACGTGTGTGTGTGCACGCACGTGCACGCTCACGTGTGTGTGTGGTGGAGATAGGTGTCTCTGGGAGTCGTACTTTTATTACTGTAATTAAGCAGGCACAGGGAGCAACCTGGATCTCTAAGGTCCGTGACCTTCTAGCACCCACATTTCTTTGTAAACCGAGCTTGCTGCGGAGCAGGCATGGATGTTTGATGGACTACACGCTGCGATCCCATTTGAGGCTGTACTTTCAGGCACTTCAGCTTTTACATTGCCTGGCCCAGAATAGGCAACAGATAAATGACTCTTGAATGAGTAACAGAGTGAGAAATTAATGAGAGGATGGGTGAGTGGGCCCCCAAATCCCCCAGCTTAGGGTACAGGAGACGGTCTTGCTGGCATGTGGCAGGATGGTGAGTCACCAAGCCCCTAGTGAGAGAGAGGGGTGGCGAATGAGAGAAAAGAGGGTTTATCAAGTTAGGGCTGAGATAGAAGCAGAAGGCAGACTGTAGTGGGTCTTCAGGACCATATGAGGGATCCTTGTCTTTATCATGAGAGCAGCAGGAGCTCAGAGGCCAAGGAGTGATGGAAATAGACAGTAAGTAATCTTCATCATCATCCAGATCCATGGTAGCAGCAATTCATTGGAATTGTCACCAACATGAGCACCATTACCAACTGCTGAACTGGCTGCTGACCCAGGCCGTGTGTGGCAGGGTTTCCACATCTGGCTCAGTGAGGTCTTGGGGTGATTAATACCATTATCACTGCGCCTGTGGGGAAGCTGAGGCATGGAAGAGGGGAAGTGACTCGTCCAAGGGCAGGGTGCCTGGGTTTCCTTGCAAGTCATGCCCAACAAATGCCTGCCTCCTGGGGCGCTCCAATTCCACTTGTTGGGGACACCAAGACACCCGGTTTTGGCTTTGGAGGCGGGGCCTCTGAACAGCACAGGTGCTTCCACCTTCCTTCACGCAGTCGGCAGGCGAAGGAGTTCTCAGGGCGCCAGACTCAGTCAGACACCCGGCTAGATGCATCTCTTGAAGCCCTGCTCTGGGGATACAGAACCGCTGGATGGGGGATGGTCTAAGGCCACTTCTAGAACATTCCCCTGTGCTTGCCTTGGGCAAGGAGTGGACGTGTAGGACGAGGTCTGGTTTTCAGAAGCCGTCGGTGAAGTGGAAGGGTCGTGACCGCGGAGAACTGCAGGGAGTGAGGCTCGAGACGAGACTCGGGAGCTTTGGTGACATGGCCGACTGCTACTGGCGCACCTCCATCTCCCCGAGGGCTGGAGCTCTGTGTCTAGACACATCCTTCGTCCGCCACAGCCTCCTCACCCCACAGGGCTGCCTAGGAGCTCCTCCTCCAGCCTCAGTCAGTGGGTCCGCGGTCACTAGAACCATCACCCTCGACTCCTCTCTCTCTCATCTCTAACCAATCCCAGGAGGAGCCTCCACGGCCCACCACTCCCTGCCTTCACTCCCCCTTGGGTTTCCCCAACTCCACCCTTTCCCTTCACCTCCTCTGCTCGCTCTCCATTGGCAAGGCCACCCTCCTGCCCTGGGAAGCCAGAAGTGTCTGCCTCCCGGGGCTTCTCTGCTGCTGGCTGTGCTCTGCCTCTGCCCCGGTGACCTTTCCAAAGCTTCACCTGGTGAGGCTGCTCTGTGATTTGACCCCTCAGAGGCCCCACTCTGCCTGTGGTCTGCTATTCACTTCTTGGGAATCCAACATCCCATAAAGGTAGATCCACCTGACCTCTTAGTAGAGTCCAGTCTCCAGGCCTCTGCCCACTCGGTCTCTCTGCCTGCTATGCCCTTTCCACAGGCCTGATGAAGCCCGACAGGCCCTCTAAGACTCAGCTTTGGTTTCTCTCAGCAGATATGTATTGTACTCTTTCTGCGTAATAGACGCACCCCATACTTCCCTGGTGGCTCAGATGATAAAAGTTAGCCTGTAATGCGGGAGACCCACGTTCGATCTCTGAGTTGGGAAGATCCTCTAGAGAAGGAGATGGCAACCACTCCAGTATCCTTGCCTGGAGAATCCCATGGACAGAAAAGCCTGGCGGGCTACGGTCCATGGAGTCACAAAGAGGTGGACATGACTGAGCTGCTGAGCGCAGTCCATGGTCAGCACTGAAACCACAGCTGGGCTCTGTTCTCTTCACCACCTGCCTTCCTCAGCTCTGTGTCTTCCGTGCTTTGCGTGGAACTGAGCACATAGATGTTCACTGATGAAATCTGATTGTCCGCAGCATGGGGAGAAGGGGAGGAGGGAGAGGAAGCCTCAGGGGGCACAGGTGGGGCGAGGAGGGGCCGTCCACGTGGCCCCAGCTGGGGCTGGACTGTGCTCCAGGCCTCAGCTTGAGGGAAGCCACCCCATTGGGCTTCAGGGAGGGTAGCCCCTGCCTCTGCCCCCCCAATCCCTGCACATTTCTTCCCTGGCTCCGATGTCTTGCTGGTCAGCTGTCAGGGGCGACTGAGGGTGGGCTTTGTGAGGAGGGAGGTGTCCCCTTGGAGGAGAGACAAGGTCGTCCCCCAAAGAGGGTTGCAGCAATCTCCCCTGTCGCTGCCTGAGACTCCGACAGCATCCTGGTGACCCCTTGACCCCCGTCTGTCTCCTGGGTTCTCCCAGCCTTGCAGGGATTTCAGTGGATCAGTCAGTTCAACATGCCAGTCCACATCCCGCCCTCTCTTTGTCAGCAATCTCTTCATCAGAGGAAACCTTGTTCCCAGTTTCAGGGAGCATGGCCCCCTCTCTGAATGACAGTTTTCCTAGCCCTTGGCCCCAAGGTCCCACATGGTTCAGGTGGTCCATCATCACAGTGCCCACCTGTGAGCCCACCTGCCCTGGAAAGCTGGTGAGGGTCCTTGCTGGCTGTTAGCCCTATACCCCCCCTTCCACCCCCAAGCCCACTGTCCAGAGACGTGCCACCAGCATCCCTGCACCCCTGCCCACGTACAGCCCACCTCCATCAATGAAAACTCATCCCCCAGAGAGGAGGAGATGCCTTCACACCGACTGCTGTCATGTCCTGCTCATCTGGCCTCATGCACAGCACAGGAGCTGCCTCAGCTGCTGGAGCCCACAGCCACAGCCAGTCTGGACACCGTCCGTCCAGCTGGGGTGGGGGAGGGTGCTCCTGTCATTCTCTTGGCCTCATTGCTGCCAGGCCACTCCACCCTCCAAGACAGTCCTGGACAGTTCAACCCAACAACTGTTTCCTTGTTGTGGGGAGGAGGTGGCACTGTTTAAGAGCAGGTTCCCAGGGCCAGAGTCCCAAGCTAGAAATTCTGCGCCATCTCTCATGACCTATGAGAACTTGGACAAGTCACTTAGCTTCTGCTCCTGGTTCGTTCACCTGTAAAAAAGTGGGACCAAGAAAAGATTTTCCGTCAGAGAACTGTGAGGATTCAGTACAAGGCTTTAGAGCATTGAGAGCAATAGCAATGGCCCAGAGAAAGTAGTGACTGCTCTACATTTGTTGCTGCTGTTGTTACTGTTATAATTATTATTATTGCTGGCGAGAGCCCCCTTGCATTGGGCTCCGAAGTCCAATCCTTTCAGCACATTTAAGCCTCTATAATCCCCCGTCACCTTGGACTTCCCAGGTGGCTTGGCGGTAAAGAATCTGCCTGCCAGTGCACGAGACACAAGAGACTCCATTTCAATCCCTGGTTTGGGAAGATCCCCTGGAGGAGGGCATGGCAACCCACTCCAGTATTCTTGCCTGGGGAATCCCATGGACACAGGAACCTGGCCGTCTACAGTCCATGGAGTCTCCAAGAGTCGGACACAGCTGAGCAACTAAACAGCAACAATATCATCACCTTATGCACCTGCCTCCCCTGTTCACTGAAGGTCGTGGAGGACAGCGGTGGCCCCTAGTACACAGAAGGTGGTCAGATATATGAGCTGTGAGTGGATGAAGACCCACTGGTTATTCTTGACCATCAGCACGAGGCCTGGTGCGGGTGGGCAGGTGGGAACTATTTTAGGAGTGCACTGAGGGCTTGCGCCTGGGGCTCAGTACACATGTGGCTGAACACCGGGTGGCAGGTTTCAGGGAGCTGAGCAGCTCACAAAGTCACACACCACGTGAGAGGGCACAGAGCGCTCTGCCGGAGGCGATGGACATGGCAGAGTTGCCCGTCGAGAACCTGGTGCTGTGTCAGGCTGTGACCTCTACGGCAGCGGTCTCCAGCCTTCTTAGCACCAGAGACCTGTTTCGTGAAAGATTATTTATCCACGGATCTGGGGATAGGGGATGGTTTGGGGGAGATTCAAGCACATTACATTTATTTGTGTGCTTGACTTCAAATATTATTACAACAGCTCCACCTCAGATCATCAGGCTTTAGATCCCGGAGACTGGGGACCCCTGGTCTTCAGGTGGAAGTTAGGTTTTGCAGCCAGACTGTACATTTGAGTCCAGGTTCTGCCACTAACTAGTTATGGGAACTGAAGAGGCTGCTTAACCTGTCTGTGTCCAGGACCTGGAGGGGGCTCGCTTCCATGGTAAGGGGTACAAAGTCAAGGTCAAGAGTCACTGCATTCATTTTCCCAGGTGGCGCTAGTGGTAATGAACCTCCTACCTGCCAACGCAGGAGACCTAAGAGACGCAGGTTCAATTCCTGGGTTGGGAAGATCCTCTGGAGGAGGGCACGACACCCACCCCAGTCGTCTTGCCTGGAGGATCTCATGGATGGAGGAGCCTGGCGGGCTACAGTCCATAGGGTTGCAAAGAGTCAGATACGACTGACTGAGTCAGAAGTGACTACACACACCTGCATGCGTGGGACAGGAGGCAGGCGCTCCAGAGTCTGAGCCACGATTTTCTGTTATTCCAAGGCTCCGGAAAGGCCCTCTGTGACACTGGATGAATAGGAGCAGACAGACTATCCAGGGGGAAGGGGCTGGTCGTCTCCTCGGTCCCCCGAGCCTGTCACTCTTGCCAGCACGAAGACTAAGACTGTCTGCCTCCCTCCTGGACAGAAGCAGCGCCAGACAGCGTCCTGGCGTTGGGGGCCAAAGGCCATCTGGTGTCTCCATTTGTCTCAGAACAGCCAGCGCACGTTCCCAGCCCCGCCCCCCGCCCCCAGCTCCTGTCCCCTCCATGCAGGGTGACTTCAGGCTGGTCCACGGCCTTCGGGAGTGATTGACATGTGCAATTTCTCTCCTCCTGTCTGGCCGAGGTGTGAAGGGAAAATTGGATGCTGTTGAATAATTGAAAATGAAAATCCCTCCAAATTGATTCCTATGAAAACAGAATTGAGTTCCACAATTAGGCACCCTGCCTTTGCAGGGCATCTGAGGCCTCTGTCTTCCCAGGCTGTGGGCTGTGATCTGCGAGGCTTCAAGGCAGCTTTGCGGTAAGCAGTGTACAGACCCGGAGCATCCCTGGACAGGACCTTATGTCCACCTGTCTCTCGTTCCTGGGCTCCTCAGGTTGGGTAGGAGCTTTGTTTTTTCTTGTACTTCTCTGGGCCTCCCCAGTGACATAACCACATGCTCCAGCCTGGCTAATGGGCTCAAGGGCTCAAGGGACTCGGACGTGGTCTCTGTCCCCCTGCTCCAGAGAGGTGCCCCGAACACCCCCTGGAGGCTCGCTTCCAGGGTTTAACAAAGTCAAGGTCAAGAGTCACTGCATTCATTTTCCCAGGTGGCGCTAGTGGTAATGAACCTCCTACCTGCCAACGCAGGAGACCTAAGAGACGCAGGTTCAATTCCTGGGTTGGGAAGATCCTCTGGAGGAGGGCACGACACCCACCCCAGTCGTCTTGCCTGGAGGATCTCATGGATGGAGGAGCCTGGCGGGCTACAGTCCATAGGGTTGCAAAGAGTCAGATACGACTGACTGAGTCAGAAGTGACTACACACACCTGCATGCGTGGGACAGGAGGCAGGCGCTCCAGAGTCTGAGCCACGATTTTCTGTTATTCCAAGGCTCCGGAAAGGCCCTCTGTGACACTGGATGAATAGGAGCAGACAGACTATCCAGGGGGAAGGGGCTGGTCGTCTCCTCGGTCCCCCGAGCCTGTCACTCTTGCCAGCACGAAGACTAAGACTGTCTGCCTCCCTCCTGGACAGAAGCAGCGCCAGACAGCGTCCTGGCGTTGGGGGCCAAAGGCCATCTGGTGTCTCCATTTGTCTCAGAACAGCCAGCGCACGTTCCCAGCCCCGCCCCCCGCCCCCAGCTCCTGTCCCCTCCATGCAGGGTGACTTCAGGCTGGTCCACGGCCTTCGGGAGTGATTGACATGTGCAATTTCTCTCCTCCTGTCTGGCCGAGGTGTGAAGGGAAAATTGGATGCTGTTGAATAATTGAAAATGAAAATCCCTCCAAATTGATTCCTATGAAAACAGAATTGAGTTCCACAATTAGGCACCCTGCCTTTGCAGGGCATCTGAGGCCTCTGTCTTCCCAGGCTGTGGGCTGTGATCTGCGAGGCTTCAAGGCAGCTTTGCGGTAAGCAGTGTACAGACCCGGAGCATCCCTGGACAGGACCTTATGTCCACCTGTCTCTCGTTCCTGGGCTCCTCAGGTTGGGTAGGAGCTTTGTTTTTTCTTGTACTTCTCTGGGCCTCCCCAGTGACATAACCACATGCTCCAGCCTGGCTAATGGGCTCAAGGGCTCAAGGGACTCGGACGTGGTCTCTGTCCCCCTGCTCCCCTCACCAGGAGGTCAAGCTCTTGCTTTTACTCCCCTGCATCCCAGCATCTTTACAGTGACTACTCCATGGCCCAAGCATTTCTATAAGAATTTAGACTCCTAGAATTTGTGGATGAAATTCCAGGGGCTCATGAACTTGGATGGACAAGTTCATGAACAGAATATTCATGGATGGACAGAATATCTTCTTTTTCTTAGTACATCTTTTGGATGGTAAAAACACATAACATGAAATTTACCAGTTTAGCCATTTGAAGTATATGATTCAGGGATACTAAGTGCATACACAGTGTTGGGCAACCATCCCCACTGTTCCAGAATTTTGTCATCACCCCAAATGGAAATCCCGTATCCATGAAGTAGTCTCTCCTACCCGTGGTACTTTTTACCTAACTTTTCAGTTCTGTTCAGTTCAGTTGTTCAATCCTGTCCGACTGTTTGTGACCCTGTGGACGTGTGGCCAGGCTTCCCTGTCCTTCACCATCTCCTGGAGTTTGCTCAGACTCATGTCTATTGAGTCGGTGATGCAATCCAACCATCTCATCCTAACCTAACCTTTACCAGAAGATCTACTCTGCCCCTCAGTGAGTTTCAAAACAAACCTCACTAGTGCCAGTAGTACCTGAGGTTCTATCTATCTATTAGAAATTCCCTGTCCTTTCACACTGTGTTATAGATATCTTGAAAATCCCTTGTGCTGGGAGTTGACAAAGGTTTTCTGTATAAGCCCAGAGGGTAAATACTTTTGGTGTTGTGGTTCATCTATTCGACTGTCTAATCTATTCAACTACACCTTGTAGCTATAAAGTAGCCTTGGTATGTCAACACATGGAAGTGGCTGTGTTTCAGTAAGACTTAATTTATAAAAACAAATTGTGGGCCAGACTTGACCTGTGGACCACGGTTTAATGACTCCTTTTTTATGTTCATCTTTACTTCAGAGTTCCTATAGACCATCGCCAGATATTGTTATTTAATGTGTCAATTAGAAAGCAGAGAGATACTGTTCTCTTACAAGTTTTTGATATTTGCATTTCAATATAATTTATATATTCTATGCATATATTTATGCATTTATAAATGCTATTGATAAACGAGCAGTGCTTAGGTTTCATCTGGTTTCTAAAGGTGTTCCTGACACAAACAGGCTAAATACTTGACCAACTAATACCTTTACCGCATTTTGGAAAGTGGTCTTTTACTTTCCCCTTGCACACTTCCAATACAGAGAACTAAGTGCTTCCCTTGGAAGCCTTTTTTTTTTTTTTTTAATTTTGGACTCTTTTATTGGTTATTTATTTATTTATTTTCATCCATCTTTGTTCTTTGGCCTGTGTGGGCCTCCCATTGCAGTGGCCTCTCCCATTGCAGACTACCAGCTCTGGGCACATGTGCTCCACCACTCTGGTCCATAATTGGACACACCGGTCCAGCTGCTCCGCTGCATGTGGGATCTTCCCGGGCCAGGGATCGAACTGGTGCCCCTTGCACTGCAAGGCGGACTCTTTACACAATGGACCACCAGGGAAGCCCAGAAGCCTACTTTTGGGAGCAGCTCTGACTCTAAGAATATTCTGTCTTCTGTTGAGCCCACATCTGTCTCTTTTTTATATATTGGTCCTGTTTTCTTCTCATTTAAAGCTGCATGGGACAACCTGTGGTAGAGTATGTGGGAGCCCTGAGGCCAGGAAGACAGTGGCATACCCATAGACTGAAAGCAGAAGACAGCTGGAGACACTAGCTGTAACAAATTGCCCCAACACTTAGCTCTTCAAATAGCAACAGTTTTTATCACTTTGGATCCAGGATCCAGGTGCTGGGGCCTCGGGTTCAGTTTCCTGCAGGCTGCCATATCTAAGTGTCTGAGGAAGGACCTGGTTTCAAGCCCTCTCACCTTTGCTGTCTTCTCTACGCTAGAAGTAAATCTCAAGGTCTGGTTCACACTCAAGGACAGGGGGACCCTATCAAGGTATGAATGCCTGGAAGACAGGGTTTTGGGGAACAGCCACCCTGGAGTGTCGAGGACAGTGGGAGAGGGAGGGGAACAGCCACCCTGGAGTGTCGAGGACAGTGGGAGAGGGAGGCAGGTGTCCAATCCTACAGAGACCTCCAGGCTGTAGCCAGCACGGAGGTGGCCCTAAAGGCCACAGGAAGCTCCAGCAGAGTTTTAAGCTGGGAGTCACATGAAGAGCTGGGGGTTTTAAAAAGACCATTTTGACTGCTGTGTGGAGAAATGATTGAAGGGGCAAAGAAGAAGTAGGACTAGCCGAGCAGGATGCTGTTGAAGTCCTAATGATGACTTGGACTGGGGTGGGTGGCAGCGGGGTGGAGGCAGGAGGAAGGCATCATTGGTATTTTGGAGGTTGAGCCTGGAGCATGCTCTGAGGAACAGCATAGAAGGACTCAGTGGTCCTCCTCTACTTCCTCTCTTCTCTTCCTCACCCCCTCTCCATCCTGCTCCTTCAGGAGCAACCCCCTGCCCACCTTCTCCCTGGGCTCTGTTGGGCTGTGGAGCTCTGCTGTCCATAAGCCAGGCATTGACACAAGAGAACAAAGACATGGCTAATGCTGTAAATCCTGGATCCAATTTATTTGTTATTTCCACTCATTTGAAATGCACCTGTTACCCCGAAGGCCTTTGAATGCTGTCAACAGCAACTACAGAATCAAAGATAAATTGGAACCTTTCTGAAAAACTCTCAGTTCAAAAGGGGAAACAAACAGAAAAACAAAAGTTGTGTTTGATATCGTTCTTCCTCAGATAACTTTCTGGCATAGATGGCGTGAAAGACCTCCAGGGACAGGATCCCAGGATGTTTGTCTTTCCTTCCCTCTTGGTTCCAGCCCCTTTGTTTCCTCAGTACACTCAGATGGCCCTGACGTTTCCCTGCGGGGATTTCAAAACATTCAGTGACCACCTCTGTCCAGGTCCGGATTGTCCCGCTCCCCACGCCATGACTGCAAAGCCATTTGCGCACTGTCTCCAGCTGTCTGTCTGCGTGCTGGATTGGAAGCCGTGAGTTCACAGTTGGGTTGAGTCAGTGAAACTTCGCCATCCACACTGGGCCCCACGCCTCACTGTGCATCCTACGGTGGTGCTGGCGATGGGTATCATCTCAGCCCCACCAAGGCTGTCCCGCGGTCCACACTCCACTTGGGAGCACAGAGGATCTTTCAACTTCCAGTTACCTGCTCTTTGTTGTTTTCCTTCCAGAAATGTGAATGTGACTCAGTGAAAGCTTAGGGTCTGCCATAGACGGCAGCAGGAGGAGTGAGGATGGTATGGGACCAGGACGGAGGGGAGGCTGAGCAGGGTCTGGAGGACCCTCTGGAGGGTGGGGACCAGAGCCCGGCAGAGGACTTGACTGCTGTGTGGAGAAATGTTTGGGGGGTATCCTTTGAAGTCCTAATGATGACTTGGACTGGGGTGGGTGGCAGCGGGGTGGAGGCAGGAGGAAGGCATCATTGGTATTTTGGAGGTTGAGCCTGGAGCATGCTCTGAGGAACAGCATAGAAGGACTCAGTGGTCCTCCTCTACTTCCTCTCTTCTCTTCCTCACCCCCTCTCCATCCTGCTCCTTCAGGAGCAACCCCCTGCCCACCTTCTCCCTGGGCTCTGTTGGGCTGTGGAGCTCTGCTGTCCATAAGCCAGGCATTGACACAAGAGAACAAAGACATGGCTAATGCTGTAAATCCTGGATCCAATTTATTTGTTATTTCCACTCATTTGAAATGCACCTGTTACCCCGAAGGCCTTTGAATGCTGTCAACAGCAACTACAGAATCAAAGATAAATTGGAACCTTTCTGAAAAACTCTCAGTTCAAAAGGGGAAACAAACAGAAAAACAAAAGTTGTGTTTTTTTTCGTTCTTCCTCAGATAACTTTCTGGCATAGATGGCGTGAAAGACCTCCAGGGACAGGATCCCAGGATGTTTGTCTTTCCTTCCCTCTTGGTTCCAGCCCCTTTGTTTCCTCAGTACACTCAGATGGCCCTGACGTTTCCCTGCGGGGATTTCAAAACATTCAGTGACCACCTCTGTCCAGGTCCGGATTGTCCCGCTCCCCACGCCATGACTGCAAAGCCATTTGCGCACTGTCTCCAGCTGTCTGTCTGCGTGCTGGATTGGAAGCCGTGAGTTCACAGTTGGGTTGAGTCAGTGAAACTTCGCCATCCACACTGGGCCCCACGCCTCACTGTGCATCCTACGGTGGTGCTGGCGATGGGTATCATCTCAGCCCCACCAAGGCTGTCCCGCGGTCCACACTCCACTTGGGAGCACAGAGGGATCTTTCAACTTCCAGTTACCTGCTCTTTGTTGTTTTCCTTCCAGAAATGTGAATGTGACTCAGTGAAAGCTTAGGGTCTGCCATAGACGGCAGCAGGAGGAGTGAGGATGGTATGGGACCAGGACGGAGGGGAGGCTGAGCAGGGTCTGGAGGACCCTCTGGAGGGTGGGGACCAGAGCCCCGGCAGGAGTGGTGTGTACTGCTGCTTCTGGGTGGGTGTCTGTAGGTCTGGTCTGAGAGCAGAGACCCCTGTGGGCAAAGCCTGTGGGAAGATGACGTACAGCGGCTGGAATGGAATCCCTGAAGCCAAATCAAAGTACGCCAATGCCTTCCCTGTGTCCCTACTGTCCCACGCAGTGGCATCCGTGTCGTCTCCACGGCTGCAGGGTGCCCATCCGGTCTTGCCACTGCCCGTCCCCCAAGCGGGTTCTGCCCTCCCTGCCACTCCTTGTGACGCTAAAGCTGAGCATCTTGACTCAATGGCCCAAGGTCAGTCCTGCCATCAGGCCATTTCTTAGCTGTTCCCTCTGCCCTCTATGTGTAAAATGACCAACCTCTTCTGGGCCTTCTTATTGGCCAGCCCCTAGCCACTGGAGCATCCCATCCCATCCCATCTCATCCAGAACTGCATGGAGGAGGCAGGACCCAGCCAAGGACTCAGGTCAGAACAGGGACCTGGAAGAGGAGAACTGGGTGGCCTGGAGGCCAGTGACCTGGGTCAGTTATAACCTGGAGACGTCCACACGAGAGAAACTTCCCTGGGAGTCTAGTGGTTAAGAATCCGCGCTTCCACTGCTGAGGGCACAGGGGTGACCCCTGGTCGGGGAACTAAGATCCCATATGCTGTGCTGTGTGGCCAAAGCAAACAAGGGTGGGCAGGCTGAAGCTCAGTGGTTGCACAGTGGTGCAGGTCTTGCTCCAGGCCCTTCGGGAGTTGAAATGAAGGCAGGGAAACTTGATCCTGAGCCCAGGTGGCTCCAAATGGCACAGGCTAACTGATCGGGGAGGAGGGTCCACAGAAGGAAGACTGAGGAGGCAAGGGCATGCTCTCCTGCTGCTTCCTAGCAGTGTGACCTCAGGATGGTTTCTTGGCATCTCTGTGTGTCTCTGTGTCTTAGTGTTCTCCTTGTACAAATGGGATAACTAGTAGTCCCATTCTTCAGGCTGTTGTGAAGATTCGACAGCACACTCTGTACGAAGTGCTTAGTCATGGCCTGGCCTGCAGCAACATCTTTACATTTCTGATCCCGCTGTAATTTTATCTTACTGATCTGTCTCTCCCCACAAGGGTTGATGCACACTCATGGGGCCTTCTGTGTAAACCTGTCAAATGTCCAATCACTTGTCGGCCCCCTGGACTCGGCAGAGGGAGAAAGCTGGGTACTGGGTCTTAGAGCCAGAACAGGATGAGGAGGTGTTTCAGAAATTGAAGTCCGGTGGACCCTAGCCCTCTGGAACTCGTGCAGGAAAGGGCGCACCTCTGGGAGTGAAGGGGAGCCTTCTACACAGGATCAGGGTAAAGGCTTCTCAGAGGTCATCTTGGACATTCTCCTGCTGTACAAACCCAACAACTGAGATAGACAATATCCAGCAGTGCCCCTGTGTCTTGTAGGGCCGTTGATGTTTCTGAGAATCAGACAAAAGCCAATAACTCTCCACCAGTTTATATTTGATCTTCGATTTCATTGTCCACAGACCTCTAGAAGCTAAGTAGGGGGACCACGGGTCTGGGTACAAATCTCATTCTAGAGTCTTAGTCCCCAGCACGTCTCACTACCTTTGCCAGGAAACCCACTGTGAGGAATCAAAGGTGATAGTCATCATGATTTCCTGATTCAACAAATATTTAGAATATTAATAAGATGTTCGCAGGTTGATACACGTGAGGGGGAGGCAGGCCATTATATCTTTCAGTGGTAAAGGTAATTTAGCTGAGAACAAGTCGCCTGTTAAGCCACTCTCAGACGATCTCCTTTAACTGAAAGGTAAGGATGGTTTTCGATCAGTAAACCAACAGCTGACGTGTGTTGGTCCTGGCAAAGTCTGATGTTGGAGCAAGAACAGAGGTATCCATTTCTCCAGTCCAGCCCCCTGTCCAGATGATTATAAGACTGTAATTTTGGAAAGACTGAAGTTGCTCGTGTTTGTTTGGAGGTAAAAATAGTCATGCATATGTTACTCTCCCTCTCCAAACCCAAGCGGCGGAGATGGCTTTCTGCAGCACATGGTTGAAGCTCCTTTCTGAACCATAACTGAACTGCTTGCCCTGCACATGTGTGTGAATCAGGGGAACGTGAGGGACCGGGGACCCCTATGGGACAGGACGGGAGTCCTCCCAGATCAGTTGCCTGACCCAGAGGTGGACATCTTGGAAGACAGGATACAGGAGCACGGAATGAGTGTGGGGCAGGCGTTCCTGGCGGGCAGAGCCCGTGGAGGCAGGGTGGTCCAGCGCAGCTGTGCAACAGCTTTGTGGGACCTGTGCACGCTTTGATCAGCTTTGTAGGAAACAACACCTCTTTCAAGGGGGCAGCTTGGTTTCAACAGCTTGTGGGAACCCTCTGGGAGTGAAGGAGCCTTCTACACAGGATCAGGGTAAAGGCTTCTCAGAGGTCATCTTGGACATTCTCCTGCTGTACAAACCCAACAACTGAGATAGACAATATCCAGCAGTGCCCCTGTGTCTTGTAGGGCCGTTGATGTTTCTGAGAATCAGACAAAAGCCAATAACTCTCCACCAGTTTATATTTGATCTTCGATTTCATTGTCCACAGACCTCTAGAAGCTAAGTAGGGGGACCACGGGTCTGGGTACAAATCTCATTCTAGAGTCTTAGTCCCCAGCACGTCTCACTACCTTTGCCAGGAAACCCACTGTGAGGAATCAAAGGTGATAGTCATCATGATTTCCTGATTCAACAAATATTTAGAATATTAATAAGATGTTCGCAGGTTGATACACGTGAGGGGGAGGCAGGCCATTATATCTTTCAGTGGTAAAGGTAATTTAGCTGAGAACAAGTCGCCTGTTAAGCCACTCTCAGACGATCTCCTTTAACTGAAAGGTAAGGATGGTTTTCGATCAGTAAACCAACAGCTGACGTGTGTTGGTCCTGGCAAAGTCTGATGTTGGAGCAAGAACAGAGGTATCCATTTCTCCAGTCCAGCCCCCTGTCCAGATGATTATAAGACTGTAATTTTGGAAAGACTGAAGTTGCTCGTGTTTGTTTGGAGGTAAAAATAGTCATGCATATGTTACTCTCCCTCTCCAAACCCAAGCGGCAGAGATGGCTTTCTGCAGCACATGGTTGAAGCTCCCTTTCTGAAACATAACTGAACTGCTTGCCCTGCACATGTGTGTGAATCAGGGGAACGTGAGGGACCGGGGACCCCTATGGGACAGGACGGGAGTCCTCCCAGATCAGTTGCCTGACCCAGAGGTGGACATCTTGGAAGACAGGATACAGGAGCACGGAGTGAGTGTGGGGCAGGCGTTCCTGGCCGGGCAGAGCCCGTGGAGGCAGGGGTGGTCCAGCGCAGCTGTGCAACAGCTTTGTGGGACCTGTGCACGCTTTGATCAGCTTTGTAGGAAACAACACCTCTCATTGTGATTAAGGCAGAGGATTGGGGCAGCTTAGTGGAGAAACAGGGATTTTCAGGGATTTGTAAACCTCAATCCTAGCACAGTCAGACTTTACGGGTGGGGTTTCAAAAGCCTGGCCTCTTGTTTAAAAGACTCCATATTCCTGCCCCGCACCCACCCCACCCTAGCATCTTGAGAATCAGCATCTTCAGAGACAAAGCCCAGGAATCTGCCTTCCCGGCACCGCACCTCCGCCACGGGATTCTGAGGCAGGTGGCCCTTTCAGAAACATTGGAGTAGATGGTCTCCAAGGACCCTTCTTTCTCAAGGTCTTATGAGGAAAAGAACCTCATCCGCCACCCGCCTAAGATGTGTTTCCTGTCTCATCCATTTTAGTTCTTGATTAAACCCAATTTGGCAAGTTGTTAGATCTGATTACTTATTCTTCTTCCTCTGGAATCTTTCTGTGGGGACAGTTGATGACAGGCTCCTTGAGGAGCCGAGCCCATAGCTTCCTGTCCTCCCCACCACCCACCCCATCCCAGGAGACACATCAAACCTGTCCCTGCCCCGCTTCCTCCAGGTGCTGGGGACACAGTGATGTTCAGGGGCAACAAAGGGCATCAGTGGCCGAGGCTGGTGGGAGGAAGGCTCTGGGCTTTGAGTTGGGAGCTCAGATTAGTCCCTGCCAGAAGTTGGAGCGCGAGGCAATTTAGCAAATTGTAGCTTGCTGCAGATGTCTAATTAGTTGCGAGGCTGGGGGTGGGGGGGGGGGTGACTGAAGTCTGGGGAGTGGGAGGACCACTCCGTCTGCCACTGCAGTTGCCGCCACCGAGGGGGCCATGGGCTCTGCAGCTGAGGGCGGGGCTGGTCGAGGAGAGTAGACACCTGCCTGGATAGCCAGAGTGAGTGAAAGTCACTCAGTTGTGTCCAACTCTTTGCAACCCAATTCTCTAGGCAAGAATACTGGAGTGGGTAACCTTTCCCCTCTCTAGGGAATCTTTGAACCCAGAGATCGAACCTGGGTCTCCCACATTACAGGTGGAGTCCTTACTGTCTGAGCTAGGCAAGCCCAAGAATACCAGAGTGGGTAGCCTATCCCTTCTCCAGGGGAATCTTCCCAACCCAGGAATTGAACCAGGGTCTCCCGCATTGTGTGTGGATTCCTTACCTGCTGAGCTACAAGGGAAGCCTCCCAGTGAGCTGAGCTACACCAGGGAAGAGATGTGGGGGACAGGGCTCTGGATGCAGAGGCCCAGGTGGACAATGGGGAGGGACTGAGAAGCCCAGTCATCAGAGGGAGTAGGGGACAGGGAGCCGTTGACACCCTTTGTCCAGACAGCCTGGACAGCCGAGAGAGTTTTCCTCTGCTCACGTCTAGGACACTGGCCTCAGCTTGCCTCAAACAAAGTTTCTCTCCTGACCTCTTCCTTGCCCCTCCTCCTCTGTGCTGGCCATGTCAGAGGACAAGAACAAAGGCCCTTCCTGTTACTTAGCACACGTCCTCCATGCTTCTTAATTCTTCAGGCTCCATGTCCAGTTCATCAGAGCTGCCACTGTACCTTCTGAATACAACTAACCCTCCTTTCCATCTCCCGGTGCTAGGACTTAACCTTGGCACCTTTGCCGCCTGGGGCTGGGTAGCCCTCTGCTGTGGAGGGGGCTGTACTGGGCTCTGTAGGATGTCTTGCTGTGCCCCTAACTACCACCGACCAGCCCCTGCCTCCCAGGGTGACAACCTGAAACCCTCCCCTCATTGCCAATTTTTGTTGTCTTCTTCCAAATCTGATCGGGGAAGCTTTCTCAGGAATTATACAAGCCTCAGAATCTGTCACCCCCCACGCCCACATCTCTCTGCTCTCTGTCCCTCTGGTGACTGCCACGGGTGGTAGGATGAGTTTGGGGAAATGTCTCATGGGGAGAGCAGACGGGCTGATGCCAGTGTTCCCTCTGTCCTGGGAGCTTCCTGCCCATCCTTTGGGAAAGAAGAGGCAGAACTGGCGCTTTCTGGGTCGACTTCCCAGAATTTGGGGTTATTTCAGGACTCCATTTGCTTTTGAGTGTACCTCATCCGTCGTTCTTTGTGGAATGGACGTTCTGACCAGGCGTCATGAGGGCAGGGTAGATCGTGTCTGGCTGATGGACCACCACATCCCTGGTATTCACTGTGATGTCTGGTGTGAAGTCCATTTCCAGTAAACACCCTCATACTGGCTGGAGTTGAGGGAGGCAGGGTGAGGCTCGTGGGGAAGGCTGACTCCTATTTCTGCTTCTGAAAGAGGTCAGCATTTGAGATTTTGGGACTCAGCTTCTGGGACTGTGACACTGGCCAGGTCCCCTGCGCTCTCTGGATCTGTTCCTTATCTGGGAAACAGGGACTTGGATAGAGGAATACCTACATTCCTTTCAGCTGTGGTGAGTGCCAAGTCACAATGCAGGCACGGTGCAACCTGCCTCAGGGACTGGTATTCGTCGTCACCGTTCACACCGACGAAAACACCCCCGTGAACTGTCTTGGTGAGCCAGCCCAGCCTGTTGCTCCCTTATCTGTCCCATTCACAGACGAGGAAGAGGAGGCCCAGAGGAGTCTGTCCCCTTGCTCACAATCTACTAGACAGGCAGGTTTTTTACTTTTGTTAAGCTTGGTAGAGAGAACACATCTGAGTATCATTCTATTGGTGATGACAACTGAACAGTGCTCATAAAGCAGAACTGTTCGAGAGAAAGGCCCTTCTCTCTTGTTCCAGGGGATGGCTGTTGGGTAAAGAGCCAACAGTGTCTGTCCTGAGTTCCTGCGGGGTGCCAGAGGGCCTTCTCAACCCTGGGAAACGTGAGGCTCGCATGGCCACTGTTCACTGTCCATCTAACATCTCACTCACTAACACTCCCCTTCTTCAAAAGATTGAGGGCAGGAGGAAAAGGGGCAACAGAGGATGAGATGGCTGGATGGCATCACTGATTAAATGGACATGAATTTGAGCACACTCTGGGAGATGGCTAAGGACAGAGAAACCTGGGGTGCTGCAGTCCACAGTATCACCAAGAGTCGCACTCAACTCAGCAGTCGACCAACAACAGAAGTCGGAGTCCTTAGGTCCCTGCTGTGTTTTAGAAACTGCCCGGGCCCTGTGTCACAAGCCAAGTGGCACATTTGGGACCCTTTTCCGGCCTCTTGATCTGAGCCTCTTCTGGCCTCCCCCACCGCCCTGCGCTCCTGTCCTTGTCTGAACCGGCGGCAGCACATCTGCACGGTGGTGAATCAGACAACTCTTCGGAAGAGACTGGAAGAACAATGCCGCCCCAGAGAGGCTGCCCCTCTCCCCAGTGTCTGAGGGTGCAGGGGAGGAGGCTGGGCCCCGGGGATGCTCTGCTCTGTTGGGAGAAAGCCGTCACAAGCTGGCTGGCCTGGGGTGACGGCGCTTGGCACCTCCTCTCTCCTGAGCCTGGGGGACACCCCGAATCTGGCTGTCCCTGTGTCATCACGGCGTGTGCATACACCCAGAGCCTCCGATGGGGCAAGGAGCTCCTGGGATGAGAATTTGGGCTTCATATACGTGTGTGTGTGCGGGCTAAGTCACTCAGTCGTATCCAACTCTTTGCCACCCTATGGACTCTAGACCACGAGGCTCCTCTGTCCATGGGATTCTCTTGGGTTAGTTAGAAGTGGGCCCATGGTCAGAGGAGGCCTGTGTGAAGCTGGGCCCTTGCTCACAATCTACTAGACAGGCAGGTTTTTTACTTTTGTTAAGCTTGGTAGAGAGAACACATCTGAGTATCATTCTATTGGTGATGACAACTGAACAGTGCTCATAAAGCAGAACTGTTCGAGAGAAAGGCCCTTCTCTCTTGTTCCAGGGGATGGCCGTTGGGTAAAGAGCCAACAGTGTCTGTCCTGAGTTCCTGCGGGGTGCCAGAGGGCCTTCTCAACCCTGGGAAACGTGAGGCTCGCATGGCCACTGTTCACTGTCCATCTAACATCTCACTCACTAACACTCCCCTTCTTCAAAAGATTGAGGGCAGGAGGAAAAGGGGCAACAGAGGATGAGATGGCTGGATGGCATCACTGATTAAATGGACATGAATTTGAGCACACTCTGGGAGATGGCTAAGGACAGAGAAACCTGGGGTGCTGCAGTCCACAGTATCACCAAGAGTCGCACTCAACTCAGCAGTCGACCAACAACAGAAGTCGGAGTCCTTAGGTCCCTGCTGTGTTTTAGAAACTGCCCGGGCCCTGTGTCACAAGCCAAGTGGCACATTTGGGACCCTTTTCCGGCCTCTTGATCTGAGCCTCTTCTGGCCTCCCCCACCGCCCTGCGCTCCTGTCCTTGTCTGAACCGGCGGCAGCACATCTGCACGGTGGTGAATCAGACAACTCTTCGGAAGAGACTGGAAGAACAATGCCGCCCCAGAGAGGCTGCCCCTCTCCCCAGTGTCTGAGGGTGCAGGGGAGGAGGCTGGGCCCCGGGGATGCTCTGCTCTGTTGGGAGAAAGCCGTCACAAGCTGGCTGGCCTGGGGTGACGGCGCTTGGCACCTCCTCTCTCCTGAGCCTGGGGGACACCCCGAATCTGGCTGTCCCTGTGTCATCACGGCGTGTGCATACACCCAGAGCCTCCGATGGGGCAAGGAGCTCCTGGGATGAGAATTTGGGCTTCATATACGTGTGTGTGTGCGGGCTAAGTCACTCAGTCGTATCCAACTCTTTGCCACCCTATGGACTCTAGACCACGAGGCTCCTCTGTCCATGGGATTCTCTTGGGTTAGTTAGAAGTGGGCCCATGGTCAGAGGAGGCCTGTGTGAGTTCAGCTGAGGAGAAGAGCCCTGTCACAGCCAGTGGGCTCCAGTGAGGACAGGGCCACCTACCTGGGTACGTAGTGAGTTCCCCATCCTGGGAAGCATGCTGGCAAAACCCAGAGGAGTGGTGCTTGGAACTGTTCCAGGAGAGAACTTGGATTGTTGAAGGTCTTCCTGCAGATGAGCCACAGAACCTCTTTTGATCCTAAATATCCTGGTCTATTCCAAGCTCCTTGGCCATTGTGAGGCCCCTGAGAATGCTCCTCAAGCCGACCCCTGCTTTCCAAGGAGAAGTAGGGGAGCCCCTCCCAGGATGCGAGGCCGGTTGAGAGTATGTGCCTCTTAGACAGTGTTGTTTTCATTTGGAACAGAAGCACTTAAAGGAGAGGGAAGGAAGTCTTGTCCTTCAGGTCACTGTTGGGGCATGTTAGCAGAGGCTCTCTAGATGATTTGCAAAGGCCTCAGTAGTGACAACGGTGCCCAAAGACCTGGGTTGAGTGATTTCCCCGCCTTGCATCCACACTTTCCATTGATGGTTCTACTTATCCATCCCATGCACTATGTAAAGTAAGCACCGTGACAGCCTGATCCCCATCAGTGGATGAAGAGGTGGGGGCATTGAGGAGGTGGAGTCCCTGGCCCAGATTCCCCAGCTGAGAAGCAGCAGAGCCGGGATTTAAACCCACAGAGCCGGCCCTGGAGACTGTGCTCCTCACTGTGGCTTCATGCTTCTGCTCGGGGAGCTCCAGACCCTGGGACACCTGCCCATGTCTCCAGGGCATCCTTTTCCAGACAGGAGGGGAGGCTCTTACACAGTGGTTTCCTTACCTTGCCCACCCCCAGACACACAACAAACTGTCAGGCGTAGCGAGTAAACATGCATGATGCCCAGTTACCTTCAATAGCAGAGAAACGACACAGGTTCGTCAAGCAAAAGCATGTCCCATAGAGTACGTCAGCCGTACTTGTTCAGTCACGCGGTCGTGTCTGACTCTTTGCCACCCCATGAACAGCTGACACCAGGCCTCCTGTCCCGTCTCCTGGAGGCTGTCCACTGAACTGGTGATGCCATCCAACTCTCTCATCCTTTGCCGCCCCCTTCTCCTCCTGCCCTCAATCGTTCCCAGCATCAGGGTCATTGCCCATGAGTCACGTGTTTGCATCAGGTGGCCAAAGTATGGGGGCCGTACTTACATTATTGAAAAGCCTATGTTCACTGTTCATCTGAAGTTCAAATATAAGTGGCTGTCCTCCAGCTTAGGGGGTAACTCTACTCCCACAGCCTCAGGGACCCCTGTCCACCACCTACCAGGTCTGGTGCAGCCCCGTCGCCATTTCAGCCAAAACCAACAAAGAGGAACCAACCTCTGTGTTGGTTCTTCTACTAATACAGAGAAGCAGCAATAGATGTGTCTGGTTTAAAATAATGCCATGGCAGCCCTTCGCCCACCCCTGCTCCACGTCTGGAGCCCCAGGTGTGATTTGAAACAAAACACTGCTGTGTCTTTTCTCTGAGAAAAAACCCTTTCTCCTCCCCTGTGCCTGTGGGTCCGGAGATGTAGATCTCTCCCCCGAACCTCAGACTTTCTTCCCTGAACCCCGGACTTTGCATGTCTGGTTCCTGGAAAGAGCCCTCCAGTGAGAAAGGGAAAGGGAGCCACTGAAATCAAGTTCAGATTTGTTAGAGGGAATCGTGTTGAAAAGACGCCCTGAACGTGTGAACTGCAGCTGTTCCCGGCACCGAGAGAATGGCGATGATTTTCCTGGCGAGATGTGGGAGATCATCACACGAGAAGCAGTTAAGCAATAATTTAACACTGTTGTTCTGCCGTGAGCTGATGCGAGCTGCTTCTGGCAGGAGGGTTTGGGGGGAACTTGTTCTCTCTGTGGGAAATCACAAAGCCCTTCCGTCTGACTTTCATTTAGATCCCTGAATGTTTGGTTGTAGATGTTGCTTCACTCCTTCATTTCTTCATTCATTTATGAACACATACTGAGCACCTCCTACATGCTAGGCACTGATTAATTTCTCTTCCTAAATGTTTGTTGCAGGTATTCATTCATTTTTCATTCATTATGAATAAACATGCTGGTCTTTATTCGTTAATTTATCACACAAACATTTTCCAAACCAGGTGCTTGCCTGGCTCTTCGCTAGATGCTGGAGAGACTCGGATACAGGAGTTACTGGAGCCTATGGTTTTCAAAGAACTGATTGCCCAGTAGGGGAAGTGGACATCTAAACAAGAAAGAAAACACAGAGGGTCAATCTGATAGTAAGAACATGGTGTGTGCATGCATGCTCAGTCCCGTTTGACTCTTTATCACCCCATGGACTGGGGCCTACCAGGCTCCTCTGTCCGTGGGATTCTCCAGGCAAGAATACTGGAGTGCATTGCCATTTCCTACTCCAGGGGACCTTCCCCATCCAGGGATCAAACTCTCATCCCCTGAATCTGCTGCACTGGCAGGTGGATGCTTTACCACTGAGATACAGTGGGATTCCATTTACCGAGCATCTGCTATGAACAGATCACATTATTACGGATAACACATCACACCCAAGCCATTCCTTGAAGTAGGGTAGCCATTAGCATCCCTCTTCTGTGCAAGAGAAAAGAGGTTCTGAGAGATGAGTTCCTTGCCCCAAGCTAGCCCCAAGCAATCAGAGCCCAAGCAACCACTCTGTGCTGTTGCCTCAGGCATGGGATACGGAAAGGGAAAGGGAGCCACTGAAATCAAGTTCAGATTTGTTAGAGGGAATCGTGTTGAAAAGACGCCCTGAACGTGTGAACTGCAGCTGTTCCCGGCACCGAGAGAATGGCGATGATTTTCCTGGCGAGATGTGGGAGATCATCACACGAGAAGCAGTTAAGCAATAATTTAACACTGTTGTTCTGCCGTGAGCTGATGCGAGCTGCTTCTGGCAGGAGGGTTTGGGGGGAACTTGTTCTCTCTGTGGGAAATCACAAAGCCCTTCCGTCTGACTTTCATTTAGATCCCTGAATGTTTGGTTGTAGATGTTGCTTCACTCCTTCATTTCTTCATTCATTTATGAACACATACTGAGCACCTCCTACATGCTAGGCACTGATTAATTTCTCTTCCTAAATGTTTGTTGCAGGTATTCATTCATTTTTCATTCATTATGAATAAACATGCTGGTCTTTATTCGTTAATTTATCACACAAACATTTTCCAAACCAGGTGCTTGCCTGGCTCTTCGCTAGATGCTGGAGAGACTCGGATACAGGAGTTACTGGAGCCTATGGTTTTCAAAGAACTGATTGCCCAGTAGGGGAAGTGGACATCTAAACAAGAAAGAAAACACAGAGGGTCAATCTGATAGTAAGAACATGGTGTGTGCATGCATGCTCAGTCCCGTTTGACTCTTTATCACCCCATGGACTGGGGCCTACCAGGCTCCTCTGTCCGTGGGATTCTCCAGGCAAGAATACTGGAGTGCATTGCCATTTCCTACTCCAGGGGACCTTCCCCATCCAGGGATCAAACTCTCATCCCCTGAATCTGCTGCACTGGCAGGTGGATGCTTTACCACTGAGATACAGTGGGATTCCATTTACCGAGCATCTGCTATGAACAGATCACATTATTACGGATAACACATCACACCCAAGCCATTCCTTGAAGTAGGGTAGCCATTAGCATCCCTCTTCTGTGCAAGAGAAAAGAGGTTCTGAGAGATGAGTTCCTTGCCCCAAGCTACGCAGCTATACAAAACGGAACTAAGAATCAAACCCCAATCAGAGCCCAAGCAACCACTCTGTGCTGTTGCCTCAGGCATGGGTAGGAGAGAAAAATGCAGCAGGAGAAACTGAAGCAAGGGGCAGGCTTTGACTGGGTTGTCGGCGTTGGGTTCTAGAAGCAGAATTTAAGAGTTCTGCCTTCAGAGAAGATCAGGAGAGCTTTCAGAACATCTTGAGAGAGTGAGGTATTTGGGCACCAAGGGAGGTCAAGGTGAAACTTTGAAGGTGCATTGTGGGAACCCAGTTTCTGGGCTGCCCAGATGATCTTGAGTTGGTCTGTTCTGCAGCAGCAGATCCCATTGGCTGTAGCCCGCCAGGCTCCTCTGTCCATGGGATTCTCCTAGGATGAGGGCTTAGCACTTCCAAGAGCCAGCTGTCACCCTCCCGCCCTCCGGAAGTGCACACAAAGGTCAGTACCAGTCTTCAGGAAAGTATCATCTGCATGACCCTGAAATGTCAGACATGGACCTGCACCCACACATCAGGGCAGAATTGCCAGTAAGCAATGACGTGCGCTGCTTTCTAGAAACCGGTCAGTGTGGCTGGTTGTGTATGCTGTTCTCGGAGCCCTGGCACCAGGTTTCTCATCCCACGAGAGCCGAAGCTGTTCCCCAAAGTAATTGGCACTGCATTATTGATAAAGGTGTGGGGCCCCGCGCACAGAGGCATCCATCTTCTTCCCTGACAGCTGGTTACTCCACACGGCTCCTCCGTTCACCTTGGGCTCGCGTGCAAGTCCTGAGGCACGGGTCCCTTCACTCCCCGCGGCTCCACAGTGTGTGCTGGGTCCAAAAGCAAGGGGAGGGGAGGAATGGGCGGTGTGTCCCTTTCGAAATATTTGTCCTGAAGTTTTTTTTTTTAAGGGGGACTTCTGTCCTCCTGTCCTTTGTCTGCCATCTTAGACATTTGATTAGCCATTACTAAATATTTTGAAGCAGAGGAAAAAGAGGGCGTGGTTGCCAAGGGCACGCCCTGACTTTGATCTTGACGGAGCTGTCCTTGTCAGGAGCCAGCAGAGGCGGCTTGCCTTACAATTCGAGATCTTGGCAATTAGGGCCTTGTAATGACCCATTCCAAAAAGGAACAGCTCTGTTCCTTATGTGCCGTTAAAGAACAACCAAGAGTTTATTTGCAGAGAATTGGGTTTAATTCAATTAGCAGGAATTGTGAGGCATTCACAACACAAGGTATATTAGCCTGGCACTTGGATTGTAATGACACCCGGAAAGCATTTAGGGAAAGAAAAGCTAATTATGCAAGAGTCTTCATTTCTTTTTTTTTTTTTTCCTTCTTTTCAATAACATGGAGGGTTTAGTCCAAATTTCAGAGGCCCGCATTCCCCAATCCCTTAAGCTTTAATTAACGATTAGCCGAGCAGCAGGATGTGGAGAGGGACAAGAAGTCTTTGCCGGGGAGTCGGTGCCAAAGGGAATTATTAGTAAACTCCACCCCAAGACAGCACTTCACAGTCTACAGAGCTGTCTCCACCACCATTATCTGCTTTGAATATTCATTCCCTTCTCCCTCTGAGCCAGTCTCCCAGTGTCGAGCATTTTTTCACCCAGCCCATCTTGATGTTCAGATCTTGGCAGTCAATTGACATCCAGAGTGACCATTCGCTTTAGGAGATACACACAGGAAACTTTTGAAAGTGGGTGCAGCTCTGAGCTCCACCTTCCACCAGGTCCATGGCCTCGGGCAGTTGACAAACTTCAAACTCCAGCTGGTGTTTCACCCCCATCTGTAAGTCTGCTATCCAATGTAGTGGCCACTTTCACCTGCGGCTAGTTGCATATTAAGTAATTAAAATGAAAAGAAAGACCCTTGATCACAGGAGGTACAATTCAAGCCTTGGGCAGTTTGTGGCCTGTGTTTGCTGCCTAGGGCAGCCCAGGTGTGAGGCATTTCCATTTTCGAGGAGGGTTCTTGGGGCTGGGCACGAAAGAGAGGCACCTCTTATCTTCTGAGGATGGTGTGGGGAGAACCTAGGGAGAAAATTCCTGGCAGACACTTGACTCATGACAGATGCTCACTAACAGGGTCTGCGATGAAGGAGAGGGGCATCAGAGAAGGAAAGAGAAGGGGGCACCTCCACACAGCCCCTGTACCTTTGTGGGCTTTTTTTTTTTTTTTTTGGAGTGTAGTTGATTTACAGTGTTTTGTTAGATTCAGGTGTACCTTCCTGTTCCTGATACGCTAGAAAGAATAATGGAGGATGGGTTATGGCAGGGAGAGACACTTCTATTAAGCGTATTTGATGAGCTCTTGTCTCTGTGTCTCTGGGTGATAATTCCACAAGCAGTTCTTGGTGCTGACCCTCCCATATTCTTCACAATAACCTAGCAAGGGAGACTTTCTGTCTCCCACTGGACAGGTGGGTGAGGAGCGGAGGCTCAGGCAGGTGACATGGGGCACCTGAGCTGTAGAGCCAGAGGGCACTAGAGCTGGGCACCCCTGTCCTGAGAACTGGCAGGACCCATTTTCTGTCCCACCTCCACCAGCAGAGCTCCAGCTGGTTCTTGTCTATATACAGATTGGACACCAGTGCTCCAGGGTGCTAGGAATGTCCTGCTTTTCTGTCCTTACACAACTAAAGCCATGCGGTCCCTGAGGGACTCCAGCAAGCCCCTCAAATGCCTGCTTCACTGGAGACTGGAAATTTCTTTCAGAGGAGCTGCCACAAGGGAATACTCTTGCACATAGCCCATGGTGCACAGAGACTGTCTTATTAGCCAGTAAAGCAATTAGTGCATTGGCGGACCCAGGACACACAGAGCAGTCCACTCACAGATGGCCGTCAGTCTGGCCATCCCCTTAGCCAGGGCCTGCAGATCCCAGGTTGGGGAGAGAGACGGGAGCCTCGAGGGCAGCGTCAACCCGGGAACCCCTCCGAGCGTGGACTGGGGAATCCCGCGATGGCTGCGCGAGGGCCAGGTGATCTCTCTGAGAGTCATTAGGCAGATGAGATGGAATCTCGTGACAGGTTCACAGAGCCTCGTGGACCAAGAAACACCTGGCCCTCAGGTGGAACGCATGTTCGCCTCAGCTTGGCAGAGTTGCAGCCAATAGGAGAAGGGCGCTTAATTGAGAACAGGCCAAACCTGGATTCCAGGCCCAGTCTTGCAGCCAACTCACTGCAGAGACTCGGGCACACCCGGCAACCGTCCGGACCTCAGTTTATTTGTAAAAAACTAACCTGGGAGATGGTGAAGGGCAGGGAAGCCTGGTGGGCTGCAGTCCACGGGGTCGCAAAGGCTCGTACACGACTGAGCGGCTGAACTGAGCAACAAAAAAATGAACAGGTTGAAAAAGAGACGCCGCCTGGCCCGAAGGACGGAAATGCATTTGCTGGTGTTAAGGAGAGACCTTCGTTTCCAGGTTACAGGAGCCCCACCGCTCCTTGTGAAGAAAACGCCGCTGTCTTGGGCAGACATTTTAGCTTCTTCCCGATGGCCGAATTTTTTGTTCAAGGTATGTCTCGGAACTGCCCAAAGGCTGGTGGGACCGTGTGGTTATGAGTTGAATGATGTTTGTCCCTTCAAAGCGTGTTCTTTTTTGGTGTTTTCAGCAAAGCTCGTGGGTGCTTGGCTTCTGGTCCAGCTGGTTCTTGTCTATATACAGATTGGACACCAGTGCTCCAGGGTGCTAGGAATGTCCTGCTTTTCTGTCCTTACACAACTAAAGCCATGCGGTCCCTGAGGGACTCCAGCAAGCCCCTCAAATGCCTGCTTCACTGGAGACTGGAAATTTCTTTCAGAGGAGCTGCCACAAGGGAATACTCTTGCACATAGCCCATGGTGCACAGAGACTGTCTTATTAGCCAGTAAAGCAATTAGTGCATTGGCGGACCCAGGACACACAGAGCAGTCCACTCACAGATGGCCGTCAGTCTGGCCATCCCCTTAGCCAGGGCCTGCAGATCCCAGGTTGGGGAGAGAGACGGGAGCCTCGAGGGCAGCGTCAACCCGGGAACCCCTCCGAGCGTGGACTGGGGAATCCCGCGATGGCTGCGCGAGGGCCAGGTGATCTCTCTGAGAGTCATTAGGCAGATGAGATGGAATCTCGTGACAGGTTCACAGAGCCTCGTGGACCAAGAAACACCTGGCCCTCAGGTGGAACGCATGTTCGCCTCAGCTTGGCAGAGTTGCAGCCAATAGGAGAAGGGCGCTTAATTGAGAACAGGCCAAACCTGGATTCCAGGCCCAGTCTTGCAGCCAACTCACTGCAGAGACTCGGGCACACCCGGCAACCGTCCGGACCTCAGTTTATTTGTGAAAAACTAACCTGGGAGATGGTGAAGGGCAGGGAAGCCTGGTGGGCTGCAGTCCACGGGGTCGCAAAGGCTCGTACACGACTGAGCGGCTGAACTGAGCAACAAAAAAATGAACAGGTTGAAAAAGAGACGCCGCCTGGCCCGAAGGACGGAAATGCATTTGCTGGTGTTAAGGAGAGACCTTCGTTTCCAGGTTACAGGAGCCCCACCGCTCCTTGTGAAGAAAACGCCGCTGTCTTGGGCAGACATTTTAGCTTCTTCCCGATGGCCGAATTTTTTGTTCAAGGTATGTCTCGGAACTGCCCAAAGGCTGGTGGGACCGTGTGGTTATGAGTTGAATGATGTTTGTCCCTTCAAAGCGTGTTCTTTTTTGGTGTTTTCAGCAAAGCTCGTGGGTGCTCTGAGCCTGACTCCCCTGCCGGGAGACCCCACGCCAAGGCCTCCAGCTCTGGGGTGGGGCCAGTTCTCCCGGCACAGGCTTTCCTGGTCCCCTTGGCAGAGATGGCAGCCACCACTTAGGGTGGCCATGAGGGTCACACAAATCGAGGCCCGTAGGGGTTTGGGTCAGAAGAAACGTTCAAACAACGTTAGCTGCAGGTAGCGCCAGCTAGGCGCTTGGACTGTGGGCATTGAAGTGCTCTCTGCAGACGAGATGAAGACAGGCGTTACCTGGTCCGTGAGGGGCTTAACATTTTCTGGACTAAGAAAGCCTTTTGATAATCAAATAAAAGCAATGCACCTTCTCCCCAGAAAACGAACAGAAACACAAATATAACTCTGGGTCAGGGAACCAGCGAAAGCCAGGTTCTCAGATGAAGAGACTAGTCTTGTTTGGGACTGTGGATTAACCAGTGGGTTTGTGTGTGTATGTGTGCGTGTGGTTTTTTTGTTTGTTTTTTTATCTTGTGCAAGCACCGCTGTGGCGATAGAGAAGCACTGGTTGATGTTGAAGTTGGTAACCAGGGCAGAAAATGGTTCCTGGACCCTGTGACACTCGCTGAGTGGGATGAAGCAGGAGTTCATTAGACTGCATTGGGGTGAGCGAGGAGCAGGGGATCCAGGTTTGAGAGACCGCAGTGTGCAAGGTGAGGGGAGCTGGAAAGTTGGGCAAGAAACGTTGGCTCTCTGGTCTCTCTTTAGAAAAAAGAGGGCAGTGCTTTCCCTCTAAAATACCCCCAGTAGCTTGAAGATTAAACACACACACACAGAGTATAAAAACATCTCATCAACAATTTAAAAAATATTAGCAACATGTTGACACAATAACATTTGGGATACACTGGGTTCAATACAATGTTATTAAAATTTTAAAAAAGGGCAGGGTTCCTCGGCGTCTCCTGGGATCAGAGCTGTGTCTTTAATGTTGGTGTTTCCAAGTGTGATGCAGGGGGTCCCGGACTTTAAGACCAGAAGGGTGACATGGATTCGGGAAATGGCAGTGACAGTGTCATCGGGTGGTTGATCCAAGCAGGAGTCCTAGGACCACCCAAGTCCCCGGGTATCGGGAAGGGCTCGTTGACTTCAGGGCAGGTCTGTGCACAGCCTCTCACTCAGCCATGTCAGTGACCCCAGGTCTGTCTGCTCGCCACCAACATCCTTGTCTTCGTCCATATTCCTAGAAGCAGCCCCCACCCCAGGATAGTGGCTTACCTGGGGACTGGTCCTAGGAGGAGCTGGGGAAGGGAAAGGGGAGAGGGTCGTGAGGAGGCCAGCACAGGTGCCCAAGGGAGCAGGTCGCCATGTGTGCAGCCATGGGACCTGTGGGCCTTGCCCGGGACCGGGTCTCAGCCATCCACCCAGGAGAACGCGGGCTGTCAGAGTGGAGTGGAGGGGTGCTCCGAGGCCTCAGAGCCCACACCCCTCCCAGCCTGCCATGTGCATGAGGGAGGACGCTCCTGCGGTCATGGGAGTCGCCAAGGGAAGCGGTGCTGCGCTAGGAAGACCCTAACTGGCGAGTGATGAGGGGTGTAGGCAAGCTGCCCTGGAGCAGCCGTCCCCACCTGCGATGTCTGCAAGGTCGTTGTCGGGCAGGCAAGACTCCAGTCCTGCGGAGAGAAGCACTGGTTGATGTTGAAGTTGGTAACCAGGGCAGAAAATGGTTCCTGGACCCTGTGACACTCGCTGAGTGGGATGAAGCAGGAGTTCATTAGACTGCATTGGGGTGAGCGAGGAGCAGGGGATCCAGGTTTGAGAGACCGCAGTGTGCAAGGTGAGGGGAGCTGGAAAGTTGGGCAAGAAACGTTGGCTCTCTGGTCTCTCTTTAGAAAAAAGAGGGCAGTGCTTTCCCTCTAAAATACCCCCAGTAGCTTGAAGATTAAACACACACACACAGAGTATAAAAACATCTCATCAACAATTTAAAAAATATTAACAACATGTTGACACAATAACATTTGGGATACACTGGGTTCAATACAATGTTATTAAAATTTTAAAAAAGGGCAGGGTTCCTCGGCGTCTCCTGGGATCAGAGCTGTGTCTTTAATGTTGGTGTTTCCAAGTGTGATGCAGGGGGTCCCGGACTTTAAGACCAGAAGGGTGACATGGATTCGGGAAATGGCAGTGACAGTGTCATCGGGTGGTTGATCCAAGCAGGAGTCCTAGGACCACCCAAGTCCCCGGGTATCGGGAAGGGCTCGTTGACTTCAGGGCAGGTCTGTGCACAGCCTCTCACTCAGCCATGTCAGTGACCCCAGGTCTGTCTGCTCGCCACCAACATCCTTGTCTTCGTCCATATTCCTAGAAGCAGCCCCACCCCAGGATAGTGGCTTACCTGGGGACTGGTCCTAGGAGGAGCTGGGGAAGGGAAAGGGGAGAGGGTCGTGAGGAGGCCAGCACAGGTGCCCAAGGGAGCAGGTCGCCATGTGTGCAGCCATGGGACCTGTGGGCCTTGCCCGGGACCGGGTCTCAGCCATCCACCCAGGAGAACGCGGGCTGTCAGAGTGGAGTGGAGGGGTGCTCCGAGGCCTCAGAGCCCACACCCCTCCCAGCCTGCCATGTGCATGAGGGAGGACGCTCCTGCGGTCATGGGAGTCGCCAAGGGAAGCGGTGCTGCGCTAGGAAGACCCTAACTGGCGAGTGATGAGGGGTGTAGGCAAGCTGCCCTGGAGCAGCCGTCCCCACCTGCGATGTCTGCAAGGTCGTTGTCGGGGGCAGGCAAGACTCCAGTTCCGGCTGCCGCAGGAGGCTTCTCATTACTCGTATGCCCCACCCCCGCCTCCCTCCCCAGGCCCCACTAGCGTGTGTTTTGCTGAGTGTTCCTTAGCCTCTCCCCGCGACACGAAGCTCCCCTGCAGCTTCTGTGTGATCCCCGGCAGAGCCCTCTCCTCCCGGGCCTTCGGAGTTCAGAGCTGCCCCGTCATTTGTTCCCTGGAAGTGGACACTGAGGCCCTTCCCCTCAAGCCTCTGCAGCTACTCCCAGAGCAGCCCAGCAGGATCTTGCTCCCAGCTCAAACACAACGTGAGGTGTCGGGTTGGTTGGCCTCTGCCCAGCGTTGGCTCACAGATGTTTGTCCTTTGGGTTGTTTCTTCTTCTAATTAACTTTTGATTAAGTTTGGAAACACCTTCTGTCTCCTCCAGTTCCCACCACCCCGAGGTAATCCTATTTACTCTGAACCCTGTCCCGGGCAACCGGGCTCTGAGTGGCTCCGTTGTCCCAGCGGCTGAGAGGCGGGGGGGCTTTCAATGAACTGGTTAAGTGGTCTTACCCTCTTATCCAGAGAGGATGGTGCTTGGAAACTCATGTGGGATGGAGAAAAGCCAGCCTCCCTGAGCTGTCTCTGGGGGGAGGGGTCGAGTGGAGGCGAGGGAAGAAAATGGTGCCGACCACATGGTGTGTATTAGGAACACATGGGTCCACTCGCATCCCTTGAATCAATAACTGCGCTCTTTGGAGTCAGAGGAAGAAGGGAGAAGAAATGAAAGGAAATACCAATTGCTGGTAGCCTGGGTACTGAGCACTATGCTTCTGTAGCAAAGTGGCTGCAGAAATCATATAAACAAAGTAACTGTTCACAATGGTAATAGACAACGCTTGTTGCCTCTCCACTCTGCGCCAACAGTCCGAACTGCTTTATGTGCACTACCAACTACTCCTTCAAACCCTACGTGGTCCTGCTTAACAGATGAGGCAGCTGAGGCACAGAGAGACGGACGGATGTGCCCCAGCTCACACAGGGAGGCACAGGCAAGCCTGAGACTGAACTTGGGCAGGAGACTGCCATGCCTGGTCTCTCCTCTTCCTTTAATATGATTACTTTTTTGGCTGTGCCACACAGCATGCGGGATCTTAGTTCCCCAGCCAGGCCTGGAACCCTTGCCTCCTGCATTAGAAGCACAGAGTCTTAACCCCTGGTCTGCCAGGGAAGCCCCTGAGCCTCTTCCTCACCTCCCTAGGGCCTTAGACCAGGTGTGAGTGCAGCTTTGAGTCAGCAGGCAGGCAACTCAGTCGGGAAGGAGAGGGTGAGGAAGGGTGAGTTTTCAGAGACTGGCTCAGCAGGTGCGCAGCCCAGCTGGAGAATAACATTGAGCCATCTCCCGCCTGTCCACCTGGCCTCCCCGTACCCAGACCTTCTGCATTCAACTTCTCTGTGCCCTCCACTTGTGGCCTCCACTTGTTACCTTCAGAAATCATCCCAATACTTCCGCACTCTCGTGCACGAACCTGTTATGGTAGCAGCTCTCCTGATAGTTACTGCTATGATTCCCCCCCAGGGAAGAGGGGGACCTGTGTCCATTCAGGCCAGTGCCTCACCTGGAAGGAGCAGCTCCTCCCCAGCACCTGGTGGGGCTCCTCCTTTTCCTCCAAAAGTGCACAGGCAGCCCAGGGGCCCGCCCGGCGTTTTGCCTGCAGATCTTTCCCCAAACCTGCCCCTCCTGCCCCCACACCTCCTTCCTCACTTTCCCTCAGTGTTTTCTCCACGGTGTTTCCCACTCTGCCAAGGATGTCCTGAAACCTGCCAGCTCTGCCAAAGATGATGAGAGACCCAGGGACCACCAGGCAGGACTGGGGAATCAGAACAGCTCACAGGCCACAGCAAGCCCAGCCCGGGGGAAGCCAGACCGAGTTTCTCCTCCCTTTCGAGACGGCAGCGTGGAGAGCAGAGACGGTGGTGGCAGAACATGAATGATGCCACCCCTGTGATGATGTCACCTCTGTGCAATCAGAGGCGTCGAGCATTCCTCCGTGCTGTCCTGTTCATATGGGCTTCATAAATCCTCTGTCCTTGTAGAAGGAGTCACTGAGCACGGACCTTCAAAGGTGACCATGAACCAGAAGCTTGGCATCCTGCGTGCGGCCGTTTTAAAGGAGCTGTCTGTGGCTGGGGCCTCCGTGCTGGCTCAATGGCACAGAACCCGCCGGCCAATGCAGGAGACTCAGGTTCAATCCCTGGGTCGGAAAGATCCCCTGGAGGAGGAGAACATGGCAGCCCACCCTAGTATTCTTGCCTGGGCAATCCCAAGGACAGAGGAGCCTGGTGGGCTACCGTCCCTGGGGTTGTAAACATGACTTAGCAATCAACAACAACAATTCTGTGGCTGGCGAGGTGGGCGAGTGAAGGAAGCATGGTATCTTGCCCAGGGATTGAGACTTCCTGATGACGTGGACCCTCATGTTTGCCGAGCAAGAACTCTGCACTCATACCCACCTGAAGTCAGATTTTCCTCTGCCACTTCTCAGCCATACCACTTGGGGGCTAACTACTTCACCTCAGATCAGGTATTTTTAACATGGGAGCAGTAAGAATTTGCATCTTAAATTGGGATGAGGATTGAGATGATGTTTAAAAACACCGAGAATAGCGTTTTGTTTTCACAGCCTACCGGATAATCTTTAGTAAATGTTAATTTATTATTATTAATAATAATACTGCCTAGAAAGCTTTCTGACCTTCCAAAATGACATCACCCTTCAAACCTTTGCCCCAATTGTCCCTATGACCCAGAGGGCCCTCCCTCCTGGCCTTAGGTCCTATTTTCTAGAGGCAGAGCTGACAGGGGATTCTTGTGCAAATGAATGTTGAAGGCCTGCTCTGAGCAGGCACCTGTCAAGACGTTAAGGTGGGGTTTGGCTAAAGTCAAGCCTCAGCCTGGTCCCACAGGGAGCCCTGGGGTGTGAGGAGCACCCTAGCACTTTCACACCTTGCTGTTGATCAGTCGTTAAGTCCAGTGTGACTCTGCAACCCCATGAACTGCAGCACTCCAGGCTTCCCTGTCCTTCGTGGTCCATCGTTTCAGCCCTGAGGCTGGGCTTTGTGTCCTGGGCAGCTCACTGACTCATTTACCACCCAACTGTGCCTGGCAACACAGAGCCTGCCTTGGTGATCTCCCTCAAAGACGGCATCCCTGATGGTAGCAATGAGGTCCCCCCTTCCGGCGATGGGGGAAACACCAAATGAAAAGGAGGCCCAGCAGTCTGGGCTTAGTCCAGCCCAGCAGAGAGCAGAGATGGGAAGTCCAGAGGGTTGGACAGCAGAGAGGCAGGATGGCATCTAGCTAAGGCTGCTGACTTCGACGATGACCAGCTGTATTCCTAGCATATGCTCTTTTGGCCTTTGTTTCTGGGATTTTTAAATGGGGATAACAACCAGTAAGCAATGTGAGCATTTGATGAGCTTCCATGGGGTTTCCAGGCTCTGACACTAGAACCATTTGGGGCCAGAAAACTCTTTGCTGTGGGCATCTGTCCTGTGCACTGTAGGACATTCAGCAGCATCTCTGGCCTTTACTCACTAGATGACATTTACCTCCACCCATCACCCAGCATGACAACCAAAGGCATCTCCAGACATTGTCATCTGTCCTGGGAGGGGCGGGCAGGGATTAGCCCTGGATGAGAACCACTGAGTTACTACAGATAAGACCCTGAGCAAAGAGCCTGGCATGTTATAAATATCCCAACAAACAGACATAGAGAACAGATTTGGGACTGGCAAGGGGGAGGAGGGGAGGGAGGGAGGAATTAGCAGATTCAAACTATTACATATAAGATGGATAAGCAACAAGGTTCTACTGCATAACACTGGGGATATATTCAATATTCTGTTAAACGATAATGGAAAAGGAAAACCATACCCAAACGTTAGCTCTAGGAATCGTTATTAATAATAATACTGTCATCATCATTACCAGTAGTAATAGGATGTATTAGGATATCAACAGCTCTTGTTAAAAAGCAACTCCCCCCCACTCCCAGCTACAGTCTGTTAACACAACAAAGTTGATAGCTTGCTTCCTTAGTGGGCCAAGGCTGGCGTCCCTGGTGGCCTGCCAGCTTTCCATAAGGTGATCCCAGGATGGAGGGTTCTTTGACTGGGCTGGTCCACCCCCCCCCCATCGTTTCAGCCCTGAGGCTGGGCTTTGTGTCCTGGGCAGCTCACTGACTCATTTACCACCCAACTGTGCCTGGCAACACAGAGCCTGCCTTGGTGATCTCCCTCAAAGACGGCATCCCTGATGGTAGCAATGAGGTCCCCTTCCGGCGATGGGGGAAACACCAAATGAAAAGGAGGCCCAGCAGTCTGGGCTTAGTCCAGCCCAGCAGAGAGCAGAGATGGGAAGTCCAGAGGGTTGGACAGCAGAGAGGCAGGATGGCATCTAGCTAAGGCTGCTGACTTCGACGATGACCAGCTGTATTCCTAGCATATGCTCTTTTGGCCTTTGTTTCTGGGATTTTTAAATGGGGATAACAACCAGTAAGCAATGTGAGCATTTGATGAGCTTCCATGGGGTTTCCAGGCTCTGACACTAGAACCATTTGGGGCCAGAAAACTCTTTGCTGTGGGCATCTGTCCTGTGCACTGTAGGACATTCAGCAGCATCTCTGGCCTTTACTCACTAGATGACATTTACCTCCACCCATCACCCAGCATGACAACCAAAGGCATCTCCAGACATTGTCATCTGTCCTGGGAGGGGCGGGGCAGGGATTAGCCCTGGATGAGAACCACTGAGTTACTACAGATAAGACCCTGAGCAAAGAGCCTGGCATGTTATAAATATCCCAACAAACAGACATAGAGAACAGATTTGGGACTGGCAAGGGGGAGGAGGGGAGGGAGGGAGGAATTAGCAGATTCAAACTATTACATATAAGATGGATAAGCAACAAGGTTCTACTGCATAACACTGGGGATATATTCAATATTCTGTTAAACGATAATGGAAAAGGAAAACCATACCCAAACGTTAGCTCTAGGAATCGTTATTAATAATAATACTGTCATCATCATTACCAGTAGTAATAGGATGTATTAGGATATCAACAGCTCTTGTTAAAAAGCAACTCCCCCCCACTCCCAGCTACAGTCTGTTAACACAACAAAGTTGATAGCTTGCTTCCTTAGTGGGCCAAGGCTGGCGTCCCTGGTGGCCTGCCAGCTTTCCATAAGGTGATCCCAGGATGGAGGGTTCTTTGACTGGGCTGCATTCCCCTTATCTCAGTCCCCAGAGGCCCCAGAAACATTTAGAAATGCCTGGGGAAATATTCAGAAATGTATTCAGAAGTGCTTGGAGAAAGCGCGGCATACCTGCCTTGCAGGCTGCTTGGCCTGGAATAGTTATACAGTAGCACTGTGTGATACAGTAGAACCTTTTCATCCAATGTCTCACCCTATTGGTGAGGACTAGTCATATGGCACCATCTAGATGCAAAGGAACCTGGGAATTGTAGTCCCTGGCTGAGCAGCCATTTCCTGATGTCAACTCCCTCTGAGGGAAGCAGGGAGCATGAATTGTTGGAGGACGGTCACTCGTGTCTACTGTTCATGAACAGTATGGCGTGGTGGTCCTGGACCTCTGTGTGGCCCTTTTGTGTTGCCTCCTGGTCCTCGTGGCCACAGTCTATGGTGCCTGGGTCCAAAAAAAGGGTATGTGTTGGAATGGGGCTCTTGGAATCTGTACAAAGGCAGAAGAACGAGCTTGGAAAGGGGTCAAGGACCAAACTGGGCCTGCAGTCCTGGGAAGCAAGAATATCTCCCTAGCAGACCTGGTCCTGGCAGAGCCCCACCCTCCGTGGGGTAAGTGCTCCCCAGCTGTTCGTACCTGCCCCAGCGTCGCTGACTCAGGAGAGAGGGGGCAGTGCGTGATCACGTGTCACCTTCACCTGCTGCCCTGGGGAGGTTGAGAAGAGGCGTCTGGCCCAGGGGTCCTCAACCCTGTCTGCTGGTCAGAGCCCCTAGGAGAGCTTCGGTGACTACTGTGGTCCAGCCGCCTCCCCGGATCCATGAACTTGGAATGCTCACTCGGGGCCGCAGCCCGGACAGCGGCTGTTCTTCAGGCTTCCTGTGACCCTGAAGTGCAGCCAGCCTGAAGAACCACGGGCCCTGCCCTCGCAGTCTGAAGTGGGAAGGGGGCCACCTCCACCTCCATCCACCTCCTCTCTGAGCCCATGCAGGATGGGGCAGGTGACTTCTCGGAATGGAGACTGAGATGTTTTTAAGAAAAGGGATAAGCTGCTGGGCAACCCCGAATGATGCGTGTCCACACCCCCAGTTTAAACACTGTGATCTACCTCCCTGTCCCCAGCGTGAGGACACCCCTGGTCAGGATGTGTTCCCCACCCTTCACCACCTTCTTGTCCAAGCGCTGTGCCATGTTACCTCTCTCAGTTAGATACATGTTTTAAACTGCCATATCACCTGGAAAAGTTTCTTAGTTCCTACAGTGTTGATAGGAAACACTTAAGTGGCAGTCTTTGGAGCTTCCCAGGTGACTCAATGGTAAAGAATCTGTCAGCCAAGCAGCAGACACGGGCTCAATCCCTCGGTGGGAAAGATCCCCTGGAGAAGGGAATGGCTACTGACTTTTGTAGTCCTGCCTGGAGAATCGCATGGACAAGGAGCCTGGTGGGCTACAGTCCACGGGGTTGCAGAGAGTCAGACACGACTTGAGACTGAACAACAACAAAGCCGGCTTTGAGGACTGCGTGAGGGAACGGACACAAGTCTCGGCATGGGGTCTGGCTTTCTGCACAAAACTCATCCCGTTAGGTTTCTTATCCCCCGGTTTTGGGCCAGATTAAGCCACACAGCCCAGTGTGGCTCTAGAACACCAGTCCTCGGGGAAGACATCCTTAGGAAAATGGGTAGAACATTTGAAAAGACTGGCAGGAACTAGGTGCTGTCTAAAGACTAGCTTCCTGGGCATCTGTCTACTAGAGAAGACTTGGAAAGCACAGAACGGAGAAAGAAGAAATGCAATATCCAGTTTCACTTCCCAAAGGAAAACATTGCTAATGTATTTCTTTGGCATTTCCTTCCCCTGTTCCTTCTATTTATGTTTTAACAGAATTGAGATCATGTAGTATATAATATATCAGTTATGTTCTGGGTTTTTTTTCTTCATTTGGGAATGGCTACCCACTCCAGTGTTCTTGCCTGGAGAATTCTATGGACAGAAGAGCCTGATGGGCTACAGTCCATGGGGATCACAAAGAGTTGGACATGACAGAGTGACTAACACTTTCAAGCATTACCCCCATGTTATTTAAGACCTTTCCGAAGCAGTCCCTTTCACAGTCCTACAGCAGTCCCTGAACAGGGGTGACTCCAGTCAGCGAGGCAATCCCCGACTGTTGCACACCTAGCTTGTGTCTGATTGTTTTCTCCAGGACAGAAAAGACACAAACATTATTTGGTGCCACAGGCTTTTTTTTTTTTTTCTTCTTTTCTTGGGGGGGTGGGTTGGGGAGGGAGGGAGGCGGGCGGGCCACTTCCATTGGTCCTTCATTTATCTATTTTTCATCAAACTTTGTTCTCTGGCTGGGCCTCCCATCGCAGTGGCCCACGTCGCTGCAGAGCACTGGCTCTGGGCGCCTGTGCTCCAGAGCTCCAGCTTGGCAGCTGGACACATCAGTCCAGCCGTTCAGTGGCACGTGGGATCCTCCCAGGCCAGGGAACGAACTGGCACTGCAAGGCAGCGTCCCCACCCACGGGACCACCAGGGAACCCCTCCCACAGGCTTTTTGCTGTATTTCCAGTGCATCCTTAGGACACATTCCTGGGAGCAGACGTACTGGGTCAAAGAGATGGAGGACTTTTTAAGGATCTTTAACTGCGTTTCCAGATTGCTGAGCTAAATTTGAAAGCAGAACCATCTTAGGAGCCTTTTTTAAACTTGCTGCCTGGCCTTGAAAAAGAAAAAGGGAAAAAGTAACAGGGAGCTCTTTGGAAGGAGATGTGAACGGTGGCAAGTTCTCCCAAAGGTTCCAGGATGCCGGTGGGGGTGGGGGGCCGGGCGTGGGGAGCCTCCGCTCTCCCTCCTCACGCCAACCCAGTCTCCCGTCTGCCTCATAATTAAGCTTCAGAGGATGTTTGCAATCTCCTGGTGTTCTCCAGCACGTGTCAGGGTGACTGATGGGCTCGTCACAGCTCAGACACCCATCAGCCACACGCCGGAGCCAGTTTAACCTTCCTCGTCCACCAACTTCAAGGGCAAACCAAGGGCAGGAGTTTGTCAGCCCCTCCCTCTCAGCTCAACCTCCTGGACATGAATTTGCCTACCCCGCATCCTCTCGCTCTTATCAAAACCATCTACAGGATGAACCCAAGGTAGCTGTTCATCGCAACAAGTAAGACTATTCTTCCGTTACCAACTGCCAGCATTTGGAAGCAAGTGCATGTAAATATTTCATTCCTGACAGCAAGTGTTATTAAGAGAAACCTTGTGCATTTTCTGGAAGAATTGGAAGAGGCGTTTATTCATTGGACATTCCGGAGCCTATGGAATTTGGTTCAGGGAGGGAGGGGAGTGTTGAGTATCATCTGCGAATGGGCTCTTTCCTTTTTTACACTCACATTTCAATATCTGGGCTGAGTTCTGGCAGCTCAGTGGCTGGAACTGAGTCCTGGGCTAGAATAGAGGAGAGAGGTGACAGGGAGAGGGGAGGCTGTCTGCTTTCAGAAATATTCCTTTAGAGGGTCTGCTCGCAGGCTGCTCCATTAAATGCAGTGCTGCCCAAAATATCAGCATTACAACTGTTGCTACTGTAACACGTTATGCAACCAAACTGTCTAAGACTGGAGTTATTCTTTCTCAGTCTCCAGCTCTAGAGCAGAGAGTCCTGTGGAATCCATGCCCAAAAGGCAGTGAGGTAGCTTGTGGTATCTGTTTTCCAATCAAGGAGACCAAGATCCAGAGAGGTGAGGCAGCACTCTCAGTCATGCACACAGTTCCTGAGAGGTGGTTTTGTTTGTTGTAGTCGCTCAGTTGTGTCTGACTCTCTTGTGACCCCATGGACTCTAGTCCACCAGCTTCCTCTGTCCGCGGGATTCTCCAGGCAAGAATACTGGAGTGGCTGGCCATGCCGTCCTCCAGGGCATCTTCCCCACCCAGAGACTGACCACGAGTCCCCTGCACTGCAGGTGGATTCTTTCCCAGTGGACCACCAGAGAAGCCCCTGAGCATTGTCACCTGACAGTCAATCAAGACTGCTGGGTGTGGAGGCTCACAGACCAGCACGCGAGCTCATGAACTAAAATGCACTGCCTGCTGTGTGCCAGGGACTGTGCCAAGCACTTTAAACGTTTTTTTGCTTAATTCTTTGAACAATCTTGTAAAAACATGTTTTCCGTTTTATAAGTGTGAAATTATAAGCTTGGAGAGGGTAAGTAGCTTTTATTGTGAGCATCTATTGCTGTATATCGAAGTACCCCAAATTTAACAGCTCTAAACAACAACCATTCATTATAGCTCAAGATTTGGTGGTCAAGGATCCAGGCAGGGCTTGCTAGCCATGGGTAGACAGGTTCCTTGGTGGCGGTCAGCTGGCAGATGCACTGCCTGGAGGCTCCAGGTTGGCTGGCTCATCGGCAAGGGAGTGTAGAGGTGTGGGGTCAGCTGGGATTGTCCCTCAAAGTGCTCTATGCTCTTCAGCATAGCGGCCTCAGGGTAGTCAGACCTCTGGTGCACAGCTGAGGGCACCCAGAGAGGGCCCCTGGACACAGTGGATGCATCCAGTATTTTAAGTCTGGTCCAGAAATGACACAGCTGTAATCCATTGGTCAGGGTAGTTTTTCTTTTCTTTCTTTCTTTTTCTTTTAATGTACTTATTTATTTGGCTACCCTGAATCTTAGTTGTAGCATGTGGGATGCAGTTCCCTGAGCAGAAATTGAACCTGGTCCCCTGCAGTTGGAGCACAAGGGCCATACCAGTCAAGGTAGTCTTAGAGCCTGCCTTGATTGTAGGGTGGAGAACACAGACCCTACATCTGTGGGGAGAAGCCCCAAAGAACATGTGGCCGATTTCAATCACCACAAGTGCCCAAGATGACATCTGTGGTCGGGTGGGATGGGAAGCGGGTTTGGTTCCCAGGACTCAACTCTACAACCTCCTCAGAGTCCCTCAAGTTGTCTGGGGTTTGACGCAGCAGGGAGGTGCTGGGGACACAGGTGTTTGCTAGTCACGAAACAACCCAGAATCCACACTGCTTGGGCACAAGTTTCCCTGCGCACAGTTGATAAAGAAACCTACTCTGTCAGAGCAGGCAAGTGACTTGAGAAGCCACCAGCCACAGAGCGGCAGGCACCCCGCTTATCTTTCGCCACCCCCTTTGTTCTGCTTCACCACCCCATGAGGGCAGCACTGCATGGCATCCTCTGCCACCAGCGAGAACAACCCAGAGGTTTCATCCTCTTGGGGACGCTTGACCCAATTTGGCAACGCAGTCACCGCTTTGCAGGATGCTTTGGTCCAGGGGACTGTAAGACATTTCCTGTTGTCCCAGAATAGATCATGTTGGCCCCAAGTGAAGGCAGAGGAAGGCTGAGACAGCCTCTTGAGGACAGTACCCCAAATTTAACAGCTCTAAACAACAACCATTCATTATAGCTCAAGATTTGGTGGTCAAGGATCCAGGCAGGGCTTGCTAGCCATGGGTAGACAGGTTCCTTGGTGGCGGTCAGCTGGCAGATGCACTGCCTGGAGGCTCCAGGTTGGCTGGCTCATCGGCAAGGGAGTGTAGAGGTGTGGGGTCAGCTGGGATTGTCCCTCAAAGTGCTCTATGCTCTTCAGCATAGCGGCCTCAGGGTAGTCAGACCTCTGGTGCACAGCTGAGGGCACCCAGAGAGGGCCCCTGGACACAGTGGATGCATCCAGTATTTTAAGTCTGGTCCAGAAATGACACAGCTGTAATCCATTGGTCAGGGTAGTTTTTCTTTTCTTTCTTTCTTTTTCTTTTAATGTACTTATTTATTTGGCTACCCTGAATCTTAGTTGTAGCATGTGGGATGCAGTTCCCTGAGCAGAAATTGAACCTGGTCCCCTGCAGTTGGAGCACAAGGGCCATACCAGTCAAGGTAGTCTTAGAGCCTGCCTTGATTGTAGGGTGGAGAACACAGACCCTACATCTGTGGGGAGAAGCCCCAAAGAACATGTGGCCGATTTCAATCACCACAAGTGCCCAAGATGACATCTGTGGTCGGGTGGGATGGGAAGCGGGTTTGGTTCCCAGGACTCAACTCTACAACCTCCTCAGAGTCCCTCAAGTTGTCTGGGGTTTGACGCAGCAGGGAGGTGCTGGGGACACAGGTGTTTGCTAGTCACGAAACAACCCAGAATCCACACTGCTTGGGCACAAGTTTCCCTGCGCACAGTTGATAAAGAAACCTACTCTGTCAGAGCAGGCAAGTGACTTGAGAAGCCACCAGCCACAGAGCGGCAGGCACCCCGCTTATCTTTCGCCACCCCCTTTGTTCTGCTTCACCACCCCATGAGGGCAGCACTGCATGGCATCCTCTGCCACCAGCGAGAACAACCCAGAGGTTTCATCCTCTTGGGGACGCGTTGACCCAATTTGGCAACGCAGTCACCGCCCTTTGCAGGATGCTTTGGTCCAGGGGACTGTAAGACATTTCCTGTTGTCCCAGAATAGATCATGTTGGCCCCAAGTGAAGGCAGAGGAAGGCTGAGAGCCTCTTGAAAGACAGCCAGACACCATGGGTTCAGGCACCTGCTCCAGGCTCCATAAGGGGACAGGCTGGCTCTGTGGTTACCAGTACTGACTAGATAGTGGAGCAGGAAATTGGAGAGATTTCAGGGGAGAGAGGAGAGTTATCAGAGTCAACCTCAGAAGACAAGCTGAGCTCTAAAGACATCCCTCATAGACCCTAGGATGCCAACAAGAGAAGGACTCGGCTGGCTGGTGCAGGTGCTTATTTGGGCAGGCGGAGGGAGACAGCAGGCGAGACCGGGCAGGACGGAGGGACAGCTTTGACCTCTGCTCTCGCGGAAGGAGTTCTTAGTTTCCTGCAGGTTCAGAGGACACACAGAAGAGCTGGATGTGAGCCACGTGACTGGTGAGCCCCCAGAGTGAGTCCACGTAGAGGAGCTGGGTGTGAGCTATGCGGCTCGTGCACTTCCAGAGGATCAGCAAGAGGGACTGTGCTATCTACCAGAGTCTCATTACTAGGAGATGTTGGGGGAGGTCACGCAGAGTGGGTTTTCTCTCAGGGAGCAGCAGAGAGGGGTCCCGGGCAGGGCTGCCAGACCTGTTCTCCACAGCTTCTCTTCTCGGACATACAGCTTGACCATATGTCCAACCTCCCTGCCATGGTTGGAGGCCCTGTGCCTGAGCTCTAGCCAATGGGATGTGAGCTGACATGATGCATGAAGCTCCTCCTCAGTCTGGTCCATAAAGGCCACCCACTTGTGTTCCTCCATCTGGTGTTCTGGTCACAGTGACCTCATAAAGACGGCAGGGCCTCCTTCCGCCTGGGTCCCTGAATGATGCTGTGGAGGAGAGCTGACCTCCAATACATCCTCCCACCTAGAACTGTTGTGTGAGCAAGAGATGAGTAACATAACTGACTCAGTGGACTTGAGTTTGAGCAACCTCAGATAGTGAAGGACAGGGAAGCCTAGTGTGCTGCAGTCCATGGGGTCACAAAGAGTTGGACTTAATGATCAAACAACGCATCCATTAATTTATAGAAAGTCCCATTTTTCTATGGGCACAATTCCTGTCTGGGTCTTGAGGGCAGTTTTGGAGTCTGACCTGGGTTCAGACTCCACAGTCCCAGTCATGACTGCAGGAAAGGGACTTTGCCTCCAAGCCTCAGTTTCCCGTCTGAAAATTTGGCACACGAACCAGCTCCTAGAGTCCAGATGAGGACTTGAAGAATCATAGGCCTCAATTTCCTGGCACAAGGGAGGAGGAACCCCTTAATGTCCGTCTTTGTGACTTCAAACACAGCTTGAGAAAGGCAAGGAGAGGAAGGGAAATGATTAAAGGGATGGGAAACCATTGGAACAAAGCTCTACAGAGTGTCCCACTGGGAGTTTCCTGTGTCCCTTCGGTGCCCAGTGCTGGTGCACAGAATGGCCCATCTCAAACAGACCTCTAATCATATCAACCCCCTGCCAGGAAGCCTCTGATGGAGGCTGCTGTCGCGGAGATAAAAGCCAAGCGCCTCAGCCTGGGGCCCGCAGCCCGGAAAGAGCCCTCCCTCCCCAGCTGGCTCCACAGTCCTCTGTCTGGCCATTCTGCCCCAGAGGATTACAGACCAGCCCTGAGGTCTGTGGGTGCCATGTTCCTGAATAACCCTGAGATATCTGTGTCAGAAGTGAATCTAATGTAATTATGACCATAAAATTGACACTGAAGGTACAACGTAGAGGATTCCAGCGAATTTCAACATTTATTTTTCATTGTTGTTATTATTCAGTCACTCAGTCCTGTCAGACTCTTTGTGACCCTACAGCCTGCAACACCCCTGGCTTCCCTGTCCCTCACTGTCTCCTGGAGTTTGCTCAAACCCTTGTCCTGGAGTCAATGATGCCATCCAACCATCTCATCCTCTATGAATGATGCTGTGGAGGAGAGCTGACCTCCAATACATCCTCCCACCTAGAACTGTTGTGTGAGCAAGAGATGAGTAACATAACTGACTCAGTGGACTTGAGTTTGAGCAACCTCAGATAGTGAAGGACAGGGAAGCCTAGTGTGCTGCAGTCCATGGGGTCACAAAGAGTTGGACTTAATGATCAAACAACGCATCCATTAATTTATAGAAAGTCCCATTTTTCTATGGGCACAATTCCTGTCTGGGTCTTGAGGGCAGTTTTGGAGTCTGACCTGGGTTCAGACTCCACAGTCCCAGTCATGACTGCACGAAAGGGACTTTGCCTCCAAGCCTCATTTTCCCCGTCTGAAAATTTGGCACACGAACCAGCTCCTAGAGTCCAGATGAGGACTTGAAGAATCATAGGCCTCAATTTCCTGGCACAAGGGAGGAGGAACCCCTTAATGTCCGTCTTTGTGACTTCAAACACAGCTTGAGAAAGGCAAGGAGAGGAAGGGAAATGATTAAAGGGATGGGAAACCATTGGAACAAAGCTCTACAGAGTGTCCCACTGGGAGTTTCCTGTGTCCCTTCGGTGCCCAGTGCTGGTGCACAGAATGGCCCATCTCAAACAGACCTCTAATCATATCAACCCCCTGCCAGGAAGCCTCTGATGGAGGCTGCTGTCGCGGAGATAAAAGCCAAGCGCCTCAGCCTGGGGCCCGCAGCCCGGAAAGAGCCCTCCCTCCCCAGCTGGCTCCACAGTCCTCTGTCTGGCCATTCTGCCCCAGAGGATTACAGACCAGCCCTGAGGTCTGTGGGTGCCATGTTCCTGAATAACCCTGAGATATCTGTGTCAGAAGTGAATCTAATGTAATTATGACCATAAAATTGACACTGAAGGTACAACGTAGAGGATTCCAGCGAATTTCAACATTTATTTTTCATTGTTGTTATTATTCAGTCACTCAGTCCTGTCAGACTCTTTGTGACCCTACAGCCTGCAGCACCCCTGGCTTCCCTGTCCCTCACTGTCTCCTGGAGTTTGCTCAAACCCTTGTCCATGGAGTCAATGATGCCATCCAACCATCTCATCCTCTATCACCCCCATCTTCTCCTGCCCTCAATCTTTCATCAGGGTCTTTTTCAGTGAATCCTCTCTTTGCATCAGGTGACCAAAAGGATTGGCATTTCAGCACCAATTCTTCCAATGAATATTCAGAATTGATTTCCTTTAGGATTGACTGGTTTATTCTGTTTTCTGTCCAGGGAAGTCTCAAGAGTCTTCTCCAGCACCAAAATTCAGAAGCATCAATGCTTGGGTGCTCAGTCTTCTTTATGGTACAACTCACATCTGTACATGACTACTGGACAAACCCATAGCTTTGACTATATGGACCTTTGTCAACAAAGTGATGTCTCTGCTTTTGAATATGCTGTCTAGATTTGTCATAGCTTTCCTTCCAAGGAGCAAGCATCTTTTAATTTCATGGCTGCCATCACCACAGTGATTTTGGAGCCCAAGAAGAGAATCTGTCTCTCCTTCCACTTTTTCCCCACCTATTTGCCATTAAGTGATGGGGCCAAATGCCCTGATCTTAGTTTTTGGAATGCTGAGTTTTAAGCCAGCTTTTTTCACTCTTCTCTTTCACCCTCACCTGGAGGCTTTTTCCATATATTTATCTAAAAGTGGAATTATAAGTCATGAATGAAATGCGGTTTATTCCAGCTGGCCACAAGCCCCGCCACTCCCTACAGCATCACCACATGGCTCATCTTCTCTTGTGCCATCATATGTGTGAGTGGGGAGAAAGCTGCTTTTTGTTCTCCATTGAATGAGACAAGTCAGCATTTCTGTGGAGTCTCTCATAACCTTGAGGAACAGTAAAGCTTTGTCTTTACCATATTTGAAATGTATATTTAGCCTGACAAATAATACATGGATACATTCCGAATGAAAAATTTTCAAACAACTCAGAAAAAAGAGAAAAAGAGAAAATCCCCATGATTTCCCTCAAACCCTCATGCCCCAGTCACATTCTAAATTCCTTCTGAGAGGTAAAACTTTGCTTGGTTCCATGTGTATCCTCCCATTTTCTTAGACATACATCTGTGTGTGTGATGGGAGGTGAGGATGGGAAGAAGAATGTTACCAAACCAAACTTGGGTCCGCTTGCCCATCTGCTGATGCCAGGTTGTAGTGAAGAAAATTGCAGAGTTTATAGTAGGCAGCATGCAAGAAGTCCAGAGCAGCTAGCACTCAAAAGACCCGAACTCCCTGTTGTGTTTCAGAGAGATTTATTTATTTATTGGCTGTGTGCTAGGTCTTCATGGCCAAGAGGGCTTTTCTCTAGTCGCAGTGAGTGGGCACTATCCTTCGCTGTGGAACACGGGCCCTCAGGAGTTGCCACGCAGGGACTCAGTGGCTGTGGTTGCCAGGCTCTAGAGCACAGGCTCAGTAGTTGCGGTGCACTGACATAATGAGGCAACGGATCCTCCCGGACTGGGGATGGAACCCATGTCCCCTGCATTGGCAGGTGGATTCTTTACCACTGAGCCACCATGTAAGCCCTAGGGAGACATTTTTAAAGGCCAGGCAGTGGGAGGGAGTCACAGAGAATACGATCAACTTTTGACAACTCTCCAACTGAGGGCGATGTCATGGGGGCTGACATCATCAGTACTCAGGCTCTGGTAGGTTTAGGGACTGTGCCCTCATGGTCATCAAGGACCTAACTTTGTCTGTGTGGTGGGGGCTTTTGCATCTGTGAATCAGTTCAGGAAATGTGCATCAGGTACTGTTATCTAGGTCTTCCAGAGAGGAGATAAAGCAGAGGATATGCTACTCAGTTACAGGAACATATAATATAGACGTGTATGCATAGTCGCTCAGTCATGTCTACTCTTTACAACCCCATGGACGGTAGCCAACCAGGCTCCTCTGTCTATGGAATTTCCTAGGCAGGAATCTTGGGGTGGGTTGTCACTCCCTCCTCCAGGGGATCTTCCTGACCCAGGGATCGAAACCATGTCTCTTCTCTCTCCTGTACTGGCAGGCAGAGTCTTGACCACTGAGCCACCTGGGAAGCCCTATGATGTTCACATACTTCAGTTTTTTTTTTTTTTTTTTAGAATATTGGTATCATCATATGTGTGTCGTTCCCTGTCTCTTCTTGTCCACTAGCAGTATGTATTGTAGAGATTTTCATGTCGATACATTGGAATTCTGCCCATTTTTTTCTAATTGCAACATACAGTTTTATAATATGGCTGGATTGTCATTGATTCAGCTCAGCGGATCGAGAGCTGGCAGTCCAGCCACCACATCCAGATTACACTGGTTTTGTTTGGCTGAAACTGTACTTTGCTTTTATAAACTGAAGGCACGTGGCTTTAAAAAGGTTTTAGACCTGTCTGGTTATCACCAACGGTGCTGCAGTGAACATCCATGCCCACGCCTCTTTCTGTTGGTATGTATTTATCTAAGGTAGATGCAAGAAGTGCACCTGCCTAATAGGGAGAAGTGAAAAGGGTCATGGGCCTCAAAATGCACAAAGTTACACGACACAGACTAAGAAGATGAAGCTGAGGAAATTAGAGAAGGCAGCTGAGAACTGTCCAGGTGCTGCTAGGGACCTGCCCCTGTTTCATAGCCTGATTCTTTGTCCCTCGCAAGTGCTGGTTGGTTTATGGCAGGGAAATATTGGTGTGCGCATGTACACACACCCACTCGTACACATCCCCATACCTCCGCCTACCCACACACCCCCATACACACAGGTATACACAGACACATACACGAGTCTTTGTAGCCAGGGACCTTCTACACTGGGGCTTTAGGGATGTGGCCATTTGCTTTGGAATCAGCTCAGAAAGGTCAGAGGGCAGGGAGGGGAAAGAAGGGGAGGCTCTGGGTCTGACATTCATCACACCTTGGAGGTTTCTCCAGTGCTGGCCCTGGGATTCTTGCCTTGCTAAGCCTCAGGGCACAGCTACGGCACCCTCTTGGCCGAGGTCAGTCTGAAGGCTGGCCTCCTATTTAGGAGGCTAATGACGCATGAAAGCTGCCCAGTGGGAAGCGGGCAGCGCCTCCACTGTTTCCAGGGCTGATGGCTTCGGCGAGGGCTGGTCTGGTACCCTGGGGGTGAGCATGGAGCGAGGGCGGTGGGAGCAGGGCCAGCGGGGCCGAGGGGCTGCTCGTCTAACTTAGGAACCCGAGCATTCTTAAGTCCTTCGCTGGAGTCACAGCTGTGAGCTGGTACTGGCTTGTCTTAGTGAGCTAGGTTTACTTGGGTTACAAAATATGAGAGCCTGGGTGGAGCAAACAGGGGCTTGTTTCTCCCAACTCTGGAGGCTGGAAGTCCGGCATCGAGGGAGGAGCCAGCAGGCTGTGTCTGGAGAGAGTGCTCTCCGTGGGTTTCGCGTGGTCGCCCTCTTGGTTGTCCTCATATGGCCTTTCCTTGGTGCAAGCAGATAGAGAGACCGGAGGCAAACTCTGGGGCCTCATAAGGCACTAATCCCATCCTGGGGCCTCACTCAGACCTCATCTAAACCTAATCATCTCCCGAGGGCTCACCATCACATGAGGGGTTAGAGAGCTTCATGAGTTTGGGGTGAGAGTACACTCCATTCAGTTCATAGCCAGCTGGTGGGAAAATATGCCTGAGGACGGCCAGGTCGCTCTCAGGTGTATGTAGAGATTTGTGGGGGAGAGAATTACTGCAGTTATCAGGGAGAAAAAAACACCTTATCTGCCCCTAGACAGGAAATCCCCTCTAGACATATATGGACATGGTACGTGTGGACTGAGTCACTTCAGTCCTGTCCAACGCTGTGTGACACTATAGACTCTAGCCTGCCGCTCCTCTGTCCAGGGGGATTCTCCAGGCAGGAAAACTGGAGTGGGTTGCCATATCCTCCTCCCGGGGGTCTTCCCGACCCAGCATTGGGATCCATGTCTCTTCTGTCTCCTGCATTGACAGACAGGTTCTTTACCACCAGTACCACCTGGGAAGTCCCCTTAAACATGGTGAGTAGAGTCTAAATCAAGTCCTTTAGTACAGAATAGACTGGGTAGGAGCCTGGAAGTCTATGTGACTTTCTCTAGTGTTTAAAGCCAACTTCCCCTCTTGAATAACTTTCTGAGCAGAAAAAAAAAAAAAACTTTTCCTCTATGCCCCATTTTCTCAGCGACGAAATGGGATAATCCAGGTGGCTCGGAGGTTGGACCCTGGGGGTGAGCATGGAGCGAGGCGGTGGGAGCAGGGCCAGCGGGGCCGAGGCTGCTCGTCTAACTTAGGAGCCCGAGCATTCTTAAGTCCTTCGCTGGAGTCACAGCTGTGAGCTGGTACTGGCTTGTCTTAGTGAGCTAGGTTTACTTGGGTTACAAAATATGAGAGCCTGGGTGGAGCAAACAGGGGCTTGTTTCTCCCAACTCTGGAGGCTGGAAGTCCGGCATCGAGGGAGGAGCCAGCAGGCTGTGTCTGGAGAGAGTGCTCTCCGTGGGTTTCGCGTGGTCGCCCTCTTGGTTGTCCTCATATGGCCTTTCCTTGGTGCAAGCAGATAGAGAGACCGGAGGCAAACTCTGGGGCCTCACTCAGACCTCATCTAAACCTAATCATCTCCCGAGGGCTCACCATCACATGAGGGGTTAGAGAGCTTCATGAGTTTGGGGTGAGAGTACACTCCATTCAGTTCATAGCCAGCTGGTGGGAAAATATGCCTGAGGACGGCCAGGTCGCTCTCAGGTGTATGTAGAGATTTGTGGGGGAGAGAATTACTGCAGTTATCAGGGAGAAAAAAACACCTTATCTGCCCCTAGACAGGAAATCCCCTCTAGACATATATGGACATGGTACGTGTGGACTGAGTCACTTCAGTCCTGTCCAACGCTGTGTGACACTATAGACTCTAGCCTGCCGCTCCTCTGTCCAGGGGGATTCTCCAGGCAGGAAAACTGGAGTGGGTTGCCATATCCTCCTCCCGGGGGTCTTCCCGACCCAGCATTGGGATCCATGTCTCTTCTGTCTCCTGCATTGACAGACAGGTTCTTTACCACCAGTACCACCTGGGAAGTCCCCTTAAACATGGTGAGTAGAGTCTAAATCAAGTCCTTTAGTACAGAATAGACTGGGTAGGAGCCTGGAAGTCTATGTGACTTTCTCTAGTGTTTAAAGCCAACTTCCCCTCTTGAATAACTTTCTGAGCAGAAAAAAAAAAAAAACTTTTCCTCTATGCCCCATTTTCTCAGCGACGAAATGGGATAATCAAGCTTGTTCTGGGGTTGACACCGAGAACTTGGCACAATGCCTGGCACCACTCTTGAGTTCACGAGGCTTTGAGGCCTTGGGGAACAGAAGGCTGCACTTGCTGTAGTTTGTAGTTTTACCTTCTCAGAACACTGACTGAAAACTTAAGGGTGGAAAAAAAAAAAGCCAGTGTCTTCCATGCCTTTGCTTTTTCGGCATTCATTTAATCATTATCCGTGCATGGGCACTGCACACGGCCCTTCCCCTTTTTTTTATTCCTGGCAAGATTGTTATAATGTGTTGAAAATATTAATTATCCTCTTCACCTTATTCACAGAACTGGAAAAACAAATCTTGCTCCTATGTTTGCTAGAAGAAAAAATGCCTGTATGTGTGTGTGTCTCCCATCCGTTGTCCCCTCGGGTCGTAACAAATAATTGATGACAGTTCGTTTAAAAAGACAATTAATCCAATTACCTTCTTGTTGAATCAATACTAATGTCTTTTTTTTTCCTTTAACTTGCAGGTTTCGGCGAGCCTGGCTGCCAGCACAACTGAGGTAGGAAATGTGGTTTTGCTATCCCTTTGGAGGACATTTTGAAACTGTTTTCTCTTGTGACGCAGCGAAGTGTGTCTTGTGGTTGTGACTGTGCTTGGCACAGTCTCCTGGCGGTCAGTCCAGTATGGTGTCGGTTTCGTGGCTTCCATGGTGCTGGGTTTGGGGCTGATCAGGTCACCCCTGGTGCCCTTTATGGATTGCGTGCTGAGTAGGCTGGATCCCCGCTTGCTTCTCTCTTGGTGGCTCCAGAGTCTGAACACACAGTCATTCCAGCTCCACTGAGACAAGCCCTTGCTTTGGCAGGGAGACCTCCATCTGTCTCTCTGGTGGTTTCCACTGCCTCCCTCTTTGTCCTCTCCCTGCCCATCCTCTGGGGCAGTGAGGGGTCTGCGGCTGATGCTGACCAGAGGTCGAGAATTTAAGAAGATGTTTATGAGCAGTCACCAGCCGGGTGACCCTCTGTGGGGAATTGTGCATGGCGTCACTGAATGGGTACCTGCAATATCTACCCTGGGTCATGGGGCCATCATCGTTCCAATTCCAAGTTACAAGGTGTGTAGAGCAGTGGGCATTGACCGGGACCTCAGTGGCCCTGGTTCTCTGACCTCATGCATCACTTTCCATGCCAAGACTCACTTTTCTCATGTGCTCAGTGAGAGTCACTCAACTCCTTTGGACCTGTTGCGTAGTTGTCGGGGGAAGGGGAGTCATATGGGGTAAGGAGTGTGGAGGCAAACGCTGGCCATGTTCTGCAAACTGGAAGGGGAAAATCATTGCAAAGAGTGGAAATCAGTTCAGATGTCTTTATCCTTGGATAGGATAGCTTGGTGTGCAGACATTTTCCAGGAGCTGTGGTTCATTGGGCTTTCCAGGTGGCCCTAGTGGTAAGGAACCCACCTGCCCGTGCAGAAGACCTGAGAGACTTGGGTTCAGTCCCTGGATTGGGGAAGATCCCCTGGAGAAGGGAATGGCAACCCACTCCAGTATTCTTGCCTGGAGAATCCCATGGACAGAGCAGCCTGACAGGCTACAGTCCACAGGGTCGCAAAGAGGTAGACATGACTGAAGTGACTTAGCACGTGGTTCATTAGTGGTGTCAATGTCACTTTAGATGCCTGGGGAGGGAGATGAGGCAGAGGGAAAAGGGTCAGGAAGCAGAAGGATGGAGTGGGCTGAGGTGCTGGCGCTGAGGTCACCTGCTTCCCAGTGACCTTGTGGGCAATTCTTGGGGCCAGTCATGTGTCTACCCAGAGCTCCTTTCCTTATTTTCAGGGTGGGAATGTCAGTACGAGATTGTGAGAGCTTTCAAAGGGCCATGGCCATGTTCACGCTTTTGATTCACTCTAAGCAGAGAACTGGTTTCCATGTATCCAGTACCTACTGTATACTGTTCACCATGTAAAGATTTCACTTGCGTCATCGTATAAAATCCTCACTGAGATCTCGGGAGGTATGAGCTATTATCATCCCCATTTCACAGAAGAATAAACTGAGCCTTGGAAAGACTCAGCAACTTTCCTAGAACCATTCAGCTCACAAGAGAGAGAGCTGGGATTTGTAGTCGTCTGGCAGGGTACAAAGGGTTGGCTGGTACCTGCTGTGCCGTGCCATGTGTCCTAGCTCATGGACAGGGTGATTGAAACCACCAAAATTCATTATTCAGTTACAACAGATGAGAAGTTCAAGATCAAGGTACCAGCAGGTCTGGTGTCTGGTGAGGACGCTCATTCTGGTCGGCAGATGGCTGTCTCGTTGTATCCTCACCAGGTAGAAGAGCAGAGAGAGAAAGCAAGTTCTCCTGTCTCTTGCTGCTGTCGTTGTTCAGTTGCTGAGTAGTTACGGCCTGTGGGCACAGGAGTTGTGACTGCCAAGCTCTCGGGCATGGGCTCCATAGTTGTGGTGCACAGGCTTTAGTTGCTCTGCAGCATGTGAGATCTTCCTGGACCAGGGATGAAGCTCTTGTCTCCTGTATTGGCAGGCTGATTCTTTACCACCGAGCCCCCAGGGGAGCCCAGAGATATAACACTGAGTTAAAAATATATAGCGATACACCCTGTATGATTTTATTTACATATAAAACAGCACCCACCTCTGGTGGTAAAAGTAACAGTCTTGGCTTCCTTGAGGTGGGGACACAAAAGAGCCTGTTGGACAACGGGAACACTCAGCACCTTCATCTAGACATTGCCTGTGGAATTTCCAGCGCTCCACACCTAACGTGAGCATAGTCTATGGTGTATGATTTGTGTACCCAGGAAAAAATGAAGCTACTTGGTTAGCAAAATAAAAGCAGCAACAAAAACGAAAAAGAAAACACAGCATAAAAAGCCAAACAGAAGATAGTGGAGAAAGGAGAATGAGAAAGTGTAACGCTCTCAGTCTAGAGACAAAACAGTAGGTGAAAAATAGCCTGAACTCACCCATTCATCACACACTTATCCATTCATTCATTTTTATCCCAGAGTCCTATTCCTCAGGTGGAACAGGTTTGAAACACACAGACACACACACACCTTTTCCTTTCTCCTAACCAGTGTTTCCAAGGCTAAGTTGCTATTGCTGCACCCAGATCATATTTTTTGCACTATGGCAGGGAGGTAACCTTTTATTAATTGAATTTCTAATGGCAATTCATCAAAACATGCCATCACCATTACTTAATGCATGATCCATATTCATGGCATGTTCCGTTGGGTAAATCATAGTGACTCTGAGAAAGCGCTTCTGTGAGGTCCTTTCCCTTCTCAAATGACATTCCTCTTCTCTCCCGAAGTACAAACAGTTGTAATTTAAATGGAACAAACCCCACCTGTGGAGGAGATGTTGGTAAAAAGGCAGACAAAAAGAATTACAAACCCACAGAAGCAGGGAGAATGAATGGCTTTGCCAGTTCCCTTTTCTCTCCCCAGATTGACAGTGAATATGTGAAGAAGGTTTGCTAAATCTGGACTTTGAAAACATGACAGCAAGCTGTTTGTGCCAATAATTTTCCGTGGCATATGCCACCCCTCCCTGCACCACACACATCTTTAATAAGATGGCACACATGGACTATTGAGAAACGTTAAAACCCTGCAGAGGCAAGAGCTTTATCTTCTGACCAAATTCTGCCCAGCCATGTTTATGACAGCTGAAGAATTTATCTTAAATTCCCTCTGCTCGCTGCAAAGCACATGGCCCTTTGTCCCTGAGCAGCCTGTAGGAACCAAACTAAGATGTCACATACATAATATAACAGATAAATGGCCCAATTTCCATGTCCACATGATGAATGGAATGCAAGTTCAGCACACACATATTTGCACATTAATTGGCCCTGCATGGCTCCATTTTGTTCCTGAGTTGCTACTGTAGTCTCCTGGACTCTTTCCCCTTCGGAATCATTAAGCCTGTTTTATCGCACAAATGCATACACATCTGCCCCCTCCCACACCCCAGTTTATCGTCATGCAGCTCACCCCGCTGAGAGAGAACTGAGTAACCTGGGTGCAGCCACTGGACAGCAAATGCCTACGTCTGATTCTCTCCACCTCCCACTGCAGGGCAGCTCAGAGATCTGAGACCCAGCCCGGCGGAGGCCGAGCTGACAGCCAGACAAAAGAGGTTGCAGGCGAGGATGTTTTTAAAATCATTTCTTTTCAGTTACCGGTTGGTTTCTTGCCTCACCTTAATGATTTCCTGCTGATAGTTTAATGGCAATATAAACCCAGTGGAGGGCCTCAGTTTTGATAAATTGGCTGGCTCCTATTTCATGGCAAAGCAATCGAAGTAAGATTGATTGATATTTCAGTCTTGCTATCCCAAATAATTGCAGTGGGAACATCCTGCTTTGTGCCAATGGATGTTCCGTTGGTAAATCAGTGCTCGAGACTTTTACCCCAAAACAGAATTGTAATTTAAATGGAACAAACCCCACCTGTGGAGGAGATGTTGGTAAAGGCAGACAAAAAGAATTACAAACCCACAGAAGCAGGGAGAATGAATGGCTTTGCCAGTTCCCTTTTCTCTCCCCAGATTGACAGTGAATATGTGAAGAAGGTTTGCTAAATCTGGACTTTGAAAACATGACAGCAAGCTGTTTGTGCCAATAATTTTCCGTGGCATATGCCACCCCTCCCTGCACCACACACATCTTTAATAAGATGGCACACATGGACTATTGAGAAACGTTAAAACCCTGCAGAGGCAAGAGCTTTATCTTCTGACCAAATTCTGCCCAGCCATGTTTATGACAGCTGAAGAATTTATCTTAAATTCCCTCTGCTCGCTGCAAAGCACATGGCCCTTTGTCCCTGAGCAGCCTGTAGGAACCAAACTAAGATGTCACATACATAATATAACAGATAAATGGCCCAATTTCCATGTCCACATGATGAATGGAATGCAAGTTCAGCACACACATATTTGCACATTAATTGGCCCTGCATGGCTCCATTTTGTTCCTGAGTTGCTACTGTAGTCTCCTGGACTCTTTCCCCTTCGGAATCATTAAGCCTGTTTTATCGCACAAATGCATACACATCTGCCCCCTCCCACACCCCAGTTTATCGTCATGCAGCTCACCCCGCTGAGAGAGAACTGAGTAACCTGGGTGCAGCCACTGGACAGCAAATGCCTACGTCTGATTCTCTCCACCTCCCACTGCAGGGCAGCTCAGAGATCTGAGACCCAGCCCGGCGGAGGCCGAGCTGACAGCCAGACAAAAGAGGTTGCAGGCGAGGATGTTTTTAAAATCATTTCTTTTCAGTTACCGGTTGGTTTCTTGCCTCACCTTAATGATTTCCTGCTGATAGTTTAATGGCAATATAAACCCAGTGGAGGGCCTCAGTTTTGATAAATTGGCTGGCTCCTATTTCATGGCAAAGCAATCGAAGTAAGATTGATTGATATTTCAGTCTTGCTATCCCAAATAATTGCAGTGGGAAACAGTGCAGGTGGCAAAACCTAGTTGTCTTGGGGACACGTATGTGGAATCTTGCTCCCGCCAATCCCTGTTTCCATCGCGAAGGAAACATTACCCCAGGCCAACAAATCACGGATTTTTCTTGTCTCAGTCCTGAGTCTTAGAAAAGCAGATCCGGAGGTTTCAGATCCTCTTAGAATACTCTGGTCCATCTGAGGGAAAAGCCGACGCTTTTCAGAAGGGATTGAATTTCTTCTGCTCTGAACAAAAGGCCAGTTCTGGCTCTTCCAAGTCACTTGAGATGCCAGAACCTTTACAAGGGGAAGTCAAGCTACTGCACCAAGAGTGGGGAAAATATGCGCTTTGGAGTCTTAGAAATGAGATAAGAATCTCAGGTCTACTGTTTATAAGGTACGTGCCTGTGGGCACATCACTTCACTGCTGAACAAGTCTCTTATCAGTACAGTGGCAAGAATGAAAACCACCCCAAAGATAGATTTTAATTTTAAAATTTGATATTCTGTAGGCACTGCTTTAAACAGTACCCGGCACAGAGCAGATGGACCGCGGTTGTTATTTCACTTCCTCACACGACCCTTTATCTCGTTTTTGTAAACTAAGACCATCAGTAAGTAACTGGAAGCTTAGCTTGAGACATGTGGCTTTGAAAACGTGCCGTGGTGATTCTGCATCTTGGCAGACCCAGATCCTCGGCAGGCAGAAGCTTACTTCCATGGCTTAATTCACGTTGGGTCCAGGGCCCTCTTCCCTCCGTCAAGGGCAAGATCAGCAGAGCTCTCCGATGGGCACACAGACCTCATCTAATTTGGCCAATCATGCTTTGATAGTCTTCTCTGTCCTTGAAACAAGCTAAAAAAAAGTGTTTAAAGAACCTTAAAAGCGGTCATCAGGTCTTAATTCGAGGGCAAAGAATTCTTAGCTGGAGATATGATTGTTTTTTTTTTTCTTTTCTATTGGAGTATATGGTTAATGATGTTGTGATAGCTTCAGGTGAACAGTGAAGGGGCTCAGCTGTACATACACATGGACCCATTCTCCCCCAAACTCCCCTTCATCCAGGCTGCCACATAGCACGGAGCAGAGTTCCCTGTGCTACGCAGCATGTCCTGGTTGGCTATCCATTTTAAACACAGCAGTGTGTACGTGTCCATCCCAAGCTCTCGAAGTATCCCTTCACCACAGCAGGCCTAAGTTCATTCTCTAAGTCTGTGATTCTGTTTCTGTTTTGTAAGTAACTTGATTTGTGTCATTTCTTTTTAGATTCCACATATAAGGGATGGCATACAATATTTCTCTTTGTCTGTCTGCCTTACTTCACTCAGTATGGCAGTCTCTAGGTCCATTCATGTTGCTGAAAATGGCATTCTTTCATTCTTTTTAATGACTGAGTAAGAGTCCGTTATGTATACACCACATCTTCTTTATCCATTCCTCTGTCAGTGGACATTTAGGTTGCTTCCGTGTCTTGGCTATTGTTGATGGAGATTTAAGTGGCAACTGTTCTATTCCATGTAAAACACTAAGCCTTGGGATACATGCATGACTGAACACACAGTCCTACCCTCAAAGAACATAGGGACCAATATGGGGTGAAGCAAGGGCAGTGAGCTATATCATACATGGTATAGTGTCACTTGTTTTGTGATGGCCAGCATTCTTGTAAGAGCAGAGCCCTCTATTCCTTAAGTTTGGTCTCTGGGTTCAGACATAAGTAGGCCTAGAAGGGAGTGGGCTATGTATGGAAGCTTCTTAGACAGAGAAGCTAATGTGCAGACTGGAGGCTTGAAGTCTAGAAAAGCAGAGAACACGAGAAAAGGCACTGATGGGAAGGCATCCACACGTTTAGGGAGTAAGAGTTAAAGGGGAGTGGGAGTAGTGAAGGAGAGCAGAAGTGATCAGAGTGCATTCAGAGAAGACCAAGATCCTCCTGGAAATCATGGAGGAAGAGGATTACAAGGAGGGGGCAGGGCACTGGACGATGCATCAGGGTCAAGGAGAGTGAGCACCAGGTTGATGCCACAGGGCTTGGCAGGGGTATAATCATTAATTCCCTCAGCAAAAGCTTTCCCAATGTTGGTGCAGAAGAGGGACGTGGAGGCTTAGGGAGTAGATGGAAAGAGAAGACCCATATGTACAATATGGACCAGTCTGTCAAGGGGCAAGTGGTTGAGCCAAGGCAATGATGCGGCCTGGCTTGAAGGAATTTTGAAGATGGCAGAGACTTGGTCAAGTATGTCATTCACTCAGAGAGCAGGCCTCAGAGGATGCGAGGATGGGGACCAGAGAACAGGTGGGGCTTACCTGCTGGAAAGTGAGCAGAGTCCCTGAGGGTACGCCACTTTGCTCACTGTTGGGCCACTGGGGCCCAGCACTGAGCCAGATAGCTGTGGCCTTAACTGGGCTGAGAAAGGACATTTTTTTCTGTGACATTAAGAAAGAATAGGGAGTACGTGTGGATGAGCTTGAAGGACAAAGAGACCAAAGGAGGTTATGCCTGGCAGCCTTCATACAGCCAGTGAGCAGCAGAGATAGAATGGCATGCGAAAGAGGAAAAAGTAAGCGGGAAGAGGGAGCACTGGCAGACGGCGCTGCTGAGAGGCTGACTGACGGGGGAGATCCGTCCAGCACACTGACCTCCAGCAGCGCCAGGGGAGGAAGCTGTGTGGACGCCAGCCGCCGTGAACACCAGAGGCCGTTCACCACGTGCGCACTTGTGTCGAGCGCTGTGTTCGCTTCAGGACGATCTTTAAAATGAGCGTCCCCATCCAGGCTTCACAGAGGAGGAGAGGTGACAGAGGCTGGCCAGACTTACTCAGTAATTAGATAGCAGGACCGATATCCAGATCCGGGTCTGACTGCAACGCTGGGGCCCGTTCCACCATGAACATGACTGTCATGTGGAGTCCGAGGCCTGGTTTCAAACCCCAACTCCAGTGTTTTCCATTTTCAGTCCCTGCTAGCGGTGAAACTGGGAAAAATTTCTCAACCTTTGCATGTGTTGTTTGTCTCTTGCATAGAATGAAGATAATTAAAGAATGAATCCTATAGCTTTTTCCCCATTTTAATTTTTTAATTTAAAATTTTTTTGTGTTATACTGGAATATAGTTGATTAGCCATGTGTTACCTTCTGATGTATTGCAAAGTGATTCAGTTTTTCATATACATATATTCTTTTTCAAATTCTTTTCTCCTTTAGGCTACTATAGAATACTGAGTAGAGTTCCCTATGCTATACAATATGTCCTTATTGGTTACCTATTTTAGAACCTTATTGCTTTTTGGTAAAGGTGAAAAGTCCTGGTATAAATTGTGGGAAGCAGTTAGCAATGTTACCTGGTACATGAATAACTCTTTGTATATGCTATCCATTGTAGTTCTTTTTATCAGTATTCTCAGGAGCTCATTCTAAGCTACAGCAGGAAAGAGCAGGACATCAGCTAGAACCAATTCATAGGCTCTAAACCAAATGGATGCCCCAGGTTTTGAGTCTTCCAGTAACAACTCGCTGCATGGAAATTGGTCCCTGAGAAAAGCAAGCAGTCCGAACATTCTCTTTTTACTACTTATATCAGAAAAAATATTGGTTTCTGTTACTGTGAGGTTTTGCGGATGAGGTAGAAGAATCTCACTGTTTCTACATTGCAATGAGGTTAATGAAAAATAGTAACTAAAGAGGAAGAGTCCATTAGCTTTTAATTGGCATCTGACCATATGCTTGACAAGTTCTTTTCACCCTGCCAGGGAGGAAGCTGTGTGGCGCCAGCCGCCGTGAACACCAGAGGCCGTTCACCACGTGCGCACTTGTGTCGAGCGCTGTGTTCGCTTCAGGACGATCTTTAAAATGAGCGTCCCCATCCAGGCTTCACAGAGGAGGAGAGGTGACAGAGGCTGGCCAGACTTACTCAGTAATTAGATAGCAGGACCGATATCCAGATCCGGGTCTGACTGCAACGCTGGGGCCCGTTCCACCATGAACATGACTGTCATGTGGAGTCCGAGGCCTGGTTTCAAACCCCAACTCCAGTGTTTTCCATTTTCAGTCCCTGCTAGCGGTGAAACTGGGAAAAATTTCTCAACCTTTGCATGTGTTGTTTGTCTCTTGCATAGAATGAAGATAATTAAAGAATGAATCCTATAGCTTTTTCCCCATTTTAATTTTTAATTTAAAGTTTTTTTGTGTTATACTGGAATATAGTTGATTAGCCATGTGTTACCTTCTGATGTATTGCAAAGTGATTCAGTTTTTCATATACATATATTCTTTTTCAAATTCTTTTCTCCTTTAGGCTACTATAGAATACTGAGTAGAGTTCCCTATGCTATACAATATGTCCTTATTGGTTACCTATTTTAGAACCTTATTGCTTTTTGGTAAAGGTGAAAAGTCCTGGTATAAATTGTGGGAAGCAGTTAGCAATGTTACCTGGTACATGAATAACTCTTTGTATATGCTATCCATTGTAGTTCTTTTTATCAGTATTCTCAGGAGCTCATTCTAAGCTACAGCAGGAAAGAGCAGGACATCAGCTAGAACCAATTCATAGGCTCTAAACCAAATGGATGCCCCAGGTTTTGAGTCTTCCAGTAACAACTCGCTGCATGGAAATTGGTCCCTGAGAAAAGCAAGCAGTCCGAACATTCTCTTTTTACTACTTATATCAGAAAAAATATTGGTTTCTGTTACTGTGAGGTTTTGCGGATGAGGTAGAAGAATCTCACTGTTTCTACATTGCAATGAGGTTAATGAAAAATAGTAACTAAAGAGGGAAGATGTCCATTAGCTTTTAATTGGCATCTGACCATATGCTTGACAAGTTATTTTATATCACTCATCTAATTTCACCCTTGCAAGAGACCTATGAAGTGAGTATTGGTATTTTTCCTGTTTTACAAATGAGCAAACTAAGGCTCAGGTTTCTTAATTAAATGAGTCACCGTGGTCATAGAATCTGAGGAATCTCACACGTGTCTCTCAGATCCCAAAGTCAGCTGGGGTGACAGGCTGAAGCCGGAAGTCATCTCCTGTCACTGGGAGACACAGGCCAGATCTTCCAACTCATGAGAAAAGTCCAGCCTCTCCTCTGCCAGCCTTCCCTGGCCACAGCTCCACCAACCTCATTGACTCTGTTTTAAGATTTTGCAATCACAGAGCCCATTCCCACACCATAAATTATTTCCTACAGTTTTGACACCGTTTATTTTCATAGCATTATACATTCCAACCTTCTGACTATTTAAGATCAAAAGATGTGCTCCAGGCTCACATTTCACTCCAGCTCTCAGACTCGATGCACAAAATTAAACCGAACAGCAGAGGCTCCAGCCTGTCAGAGCCTGTAACGTTGCATAATCCCAAGGGTTTGGCCCGTTTTTATCAATGGCAAAGGAGGAATGGACTGATCCATGGTGATGAGGGCTTCTGTGGAGGAGTGGGGAGGCGGCTTAAGGATGCAATAGTTCAGGGGGACTGTTGGGATGTTCAGAATTATCCTGGGTGGTAGGAATTCAACAGGTTATGGAAACCAAGGTCAAAGGCAAAGGTTTAAAAGAGGCCACAGAAGGAGATGCTCCTTGTGGGAGCTGTGGGCTCCCCACCCCACACAGAGAATTATGGAAATACGGATTCTAGTGAAGAAGAGGGAAGAGGGGTGAATCCTTTAGGTTTGGTAAATAAACCAGGAGTGCCTCTACAGGCTCAGTTCTACTTATTTACTAACCAAATGGATGCCCCAGGTTTTGAGTCTTCCAGTAACAACTCGCTGCATGGAAATTGGTCCCTGAGAAAAGCAAGCAGTCCGAACATTCTCTTTTTACTACTTATATCAGAAAAAATATTGGTTTCTGTTACTGTGAGGTTTTGCGGATGAGGTAGAAGAATCTCACTGTTTCTACATTGCAATGAGGTTAATGAAAAATAGTAACTAAAGAGGAAGATGTCCATTAGCTTTTAATTGGCATCTGACCATATGCTTGACAAGTTATTTTATATCACTCATCTAATTTCACCCTTGCAAGAGACCTATGAAGTGAGTATTGGTATTTTTCCTGTTTTACAAATGAGCAAACTAAGGCTCAGGTTTCTTAATTAAATGAGTCACCGTGGTCATAGAATCTGAGGAATCTCACACGTGTCTCTCAGATCCCAAAGTCAGCTGGGGTGACAGGCTGAAGCCGGAAGTCATCTCCTGTCACTGGGAGACACAGGCCAGATCTTCCAACTCATGAGAAAAGTCCAGCCTCTCCTCTGCCAGCCTTCCCTGGCCACAGCTCCACCAACCTCATTGACTCTGTTTTAAGATTTTGCAATCACAGAGCCCATTCCCACACCATAAATTATTTCCTACAGTTTTGACACCGTTTATTTTCATAGCATTATACATTCCAACCTTCTGACTATTTAAGATCAAAAGATGTGCTCCAGGCTCACATTTCACTCCAGCTCTCAGACTCGATGCACAAAATTAAACCGAACAGCAGAGGCTCCAGCCTGTCAGAGCCTGTAACGTTGCATAATCCCAAGGGTTTGGCCCGTTTTTATCAATGGCAAAGGAGGAATGGACTGATCCATGGTGATGAGGGCTTCTGTGGAGGAGTGGGGAGGCGGCTTAAGGATGCAATAGTTCAGGGGGACTGTTGGGATGTTCAGAATTATCCTGGGTGGTAGGAATTCAACAGGTTATGGAAACCAAGGTCAAAGGCAAAGGTTTAAAAGAGGCCACAGAAGGAGATGCTCCTTGTGGGGAGCTGTGGGCTCCCCCCACCCCCACACAGAGAATTATGGAAATACGGATTCTAGTGAAGAAGAGGGAAGAGGGGTTGTGGCTGAAATCAGGCTGGGCTTAGAGGTTCTGGAAGCCCATGGACCACACAGGCATCAGCAGATGGCTCTCTTTGGAGGAGCATGCCCTGCTACAGTGAATGGAAAGGGCTTTTATTGTTTCGTCACTGTGTTTTTTAGACCCTGGTGGCTCAGATGGTAAAGAATCTGCCTGCAGTGCGGGAGACCCTGATTCAATCTCTGGGTCAGGAAGATCCAGCGAGGAGGGCGTGGCAACCCACTCCAGTTATCTTGCCTGGGGGGTCCCCATGGACGGGCACCTGGCGGGCTGCAGTCCATAAGGTCACAGAGAGTAGCACATGACTGGAGCAGCTGAGCCTGTGTGCATGTAAAAATGAATAAGACACATCCCCTGCCCTCGTAGAGCCCAACATCTAATAAAATACACAGATGAGTAAACAGATGCTTTTTGTTCAAGTTCTGAAGCAGAGGAAGGAGTCAAGGGAGAGCGTGAACACCTGGGGGGGTGATCCAGTCATCCTTCTCTTCTGCCCACCCCTGTGCTCTAGCTCTAAGGTCAGTACCAGGTCCTGGGGATTGTATACCTCGATATCTTGGTACACAGCATCTTTTAATCATTTGGACCACATTTAGCAAACAGCAGAGAGACTGCCTTGGGTTAACTGAGTACATGGGTGAGGGATGGAGAGGAGAATTTCAAATCCCATTGGACACGTGGATCGGCACCCACAGTTCGGGCAGCAGGGAGGGAGACCCGTGGCGGTGGTGGTGGAGGCTTTGAGAGCAGCCCACGTTTACTGAATGTCCACTGTCAGCCAAGCACAGTGCTGAGCATTTTACATGGATTACTTCATTTCTTCTTTCCAGCAGACTTGGGTGGGTGAGTATTCACATAACCTTCATTTAATGGGTGAGAAAACCAAGGCTCAGAAGAGTTGATGGGCTCCATTCACAGCAGAGTTCGTGTTTGATTCCAGGCAATTTGCCTTCGGAGCCAGCAGCCCAGCTAAGACGGGGGAAGCAGGCTTGAAAACCCCCTTGGGTTACAGTCTGATTGCTCAGCACAAACCTCTCATGACAAATGATGCTAGCACACTTTGGAGAGACTTGGTGACTGTGCCCAGTTCTCGGCACTAATGTAGCTTGACTCGAGGCTGATATTCCACTCATCTCACCAGAATGACAATTAGGAGGAGGGCAAAATAAGAGTTATTGCTATTCTGGCTTCCTCTATTGAGCTATGAATAAATGATGATCGCTGCGAAATAGTGTGGTATTTAGATCGTTTCTGGTAAATTAAAAAAAATCAAAATTGAATAAAGTGGTAATCCACATAGCCATTTAGACAAGAGGAGTGGAACAAAATTAGTAAACTCTCTCAGTGTCTTCCTGGCCTTGTCATTCTAATGTAATTAGTTTGCAAAAATATTAATTAATACTCAAACAGCTGACACGTTTTGCATGTTGGTTTGAAATGTGTTAATTACACCTGATACTTTGCCCCTGTACCATCCTCAGTGGTGCCTAGACAGAACATGCCCTCCTCCTTACATACTGGGGACCACATGGATACCAAGGGCTCTCTGGAATGTTCAGTGCTCCTTGCACCTTTGATGAGAAGGAGAGAGAACTGCGTGTAGAGGTGGTACCTTAGTTAAGTCACGTCACGTCTCTCAGTCGTGTCCAAGTCTTTTTTGACCCCATGGATGAGCCATGGAATTCTCTAGGCAAGAATATTGGAGTGAGTTGCTTTTCCCTTCTCCAGGGTATCTCCCCAACCCCAAGGATCAAACCCGGGTCTCCTGCGTTGCCAGCAGATTCTTTACTGTTTAAGGTTTCCGCTCATGCGGGCACTATCTCTGGACGTGGGATCTCAAGAGGCCACCTCACTTCCAGTGAGTAAGTGCTGTGCTGGGTCAGCAGGGTTTTCAGATGGACCACTCCCTGGAGTGAGTGACCTCTGAGCCTCTCTCCTGGGACTGCATTCAGTCTTTGGACTAGATTCTCCCCAAACTTTGCCAGTGCACTCTCTACTCATGTCCTTGCAGATGGTGCTGAATTCTAAGTGTGTCTCATACAGACCTAACCATTGCTATTATTAGGACATGTAGATGTTGTCTGTTTCTTTGTGGTTTTCAATAGTTAATATATTAGTCAGGACAGGTTAGGCTGTGCTGAAGTAAACAGTTAATCAGGAAATCTCAGTGGCTCACCAAACAGAGGCTTATTTCTCCCTCAGGGGATCCGTCCCAGTGAGCCTAGGGTGACCCTTTCTCCAAGTGATCTAGCAAGACAGGTCGCGCTAGCTTGTGGCTCCGTGATGTCAGCACACACCCCCACGCCATCCCTGTGGCAGAGGAGGAAACAGAATGAGGGACCTGGCTTGTCTTCTTCATTGCCTCAGCACAGAGACGGCACCCACCGCTCGCCCCCACTCTCTGCCAGCTAAGATGTGTCCCACTTTGCCCATGGGCAAGGTGAGGGGACGGGAGGCTCACCTGATACTCCGCAAGCACGAAGTACCCGCCACCATGTGGCAATGAGGACAGTAGTCATCTCGATCGTCACACCGACCACCGCATTTCTCCAGGGCCTACACCATGGTTCCACTTCACTGTTGCCACTTCACAGTGTTTCTCGTTCCACTGTCATCCTTTCCGTCCTGAAGAGGGGGAAACCGAGCCTCAGAGGGATGAGACGGTCTGTCCGAAGCCACGCTGTTAGCAAGGGACCCAGCCAGGACTCAGCTCTTACTGTGACAGCAGTGCCTCTAACGGTCTCTGCCTCCTACAGTCCTGGGCAGCTTTCCTTCTGCTGCACCCGAGGAGGAGGATCCGGGAGCAATATGCAGGATGCCTAGCGGGAATCTGGAGAAGGTCTGTTAAGTTCACAAAGCATGATGTAGCCAATGCCCCACGTTTGTACAGAACCTGTTCCTTTCGGCTAGTAGCTGCCCATTCGGTGCCACATTTGATTCTCATAGTAATCCTACAGAGGATTTGGGGGAAATGTGGTTAGCTCCTCATTATAGGTGTCGTTGGAGAAGGAAATGGCAACCCATTGCCATATTCTTGCCTGGAGAATCTCTGTGGACAGAGGAGCCCGGTGGGCTACAGTCCTTAGGGTCACAGAGAGTCAGACATGACTGAGGCGACCAAGCACTAGAGGAGATGTAGTAACAGAGGTCTCCAGAGGACGCCTGCCAGTGGACACCTGGGTGATCTCCAGCAAGTGTCTGAAGTCCTGACCTGCCTCTCTGAGTGTACAGAACAGAGGGTCCTCGGGACCCTAGGCCAAGAAGTCATGACCTTTTCTGCTTTGTGAGTCCCTCTGGCATCTGAGGAAAGTGACGGGCCTTTCTAGAGAATTAAGTCATAAAAAGTACATACTATGACATGCTTAGGATCACTAAGGAAACCATGTGTATTGAAATGCATTTACTAAAATAATAAATGTATTCCAGTGAAATTATTGTTTTCTTTATTACATTAAATAACAAGTCTAGTAGTTACTGTAACTTGGAAACAGCAACAAGTTTATGACATTTTGAGATAATTTTATGACAATTATAAGGTTGTGTGACTGAAAAACTGTGATCTCTGTTGGTGACAGACTCACTAGAATTCTACGTGACTTGCTGCTTACGTTAATTAAAGGGAATTTGTTGCTGTCCTTTAGTCACTATGTCATGTCCAACTCTCTGTGACCTGTGGACTGTAGCACACCAAGCTCTTATGTCCTTCACTGTCTCTCAGAGTTTGCTCAAACTCTCGTCCATTGAGTGGGTGATGCTGTCTAACCATCTCATCCTCTGCCGTCCCCTTCTCCTTTTGCCTCATTCTTTCCCAGCATCAGGGTCTTTTCCAATGCATTGGCTCTTTGCATTAGGTGGCCAAAATATTGGAGCTTTGGCTCTAGAATCAGTCTTTCCAATGAATATTCAGGGTTGATTTCCTTTAGGACTGTTTTAATCTTCTTGATCAAGGGACTCTGAAGGGTCTTCTCCAGGACCCCGAATGAAAGCATCAATTCTTCAGCACTTGGCCTTCTGGATGGTCCAACTCTCACATCTGTACATGACATCTAGAAAAACCATAGCTTTGACTACATGGAACTTTATGGGCAAAGTAATACTAAAGGAAATGAACCTAACCAAATCGTTACTGGTTTCTGACTCTTTGCTCTCCCATGGACTATAGCCCACCAGGCTCCTCTGTCCATGAAATTCTCCAGGCAAAATACTGGAGTGAGTAGTCATTCCCTCTTCCTGGGGATTGAATTAGGTCTGCTGCGTTGCAGGCAGATGTTTACCGTCTGAGCCACCAGGGAAACCCACTAAAGGGAATGCTGGATTACAATTAGAAGTTACTAGAAATAAAATTTTACTTTTTCCTAAGTCCATGGACCCACTAAGTCTCTGTAGGGATACTCTGTGTATCTAAGGTTCTGTGCTAAGAATCCATCCTTGGCTCTGGATTGCCTTTTGATTCTAGTCAGTCCAAGTCCAGAAGTAGATGGCACTAGGCTCGTATCATGGCAAAAGTGATGGTGTTGGCACCGTCCTTCCATTGTCTCTACCTCCTTTGTCATGTCATCTCTGGCCAGAGTCTTGGAAACAGCAACAAGTTTATGACATTTTGAGATAATTTTATGACAATTATAAGGTTGTGTGACTGAAAAACTGTGATCTCTGTTGGTGACAGACTCACTAGAATTCTACGTGACTTGCTGCTTACGTTAATTAAAGGGAATTTGTTGCTGTCCTTTAGTCACTATGTCATGTCCAACTCTCTGTGACCTGTGGACTGTAGCACACCAAGCTCTTATGTCCTTCACTGTCTCTCAGAGTTTGCTCAAACTCTCGTCCATTGAGTGGGTGATGCTGTCTAACCATCTCATCCTCTGCCGTCCCCTTCTCCTTTTGCCTCATTCTTTCCCAGCATCAGGGTCTTTTCCAATGCATTGGCTCTTTGCATTAGGTGGCCAAAATATTGGAGCTTTGGCTCTAGAATCAGTCTTTCCAATGAATATTCAGGGTTGATTTCCTTTAGGACTGTTTTAATCTTCTTGATCAAGGGACTCTGGAGGGTCTTCGCCAGGACCCCGAATGAAAGCATCAATTCATGAGCACGTGGCCTTCTAGATGATCCAACTCTCACATCTGTACATGACATCTAGAAAAACCATAGCTTTGACTACATGGAACTTTATGGGCAAAGTAATACTAAAGGAAATGAACCTAACCAAATCGTTACTGGTTTCTGACTCTTTGCTCTCCCATGGACTATAGCCCACCAGGCTCCTCTGTCCATGAAATTCTCCAGGCAAAATACTGGAGTGAGTAGTCATTCCCTCTTCCTGGGGATTGAATTAGGTCTGCTGCGTTGCAGGCAGATGTTTACCGTCTGAGCCACCAGGGAAACCCACTAAAGGGAATGCTGGATTACAATTAGAAGTTACTAGAAATAAAATTTTACTTTTTCCTAAGTCCATGGACCCACTAAGTCTCTGTAGGGATACTCTGTGTATCTAAGGTTCTGTGCTAAGAATCCATCCTTGGCTCTGGATTGCCTTTTGATTCTAGTCGGTCCAAGTCCAGAAGTAGATGGCACTAGGCTCGTATCATGGCAAAAGTGATGGTGTTGGCACCGTCCTTCCATTGTCTCTACCTCCTTTGTCATGTCATCTCTGGCCAGAGTCTGGTCCTGACCCTCTGAGCCTTCTTTCCCACCAGAGCACATGTGACATTGAGTAGGACCAGAGGTTATTACAGGTTTACTTTTTTTTTTTTTTCAGTCCTAGGTACCATGCTAAGGCTTTACACCCAGTATTTCATTGAATTCTGGTAGATTCTATTGTTGCAAATATCTTACAGACATGGTGGTGGTTAACATTTATGAGCAGGCTTCCCTGGTGGCTCAGTGATAAGGAACCTGCCTGCAATGCAGGAGACCCTGGATTCGATCCCTGGCTCAGGAAGATCCCCTGGAGAAGGAAATGCCAACCCACTCCAGTCTCCTTACCTGGGAAATCCTATGGGCAGAGGAGCCTGGCAAGCTCCAGTCCATGGGGTCGCAAAAGAGTTGGACACAACTGAGTGACTAATCAACAGCATTCATGAATAGTCCTATGCACCAGACGCTCTTCTAAGCACAGTAAATATCATGCTATCAACAGCAGCAGTACTGACAGTATTCGTAGCAGCACAGACTTATGTAGCACTCACTAGAAGGCAGGTTTATTATGTTCTAAGCATTTTGTATCTTTATTTTTAATTATTTCCACCACATTACTCCCCAGGGAGTATTGTTATCCCCATTTTAGAGCATGGGAAATAGGCAGAGAGGTTAAAAAACCTGTCCCCAAGTCACATAACTATGAAGCAAAGCCTTAAACTGTGATTTCACAGTGCTTGAGGTCAACCACTAAGTTTCAATGTGTTATTTTTACTTCATTAAGTATTCCTCAAAACAAGCCCGATGGTGGATCTGGTGTCTTCACCCATTTTATAGATCGTGGAACTGAGGAACAGGGAGGTTGTAAAGTTGCCTTGGAGTCAGCTGTGTTTAGCAGGAAGACAGAACCGGACGGAGCACAGGGCACCATCCAGGCAACTGGCTAAGGGCGTGTTTGGAAAAGGCAGACATCTCTTCTGTCACCTCCCGTGGGTCAGAAACACAGTCACATAGTCCCACTACACTGCAGGGGAGGCTGGGAAGTGTGGTCTAATTGTGAACTCCAGGGGGGAAAGGAACCGGTTTGGGTAAACTCAGAGTTGTCTCTAGCGCAAGGGCTAAGCAGAGTCCAGGTTGACATGCCTCATGGGGAGTCAGCCCACAGCAGAGGCAGGACTAGGGTGAGGCCACCTGGTCCCAGGGCTGATTCACAGCCCCTTGCGAGGACTGGGCTTAAGCTGTGGGTGGCTTCTCCGCCACCCAATGCCCATGATCTCCCCTAGGGCAACTTGTTGACTGAATTCGAGACAAATACGTTACTGCAAATTAGAGAACGTGAAAAATCTCATGCTGTGGGGATTTGGACTCTGGGTCTATTTTTAAAAGCCATGAAGAGTCTTTGCAAATGAAGTATTGTCAAATAGAAAACACATTAAAATGCATAATCATTTATTACTATACATTCAGATGAATATTTAAAATGTCTTATTTTTTTTGAAAATGAAAGTGGTTGTTGGCTTTCCTCTCTCCTTTAGCTTGGTATGTGTTTTTCATGTGAGGGAGCCAGCCCTTTGCCCTTAGGATCTGCCACTCAGAGCACCACAGGTGGCCTGTGTATTGTCACAGGATTAGCCCGCAGGAGGGACGAGAGAGGTGGCCACTACAGTCCTGAGCCACTCAGCACCTGTACTCTGGAGCCCTTCCCCAGGTACTCTGGGTTATAAATCACAGCCGCCCCCAGTGCACTGCATTTGGGAGGGGCGGCAGAAGTGACACGATTCTGATTTCAGGTGTTTACAAAATTAGATGCATATTATAAATGAAAAAAAGATCTCCCCACACCCCCAAAAGAGAAAACAAACTAGGAAACCATATCTGAAGTAAAGCCTGGTCCCTGGTGAGTCTCTTCTGCAAATTCTCCTAGGACACCAGGCGCTTTGGCAAGGACTCGCCTTCACGTTCCCCCTCCCTGTGTAGGTTCCCCCTCAGAGGCACATTCCAGATGTGGGTGACAGACACGGTCCCCACGGAGGGCTCCAGGAGCCGTCCCAAAAACTGTGACCACCCATGTCTCTCTTCTGGAATGTTAAGCCTGTCCCCCGTGGGTCAGAAACACAGTCACATAGCCCTACACTGCAGGGAGGCTGGGAAGTGTGGTCTAATTGTGAACTCCAGGGGGGAAAGGAACCGGTTTGGGTAAACTCAGAGTTGTCTCTAGCGCAAGGGCTAAGCAGAGTCCAGGTTGACATGCCTCATGGGGAGTCAGCCCACAGCAGAGGCAGGACTAGGGTGAGGCCACCTGGTCCCAGGGCTGATTCACAGCCCCTTGCGAGGACTGGGCTTAAGCTGTGGGTGGCTTCTCCGCCACCCAATGCCCATGATCTCCCCTAGGGCAACTTGTTGACTGAATTCGAGACAAATACGTTACTGCAAATTAGAGAACGTGAAAAATCTCATGCTGTGGGGATTTGGACTCTGGGTCTATTTTTAAAAGCCATGAAGAATCTTTGCAAATGAAGTATTGTCAAATAGAAAACACATTAAAATGCATAATCATTTATTACTATACATTCAGATGAATATTTAAAATGTCTTATTTTTTTGAAAATGAAAGTGGTTGTTGGCTTTCCTCTCTCCTTTAGCTTGGTATGTGTTTTTCATGTGAGGGAGCCAGCCCTTTGCCCTTAGGATCTGCCACTCAGAGCACCACAGGTGGCCTGTGTATTGTCACAGGATTAGCCCGCAGGAGGGACGAGAGAGGTGGCCACTACAGTCCTGAGCCACTCAGCACCTGTACTCTGGAGCCCTTCCCCAGGTACTCTGGGTTATAAATCACAGCCGCCCCCAGTGCACTGCATTTGGGAGGGGCGGCAGAAGTGACACGATTCTGATTTCAGGTGTTTACAAAATTAGATGCATATTATAAATGAAAAAAAGATCTCCCCACACCCCCAAAAGAGAAAACAAACTAGGAAACCATATCTGAAGTAAAGCCTGGTCCCTGGTGAGTCTCTTCTGCAAATTCTCCTAGGACACCAGGCGCTTTGGCAAGGACTCGCCTTCACGTTCCCCCTCCCTGTGTAGGTTCACGGACCAGCAGCCTCAGAGGCACATTCCAGATGTGGGTGACAGACACGGTCCCCACGGAGGGCTCCAGGAGCCGTCCCAAATGAGGACTGTGACCACCCATGTCTCTCTTCTGGAATGTTAAGCCTGTCTGAAGCGGAGAGCACTCCAGGCAGCTGTCTGACGAGCCTGGGGTCTTTAGCCATCTTCCCTTTGTGTCTTCCGTGTTCCGACTAGAACATCAGTCACGTGAGGCAACTGGATGAGAAAATCACTTTGATTAGTGACTTTGCTGTGGATGCATTTCTTTCCTTTCATATTTCACATCCTGAATATTTTATGAAAATGTTTGCCTTTCTGAGTGAGCTAATGCTGTGGTTTAAATAATATGACTAGAAGGTAGAAACCCTATTTCTCAACACAAAATCGTGTTGCTGGGAAGAAAGCAGCCCAAATATGTAAAAGCCAGTGAACAAGCACGTGAGATCAGGCTGACCAGGGTGTGACTTCCAGGTCCCTTGTGATGGCTGGGGGATCGCTCAGCATCTCAAGCTTCTCATCTGGGAGATGGGACAGGCATTGGCACAGCCTAGTACCATCAGTGCGTGTGTGCCCGCGTGCACCGTTACTCAGTCGTGTTTGAATCTTCGAACCCATGGACTGTAGCCCTCCAGGCTCCTCTGTCCATGGAATGTCTGTCAATAATACTGGAGTAGGTTGTCATTTCCTTCTCCGGGGGATCTTTCTGACCCAGGAATCAAACCTGCATCTCTTGTTTTGGCAGGTGGATTCTTTAGCATAGAGCCACCAGGGAAGCCCGTCGGGGTGAGGATTAAATGGGATAAGGTAGTTATAGCAGGGAGTCCAAAGTCTGGTACAGAGCAAGCTGTCGGCAAATAGTACCTCGGTTTTACATTTGAGCAGCATTCAGCCAGCTCCAGAGAGTCCTTATTGATCATTTCACTTCCACACCCTCTGCCTGTGAACACTGTCCAGGGATAGATCTGAAAGCTTTCATTGTATCTCCAGGGGTGGACCAGACGGATGATTGAAAGATGATAAAGTCTCTTTTTCCTCTGGATTCTCAGACTTCGTTAGAGCTCCCAGGACTTTGCTTGGTGCCCGTGGTAGAGACAGCTCTGTATTCACCAGAACCCATGCCTTTCTCCCTTGGCCAGTGACAGACACGGTCCCCACGGAGGGCTCCAGGAGCCGTCCCAAATGAGGACTGTGACCACCCATGTCTCTCTTCTGGAATGTTAAGCCTGTCTGAAGCGGAGAGCACTCCAGGCAGCTGTCTGACGAGCCTGGGGTCTTTAGCCATCTTCCCTTTGTGTCTTCCGTGTTCCGACTAGAACATCAGTCACGTGAGGCAACTGGATGAGAAAATCACTTTGATTAGTGACTTTGCTGTGGATGCATTTCTTTCCTTTCATATTTCACATCCTGAATATTTTATGAAAATGTTTGCCTTTCTGAGTGAGCTAATGCTGTGGTTTAAATAATATGACTAGAAGGTAGAAACCCTATTTCTCAACACAAAATCGTGTTGCTGGGAAGAAAGCAGCCCAAATATGTAAAAGCCAGTGAACAAGCACGTGAGATCAGGCTGACCAGGGTGTGACTTCCAGGTCCCTTGTGATGGCTGGGGGATCGCTCAGCATCTCAGGCTTCTCATCTGGGAGATGGGACAGGCATTGGCACAGCCTAGTACCATCAGTGCGTGTGTGCCCGCGTGCACCGTTACTCAGTCGTGTTTGAATCTTCGAACCCATGGACTGTAGCCCTCCAGGCTCCTCTGTCCATGGAATGTCTGTCAATAATACTGGAGTAGGTTGTCATTTCCTTCTCCGGGGGATCTTTCTGACCCAGGAATCAAACCTGCATCTCTTGTTTTGGCAGGTGGATTCTTTAGCATAGAGCCACCAGGGAAGCCCGTCGGGGTGAGGATTAAATGGGATAAGGTAGTTATAGCAGGGAGTCCAAAGTCTGGTACAGAGCAAGCTGTCGGCAAATAGTACCTCGGTTTTACATTTGAGCAGCATTCAGCCAGCTCCAGAGAGTCCTTATTGATCATTTCACTTCCACACCCTCTGCCTGTGAACACTGTCCAGGGATAGATCTGAAAGCTTTCATTGTATCTCCAGGGGTGGACCAGACGGATGATTGAAAGATGATAAAGTCTCTTTTTTTCCTCTGGATTCTCAGACTTCGTTAGAGCTCCCAGGACTTTGCTTGGTGCCCGTGGTAGAGACAGCTCTGTATTCACCAGAACCCATGCCTTTCTCCCTTGGTCTCATGCGCCTGCACGCTAAGTTGCTTCAGTCATGTTCGACTCTTTGTGACCCCAGGGACTGTAGCCCACCAGGCTCCTCTGTCTATAGGATTCTCCAGCTAAGAATACTGGAGTGGGTTGCCATTTCCTTCTCCGGAGGCTCTGCCTGACCCTGGGGTCAAACGAACGTCTCCTACCTTGGCAGGTGGGTTCTTTACTGCTGAGCCACCAGGGAAGCCCAGAGTCCCATTAGAATCTCCTAGAAATAGCTGGGGGAGCTCATTTCTTACCTGGACCCGTAGGTGGGGAGCTCACGAGCCACTACCTCATGAGCCTGCATGGGAATGGTGCCCTATTCTGTAAAGTCTGGGCACTGGGGCCCGATGTCCTTTGCATCCCTTGTGGATGAGCATTCTCCAAATGGAGAAGCCCCTGGATCTCTTGACGTTGCCCATTCTTCTGAAGCAGGGGTGGTGGTCACTGTTTGCCAGGCTGACGGCATCTCCGGCCAGTTCCTCTCTGCCCTGCTGGTGATCTGCGCCATCAAGAGATTTCATACAACATTAAGGGAGATGTCATATGCATACACATGATGCTGTGTTCTTACCCAGAATGTCACATTAGACTCTTGGAGTTATTTGAAAAAAAAAAAAAAAGAAAACCTTCAAAGTACAGCCACATTCTTTCCATTCTTTCCCCCTTACATCATCCAATCTGCCATCTGATGCCCCAAAAGGAAGCTGCTAATAAAATAGCAACTTGCGGAGTTCAGAAAAGCATCCCACAGAATGTTAGCTAAAAATGTGAACTTTTAGCAGCCTCTGCTTGGGGAGTGGAGTCAGGAGTGCACAGAGAGACATGTCTGGCTCTTTCAGAGGCTCCTTTCCCTTCTCAGAGTTGACAGGCAGAGAGATTGGGATGTGGCTAACGTCTCCCCACAGATTCCAGCTTGATCTGAGCTCTCTGCTCTGGGCTCCCCTTCAGAATTTTCCCTGTGCTAATGTTTCTTGGAGAAATTTACTTTGAAGCCAACATAAAGAAATACATGATGCTTCCTCATGGAGTTCAGAGGCAGGAAGTGCTTTTCTTACTGGTGCTCTCATGGACAGACCTCTGCTTGGGTACCAGGTGCTCCCATGGGTCCTGGGGCTTCTACTCTGAGCCCCTGGTGCTGGCTCTCAGGTCCAGTGCTGGGGGTGGGGCTTGAGTAGTCACCAAGGAATGTCCCCTGCTGCAGGTGTGCACAGTGGCTGCTAGAGCTCGCCCACCAGCAGAGGAGGGGACCCTAGGCTTCCGCTCCAGCCATTCAGAGCTGTGCAGCTCCCCCCCACAACAAGCTATTCTCGGGTGTCCTACAATTCAACTCGCTTCTGATGTTCACTCCCTGGAGACAGCATTCTGTCCTACAGGCTCAAGGTTCAGTGGTTTAAGACTTCTTGCCACCCTCCGCCCCACGCCAGTTCAGATGTACAGCTTATCACCGGCGTTTCTACCTGACTGCCTGTAAGTCGGAGGTTCCAATGGCCACACCTGCTCCCTTGGGTTAAATTAATTTCTTAGAGTGGCTCACAGAACTCTGAAATAGTTTACTTACGGGGTTCCCAGTCTGTTTCTTTTTTATTGGCATATAATTGCTTTCCAGTGTTGTGTTAGCTTCTTCTCTGCAGTATAGTGAGTCGGCTCTGTGTACACGTATGTCCCCTCCCTGGTGGGCCTCCCTCCCACCCCTGCCATCCAGCCCTCTAGGTCATCACACAGCACTGGGCTGAGCTCCCTGTGCTGGACAGCAACTTCCCCCTAGCTCTCTCTTTAACACATGGTAGGGTCTGTATGTCAACCCTAATCTCCTAATTCATCCTACCCGTCCCTCCTCCACATGTCCACAGGTATGTTCTCTACATTTGCATCTCTATTCCTGCCCTGCAAACAGGTTCCTCTGTTACGTTACTAGTTTATTATAAGGGGATTCAGCTCAGGACAGCCAGATGGAAGAACAGCCAGGTGGAATTGCCGCACAGAGCAGGGCGTGTGGAAAGGGAGGCAGTGGTTCTGAACTCTCTTGCAGGCACCCCATCTCCCCAAATCCCCCTGAGTTCACCAACCTGCAAGCTCTCCCAGCCCTGTCCTCTGAGGTTTTCTGGAGGCTTCCTTAAGTCAGCATGATTGACTAGGTCATTGGCTATTGGTGATCAAACTGAATCTCATGTGGCTACTCTGTCCTCCCGGGAGGCCTGGGTTAGGACTGAAAATTCCAAGCCTCAGACCCTGTGGTTGATTTCACTGGAAACCAGCCCCCATCCTTAGATGACCTGGGGGCTTTCCAAAAGCCACTGAATTAACATAAGAAAAGCCACCTTGATTGCTCTCCACACTTAGGAAATCCCAGGAGGTTTAGGAGCTCAGTACCAGGGCTGCAGATGAAGGTGGAAAACACTTGTAAGTCTCAGCATCACAGCCCTACCCAGCACCACTAGGTGCAATCCAGAAGCCTGGGTCCACCCACCCCTCTTCTCTTCCACTTACCAGCTGTGTTACCTTAATGAGGTGATTCTTTCTGCATCTATTTCCTCATCTGTAATAAGCTGGGAGTGTTCGCTGCTCAGTTGTGTCCGACTCTTTGTGACCCCATGAACTGTAGCCCACCAGGCTCCTCTGTCCGTGGGGTTCTCCAGGCACAAATACTGGAGTGGGCTGCCGTTTCCTTCTCCAGGGGAGGAGGAATCTTTCTGAGAATTAAACAGAGTAATACAGTTAACATGTTTAGTCCTGTGCCTGTCGAAGTAAGGCTTGTAAGACATTGATGATAACCAGTCAAAAGAGGCATTCTGAAAAAGAGCCAGGAGCTATGTTTGGCTCATGTATGCTCTTGGAATTATGGGGAGCTCTGTTTTTCTGTAGATCATCAGGTTCCCAGGGGTGTATTTTTTAAATAGTTATTTTTAAATTGATGGATATCTACAGTAGCGTGATGGTTTGGGCCATATATCAACATGAATTGGCCACATGTGTCTGCTCCCTCTTGATCTGCCTCCCACTTCCCTGGCCACCCCATCCCTCTAGGTTGTCACAGAGCACCTGCTTGGTTGCCCTGTGTCATACATCAAACTCCCACTGGTTCTCTGTTTTATGCATGGTAATGTATATGGCTTAATTAACAACATTTGGTTACCTTGTGTAAATAGAAACCATCACCTTGGAAAGTGGAGACATGCATTTCTCAAGCCATTCATCCGTTCTTGCATTTGTTCATGTGAATAACCAATCAGTCCCTTTTCCCATGGTTTCTCAGCCCGACACTGTTCACCCACTTTGGGGACCAGATAACTCTGTCATGGGGCTGTCCTGTGCACAGTAGGGTCTTTACCAGCACTCCGGGCCTCCACCCTTCCTACTGCCCATACATGCCAGTAACATTGCCTTTCCTCTGCTTGTGACAGCCAGAGATGTCTTCAGACACTGCTGAAAACTTGTGTTAGATTCAAGGGCAGTTAGAGCCCTGAGAGGAATTTAGAGGGGATCCTCTTCAGAGTCTTTTTTGTGGGGTCCCCCATTAGCTGGCAGCACAGTCTCAGCCCTGATGCCTGGTCCACCACACACCACAGAAGCCCCCTAGTGTGCAACAACCCCAAGACCATGCCTGCGTTGGGTGGAGTTCCACCTTGTGTTCCTCTCCTGTCTTCTTTCAGAGGTGGAAGCTCAGGTCCAGAGAAGATGGGTCTCCCCGGGGGACCTAGACATGCACCTGGGGGGCTGGACTAGAAGTGTCTGATCCTGGTCCTTCGGGCTTTCCTCACTGCTAACATCTTTTGCACATCTGCTGTGTTAGAGCAAAGTTGGAAGGGCAAGTGGCCAGTGACATGAACTGGAATAAAATGACATTGGACATGCACACACACACACACACACACAAAGACAACTTGCAGACAGCAGCACAGGTGCCTGGGGGCAGAACCTAGGGGGGTCCTGACCATCTGGTTCGGGGAGCCTCTCAGAGGGGTTCACGTTCAAACTGAACCCCAACAAACCAACGAGTGCTGACCAGACCCAGAAGCATGGTTTCCACGTGGGCAGGAACACAGAGCCAGGACACAGCCCAGAGCAGTGCCAGGCAGGGAACAGGGAGCCAGGATCCGGTCCCCAGTGTGATTATCAGGTTGCCAGGTGCAGCCGCTGCGGCTTTCCCTGACCCCGTTCTCAGGATCAGCAAGGCAGCCCAGGTTGTGAGGCAAGGGGCATGTTGACTGGAGATGCTGCGTGCCCCTGTTCACCCTGAAAAGAGCTAGAGACCGTGAACAAGCTCTGTCATTTGCTCACGGGGGTAGGGGAGGGAGCATAATCTTGGGGATGAGATTGACTGCAAAGAGCAGACTCACTGGGACAGACCATGATGCTGGAAAAGCTTGAAGGCTGGAGGAGAAGGGGGCACCAGAGGCTGAGATGGTTGGATGGCATCACTGACACAATGGACAGGAGTTCGAGCAAAGTCCGGGAGATGGTGAAGGACAGGGCAGCCTGGCATGCGTCAGCCCAAGGGGTCGCAAACAGTCAGACATGACTGAGGGGCTGAGCAACAACAACCCAGCCCTGAGTCCCTAAGAAAGCTCTGTCACCTCTCGAAGCTTCTCTTCCTCACCCACAAGGAGAATACTAGGAATACAGTGAGCATTGGTTCGAGGTACATATTGTCTGTCCGACCCTGGGTAAGCTCCGTCTCCTGGCTCTGCTCACTTGTGCTCACCCCCACACCATGCTCATCCCACAGCCCAGTAAGCCCAGGCAGGGAGGTCAGGACCCAGAACAATGGCACAGAGGTGCTGATGCGTACCCATGTCCATCCATTTGTCTCGGAAGCCTGGGCTCTTAATCTCACACCATACTGCTGTTGAAGTTTATTAAGAAGATTAAGTGGAGTAATCCATCTCCTCAGCATTTTGTCTGGCACAGATTCAGAACATATAATGTGATCAGACAGATGTGGGTTCTGATCCTAGGCTTATCTTTTGCCAGCTGTGGGGCTCCTTCAGTCCTTTTCTCTTTCTTGGCTTGTTTCCCATCCATGAAATGGGAATGAACTGAGATTTGATCTCGTCTGATAGGTGCTTTCAGGGAGAGCATGTCTGCAAACCTTCAGCACAATGCCAGGGATGGAGTTAGCACCCAGGGCATGTCAGCTGTCAGTGCCATGAGGTATACAGCAGCATGTGATGCTCAGTCATACCCAGTTCATTGCAGCCCCGTGGACTGTAGCCTACCAGGCTTCTTTGTCCATGTAACTCTCCAGGCAGGAATACTTGTGTTCCTCCTCCTTGCCACGCCCTCCTCCAGGAGAACTTCCTAAACCAGGGATTGAACCCATGTCTCCTGTCTTGCAGGCAGATTCTTTACCGGATTTGAACTACCCAGGAAGTCATAGTGCATGATTGTGTGATAAGTCGTGTCAGGTGTGTCTGATTCTTTGCGACCCCATGGACTGTAGCCCACCAGGCTCCTCTGTCCATGGAATTCTCCAGGCAGGAATACTGGAATGAGTTGCCATTTCATCCTCCAGGGGATCTTCCTGACTCAGGGATCAAACTCGAGTCTCTTGCATCTCCCGCATTGGCAAGCGTGTTCTTGATGACTAGTGCCACCTGGGAAGCCTGGGTATACAATAGGCCCTGCACTAATGCCAGCTCTCCCACCTGCTCTCTCAGGTTTCCCTCTTGGCATGGGTACTTCAGAAAGTGGAAAGTCCCTCCTCATTCTTGGGCATGGAGAGACCATGGTGTCTCTTTCGGAAGAACCGTTAACAGAGGTCAAGAGTGTGAAGTGGGGTCACTGGCACTGCTGCCCTCCAGCTGATGGTGATGTGTGTCCAGGGAGGGAGATGCCCTGGGTCCAAAGTCCTTCCTGTTCCTTTCCCCCAAACAAGAGCCTTCCATGCCAAAAACCATCTTTCCTGCACAACACTTTAATTTACATCTTTTAATAACTTTGGTTGCCATGGAAGCATTGGGATTCAGTTTTAAAATAGACAAACTAATTGTTTCACTCAGTTTGGGTATTTGCTGTCAAGGAAACAGCCCGGTTTCCCCCACCACCAAGAGCCCACCTCATTGGATAGATGAGGTGGCAAAATGGTGGGGCTGGGGGGTGGGGTGGGGATTTACCATGCCATGGCCCAACAACAGAGGCACCATCACACACCCAAGGAATTTGACCCAGTCCTGGCCATGTGCTTAGGAAAGGGATTAATGGTGGGCCAGAGAAGGTGGGGAGTGGTGATGCAGGGGAGGGCTCCAAGGGACACCTCTCCTGAGGCAGAGTCCGAGCAGAGCACAGGACTCAGGATGTTCTAGCAGCTAGGCATGGCTCCTCTGACCTTGGATGGAGGCCCAGAGGCCCTCCACCCTGACCTGAGGGATTCTGAAGCCAATAGCAGGAACAGCAGCAACATAACACTGGGCTCCGGGACTGAAGCCTACTTTCTTAGTGAGACAACAAAAAACCGTTCATCTAACAAGTGTTCCCTTACCTTCTCCCAGGAATCCTGCTGATCCGGAGGGCAGACGGCACACAGATATGTCTTGTGTGTTCTTGTTAGATCCATCAGTGAACACATTAGTCTTCTGCCCTTCTGAAGTTTCTATTCTAGCAGGGAAAACAGACAATGAACAAGAAGAAAAAGAGGTTATATGGGGGCATTGAAGCCTTCTCAGGCGCTAAGTGGTAAAGAACCTGCCTGGCAATGCAGGAGATGTAAGAGACGTGGTTTCAAGCCTTGGATCAGGAAGATCCCCTGGAAAGAGGGAATGGCAACCCAGTCCAGTGTGCTTGCCTGGAGAATACCATGGACAGAGGAGCCTGGTGTGCTACAGTCCATGGAGCTGCAAAGAAACACAGCTAAAGTGACTTGCCACGCATGCATGCATGACGAGTTGAAAACTAATACATGGGAAGTTCAAAGGAAAGAGTGGAACGGAGACTGGAAGACAGGGAGTGCACACTCGGCAGAGGTCTGGTTGACTTCCCAAAACTCCAGATGGTGAGAGTGATTAGCCATGCCAAAAACCATCTTCCCTGCACAACACTTTAATTTACATCTTTTAATAACTTTGGTTGCCATGGAAGCATTGGGATTCAGTTTTAAAATAGACAAACTAATTGTTTCACTCAGTTTGGGTATTTGCTGTCAAGGAAACAGCCCGGTTTCCCCCACCACCAAGAGCCCACCTCATTGGATAGATGAGGTGGCAAAATGGTGGGGCTGGGGGGTGGGGTGGGGATTTACCATGCCACGGCCCAACAACAGAGGCACCATCACACACCCAAGGAATTTGACCCAGTCCTGGCCATGTGCTTAGGAAAGGGATTAATGGTGGGCCAGAAAAGGTGGGGAGTGGTGATGCAGGGGAGGGCTCCAAGGGACACCTCTCCTGAGGCAGAGTCCGAGCAGAGCACAGGACTCAGGATGTTCTAGCAGCTAGGCATGGCTCCTCTGACCTTGGATGGAGGCCCAGAGGCCCTCCACCCTGACCTGAGGGATTCTGAAGCCAATAGCAGGAACAGCAGCAACATAACACTGGGCTCCGGGACTGAAGCCTACTTTCTTAGTGAGACAACAAAAAACCGTTCATCTAACAAGTGTTCCCTTACCTTCTCCCAGGAATCCTGCTGATCCAGAGGGCAGACGGCACACAGATATGTCTTGTGTGTTCTTGTTAGATCCATCAGTGAACACATTAGTCTTCTGCCCTTCTGAAGTTTCTATTCTAGCAGGGAAAACAGACAATGAACAAGAAGAAAAAGAGGTTATATGGGGGCATTGAAGCCTTCTCAGGCGCTAAGTGGTAAAGAACCTGCCTGGCAATGCAGGAGATGTAAGAGACGTGGTTTCAAGCCTTGGATCAGGAAGATCCCCTGGAAAGAGGGAATGGCAACCCAGTCCAGTGTGCTTGCCTGGAGAATGCCATGGACAGAGGAGCCTGGTGGGCTACAGTCCATGGAGCTGCAAAGAAACACAGCTAAAGTGACTTGCCACGCATGCATGCATGACGAGTTGAAAACTAATACATGGGAAGTTCAAAGGAAAGAGTGGAACGGAGACTGGAAGACAGGGAGTGCACACTCGGCAGAGGTCTGGTTGACTTCCCAGCTCAGAAGGTGAGCTCTGAGCAAAGAACGGATGGAGGTGAGGCCATTAGCCATCAGAGTCTTGGTGATTAAGAGTGATTAGGAGTGATGAAAAGTTCTGCCTCTGTTATTGGGACACATCTGGGTTGGAATTCCATTTTTGGTCACTTAGTTTCTGAATGACCTCTTCTCCCATGACTGCATCTTTTCATGCCATGGCTTCCTTACCTTTGGGGGAGAATGGTAATAATAATTTCAGTGGTTAAGTGAGTTGATGCTTGTAGAGTGCTTGACATAGAGTGAGCGCTCTGAAGATGATGATGATGGTGGTGGTGGCGGTGGTGGCGGTGTGTTCACTGATTTTGTTATTGTGATTTAGTCGTTGTGTCCAAATCTTTTGTGACCCTATGGGACTATAGCCCGCCAGGTTCCTCTGTCCATGGAATTTCCTAGGCAAGAATACTGGAGTCAGTAGCCATTGTTTCCAGGAGATCTTCCCAGACCAGAGATCACATACATGCCTCCTTCATTGGCAGGCAGATTCATCACCAGGGAGCCATCTGGGAAGCCCTGTAAAGTGACGAGTTAGTTGCAAACTGGAGAATCAAAGGCGAGGCAAGGCGTAAGTCAGGACTTACTGGCCCACTAGTGGGAAACATTTACAGTCATCCAGGAGAGAATCCACGATGGCCTGGCTGTAGTCATGGCCATGCTGGTGGAGTAGAGATATGGGGCCCCATTCTGAAGTTTCTATTCTAGCAGGGAAAACAGACAATGAACAAGAAGAAAAAGAGGTTATATGGGGGCATTGAAGCCTTCTCAGGCACTAAGTGGTAAAGAACCTGCCTGGCAATGCAGGAGATGTAAGAGACGTGGTTTCAAGCCTTGGATCAGGAAGATCCCTGGAAAGAGGGAATGGCAACCCAGTCCAGTGTGCTTGCCTGGAGAATACCATGGACAGAGGAGCCTGGTGGCTACAGTCCATGGAGCTGCAAAGAAACACAGCTAAAGTGACTTGCCACGCATGCATGCATGACGAGTTGAAAACTAATACATGGGAAGTTCAAAGGAAAGAGTGGAACGGAGACTGGAAGACAGGGAGTGCACACTCGGCAGAGGTCTGGTTGACTTCCCAGCTCAGAAGGTGAGCTCTGAGCAAAGAACGGATGGAGGTGAGGCCATTAGCCATCAGAGTCTTGGTGATTAAGAGTGATTAGGAGTGATGAAAAGTTCTGCCTCTGTTATTGGGACACATCTGGGTTGGAATTCCATTTTTGGTCACTTAGTTTCTGAATGACCTCTTCTCCCATGACTGCATCTTTTCATGCCATGGCTTCCTTACCTTTGGGGGGGAATGGTAATAATAATTTCAGTGGTTAAGTGAGTTGATGCTTGTAGAGTGCTTGACATAGAGTGAGAGCTCTGAAGATGATGATGATGGTGGTGGTGGCGGTGGTGGCGGTGTGTTCACTGATTTTGTTATTGTGATTTAGTCGTTGTGTCCAAATCTTTTGTGACCCTATGGGACTATAGCCCGCCAGGTTCCTCTGTCCATGGAATTTCCTAGGCAAGAATACTGGAGTCAGTAGCCATTGTTTCCAGGAGATCTTCCCAGACCAGAGATCACATACATGCCTCCTTCATTGGCAGGCAGATTCATCACCAGGGAGCCATCTGGGAAGCCCTGTAAAGTGACGAGTTAGTTGCAAACTGGAGAATCAAAGGCGAGGCAAGGCGTAAGTCAGGACTTACTGGCCCACTAGTGGGAAACATTTACAGTCATCCAGGAGAGAATCCACGATGGCCTGGCTGTAGTCATGGCCATGCTGGTGGAGTAGAGGGATAGCCACTGGGCATTTTTTTTTTAATGCCCCCAGATCAGAATACAGCCTCAGTGGCCCAATTTTCCAGGTGTTCCCTCTAAAAACACACAGATTTACTTTTAGTCTTTTGTTACACTTATTTAAAATGTCTAGGTAGATAGATACAGTCAAACCTAAGAAATAAAACATGTAAGAACAACTCAGAAACATTGTAAGAGTTAACATCTAAGAGAGACCTTGTATTTATCAGGCCATTGAACTCATCTCTGAGTCCCCTGGCAGCAAGGGCAAGATGAGGAACATATTGGATTATAGAACTTGTATTTCACAATGAAGTGAAGCTGAAAGAACCTGTCCAACTCTTTGTGACCCCATGGACTGTATCCTGCCAGACTCCTCTGTCCATGGACTTCTCCAGACAAGAATACTGGAGTGGGTTGCTGTTTCATTCTCTGGGGGATCTTCTCAACGCAGTGATGAAACCCAGGTCTCCCGCATTGCAACTGGATTGTTTTACCATCTGAGCCACCAGAGAAGTGCATATTTCATGGTGAGAAGGAACACAAAATTTCTTTGCAGGAGGAAACTTTGCATAAACGCTGAACTCCGAGAGGGAGTCAGTCCCTGCGTTGTATGTAAGGGTTATTTTACAACAGGAAACAATGTGTTCAGCAGAGAGATTGTCCACATTGACATTCCTTGTCCTCATCTGGTATAAATACTGAGGTCATGGTGTTAAGTCTTAACTCGGTGGAGGCAGTTTCATGGCGGGAGATAACATAATATGGTCCAGGTGCCTGTCTTTCTAACTTAATACAAGACTAGAGCTTCGAGAAGCCTCTGAAATGGATGACTCACATGCCCATTAGATTATCTGTCTCAGATATTAGATTTCTCAGATGAGCTTCTGGAAGTAGGAGCTGGATTTCAGTCAACTCATGGCTGGACTCCCTTGTGCATGCCAGCCCCGTGTCATTGACTAGAGAAGAAAATGTATGTGCTTGAAGTAACTGGGGCCAATCAGGCCTGCATTTCTGTCCTGAAATGAGAACGTGACAGCTTGATCTTATTCTTTCTGAGCTGGAGAAGGACCTGGTTTGGCCTCTTGTATAGAAAAAGCTGTTGGAATTGGAGAAAAAGGAAAAAAAAAAAACCAAACCCTGGTCTGGACCCATTTGTGCCACTGCTGTGGCTCGGGGCGAGTCAGTCTGCCTCCTGGGGACTCAATTTCCTCATTTAGAACATAGGAAAAAGTGGGTACCTTCTTGGGCTGCTGGGAGGACTGAATGATATAGCGAGAGTCAAGTACCTAAAACAGTGCTTAGAACAGAGACACTCAGTAGAAGATAGATACTATTTCCACTGTAAACAGAAAGTGCTTTTGCTGTTTTCATCCAACTCACAGCCCAAGAGGCACCTTTCTAAATCCAAAAGAATGCATTAAACTGGCCCCAACTCTTTGTTGACCCCAAATGGCCCCTGTATCCTGCCAGACTCCTCTGTCCATGGACTTCTCCAGACAAGAATACTGGAGTGGGTTGCTGTTTCATTCTCTGGGGGATCTTCTCAACGCAGTGATGAAAGCCAGGTCTCCCGCATTGCAACTGGATTGTTTTACCATCTGAGCCACCAGAGAAGTGCATATTTCATGGTGAGAAGGAACACAAAATTTCTTTGCAGGAGGAAACTTTGCATAAACGCTGAACTCCGAGGGGGAGTCAGTCCCTGCGTTGTATGTAAGGGTTATTTTACAACAGGAAACAATGTGTTCAGCAGAGATTGTCCACATTGACATTCCTTGTCCTCATCTGTTATAAATGCTGAGGTCACGGTGTTAAGTCTTAACTCGGTGGAGGCAGTTTCATGGCGGGAGATAACATAATATGGTCCAGGTGCCTGTCTTTCTAACTTAATACAAGACTAGAGCTTCGAGAAGCCTCTGAAATGGATGACTCACATGCCCATTAGATTATCTGTCTCAGATATTAGATTTCTCAGATGAGCTTCTGGAAGTAGGAGCTGGATTTCAGTCAACTCATGGCTGGACTCCCTTGTGCATGCCAGCCCCGTGTCATTGACTAGAGAAGAAAATGTATGTGCTTGAAGTAACTGGGGCCAATCAGGCCTGCATTTCTGTCCTGAAATGAGAACGTGACAGCTTGATCTTATTCTTTCTGAGCTGGAGAAGGACCTGGTTTGGCCTCTTGTATAGAAAAAGCTGTTGGAATTGGAGAAAAAGGAAAAAAAAAAAAAACCAAACCCTGGTCTGGACCCATTTGTGCCACTGCTGTGGCTCGGGGCGAGTCAGTCTGCCTCCTGGGGACTCAATTTCCTCATTTAGAACATAGGAAAAAGTGGGTACCTTCTTGGGCTGCTGGGAGGACTGAATGATATAGCGAGAGTCAAGTACCTAAAACAGTGCTTAGAACAGAGACACTCAGTAGAAGATAGATACTATTTCCACTGTAAACAGAAAGTGCTTTTGCTGTTTTATTGAACAGTACAATCTTGGAATATTTCTCACAGCCCAAGAGGCACCTTTCTAAATCCAAAAGAATGCAAGTACTAAATCTGTATTCCCAAAGATTTCCTGGAGAGGGGCAATGGAGATGCCGAGGGCAGGACCATGTAACACGTCCTGTTTTAGGTGCCCTGGAAGCAGGAGTCTGTGAAGGGATTCTTGTCAGGGGAGGTCTGGAGAGAGTGCTTTCTGCGGGAGAGGAGTGCAAAAAAAGATGAGGTAGATGAGCAAGGATGTGGATTCAGCAGTGGGAGGCTCACACTGGCCCCACGGGAGGCCCTGGAATGTGAAGTGGTACTACAGAGTTGGTCCCATCTCCCATCTTGGGAGGGCAGGTGCAGCCACCCAGCTGAGGGTGTTTTTGCTTGAAGAGAAGGGGACCTCAGCCAACACGCCAGCCTCTGGGGGCTGGTGCCCTGGCAGCTGAAGGAGACACCAGCAGCAACGCTTCCACTTCCTAAAACTCACCTACCAATTCCCATTCTCCCCTTCTCATCAGCTGCCTTGAGCCCTCCTCTTTCTCACAGCAATCCTTGTCCACAACCTCCCTCACTCCTGTCCTTTAAATCAAAGTCTCTTCTTTCCTCCTCACCGCTTCAAGCTAGCCAAGTCCCCTTTTAACACAGAACAGTTAACTCCATTCTGCTCTCTTTCCTTTGCATCCTTCTCCAGCGCCCTGAAAGGCTTGTAGATACATACGCTTTAATATTTCATATTTCTATCAGTACGGTCTCCTGGGAAACATGTAAGTAGGATCAATGTTATTCTGAAAAATCATCTTTGAATCTGCCAGAACACATGGGGGAAAGATACAGTAGCCACCCTGGAGGATTGCTGCACTTAATTTAAAAGAGAAAACTTGGTGTTAGGAAGACATGCTCTGGCACCCAGGAGAGTGGCAGTCCTCCAGGTGGCCCTCCCTCAGTGGCCACAGGTGAACAAACCTGTTCATCCCTGCCTGCAAACCTCAGGAGATCCAGCGGCTGTCTCTCGTTCCCCTCCCCATCTCCCCCAGTATCATGATAGCCATATGTGAGAGCCAGTCACCAGACAGCCTATAAATCATGCCTTCTCTTGCTGCTCCCTCTCTCTTCAAGCCAACTGGTTTCACTCTGAAATGTTACGGGTTTGCACTTTGGGTCCCAAATGTTTTGTGTGATTCCCTGGAAGCAGGAGTCTGTGAAGGGATTCTTGTCAGGGGAGGTCTGGAGAGAGTGCTTTCTGCGGGAGAGGAGTGCAAAAAAAGATGAGGTAGATGAGCAAGGATGTGGATTCAGCAGTGGGAGGCTCACACTGGCCCCACGGGAGGCCCTGGAATGTGAAGTGGTACTACAGAGTTGGTCCCATCTCCCATCTTGGGAGGGCAGGTGCAGCCACCCAGCTGAGGGTGTTTTTGCTTGAAGAGAAGGGGACCTCAGCCAACACGCCAGCCTCTGGGGGCTGGTGCCCTGGCAGCTGAAGGAGACACCAGCAGCAACGCTTCCACTTCCTAAAACTCACCTACCAATTCCCATTCTCCCCTTCTCATCAGCTGCCTTGAGCCCTCCTCTTTCTCACAGCAATCCTTGTCCACAACCTCCCTCACTCCTGTCCTTTAAATCAAAGTCTCTTCTTTCCTCCTCACCGCTTCAAGCTAGCCAAGTCCCCTTTTAACACAGAACAGTTAACTCCATTCTGCTCTCTTTCCTTTGCATCCTTCTCCAGCGCCCTGAAAGGCTTGTAGATACATACGCTTTAATATTTCATATTTCTATCAGTACGGTCTCCTGGGAAACATGTAAGTAGGATCAATGTTATTCTGAAAAATCATCTTTGAATCTGCCAGAACACATGGGGGAAAGATACAGTAGCCACCCTGGAGGATTGCTGCACTTAATTTAAAAGAAAACTTGGTGTTAGGAAGACATGCTCTGGCACCCAGGAGAGTGGCAGTCCTCCAGGTGGCCCTCCCTCAGTGGCCACAGGTGAACAAACCTGTTCATCCCTGCCTGCAAACCTCAGGAGATCCAGCGGCTGTCTCTCGTTCCCCTCCCCATCTCCCCCAGTATCATGATAGCCATATGTGAGAGCCAGTCACCAGACAGCCTATAAATCATGCCTTCTCTTGCTGCTCCCTCTCTCTTCAAGCCAACTGGTTTCACTCTGAAATGTTACGGGTTTGCACTTTGGGTCCCAAATGTTTTGTGTGATTCCCTGGAAGGCCAGGGATTTAGGAAAGACCCTCTGGGTGTCATAGAGTGAGGTTCCGTCTATGCTCTCTGAGAGATGGGGACAGGCTGACCCACCGTGTATTTCTGAAAGATCTGATGGAGCTCTGGCTCAGACCCAAAGTTGAGCAAACCTCGGATACATTCAGAGTAGAGACCGATCCTGGAGCCAGAGTCCCTTGTCCTGTTTGACCTTCACAGAGGAGTGATGATACCAACGGCTAGTAGTGGCAGGATTCTCTTTGGGCACCTGCGTGCAAAGTCATCTCTAGTTCTCTCCATGGCCCGCGTGGGTTCCGTGCTCAACAGCACACTGCCGACAAATAAGACCAGGCCCAGAGGGGACGTAACATAGACGTCTCTGAATGGAGAAGCCTCAAACTTGGCAAGAGTCCTTGCAAGAAAGTTCCCTAAGTTCCTAATTGCACCTTGATGGGGCAGTTCATTGATGTGTGTCCAGGCTTTCTCCCTGCTTCTCTAGACTTCATGGCCTGGGGTGGGATCCTGTCTCATTTCATCATTGTGGGGCACTCAGTTGCCAACACAAAGGTAGGCACGTAGCAGAGGCTGAGTGTGTGATTCACTGCTTCATGAATGGACACGTGTGATGTGGATGAGGAGGGTGAAGAGAGGGCAGGCGCGCTCTCCAGGCAGTGGGAACATGTATGTGACCAAAGAGTTTAAAAAAAAAGAGTGAGACAGACAGACAGAGACACACAGAAGACAACGCCCCAAACCACAGCGATTCTGCAAAGACATTGATTTCAGGAGATGTGAGGTAGAGATTCTATTTCCTCCTGAGCCCTTTCGCCCCGCCCCTCTCAGCCTGCCTGCTCTGGCCTCAGGAAGTCGGTCGCTCATCCGTATTCTTCCCAGGCCATCCCTCCAGCCCAGTCATCTGTTTCTGTCCTTTCAAGAAGTTAATAGGACAAAAACAAATCACCACTCTCCAGCAAGCCACGCGGGGCTCTTGGGGACCTGGCGGGCAGTTAGGAGAAGGACACGAGCAGGGTGGGCAGTGCCAGGAATGCCCAATCAACCTCCTCTCCCTGGAAGGAATCACAGCCACTTCCACGACCACCAGGAAGGCGAAGGAGCCCCGCCAGGAGCCTCTGGGGCTCCCACCCCCAAGGCCAAGTCTACACGGCTCAGATTACCTGGAGAAATAGATGAGAGACAGACTTTCTCCTAAGAGGGTGGAAGGCGCAGGGGTTCTGTTTGGGATGCATGTGAGGGATAAAGGAACTGTTCTTCCATCAATAATCACCGTATCGGCCCCAGAGACGCCTGTCTCTGCTCCTCTATCCAGCTCGTAATCCAGTCTTCCCTCCCTCCTGTGCCTGGTGTCATAAGACGCCAAGACACACTGATTAAATTTCATGTCTCCGCTTCCCCTCAGTCCCATCCATCTCCCTGGGCCATCTCAGCCCACCGTCTCCTGATGGAGGTCCATGGGGCCGTTTCTCACGTCCACGCCTGCCACTCTATTCTCACCGTCCCGGTTTAAGGCAGGATCCTAATCCCTGCTCTTCTGAACATGTTTAGACTCTGACTGCCCCATCCTCTCACCTTTGGGGTCCTGTTTTTGAATTTGTCTTGTACTCCGCAACCGGAATGGCGTCCCAAAGCCGAACGATGACTTAGACGCTGATGATGACATGTGACTCCTAGCGCTGCACGCCAGACCCTCCCCATCTGATCTCCATTCTTTTGTTCAGATGGTTCGCTCCTGATGGCCCTTTGCACCTGTGCCAGCCAGTTTGGTGGCCATTAGTCACATAGGACCATTGCACTTAAGTTTAAATCAAATCAAATCAAGTTAGAAATCCACTTCCCCATCTGTAAAAGCTCCACGTTCAAGAGCTCAGCGGCCATGTGGAATTATGGCTGCCTTGTTGGACAACAAGGGTGTAGGAAATACCCGCCCTTAGAGACACTAATTGTTGGGCATTGGTGTTTTACATGTCATAGACCTCACCCAAAGGATACTTTCTGCTGTTCTTTGTCCATAGCCTCAGCTTTTCCACCTTTCTGCTTTGGCTCACGGTCTCTCCTCCTCTAGAAGGGCTCTCCCTAGGTCTCCCCACACTCAGACATCCCTGATTCTCCAGGGTTCTTCAGGAAGTCGTTCTTGCTTCTCCACCTAGAAGACGTGTCCTCCTTCAAACGCTCATAGCTCCCTGTACCCTGATGGGACTTGTTGCTCATTGTCATCCATGGCTACGCACACTTGGTGCCTGTGGCAGGTGCCAGGCTCAGTGGAGGTTTGTTGAGTGAATGTATAACCATCTCTCTGTTGGGTTATAAACTCTAAAATACTGACAGATACCCACTATTGTTCACCGACTGAGAGGCAGGCATTCTAGGAAATTCATGCATAGTGTCGCCACCTCTTTCCTCGGGACCATTGTGCGTGTTGGTGTGTGCTAAGTTGCTTCAGTCATGCTGGACTCTTTGTGACCCTGTGGACTGTAGCCTTTCAGGCTCCCCTGTCCGTGGGATTCACCTAGACAAGAATAATGGAGTTAATTGCCATGCTCTTCACCAGGAGATCTTCCCTATCCAGGGAGTGGACCCATGTCTCTTTCATATCCTCCATTGGCCGATAGGTTCTTTACCATTAATGACACCTGGGAAGTCCAACAGAACCATTAGATAAGAATTAGTATTCCCATTTTACAGGTGAATATACTGAGGCTCAGATATTCAGTTACCCTATCCCTAGGCCCACAGTTGACAAATAGCAGAGCCAGGGTTTGAACCCAAATGTGAATGACTCTAAGATTCTCTTTTCCACAGAGTAATGCTATGCTGTTTCTTTGAAACGAAGATCCTTTATTTTATTATAGGGGAGAAACGTCTTCATCGATATTTCTCTCCTATTTCCCCCCTCTTTCTCCACAGAGGTAATTTGCTTTGCAAACTGGGGTGTCTCATCTTCCCCATCTGTAAAAGCTCCACGTTCAAGAGCTCAGCGGCCATGTGGAATTATGGCTGCCTTGTTGGACAACAAGGGTGTAGGAAATACCCGCCCTTAGAGACGCTAATTGTTGGGCATTGGTGTTTTACATGTCATAGACCTCACCCAAAGGATACTTTCTGCTGTTCTTTGTCCATAGCCTCAGCTTTTCCACCTTTCTGCTTTGGCTCATGGTCTCTCCTCCTCTAGAAGGGCTCTCCCTAGGTCTCCCCACACTCAGACATCCCTGATTCTCCAGGGTTCTTCAGGAAGTCGTTCTTGCTTCTCCACCTAGAAGACGTGTCCTCCTTCAAACGCTCATAGCTCCCTGTACCCTGATGGGACTTGTTGCTCATTGTCATCCATGGCTACACACACTTGGTGCCTGTGGCAGGTGCCAGGCTCAGTGGAGGTTTGTTGAGTGAATGTATAACCATCTCTCTGTTGGGTTATAAACTCTAAAATACTGACAGATACCCACTATTGTTCACCGACTGAGAGGCAGGCATTCTAGGAAATTCATGCATAGTGTCTCCACCTCTTGCCTCAGAACCATTGTGCGTGTTGGTGTGTGCTAAGTTGCTTCAGTCATGCTGGACTCTTTGTGACCCTGTGGACTGTAGCCTTTCAGGCTCCCCTGTCCGTGGGATTCACCTAGACAAGAATAATGGAGTTAATTGCCATGCTCTTCACCAGGAGATCTTCCCTATCCAGGGAGTGGACCCATGTCTCTTTCATATCCTCCATTGGCCGATAGGTTCTTTACCATTAATGACACCTGGGAAGTCCAACAGAACCATTAGATAAGAATTAGTATTCCCATTTTACAGGTGAATATACTGAGGCTCAGATATTCAGTTACCCTATCCCTAGGCCCACAGTTGACAAATAGCAGAGCCAGGGTTTGAACCCAAATGTGAATGACTCTAAGATTCTCTTTTTCCACAGAGTAATGCTATGCTGTTTTTCTTTGAAACGAAGATCCTTTATTTTATTATAGGGGGAGAAAACGTCTTCATCGATATTTCTCTCCTACTCTTTCCCACCCTCTTCCTGTCTACTCCAACCCCAGAGACAGACATGTGGTTATTATTCTTTAAAGACTAAATGGCAAACTCAAGAGCCACAAAGAGACCCCCAAGACATGGTACTCATCTTCCAGAGCTGCCCATGTGGGATCTTAAACCTGTGGAGCTGGCTGTACTGTTAACCTTGCCCGTGGCTACTATAGTTCTCATCTCAACTGAGTCAGCTGAAACTCCTCCACCCTCAGCACCGTGTGAACCCCTATCCAACCCGCCATCGTTGGACTCTGGACTCTCAGCCTTCTCTTGGGCTCGCCTGAGACAGCCTTACTTCTTCTGCCAGGGTGCGTTTGTATGTGTGCGTGCGTGTGTGTGCGCATGTGTTTGGGGAGAAGCTTGTTCTCTACTGGAAAATAAAGATAAACCCATACAGTTTTTCGGAACTTGGTTCCTCTCAATTAACACATAACATAATAGTCTCCACTCCGGTAACTTCCCTGATGGTCCAGTGGCTAAGACTCTGCTCTCCCAGTACCGAGGGCCCAGGTTCAATTCCTGGTCAGGGAACTAGATCCCACATGCCACAGCTCAGAGTTTGCATAACACAGCTAAGACCTGGTGCCACCAAATAAATATATTTAACATAGTAAAACGATGCTAATAGTCTCCACTCTACCTCTCTGTTCCTAAATATTTCTGATGCCTTTTCTCCATTCTTTCATGCTGTCCATGGTCCCACATTGCTGTTTCCTCCTCTGGAAGTCACCCCTGACTCGTCTGCTCTCTCTGGGGTATCAATAGTGAGCAGAACCTGAATCACACAGAGATGCGGCTGGTTAGATGCCTGTATGCATGAGGGGATGTTTATTAGACCCACTTGCTATATAATCCTTTAGCTCTTCTAGTCCATGAAACATCCCATGCTCATCCTTAGATAAGAATTAGTATTCCCATTTTACAGGTGAATATACTGAGGCTAATACGTCCTTCCCAATCGAATTAAATTTGACTCTAAGATTCTCTTTTCCACAGAGTAATGCTATGCTGTTTTCTTTGAAACGAAGATCCTTTATTTTATTATAGGGGGAGAAAACGTCTTCATCGATATTTCTCTCCTACTCTTTCCCACCCTCTTCCTGTCTACTCCAACCCCAGAGACAGACATGTGGTTATTATTCTTTAAAGACTAAATGGCAAACTCAAGAGCCACAAAGAGACCCCCAAGACATGGTACTCATCTTCCAGAGCTGCCCATGTGGGATCTTAAACCTGTGGAGCTGGCTGTACTGTTAACCTTGCCCTTGGCTACTATAGTTCTCATCTCAACTGAGTCAGCTGAAACTCCTCCACCCTCAGCACCGCGTGAACCCCTATCCAACCCGCCATCGTTGGACTCTGGACTCTCAGCCTTCTCTTGGGCTCGCCTGAGACAGCCTTACTTCTTCTGCCAGGGTGCGTTTGTATGTGTGCGTGCGTGTGTGTGCGCATGTGTTTGGGGAGAAGCTTGTTCTCTACTGGAAAATAAAGATAAACCCATACAGTTTTTCGGAACTTGGTTCCTCTCAATTAACACATAACATAATAGTCTCCACTCCGGTAACTTCCCTGATGGTCCAGTGGCTAAGACTCTGCTCTCCCAGTACCGAGGGCCCAGGTTCAATTCCTGGTCAGGGAACTAGATCCCACATGCCACAGCTCAGAGTTTGCATAACACAGCTAAGACCTGGTGCCACCAAATAAATATATTTAACATAGTAAAACGATGCTAATAGTCTCCACTCTACCTCTCTGTTCCTAAATATTTCTGATGCCTTTTCTCCATTCTTTCATGCTGTCCATGGTCCCACATTGCTGTTTCCTCCTCTGGAAGTCACCCCTGACTCGTCTGCTCTCTCTGGGGTATCAATAGTGAGCAGAACCTGAATCACACAGAGATGCGGCTGGTTAGATGCCTGTATGCATGAGGGGATGTTTATTAGACCCACTTGCTATATAATCCTTTAGCTCTTCTAGTCCATGAAACATCCCATGCTCATCTGGATAGAAGTGGGTGATAAGTGGATAGAAAGGAGGTTGGGTGGGGCCAGACAGACAGAAATTCTTTCTCAGAACCTGTATCCACTCCCAATTTTTCCATGAGACTTCAGAGGTGCAAGAAAGTAAAGCCATCTGTCTGTTCCACATCACCCTCTAAGAGAGGAACTCGAACTCAGATGCCTGACCCTATTTCATCACCATCTCTCCTTCCAAAGCACCACCTATCAGAACTTAGACATTGCTCTGTCCCCTCCACCGCCCAGGAGGGCTGAACCCCCATCTTCACATTGTGAGGACTTTAAGGAAGCAAATTCAGGGGCCTCAGCGGAGCCAGCCACACGCGAGCACCGCCAGGCTGGCGCCCTCTCCCCTTGCTGAGGGAAGCTGGTGGAGGCACGTCTCCCTCTAAGCCGGCACATGCCACCTTCGGGCAAAAAACGAACTAATAGAATTGAGATGAATGTAATTGGCAGAAGGTCAGCCAGGGAGCCATGTGCGTCTGGAGCTTCCCGAAAAGGCCAGTGTGTTTCCTCCTCCCGGGTCTCGCGATTAGTATGCAGGTGAGGCGGATGGGCCTCTGCAGAGTAATTGGATCATTCGGAGATCCGCAATGCCCGCTGTATGTACAAAGCCTCGACAGTGATTAGATCCTGCCCGCTCCTCTCGGCAAGCCTTGAAATTCTCCCCACTGTGAAAAACTAATTTTCTGTGGGAATTTATTAAATAAGAAATCTGCATGCCACTTTACCTTGTAAGTCAGGCCAGCGGAATACAAAGATTCCCCTCGACTTTGATGCGTGTTCTTAGCAGAGACCTTCCCCATCACTTGGGGGAGGGAGATGTTCAGGAGCTGGTTTTGTTTCAGGGCACATGTCCTCAGGGCAACATATACGGGAACACCCCCTAGCTAAAAAGGGCTTCCAAGGTGCAGCAAAGAGTAAAGAATCTGCCTGCAGTGCAGGAGGCCCAGGTTCCATCCCTGGGTCGGGAAGTTCCCCTGGCCAAGGGAATGGCAACCCACGCCAGTATTCTTGCCTGTAGAATCCCATGGACAGAGAAACCTTGTGGGCTCCCTGGGGTTGCGAAGAGTCGGACACGACTACCCGACTTTCACTTCCCCCAACTGAAAGCCCATCAGGAGAGAGAGTAACTGGGAGAAGCTGGATGCAAGGTGGAGAGGGAGTGGACATGAAACAGTCTGGGCCATGCAGTCAGAGGGTTGAGCGCTCCAGCATCTGGGGGCTATCTGGACAGAAGTTCCATGCCTTCCGAGAGGTTTTAGGCAGGAGAACAGGGTGGGTGAGCAGGTGGGGAGAACATTTGGTGGGTACTTTGTGCAGCCCCTCAAAACCTGGAAACTTCATAGTTTATCAACCTGTTTGAGGCTAACATGAATAAACCCTGTGATATACGCAAGAAAACATTATGGGATTGAAAGAGGACAAGGTTTGGAATTGAGACGCCAGAGTCACCCTCCTGCCTGGCACTCCATTCGGTGACCCAGGGTCAGGATTTATCTGTTGTTTTTCTTTGGCCACTTCTATTGCTCTTTCACTTATTTATCTTTGTTCTTTGGCCTGTGTGGGCCTCCCATTGCAGTGGCCTCTCTCGCTGCCAGAGCACAGCTCTGGCCGAAAAGGCCAGTGTGTTTCCTCCTCCCGGGTCTCGCGATTAGTATGCAGGTGAGGCGGATGGGCCTCTGCAGAGTAATTGGATCATTCGGAGATCCGCAATGCCCGCTGTATGTACAAAGCCTCGACAGTGATTAGATCCTGCCCGCTCCTCTCGGCAAGCCTTGAAATTCTCCCCACTGTGAAAAACTAATTTTCTGTGGGAATTTATTAAATAAGAAATCTGCATGCCACTTTACCTTGTAAGTCAGGCCAGCGGAATACAAAGATTCCCCTCGACTTTGATGCGTGTTCTTAGCAGAGACCTTCCCCATCACTTGGGGGAGGGAGATGTTCAGGAGCTGGTTTTGTTTCAGGGCACATGTCCTCAGGGCAACATATACGGGAACACCCCCTAGCTAAAAAGGGCTTCCAAGGTGCAGCAAAGAGTAAAGAATCTGCCTGCAGTGCAGGAGGCCCAGGTTCCATCCCTGGGTCGGGAAGTTCCCCTGGCCAAGGGAATGGCAACCCACGCCAGTATTCTTGCCTGTAGAATCCCATGGACAGAGAAACCTTGTGGGCTCCCTGGGGTTGCGAAGAGTCGGACACGACTACCCGACTTTCACTTCCCCCAACTGAAAGCCCATCAGGAGAGGGGTAACTGGGAGAAGCTGGATGCAAGGTGGAGAGGGAGTGGACATGAAACAGTCTGGGCCATGCAGTCAGAGGGTTGAGCGCTCCAGCATCTGGGGGCTATCTGGACAGAAGTTCCATGCCTTCCGAGAGGTTTTAGGCAGGAGAACAGGGTGGGTGAGCAGGTGGGGAGAACATTTGGTGGGTACTTTGTGCAGCCCCTCAAAACCTGGAAACTTCATAGTTTATCAACCTGTTTGAGGCTAACATGAATAAACCCTGTGATATACGCAAGAAAACATTATGGGATTGAAAGAGGACAAGGTTTGGAATTGAGACGCCAGAGTCACCCTCCTGCCTGGCACTCCATTCGGTGACCCAGGGTCAGGATTTATCTGTTGTTTTTTTTTCTTTGGCCACTTCTATTGCTCTTTCACTTATTTATCTTTGTTCTTTGGCCTGTGTGGACCTCCCATTGCAGTGGCCTCTCTCGCTGCAGAGCACCAGCTCTGGGCACATGCACTCCAGAGCTCTGGCTCGGTAGTTGGACACATTGGCCCAGCTGCTCCGTGGTACGTGGGATCTGCCCAGGCCAGGGATCGAACCAGCACCCCTTGTATGGCAAGGCAGTGTCCCTACCCGCTGGACCACCAGGGGAGCCCTAGGATCTTTTTTGTGAAACACCTCAGTCTCCCTATCCATCAAGAGAAGAGATTAAACCAGACCAACATTTTCCTGTCTGCCACAGTTCTCATGGAACCACGCTGTGTCCCTTCAGAGCCTGGTGCCCTTTGTGACTGTTGTTTGTGGGACATTGCAGTCCATATCATTACCTTGCGTGGGCCGGGAGAGAAGGGACTCCAGTACTCTTGCTTGGAAAATCCCACAGACTGAGGAGCCTTGGGGGCTACAGTTCATGGAGTCACTAAGACTCAGAGACAATTCAGCGAGTAACCGTTTCTTTTCAGAAAGGGTAGAGTTCAGATGGGAACTCAGGTAACCTTTAAAAATTTTTTTAATTAAAAAATGTTACTTGATATTGGAGCATTATTGATCAACTATGCTGTGTTAATTATAGGTATACAGAAAAGTGATTCATTTACCCTGTAGCAGCATCCATTCTTTTTCAACTTTTTTTCCCGTTTAGGTTAGAAAATGAACTTAGGGTTACCAGAGGGAAAGTGGAGGTAGAGGATAGATTTGGGAGTTTGAGGTTGACATGTGCATGCTACTGTATTTAAAACAGATGAGCAGGGACTTTCCTGGTGGTCCAGTGGTTAAGACTCCACACTGCCCATGCAGGGGGCTGGGGGGCTGGCCTCTCACAGGGAACCAAGATCCCACAAGCTGTTCAGTGTGACCAAAAGCTAAGACATAATAATGCTTTGATTTGAAAAATAAAATAGATATCTGCCAAGCTCCTCTGTCCATGGAATTTCCCAGGCAAGCACACTGGAGTGGGTGGCCATTCCCTTCTCCAGGGGACCTTCCCGGCCCAGGGATTGAGCCCAGGTCTCCCGCATTGCAGGGGGATTCTTCACCACCTAAGCCACCAGGGAAGCCACTGTATAGCACAGACAGTCTTGTTCTTAGTTATTATGTTATGCCCCCTCCCAGGACCCACAACTACAGAGAAATATTGCAAAACTTTGTTTCTCTTTGATGAATATGTGAATGGAAAGTGTTGGGCCCTTTTCTTGTAAGAAAAAAAAAAAAAAGAATCTGATGGAGATGCCCAGTATCACAGAAACGAAGGGAGAACTGCTCTGTTTGTGGGAGGGGGAGCCATGCAGTCCCCCCGCCTTTTGTGTTGCATGAGTGAAGTCACCAGGGAGACGATCTCTGCAGCCGCTGCCCCACCCTAGGCCTCTCCACCGTCTGAGGACTGTTCAGCAGACCCGGTGCCGAGGGTGGCTGCTCTCCCTGGCTCCCTCTCCCAGGACAGGGAAACGGTATGGAGCAAATCCAGCCTTGGGAGGGCGTCTGAGCCTGGAAACCGTCTGCAGCTGGTACATGTTCCCTGCTCACCCTCTGAAAGGCCGCCTGACCACAGTGGGTTCATGGTGCCCTTCCCGCCTAGGAGTCTAGAGTGGTCACCCAAAATGTGCAGAATGAAAGGGAAGTAGAGCTGGAGGAGACCTTTCTTTTTTTTTTTTTTTTAATATTTTATTTATATTTATTTGGCTGCACTGGGTCTCAGTTGCAGCATGTGGGCTCTAGTTCCCTGACCAGGGATCGAACCCGGGCCCCCTGCATTGGGAGCACAGAGCCTTAACCACTGGACCACCAGGGAATTCCCTGGAGGAGACCTTTCTATAGCCTGGGCATCCCTGCTGCTCAGGCTCCCCTCCAGGGAGCTGTCACTGAGCACTGCATGGAGACCCGCCACCTGCCTCTAGAGCTCCCCGAGCTCATGGCGTGGGCTAGGCGGTGGCGAGGTCTTCTTGACTGGGAGACAGTCCCTCTTCAGCTCGGAACACTTAACTGAGGGTCAGTTTGCCCATCCCTGTGCCTTTAAGAAGAAGTCCTGACAGTGGCAACTCTAGAGTGTTTGTGAAGCGCCAGGAGGGGTGGGCCCTTAGGGCAGGTAGAAGGATCCAAGAGGCTGGTTAAGGGACTGTCTCAGCTGACTTGCAGAGGACAGAAAGGAGCTGTGGAGGGTAGCTTCCTGGTCAGGGGTGTAGGGGTTTTGTCAGCCTCTGAAGTTTGTCCCTCCAGCAGTCCTGACCGCAGGGGTGCACAGCTGTCTAAGTTCCATCTGGCAGCATCTGCTTCTCTGCCTGAGGATTAATTTTTTCGGAGCCGTTTGAGGTCCTCCGCGTGCAGTGCGGGCTGGACGAGCTGGCAAATTCACTTTTTCCTGGAAGAGCTCCCTGTTCCACGACAGAGGGAAGCTAGTGTAGAAATACTCCAGATCCCCCACCCTCTGGGAAAGACCTTGACCTGATCTTGGCTCCCAGTATTTCCTGGGGCAGAGGGGAGGGAAGGTTCAAGTTTCCCACAGTGATCATCTGCCTAATAATACAAGCCACATTCCTTTCTCGATCCTGGAATAAATGACCTATGCTTGGATTGTTGAGTCAGGGTCTGCTTCTTGGGAAACACGCCCCGAGGTGGCCTGTCTGTGGGTGATTGGTTCTGTTGGCCTGGAGGTCGTCAGCAGAAAGGGTCTTCTTACACGCTGGGCTGGATGGAGTGGCCCCATTTGTTCTCTGCGCCCCACACCTGGACTCCACGCTCTGTTTCCACCTCGGGAAGCACTTCTGTGCTCCATTTAGACTCCAGAGTTATCACCGATGAGGATTTTCACTGGGTGCTTGTGGAGGATCTGAATCACCGAAATTCCTGCTCCCCTTATCTCCTGTCACAGCCGGAGTCTTCAGAGACCTTTTGCTCTGGAGATAAGCAGAGCCTCCCTAGGGTGCCATCCCAGTCTGTGTCCCCGGCCCCACGGCACTGAGTACATGTTTATTTTCTTCCCGGAGAAGGTTAGACAGCAGAGCAGCGGGCATGCTTTGAGCACCTTCAGTGCACCAGGAGTGGCCCTGTGAGTTGAATCCCACTTAGATCTTCTGAGGGAGGCACCGAGGCATCCTCCTGGAGAGAAGGGACAGCCTCGAAAATACCGGTCCTCTTACTCCCTTGTGCTCACCTCCCCACCCAAGCGCTACCTGGAGTGGAGACTAGTGGAAAGAAGAAGCATTTTCAGGATGAGACAGGCCTATCTCGGCCATTTGCTAACTTTGTGGTTTTGGCTAAGTAATGTGCGGGGACCTTCCTCTGAAAGGGGAGGCAGCGGGATTGCCCCCGGCTGAACCGGGAGATCTCGGAGAGAGATGGGCCTTGCTGCTGTGCCCCCTCCAGCCTGCTGGTGCATGCCAGGGACAATCAGACACGGCAGGGGTTCTGTCAGAGCAGTTCCGGTTTATTAGAGTAAACTAACAGTTTTTATAGGCAAACGAAGGGGGGTTTGCAAGGAACTTCCTATAGTTACACCAATCAAGCTAAAGGTCGAGCAATCACGTATCTACATTGCAATAGGAACTCGCGGTGAGCCTGCATTGCCCAGAGCGTGGAAACCAGGGGGATCAATCAGAAGTTTTGACAATGGACCTTAGATCATGCTCTGTCTCTTCCTGTAGGCATCCTTTTAGCACCAACTGCAAATATGTGCTTAAGCTTCCTTATGCTTGCAAAGGCCCTCTTTCCTTCAGGGCCCCACAGTAATATAGCCTCAGTTTTCTCATCTGTGTAATGGGCATGCCTGACAATTACCTATTAGGCTATTCAAGCTATACAGTGAGACAAGACCCATCCCTTTCCTAGAAGAGCACTTTTTATCCAATTCCCTGGTTTGGTGCATCAGATGGTAAAGAATCCGCCTGAGACGCGGAAGATTGGGTTGGAATCCCTGGGTTGGGGAGATCCCCTGGAGGAGGGCATGGCAGCCCAGTCCAGTATTCTTGCCTGGAGAAGCCCCATGGACAGAGGAGCCTGGCGAGCTGCAGTCCCTGACGTTGCAAAGAGTCAGGCACAACTGAGTGACTAAGTGTGCACAGGAGTGTAATAACGTCAGCCCTTGCTTTCACTTTGTGCCCCATTGAAGCACACACATTTAGTCCCTTCGGGGGAGGAATGACCATTAGCTTTGTGCTGATCAGAGATCTGGAGTCTACCCTGAAAGCCGTGCAGTTTGGGTACACCCGCGGCACATCTCTGGTTCTCTGGCTCTTCCCACCTGCCCCCAGTCCCTTCCAGGTCCCAAACTTGCAGGGGGAAGCTCTATCACACATTGAAGGATGTTCACGACAAAGTCATATTTTTCCCGCTCGTGACCTCTCGTTTCTGAGCAAGACCTTAGTAGGTATCTGGCAGAGCACCAGCCACAACCCAGATAAAAGTATAATTATTTCCTATTTGCTTGCTGGGGTTTTCAAATCAGTGCAGTAATTTAAGCGTGACTCTTGGAGGCTTACAAAAAGATGTTATGATTAGTTTTATCTCCTTTGTTAAGGAAAAATAATTACAGTGAAATAATTAGAGGCGGCAGAGTCGACACGAGATTAAGGCTGCCGGCTTGGTGAAGAAAGTGGAGTTCTAGTGCAGAAAAGGCAAAATAAAGGGATGGGATCCCCTTCTGGGTTCAAGACTCAGGAACAGAGGAGAAGGGGGAAACTGGGGGCTGGCTTGGTGGCTGCATGGGAAAAGCTTTCTCCTAGGTGTCATTAGACCCAAGACTCAGTTCAGAATCAAGCACTGCCAATAGTGTGTCTCCAATCGAGTCCTTCAGTATATCTGAGCTACGTTTAGTGGCTACATATTGGCTTGTCTTTCTTTGTCTGGAAGTGAGCTTCGTGGAGATCTGTAGCTGAGTTAAGTATAGAATGCCTGCTTATTCTGTAGGGGTGAGGAGACAGAGTGAGGAAGATCATCACGGAGCTCACATTCTAGTGGAGAAGACCGACAATATTAATAGGATACTGTGAAATTTTATTTTTTTATTTGTATTTTTGACTGTGCTGGGTCTTTGCTGCTGCACTCGGGTTTGTGCCGGTTGTGGTAACCAGGGGCTACTCTGTAGTGGCGGTGTGCAGGCTTCTCATTCCGGAGGCTTCTCTTGTGGTGGAGCATGGGCTCGTAGGCACATGGGCTTCAGTCATTTCGGCCCGTGGGCTCTAAAGTGCGGCCTCAGCAGTTGTGCCGCACTGGCTTTGTTGCTCCGTGACATGTGGGATCTTCTTGGACCAGGGATCGAACCCATGTGCCCTGCATTGGTACGTGGATTCTTAACCACTAGATCACTTTGGGAAGTCTGGCAGTATTGTTTCGAATTGCAATAAGTTCTACAAATGAAATAAATAGGATGGTTAAATAGAGAATTAATAGGAGAGACTTACTCTGGGGCATGAGAGAAGATTTCTGAAGACAGCTAATATGACGTGTTTGGGGGATGGGCCCAGGAAAGTTGTCGGTCACATTCAAATCTGTGATGACCACCTGGGGACGCTCCGCCTTCGAGCTGTCCAGTGCACTGCCCTGTCAACTGCCCGTGGCATCCCTGGCAGGAGCCGTCTCCCTCGGCGCACCAGCCTTCAAAGCAGCTGATGAGGCCTGTCCCTGGCAGATGTGAGATTAGACTGTGGGCGTCCCTGAGTCGACACGAGATTAAGGCTGCCGGCTTGGTGAAGAAAGTGGAGTTCTAGTGCAGAAAAGGCAAAATAAAGGGATGGGATCCCCTTCTGGGTTCAAGACTCAGGAACAGAGGAGAAGGGGGAAACTGGGGCTGGCTTGGTGGCTGCATGGGAAAAGCTTTCTCCTAGGTGTCATTAGACCCAAGACTCAGTTCAGAATCAAGCACTGCCAATAGTGTGTCTCCAATCGAGTCCTTCAGTATATCTGAGCTACGTTTAGTGGCTACATATTGGCTTGTCTTTCTTTGTCTGGAAGTGAGCTTCGTGGAGATCTGTAGCTGAGTTAAGTATAGAATGCCTGCTTATTCTGTAGGGGTGAGGAGACAGAGTGAGGAAGATCATCACGGAGCTCACATTCTAGTGGAGAAGACCGACAATATTAATAGGATACTGTGAAATTTTATTTTTTTATTTGTATTTTTGACTGTGCTGGGTCTTTGCTGCTGCACTCGGGTTTGTGCCGGTTGTGGTAACCAGGGGCTACTCTGTAGTGGCGGTGTGCAGGCTTCTCATTCCGGAGGCTTCTCTTGTGGTGGAGCATGGGCTCGTAGGCACATGGGCTTCAGTCATTTCGGCCCGTGGGCTCTAAAGTGCGGCCTCAGCAGTTGTGCCGCACTGGCTTTGTTGCTCCGTGACATGTGGGATCTTCTTGGACCAGGGATCGAACCCATGTGCCCTGCATTGGTACGTGGATTCTTAACCACTAGATCACTTTGGGAAGTCTGGCAGTATTGTTTCGAATTGCAATAAGTTCTACAAATGAAATAAATAGGATGGTTAAATAGAGAATTAATAGGAGAGACTTACTCTGGGGCATGAGAGAAGATTTCTGAAGACAGCTAATATGACGTGTTTGGGGGATGGGCCCAGGAAAGTTGTCGGTCACATTCAAATCTGTGATGACCACCTGGGGACGCTCCGCCTTCGAGCTGTCCAGTGCACTGCCCTGTCAACTGCCCGTGGCATCCCTGGCAGGAGCCGTCTCCCTCGGCGCACCAGCCTTCAAAGCAGCTGATGAGGCCTGTCCCTGGCAGATGTGAGATTAGACTGTGGGCGTCCCTGAGGACCGTGTTAAGGATGTAAAACTCTATCTCAAAAACAAATGGTAGACGTTGGACAGCTTGAAGCAGGGGACTGTGTCTGATAAACCACGCCGTGTCTGCAGAGGCTCTGTGATCCTTGGGCAGTCCATGCAGATGAAAGGACTGTGAGTGCACCCTCTTCTCCATCATAGCAGGTTGGACGACTTTATCTGTCACAGCCCTGATCACTCCTAATCTCCCCCTCCCTTGTGGGGGACACTGTTCTCTTCAGTTCGGAAAAAAATGTCTTAAGGAAGAGACCTCAAGTGACCATTGCTTCTATTAAAACCCAGCCATTTGCCATCAGGCTTCGGCCTTGGAGGAGGTCTGGGCTGCTCTCCTCCTCCACAGCATCTTCCCTTTCTAACCCAGAAGAAGCTCCCACCGTATTCTGGCCTTGGAACTAACTTTGGAGGAAGCGAGAGGACGATCTCCCAGGAAGGGAAGCGTAGTTCTCCATTTCCCTTTGATAAGCTCCACAAGTGGCCATCACGTGGAGAGCTGCCTGGTCGGCCCAGCACCCCCAACGCTAAGCCGCTTATCACTGCCACCGCGGCCGGCTTTATTAGCTTAACTTCTGGAAGGCAGAGCTCCTGGATTGAGCTGGGAGAGAGTGGGAAGTGACAGCCTCTTAGCTGAGGGAGAAAACTCTCTCGCCGATGGTGGGAAACAGTTTACCGTCCCCTGGGTCGCTCCCGCCTGGCAATGCCAGGAGGAGGATCGTGGAGTGTCCTCACCTGACTTGGATCCATGTGATAGGACCTGCATCCTGTGCCCATAGGATGCCCCGGGGGGTGAATTGCATCAGAAGGGTCCTGATTGATCTCTTTCTCCCTTTCTCCCCACCTGCCAGCATTGCCTCACTTTAACCTGCTTTTTTTTTTAGAGGTTTTAATAATTTCTGATATTTAACATTGGTAATAATAGATCATATTTAATAAGTATATTAAGTGCCTGCCTCTGGGTGTTCTGCTGAGCACTGTATGTGAATCTTATGTGAAATTCCCCCAGCAATCAGAGAGCTGGAGCTTTTATGACTCACCTTAATTTCATGAAGACACACGGAGACTGAGAGATGCAGAGTGGCTTCCTCAAGACTGTGGCGCTGGTGAAGACCCCAGCTGAAGAAGAGGGGACTCCCCGGATGGCTCTGCCTCGACGTCTGCGAGCCACTCTGGGTGGTGGGAGGGATGTGGGGTGGCTTGTAGGCCTCTGACAGTGGTCCCCTGATGTTTCAGAGGAGGAGGAGGGGACTGGGGTGTTAAGCAGCCCCCGTGATCTCTGGACGGCACCAGGCACTCGCAGGTGAGGACTGTCGCCTCTGTCCTGGGGGCCTGGGAATCCGCGTCTACACAGCAATGGCCCTGCTGCCATCGCCTTTCACCTGGACACCTGGCCGCCTCCCCGTGCACCCCAGCTGGGGATTCTCTCTTCTCCAAGCACAGCCAGAATGATCTTGACTGAATGCTCTCTTCCCTTCACAGCAAAGCCCAGCCCTGGGTCCTTTCCAGCATCACTCTGTCCACTCCCACCATCTCCTGGCAGCCACTAGTTTATGTCCCATCTCGATAGATTGGCCCTTCTGGACCTTTCATCTAATTGGACGCATACAACGTTTGTCCTTTTGTGTCTGGCTTCTTTCACATGGCACCAGACTTTCAGGGTGCAACCACAGGGAAGAGTGTCATCCCTTCATACTTGTTAATGGCAGAGTAATATTCCACTGTACAGATATTCCATGTTCTGTTGACCCATTCATCAGTCAGTAGACATTTGGATTATTTCTACCGTTTGGGTCTTATGAACAGAGCTGCTATGCGTATTTGTTTACATGTGTGGACTTCCCTGGTGGCTCAGTTGGTAAAGTATCTGCCTCCAAGGTGGGAGACCCAGGTTCCATCCCTGGGTTGGGAATATCCCTTGGAGGAAGGCATGGCCACCCACTCCAGTATTCTTGCCTGGAGAATCCCATGGACAGAGGAGCCTGGTGGGCTCCATGGGATCACAAAGAGTCAGATACACTGGAGTGACAAACATGCTCACATTGGTTTTGAGTACATGTTTTCAGTTCTTTTCAGTTTTGCTGAGCAATTCTTTAACTTTCTGAGCAACCAGTCACAGCCCTTTGAGCGTTTTCCCCGCTGGCCTGGACCTTGCTCCCCTGCACACATTCTTATAGTCGGACAGGCAGCTCTGGGTCAGGCACTGGGAGGAAGGGTCCTCTCCAGGGGCAGCTGGAAGCCCTGTCCACGGAGACCAGCCTGGACACAGCAGAAATGCTCAAGTGGGATCCTGGATCTTGAGACACAAGGCCTTGTCTGGACAATCAGGTTAGCGTGGGATCAGGAGTAACACATCCTTCCAGAGGGCTTGGCTGAAAACTGCTCCTGTAAAACAAGTTTCAAAACTGACTGAATGGACAGAAAAAAGAAATCAATTTAAAAGGTGTATCAGAACAACGGACTTGACGGGAAAACACATTTCTTTCTTTCCCAGTGCAGTTGTATATTCATAATTGCAATGGTGACGTGTGGATATCCACAGGCCAAGAAGGGTACATGTGGACTCTTCTCCTTTCCCAGCATGATGTTGAGCAGGAGACGCCGTGGATCATAGGAATCTTCAGTTCTTAGTCGTCTTCCATCTCTGATCTCATGGAGGGTCCTTGACCCCTACAAATGCCATGCAATTCCATACTGAGCACCTGTTGAGATACAGGTATTGTGCCCCTCATCTCAGAGAACAGGGAGATCCTAATCAGTCATGGGGTTTGAGAGAAGACAGGGAGGCAGAGCTCTGGTCCTGATCCAGTTCATCACTGACTTCCTCGTGGCTTCCGATGGGTCATCCACCTTCTTGAGCAGAGGATCTTTCTTCATTGACTCAGTTGTTTGGATCCCCTGCCTTCAGAGTACTTGCAGTTTTTACAGAAGTCACTTGGAGTGCCGGGTAAAACTTGATCAAAGGTAGAAGGAAAGTGCCCTTGCTGGGAAAGCAATGGGAGCTGGGGGAGCTCTCAGGCAGGAAGAGACCCTGATCTGACTCAGAAGGACCAATGAGAGCTTCAAGGTGAGATTGGTTTTGAGGTGGAGCCCAGCATTGAGCCTGATGAGACTATAATCTAAGTAACTGTCTCCTGAAGGGTCATGGAGGGGATGAGAGAATGTGGAAAGGAAGGCAGGAAGGAGGGAGAAGGAAGGAAACAGGTGCAGCAGGTGGAGGGGACTCTTCTGAGGACAAGTCTTGCTGGAACACAGGGAGGATATGGAAAGTTCCTGCCTGGCTCAGAGCAGCACCGTCCACTCTCCAGGCCCCACATGTGCTTGTGAGACCCACCGCTTCCCCTTGCCAGACGCAGGATCCAGGGGAAAGGTGGCCACGGTGCTGAGACCCCTCCTCCCCATCAGGGATCGCCTCTCCCCATGTCATTTATTTATGTATTCATTCCCTTACCTAGATTTCCATACACTCCTCCAACCCCGTAGTGTATTCAGATGGAAATAAATGAGTTTAATTACTTAAAGTAAATTTGGAATTCAGAGGCGATTGCATTCTATTCTGCCTGTGAGCCCAGCCGCAGGAGGAAGTGTGAAATATTCAAGCCTTTGAGAGGCAGCAGCCACTGGGCCTGGAAGACACTGGTATGGTGCCTCTGGCTCCCTGGCCGTGCTCCCAAGACGGGTGAGGAGATTGGCTCCCTGTCCTTGCCCAGCCCCGGCTGGGGAGCCGGCACAGAGGCAGCCTCAGGCCAACTCTTGGGTCTTCCCTGAGGACTCCCAGGAGGCCAGGACGGTTTCTGCTTTAACCTCTCCAGCCTCTTGCTGGGGCAGCTGATATTTACGCTCTGCACCCAGTGATGCATGTGAGGGATCAGGAAACCAGTAACCAGAGGGGGAAACAGCTGCTAATGTTGTGATAATAGGGCATCTGGTCCTGATCCAGTTCATCACTGACTTCCTCGTGGCTTCCGATGGGTCATCCACCTTCTTGAGCAGAGGATCTTTCTTCATTGACTCAGTTGTTTGGATCCCCTGCCTTCAGAGTACTTGCAGTTTTTACAGAAGTCACTTGGAGTGCCAGGTAAAACTTGATCAAAGGTAGAAGGAAAGTGCCCTTGCTGGGAAAGCAATGGGAGCTGGGGGAGCTCTCAGGCAGGAAGAGACCCTGATCTGACTCAGAAGGACCAATGAGAGCTTCAAGGTGAGATTGGTTTTGAGGTGGAGCCCAGCATTGAGCCTGATGAGACTATAATCTAAGTAACTGTCTCCTGAAGGGTCATGGAGGGGATGAGAGAATGTGGAAAGGAAGGCAGGAAGGAGGGAGAAGGAAGGAAACAGGTGCAGCAGGTGGAGGGGACTCTTCTGAGGACAAGTCTTGCTGGAACACAGGGAGGATATGGAAAGTTCCTGCCTGGCTCAGAGCAGCACCGTCCACTCTCCAGGCCCCACATGTGCTTGTGAGACCCACCGCTTCCCCTTGCCAGACGCAGGATCCAGGGGAAAGGTGGCCACGGTGCTGAGACCCCTCCTCCCCATCAGGGATCGCCTCTCCCCATGTCATTTATTTATGTATTCATTCCCTTACCTAGATTTCCATACACTCCTCCAACCCCGTGGTGTATTCAGATGGAAATAAATGAGTTTAATTACTTAAAGTAAATTTGGAATTCAGAGGCGATTGCATTCTATTCTGCCTGTGAGCCCAGCCGCAGGAGGAAGTGTGAAATATTCAAGCCTTTGAGAGGCAGCAGCCACTGGGCCTGGAAGACACTGGTATGGTGCCTCTGGCTCCCTGGCCGTGCTCCCAAGACGGGTGAGGAGATTGGCTCCCTGTCCTTGCCCAGCCCCGGCTGGGAGCCGGCACGGAGGCAGCCTCAGGCCAACTCTTGGGTCTTCCCTGAGGACTCCCAGGAGGCCAGGACGGTTTCTGCTTTAACCTCTCCAGCCTCTTGCTGGGGCAGCTGATATTTACGCTCTGCACCCAGTGATGCATGTGAGGGATCAGGAAACCAGTAACCAGAGGGGGAAACAGCTGCTAATGTTGTGATAATAGGGCAGTTTGGACGATTCCAGGGAAGGGGTATTTGCAATTTAAATAAGAAAAATAATAAACTCTAAATGAACAAGAAAGAGAGAAGGGTGCCTGGCTGTGGTGGGGGAGGGGCCTTCCCTCCTGAACATCCTCGTGTTCTGTAAGTCACTGAGCCGTCTGAGTCTTAAGTGTGGCTGAAGAGGACTTGGGGACTTCCAGAAGAAGGTGGGGACGGGCCCCACTGAGGGAGAAAGGAGCCATAGGCTGATGTTGAGTACAGGGTGGGGGACCGTCGTGGATTGAAGTTGCACCTGATGTGGCCGACCATGCATTCTGACCCGGGAACTCTGCCTGCAGAGTCAGTTCTAAAGATTTATTTATTTATTATTTATTTTGGGCGGGGGTCAGGTTGGGGAGGGAGGGGAGCGGGCGGGCCACTTCCATTGGTCTTCCATTTCTCTATTTTCATCCGTCTTTGTTCTTTGGCCCGTGTGGGCCTCCCATCGCGGTGGCGTCTGTCGCTGCAGAGCGCCGGCTCTGGGCGCATGCGCTCCAGAGCTCCGGCTCCGTGATTGGACACATCAGTCCAGCCGCTCCGCGGCACGTGGGATCTTCCCAGGCCAGGGCTCAAACCGGCGCCCCTTGCACTGCAAGGCGGTGTCCTTACCCACTGGACCACCAGGGGAAGCCCAGAGTCAGTTCTTAATCATCACGCCTTCCTGCAGTTGCCATAGGGAGCCCCCCTCACTGCCCCTACCCCTGCCTTGCCACCATCCCAGAAACATCCTGACTGTGGGCGTCTGTCTCCATGGCCTGCCCCCACCCCCCATCCCAGCTTTGTGACCGGAGATGCTGTTCTCCCTCCCTGGATCCTGTGGGTCCTCGGGGACTGGGGAGCAGTGTCAGGTGCAGAGTCTCCTTTTCAGAAACCAGGAGGAGCCCGTTCTCTAAGCAGAACCACAACGGAGATCCCCAAGGTGGTGCAGGGACCTCCTCCTTCTACTCACACACACTCAGGCCTTCCAGCGAGAGGGCTCGCCTTCCTGCCCACTGGCTCTCATCGGTGCAGTCTCCCTCTGGAGCTGGTCACTCACGCTGTCCCTCTCTCCATGTCAAAACGTGTCCCTTCTGAGAACCAGTCCTCAGACCTTGGCGGGTAGGCATCCACTGAATTGTCCCATAGCCTTTCCATGAACAGAGGAGCCTAACGGGCTACAGTCCGTGGGGTCAGAGTCAGACACAACTGCGCGCGCGCGCGCACACACACACACACACACACACACACTCTCTCCCTGCCAACTGGACGTGAATGTTCATGGTATCAATAGGATGGAAGCAGCCCAGTGTCCATCAGCTGATGAATAGATAAACAAAACTGCGCTCTGCCCATAGAAAGAAATATTTTCAGTCGTAAGAAAGAATTAAACCCTCATTCATGCTATAGCCTACACAAGCCTTGAAAACATTCTGCTAAGTAGAGAAAGTCAGGCACCAAAGGTCACATGTTTTGTATGAATTCATTTCTATGAAATATCTGGAATAAGTCAATGTGTAGAGACAGAAAATAGACTGGACTGGTGGTTGCCTGAGGCTGGGGGAAGGTGGGATTGGGGTGTGACTGCTAATGGGGGTTTCCTTTTTTCCTAATGTACTGATGCCAATGAGTTCCACTTTACAATGGTTAAAGGGTTTCCTAACCTCCCATCGGGCCGGCTCCCTTGGGCGCATGCGCTCCAGAGCTCCGGCCCGTGATTGGACACATCGGTCCAGCCGCTCCGCGGCACGTGGAATCTTCCCAGGCCAGGGCTCAAACCGGCACCCCTTGCACTGCAAGGCAGTGTCCTTACCCACTGGACCACCAGGGGAAGCCCAGAGTCAGTTCTTAATCATCACGCCTTCCTGCAGTTGCCATAGGGAGCCCCCCTCACTGCCCCCACCCCTGCCTTGCCACCATCCCAGAAACATCCTGACTGTAGGCGTCTGTCTCCATGGCCTGCCCCCACCCCCCATCCCAGCTTTGTGACCGGAGATGCTGTTCTCCCTCCCTGGATCCTGTGGGTCCTCGGGGACTGGGGAGCAGCGTCAGGTGCAGAGTCTCCTTCTCAGAAACCAGGAGGAGCCCGCTCTCTAAGCAGAACCACAACGGAGATCCCCAAGGTGGTGCAGGGACCTCCTCCTTCCACTCACACACACTCAGGCCTTCCAGCGAGAGGGCTCGCCTTCCTGCCCACTGGCTCTCATCGGTGCAGTCTCCCTCTGGAGCTGGTCACTCACGCTGTCCCTCTCTCCATGTCAAAACGTGTCCCTCCTGAGAACCAGTCCTCAGACCTTGGCGGGTAGACATCCACTGAATTGTCCCATAGCCTTTCCATGAACAGAGGAGCCTAACGGGCTACAGTCCGTGGGGTCAGAGTCAGACACAACTGCGTGCGTGCGCGCACACACACACACACACACACACACACTCTCTCCCTGCCAACTGGACGTGAATGTTCATGGTATCAATAGGATGGAAGCAGCCCAGTGTCCATCAGCTGATGAATAGATAAACAAAACTGCGCTCTGCCCATAGAAAGAAATATTTTCAGTCGTAAGAAAGAATTAAACCCTCATTCATGCTATAGCATACACAAGCCTTCAAAACATTCTGCTAAGTAGAGAAAGTCAGGCACCAAAGGTCACATGTTTTGTATGAATTCATTTCTATGAAATATCTGGAATAAGTCAATGTGTAGAGACAGAAAATAGACTGGACTGGTGGTTGCCTGAGGCTGGGGGAAGGTGGGATTGGGGTGTGACTGCTAATGGCCGCGGGGTTTCCTATTTGGGATGATGATGGCGTTCACCATTGTGAATGTACTGAATGCCAATGAGTTCCACTTTACAATGGTTAAAGGGTGGTATGTGTGTGCAGTCTATTACAATACCTCTCCATCTATAGCTAGCTCCCTGTGTAGACACACATACACCTTTCTGCCTATCCAGAGAGAAGGGTAATGGGAGGGCCAGGCACAGAAGAACCAGATTCCCTTCTCCGGCTCTCAGGTCTGCTCCATCCTGTTTCCGGAAACAGGAGTTTTCCTTGTTTTTACTTCAGCCTAGACCTCCACCAGGCTGCCTCAGCCTCTCTCCTCTCAGCTCCCCCAGTCCTGTTCTCTATCACAAACGGCAATTCTAGGAGTCTGCTGAGCCAAGCTCTATGAATGACCTTTCCTTAGGTCATTCATAGAACACACGTCAGGAGTCATCTACCTTCCCACCTGTTGTCCTGGTTACCGGGTGAGAGGGCCCTGCTTAGCTGGCCTGGGTTCTAACTCAGCTAGGAGCTGGAGGAGCAGAGTTAAGCCATTGTGCAATGAGAGGTCATTCTAAGTCACAGTTTTCTTTCCTGTTGAAAGGGGGAAGGAGAAGACTTGAGAACCCAGCATCTCCCCCCCAAATCCATTGCTACCTGATGTAAGGTCTGAGTGTAATTGGGCTTCTCATGGGGCGCTAGTGGTAAAGAACCCACCTACCAGTGCAAGAGATGTGAGAGACGTGGGTTTGATCCCTGGGTGAGGAAGTTCCCCAGGAGGAGGGCATGGCAATCCACTCCAGTATTCTTGCCTGGAGAACCCCACGGTCAGAGGAGCCTGATGGACTACAGTCCATAAAGCCCCAAAGAGTCAGACACAGCTGAAGCGACTTAGCACGCACACATGCACTCATGAATGACCATCTATGAAGATCTACCGTTACTTCCTTAGGAAGTGTTGGTGGGCATCGCTATTATTTTCTACTTCCATTCACATCCCCCAGCCTTTTCTACTTCCCAGTTACCAAAGCAAAAGATTGGCCCCGCTCTCTTCTCTAAGAAACTGGACTGGTTGCCTGAGGCTGGGGGAAGGTGGGATTGGGGTGTGACTGCTAATGGCCGCGGGGTTTCCTATTTGGGATGATGATGGCGTTCACCATTGTGAATGTACTGAATGCCAATGAGTTCCACTTTACAATGGTTAAAGGGTGGTATGTGTGTGCAGTCTATTACAATACCTCTCCATCTATAGCTAGCTCCCTGTGTAGACACACATACACCTTTCTGCCTATCCAGAGAGAAGGGTAATGGGAGGGCCAGGCACAGAAGAACCAGATTCCCTTCTCCGGCTCTCAGGTCTGCTCCATCCTGTTTCTGGAAACAGGAGTTTTCCTTGTTTTCACTTCAGCCTAGACCTCCACCAGGCTGCCTCAGCCTCTCTCCTCTCAGCTCCCCCAGTCCTGTTCTCTATCACAAATGGCAATTCTAGGAGTCTGCTGAGCCAAGCTCTATGAATGACCTTTCCTTAGGTCATTCATAGAACACACGTCAGGAGTCATCTACCTTCCCACCTGTTGTCCTGGTTACCGGGTGAGAGGGCCCTGCTTAGCTGGCCTGGGTTCTAACTCAGCTAGGAGCTGGAGGAGCAGAGTTAAGCCATTGTGCAATGAGAGGTCATTCTAAGTCACAGTTTTCTTTCCTGTTGAAAGGGGGAAGGAGAAGACTTGAGAACCCAGCATCTCCCCCCCAAATCCATTGCTACCTGATGTTAGGTCTGAGTGTAATTGGGCTTCTCATGGGGCGCTAGTGGTAAAGAACCCACCTACCAGTGCAAGAGATGTGAGAGACGTGGGTTTGATCCCTGGGTGGGGAAGTTCCCCAGGAGGAGGGCATGGCAATCCACTCCAGTATTCTTGCCTGGAGAACCCCACGGTCAGAGGAGCCTGGTGGACTACAGTCCATAAAGCCCCAAAGAGTCAGACACAGCTGAAGCGACTTAGCATGCACACATGCACTCATGAATGACCATCTATGAATGATCTACCATTACTTCCTTAGGAAGTGTTGGTGGGCATCGCTATTATTTTCTACTTCCATTCACATCCCCCAGCCCTTTCCCACCAGAACAGACACAGAACAAGGTTCTGAGCTCTTACTCCAATGCAGTTCAGCCCAAGCAAAAGAGCCCCGCTCTCTTCTTGGCTGGCCCCAGTCCCCACACTATGGACTGCCATTTTGGTCCCACAATTATCTGACCAGCTCCTTCCAAGATCTTGGCTTTGGAAGGTTAGAAGTCTTTTGTTTTTCTTCCTTTTCAATTACAAAAGCCTGTTTGAACAGCCTCTGTGACAGCCTGTGTTCAAACAAGCTTTTGTAATTGAAAACAGAGCTTGCAAAGTGGCTGCAGGGACGCCTGCCTCAAAAGGAGGAGATGCAGAGCATGCTGTGAGCTGGTCCCTGAGGCCACTTTCAAAGTGTTTAAAGCTTCCTTCCAATTAAAAAAAGGGAAGGAAAGAAAGAAAATCCTATCTGAACGCACAATCCAGACTGAGGGTCTTGGGTGATTGAAAATGGAGATTTTGACCCAGGCGTTACTCTGGACCGGGGATAGGCATTGAGGAGGGGTGCTGTTGGGGTGCATTTTCACTCATCTCCTGAGCCCCTCTTGCCTTTCTTTTAAGGTGTCTCCAAGATTGGCTGCACAGGTCTCCTTAGCACGTCAAGTTACATCATGTTCAAGTTTCATCCAGCTTGCTTTCTCTCTTTCTCTTTTCAAGCATTACAAAATGTAGTGACCAAGAGCAATGCTTCTGAAAGGATCAGTCCAGTTCAGTTCAGTCGCTCAGTCGTGTCCAGCTCTTTGCAGCCCCACAGACTGTGGCATGCTGGGCTTCCCTGTCCTTCACCATCTCCCAGAGCTTGCTCAAACTCATATTCATTGATTCACTGACGCCATCCAACCATCTTGTCCTCTGTCGTCCTCTCCTCCTCTGGCCTTCAATCTTTCCCAGCATCAGGGTCTTTTCTAATGAGTCATCTCTATGCATCAGGTGGCCAAAGTATTGGAGCTTCAGCTTCTGAATCAGTCCTTCCAATGAATGTTCAGGGTTGATTTCCTTTAGGATTGACTGATTTGATCACCTTGCTGTCCAAGGGACTCTCAAGAGTCTTTTCCAACACCACAGTTCAAAGGCATCAATTCTTTGGCTCTCAGCCTTGTTTATAGTCCAACTCTCACATCCATACGTGGCTATTGGGAAAACCATAGCTTTGACTATATGGACTTTTGTCAGAAAAGTGATGTCTAGGTTTGTCATAGCTTTCTTTCAAGAAGCAAGCATCTTTTGGGTTTAAATTTTAGTTGGGCAATCATTTAATCTCTCTGGGACTCAGTTTGGTGGTGTTTTTTAGTCACTAAGTCATGTTCTACTCTTCTGCGACCCCATGGACTGAAGACCACCAGACTGTCCTGTCCATGGAATTTCCCAGACAAGAAACTGGAGTGGGCTGCCGAGTTTGCATCTCCGGCATTGCAGGCTCATTCTTGACCACTGAGCCACCAGGAGAACCCTGGGACTGAGTCTCCTTGTCTGTGAAAAAGGGAAGGAAAGAAAGAAAATCCTATCTGAACGCACAATCCAGACTGAGGGTCTTGGGTGATTGAAAATGGAGATTTTGACCCAGGCGTTACTCTGGACCGGGATAGGCATTGAGGAGGGGTGCTGTTGGGGTGCATTTTCACTCATCTCCTGAGCCCCTCTTGCCTTTCTTTTAAGGTGTCTCCAAGATTGGCTGCACAGGTCTCCTCAGCACGTCAAGTTACATCATGTTCAAGTTTCATCCAGCTTGCTTTCTCTCTTTCTCTTTTCAAGCATTGCAAAATGTAGTGACCAAGAGCAATACTTCTGAAAGGATCAGTCCAGTTCAGTTCAGTCGCTCAGTCGTGTCCAGCTCTTTGCAGCCCCACAGACTGTGGCATGCCGGGCTTCCCTGTCCTTCACCATCTCCCAGAGCTTGCTCAAACTCTTATTCATTGATTCAGTGACGCCATCCAACCATCTTGTCCTCTGTCGTCCTCTCCTCCTCTGGCCTTCAATCTTTCCCAGCATCAGGGTCTTTTTTAATGAGTCATCTCTATGCATCAGGTGGCCAAAGTATTGGAGCTTCAGCTTCATCATCAGTCCTTCCAATGAATATTCAGGGTTGATTTCCTTTAGGATTGACTGATTAGTTTGTAGTCCAAGGATCTCTCAAGAGTCTTTTCCAACACCACAGTTCAAAGGCATCAACTCTTTGACACTCAGCCTTTTTCTAATGGTCCAACTGTCACATCCATACATGGCTATTGGGAAAACCATAGCTTTGACTATATGGAAAAGAAAAGTGATGTCTAGGTTTGTCATAGCTTTCTCTCAAGAAGCAAGCATCTTTTTGGGTTTAAATTTTAGTTGGGCAATCATTTAATCTCTCTGGGACTCAGTTTGGTGGTGTTTTTTAGTCACTAAGTCATGTTCTACTCTTCTGCGACCCCATGGACTGAAGACCACCAGACTGTCCTGTCCATGGAATTTCCCAGACAAGAAACTGGAGTGGGCTGCCGAGTTTGCATCTCCGGCATTGCAGGCTCATTCTTGACCACTGAGCCACCAGGAGAACCCTGGGACTGAGTCTCCTTGTCTGTGAAACAGCATCACTTGAGTGTTTGTCTTAGAAAACTGTTTAGAAGATTAAGACAGATCGTATATTAATATTTACATTATCTCTTACCTCATTGCAAGGCAAAGATTCAATGTATCAAAATGTTTAGTTATTTTTGCTATCAGTATTTCTTATGGTATTAATGGGAATATGATAGTTCAGACTGCATAGTGGTTAGGACTGTAGACTCTGGTTTCAGATGGGTCTGACTTAACCTCCCTGAAACTCTCTTTCTTTTATCTTAAAATGGAAATGACGGTAGATTGCTACCCCCACCCCCCACCCCGCCGCCCCCGACACACGTAACTAGTCACTTATTGTGGACCACACACACGGGGAAGAGATGTGAGCAAGACTAAGAGCAGGCAGAAGGAGGTGGAATCAGAAGGTAGGTAGGTACAAAGTCTTCTGTGAGTTAAGAAAAGGAGAAAATTAACTTTTAATGAGGATGAGGAGGGCAGTAAGACGTGAAGAACAGATGTCATGTGAGTGGAGCCCCATATGGAAAAGCAGAGAAAGGTGGACTTGCCAGGCAGAGGGAGAATCATGGGGGAAGATGAAAGGCCAGGAATGGCCAACACTTCAGACCGGCTGGAGAATGGGCAGGGAGAGGAGGTTGTGCTTGGAGTGAAAGCATGGGGTGGAGATGGACAGCTGTGTTAGTTGCATGGGACAAACTCAACACCAGCCAGCTTCAAAGAAAGGATAACTGTATGCGTGCATAGATAGATAGATAAATGAATAAATTAAATGACAGAGAAGTAAATTCATTTGTCCAAGGGTAGTTTAACTTCAGGCTCTGCACAATCAAAAGCCTCAGATGATGTAATTAGACTGCTCTTCTGGATTCGCCTCATGAACAGGCTCCACCTGGTTCCCTATTCAACTCCAGGTATATGCCCTCATTGCTCAGAGCCTCAAGGGATAAAATAAATGATTATAATTTAAAAAAACCTTTCTGGATGCTTGCAGTGCTCACTCTGAGGTCAGCTTGGGTCATTTAACCATCCTGATACCAAGCACTGAGGCTGGGGCGGGGAGGGGGGTGGTCTTGAATTGACCAAGTAAGCCTCACGTGGCCATGCTTAGAGCTATGGTGCGGCCCTTGTCTGAGGCACACAGGGTCAAAGTGGGAGAGCAGTCAAACAGGAGAGGAAAGCAGAGGCCATGACAAAGAGGAGAGTGTTTCCAGAAAAACCGACAGGTGTTCCCGAAGCCTGGCACATCCCTATCTATTTTGACTTTCTGTGGAGACCATTGGCAGGGAGGGCATGAAGACTTTCTGAGTTTTTGAGTCTAAAAAGGAGATTAAAGACACAAGATCAATCCGAGGCCATTCAAATTTGAACTTCCAAGTTCAAAGGGATCAAGTAGCGGTAGATCCACGTTGTGCAGGGCCTGAAGCTCCTACAATATGGTGCCTCTGCTTGTGGCCACATAATTCTAAAATAGTCCACAAAGATTGTCCATCCTTCTCATGATGTGCCCCATGTGTCCCTTGGACTGTGAATGTGAACTTTCCTTCCACGATTACATTAATCTATGGCCCAGTTGACCTTAAGATAGGTATTAATACCATGAGATATCGCTGGGTCTGATGCAATAGCAAGTTTTCTCCAGGTGGTTGGTCAATACAGGGGATGAGATAAAACGCTGGTCGATGAAAGCCAGGAATGGCCAACACTTCAGACCGGCTGGAGAATGGGCGGGGAGAGGAGGTTGTGCTTGGAGTGAAAGCATGGGGTGGAGATGGACAGCTGTGTTAGTTGCATGGGACAAACTCAACACCAGCCAGCTTCAAAGAAAGGATAACTGTATGCGTGCATAGATAGATAGATAAATGAATAAATTAAATGACAGAGAAGTAAATTCATTTGTCCAAGGGTAGTTTAACTTCAGGCTCTGCACGATCAAAAGCCTCAGATGATGTAATTAGACTGCTCTTCTGGATTCGCCTCATGAACAGGCTCCACCTGGTTCCCTATTCAACTCCAGGTATATGCCCTCATTGCTCAGAGCCTCAAGGGATAAAATAAATGATTATAATTTAAAAGAACCTTTCTGGATGCTTGCAGTGCTCACTCTGAGGTCAGCTTGGGTCATTTAACCATCCTGATACCAAGCACTGAGGCTGGGGCGGGGAAGGGGGGTGGTCTTGAATTGACCAAGTAAGCCTCACATGGCCATGCTTAGAGCTATGGTGCGGCCCTTGTCTGAGGCACACAGGGTCAAAGTGGGAGAGCAGTCAAACAGGAGAGGAAAGCAGAGGCCATGACAAAGAGGAGAGTGTTTCCAGAAAAACCGACAGGTGTTCCCGAAGCCTGGCACATCCCTATCTGTTTTGACTTTCTGTGGAGACCATTGGCAGGGAGGGCATGAAGACTTTCTGAGTTTTTGAGTCTAAAAAGGAGATTAAAGACACAAGATCAATCCGAGGCCATTCAAATTTGAACTTCCAAGTTCAAAGGGATCAAGTAGCGGTAGATCCACGTTGTGCAGGGCCTGAAGCTCCTACAATATGGTGCCTCTGCTTGTGGCCACATAATTCTAAAATAGTCCACAAAGATTGTCCATCCTTCTCATGATGTGCCCCATGTGTCCCTTGGACTGTGAATGTGGACTTTCCTTCCATGATTACATTAATCTATGGCCCAGTTGACCTTAAGATAGGTATTAATACCATGAGATATTGCTGGGTCTGATGCAATAGCAAGTTTTCTCCAGGTGGTTGCAAAAGAGGAACTCAGATTCAGTCAGGAGGCTTTGATGCACAGTTGCCAGCTTAAAGATGGAGGGGAAAGGGGCGTGTGGTAGAAAATGAGAAGTCTGTAAGACTCGGCTCCACCCCTCCGTTGTCAGCCAGCAAGGCACCTGAACTTCTGTTACAACCCCAAGGAACTGGGGTCTGCCAACATCAAGAAGGTGCTTGGAGGCAGTCTCTCCAGAGCTTCCAGGTGAGAACTCAGCCAGATTAGTGCCTTGATATCAACCTTGCAAGGGCCCAAGCAGAGATTCCAGCCACACGTGCCAGCCTTCTGTCCTATAAAACTCTGAGCTAAACATGGGTGTTGTTTGGAGACCCTAAGTTTATGGTAATTTGTTAGACAGCAACAGAAAGCAAGAAGACTCTTCAGAAGAGACCAGATTATGATTATAAAACTAGACAAAGGCCAGTTCAGTCATGGGGCCTCCCTGGTGGCTCAATGGTAAAGAATCCACCTGCCAATGCAGGAGACATGGGTTCGATACCTGCACTGGGAAGATCCCCTAGAGAAGGAAGTGGCAACCCACTCCAGTAGTCTTGCCTGGAGAATCTCATGAACATAAGAACCTAGTGGGCTGTAGTCCATGGAGTCATAAAGAGTCAGACATGATTTAACAACTAAACAACAAAGCAACAATTCAGTTGTGATGTCCTGAAATTTAAGCTTTGTTAACCTCATGGAAAATATGGCTCTGGGGTCAGGGTTGCCTTAGCCCTGTTTCCTTGCATTTCATGCCTTTTCCAGTTCTCTATAAACATGAGACAGGAAAGAATTCATATATATTCTTTGCTGTGACCTCCAGAGCCCAGGTGTCCACCTCTGGGCCCCAGGCCTCCACACTGCCCCCCACCTCCCCATCTCCATGACACTGAGATGGTGCCAGGCTATTTGGTCCATTTCCTTTCCTGGCAAATAAAAAAAAAAGTAAAGCTCTCAAAATTATTAGGTAATGATATCACTTTAAAAAGCGACACAATATTTTAACAGCATGACGCCACTTAGCTGTGGTTTAATAAAATGTAGAAAGCTCGGAGCCGGGAAGCTATGGCCACGTTCGGTGGGGGCAAAGGGACCAAATTTGAGGAACTCAGATTCAGCCAGGAGGCTTTGATGCACAGTTGCCAGCTTAAAGATGGAGTGGAAAGGGGCGTGTGGTAGAAAATGAGAAGTCTGTAAGACTAGGCTCCACCCCTCCGTTGTCAGCCAGCAAGGCACCTGAACTTCTGTTACAACCCCAAGGAACTGGGATCTGCCAACATCAAGAAGGTGCTTGGAGGCAGTCTCTCCAGAGCTTCCAGGTGAGAACTCAGCCAGATTAGTGCCTTGATATCAACCTTGCAAGGGCCCAAGCAGAGATTCCAGCCACACATGCCAGCCTTCTGTCCTATAAAACTCTGAGCTAAACATGGGTGTTGTTTGGAGACCCTAAGTTTATGGTAATTTGTTAGACAGCAACAGAAAGCAAGAAGACTCTTCAGAAGAGACCAGATTATGATTATAAAACTAGACAAAGGCCAGTTCAGTCATGGGGCCTCCCTGGTGGCTCAATGGTAAAGAATCCACCTGCCAATGCAGGAGACATGGGTTCGATACCTGCACTGGGAAGATCCCCTAGAGAAGGAAGTGGCAACCCACTCCAGTAGTCTTACCTGGAGAATCTCATGAACATAAGAACCTAGTGGACTGTAGTCCATGGAATCATAAAGAGTCAGACATGATTTAACAACTAAACAACAAAGCAACAATTCAGTTGTGATGTCCTGAAATTTAAGCTTTGTTAACCTCATGGAAAATATGGCTCTGGGGTCAGGGTTGCCTTAGCCCTGTTTCCTTGCATTTCATGCCTTTTCCAGTTCTCTATAAACATGAGACAGGAAAGAATTCATATATATTCTTTGCTGTGACCTCCAGAGCCCAGGTGTCCACCTCTGGGCCCCAGGCCTCCACACTGCCCCCCACCTCCCCATCTCCATGACACTGAGATGGTGCCAGGCTATTTGGTCCATTTCCTTTCCTGGCAAATAAAAAAAAAAAGTAAAGCTCTCAAAATTATTAGGTAATGATATCACTTTAAAAAGCGACACAATATTTTAACAGCATGACGCCACTTAGCTGTGGTTTAATAAAATGTAGAAAGCTCGGAGCCGGGGAAGCTATGGCCACGTTCGGTGGGGGCAGACAAACAGCTCTCGAAACTCACATCAGGAAAATTACTTTTTCTTCAAATGGAAACTTTTCAATTGCTTTCAAATAGCTGGAGCTGATGGGAATAATTTCCTTAGCACGTCTGCATATGCTGCCTGTGTCTTCTCCCCACGGTGCCGGGAGCTTCATTAATAAAGAGTGTTGCGAGGTTCTGATGTTGCCAGGCTCTTGTATTTAGAAAAGGCACCAAACCCAGTCAAGGGGAGTCAATTGATTACTAAATGCAATTCCCGTTCGGTGTCCCCGAGGCGCGTGGAGGCCAGCGGGGGAGGCCGTGTGCTCGCGTGCGCGTGCCTGTGTGCACACACTTGGGGGCCTCTGAGCAGGGGCAGCTCTGGAGTTCAGCCTGACCCTAGGCCCATTGAGAGGGATCGCCAGGAAAACGGACACTGTCAGCATCAGGTTTCTGCATGTTACTGATGGGCAGGCAGCTGGGAGGGAAGCAAAGACTTAGGGACGCCCACAGAGAAAACCAGAGACGGCCTCACCGCTTCGGAGGGCCAAGCTGCTGTGTTGGGTCTGGCAGACATTTCTGTGTTTCTGTACCATACATAGGGAAGTAGCTTTGATTATTCTTCTCCTGGGACTTCCTGCCTTGAAATTCCACATGGAAGCTTGACATAGAGGATGAATGAGCTCCGTGTTTCCTCTAATGACTTCTGGGAGCACTGGTAGCCACAGGGTGGTTGCATGTGGACATGACACAGGACGTGGCAAAGGAGGAATGCTCCCCTGCTCATTTCCCTCCGTCGAATTCTCTGATTCCATCAGGGAGAAGGGCTCGGGCTGGGACAAGTGTGGCTTCCCCAGGTCTTGGGAGCTCACCCACCACCCGTGAGGCCCAAGAAGCACACAGCCTTGGAAAGACCACGGAGCCTGACTCACGCTATTCATTGCATCCATTGTGTGTGTTCTTATGATTGCCTGTTATTTATGCCGAGTGGTATGAATCCTACACTTATGTAAAATCCATTTCTTTTTTTTGGAAACGCCACTTAGCTGTGGTTTAATAAAATGTAGAAAGCTCGGAGCCGGGGAAGCTGTGGCCACGTTCGGTGGGGGCAGACAAACAGCTCTCGAAACTCACATCAGGAAAATTACTTTTTCTTCAAATGGAAACTTTTCAATTGCTTTCAAATAGCTGGAGCTGATGGAAATAATTTCCTTAGCACGTCTGCATATGCTGCCTGTGTCTTCTCCCCACGGTGCCGGGAGCTTCATTAATAAAGAGTGTTGCGAGGTTCTGATGTTGCCAGGCTCTTGTATTTAGAAAAGGCACCAAACCCAGTCAAGGGGAGTCAATTGATTACTAAATGCAATTCCCGTTCGGTGTCCCCGAGGCGCGTGGAGGCCAGCGGGGGAGGCCGTGTGCTCGCGTGCGCGTGCCTGTGTGCACACACTTGGGGGCCTCTGAGCAGGGGCAGCTCTGGAGTTCAGCCTGACCCTAGGCCCATTGAGAGGGATCGCCAGGAAACGGACACTGTCAGCATCAGGTCTCTGCATGTTACTGATGGGCAGGCAGCTGGGAGGGAAGCAAAGACTTAGGGACGCCCACAGAGAAAACCAGAGACGGCCTCACCGCTTCGGAGGGCCAAGCTGCTGTGTTGGGTCTGGCAGACATTTCTGTGTTTCTGTACCATACATAGGGAAGTAGCTTTGATTATTCTTCTCCTGGGACTTCCTGCCTTGAAATTCCACATGGAAGCTTGACATAGAGGATGAATGAGCTCCGTGTTTCCTCTAATGACTTCTGGGAGCACTGGTAGCCACAGGGTGGTTGCATGTGGACATGACACAGGACGTGGCAAAGGAGGAATGCTCCCCTGCTCATTTCCCTCCGTCGAATTCTCTGATTCCATCAGGGAGAAGGGCTCGGGCTGGGGCAAGTGTGGCTTCCCCAGGTCTTGGGAGCTCACCCACCACCCGTGAGGCCCAAGAAGCACACAGCCTTGGAAAGACCACGGAGCCTGACTCACGCTATTCATTGCATCCATTGTGTGTGTTCTTATGATTGCCTGTTATTTATGCCGAGTGGTATGAATCCTACACTTATGTAAAATCCATTTCTTTTTGGAAAGGGAGTGTTTTTAGAGAAGTGCACAGAGTCTGGCAAGAATCACCAGACTTCAGCGATATCAAGAAATATTCAGCTAGGGCATGAGACTGTGGCTGGAAGACCGTGCACCACCTGTGTGGGTTAGAATCCAGTGTGTTGTTTCCAGGTGTGAAAGTATCTGTTGCTCAGTTGTGTCCTACTCTTTGTGAGTGACCCCATGGACTGTAGCCTGCCAGGCTCTTCTGTCCACGGGATTCTCCAGACATGAATCCTAGAGCGGGGGGAATACACATATGACTAATCTGGAATCATGCATATCTGTAAACAACAAAACTCAGTAAAAAGTAAAAAAAAAAAGAAAAAGAAAAAGAATCCTAGAGCAGGTGGCTATTCCCTTCTTCAGGAGATCTTCCTTGACCCAGGGTAAACCTGTACCCCTTCCCAATTGACCCACATAACAACCAGAAACAGGCAGAAGGACCCTCCAAGGTCAGCCTCTGGGAGGTGATGGAGAGATGGAAGCCTGAGCCCAGACCAGTGGGGAGATCAGGTTGCTGGCTGTGAGGCTCATGGAATTTTAATAACAGGTTGCTTGGGGAAAGCAAATTTATAATCTTAAAATTCCAACCAGGGCCCTCAGAAGAACACCAAAGGGCCCTTTCAGGAAGCAATTAAAAGGCCTGCCCCATCGTGGGAGCACCCACGTTAAGTCAGCATTTCAGCAGAGCGGTTTATCGGCCAGGAACCAGAGGGAAAAAGAAATCACGCCAGTGGACGAAGGAGGAAAACTGAGCTCTCTGCTGAGGCCGGAGCTGGGTGGGCCAGTGCGCACAGGACTCTCGCAGGAGGGTGAGGTGGTCATGTTTTGGCTTTGGATCCAGGTTGAATGAAGGGAGGGTGCCCCCCAGCCCTGCCTTTACACACTGGGCCGTAAGTATGCTGAAAGGCCTAGGGGTCTGGATTTGGAGTCAGCCTGCTCGGGTTTAAACGCCAATTCTGCCTGCTTAACTGAGGGACCTTCCAAGTCTCTCCTCGTCTTTGCAATAGTGGAAATAATGCGTTTACCTTGGGGAGGGTTGTTATGAGCACTCAGTGGGATGATGTATGCCCAGCCTTGAGCACGTGGCCCGGCGTACGGCCATCCTCCTCGGAACAGCCTTGACAAACAGAAGATACTTGAAAAGGACTTGTTTGGTGTTGGGCAGGCAGAAAGTCAGTATGATAGGTTGACTGCCAAAGGGTTTTGGGTTAAGAAGTTAATGTTTGAGAGGGATACATGTATACGTATGGTTGAAGCCCTTTGGGGTTCACCTGAAACTACCACAACATTGTTAATCGGCTATACCCCAATACAAAATGTTTTTGGTGTTAAAAAATTGTTTTTAAAGAAATGTTTCCTTAAGGGTCCCATGAGAGCAGAGATGGTTCTTATTTTGCACACAATCATTTCTAGTAAAATATCCAGCATATAATATGTGCTCAATTAAACACTGTAGAAGTAAGACCTTCTGGGACATCCTACCTGGTCATTTGAACTGAAGGAGGCAGGAGTTACTCCACCTCCTTTTCTTCTCATGGAGGTGGAAACTAAAGCTCCGAGAGACTGAAAACCCTTCCCGGGTGCCCATGGCCTCTGACGGGGTCTCCAGCATGTCCCGTTCCAAGCAGAGCGAGAAGGAACAAGAGCTTTCATATGGAAACTCCAGAGCATCCTCTCTGCGGGCTTCGGTCTGCTGCAGAAAATATACAGAAATGTACCCGTGTGAATTTTCTACTCAGTGCTGGAGAGCAAGAAACACCATTGTTTTGGTATGCTTCTAAATTAAATTGGACACTGAAATGTCAGCTTCCTGGGTGGAGGGAAATCAGAAATCGGTCATTAGCCAGGTGCCCTCCTTCAGTCCACTGGCTTAGTTAAGAATTCTAGAGGAAACTTTCAACTCAGATGTGGTATTTTTAACTTGCAAGTTTTATTGGTTCTTTTTTAGATCTTAGATTTTTCCCCCCTCAGTATCTTTTATGTTCATGCTTACTTTTCAATTCTTGGTATAAATAAAATAGTTGTTTTTAAGTGAAAAAAACAAACAAACAAACAAAAAACCCAGAATCCTAGATGAGCTGAGAGCCAGCAAGTGGAAAGTAGGGAGTGCGAGAAGCTGCCCCTTGTTCCCCGTGGCCGCCCCCTTTACCTTTGGGATAAGCAGTGTCCCTTCTGGCATCAGGTGATTTGAAGGTACCACTTGGGAGTTTGATGGCCGAGCTCCCTATCAGCTCAATGCGATGAGGGGGATCCCTGACCACTGTTCTCCACCCCCTCTGGAAATCCATCTTTGTTTCCCCAACCTGGTCACCTCCAGAAAGCCCTTAAGAGAACACGGTTCCCTCTTCTTGCCATGATTGTTGTGAAGAGGGACTCAAGCTTTGCCTGGGTTCAAGTGCTACATGATGGGCCATGGGTGCTCCTGGTAGGCCACCCTTGGTGTTAAAAACTGTTTTTAAAGAAATGTTTCCTTAAGGGTCCCATGAGAGCAGAGATGGTTCTTATTTTGCACACAATCATTTCTAGTAAAATATCCAGCATATAATATGTGCTCAATTAAACACTGTAGAAGTAAGACCTTCTGGGACATCCTACCTGGTCATTTGAACTGAAGGAGGCAGGAGTTACTCCACCTCCTTTTCTTCTCATGGAGGTGGAAACTAAAGCTCCGAGAGACTGAAAACCCTTCCCGGGTGCCCATGGCCTCTGACGGGGTCTCCAGCATGTCCCGTTCCAAGCAGAGCGAGAAGGAACAAGAGCTTTCATATGGAAACTCCAGAGCATCCTCTCTGCGGGCTTCGGTCTGCTGCAGAAAATATACAGAAATGTACCCGTGTGAATTTTCTACTCAGTGCTGGGGAGCAAGAAACGCCATTGTTTTGGTATGCTTCTAAATTAAATTGGACACTGAAATGTCAGCTTCCTGGGTGGAGGGAAATCAGAAATCGGTCATTAGCCAGGTGCCCTCCTTCAGTCCACTGGCTTAGTTAAGAATTCTAGAGGAAACTTTCAACTCAGATGTGGTATTTTTAACTTGCAAGTTTTATTGGTTCTTTTTTAGATCTTAGATTTTTCCCCCCTCAGTATCTTTTATGTTCATGCTTACTTTTCAATTCTTGGTATAAATAAAATAGTTGTTTTTAAGTGAAAAAAACAAACAAACAAACAAAAAACCCAGAATCCTAGATGAGCTGAGAGCCAGCAAGTGGAAAGTAGGGAGTGCGAGAAGCTGCCCCTTGTTCCCCGTGGCCGCCCCCTTTACCTTTGGGATAAGCAGTGTCCCTTCTGGCATCAGGTGATTTGAAGGTACCACTTGGGAGTTTGATGGCCGAGCTCCCTATCAGCTCAATGCGATGAGGGGGATCCCTGACCACTGTTCTCCACCCCCTCTGGAAATCCATCTTTGTTTCCCCAACCTGGTCACCTCCAGAAAGCCCTTAAGAGAACACGGTTCCCTCTTCTTGCCATGATTGTTGTGAAGAGGGACTCAAGCTTTGCCTGGGTTCAAGTGCTACATGATGGGCCATGGGTGCTCCCTGGTAGGCCACCCATCCTGGTTCAGACATTGCTGGTGATATATCGGCCAAGATATTGTGGAAACACTCACAGGCTGACCCCAAGCTAGGAGGCGAAGGGCTTGGACACACAATCCCCTTGGAGTCCTTGGCTTTGCTGTCGGCCAGAGGGCTTCTCTGGGGTCATCTCTACTTGGGATGAGGGGTGAGTTAGGAAGAAGCTAACAGGATGTGGAGCAGCCACTGTGCCACAGGGAATGAGATTCTGCTGCTTGGGGAGCCCAGGCTGTACCTGTCAGATCTGTGCTTTGCCAGGAGCTAATAGGATGGTGGCATTTCTTCATCTTCCAGTGTGTGCGGAGTTTGGCTTGAGGGCTTCAGCTGCCTGACTCATTTGAACCCTCACTACCCTCTGAACTGGGTGTGGTCATGATGTCTTCCCTTCAGAGGGGAAACTGAGGCCCAGAGAGATGAGAGAACTCCTGGGGTTGCCAGGTTAGGACTGAGCCAGGGTCGGAGCACACTGCAGTTCGTCCTCTGCTGCCCAGGGCTGCCTACACCTTCCCTGGATCTCGGGGGCTTGGGGGGCTACCCAGTGAGGCCCTGAGATTCACATCCTAGCTCCTACACATCTAAGAATCCTCACTCACTCGGGGGTGAGAGGTCTAGACTCACAGTCAGTGCCCCCCAGACCCTGGGACGCTGTGTCTGACACTGGACGAGAGACGGATGGAAGTACCGTAAGCCCCGCCTTCCAATCGAGTCCCAAACAGACCGTCTGCTCTGGGGCTGGACAGAATGGAAGGTGTTTTGTTTGCCAAAAGGATCGAGGAGAGGAGACGGGGCTTTCATTCGCCAGCTTGTCAAGTTACTCCTCTCTCCCTTTTCCTTAGAGTTTGGGACTATCCCAACCCGCATGTCTTGATGTGGAGTTTGTGTGTGCGTGCTAAGGCAACTTCAGTTGTAGCTGATTCTTTGCAGCCCTATGGACTGTAGCCTTCCACGCTTCTCTGCCCATGGGATTTCCCAGGCAAGAATACTAGAGTGGGTTGCGATTTCCTCCTCTGGGGGATCTTCCCAACCCAGGGATCGAACCTGTGTCTGTTATGTCTCCTGCATTGGCAGGTGGTTTCTTTACCACTAGCACCACCTGGAAAGCCCCATGACATGGCACATTGCAGTAAAAAGCACACAGAGGCCCCGAGGTGGTGGGCCAGGCTCTGCAAGGAGGAGCTGATGCCCGAATGCCTCATAATCTCAGTCTTCCCATCTGTGAAAGGCAGGCCATAGTGGTCCATCTGTCAGGATTGTATGGCACCCAGGTCAAATAATGGATGTAAGCCTGTGTTCATTGACGTACACTTTCATTCATACTTTTTATTCACTCACAGGCATTTATTGAATGCAAAGCCAGTGCCAAAGGCCTTGGGACGGAGCCTTGAGAGCTCAGCCAAGGTCTCTGCTCTCAGTTACGTCCTAGCGTGGGAGATGGACCATGAGTGCAGTTTCAGAAAAGCACGAATTACTGGGTGCCATCAGCTGGTAAGAAGGGCAGGGAGACAGTGAAACAGTGTGTGGGGATGGGACCTGGGTGCAGGTGGTCAGAAAGCCTCTCTGATAGGAAATACCTGAGCTGAGGAGGCCGTGCATTTCAAGTGGGAGAAACAGCAAGTGCAAAGGGCCAGGGGCAGGAGGTCATGCAGCGTGCTCCTGAAACAGACAGGAGCCAGAGCACAGTGGGCAAGGAGGTGGGTGGTCAGATCCCTCTCCAGTGGACAACCCCTCCCCGCCTTGCAAACATGCATATCCATAACAGCTTCAGATACTTTTACTCTTTCTCTTACCGTCTTTCTTCTCCGTAACAAATCCCCTGCCTCCCTGGGAGACTGAGAGTTGGGATTTCTGGCTCGTTTTTCCTCTCCGTGTCTGAAGGGGTTCCCCCACCCAGCAGCACAGGGACATACCTGCTGACTGCCTTCTTCACGAAGGAAATGGAACCCGAAGTCGCTTTTTAAATTTGCTAGAAGTACCTGTTGTAATTACCCTGCCACCCGTAACGGGAGTTTATGTAATTATTAGTTTGAATGGCTGTGCTCATTATGGTACAAATTTTTAATTTGCAAATGCATCACCCGATTCTTGATTGGATTCCCTTTTGACTGTGAAGCTGAGGACATACGTTCACACATTTTCATGGCGGAAACTCTTGGGCGAGAACCACTGCTCCTCAGAAGGAGCATGTAGAGAAGGGTGATGGGCAGGGGCTGGTGGGCTTGGTGAGAGCCTTGTTTCCAGGGCAGCGCGGGTCAGTGGAAGACAGTAGGGGCCCCACTCTCCTTGAGGTGCTGGTAGAAAGCAGCCTCGGTTTGCCATGGGCTTCCCAGGTGGCTCAGTGGTAAAGAATCCACTTGCCAACGCAGGAAACACAGGTTCAGTCCCTGGGTCAGGAAGATCCCCTGGAGGAGAAAATAGCTACCCACTCCAGTATGCTTGCCTGGAGAACCCCGTGGTCAGAGGAGCCTGGCGGGCTGCAGTCCATACGGTCACAAAGAGTTGGACACAATTTAAACGGCTTGGCACACACACATAGGGTCACCAGAGAAAATAGAGTGCTCAGTTGAAGTTGCCTTTTTTGGGGGGGCCACTTCTATTGGTCTTTCATTTCCATATTCTTTAACCTGTGTGGACCTCCCATCACAGTGACCTCTGTCTCTGCAGAGCACCGGCTCTGGGCACACGAGCTCCAGAGTGCTGCTCAGTAGTTGGACACACCAGTCCAGCCGCTCCGCGGCACGTGGGATCTTCCCAGGCCAGGGATCGAACCGGCGTCCCTTGCACTGCAAGGCAGTGTCTTTACCCACTGGACCACCAGGGAAGTCCCTGCCTTTTAAAAAAATGTCTGTTTATTTCTTTGGATGTAGCAGGTCTTATTTGTATCATGTGGGATCTTTTGTTGCCGTACACTGACTCTCTAGTGGTGGCACATGGGCTGAGAGCTGCAGCGCGCGGGCTTAGTTCCTCCACAGCACACAGGATCTCAGTTCTCCACCAGGATCAAACCCAAATCCCATGTCTTGCAAGGTGGATTCTTAACCACCGGCCCACCTGGGAAGTCCCAAGTTGGCTTTTAGAAGACAAGTTTTTAGTGTGTGTCTCAAATAGTGTATGTTGCTGGTGTTTAGTCGCTACGTCATGTCTGAGTCTGTGTGACCCCACAGACTGTAGCCTCCAGGTTTCTCTGTCCATGGTATTTCCCAGGCAAGAATTCTGGAGTGGATTGCCATTTTCTCCTCCAGGAATCTTCCCAACCCAGGAATTGAACCCACGCCTCCTGCGCTGGCAGGTGGATTCTTTACCAGTGAGCCACCTGGGAAGCCCGCAGGTTGTCTAGGTATACTTACACTGAAAACAGTGTGTTGTTTATATGAAATGCACTTTTAAATGGGCAAACTGTATTTTTACTTAGCACAACCCTGCCTGGGGGTGGGGTGACTGGGAACATCAGGAGACATCGTCCCTTGTCGCAACTGGGGTGGTCTTTGCTCCCAGCACCTAGTGGGAGGAGACCAGCGAAAGCTTCCACGTATCCCACAATGCACAGCCCACCAGCACAAAGACTCCCACAGCCTGGGTGTTGGCAGTTCCAAGATGGAGATCTTGTGCTGTAGTGCACATTTCTGTTTTAATTTAGTACCTTAGCCCTACCTGGCCAGCCGTGGTCTAGTGGAGGGAACGGGTTTCCTGAGCTCAGGACAGGTCCCCCTCCTTCGGGCTGAACCCACATCAGGAGAGATGGGACAGGCCTCTCTGGTCAAACTCCAGCCACATGGGGGCAGGAAGTGAGCTGGCTCAAGCAGGTGGTGCTGTGACTCCTTGCCCACCCCACCACCGGACAGTGCTGGGAGAGAAACATTTAACCCAACAGAAAATGATCTCAGGGAAGGTACAAAACAGGGAGATTTTTCATCCTAATTCCATGGACGCCGGCAGTGCCCTTGTGTGGTGACTCGAGTCCTCCATTGTTAAAGGTGTTCTTAATTAAAGTGGTTTATGCCCTTCCAAGGGGCCAGGCCAGAAGGGGCATTGTTTTTGTGGTTCTCAGCAGAGTTTTTCCGCCCTGAGAAATCTGACAAGGACTCACAGGAGTTTGCAGGGCAGTTGGTAACACCCCTCAACTTTTGGCAAACCCCCCGCCCCTACCCTCCCCTCCCCGCCCCCGATCCTGTGCCCGTGAGCTATTATTTAATCTCCACAAGCTGGAACTCGGCCAGACCACAGAGGCTGCATTTAAAGCACTTCCTTCGTTCACTGCCCCCTGCAGCCTCATCCCGTCTTTGCCAAGATTTCCAGAAAGTCGTGGAGAAAGAGAACATTCCCAGTACTGAGGGTGTGCTATATTAACTTGAAAACTTAGGGAGGCGTTGACTGCCTGTAAATTAAATGACCCTGTTGGGCCAGTGGGTTCCTGAAAAAGGAACCAAGTTGATGAAACAGTAGCCAGTCTTTCTCTGATGCTTGAGAACCAACTGTAATCTCTCAGGCATTTCTACCCTGGCCACGGTAAGAAATAGACTTTTGAGAACAAGAAGGGGAAGCATAGCAATAGCTGAGGTTTACTGAACACACCTGTCGTGTGGTAAACACTGTTGAAATAAACCCAAATTAAGGTTTTTTTCCCCTTGGGTTAACTATTTTCAGATGAGGTGTTTTAGAATTTGAATCAGTAGATCAACCTTTTATGTGTCAGTTTGGCTTGTGCTGTAGTGCACATTTCTGTTTTAATTTAGTACCTTAGCCCTACCTGGCCAGCCGTGGTCTAGTGGAGGGAACGGGTTTCCTGAGCTCAGGACAGGTCCCCCTCCTTCGGGCTGAACCCACATCAGGAGAGATGGGACAGGCCTCTCTGGTCAAACTCCAGCCACATGGGGGCAGGAAGTGAGCTGGCTCAAGCAGGTGGTGCTGTGACTCCTTGCCCACCCCACCACCGGACAGTGCTGGGAGAGAAACATTTAACCCAACAGAAAATGATCTCAGGGAAGGTACAAAACAGGGAGATTTTTCATCCTAATTCCATGGACGCCGGCAGTGCCCTTGTGTGGTGACTCGAGTCCTCCATTGTTAAAGGTGTTCTTAATTAAAGTGGTTTATGCCCTTCCAAGGGGCCAGGCCAGAAGGGGCATTGTTTTTGTGGTTCTCAGCAGAGTTTTTCCGCCCTGAGAAATCTGACAAGGACTCACAGGAGTTTGCAGGGCAGTTGGTAACACCCCTCAACTTTTGGCAAACCCCCGCCCCCTACCCTCCCCTCCCCGACCCCGATCCTGTGCCCGTGAGCTATTATTTAATCTCCACAAGCTGGAACTCGGCCAGACCACAGAGGCTGCATTTAAAGCACTTCCTTCGTTCACTGCCCCCTGCAGCCTCATCCCGTCTTTGCCAAGATTTCCAGAAAGTCGTGGAGAAAGAGAACATTCCCAGTACTGAGGGTGTGCTATATTAACTTGAAAACTTAGGGAGGCGTTGACTGCCTGTAAATTAAATGACCCTGTTGGGCCAGTGGGTTCCTGAAAAAGGAACCAAGTTGATGAAACAGTAGCCAGTCTTTCTCTGATGCTTGAGAACCAACTGTAATCTCTCAGGCATTTCTACCCTGGCCACGGTAAGAAATAGACTTTTGAGAACAAGAAGGGGAAGCATAGCAATAGCTGAGGTTTACTGAACACACCTGTCGTGTGGTAAACACTGTTGAAATAAACCCATTAAGGTACCCCTTGGGTACTATGCTGGTTAATTTTATGTGTCAGTTTGTCAGGGCCTTGGGATACCCAGACATTTGGGCAAATCTTATTCTGTGTCAGATGAGGTGTTTTAGAATTTGAATCAGTAGATCAACCTTTCTGATGTGGGTGGGCCTCATCTAATCAGTTGAAGGCCTGGATGGCACACACCGGCTAAGAGGAAGTGTCTCCTGTTTGACTGATGAGCTGGCACATCCATCTTTTATCGCTTTTGGACTTGAATGAAAAAATGGGTTCATTCTGGGTCTATAGCCTGCAGCTTTCAGACTGGAGCTTAGCCCATGGACCCACTTTCATGACTTCATGTCCCATAGGTCCCGTCGTCAAACACCATCATGGTGGTGGTGAGGGTGTTAACACATGGATTTAAGGGGGTGACACACATTCAGACCAGGACGACACCTCACTCCTTTCATCTAGCAGCCGTTTTTATTCAAATAAGATGCCTTCCAAGAAGATGGAGAAGGGACTGGCTACCCACTCCAGTATTCTTGCTTGGAGAATTCCATGCCTGCATCCATGGAGTCATGAAGAGTCAGACATGATTGAGCAACCTCACTTTTCCAAGAAGAACATTCTTCATTTAGGGAATAGGAGATAAGAAAACCGGAAATAATTCAAAAAGTCCAAAACAAAGTTTCTTTAACTTATGACGCAGTGGGGAAAAAAATCATATGGCAAAACTAAAATCAAAGCACAATTGAGTCTGAACTGAGCTTTAAGGATCTTTAAGGAATGGCCAAGTCCACTCAAAAATGGGAAGATACCTGCCAGGTCCTAAAGGAATTGTTGGTGGGTTTCTCCCTTTGTCCTTTCCCAGCTCCATCAGGCCATTAACATGCTTTTTTTTTCTTTTTCAATTTTCGCCTCTTTTATTGTGTTTTTATTTATTTATTTTATCCATCTCTATTCTTTGGCCTGTGTGGGCCTCCTATTACAGTGGCCTCTCTCGTTGCAGAGCGCCAGCTCTGGACACATGCACTCCAGAGTGCTGGCTCATAATTGGACACACCGGTCCAGCCACTCTACGGCACATGGGGTCCTCCTGGGCCAGGGATCGAATTGGTGCCCCTTGCACTACAAGGCGGACTCTTTACCCACTGGACCACCAGGGAAGCCCCAAACATGCATTTTTAATAAGTATTTATTTGGTTCCATCAGGTCTTAATTGTGGCACATAGGCTCTCTAGTTACAGCACATGGACTGAATTGCCCTGTGGCATGTGCGCTCTTAGTCCACAAACAGGGATCGAACCTATGTCCCCTGCCTTGGAAGGTAGATTCTTAACCACTGGACCACAGGGCAAGTTCCTAATGTGCATTTTCCATGAGAAGGACCCAAGGTTCACTAAGCCCTTTTCTCTATACTAATTTCACTTAGTACTTACTATAACCCACCTTTCAGTCGGCATATTGATACCAGTTGGAAGAATGTGACTTGAATCTGTCAGATTTCATTTCACTAGCCCCATGCTTTTCCATTACATTCTCTCCCACCCCAGACTGTTCCATTAAAACAACAAATACAGGGCTGTGATGATGTCATACATATCCCAGGAGAAGCCAGGACTACATTTGCAATTAAACAATGGGCGCTTCCACCCTCCTTTTTTTCCTTGCTCTTGTTAAGTGTTAATCAGTGATTCATGCCTTTCATGGGGCCCTCCTATCTCAGAACCTTCCAGCTGCTCATGAAATGTTTGGGAAGTTGAGAAGTGACCTGGATTCCCTGAAAGAGTTTTCCATTTCACAGCGTTCCAACCGCCCTCCTGTCACTGCTTATCAACCCCAACATGTTGAAAAACCCCACATCCCTTTGATTTAATCAGACCCTTCTATGCAGAAATGAAGCCAAACGCCTCTTCTTCCCAACCACGCGACAATTTCCTGGAACATGAAGATCAATGGGGTTGATAGATCATTGATCACTGTTGGGGGTGGCCAGGAGCCAGGAGAAGCAACAAAGTTGTTTTCCCTGTGCTTGTCATGTTCACCGCCCATGGGTGATCCTGGAAGGGGCAAGGAGGCCCATGAGTATCCATCTCTATTCTTTGGCCTGTGTGGGCCTCCTATTACAGTGGCCTCTCTCGTTGCAGAGCGCCAGCTCTGGACACATGCACTCCAGAGTGCTGGCTCATAATTGGACACACCGGTCCAGCCACTCTACGGCACATGGGGTCCTCCTGGGCCAGGGATCGAATTGGTGCCCCTTGCACTACAAGGCGGACTCTTTACCCACTGGACCACCAGGGAAGCCCCAAACATGCATTTTTAATAAGTATTTATTTGGTTCCATCAGGTCTTAATTGTGGGACATAGGCTCTCTAGTTGCAGCACATGGACTGAATTGCCCTGTGGCATGTGCGCTCTTAGTCCACAAACAGGGATCGAACCTATGTCCCCTGCCTTGGAAGGTAGATTCTTAACCACTGGACCACAGGGCAAGTTCCTAATGTGCATTTTCCATGAGAAGGACCCAAGGTTCACTAAGCCCTTTTCTCTATACTAATTTCACTTAGTACTTACTATAACCCACCTTTCAGTCGGCATATTGATACCAGTTGGAAGAATGTGACTTGAATCTGTCAGATTTCATTTCACTAGCCCCATGCTTTTCCATTACATTCTCTCCCACCCCAGACTGTTCCATTAAAACAACAAATACAGGGCTGTGATGATGTCATACATATCCCAGGAGAAGCCAGGACTACATTTGCAATTAAACAATGGGCGCTTCCACCCTCCTTTTTTTCCTTGCTCTTGTTAAGTGTTAATCAGTGATTCATGCCTTTCATGGGGCCCTCCTATCTCAGAACCTTCCAGCTGCTCATGAAATGTTTGGGAAGTTGAGAAGTGACCTGGATTCCCTGAAAGAGTTTTCCATTTCACAGCGTTCCAACCGCCCTCCTGTCACTGCTTATCAACCCCAACATGTTGAAAAACCCCACATCCCTTTGATTTAATCAGACCCTTCTATGCAGAAATGAAGCCAAACGCCTCTTCTTCCCAACCACGCGACAATTTCCTGGAACATGAAGATCAATGGGGTTGATAGATCATTGATCACTGTTGGGGGTGGCCAGGAGCCAGGAGAAGCAACAAAGTTGTTTTCCCTGTGCTTGTCATGTTCACCGCCCATGGGTGATCCTGGAAGGGGGCAAGGAGGCCTGAGGAATGAGCTTTCCTGGAAGCTGTTGTAATCCCCCCTAGCTTTCTAGCAAACGTGTCATCCCAGGCTTACTTATGCCTCCTCCTCCAGAACTGGGTGCCAGCTTCTCTTTGGGGACATCACATTCCACATCACTTCATGTCACTTAATAGAAGTGGCACCAGAGAGCATGCTGAGCATTCTACCCCAGTCCCTAAATGTAATCATCCCAAGATGCGAAGAGCCCACTCACTGGAAAAGACCCTGATGCTGAGAAAGACTGAGGGCAGAAGGAGAAGAGGGTGACAGTGGATGAGGTGATTGGATGGGACCATTGACTCAATGGACATGAGCTTGAGCCAACTCGGGGAGATAATGAAGGACAGGGAAGCCTAGTGTGCTGCAATCCATGGAGCTGCAAAGAGCTGGACACAACTAAGAGACTGAACAACAAGAGTCCACTAGGTAGCTACTAACAATTATTATTCCACATTTAGCCCTTGTTGAAACTGAGGTACTGGCTGAAGCTTCTAAAGTTACTAAGTAGCAGAGCCAGAATTTAAACTCAGGTGGTGGGATGCAAATACTTATCTCATACCTCAAAATATATTTGTTGGACTTATTTTCTAACCTACCCTGTCCTGTAGGACCAGATTCAGTTACTTCCAATGGAGACTCCAAACAAAGTAAACATTTGTATTTCTCTGATGCTAAAGAGATCCAGAAGTAGGCAGTCCTTGGTTCACATAGTAGCTCCGTGAATGCAACAGGCAGAGGGGAGGGGCTCAGCTATTTGCTTTTAAATCCTTTGTATAGGGCTCTGGTCCTCAGGGTGCAAAAATGGCCTCAGGTGATCCAGCCATCAGTTCTAAGTTCCAGGCTGTATGGTGAATGAAAGGACAAAGAAAGAGGCCTCTCTCTTTTAAAGACTTCCCAGAGACCCCATATCACATTTTACTCATATATCATTGGCCAAAACTTAGTAAACCCCACTCTTTAAACCTACACCTTCAACAGAAGCCCACATCCTATCAAGGCTGAGCTTTTGCAATTGTTTCCTGTCTCATGTCCAGTCTCTTTCTGTTTTGATATTCATTCTGTACTGCTGCTAGGACAATTTCCTTTGAACAGGGTTTTGTCATCCCTGTCCCCTGGCCTGACGATTTCCATGGATCTTCTTTATCTAGAAGATCAAGTACAAATTACATTTCCTGCCAGAGATGCTTATTCACTTTCCCTTTGTGGGGTGTGTAATCCCTCTCTCCTTGGTGCTGTTCACACCATCCCCTCTGACGAGAACGTCTTCGCCCTTCCGTCTCCACTGGCACATGCGCTGCATTTTCTCTAACACCCTTTTGAAACCCCACATCATTCATTCAGTCACCACAAAACAAACGTTTCCATGACTCCATATGAAGCACTCAGGACAGTGGATAACTGGGAGTAGAAGGTGACTAGTACTATTAATATGATGATAATAAAACCTCCAAATTAGGGATTATATCATTTCCTTCTCAGTAATCCAGACTGTAAGGTAGCGATGGTAGTTTAGGCACTCAGTTGTGTCTGACTCTTGTGACTCTATGGATGACAAGCCCACCAGGCTCTTCTGTCCATGGGATTCTTCAGGCAAGAATGCTGGAGTGGGTTGCTATACGTAGTTTTTGGGGATGCAAATACTTATCTCATACCTCAAAATATATTTGTTGGACTTATTTTCTAACCTACCCTGTCCTGTAGGACCAGATTCAGTTACTTCCAATGGAGACTCCAAACAAAGTAAACATTTGTATTTCTCTGATGCTAAAGAGATCCAGAAGTAGGCAGTCCTTGGTTCACATAGTAGCTCCGTGAATGCAACAGGCAGAGGGGAGGGGCTCAGCTATTTGCTTTTAAATCCTTTGTATAGGGCTCTGGTCCTCAGGGTGCAAAAATGGCCTCAGGTGATCCAGCCATCAGTTCTAAGTTCCAGGCTGTATGGTGAATGAAAGGACAAAGAAAGAGGCCTCTCTCTTTTAAAGACTTCCCAGAGACCCCATATCACATTTTACTCATATATCATTGGCCAAAACTTAGTAAACCCCACTCTTTAAACCTACACCTTCAACAGAAGCCCACATCCTATCAAGGCTGAGCTTTTGCAATTGTTTCCTGTCTCATGTCCAGTCTCTTTCTGTTTTGATATTCATTCTGTACTGCTGCTAGGACAATTTCCTTTGAACAGGGTTTTGTCATCCCTGTCCCCTGGCCTGACGATTTCCATGGATCTTCTTTATCTAGAAGATCAAGTACAAATTACATTTCCTGCCAGAGATGCTTATTCACTTTCCCTTTGTGGGTGTGTAATCCCTCTCTCCTTGGTGCTGTTCACACCATCCCCTCTGACGAGAACGTCTTCGCCCTTCCGTCTCCACTGGCACATGCGCTGCATTTTCTCTAACACCCTTTTGAAACCCCACATCATTCATTCAGTCACCACAAAACAAACGTTTCCATGACTCCATATGAAGCACTCAGGACAGTGGATAACTGGGAGTAGAAGGTGACTAGTACTATTAATATGATGATAATAAAACCTCCAAATTAGGGATTATATCATTTCCTTCTCAGTAATCCAGACTGTAAGGTAGCGATGGTAGTTTAGGCACTCAGTTGTGTCTGACTCTTGTGACTCTATGGATGACAAGCCCACCAGGCTTTTCTGTCCATGGGATTCTTCAGGCAAGAATGCTGGAGTGGGTTGCCGTTTCCTTTCCCAGGAGATCTTCCCAACCCAGAGATCAAACCCAGGTCTCTTGTGTCTCCTGCATTGCAGGTGGAGTTTACTGATAATGAAGGATTTTACTGAAAATGGCAGTGTGCATGTGTTCCCTTGAGAGAAAGAAGTTCTTTTTTTTTTTTGCTGATAGAATTTATCTCTGGGGCTCCACCCAAGGATCCAAGCTCAGTGTTATCTTTTAATGCTTGAGACATAATTGCCTCCATTCCAGCCATGAATTTATGAAGTGTTAAGAAAGAATGAGGGGACAGGGGAGGAATAAATTGGGAAACTGAGATGGACATATATACCTCACTATATTTAAAATAGATAACTAATAAGGACCTACTGTATAGCCCAGAGACCTCTTGTCAATACTCTGTAATGACCTATATGGGAAAAAAAGTAAACAAGAGTGGATATATGTATAACTGATTCACTTTGCTGTAACACAACACAGCAGAAAGTAACACAACATTGTAAATCAACTATAGTCCAATAAACATTAAAAATTTTTTTTAAATTAAAACAATAGTGAAAAAAAATGCCATTTTTCCCACAGTTGAAGTGTGGGCTTCCCTGGTGGCTCAGATGGTAAAGAATCCACCTGCAGTGTGGGAGACCTGGGTTCAATCCCTGGGTTTGAGAAGATCCCTGGGAGAAGAGAATGACAACCCACTCTAGTATTCTGGAGAATTCCCAAAGACAGAGGAGCCTGGCAGGCTGCCATCCATGGGGTCACGTGGAATTGGACACAACTGAGTGACTCAGCACAGCACTAACTTCAATATATGTGCATTCACAGCTGAAATTGTATTTATAAACATTTTTAAGATAGATCATGGCTCTTGAAAAAGTCTTAAGAATCTGCATGTTTATCAAAGAGGGTCTTAGAGGCCTGTATCAGTCTGTGTGGGTTAGGCAGTGCTGCTGTGAGAAACAAGCCCCCAGTCCGGACAGCGTAATACAGCAAAGGGTTAGTTCCTGCTCCCATTACGTGTCTGCTGTGGGTCGGTAGACAGGTTGATTGGAGGTGAGAGAATAGTTACCCCAGCACTGCCAGCCACTGGATCAGAGTGAAGAGAACATCTTTTTATTTCTCTGGAGGCATTATATTCATGTTTATTTTCTCCAACGGTTTCTCTAGTTTACTCTTCATTTGCAACATTATTTTTAAATTTTCTTTATAATTCTTGAATTCTGTCACCTCATTTCTAAACTTTTCTAATGTTGGTTTATATTGTTTTCTGTATCTTACATCACAGTCTTAATGCCTTTGGGTATGTTTTGAAATAGTGGGTTTTGAAGCTAATCTTATTTTCGACAATACCTGTCTGGAATGCTTTTGTTATCTGTAGGGATTTTTTTCTTCAGCTCCTGATCCTGCCTTTTTTTTTTTCCTTTTTATCAATTTGTATCAGATGTGCCCATGATTCTTTTTTTGTTGCTCATCTTTATGTGAGATTATATTTCATGAAATCTTAAAAGGGTCTTGTTTTAGGTGGCTTTTCTAACTTTACAGAATTCCCTCTTCTCTTTTTCTTTTCCTATGTAGGTTTAAAAAATGGTGGCTTACTACGGTATATAAAACAGATAACAAACAAGGACCTACTAGGTATGACAGCGAACTCTTCTCAGTGCTCTGCAATGACCTATATGGGAACAGAATTTTTTAAAGAGTGGATGTATGTATACGTGTGACTGACTCACTTTGCTATACAGCAGAAACTAACACGACATTGTAAATAAACTATGCTCTAATAAATATTAAAAACAAGGGACTTCCCCGGGTAACTAAGATCCCACATGCCGCAGATCAACTAAGCCCACACCCCACAGCTACAGATTCCATGAGCTGCAACATAGGAGCGCACTTTCGATAACTAAGTCACTGAATAAGTAAAGAAATATTTTTAAATAATTTGAAAACAGTAAACCTGTGGCTTGTGCTCTGTGATTTCCCAGCTCTTCTCTGCCCCACCCTGCTTTTATCTGACACTCTCCTTTGTTCATTTCTGCTGTCCGGCAGCCGTGTCCTCTTCTGCGTAATACAGCAAAGGGTTAGTTCCTGCTCCCATTACGTGTCTGCTGTGGGTCAGTAGACAGGTTGATTGGAGGTGAGAGAATAGTTACCCCAGCACTGCCAGCCACTGGATCAGAGTGAAGAGAACATCTTTTTATTTCTCTGGAGGCATTATATTCATGTTTATTTTCTCCAACGGTTTCTCTAGTTTACTCTTCATTTGCAACATTATTTTTAAATTTTCTTTATAATTCTTGAATTCTGTCACCTCATTTCTAAACTTTTCTAATGTTGGTTTATATTGTTTTCTGTATCTTACATCACAGTCTTAATGCCTTTGGGTATGTTTTGAAATAGTGGGTTTTGAAGCTAATCTTATTTTCGACAATACCTGTCTGGAATGCTTTTGTTATCTGTAGGGATTTTTTTCTTCAGCTCCTGATCCTGCCTTTTTTTTTTTTCCTTTTTATCAATTTGTATCAGATGTGCCCATGATTCTTTTTTTGTTGCTCATCTTTATGTGAGATTATATTTCATGAAATCTTAAAAGGGTCTTGTTTTAGGTGGCTTTTCTAACTTTACAGAATTCCCTCTTCTCTTTTTCTTTTCCTATGTAGGTTTAAAAAATGGTGGCTTACTACGGTATATAAAACAGATAACAAACAAGGACCTACTAGGTATGACAGCGAACTCTTCTCAGTGCTCTGCAATGACCTATATGGGAACAGAATTTTTTAAAGAGTGGATGTATGTATACGTGTGACTGACTCACTTTGCTATACAGCAGAAACTAACACGACATTGTAAATAAACTATGCTCTAATAAATATTAAAAACAAGGGACTTCCCCGGGTAACTAAGATCCCACATGCCGCAGATCAACTAAGCCCACACCCCACAGCTACAGATTCCATGAGCTGCAACATAGGAGCGCACTTTCGATAACTAAGTCACTGAATAAGTAAAGAAATATTTTTAAATAATTTGAAAACAGTAAACCTGTGGCTTGTGCTCTGTGATTTCCCAGCTCTTCTCTGCCCCACCCTGCTTTTATCTGACACTCTCCTTTGTTCATTTCTGCTGTCCGGCAGCCGTGTCCTCTGTGTGGGATGGCCCCGGAAGCAGCTCTGCCTGGTCAGTCCTGGGGGTTTGCAAGGACTAGGAGGCTTCTGCCGCTTCCTGTCTTCCTGGGAATACACTGTGCACGCGCGCTCAGTTGCTCAGTCATGTCCCACTCTTTGCCACCCCATGGACTGTCGCCCACCAGGCTCCTCTGTCCATGGGGTTTTCCAGGCAAGAACTCTGGAATGGGTAGCCATTTCCTCCTCTGGGGGATCTTCCCCACCCAGGGACTGCACCTCTGTCCCCTGCACTGCAGGTGGATTCTGTACTGCTGAGCCACCACATGGCCCTCCGCCTTGTGCTGGGCTGGTAAACATCCTGCTAGCCTCAGGGGCTCCTCCCAGGCGAGCACTCCACACGTTCCTGCTCAGCACGCTGAGGTTCGCTTTCTGCCCAGCTGTCACCTGACCTGTCCTTTCCTTCTGCTTCCTCCCACACGGATGCCGGTAGCACAGTATTGGGGATGTGGATGGTCTGTCCCCTACCTGTTTATACTTTGACATTCACATTGACACTCTGTTGTTGGTCATACACGTCGCCTGTTTTTTACATGTATTTCTTGCTCTAGTTTTAAGTTGTACTTACTTATGTACTTTTGGCTGCACTGGGTCTTCATTGCTGCACATGGGCTTTCTCTAGGTGTGGTGAGTGGGGACTACTTAGTCTGTGCTGGTGTCTACTTGCTTTACAATACTGTGTCAGTTTCTACTGTAAAGAAAAACGAATCTGCCATACATATACATATACATATACACATACATATACATATACATATATACATATACATATATACATATACGCCAAACCCCTCTGTTTTATACTTTCTCCCCATCCAGGCCATCCCAGCGCATTAAGTAGGTTTCCCTGAGCTGTACAGAAGGCTCTCACTAGTATCTGTACTGTGCATAGTATCAATAGTGTATATGCATTTCAACCTTCCAATTCCTCCCCTCCCCCTGCCCCTTTTGGTATCCATATATTTGTTTTCTGCGGCTGTCTCTATTTCTGCTTTGCATGTAAGCTCATCTAGACCATTTTTCTAGAAATTGGAATAGGAGCGAGAATAGCATCCTAAGTTAAATTCTGCGGCTGACGCGAGGGTTCCAGGACTGTTGGGTAGGTATTTTGTCAACTGTTTAAGCTGGAGCTCCTGTTACCATAAAATGGGGATAATGCTTCCTGCCCTTGGTGTCAGGGTCAGAAGAGAGTGTGTGAAGGACCTCTGTAATCTGGAGAGCAGTCTCCACGTCATGTGGGATCTATTACTTTTGTTACCATGATGTTTCTATAATGGTTCACTTTCTCTGTTATTGGCTGGGCCAAGGGGTGCCCTGATCTTTGGACAAACATTATCCTAGGTGTCTCTGTGATGGATTTTTGTGGGGATTGGGCGATAAGATTAAGATTTACATAAGTAAACTGAGTAAAGCAGATTGCCCTTTCTAACATGGGTGGTCCTCATCTAATCAGTCAAAGGCCTGCCTAGTACAAAAAGGTTTACCCTTCCTTAAGTGAGAGAGAACTCCTGCTTCTTAACTGCATTCAAGTCAGGAACGTTACACTGCCTTGGGCTCAGACTGAAACATCAAGCCTTCCTAAATCCTGCTGGCCTTTGGGCAGGAGCCACATCGTTGGTTCTCCTGTTTTCCAGGCCCTTGGACTCAGACAGGAACTTATTCTGGGAGCTCTCCCAGGCCCTGCCAACTTGCCAACTCATTCTGCACAGCTTGGGATTGTTGGCCTCCATAATTGCATGAGCAATCCTTATAATACAACGCTCTCTAAATACAGAGATTCTGTTGGTTCTGTTTCTCTGGCGAAGCCTGACTAATACAGTTCCTAAGTAGATTTCCAGATTACATATTATTTCCACAGACCATAAATGGAAAACAAATTCCAGAATCAGCCTTAACATGAGGCACTGTAGCTGACCACCACGACTGCATGATCTGGACCGTGAGGAATGAGTCCATATTTACAAACCTGCCCCTCTCGATCCACCCAGTGTCTGAGAATCCACCACGCATTCCCTCAAGTATGTCAGGGTCCCTCTTAGCGCGAGATTGCTTCCAGGAAAGGGAAAGTGCTTTGGCTCTTAGGGAGAACCCTTTAGCTAAGAGTAACCCGTTACAGGATGACTAAAGGAGCTGGAACATCCGGAACCCTTGGCTGCAGGGAATCAGGCAGAGGACCAGGGCAGAGCTGACCGGAGATGGGAAGGCGTCCTCGCCATCCTTGGCCCTCCAGCTCACTCGGGTCTGACTGCTCTGTGTAGCTTCTCTAGTGACCACACCCACCCGGGGCCGTAGCCTGTTCTCAGCCCTTGGATCCGGAGGGTCTGTTACCTGCTGGTTTCACTCCTGACTGGCTGGATTTTGGGACTGCAGGGGAGGCTGCTCCCGTCTTCATGATCCACTTGGTGCGCTTGCAGAATTTGTGCAAACTACAATTTCCTTGGCTTGTGCACAAACAAAAACAAGGCTTCCCGTGCGTCCTCATATCTGTGGGTCTGTGTTTGCATGAGAACTGTGAGACTGGGTGCAGAATTCCGGCCTGGCAGAGGCTTGAGCAGACGCCAAGACCTCAGTTGTCCTGAGACGCACTCAGCATGTGTGGCATCAGGTGGAAGAGTTGATTGACTATTCCCTGTTTTTTTTAAAAAAGAAAGAACCTAAGAATGTTGTTTCTCTACTCTGTGATGTTTACAGATGTGATTACCTGTGTTGAGGAAGTGGCGGATAGAACTTGAATTGTCTGTACGCATTCGGCATGGCCGTGAAAGAAGGGGATCATGAGAGATAAATGGATGGGTTCTAAGACACGCAGGTTTATTGAAACCTCGTGAGTCCTGGGTGGCACCGAGCACTGAGACCGCATCGCAGAGGAATTCTCTCTTCCTTGACCTCTGTTTATCACTGGCGATTTTCTAAGACATGGTTTCCTTAAAACGTATTGCAGGGCTTCCCTGGTGGTCCAGTGGGTAAGGACACCGCCTTGCAGTGCAAGGGGTGCCAGTTCGATCCCTGGCCTGGGAAGATGCCATGTGCTAAGAAGCGGCTGGACTGATGTGTCCAAGTACTGACCCGAAACTCTGGAGTGCATGCGCCCAGAGCTGGTGCTCTGTGACAACAGAGGACACTGGGATGGGCGGCCCACACGGGTCAAAGAACAAAGACAGATGAAAATAGATAAATGAAAGACCAACAGAAGTGGCCTGCCCGCCCTCCTCCCTCCCCAACCCACCCACTACCCCCAAAAAACTTTAATTAAAAAAAAAAAAGTATTGCAGTTAGTATCATTTGTAAGTTTGTGCCTTGTTGGTTGGTTCATTCATTCATTTGTAGCAAGGAGGAGGGCTCTGTCTCTTCCACTCAAGTTAGGTTCCATACACACTGGGTTTCTCCAGTCTCGACCATCCCTGCATCTCCTGTACCTTCACTTAGGAGGCCCCAGGAAATACTTAACTGCATGGACGGATGAATGAGTGAATGAAGAGCGTGGGCTCTGGGGTCATGGGAACCTGCATTTTAACCATCAGCCCAACTCCTGATGGGAAACCTGAGATTAAATTAGTTTGGCGTCACTAATGCCTGATTTCCTCACCTGTAAAATGCGGGTGATGCCTGTATCTACCTAGCAGAGTTAGAACGCAGATAAAATGCAATGGTGGGCAGAAGGGGCTTAGTCCTGTGGCGAGAATGGAGTAAGCCCTCCATCATTTTTGTCCTTAGGGCCATTCTTCTACCTCTGCTAGGCCAGCTACATTCTGTTTAAACTCTCAACTGTGTGACTAACCTCTCATCAAGTTACTCTCTGCAGGTCCTATTTCCCTTCACAGAGAGACGCATGCCCGTTTAAAGGTGACTCACCTCAGCCTACCTCTTTCCTCTGCTTAAAGGCGCCATCATTCATACATGCTCATGTCGAGGAACTTGATCATTTAAAAGTCTAAACGAAGCCTACCAAAAAAAAAAAAGTTTTCTTCTTTTTTAATAAGTTAAGCCAAAACAACATCCAAAAAGTGCCTTTGATGCCTTTGTTGTTTACTGCTTAATAAATCACCGCACATAATTATGTTGATAAATTCCAGCAGCCTCACCGACTCCTCTTTCCCGATGCCGGCTCGGGATGCCCTGATAAATCAATCTCAACTTTTCCAACCGCATCGCTATCCGGCATGGGATCAGCTTTGTTCCCCCATCGCAGGACGTCGGGGCAATACATCACGCGAGCCCTTCATCCTTCTTCCATATCATTAGAGCAACAGCTGGTTCTGATAATGCATTCGTGTAATACATCACAGAGTTGGGTGCCTGGCTGCTGCATTACTCAAAAGCTAACGTGACTGGGAAGGGGGAAAAACCTAGTGTACTGATAACTCCAGAAGTCGGGGCTTTGTTTCAGACTTTGAAGCTGGGCACTGGAAACGTCAGGGTCCAGGTTCTCCCCTTTGCCATCTGTTTTCACATATCCTGCTAAGTTTGTTTTCTCTTTCCTAATGTTTCCGGGGTCCGGAACGCTGTTTTATCTGTGAGCAATGCTGGAGTAGGAAGCCTAATGTCCTAATCGCTGCTCTTGATGACGTTTGAGCAGCTCCGAGCATGATAGAAGGTCAGTGTCAGAATTCTTGGTTACGGTCCAGGCTCTGTAAGTTGCCAGTTCTGCTGCTGTGGGCAGAGCGGGTATATGATTCGGTGAGATGACGTATGTCCAATGCTTGACACCTAATTATCAATATATGTGATTATTTCCTAGCCCACCATTTACCAAAGCAACTATCCCGGGAGACCATTATTAACAAGTAGAATAAAAGGGGAAAAAAAGGGTTTTGTGGGTGAATAAGTTAGGAAAACACTGGACTGAATAAAAGACTTTCATACTGCAGGACTTATCAGAGCCTTTAATATACAAAAGCAGTTTAACATGTATCCTAGTGAGGCATGGGCTTCCCAGGTGGCGCTAGTGGTAAAGAATTCACCTACTAAAGTAGGAGATCCAGGCGTTGCTGGTTCTCTCTAGGTTGGGAAGATCCACTGGAGGAGGGCATGGCAACCTACTCCAGTTTTCTTGCTTGGAGAATCTCATGGACAGAGAAACCTGGTGGGTCACTGTCCATGGGGTCTCAAAGAGTTGGGTGCGACTAAAGCGACTTAACACACACACAGAGAGGGATAGAATAATATCACTTCCCAAACTGTTTGACTTTTTAAGAGTATCGGGAGTGACAGCTCTTGGAATACCATTGGGGAATGTGAAAAGTGAAAGGGTTAGTTGCTTAGTCATGTCCAACTCTTTGTGACCCCATGGACTGTAGCCTGGCAGGTTCCTCTATCCATGGAATTCTCTGGGCAAAAATCCTGGAGTGGGTTGCCATTTCCTTCTCCAGGAGAACTTCCCAACCCAGGGATGGAACCTGGGTCTCCTGCAGTATAGGCAGATTCTTTACTGTCTAAACCACCAGAGAAGTCCAGTGTGACCCAATTCTCTCGTTAAGATCATTAAGGTCTTGGTCAAGATGCAGAATGCAAATCAGATACAACATGGGGCCCGAACTCAGGATGGCTAAAGCCTGGGTTCTTTCTCTTTGTCCCCCAACCCCATGCTTCCCAGCACGGGGGTGGAGATCCCCTCTGAGAGGATCACCTCGGTGGTCAAGTGTGTCAAGAACACACACTGCTGTGGCCTCCTCAGACCTGTGCATCGACACTCGCCGGGTCACCATGCGGGAATCTGGACACAGAAGCCTCTCAGAGGATTTTCTTGGGAGCTGAGGTCCGAGAGCCCCCAGACTAGATGGTGCTTCCTTGCAGCGGTGCTGTATGGGCTAAACCGACATGACGGCACCCTCTGGAAACTCCAGGATTCTCGAAAACACTTGCTGCCTGCCCCTTGCCTCTCCTCTGCAGGCCCTGGTGGCTCTGGAGGAAGCTGGTGGCATCAGTGGGTGTCCACCGGCCAGCCCGCCTCGCAGCTGCTTCCAGAGGCCCCTCCCTGCCCTGGGCAGTCAGTGCGGGAGCCTGGCCCCCTGGGAGCCCGGGCAGTGCTTCTCCAGGGAGGCGTGTGGGTGGGGGGAAGTGAGTTGGAAATGGAGAGACGCATGCTCAAGGCCCTGCCAAGTCACTTGGGAGAGAGCATGCCAGTGCTCCAGTTTCCATAGCGACCAGGTGACTGGAAGCTCACCTTTGGCCCTGGAAACAGCCTGCAGCTTCTGGGAACAACTGCTGCTCCTTACGAGAGGGAAGAATGCCGACAGAGAGATGGAACCAGCTGCCGATTCTGAGCTGCAAGGAAAGTTAGAAGGGAGCCTCGGGCAGAGATGCCGCAGGTCCGGCCTGGCCTCCAGCCAAGAGGGTCGAATGGGGGCGGCCGCCTACCCCGCCTTCCTCACCTGTGATCACAGAGGCCACCCGCAGAATTTAACAAGACACTTTTGATGGCAACAGTTAGCTTTATTTCCTTCTCTTTAGTCCAAGAGAGGGAATGCCGATGGGGCTTCCCAGGTGGCACTCGCGGTAAAGAACCCGTCTGCCAATGCAGGAGACATAAGAGATGTGGGTTCCATCCCTGAGTTGGGAAGACCCCCCAGAGGAGGGCACGGCAACCCACTCCAGTATTCTTGCCTCGGAAATTCCATGGACAGAGGAGCGTGGTGGGCTACCGTCAATGGGGTCACAAAAGAGCCACGATTGAAGCTACTTAGCTCGCATGCACGAAAACATCGCTATGGTGCGTGACTTGTGATTGCGGAGGGCTAGTTAACTGAGCATTTGCTGTGGGAAGGTGCTTTCTAGGCATTACCCCGTTTAACCCTCACCTTCTTTCAGGTAAGTTTCACGTTGAGGAAATTAAGGTGAGAGGAGGTTACGTGTTGACGCCCCTCACTTGATACCCAGGGGGAGACGGGACTGAACGGGACTGTAGCAGGGTGTTTGACCAGAGGACTCCTAAAACGCACCCAGTCAGCCCACCCACAGCCCTCTTGCCAGGAACTGTGACCCCTTTATTCCAACAGACCTTCCTCTCTGAGAGACAGGGAGTGGTCACCTCGGTCACCGTCAACCGTTCCGTCTGTTTAGCTTGGACACAAAGGTCAAGTGTTCAGATGCTCAGGGCCTCCGACCGCGCTTTGCCTGTCCCCCGGCTAAACGAGCGCCTCTAGAAATCAACTGCTTCCCACTGGCAGGATCTGCAACCAGGCCACCAGCTCGCGAAGTGGGATGGCGCAGGGCAGTACCAGTTGCCTGGGGAATGATGGCCCATCCAGACAGGCCCTGGCCCCCATGGAATCGGCAGGAAATGCAGAGAGCATCGCTGGGCAGGGAGCGCCCAGGTCTGCAGACCCCCAAGGAGGCGATACTCTGCTGGTCGTAGAGTAACAAGCAGCACCCTGGTGCTGGTCACGGTGTTCGCCAGCTTCGCGCTGGACAGTGAGCAGAGATGCCTTTGCAGGCCTAGCTCTTTAAAGAGACAGTTGAATGCGAGCAGCATTCTCAGAGGTGAGGGATCTGAACCTTGACCTCAAAGGTCTGTGTGCTAAGTCACTTCGGTCCTGACTCTTGTGACCCCATGGACTGTAGCCCACTGGGTTCCTCTGACCGTGGGGATTCTCCAGGTGAGAATACTGGAGTGGGTTGCCATTTCCTCCTCCAGGGCACCTTCTCCACCCAGGGATGGAACCCACATTTCTTATGTCTCCTGCAGTGGCAGGTCAGGTCCTTCCTGCGCCACCTGGGAAGTTATTTGGGGTGACTTTTGATGGAACATAGGCTTAACACTAAATAACATGTAATAACACCATGAGAAGGTTTCACTGTCTTTTTCAGTTCTCCAGGTGGCCCCTGAGGACAGAAGCGTGGGTGGATGCTCTGTGTGTCTTTAGCACCTCTTTAATCCTGGCTAATGTCCCCTTTCAGCACCGGAGGGGACAGACCTCAGACTCGAGAGCTTTGGCAGGAAGCGGCTTCTCCCTGCAATTTAGCAGGGCTTTGTCCTTGCTTTATATAACTACCTTCCGTGTTCCACAAAGGAGAGTTTCCATTTGTGGAAGTGACGGAGAGTGTGAGAAGTTGGAGTTCAGGTCTGCCAGCCGGCCCGTTCCCCCGGAGCTCATTGGAGGTTCTAGACAGTCCCTCCCCTCCCCGTTCCTCCTGCCGCGGCCCCCAAAGGCACGGTCTCAGTTCACTCTGTGGCTTCCACACCTTTGACATCAGTGTGAGAATGATGGGTACAGAGGTGCCCTTCACAGAATTCATGTTTAAGTCAAAGGAATGGGCCAATTGGAGGAAGCGTAGACCCAAATAATGGGCCTGCCTGGTGGATCCATGATAAAGAATCCACTTGAAATTCCGGAGATCTGGAGTCGATCTCTGGGTCGGGAAGATCCCCTGGAGAAGGAAAAAGACAACCCACTCCAGTACGCCTGGAGAATCCCATGGATGGAGGAGCCTGGATAGCGACCTCCCATGGGGTCGTGGAGAATCAGACATGACTTAGCGACTGAGCACGAGCTGGGGATCTAAATAACAGAACAGGTGCAGGGGGCCACGTGGAGAGGGCCATGGGCGGACGAGGCTTGGAGGAGGGTCGGACCCCAGCACTGGGGCACTCACCCAGAGAGCAGTTTTCTTCTCAGATTCTGGGGCCCTTCCGGAGAGATGGGTTCTATAGATCTCGGTCGTGCCCTTGAATCTCTAGGGAGAAAAATCTGCCCCTCAAAAGCTGTAGGAGGTATAGAAACTCCTAGGTCAAGATGGTCTCCTCTCTCTGAAAGTCACATGTTGACCTAACATAGTGGTTCTCCACTTGAAGCCCCTCAAGGGATGATGGATCGTGTGTGAGGGAGGCTGTGTTTGGTTCTCACAACTGTAGAGGTGCTCCTGGGGTCTCGGGGGGTAAAGGCCCGGAGGCTGCTAAGCAGCCCACAAGGCATGAACAGGCCCCACGCAGAGATTACTCTGACCCAGTGTCAACAGGACCAAGGATGAGAAAGTCTGATCTAAAAGGAGTTTACATTGTCCAAGGTACGTGGACAGAGATCTGCAAAATCCTTGCTCCAAACCCTTCAGCTTCGGTCTCATGGATCGTAAAAGCCTGGGGCCTTGCAATGGCCTATCAGCTTCCCCAGCACCTGACCCCATACCCCTCTAAACCCATCTTGTCCCATTACCTTCACCCCAGCCCCCTCAGCCACGCTGGCCTCAATGCTGTTTTTGGAATAGTCCAAATAATTTTTTCCCCAGCTTGTTCTAGACAGTCCCTCCCCTCCCCGTTCCTCCTACCGCGGCCCCCAAAGGCACGGTCTCAGTTCACTCTGTGGCTTCCACACCTTTGACATCAGTGTGAGAATGATGGGTACAGAGGTGCCCTTCACAGAATTCATGTTTAAGTCAAAGGAATGGGCCAATTGGAGGAAGCGTAGACCCAAATAATGGGCCTGCCTGGTGGATCCATGATAAAGAATCCACTTGAAATTCCGGAGATCTGGAGTCGATCTCTGGGTCGGGAAGATCCCCTGGAGAAGGAAAAAGACAACCCACTCCAGTACGCCTGGAGAATCCCATGGATGGAGGAGCCTGGATAGCGACCTCCCATGGGGTCGTGGAGAATCAGACATGACTTAGCGACTGAGCACGAGCTGGGGATCTAAATAACAGAACAGGTGCAGGGGGCCACGTGGAGAGGGCCATGGGCGGATGAGGCTTGGAGGAGGGTCGGACCCCAGCACTGGGGCACTCACCCAGAGAGCAGTTTTCTTCTCAGATTCTGGGGCCCTTCCGGAGAGATGGGTTCTATAGATCTCGGTCGTGCCCTTGAATCTCTAGGGAGAAAAATCTGCCCCTCAAAAGCTGTAGGAGGTATAGAAACTCCTAGGTCAAGATGGTCTCCTCTCTCTGAAAGTCACATGTTGACCTAACATAGTGGTTCTCCACTTGAAGCCCCTCAAGGGATGATGGATCGTGTGTGAGGGAGGCTGTGTTTGGTTCTCACAACTGTAGAGGTGCTCCTGGGGTCTCGGGGGGTAAAGGCCCGGAGGCTGCTAAGCAGCCCACAAGGCATGAACAGGCCCCACGCAGAGATTACTCTGACCCAGTGTCAACAGGACCAAGGATGAGAAAGTCTGATCTAAAAGGAGTTTACATTGTCCAAGGTACGTGGACAGAGATCTGCAAAATCCTTGCTCCAAACCCTTCAGCTTCGGTCTCATGGATCGTAAAAGCCTGGGGCCTTGCAATGGCCTATCAGCTTCCCCAGCACCTGACCCCATACCCCTCTAAACCCATCTTGTCCCATTACCTTCACCCCAGCCCCCTCAGCCACGCTGGCCTCAATGCTGTTTTTGGAATAGTCCAAATATACAAGCTTGTTTCTACCTTTGCCTTTGCACATGCTTTGTTAAAATCCCTTTTGTGCTCAGAACTCCCATCCACATGGTTCCGTCCCTTCTCTTCGAATGACCCTCTGATAAAATCTCATCTCAGGAGACTCTCCTCTAGTCCAGTGGCTAAGACTCAGTGCTTCCAACGCAGGGGCTGCAGGTTCAATCCTTGGTCTGGGGACTAAGATCCCACATGCCACAGGGTGTGGCCAAAAAAAAAACCTTATCTCACCATGGAGGTCTTCCCTGCCCGCCTGGTCTAAGAAGACATGCTTTCATCTCTCTCTCGTTTTCCCTGACATGTCATTCCTTATAGAAATTCCCATCAGAATATATGTTTATTTCCTGTCCTACTGCCAGAATATAAGTACCATGAGTGTGTATTCCCTGTTATACTCCAAACGGCCACCATATCTGGTGAAGGAATACATTAAATGAACGAAGAGTGACTGGATGGATGAATCAATGAATGCCTGCTTCCAGTCCCATACGGGCTGCCTCCGCCTCCTCCTCGGTCAGGTGCCTCCAGGGCTGCGCCAGCCCTGAGGTCTGCCCGGGTGACTCCGTCTTCACCTGCGTCCCTGTCGCTCCGGTTAAGCGCCCGGGCCCTCCCAGCGCCCCGCCCCCGCCCCCATCACCCCAGATGCCTTCTGTCAGAGCTGAAGGCCTCCGGGAGTTAGGGATGTCAGAAATTCTCAGGAAGTGGCAGATCCATTGTGTGAGCCACTGAATTGGGTAATTAGGGAGGGTGGCACTTCAGTCGCTTCAGAAGCTCGGTGGGTGTGGAGGAGACCGCTCTCCTGACAGCTCCCGCACATCCACTCTGGTGCAGCCGCTGCCGGGAGGGGCTGGTGTGGTTCCTGAATAGGGCTTTCTCGGTCTCCCAAGGAGCGTGTGGAGAAAGGGGCCAGGGCGGGCGGCCTGGCTCCGACCTGTGGACCTCCGAGTCACGGAGGAGGACACTTTGCAATGCTTTGTTACCCTCTAAACCCATCTTGTCCCATTACCTTCACCCCAGCCCCCTCAGCCACGCTGGCCTCAATGCTGTTTTTGGAATAGTCCAAATATACAAGCTTGTTTCTACCTTTGCCTTTGCACATGCTTTGTTAAAATCCCTTTGTGCTCAGAACTCCCATCCACATGGTTCCGTCCCTTCTCTTCGAATGACCCTCTGATAAAATCTCATCTCAGGAGACTCTCCTCTAGTCCAGTGGCTAAGACTCAGTGCTTCCAACGCAGGGGCTGCAGGTTCAATCCTTGGTCTGGGGACTAAGATCCCACATGCCACAGGGTGTGGCCAAAAAAAAAACCTTATCTCACCATGGAGGTCTTCCCTGCCCGCCTGGTCTAAGAAGACATGCTTTCATCTCTCTCTCGTTTTCCCTGACATGTCATTCCTTATAGAAATTCCCATCAGAATATATGTTTATTTCCTGTCCTACTGCCAGAATATAAGTACCATGAGTGTGTATTCCCTGTTATACTCCAAACGGCCACCATATCTGGTGAAGGAATACATTAAATGAACGAAGAGTGACTGGATGGATGAATCAATGAATGCCTGCTTCCAGTCCCATACGGGCTGCCTCCGCCTCCTCCTCGGTCAGGTGCCTCCAGGGCTGCGCCAGCCCTGAGGTCTGCCCGGGTGACTCCGTCTTCACCTGCGTCCCTGTCGCTCCGGTTAAGCGCCCGGGCCCTCCCAGCGCCCCGCCCCCGCCCCCATCACCCCAGATGCCTTCTGTCAGAGCTGAAGGCCTCCGGGAGTTAGGGATGTCAGAAATTCTCAGGAAGTGGCAGATCCATTGTGTGAGCCACTGAATTGGGTAATTAGGGAGGGTGGCACTTCAGTCGCTTCAGAAGCTCGGTGGGTGTGGAGGAGACCGCTCTCCTGACAGCTCCCGCACATCCACTCTGGTGCAGCCGCTGCCGGGAGGGGCTGGTGTGGTTCCTGAATAGGGCTTTCTCGGTCTCCCAAGGAGCGTGTGGAGAAAGGGGCCAGGGGCGGGCGGCCTGGCTCCGACCTGTGGACCTCCGAGTCACGGAGGAGGACGCTGGGCAGGAGGCAGGCGAGCCTTCCAGCCCCACGCGGGGTCCGCCACCTTCACGCCCAGCGTGAGAAACACTGGCCTGGCCGGCAGGGAGAGCGGTCCCTAAGCTCATCTGCTCAGAACGTGTCTGTTTCTTTGTTCTTCGTAACCATCTCATTTCTGACCCTGAGCTCCCATTCTGCAGGGCTGAAGGAAGCTTAACCTCCATCCTGCTGGGGCTCCGCCACCCGCAGGGGGTCATAAGGTCCAGATTTAAGATTGGATTAGACAGTTTGTGCCGCTCCTGAAGTCATGGATGTTCCAAACCATGGTTTCTAACAGTCGCGAGCCTTTGAGGGGTCAGAACCCAACTGCTTCAGGGTGTTCAAGCTTTCCCATCTCCCCTCCTCCTCGCCTGCCGCCTCTGCCTTCTCCAGGGTCTCCAAGCCAGGGACACCTTTCCTGTGGAAGAGGCCAGAGGCTCTGGGTCTTTCCTGCTTCCCCGGTACATATGTCTCTCCCTGTCTTGGGCCTTGTACCTTTTTTCAAAATTGTATTCATTTGTTTATTGTTGGCTGTGCTGAGTCTTCACTGCTGCTCTGGCTTTTCTCTCCGTTGCAGTGAGCAGGGGCTACTCTGTAGCTGAGGTGCCCGGGCTTCTCATTGCCGTGGCTTCTTGTTGCGGAGCACGGGATCCAGGGACACCCGGGCATCCGTAGCTGTGGCTCCCGGGCTTCAGAACACAAGCTCCCTAGCTGTGGTGCATGGACGTAGCTACTCCACAGCCCGTGGAATCTTCCCGGGACAGGCGTCGGATCTACGTCTCTGCATTGGCTGGCGGATTCCTTGCCCCTGAGCTTCTTTGCGTTTTGAGACGTCTTTATATATCCCAGATAGTCTTTGTTCATCAGATACGTGGGTTGCAAGTATGTCCCCCGAGTCTGTACATCGTCTTCTGTTCCTCTTCATAAAATCGTCTGCAGAGCTAAAGTTTTAAATTGTGGTAAGACCTAGTTTTTCAGGTTTTTCGTCTCTTTGGAGTCATGCTTTTATTTTTAAATCTACAAAACTTTTCGCCTAGCCCTAGATCAGTAAGACTTTCTCCTTTTTTAACAACATTGTAGACATTAAAAGTGGACGCTTAAGTTTGTGATTCATTTTGAGTTAAACTGTATATTAGATGTGACGTTTGGTTCAAGTTCCTCTTCGCCCCCACTGTGGTGTTCAGTGACATTAGCAATGTTTGTCTAAAAGTATGGCTCGTTTTCTTCAACCTTTATGGTGTTCCAACGCTGACTGAAGAAGTGCTTTTTTTTTTTTTTTTTTGGCCACTTCTATTGGTCTTTCATCCATTTCCATTTTTGTTCTTTGGCCTGTATGGGCCTCCCATCGCAGTGGCCTCTCTCGCCGTAGAGCACCGGCTCATGGCGCATGCGCTCCAGAGCTCTGGCTCAGTAGTTGGACATATCGGTCCAACTGCTCCATGGCACGTGGGATCTTCCCAGGCCAGGGATCAATCTGGCACCCCTTGCACTGTAAGGCGGTGTTCTTACCCATTGCACCACCAGGGAAACCCCAAGAAGCACTTTTAAGGATCATTTTATGTAATCCCCACACTTATCCTACACACAGGGAAACACGTTCGAAATTTTATGGATACAGACACGGAGTATCAGAGAGATTGCCTGATTTTCCTGAGGTCACACAGCCAGGGCTCAGCCTCAGATCTCTGCCTCACTCCAGCCCCGCCCTTCCTCATCTCTATTTCATTTCTGAATGACGGTCTCTACCCTTGCGCTCCCCATATCATCACAGAAAATTCAGACTCGCTTCAAATCAGTGTCTATCTCGGGGCCTCCCTTTGGGCTGTAGTAAATCAAATTTTCAGGAGGTGCAAGAGTAACGTAATATGGAATATCTGTTCATCATTTAACTCAGGGAAGTCTTTTCCCCCTCACTAATATCCATGATAAAGCATATGCAAATGTCTGTAATTGAACATAATTAAAATAATGAGAGTTGAAAGAATATGATATTCAAAATAAACGCTTCACTAATAATTTAGACATGATTACATTATCAGGGCCTTTAAATTGTGGTAAGACCTAGTTTTTCAGGTTTTCGTCTCTTTGGAGTCATGCTTTTATTTTTAAATCTACAAAACTTTTCGCCTAGCCCTAGATCAGTAAGACTTTCTCCTTTTTTAACAACATTGTAGACATTAAAAGTGGACGCTTAAGTTTGTGATTCATTTTGAGTTAAACTGTATATTAGATGTGACGTTTGGTTCAAGTTCCTCTTCGCCCCCACTGTGGTGTTCAGTGACATTAGCAATGTTTGTCTAAAAGTATGGCTCGTTTTCTTCAACCTTTATGGTGTTCCAACGCTGACTGAAGAAGTGCTTTTTTTTTTTTTTTTTTTGGCCACTTCTATTGGTCTTTCATCCATTTCCATTTTTGTTCTTTGGCCTGTATGGGCCTCCCATCGCAGTGGCCTCTCTCGCCGTAGAGCACTGGCTCATGGCGCATGCGCTCCAGAGCTCTGGCTCAGTAGTTGGACATATCGGTCCAACTGCTCCATGGCACGTGGGATCTTCCCAGGCCAGGGATCAATCTGGCACCCCTTGCACTGTAAGGCGGTGTTCTTACCCATTGCACCACCAGGGAAACCCCAAGAAGCACTTTTAAGGATCATTTTATGTAATCCCCACACTTATCCTACACACAGGGAAACACGTTCGAAATTTTATGGATACAGACACGGAGTATCAGAGAGATTGCCTGATTTTCCTGAGGTCACACAGCCAGGGCTCAGCCTCAGATCTCTGCCTCACTCCAGCCCCGCCCTTCCTCATCTCTATTTCATTTCTGAATGACGGTCTCTACCCTTGCGCTCCCCATATCATCACAGAAAATTCAGACTCGCTTCAAATCAGTGTCTATCTCGGGGCCTCCCTTTGGGCTGTAGTAAATCAAATTTTCAGGAGGTGCAAGAGTAACGTAATATGGAATATCTGTTCATCATTTAACTCAGGGAAGTCTTTTCCCCCTCACTAATATCCATGATAAAGCATATGCAAATGTCTGTAATTGAACATAATTAAAATAATGAGAGTTGAAAGAATATGATATTCAAAATAAACGCAATAGGAGTTGGACACAGTCATTATCCTAATTCGAAGTGATTACTTTATGATTACATTATCAGGGCCTCTAATATTTCTGCCTTTAATATAATTTTATTTTCTTTGGGGAGGCAGGGGCTGCCTGATGGGGAGGACTTCCTATCCTGGGTCTGCTTACCCGGCGCTCCACGCTTGTTAGGGGAAAGTCATGCCGGGTGGACCAGAACTGCACGCCTTTGCCACCTGCGTGCCCACTTGCGCCACCGTGACCCTGCGCGGAGGTGACGGAGAGAGTGCGCTCTATCAGGCAGCCTGGTACCCTATGTGGCTGGCCACAGTCTTGGCTTTCTCTGCGTACATAACCCGAACAAGAGTATGGAAACAGGGCTTGGAGGAAATGGAAAGGGGGCTTCAATTCTCAACTGGTGGAGAGGGTAACACTGTCATAGGGGAAAAGGATGGTGGGCTACAGCCTGTGGGGGTCGCAGAGAGTCAGACACGACTGAGTGACCAGCACTTTTGCTTTTCACTTTTCGCCAGGGCGCCCGCTTAGGACCTCCCAGCCCTGGTCCCGAGGCAGATGCTTGGGGTTTGCACCCAGACCTCTCTGGTCTGACCTAGTCACTTGTCTCCTGACCACTGAGGAGCCACGGCTTGGAGTCAGAGGGCAGAGCAGCCTGCTCCAGGCTGGCAGCACAGGGAGAGAACTGAAGAATGATCCTCATGGCAGCTCTGGGCTGGAAAATGACAATTAGCTTCTAGTTTGTTTGGATTAATATCTCTGGAGACCTCTATGAAGTATTATTTATTGATAAGGAACGTGCAGAACAACCCAAAGGAGTGGGGAGTTCTGCACTCAGTGCTCTTGGAGGAATGTCTGTGTGACAGGCGGCTCTCCCCTCCTCTCAAAGGTGATGCTCTTTGGTTTGGGAAATTTGTGTGTCGTTTCTTTCTTTCTTTCTTTCTTTTTTTTTTCGGGTAGCTTTTATGGGAAAGAGTGCTCTGAGGGATGTGCTGTGCTAAATCGCTTCAGTCAGGTCCTCTCTTTGCAATCCTATGGACTGCAGCCTGCCAGGCTCCTCTGTCCATGGGGTCCTCCAGGCAAGAATCCTGTAGTGGGTTACCATGGCCTTCTCCGGGGGATAGTCCCACCCCAGGGGTCGAACCTACATTTCTTTTTTTTTTTAAGATTTATTTATTTATTTATTTTGGGCGGGGGTCGGGTTGGGGAGGGAGGAGAGCAGGCAGGCCACTTCGATTGGTCTTTCATTTCTCCGTTTTCATCCGTCTTTGTTCTTTGGCTCCTGCAGGCCTCCCATCGCGGTGGCGTCTGTCGTTGCAGAGCACCGGCTCTGGGCGCATGCGCTCCAGAGCTCCGGCTTGGTAATTGGACACATCAGTCCAGCTGCTCCAGGGCACGTGGGATCTTCCCAGGCCAGGGATCGAACCGGCGCCCCTTGCACTGCAAGACTGTGTCCTTATCCACTGGACCACCAGGGGAAACCCCGAACCCCCATTTCTTATGTCTCCTGCATTGGCGGGGGATTTCTTTATCACTAGCGCCACCTGGGAAACCCTGTTCTGAAGGATAGCCCTGTGCAAATTACGGTCCTGCCAGTAACTACACTATTGCTTTGGGTAAATAAGGCTCTTGCCCTCTTGGAGCGTTTGTTTGCATCTGGGGGCAGGTTTGGGACATTCCATACGATGCTTGTGAAGCTTGAACACCTGAAATGTGGAAGACGTTTAAAAGCAACAACCATTATTGTCACAACCTTTAACATTTAAACACAGGCTAACATGAGTTACTAAGCATACTTGTGCTGGTATGAATCAAGAAGGAAAAAATTACAGAGATTAAAAAAAATAAGGAAAATAGGTTGCCCACAAAGTAGATATTCTGCGCAGGAAGAGTTAAGGGTTGAGCTTAAATACACAGACAGATGAACTATGGAAATGCTCCCTGCAATTGCCATCTTTAGGGATGGGATCAGGTTGAATTTACCTTGATACAAAACATTAAAAACCCTTTTAAAAAGGAAAAAAAAGAGAAACAAGGAGAATAACTTCCTTCTTCAAAGAACAAAGAGTGCTCACGTTCTTTAGAAGGCTCTGTTTATAGGAAGAGGATGCAGCTGCAGCCTGGTTTGTGATGGGGGGAAGGTTAACATTGCTTAGGCAACTCTCTTCGACAAAAGCTACTGCTGTAATTGTCTCAAATTTTATCTACTCGTTAAAGTGAGATCTCTAATGGGTAACCCTTTCATCACCATTGCTGAGTACTGTGTACCATGAAAACCAAGAAGCCTGCATTCCTTTGAACAGCAGCCCCCAACTTTGCCTTTCAAATGGCCTGCCTGAAATGAATCTATATCACCAAGCTCTCCATGCCTGTGTGTGTGTGTGTATGTGTGTGTGTGTGGGTGGGTGGGTTTGGGGCTTTTTACTGTAATTTCTCTAAAATCCAATGAGGAACTAAAACTCACTGTCAGGAGACACTGGGGAGACGAAAGAGAGCCGCAGACCTCGCTGACCTGCGTCAGAGGGAGGACAGCACTGCCCTCTCAGGGGCTCGAGTTGAGCTCCCGTTCCCCTTTCTCTCACCTCCAAGCATTCTCAGACCAACAACGGCCATCCTGCCTAAACTTCAATGGATGCATAGCACGCTGTGCCCAAAGGTTGACCCAGCGACCTTCTGTCCTCTGGGTTCCATCTCCTGTCCACTCACTCGTGGTAAATAAGCAGATGTACAGAGATACACAGACCTCAGAGTGAAAGTTACCAGCCCGGCTTGGATCCATGGAAGACCATCAATTTCTCTTTCCCTCTGTAACATGTAAGTGAAAAGCTCAAGAGAGAGAATTCTTCATGCCTGTCTGAAAATGCTGTGTGCACAAGCACATGTGTGTGTGTGTGTGTGAGAGAGAGAAAAAGAAAGATCTAAACACAGACACACATATACTGGTTTCAAGCCCATTTCTTTACAAAGCTCGTAGTAAATTCATGTTGGTGAAGGAGGCAGAAAACACAACCCCGTCCATAGGATTTTCTTCTTACCTAGCGAGCACGAGCCTGTGTTCATTGAAATGTTGGCCATTATTCTATTTGACTTCGCGGTGCTCTCCAGTTGATATGTTTAAGATTAATGAGGCATTAGTTCTCAATCAAGGAGCCATAATCAAGAATACCCATTTAGCTGCAGCGAGTGATGTTGCTGTATTAATTAATATCATTTGACCTTTGTATTTGGGGGTGGGATGATGTATCGCTGCATTTTCCTGAGTGGTTGCTTAGGCAACTCTCTTCGACAAAAGCTACTGCTGTAATTGTCTCAAATTTTATCTACTCGTTAAAGTGAGATCTCTAATGGGTAACCCTTTCATCACCATTGCTGAGTACTGTGTACCATGAAAACCAAGAAGCCTGCATTCCTTTGAACAGCAGCCCCCAACTTTGCCTTTCAAATGGCCTGCCTGAAATGAATCTATATCACCAAGCTCTCCATGCCTGTGTGTGTGTGTGTGTGTGTGTGTGTGGGTGGGTGGGTTTGGGGCTTTTTACTGTAATTTCTCTAAAATCCAATGAGGAACTAAAACTCACTGTCAGGAGACACTGGGGAGACGAAAGAGAGCCGCAGACCTCGCTGACCTGCGTCAGAGGGAGGACAGCACTGCCCTCTCAGGGGCTCGAGTTGAGCTCCCGTTCCCCTTTCTCTCACCTCCAAGCATTCTCAGACCAACAACGGCCATCCTGCCTAAACTTCAATGGATGCATAGCACGCTGTGCCCAAAGGTTGACCCAGCGACCTTCTGTCCTCTGGGTTCCATCTCCTGTCCACTCACTCGTGGTAAATAAGCAGATGTACAGAGATACACAGACCTCAGAGTGAAAGTTACCAGCCCGGCTTGGATCCATGGAAGACCATCAATTTCTCTTTCCCTCTGTAACATGTAAGTGAAAAGCTCAAGAGAGAGAATTCTTCATGCCTGTCTGAAAATGCTGTGTGCACAAGCACATGTGTGTGTGTGTGTGTGAGAGAGAGAGAGAAAAAGAAAGATCTAAACACAGACACACATATACTGGTTTCAAGCCCATTTCTTTACAAAGCTCATAGTAAATTCATGTTGGTGAAGGAGGCAGAAAACACAACCCCGTCCATAGGATTTTCTTCTTACCTAGCGAGCACGAGCCTGTGTTCATTGAAATGTTGGCCATTATTCTATTTGACTTCGCCGGTGTTCTCCAGTTGATATGTTTAAGATTAATGAGGCATTAGTTCTCAATCAAGGAGCCATAATCAAGAATACCCATTTAGCTGCAGCGAGTGATGTTGCTGTATTAATTAATATCATTTGACCTTTGTATTTGGGGGTGGGATGATGTATCGCTGCATTTTCCTGAGTGGTGCCATAAAATTGATAGCTTGAATATTGCCGCTCATATGGTCGAATGGTTCGTTTAAGCTAACTGCAGTGCCTGCAATTAATATAGGATAGGTAACTCTAGGATAGGTAATTCATTCTTATTGACTGAAGCAGACCCCGTTGGGTGGAAAAGTCAGGGCTTGGACGGTCTCACTGAAAGCACTGGTGCTGGGTGACGGGCGCTTGCTGAAAATTTCTCCTGAAGGTCCCTCTTGGGGAGTCTTTCTCTAACTCAGGGGCCATGCCTACACCACACATTCACACATGCAAAACAGCAGAGGGCAATGGGGCTTGGACCCTCTACATTAGCGTTTCCTTAATTACAACAGGTGTATTCCTCACATGCACACTCCAGCTGTTAAGGGTCTTGGATGCACTGAGATTTCTGCTGACGCTCCTAGTCCAGGTCCCCAAGTTTAGTAGCAAAATTCTAGGCCAGGAGTTGGCACATCTTTTCTGTGAATCAGGTCAGTTCAGTCACTCAGTCGTGTCCAACTCTTTGCAACCCCATGGACCACAGCACGCCAGGCTTCCCTGTCTGTTTCTGCAAAGAGATAAACAGATTTCTGAGAATAAATGTTTTTGGCTTTGTAGGCTGTTTCGTCTCTATCACAACAACTTACCTCTGCCCTGGAGTGACAGAATGTTGTTGTCTAGTTGCTCAGTTGTGTCCAGCTCTTGGAGACTCCATGGACTGTAGCCTGCCAGGTTCCTCTGTCCATGGGATTTCCAAGCCAAGCGTACTGGAGTGGGTTGTCATTTCCTTCTCCAGGGAGAGTAGGAAGATAGTTGTAGATAATGTGTACACAAGTGGACATGACGGTGACTCAATAAAACTTTATTGACAAAAGCCGGTGGCAGGCTGGATTTGGCCCTTGGGCAGGAGGCTGCCAGCCCCTCCTCTAGACCGCAAGTTCCATGTGGGCATGGCTATATGTTATTCACTGCTGTGTTTCAGAGCTAGCAAGGTGTTAGGCGCATGACGAGGAAAGCAAAAGCTATCTACGAATGGAAGGTCCATTTCCACATGTCATGTTCACTAGCAAGAGCAGATCCTCATGGCCCCCAGCAGAGTTATAGCCACTGATGCAGGAACCCAAGACCCCCAGCTCCAGAGTCCCCTCTGCTCTCACTGGCTGTGAGTCAAGGTGGAGGGCAGCAATGAAGACCTACCCACCTTCCCAACCACTGCTTGATCTTACGTGAGTCCCAAACATACGCCACTCTTCTCAGGGGGCATTTCTGTACATCTCCATCTTTATATATTCTGTCTGCAGAAACTGGATCACAGAGGCACACAACACCTCTAACCTGCTCTGAAATTCCAACAGTGTTTAAACACATCTATCTACGCCAACAGATAGTCTTCACACCATTATATTTATTGGCTGTACAATAGGCCACCGTTTATTTAGCCAGTCTTCTATGGGAGGGCATTTGTATTGTTTCCTTTTTTTCCAGTTGCAAACTGTTAAACATGGTTGCACAGATGTTTTAGAGCCCCAGATCCACATATTGTCTCAGATTAAATATCCAAATAAGGCATTTGTAGAAAGACAAGCACATTTTCAAGGTTTTTGATACATTGAGACAAATTACCCTCCATGAATTTTAGAGTCTTACCAAAAGTTAATGATAATTCCTCCTTTTATGAAAAATTTTCAAACCGAACTTAGGAGAAAAGAAAAATCTGCATAAGGACGATGTTTATGTCACGTTGAGTAGGGAATGCAGAAATATGAGGGGAAGAGAGATGAACCTTTCTGTGTGGGGGTGAAAATAATCGATACACAAACTATAATAGGAACAGGAGAGAGTTTTATTGGTGACACAGGGAAGACTGTAGCCCTGAAGATCTGGCCTCTCGGATGACTCCGAAGAACTGCTCTGGAGAAGCAGAGTTTTCAGCAGTTTTATGTCTTGTCAGAACAAAGAACATCAAGGGGGCGGTCCAATAAAACTTTATTGACAAAAGCAGGTGGCAGGCTGGATTTGGCCCTTGGGCAGGAGGCTGCCAGCCCCTCCTCTAGACCGCAAGTTCCATGTGGGCATGGCTATATGTTATTCACTGCTGTGTTTCAGAGCTAGCAAGGTGTTAGGCGCATGACGAGGAAAGCAAAAGCTATCTACGAATGGAAGGTCCATTTCCACATGTCATGTTCACTAGCAAGAGCAGATCCTCATGGCCCCCAGCAGAGTTATAGCCACTGATGCAGGAACCCAAGACCCCCAGCTCCAGAGTCCCCTCTGCTCTCACTGGCTGTGAGTCAAGGTGGAGGGCAGCAATGAAGACCTACCCACCTTCCCAACCACTGCTTGATCTTACGTGAGTCCCAAACATACGCCACTCTTCTCAGGGGGCATTTCTGTACATCTCCATCTTTATATATTCTGTCTGCAGAAACTGGATCACAGAGGCACACAACACCTCTAACCTGCTCTGAAATTCCAACAGTGTTTAAACACATCTATCTACGCCAACAGATAGTCTTCACACCATTATATTTATTGGCTGTACAATAGGCCACCGTTTATTTAGCCAGTCTTCTATGGGAGGGCATTTGTATTGTTTCCTTTTTTTCCAGTTGCAAACTGTTAAACATGGTTGCACAGATGTTTTAGAGCCCCAGATCCACATATTGTCTCAGATTAAATATCCAAATAAGGCATTTGTAGAAAGACAAGCACATTTTCAAGGTTTTTGATACATTGAGACAAATTACCCTCCATGAATTTTAGAGTCTTACCAAAAGTTAATGATAATTCCTCCTTTTATGAAAAATTTTCAAACCGAACTTAGGAGAAAAGAAAAATCTGCATAAGGACGATGTTTATGTCACGTTGAGTAGGGAATGCAGAAATATGAGGGGAAGAGAGATGAACCTTTCTGTGTGGGGGTGAAAATAATCGATACACAAACTATAATAGGAACAGGAGAGAGTTTTATTGGTGACACAGGGAAGACTGTAGCCCTGAAGATCTGGCCTCTCGGATGACTCCGAAGAACTGCTCTGGAGAAGCAGAGTTTTCAGCAGTTTTATGTCTTGTCAGAACAAAGAACATCAAAGAAGTCAGGGATGCGTTCCTTCAAGGTTTCAGAAAAAAACAAAAAACACAGATCAGCAGGCGCACAGCCAGTCAGCGTGGCCTCGGCAACCGAGCACGGAGTTGTCTATCAGAGAAAGTCTCGCATTGGTGTCCATGGAGGAGGCATTTCATCTTTTTTTTTAACTGGACGTTGGGAAAGACCCTGATACTGGAAAAGGTTAAGGGCAGGACGAGAAGGGGACGGCCGAGGACAAGATGGTTGGATGGCATCCCTGACTCCACGGACATGAGTTTGAGCACACTCCAGGGCTCCGCGACTTCTGCAGGAGGGGACTTTCCTCTGAATCCTGCAGGGCACCCATTCGCCGCAGGGTACAGACCCACAGATGGGGCTCCTGGGCGGCTCAGATGCTAAACAGTCCACCTGTGAGATCCCAGTTCAGTCCCTGAGTCGGTTAGATCCCCTGGAAAAGGGAATAACTACCCAGACCAGTATTCTTTTTTTCCTTCCCCACTCCAGTATTCTTGCCTGGAGAATTCCGTGGACAGAGGAGCCAGGCAGGCTACAGCCCACTGGGTTGCAAAGAGTCAGACACGACTGAGAAAGTAACACTAAAACACACGTATATACATAAACTGTATATATGTATATATAATATATATATTGCTCTCAGTGAGCAGTGAGAGCTTTGGTATATGTGGTGATGAAGTTCCAGCGGGAACCTGGAGGTGTGTGGAAGTTTGTGTGCCTGACACAAAGAGAAGACAAACTGAAATGTTGGAGTTCGGAGCAGAGAAAGGTTAATTACAGGGCAAAGCCAAAAGGATAGGTGGAAGGGAAGGGCACCCTACTCCAGTATTCTTGCCTGGAGAATTTCACGGACAGAGGAACCTGGCGGGCTACAATCCACGGGGTCACACTGAGTGGGCCACAGAGAGCAGCTCAGCACACACTGCAGGGGGTGGGGCCTTCCTTTGGCTGTTGGGGATGGAGCTGTGTCCTGATGCAGGACTCTCCAACAGCAGCCTTCAGGGGCTTGGGCACAGTCTATAGTCACTGTCCTGGTCCGGTGGAGGCCCTTTCTCCCAGGAGAGAAGCACAGAGATCTGTATCAGTGTGTTATGCAGGTACCTCAAGGGGGAACCGGACTTCCCAGTCCTCTGCCCTGCTGTTTCTTGGTGGCTTTTCCTTTGTTTCTGTCTTCTCACCTCCTTTAATCAGTGACTTTGAAGCTGCCCTTTGGAACTCAGTGAAGGTCTAGGAGACTGAAATCTTACTCCCCAAAATAAGAAACAGGGGTCTAGGAATGGCTCTTGTTCCTGGGAGGGCCCCCCAGGGTCCTGGTGGCTTTAAGCCCCCCTGTTCTTTGATGCGCCTCACTCTTGAAGGGCACAGGTGGTGCTCATGAACAGGGATAATGTTTTGGACAGAGAGGTGAGTCAAGAACTCAGAGGAAGAACTCTCTTCAGGGATTTGATTGAAGCACACTCAAACTGGGTAATTTAATTGAGGGGCTCTTTTACCAAAGCGTGGGTAGGGTGTGGGAAAATCATAAGTGCCAAGTAAAAAATAGAGTCCCAACCTGAAAACGTAGAGTTACTTTATTTGGTGGGAAAGTTTAGGACTCCAAGCCAGGGAGACAGTATCTCAGTAGCTCTGAGAAAACGGCTCCAAGGCGGGAGGGGATGTCCAAGGAGCCAGCCACCTGCGCATCAAAGATCAGGTGTCAAGTTAAGGAATTTAGCATTCTAGGTGGGCAGATGCAAGCCTCTGGGCTCACTGAATTCTTTCCTTTCATATGCACCTCAGCTCTCTGGAGCCAGTCTTGGTTCGCCTAGCTTCTTGCATTTGCCCAGCTCCTCAGAAATTAGTGGCAACCTCCACTGGATCCCTTCACTGGGAGCCCTCATTCACACTTGGAGGCCAGAAATCCCTGATGGCTGTGAAGTTTCTTGTTTATTCATAGGGAAGGAATTTCCAACGGACAGAGGAACCTGGCGGGCTACAATCCACGGGGTCGCACTGAGTGGGCCACAGAGAGCAGCTCAGCACACACTGCAGGGGGTGGGGCCTTCCTTTGGCTGTTGGGGATGGAGCTGGGTCCTGATGCAGGACTCTCCAACAGCAGCCTTCAGGGGCTTGGGCACAGTCTATAGTCACTGTCCTGGTCCGGTGGAGGCCCTTTCTCCCAGGAGAGAAGCACAGAGATCTGTATCAGTGTGTTATGCAGGTACCTCAAGGGGGAACCGGACTTCCCAGTCCTCTGCCCTGCTGTTTCTTGGTGGCTTTTCCTTTGTTTCTGTCTTCTCACCTCCTTTAATCAGTGACTTTGAAGCTGCCCTTTGGAACTCAGTGAAGGTCTAGGAGACTGAAATCTTACTCCCCAAAATAAGAAACAGGGGTCTAGGAATGGCTCTTGTTCCTGGGAGGGCCCCCCAGGGTCCTGGTGGCTTTAAGCCCCCCTGTTCTTTGATGCGCCTCACTCTTGAAGGGCACAGGTGGTGCTCATGAACAGGGATAACGTTTTGGACAGAGAGGTGAGTCAAGAACTCAGAGGAAGAACTCTCTTCAGGGATTTGATTGAAGCACACTCAAACTGGGTAATTTAATTGAGGGGCTCTTTTACCAAAGCGTGGGTAGGGTGTGGGAAAATCATAAGTGCCAAGTAAAAAATAGAGTCCCAACCTGAAAACGTAGAGTTACTTTATTTGGTGGGAAAGTTTAGGACTCCAAGCCAGGGAGACAGTATCTCAGTAGCTCTGAGAAAACGGCTCCAAGGCGGGAGGGGATGTCCAAGGAGCCAGCCACCTGCGCATCAAAGATCAGGTGTCAAGTTAAGGAATTTAGCATTCTAGGTGGGCAGATGCAAGCCTCTGGGCTCACTGAATTCTTTCCTTTCATATGCACCTCAGCTCTCTGGAGCCAGTCTTGGTTCGCCTAGCTTCTTGCATTTGCCCAGCTCCTCAGAAATTAGTGGCAACCTCCACTGGATCCCTTCACTGGGAGCCCTCATTCACACTTGGAGGCCAGAAATCCCTGATGGCTGTGAAGTTTCTTGTTTATTCATAGGGCAGGACATATTTTCATTGCACACAAGGGACTAATCTGTACTGGGACTGGAAACAGAGTTGTCTTCCTAGGGGCTCAATGGGAAAGAATCCGCCTGCCAGTGCAGGAGATAGGAGTTCAGTCCCTGAGTCAGGAGGACCCCCTGGAAAAGGGAATGGCTACCCACTCGAGTATTCTCACCTGGGGAATTCCAAGGACAGAGAATCCTGGTGGGCTACCGTCCATGGGGTCACAAAGAGCAGGACGGAGCTCACAGGCACCACCTCCAGGAGTGAAGTGGCTGGAGAAGGAGCAGGTACCAGGGGCTTTGGGATTTAATTGTGGGCCTGGCTAGCTCACAGTAACCCTGCAGAGAGAAAGTCTGGGGAGTAAATGTCCTTCCGTCTTCCCTTCCTCCCTCTTTTCCCCTCTTCACCTCTCCCCGCCTCCAGTCTCCCTCTGCTGGTTCTCCCCACTGGCCAGACCCGCTTGGAAACCAGAGGCCTGGGCACAGAGCACAGTGGAGACTGGTGGAGCCTGGCACCCTCCAAGTAAATATGGTATCCAGCTCAGTGGGACTGCGTGGCATATTGCATCTATACCTATATCTACATATCGGTCTATTTATTGGCTACACTGGGTCGTGGTTGCAGCGTGCAGGACCTTTAGTTGCTGCATGTGAACTCTTAGTTGTGGCATATGGGATCTAGTTCTCTGACTAGGGATAGAACCTAGACCGTCTGCACTGGGAGCGTGGAATCTTAGCCACTGGACACCTAGGGGGATTTTTTTAGGGTTCCCTGACCTGGGATCGAACGATATCTCAGTAGCTCTGAGAAAACGGCTCCAAGGCGGGAGGGATGTCCAAGAGCCAGCCACCTGCGCATCAAAGATCAGGTGTCAAGTTAAGGAATTTAGCATTCTAGGTGGGCAGATGCAAGCCTCTGGGCTCACTGAATTCTTTCCTTTCATATGCACCTCAGCTCTCTGGAGCCAGTCTTGGTTCGCCTAGCTTCTTGCATTTGCCCAGCTCCTCAGAAATTAGTGGCAACCTCCACTGGATCCCTTCACTGGGAGCCCTCATTCACACTTGGAGGCCAGAAATCCCTGATGGCTGTGAAGTTTCTTGTTTATTCATAGGGCAGGACATATTTTCATTGCACACAAGGGACTAATCTGTACTGGGACTGGAAACAGAGTTGTCTTCCTAGGGGCTCAATGGGAAAGAATCCGCCTGCCAGTGCAGGAGATAGGAGTTCAGTCCCTGAGTCAGGAGGACCCCCTGGAAAAGGGAATGGCTACCCACTCGAGTATTCTCACCTGGGGAATTCCAAGGACAGAGAATCCTGGTGGGCTACCGTCCATGGGGTCACAAAGAGCAGGACGGAGCTCACAGGCACCACCTCCAGGAGTGAAGTGGCTGGAGAAGGAGCAGGTACCAGGGGCTTTGGGATTTAATTGTGGGCCTGGCTAGCTCACAGTAACCCTGCAGAGAGAAAGTCTGGGGAGTAAATGTCCTTCCGTCTTCCCTTCCTCCCTCTTTTCCTTCTTCACCTCTCCCCGCCTCCAGTCTCCCTCTGCTGGTTCTCCCCACTGGCCAGACCCGCTTGGAAACCAGAGGCCTGGGCACAGAGCACAGTGGAGACTGGTGGAGCCTGGCACCCTCCAAGTAAATATGGTATCCAGCTCAGTGGGACTGCGTGGCATATTGCATCTATACCTATATCTACATATCGGTCTATTTATTGGCTACACTGGGTCGTGGTTGCAGCGTGCAGGACCTTTAGTTGCAGCATGTGAACTCTTAGTTGTGGCATATGGGATCTAGTTCCCTGACCTGGGATCGAACCTAGTCCCCCTGCATTGGGAGCATGGAGTCTTAGCCACTGGACACCTAGGGAGTCCCTGATCATTGCATCTTGCTCTGTTTCCTAAGGCCGTGCACTCTGGGATCCAGCTGAATCTGAGAGCCTCGTCAGTTTGTAGCCCCATCAGACAACTGGTGATTTGATTTTAGAACACGATAAGATAACAGTAGGAAAAGGGGCAGGGCACAATTTTTTGAAAGAATGACATATGCAAAGAATGACCATGCAAAGCTTGAATCTGTTGGGATGGGTTCTCATGCTGCTTTATGTTGTTGCCTGTTAATTTAGTTTACCTTTTTGGCTCACTGTGCGCCATTCTCTAAGTTTTAAAATGCTAGACTATTTGATATGGAATCCAAGTTACGACTTCTCCTGACAAATGTGAACCTTTGACAATATTGCAGTTTTCTTCCCAAGTAGAAAAAAAAAAAAGCCTTGGTGCTTAGAATGGGTTTTCCTCTGCACCTGCTGTCTCCCTGCTGGCCCCAGCCCTTGCTTCTGAGTTGCATTGAAAGACGTGTGAGTTTTCCTTCTCTATAAACTCCAGTGTCCCTGCAGAGGGGCTGTCGTCTCAACCCACTTTTATTCTGTTCTGAGTGAATTCATGGACATACACTAGCTTTTCCAGACATGGATGCTTTTTCCTGGAGTGACTTAGATCTCATTGAAAGTCTCCAATATTCTCAATCTCATTGCAATGTTTTAAATTTGGGGTCTATTGAAGTAAACTACAGGGACATTTACATTGGCGTGGCTTACTTATATATATATATATATATATATATATATATACAGGAAGAAACTGGAGAATTATTAAAAGCCTATCATAGTGTAAATTGGGTATAGGAAAGGGGCAAGACTGTCCCGGCAGACTTGCATTGTGGGTGTTTAGGCTTTGATGTAAGTATCCAGGCTGGTATCTTCTCCAACCCAAGTGACTCAGGGTGCGTGGCATATTGCATCTATACCTATATCTACATATCGGTCTATTTATTGGCTACACTGGGTCGTGGTTGCAGCGTGCAGGACCTTTAGTTGCTGCATGTGAACTCTTAGTTGTGGCATATGGGATCTAGTTCTCTGACTAGGGATAGAACCTAGACCGTCTGCACTGGGAGCGTGGAATCTTAGCCACTGGACACCTAGGGAGTCCCTGATCATTGCATCTTGCTCTGTTTCCTAAGGCCGTGCACTCTGGGATCCAGCTGAATCTGAGAGCCTCGTCAGTTTGTAGCCCCATCAGACAACTGGTGATTTGATTTTAGAACACGATAAGATAACAGTAGGAAAAGGGGCAGGGCACAATTTTTTGAAAGAATGACATATGCAAAGAATGACCATGCAAAGCTTGAATCTGTTGGGATGGGTTCTCATGCTGCTTTATGTTGTTGCCTGTTAATTTAGTTTACCTTTTTGGCTCACTGTGCGCCATTCTCTAAGTTTTAAAATGCTAGACTATTTGATATGGAATCCAAGTTACGACTTCTCCTGACAAATGTGAACCTTTGACAATATTGCAGTTTTCTTCCCAAGTAGAAAAAAAAAGCCTTGGTGCTTAGAATGGGTTTTCCTCTGCACCTGCTGTCTCCCTGCTGGCCCCAGCCCTTGCTTCTGAGTTGCATTGAAAGACGTGTGAGTTTTCCTTCTCTATAAACTCCAGTGTCCCTGCAGAGGGGCTGTCGTCTCAACCCACTTTTATTCTGTTCTGAGTGAATTCATGGACATACACTAGCTTTTTCAGACATGGATGCTTTTTCCTGGAGTGACTTAGATCTCATTGAAAGTCTCCAATATTCTCAACCTCATTGCAATGTTTTAAATTTGGGGTCTATTGAAGTAAACTACAGGGACATTTACATTTGCGTTGCTGACTTATATATATATATATATATATATATATATACAGGAAGAAACTGGAGAATTATTAAAAGCCTATCATAGTGTAAATTGGGTATAGGAAAGGGGCAAGACTGTCCCGGCAGACTTGCATTGTGGGTGTTTAGGCTTTGATGTAAGTATCCAGGCTGGTATCTTCTCAACCAGGTGATGGAGTTCTCCTCCTTTGAGTGGAATGTATGTGGATGACCAGCATGTAAAACAGATGAAAGCTGATGGGGTTTCACTGAAACAGAGAGGAGAGGATGGTGCAGGGCTGGGTCTCTCAGCCTCCTCCGTGCTTCTCTTTTAGGGACAGAGGAGACCCCCTGGCATCTGCCCGGAAATGTAAAGATCCCATCTTCTTATCCCAGTGACCTTTCTGTCTGCTGCATTAGAGAACTTTGTCAAATATCTGATTGTCCGTAATTAAAATGCAAGTGGTATTTTTCACATACTCCTTCTTGTCTGTCAGTGTCTTGCTTCTGACCTGTGTTAGATGGTCGTTGTTGTTTAGTCTGTCAGTCGTGTCTGACTCTTTGTGAACCTACTGACTGTAACCTGCCAGGCTCCTCTGTCCATGCCATTTCCCAGGCAGGAACACTGGAGTGGGCTGCCATTCGCTTCTACAGAGGATTTTTCCAACTGAGGAACTGAACCTGGGTCTCTGTGATGCAGGCAGATTCTTTACCATGTGAGCCACCAGAGAAGCCCTGATGACAGATGGTGCAATTATTTAAAAATTCATATATCATATTGCATTTAGATTTTGACTACTTCCAACACCCCCTTGACTTCATGGAATATTTTTCTCATTTTATGGTCTATGAAATATCTCTCTGTGGAAGATGCTGACATGCCTTCCTGGTCCAAAAGACCTCTGTGAGCAGTGTTTTGTGGAAGACATTTATGCTGAATCACCTGAACACCTCATCAATCACAGACTGTCTTAGACCTTTGTTCAAGGAGCATGGCTGAGTCTTTCAAGTGAAGGAGCCGGTTCAGGACTCGTGGGCAGTTCATTAGTCAGCCACACGCTCTGAAGGGTCCTCTATGCCTTCACTTCCTTGGGACTTCTGTCTTGCATCCTGCCAACACTCTCCCAATATTGAGTCAACTCTTCCCGCCTGTCTTGTCTCTACCACAGGGCCTTTGACTATGCCTTTCTAATGGCCCAGAATCCTCCTTCATGCCTCTTTCCCAAACAAATCAAGTTTGCTTCTTCCTCTATCAACCATTACCTCAGCAACTGGAGCTTCCTCTATTCTTTGACAGGGTCAAGCTCTTCCCCATTGAAAGAGCTCCTAGCCACTTGTAAATATTTATTCATATGGTTGTTTGATTGATTTTTTTTAAGTTCAAGTTTCCTTGAACATAGACCCTGGGATAATTCAGTTTGCTTCTCTTTAGGGAAATGTAAAGATCCCATCTTCTTATCCCAGTGACCTTTCTGTCTGCTGCATTAGAGAACTTTGTCAAATATCTGATTGTCCGTAATTAAAATGCAAGTGGTATTTTTCACATACTCCTTCTTGTCTGTCAGTGTCTTGCTTCTGACCTGTGTTAGATGGTCGTTGTTGTTTAGTCTGTCAGTCGTGTCTGACTCTTTGTGAACCTACTGACTGTAACCTGCCAGGCTCCTCTGTCCATGCCATTTCCCAGGCAGGAACACTGGAGTGGGCTGCCATTCGCTTCTACAGAGGATTTTTCCAACTGAGGAACTGAACCTGGGTCTCTGTGTTGCAGGCAGATTCTTTACCATGTGAGCCACCAGAGAAGCCCTGATGATAGATGGTGCAATTATTTAAAAATTCATATATCATATTGCAGTTAGATTTTGACTACTTCCAACACCCCCTTGACTTCATGGACTATTTTTCTCATTTTATGGTCTATGAAATATCTCTCTGTGGAAGATGCTGACATGCCTTCCTGGTCCAAAAGACCTCTGTGAGCAGTGTTTTGTGGAAGACATTTATGCTGAATCACCTGAACACCTCATCAATCACAGACTGTCTTAGACCTTTGTTCAAGGAGCATGGCTGAGTCTTTCAAGTGAAGGAGCCGGTTCAGGACTCGTGGGCAGTTCATTAGTCAGCCACACGCTCTGAAGGGTCCTCTATGCCTTCACTTCCTTGGGACTTCTGTCTTGCATCCTGCCAACACTCTCCCAATATTGAGTCAACTCTTCCCGCCTGTCTTGTCTCTACCACAGGGCCTTTGACTATGCCTTTCTAATGGCCCAGAATCCTCCTTCATGCCTCTTTCCCAAACAAATCAAGTTTGCTTCTTCCTCTGTCAACCATTACCTCAGCAACTGGAGCTTCCTCTATTCTTTGACAGGGTCAAGCTCTTCCCCATTGAAAGAGCTCCTAGCCACTTGTAAATATTTATTCATATGGTTGTTTGATTGATTTTTTTTAAGTTCAAGTTTCCTTGAACATAGACCCTGGGATGACACTTACATGCTAAGGTTTGTCGAAAGATAAAATACCAAAGCAGCTGGAATGAAGGAAGAAGGAAGTGAGGGGGGAAGGAAGACAATCAGATACAAGTGTTCCTGAGCTGTTCTTGGCTTGGTAAGAGACCACTGTGGCTGCTCCATCACATGGGAGGTCTTCCAGGTTGGCTGTGTAGGCAACATTTGTTGGAAGGGAGAAGGCTCTGCCTATCGTCCTTTCATTTCTCTGTGGGAGAGTTAACCCCTCAACAGTTAGGGCAGCTCTTTGAGGAAGCCAGAGCCCCTGCCTGGTCATGTGATGCTTCTACGGAGTAGTAGCAGAAAGTCTAGCCTTCATGCCTCTGGTTGGGTCAGACTTGAGTTCTGAAGTCATAGCAGGCATGAGGAACACCAAACCAACCCTTGCCCAGAGAAAGTGGTAGCAGCCAGGGGTTGTCAGGAGACGAGCCACTGCAGTGAGGACTGGCTTTCCTTTAGGAAAGAGTCATGTCCCAGGGGAAGAGGGATTGCTGAGCAAACAACTAGGGAGTCTAAGAACTGCGCCCCATGTAGGCGTGTCTGTCTTCCATGATCTTATATGCGCCACGAGGGTAAGAACAACAGCTGTTTTATTCTGGTTCAGTAGTGTGCACAGTGCTGAGAAAGGGAGTTCCTCAAATATTTGTTGAATGAATGGGCTGGTGGATGGAGGGATGTATGGATGGATGATGGGGCATAGATAGGTGGATGAATAAATAGATCTGTGTTAAGTAAAATCTCCTAGTCTCTGTTTGTCTTCTTAGAAATTATAGGTAGCTTCTTACTAGCCAGCAGCAGCAATGTTTAACTAACTGGTGAGCGTCTTTGCACATTATGAAAACCCTGTGCTCTGCAACATGGCAGTGTGGAGCACTCTAGCTGCTGGGTGGGACCTGGAATTTTGAAACACCATAGCAAAATATATTTGTTGGTTTTTTCTTTTTTTTCTTCAAGCATTTTATTTATTTATTTATTTATCTGGCTGTGTAAGGGGCTCTGTTGCTGTGTGGAACCCCTCTCTAGCTGTGATAAGTGAGGGCCTCTAATTACAGGCCCCTCACCACCCTTTGCAGTGCACGGGCCCCAGGCTGTCAGGCTTCAGCAGTTACAGCTCCCAGGCTCCGGAGCACAGGCTCAGTTGCGGCTAACAGGCCCAGCTGCTCTTCACACGTGGGTTCCTCCTGGACCAGGGATCTAACCTGCATCTCCTGCATTGGCAGGCAAATTCTTCACCCCTGAGCCATCTGGGAAACCCAAGATACTGTTTTTGTACTCTCAGCTTTCTTTCAGGAGGGAGCATTAAGTGTGAGTGGTGCACCCTACCAGGATCTAGGGGAGCTAGAAACCATCTAGATGTGGCGTGTGGAGCTCTGGAACTTACTCTGTCCTGAGTGTCTTCCATCAGCCAGACGTGGGGTTAAGCACCCGACACAAATTACTTTATTTCACTCTTCGCCAACTCTATACGGTAAACCCTCCTGAGTGATTCCACTGGGCCCCGAGCCTAGTTCTGTCTGACTCTGGAGTACTCGCTCTTAACCCCTACATTGACATTTCCCAAGATGGACACGTGCGTGTTATTGAAAGGACACTGGTGGGGGGTGCCGTAAGTAATCCACGAGCGAGTGGAATAATACTAGTACTCAATTTAGGAAAATCATGTTCTCATCTCAAAATACAGTAAATTTAAAAATTCCCACTTTTAAGAAAAAGCACGTCATAGTGCAGCTGGTCAAACTATGGCAAAAACCCTGAGGGTGGCCTGTGGTTGACTGTAGTTTGAGAAATATTGAGTCCTAAGGTGTTAGTTGCTCAGTCATGTCTGGCTCTTTGCAGCTCCATGGACTGCAGCCCTCCAGGCACCTCTGTCCATGGGATTCTCCAGGCAAGAACACTGGAGTGGGCTGCCGTTCCTGTCTCCAAGGGATCTTCCTGACCCAGGGATTGAATCTGGGTCTCCTGCATTGCGGGCAGATTTTTTTTACCCTCTGAGCCACCAGGGAAATATTGCCCTATGTCAGTGACTTATATCAAGGGACCCAAAACACCAGTCCTTCCTCAACATCCCAGTTCTTTGCCCCCATATTAACGGTAGGATTAGAAAATTTCCCTTCAAGCACTAAGGTTCTATAGCTCTTAAGCAGATGTCACATGCTGAATCCTTCATGTGTCTCTTCTTCATCTTAGGCTAGCATTAGAAACTAAGAGGGCGGTACATGGGAGACATGAGTTCTGGCCCAGGAAACAGAGGAAGAGGCCACTGTGGTTGCACTAGTTAATGGGACTCATACTGGTATGAGATGCACCTTAGCATTTCCAATGTATTTAGGAACGAGGACAGCTTCCCTGAGCCATCTGGGAAACCCAAGATACTGTTTTTGTACTCTCAGCTTTCTTTCAGGAGGGAGCATTAAGTGTGAGTGGTGCACCCTACCAGGATCTAGGGGAGCTAGAAACCATCTAGATGTGGCGTGTGGAGCTCTGGAACTTACTCTGTCCTGAGTGTCTTCCATCAGCCAGACGTGGGGTTAAGCACCCGACACAAATTACTTTATTTCACTCTTCGCCAACTCTATACGGTAAACCCTCCTGAGTGATTCCACTGGGCCCCGAGCCTAGTTCTGTCTGACTCTGGAGTACTCGCTCTTAACCCCTACATTGACATTTCCCAAGATGGACACGTGCGTGTTATTGAAAGGACACTGGTGGGGGGTACCGTAAGTAATCCACGAGCGAGTGGAATAATACTAGTACTCAATTTAGGAAAATCATGTTCTCATCTCAAAATACAGTAAATTTAAAAATTCCCACTTTTAAGAAAAAGCACGTCATAGTGCAGCTGGTCAAACTATGGAAAAAACCCTGAGGGTGGCCTGTGGTTGACTGTAGTTTGAGAAATATTGAGTCCTAAGGTGTTAGTTGCTCAGTCATGTCTGGCTCTTTGCAGCTCCATGGACTGCAGCCCTCCAGGCACCTCTGTCCATGGGATTCTCCAGGCAAGAACACTGGAGTGGGCTGCCGTTCCTGTCTCCAAGGGATCTTCCTGACCCAGGGATTGAATCTGGGTCTCCTGCATTGCGGGCAGATTTTTTTTACCCTCTGAGCCACCAGGGAAATATTGCCCTATGTCAGTGACTTATATCAAGGGACCCAAAACACCAGTCCTTCCTCAACATCCCAGTTCTTTGCCCCCATATTAACGGTAGGATTAGAAGATTTCCCTTCAAGCACTAAGGTTCTAAAGCTCTTAAGCAGATGTCACATGCTGAATCCTTCATGTGTCTCTTCTTCATCTTAGGCTAGCATTAGAAACTAAGAGGGCGGTACATGGGAGACATGAGTTCTGGCCCAGGAAACAGAGGAAGAGGCCACTGTGGTTGCACTAGTTAATGGGACTCATACTGGTATGAGATGCACCTTAGCATTTCCAATGTATTTCAGCTCCTTGGCTTTGAGAACAGGAAGTCATCTTTGCCCTCAGGTTAGAAGACAAGGCTGAGGCAGGGTACGGTGTGGCAGCCTTATCTGACCCCAGCAGAAAGAGAGGATCCCTGAGATGGTTGTCGCTCTTTTCGTTCCCCACCCTTCCATGTTTTCAGAGAGGACTCCATGCCTAGGGCATAACAGGCACTTAAAGAGGCCCGTGCGTCTTGAGCCCCTCATCTGTGTTTGCTCTGACCTTAATGTGATTAGAACAGCACACAGGCTGAGTAGGTCAGTGCGAGGAAGCATGGGGTTCAGAATCCAGGAGGAGTTCTGCACCCTCCTGGTCCCGCTCTGCCCTGCAAGATCCGTGCCCTCCGCCGGTCTTCAGGATTTGGCCATTCGGGGCCAGCCCATGGAGAAGACCCTTGCGAGTCCTTTGGATGGCAAGGAGATCAAGGCAGTCAATCCTAAAGGAAATAACCCCTGAATATTCATTAGAAAGACTGAGGCTAAAACTCCAATCCTTTGGCCACCTGATACGAAGAGCTGACTCCCTGGAAAAGACCCCAATGCTGGGAAAGACCGAGGGCAGGAGGAGAATGGGGTGGCAGAAGATGAGATGGTTGGATGGCATCACGCACTCAGTGGACATGAGTTTGATGAACCTCTGGGAGACTAGCATGCTGCAGTCCATGGGGTTGCAAAGAGACACGACTGAGCAACCGAACAACAACATTAGAGGGCACCCTGGCCAGAAGAGAAGGATAGGAAAGAGGTCAAGGCATTGGCTCCCTTCACTCCTCCCCGTGAGTGCTCCTGTCTGCCTCCCTGAAGGTCACCATCCCTTCTCTCCCAGCACCGGCCCTGACCAGTTCTGTCCTCCACTCCCTCCCCTGGTTCCTAGTTCCTGAGGATAATGATGGCTTCGCTGATACCAGGCCAGGGCTATTGCTCCACACCTGTCATGCCTTTGTTACCAGTCCTTTTTTAAAATAAAAGGATCTCCCTGAATTGCCTCCGTTTGAGTGTGCCATGTCTTTTCTGGTGGAACCCTGCCAAGTTCAAATCTAGCCCCTGCTATTCACTAGATCTGGGCCTCAGCCGAGTTCCTCACCCTCTCTCTGGCTCCACATCTTCATCTGTGAAACTGGTAAGCCAGGGCCTCCAACTTGAGGGTCAAGAACCAGGCAAGTGTCTCCAGTGAACAAGGTGGGTCTGTGCCCCATCTGAGGGTGTGGCTGTGCAAGAAAAAGGCATTTCTGATTTGTCAAAAGAGTTGGGAAACCTAGCCTTTGTGAGAAGGCTCCTGATTTTGAAACATTGGCAACAAAGTAAAACATTAACTTTGGAATATCAGGCAGAACAAAATGTGGGTTAAGAGTTAGCTGAGGGCTTCGCTGGTGGTCTAGTGGGTAGGTGGTCGTCTTACAGTGCAAGAGGCATCGATTTGATCCCTGGCCTGGGAAGATCCCACATGCTGCAGAGCAGCTGAACTGGTGTGTCCAACTACTGAGCCAGTGCTCTGGAGCGCATGCACCCAGAGCCGGTGCTCTGCAACAAGGGAGGCCACTGCAATGGGAGGCCCACAAGGGCCAAAGAATAGAGATGGATGAAAATACATAAATAAAAAAAAAACAAAAGAGGCACAAATTAAAAAAAAAAACAACAAAAAAACATTACCTGAGAAGATTGGAGGTGATGCCTACAAGGCGGTGCTGTGCAGTGGTTGGGCACATCGACTCTAGAACCTGACTGCATGGCTTCTCACGAAGGCCCCCTCAGCTGCTGACCAGCTGGATCACCTTGGGCATTTCACTTAGTTTCTCTGAACCTCAGTTTCCTTATCTGCCAAATGGGGAGAATAATGTCATATCCATTCCATAAGACTGCAAGGATTGAAACAGTTAATACTTGAAAAGATCTAGGAGATGGTCTGGGGCTTCCCAAGTGGCTCAGTGATAAAGAATTCGCCTGCCAATGCAGGAAACAGGGGTTCAGTCCCTGGGTCTGGAAGATCCCCCGGAGAAAAAAATGGCAACCCACTCTAGTATTCCTGCCCAGGAAATCTCATGGAGAGAAGAGCCTGGCAGGCTATAGAGTCACAAAGAATCGGATATGACTGAGTCTATATGCTCTCTTTCCACTGGTTCACAGAAAGCCCTACAGAAGTGCTGATAAAAGAAATGAATAAATGTGTGCCTGATCTGGTGCCTGGCATCTCTGAGACTTTCAATCGATGGGAGCTTAAACAAATGGATGTCTGGAAGGTTTTTTAACTATGAGAATATAAACACACTTCCTCTAGCTTCTTGTGTGTTATTAGGGTAACATGAACTCTCAAAATAATGGAAGCTTTTAATGTTTCTTCTCCCTCCAGAACTGTCTGTTTAACACCACTTGCCTTGAGATAGTGTCTGACTTCAGAGGTCCCCGTCAGGCTGCACTGATACTCAGCCCTAAGATTGTTCTAATAAGGTTTATTGACTTGCTGAACCTCAGAGTACTTTTTATTGACATGCAGTGTAAATCATCCCATCTGACATTTGAATGTCCTTTCCGAGAGACGTGTGAGCCCTGACGTGGGGACTGAGCGCCTGATGATGTGTGCGCTCCTTAGTCAAGCGTGCAGGGGCTGAGATGAAGACATCGCACACACAGAGCCTTGTTTTAAACTTGAATGGGGTGTTGGGGGCAGGGGCGTGAAATTTTGTTTCACTGAAAAAAATTCTTGTGTACTCTGAAACGGCTGGACTTTTTAATGGAAGTATAGGCAGCAGAGGACAAGATGGTTAAATGGCATCAGCAATTCAATGGACAGGAGTTTGAGCAAACACAGTGAAGGAAAGGGAAACCTGGCATGCTGCAGTCCATGGGCTTCGCAAAGAGTTGGGCACACTGAACAAAAAGAAAAAGTTATTCTGTTTTTAGAAGTTACACAAAACCAGAAACCATGTCTTAATAATCCATAGTGTGAGAGGCAGAGAGACTCCTGTGACTTGGAGTGCAAAAGTTTTGGGATTAAATTTATTTTGCAAGGTGGAGAGGAAACATGTTCTGCCGATGAAAATTTCTAATACAATAGCCATTTAAAGAACTCTCATGCCTTCCAGGAATTCAGTTTCTTGGATCATGTTTCATAAGCCCATCTGGACCCTCGTTTGCTTCCTCAATCTTTCTGCCAATGTTTAGTGAGCATCTGCTATGGGCCAGGCACCTGCCAGTGCTGGGAGCACATTGAAAGATCCAACAGTTTCCCTGTGCCTGAGAAGCTTGGGATCTACTTGGGAAGATATGAAATTGATAGCTATAGTGCACGACATTAAATATTACAACAGAGCAGGCGTTTTCAATGGTCGGCAGTTTGGGCTGGATAATTCCTTGTTGTGCCTGTGCACTGGAGCTTCTTGTGTGTTATTAGGGTAACATGAACTCTCAAAATAATGGAAGCTTTTAATGTTTCTTCTCCCTCCAGAACTGTCTGTTTAACACCACTTGCCTTGAGATAGTGTCTGACTTCAGAGGTCCCCGTCAGGCTGCACTGATACTCAGCCCTAAGATTGTTCTAATAAGGTTTATTGACTTGCTGAACCTCAGAGTACTTTTTATTGACATGCAGTGTAAATCATCCCATCTGACATTTGAATGTCCTTTCCGAGAGACGTGTGAGCCCTGACGTGGGGACTGAGCGCCTGATGATGTGTGCGCTCCTTAGTCAAGCGTGCAGGGGCTGAGATGAAGACATCGCACACACAGAGCCTTGTTTTAAACTTGAATGGGGTGTTGGGGGCAGGGGCGTGAAATTTTGTTTCACTGAAAAAAATTCTTGTGTACTCTGAAACGGCTGGACTTTTTAATGGAAGTATAGGCAGCAGAGGACAAGATGGTTAAATGGCATCAGCAATTCAATGGACAGGAGTTTGAGCAAACACAGTGAAGGAAAGGGAAACCTGGCATGCTGCAGTCCATGGGCTTCGCAAAGAGTTGGGCACACTGAACAAAAAGAAAAAGTTATTCTGTTTTTAGAAGTTACACAAAACCAGAAACCATGTCTTAATAATCCATAGTGTGAGAGGCAGAGAGACTCCTGTGACTTGGAGTGCAAAAGTTTTGGGATTAAATTTATTTTGCAAGGTGGAGAGGAAACATGTTCTGCCGATGAAAATTTCTAATACAATAGCCATTTAAAGAACTCTCATGCCTTCCAGGAATTCAGTTTCTTGGATCATGTTTCATAAGCCCATCTGGACCCTCGTTTGCTTCCTCAATCTTTCTGCCAATGTTTAGTGAGCATCTGCTATGGGCCAGGCACCTGCCAGTGCTGGGAGCACATTGAAAGATCCAACAGTTTCCCTGTGCCTGAGAAGCTTGGGATCTACTTGGGAAGATATGAAATTGATAGCTATAATGCACGACATTAAATATTACAACAGAGCAGGCGTTTTCAATGGTCGGCAGTTTGGGCTGGATAATTCCTTGTTGTTCGTGCCTGTGCACTGGAGGGTGCTGAACCGCCTCCACCCACTGTTGCCAGAAGGATCCCCCCATCCACTGATAACAACCCCAAATGTCGCTAGACGTTGCCAAACATATCCTGGGGGAATAACACTGCCCCTGTTGAGCACCACTATTAAATGGAGGTATTTACATAATTTCTTGGGAAAGGAGTGACTGATTCAGGCAGGAGAAGCAGGCTAGGCTTTTCAAAGGAATGATGGCATTTGACTGGGTCTTGAGACAGAAATACAGTTCAACAGGTGGTGAGGTGGAAGTTCTGCCCTCCAGAAAGGAGACGCAGCACTGTGGCAGAACACGGACTATTTCAAGACCAACATAAAGTTCTTTGTGAATAAAATTAGACTCCATGGCAGACAAGGCTAGAAGGGCAGGCGAGTCTCATAAGCCAAGCCAAAGTGTACAGATGTTATCCTATTGGTAATGGGAAGATGAAGTGATCATTAACTGGGTAAGTGATGTGTTAATATTTGCATTGTATTACCAATTCAACTGGGCTTCTCTGGTGGCTCAGTGGTAAAGACTCTGCCTGCTAATGTGGGAGACAGGAGAGGCATGGGTTTGACTCCTGGGTTGGGAAGATCCCCTGTAGAAGGAAATGGCTACCTACTTCAGTATTCTTGCCTGGGAGATCCGATGGACAGAGGAGCCTGGCAGGAGTCCATAGGGTCGCAAAGAATTGGACATGACTTAACAACTACACAACACAACAACCGATCCAGTTATTTAATGGTGCAGCACCTGTTGACAGCACTCCTGTTTTCTTTTCAGGAAAAACCTGTCTGCTGTTATGAGACTGAGGAGTTCAATTAGAGTTGATACCATACTCTGATTCCACAGATATGACTAGCTAGAGCGCTGTATCCATCTGCTTATGTGGTCTGTTCAGTGACAGCCATCCAATCCCATCTGGAGCACTGGGGGCCCACTCCAGGAGTTTTTATTGTTGCTGCTATTCAGTTACTAAGTTGTGTCCGACCCTTTGTATGGAACTTGGGATCTACTTGGAAGATATGAATGATAGCTATAGTGCGACATTAAATATTACAACAGAGCAGGCGTTTTCAATGGTCGGCAGTTTGGGCTGGATAATTCCTTGTTGTTCGTGCCTGTGCACTGGAGGGTGCTGAACCGCCTCCACCCACTGTTGCCAGAAGGATCCCCCCATCCACTGATAACAACCCCAAATGTCGCTAGACGTTGCCAAACATATCCTGGGGGAATAACACTGCCCCTGTTGAGCACCACTATTAAATGGAGGTATTTACATAATTTCTTGGGAAAGGAGTGACTGATTCAGGCAGGAGAAGCAGGCTAGGCTTTTCAAAGGAATGATGGCATTTGACTGGGTCTTGAGACAGAAATACAGTTCAACAGGTGGTGAGGTGGAAGTTCTGCCCTCCAGAAAGGAGACGCAGCACTGTGGCAGAACACGGACTATTTCAAGACCAACATAAAGTTCTTTGTGAATAAAATTAGACTCCATGGCAGACAAGGCTAGAAGGGCAGGCGAGTCTCATAAGCCAAGCCAAAGTGTACAGATGTTATCCTATTGGTAATGGGAAGATGAAGTGATCATTAACTGGGTAAGTGATGTGTTAATATTTGCATTGTATTACCAATTCAACTGGGCTTCTCTGGTGGCTCAGTGGTAAAGACTCTGCCTGCTAATGTGGGAGACAGGAGAGGCATGGGTTTGACTCCTGGGTTGGGAAGATCCCCTGTAGAAGGAAATGGCTACCTACTTCAGTATTCTTGCCTGGGAGATCCGATGGACAGAGGAGCCTGGCAGGAGTCCATAGGGTCGCAAAGAATTGGACATGACTTAACAACTACACAACACAACAACCGATTCAGTTATTTAATGGTGCAGCACCTGTTGACAGCACTCCTGTTTTCTTTTCAGGAAAAACCTGTCTGCTGTTATGAGACTGAGGAGTTCAATTAGAGTTGATACCATACTCTGATTCCACAGATATGACTAGCTAGAGCGCTGTATCCATCTGCTTATGTGGTCTGTTCAGTGACAGCCATCCAATCCCATCTGGAGCACTGGGGGCCCACTCCAGGAGTTTTTATTGTTGCTGCTATTCAGTTACTAAGTTGTGTCCGACCCTTTGCAATTCCATGGCCTGCAGCACACCAGGCTTCCCCGTCCTCCACTCTCCCAGAGTTTGCTCAAGTTCATGTCCCTTATGTTGGTGATGCCACCCAACCATCTGCAATCCTCTTCTCCTTCTGCCTTCAGTCTTTCCCAGCATCAAGGAACTACTGAGGGGAAAAAGGATACGCTCTTTCTGCTGGGGTTATTAGCTCAGTAGAATATTATATTCAAGCCTGTTCTTACTGGAGAGCATCTTGACCCAGCAGTTGAAGAGCCTGCCAACACATCATCTTCAAGGAGGGTGACGTCTAGGCAGAGTGGATTGAAAAACAGACAGAGAGCAGCTCAGCGGTGGAGACAGGAAGACGACCAGAAGCGTTGTGTTTCTGCAGCCGAAGAGAGTTGCCAGGAGGTTGTCAACACATCTGATAATGAAGAGATAGCAACCAAGATCAAGGACTGAACCTGGCCCTGGCGGTGAGCACAGAGAGTCATCACTTAAGAAGCTGCTAAGACAATACCTTCAGTGGAGGAATGGGAATGGAAAAAGCAGATTACAGCAAGTCATTGGACAGTGGAGGAGCAAAGTGATAGACAGGGATTGAATAACTGTGTTCAGCAAGCTTGGCAACAGAGAGAGGTAGATGCAAACTAGTTTTGCATTAGGTGAGGAAGAGTTGAGAGAGGAGGCTTAACATGAGAGGGCATTAGTGTGTTTATATCCCCGAATGTTTGATGACAGTGGGGGAGGGGTGGGGGATTAACTGATGGAGAAAGATGGAAGCAAGGCAGGGCATTTGGCCTTGGCACAGAGACGTGTGTTCACATAAGTACTTACATTTAATGGTGCAGCACCTGTTGACAGCACTCCTGTTTTCTTTTCAGGAAAAACCTGTCTGCTGTTATGAGACTGAGGAGTTCAATTAGAGTTGATACCATACTCTGATTCCACAGATATGACTAGCTAGAGCGCTGTATCCATCTGCTTATGTGGTCTGTTCAGTGATAGCCATCCAATCCCATCTGGAGCACTGGGGGCCCACTCCAGGAGTTTTTATTGTTGCTGCTATTCAGTTACTAAGTTGTGTCCGACCCTTTGCAATTCCATGGCCTGCAGCACACCAGGCTTCCCCGTCCTCCACTCTCCCAGAGTTTGCTCAAGTTCATGTCCCTTATGTTGGTGATGCCACCCAACCATCTGCAATCCTCTTCTCCTTCTGCCTTCAGTCTTTCCCAGCATCAAGGAACTACTGAGGGGAAAAAGGATACGCTCTTTCTGCTGGGGTTATTAGCTCAGTAGAATATTATATTCAAGCCTGTTCTTACTGGAGAGCATCTTGACCCAGCAGTTGAAGAGCCTGCCAACACATCATCTTCAAGGAGGGTGACGTCTAGGCAGAGTGGATTGAAAAACAGACAGAGAGCAGCTCAGCGGTGGAGACAGGAAGACGACCAGAAGCGTTGTGTTTCTGCAGCCGAAGAGAGTTGCCAGGAGGTTGTCAACACATCTGATAATGAAGAGATAGCAACCAAGATCAAGGACTGAACCTGGCCCTGGCGGTGAGCACAGAGAGTCATCACTTAAGAAGCTGCTAAGACAATACCTTCAGTGGAGGAATGGGAATGGAAAAAGCAGATTACAGCAAGTCATTGGACAGTGGAGGAGCAAAGTGATAGACAGGGATTGAATAACTGTGTTCAGCAAGCTTGGCAACAGAGAGAGGTAGATGCAAACTAGTTTTGCATTAGGTGAGGAAGAGTTGAGAGAGGAGGCTTAACATGAGAGGGCATTAGTGTGTTTATATCCCCGAATGTTTGATGACAGTGGGGGAGGGGTGGGGGATTAACTGATGGAGAAAGATGGAAGCAAGGCAGGGCATTTGGCCTTGGCACAGAGACGTGTGTTCACATAAGTACTTACATTTTGCTTCAACATCTGTCCTGTGCTGCTCTGTTCTGTATTCTCTGTGAACTACTCCAGAGAAATGTGGTTGCTTTTATTGCCAAGTTGCTTAATTGCCTTGCGAAATAATGGCAAGCCAGCTCATCTTGGAGCTTTTGAACACAGAGACGAATCAAAGCAAGGAGAGGTAGAGAAATCAAATAGACTGATGGCCTCTTTGTTGACAGTCTCTCAAGTTGCTTACCCCTCCGTTTATCAGTCTTTTAATGGTTGCTGACATCTGAGAAATACCTTTTCAACTTAAAATAGAGAGGGAGGCAAGAAAACCCTACCTGCTCTCTTAAAGGGCATATATGGTTTATGCTTAACTCCCCTCAACCTCTTGTCCCTTAGTAGAAGAACGCCTCTTATAAATACCAGGTCTAGAACATTCTTTGACAGATTTGAGGATTCCTGCCATGCCATACTCAAAAAAAAAAAAAAAAAAAAAAAAAACAACCCTGCCAAAGAGGAATAATGGAACCTCATTCACTTTGTCCACCACTCCAGACTGCCAATGCATTTTCACCTGGTTGTGCTTTATCCTTATACTTGTGAATCCAGCCGGACTTTGATGTGAAGAAACTGGTTCAGAAAAGGTTTGATGCCTTCACGATGCCTGCCTGGAATAAGAACTGAAGCCTAATCTGTTTATTCTCCCTAATACATGACATCACTCTTTCCTTGTCCTACTTCTGGCTCCAAAGACTACAGAATGGCATTTCCTGAGTGGTCTCATGTGTTCCCTGCAGAAGACCTGTAGATTTTAATATATTCAGGGTACATAATCAGTGCTTCAGAATCCGAACAATTACCTCCTTTCTGTGAGTTTGAGAGCACAGCAAGCAGTCATGTTTTCAAAGAGAAAGGAAATATCCATGTACAAAGCCCTCAGATCTTTTAAAAAAGGTTGAACTCCCACCTCCTCCCCGCCACCTCCAAGCCTATTCATGGGTCATTCTGCTGCTGGATTAAACACACAATGTTTACATTGGGTTCTTGGAACACATATGATAGGAATGCATAGTGTCTGTGTGTCTGTGTGTATGTTTAAGGTGTTTAAACATTGAGTTTCTCTGGCCTCACCCTAGCCTTCCTCACTAGGATCCCTAGGATGGTGCCTGGGAACTGAATGTTGGCATGCATTATAGACAACTCTTGTCTGCACCACTGTTTGATGTCTATATGTATTTGGGAGGCTTTCCGTTCCTGCAGGACACATCACTGACTGCTTCTGGGCAACCAACCCTTCTTTCTTCATGAAGACAAGGACCATGTAGAAGACGCTACCTTTGTCCCACATTCCTCAGTTGATCCCTAGGTATCTACCATTCCACACATGCATTCTGGACTTGTAAACACCAACACCATTCCCTAAGGACTCTCGCTGACAAAGAGACTCCAGTTTGCCCAGGCCCAGGAAAGGCTGGAAGCGCCATTGGATCACCACTCTTGCCCCCCGCCCCGAACCCATGCACAACTTACCCTTCACCAGCGACTGCTGGGAATCTGTGTATAAATACTCAAGCTTCCTTGCCACTGGGTGAATTACCTTTATGGGGCATGTGGAACCCTGGCAACCAGAAGCGTTCGTAGAATGAATCTCCAGTTTATCAACTCGGCGGACAACACATGTACTGTCCCCTCCCAAACTCTCTTACCTGCTGTTTTGCTGCTGTTTCTAAGGTTCACCTCCCAAATAATACTTGCACTCAAATATTTGTCTCAGGGTCTGCTTCTGGGGGAACCCAACGAAATGTCTCTTGATGAATATAGCAGGAATAAACCATGTACATCCTCTAATATATTCCTATGGTCCTACTTCTGGCTCCAAAGACTACAGAATGGCATTTCCTGAGTGGTCTCATGTGTTCCTGCAGAAGACCTGTAGATTTTAATATATTCAGGGTACATAATCAGTGCTTCAGAATCCGAACAATTACCTCCTTTCTGTGAGTTTGAGAGCACAGCAAGCAGTCATGTTTTCAAAGAGAAAGGAAATATTCATGTACAAAGCCCTTAGATCTTTTAAAAAAGGTTGAACTCCCACCTCCTCCCCGCCACCTCCAAGCCTATTCATGGGTCATTCTGCTGCTGGATTAAACACACAATGTTTACATTGGGTTCTTGGAACACATATGATAGGAATGCATAGTGTCTGTGTGTCTGTGTGTATGTTTAAGGTGTTTAAACATTGAGTTTCTCTGGCCTCACCCTAGCCTTCCTCACTAGGATCCCTAGGATGGTGCCTGGGAACTGAATGTTGGCATGCATTATAGACAACTCTTGTCTGCACCACTGTTTGATGTCTATATGTATTTGGGAGGCTTTCCGTTCCTGCAGGACACATCACTGACTGCTTCTGGGCAACCAACCCTTCTTTCTTCATGAAGACAAGGACCATGTAGAAGATGCTACCTTTGTCCCACATTCCTCAGTTGATCCCTAGGTATCTACCATTCCACACGTGCATTCTGGACTTGTAAACACCAACACCATTCCCTAAGGACTCTCGCTGACAAAGAGACTCCAGTTTGCCCAGGCCCAGGAAAGGCTGGAAGCGCCATTGGATCACCACTCTTGCCCCCCGCCCCGAACCCATGCACAACTTACCCTTCACCAGCGACTGCTGGGAATCTGTGTATAAATACTCAAGCTTCCTTGCCACTGGGTGAATTACCTTTATGGGGCATGTGGAACCCTGGCAACCAGAAGCGTTCGTAGAATGAATCTCCAGTTTATCAACTCGGCGGACAACACATGTACTGTCCCCTCCCAAACTCTCTTACCTGCTGTTTTGCTGCTGTTTCTAAGGTTCACCTCCCAAATAATACTTGCACTCAAATATTTGTCTCAGGGTCTGCTTCTGGGGGAACCCAACGAAATGTCTCTTGATGAATATAGCAGGATTTTTTGAACCAAACCTGAAGTGACAGTGTGGGGAAGAATCAGAGGAGGTATGGAAACATGCCTGGTGGAAGAGATCATTCATGTTTGACCAGATGCTCAAAGTGAGTAGATGTTCGTATTCACTTCCAGAATCCCAAATTTTAGCCATCAACCCATGGTGGCTCAGAGGTAAAGAATTCACCTGTAATGCAGGAGAAGTGGGTTGAATTCCTGGGTTGGGAAGATCCCCTGGAGTAGGACATGGCTACCCACTCCAGTATTCTTGCCTGGGAAATCTCATGGACAGAGACATCTGGGGTTGCAAGAGTTGGACACAACTTAGTGACTAAACAACAATATATTGATCCATATTTCCTCATACTAATGGCTGTGTGTTCTTGAAAGAGGTTCCCAGTGATTTTTTTTTTTTTTTTAATTTAGAGGTTTGTGCCTCTTAAGCATAAGGCATAAATAGAAATACAAATGTACAAATGAAGAGTATAGTGGTGCATCCTTTGACCATGATTTACAGATATTTTACTGCTCAGAGCATCTTTAAACCACCGGCAACTACCACAAATGCATAGTCCTCCCTGTAAGGTTGCATATTTCATTGTAAATAGCTTCAATATCTTTACTTATCTATCCATTTGTAATAAAATGACGAGGACTTAAAATAACGTGAGTGAGTGCATTTGAAAGAAATCGATTGTCAATACGCTGGCTGTTAACATGTGGAACATTTTTCCCTCTGAGGTGTTAGTTCATTAAAGCAAAACTATTTATATTCTGATTGTGAATTAATTAACTATTACACCTCATTGTCTTACAACTTATTTTTTCTTGAGAAGAATCACTGTTAACTTTCGTGGCTGGCATCAGGGGAACTTCCAAAGTACAGTCTATTTTAAAAATATTTTTAGTAGGGCTTTAGAATATGTATACCTTTTTTATACAATTTTATTGTCTTATTACGATCTTCTGGAGAAGGAAATGGCAACCCACTCCAGTATTCTTGCTTGGAAAAACTCATGGACAGAGGGGCCTGCTGGGCTGCAGTCCACATGGTCACAAAGAGTCAGACATACCTTAGTGACTAAACCAGTCTCCTTGACCTTTGAACTTTCTATACCCAAAGAGAGGTTTTGAGATGTGGCAAAGGATGCCATAGCACAGAACTCAGACATTTAAGAATTAATGAGATTCTGAGATTGTTATAAGCTTTGAAAATTTGCTTTTTCCCCTCTGCACCTCTGTATCTTTATCTATAAGATGAAAATACTACTCCTACGTCCCTAAGCAGGAGATGGTGAATTCCTGGGTTGGGAAGATCCCCTGGAGTAGGACATGGCTACCCACTCCAGTATTCTTGCCTGGGAAATCTCATGGACAGAGACATCTGGGGTTGCAAGAGTTGGACACAACTTAGTGACTAAACAACAATATATTGATCCATATTTCCTCATACTAATGGCTGTGTGTTCTTGAAAGAGGTTCCCAGTGATTTTTTTTTTTTTTAATTTAGAGGTTTGTGCCTCTTAAGCATAAGGCATAAATAGAAATACAAATGTACAAATGAAGAGTATAGTGGTGCATCCTTTGACCATGATTTACAGATATTTTACTGCTCAGAGCATCTTTAAACCACCGGCAACTACCACAAATGCATAGTCCTCCTGTAAGGTTGCATATTTCATTGTAAATAGCTTCAATATCTTTACTTATCTATCCATTTGTAATAAAATGACGAGAACTTAAAATAACGTGAGTGAGTGCATTTGAAAGAAATCGATTGTCAATACGCTGGCTGTTAACATGTGGAACATTTTTCCCTCTGAGGTGTTAGTTCATTAAAGCAAAACTATTTATATTCTGATTGTGAATTAATTAACTATTACACCTCATTGTCTTACAACTTTTTTTTTCTTGAGAAGAATCACTGTTAACTTTCGTGGCTGGCATCAGGGGAACTTCCAAAGTACAGTCTATTTTAAAAATATTTTTAGTAGGGCTTTAGAATATGTATACCTTTTTTATACAATTTTATTGTCTTATTACGATCTTCTGGAGAAGGAAATGGCAACCCACTCCAGTATTCTTGCTTGGAAAAACTCATGGACAGAGGGGCCTGCTGGGCTGCAGTCCACATGGTCACAAAGAGTCAGACATACCTTAGTGACTAAACCAGTCTCCTTGACCTTTGAACTTTCTATACCCAAAGAGAGGTTTTGAGATGTGGCAAAGGATGCCATAGCACAGAACTCAGACATTTAAGAATTAATGAGATTCTGAAATTGTTATAAGCTTTGAAAATTTGCTTTTTCCCCTCTGCACCTCTGTATCTTTATCTATAAGATGAAAATACTACTCCTACGTCCCTTATAAGACTTCTCTGATGTTAGAGGTCATATCTGAGGCTTAGCATAAAGTTCTCAAAATTGTTTTAAATTTCCCCCTTCCTGCCCACCTCACATCCTAAACAGGTGTATCATTTCTTCTTTTCTTATCTATCAGGAGAATAAAACTGGCATCTAACTCCCAATTCAGCTTTTGATTGTGAAACTGGTAAGCAGTTTGGGGGAGACATTTTTGGTTTTCACAGCTTTAGGGAGCAGTTGAAGGCATTCCTAGCATTGAGTGAGCTGAGGCCAAGGATGTGGCTAAACCTTCAGGGCGTGGGAACCCCATTTTCCTTAAAGGGTTATGTGGTCCTGAGTGTCAGTAGTGCAGAGTTGGAGAAACCCTGCTCTTAGCCACATGTCAATGTAAACAGGCTTTTGCAGTCAGGGCTATATCTTCATAGGGAACAAGGAATACAGTGGGTGGCGGAGTTTTGAACGTTGGTTGATTTAACAGTTCTTTAACCTCAGAGAAGTTCCTGGTTCTTATTTCTCCCTGCTCTGTCATTTTCTGGCTGGTCGTAAGATTATCTGTGTCAGATCCAGAGATTGTAGATACACAGAGAACTATTTGGAGGGAGAAGAAAAGGCATCTTTTCCTGTGGCTTTCAGTGGGTCAACATGTTTTCTGTTAGCATGTTGATCACCTTTTCCTGGATTAGATGACATGGGCCTGAGGATACGTCTTCAACTAGTCACACCGAAGGAGGCCAGAATTAGCATGCTGGAGGACAGGGGTCAACTGCCAGTCCTTCTATGAATAGTGACCATCACCACATTAGTTACTGTGTGAATAGCGACCATCACCATATTAGTTATTAGTTACTGTGTGAATAGTGACCATCACCGCGTTAGTTACTGTGTGAATAGTGACCATCACTGCATTAGTTACTGTGTGAATGGTGACCGTCACTGTGTTAGTTACTGTGTAAATAGTCACCATCATGATGTTAGTTATGTTACCATCCTCATCTTCATCGTGAGCATCCTTGTCTCTATCCTATAAGAAGTGGAGGGTTGGTGATGTATGTTTAACTGTGGCTGATTCAGGTTGATATTTGACAGAAAAATAACAAAATTCTGTAAAGCAATTATCCTTCCATTAAAAAAGTAAATACATTTTAAAACGTGAAAAAAAAAATGCTGTTTGGTTCACATTGCTGTAAAGTGTTAGATTCAGATTATGAAGCCAGGCTGAGTTACTCCAGAGTTTCATCCACTCACTTCTTAAAGATGTATTTTTTAAAGGATGTGTGAAAGGCATCTAACTCCCAATTCAGCTTTTGATTGTGAACGGCATTTGGGGAAGGCATTCCTTAGCATTGAGTGAGCTGAGGCCAAGGATGTGGCTAAACCTTCAGGGCGTGGGAACCCCGTTTTCCTTAAAGGGTTATGTGGTCCTGAGTGTCAGTAGTGCAGAGTTGGAGAAACCCTGCTCTTAGCCACATGTCAATGTAAACAGGCTTTTGCAGTCAGGGCTATATCTTCATAGGGAACAAGGAATACAGTGGGTGGTGGAGTTTTGAACGTTGGTTGATTTAACAGTTCTTTAACCTCAGAGAAGTTCCTGGTTCTTATTTCTCCCTGCTCTGTCATTTTCTGGCTGGTCGTAAGATTATCTGTGTCAGATCCAGAGATTGTAGATACACAGAGAACTATTTGGAGGGAGAAGAAAAGGCATCTTTTCCTGTGGCTTTCAGTGGGTCAACATGTTTTCTGTTAGCATGTTGATCACCTTTTCCTGGATTAGATGACATGGGCCTGAGGATACGTCTTCAACTAGTCACACCGAAGGAGGCCAGAATTAGCATGCTGGAGGACAGGGGTCAACTGCCAGTCCTTCTATGAATAGTGACCATCACCACATTAGTTACTGTGTGAATAGCGACCATCACCATATTAGTTATTAGTTACTGTGTGAATAGTGACCATCACCGCGTTAGTTACTGTGTGAATAGTGACCATCACTGCATTAGTTACTGTGTGAATGGTGACCGTCACTGTGTTAGTTACTGTGTAAATAGTCACCATCATGATGTTAGTTATGTTACCATCCTCATCTTCATCGTGAGCATCCTTGTCTCTATCCTATAAGAAGTGGAGGGTTGGTGATGTATGTTTAACTGTGGCTGATTCAGGTTGATATTTGACAGAAAAATAACAAAATTCTGTAAAGCAATTATCCTTCCATTAAAAAAGTAAATACATTTTAAAACGTGAAAAAAAAAATGCTGTTTGGTTCACATTGCTGTAAAGTGTTAGATTCAGATTATGAAGCCAGGCTGAGTTACTCCAGAGTTTCATCCACTCACTTCTTAAAGATGTATTTTTTAAAGATGTGTGAAAGTCTATTCCTTTCTTTAAAAATTATTTATTGGGCCGTGTCAGGTCTTAGTTGCAGTCCACGGATCTTTGTTGCATCCTGTGTGGTCTTTCATTTCGGCACAGACTCTTGTTGTGGCACACAGGCTTAGTTGCTCTGTGGCATGTGCGACCTTAGTTCCCCTCCCGGGAATTGAAGCCACCTCCCCTGCATTGCAAGGCACAGTCTTAACCACTGGATCACCAGGGAAGTCCCTAAAAATGTATTTCTTAAAGATAAACTAAATGGCATATAAACTAGCTTGCCTTAAAGCAAAGATGTAGCTTAATGTCTACTCACTATTGGCCAAGTATTAGGGATTCTTTCTTTGCTTGGTTCTGATCACACTCAACGTGTTTGTTTCCAAAATGCTTTTAATATAAGCCTTTTGGTGCTGCAGAACATGGAACATCCCTTTTTATTTTTCTTAGTCCAAGACCAACATACTCAGCATCTCTATACATAGGATCCTAAGTCATTGATGTGATTGTAAGCTCACCTACGTGGAGTATGAGCCCTTGTATACAGAAAGACAGGATGGATCCTAATTTGTGCTTCATGAGCTCAGTTCTGCCACAAAACAGACTTTGTTCTGAGTTCTGGCCTCATGTTTACTATTTCCAAGACCTGTTTAAATAGACTGTAAAGATTTATATCTATTCAGAAGAAGAGACTGGACCCTGGGTCAACCCTGGACCCTGGATAGCTCATTCTCAGTTATCAGGTGCCTTGATTAATATAAAGGCCGGGAACTACCTGATAGACGGTGAGTAAGTTCAACTGATCAATAAGTGCATATTGAGTATCTGCCATGTGCCTGATGATGGAGGGGGATCAGAGAGTATACGGTGCAATCCATTTCCCGGTGGTCCTCAGACTGTCTTAGTTGGTTCATTAGTTGGCCCAGACTGTGATCAAGCCTTCAGGTAAGCCTTCAGACAGAGAACTTGAGGGCCAGGCAGCTCTCACATAATGTGGAGATAGTGTGAAGCTCTGTAGGGAGTCAGAGTCACTCACAGGTCAGGGTGAGCTATAGGTCCTCCTTCAGTACAGCTGCGATGGAAAGGTGTCCTTTGGGAAGAGACACAGAAGGGTGTTTGCTTTCATTTGCTCTTTTCATCTTTTTCCAGTCCTGTCTAATCCACCGCTGATCATTCCTGCAAGTCCTAGACTGCTTGGTGGTGGTTGCTGTTTAGTCGCTCATTTGTGTCTGACTCATTCGCGACCCCATGGACTATTATCCACCAGGTTCCTCTGTCCATGGGATTCTCCAGGCAAGAAGACTGATGTGGGTTGCCATTTCCTCCTCCAGGGGAATCTTCCTGACCCAGGGATTAAACCTGCATCTCCTGCATGGGCAGGCGGGTTCCTTAATACTGGGAAGCCCTAGACCACTTTGGAGTGGCCTACTAAACCCTAGAATTTTGCTGGATGTTCACACCAACCACCTGGAAAAGTTCTTAAATAAATATAAGACAGTGAGGAGAACAATGGTCATGGAAATGAAGGCAGATGAAGTCCAGGCGATGAGACGTAACTGTGGTGATGATGGGTCCTGACCAGCCTCGTTGACATCATCCTGTCAAAACTGCCTTGGGGGTACGGCAAGCACACCTGTGTCTCGGCTCAGGGCTCTTTGTGTGCTTGCCCTAGTCTGTGCTTCAGCTTCACTGTTCCCTGTCTTGCTTCCCCATCACCCTCCAGACCCTTGATCTCAGCATGGTTCTATTAGCAGTGAACAGATTTGCTGCTCCTTGAAAGAGCCAGACTCTTTTTGGCTTCAGACAGTCTCATAAGCTGTGTTCTTCTCCAGGAATGTCCTTCGCCCGGCTCTTTGGGTCATTCCTACGTGCTGCCTATGTTTAGAGGCGATGGTCTCTCGAAAGTTTTGCCTGGTCTTCCCCCTTTTGCTCACGTCTGGTTGCTTCCTCCCATTGAATTCCAGCCTGTATCTTTTAAAACCCTTGAGATCATTTATGTATGTGCCTACTTATCATATTTGACTATAAGCCTTCAGGTAAGCCTTCAGACAGAGAACTTGAGGGCCAGGCAGCTCTCACATAATGTGGAGATAGTGTGAAGCTCTGTAGGGAGTCAGAGTCACTCACAGGTCAGGGTGAGCTATAGGTCCTCCTTCAGTACAGCTGCGATGGAAAGGTGTCCTTTGGGAAGAGACACAGAAGGGTGTTTGCTTTCATTTGCTCTTTTCATCTTTTTCCAGTCCTGTCTAATCCACCGCTGATCATTCCTGCAAGTCCTAGACTGCTTGGTGGTGGTTGCTGTTTAGTCGCTCATTTGTGTCTGACTCATTCGCGACCCCATGGACTATTATCCACCAGGTTCCTCTGTCCATGGGATTCTCCAGGCAAGAAGACTGATGTGGGTTGCCATTTCCTCCTCCAGGGGAATCTTCCTGACCCAGGGATTAAACCTGCATCTCCTGCATGGGCAGGCGGGTTCCTTAATACTGGGAAGCCCTAGACCACTTTGGAGTGGCCTACTAAACCCTAGAATTTTGCTGGATGTTCACACCAACCACCTGGAAAAGTTCTTAAATAAATATAAGACAGTGAGGAGAACAATGGTCATGGAAATGAAGGCAGATGAAGTCCAGGCGATGAGACGTAACTGTGGTGATGATGGGTCCTGACCAGCCTCGTTGACATCATCCTGTCAAAACTGCCTTGGGGGTACGGCAAGCACACCTGTGTCTCGGCTCAGGGCTCTTTGTGTGCTTGCCCTAGTCTGTGCTTCAGCTTCACTGTTCCCTGTCTTGCTTCCCCATCACCCTCCAGACCCTTGATCTCAGCATGGTTCTATTAGCAGTGAACAGATTTGCTGCTCCTTGAAAGAGCCAGACTCTTTTTGGCTTCAGACAGTCTCATAAGCTGTGTTCTTCTCCAGGAATGTCCTTCGCCCGGCTCTTTGGGTCATTCCTACGTGCTGCCTATGTTTAGAGGCGATGGTCTCTCGAAAGTTTTGCCTGGTCTTCCCCCTTTTGCTCACGTCTGGTTGCTTCCTCCCATTGAATTCCAGCCTGTATCTTTTAAAACCCTTGAGATCATTTATGTATGTGCCTACTTATCATATTAGACTATAAGCTTCTTTTTTAAAAATTTTTATTGTAGTATAGATGACTTACAATGTTGTGTTAAATTCTGCTATACAGCAAAGCAATTGTTACATATATATATATATATATATATATATATATATATATATATATTCTTTTTCATATTCCTTTCCATTATGGTTTGTTACAGGGTATTGAGCAGAGATCCCTGTGCTATGCAGGAGGACTTTGTTGTTTATCCATCCTATATACAATAGCTTGTATCTGCTAATCCCAGACTCATAATGTATGCCTCCCCTGCCCACCTTGTCCTTGGCAACCAGAAGTCTGTTCTCTACGTCTGTGAGTCTGTTTCATAGATAACAGACTATGAAGGCTGTAGATTATAAGCTTCTGGAAAGCAGAGAGTGTGTCTAATTTATAGGCTAAATGAGACACGAGAGACTAGCTTCTAGTCAAATACAGGTTTGAGGGCTGAAAAGAAGGAAGGAGTAAATGAATGAATGACCAGGTTGATCTCTCAAACCACCTCAAAGAGCTGAGCCTACTGAAACAGAAATTCCCACAGTGGTGACTGGAATGGAGAAGGATGATTCACACACCTTGGTTGAGCTCGTTTTGTATTTGGCCCCAAGCACTCAGAAAAAGTCCTTGATATCCAGGACTCTTCCGTCTCATGGAAGTGAACATTTACAATAAACAGAGACCAAAGATATGGTAAACTTAGGGAGAACTGCTCAAGGAGTTCCAAAGAGAGACCTCGGCTGCATCATGTGTTTGGGATGGGGGCTGGCAGGTAGAAGTCGTGTCCCAGTAGAGATCTATCGGATAAATAGGAGTTATCTAGGAAAAGCGAGTATTCCATGTTGGAGGAACAGCGTATGCAAAGCATTGGGGACAAGCAAGGAAAGGTGACCTCTGGACCATAGGGGTCCACATAAACAAGAACCAGAATATCCACCAGCTTGGAGCTCAGATAGAAGAGTTATCTGGGAGGGGAGTGAGGAACGAGGCAAAGAGCTTACATTTGAAAGTGAGATGGTGACATTTGCATTCTGAGTAGTTCTTGAGCTTTTTTAAGGGGTTTATTATAACACACTCTCAGGGCTTCCCTGCTGGCCCTAGTGGTAAAGAACCTGCCTGGCAATGCAGGAAACATAAGAAACTCAGGTTGGATCCCTGAATCCAGATCCCCTGGAGGATGGCACAGAAACCCACTACAGTATTCTTGCCTGGAGAATCTCATGGACAGGGGAGCCTGGCGGGCTATGGACCATAGGATTGCAATGAGTCGAACATGACTAGAGTGACTTAGCTCAGCACAGCACAATATACTCTCAGCCAGGCATGAAGACACAATGTCATTCTTTCTTACCAGTTTTATTGCTGCTGTTTTTCAGTCACAAAGTCGTGTCTGACTCTTTGAGACCCCCAAAACTGCACTATGCCATGCTTCCCTGTCCTTCCCTATCAAAGTTTGCTCAAGCTCATGGCATGTCCATTGAACCAGTGATGCCAACCAACCATCTTACCCTCTGCCATCCCTTTTCTATTTTGGCTTCAATCTTTCCCAGCAGCAGGGTCTTTTCCAGTGAGTTGACTCTTCACATAAGGTGGCCAAAGTATTGGAGCTTTAGAAACCTCTTCACTATCAAGTGTTCAGTGGTGTCTGAAATGGAGAAAGAATGATTCACACACCTTGGTTGAGCTCGTTTTGTATTTGGCCCCAAGCACTCAGAAAAAGTCCTTGATATCCAGGACTCTTCCGTCTCATGGAAGTGAACATTTACAATAAACAGAGACCAAAGATATGGTAAACTTAGGGAGAACTGCTCAAGGAGTTCCAAAGAGAGACCTCGGCTGCATCATGTGTTTGGGATGGGGGCTGGCAGGTAGAAGTCGTGTCCCAGTAGAGATCTATCGGATAAATAGGAGTTATCTAGGAAAAGCGAGTATTCCATGTTGGAGGAACAGCGTATGCAAAGCATTGGGGACAAGCAAGGAAAGGTGACCTCTGGACCATAGGGGTCCACATAAACAAGAACCAGAATATCCACCAGCTTGGAGCTCAGATAGAAGAGTTATCTGGGAGGGGAGTGAGGAACGAGGCAAAGAGCTTACATTTGAAAGTGAGATGGTGACATTTGCATTCTGAGTAGTTCTTGAGCTTTTTTAAGGGGTTTATTATAACACACTCTCAGGGCTTCCCTGCTGGCCCTAGTGGTAAAGAACCTGCCTGGCAATGCAGGAAACATAAGAAACTCAGGTTGGATCCCTGAATCCAGATCCCCTGGAGGATGGCACAGAAACCCACTACAGTATTCTTGCCTGGAGAATCTCATGGACAGGGGAGCCTGGCGGGCTATGGACCATAGGATTGCAATGAGTCGAACATGACTAGAGTGACTTAGCTCAGCACAGCACAATATACTCTCAGCCAGGCATGAAGACACAATGTCATTCTTTCTTACCAGTTTTATTGCTGCTGTTTTTCAGTCACAAAGTCGTGTCTGACTCTTTGAGACCCCCAAAACTGCACTATGCCATGCTTCCCTGTCCTTCCCTATCAAAGTTTGCTCAAGCTCATGGCATGTCCATTGAACCAGTGATGCCAACCAACCATCTTACCCTCTGCCATCCCTTTTCCATTTTGGCTTCAATCTTTCCCAGCAGCAGGGTCTTTTCCAGTGAGTTGACTCTTCACATAAGGTGGCCAAAGTATTGGAGCTTTAGCTTCAACATCAGTCTTTCCAATGAATATTCAGGGTTGAGTTCCTTTAGGATTGACTGGTTTGATCTCCTTGTAGTCCAAGTGACTCTCAAGAGTCTTCTCCAACACCACAGTTTGAAAGCATCAATTCTTTGGTAGTCAGAGTCATTTATGACTCTAGTCATCCGTATGTGACTAGAGTCAAAGCTATGGTTTTTCACAACCCTGGGCAGGTCTTGTGGTGCAGTGGCACACTCCTGGGCAGATAGAAAAACCGTAACTTTGACTATATGAACCTTTGTCAGCAAAAGGATGTCTCTGCTTTTTAATATGGTCTCTAGGTTCATCACAGCATTTCTTCCATTGAACAAGTGTCTTTTTTTTTTTTAATTAATTTATTTATTTTTTATTTTTTTATTCTTTATTTTAAAGGTTTTACAGAGTTTTGTTGTTCATATACATGTATGTTCCCAGATCAGTCATATGCATATCCCTGGTCCCCACCCACCCAGATCCCCCCATCCCACCCCTCCAGATCTTTGCCCCAAGCCATTGTAAGCACTCCTATTCCCTTAGCACTGTGACGCTAGCTATCTTTTCCGCACATAACACTATAGGTTTCCTTGTTACTTCCTATCATAAAAAGTGAAGTAAGTCAAAAAGAGAAAGACAAATACAGTATATTAACACACATATATGGAATCTAGTAGGACGGTCTTGATATCACACACAGGGAACTCATGAAAAAAAAGACAGAGCATAGACATAGGGACATCGTGGCGAATAAATAGGGAGGGGGAAGCATGGAACAAGTGTCTTTTAATCTCCAGGTTTTTGTAAGACACCATTTTGATACCTGCTCATAACATAAATTGCAAAGTACCTTTCGTGTCCAGTAGGAGGAGCCAAAGGCTCCATATTCTTCCCCAGAGCTGGGCATTCCTTAGCTCTCAGATATCCTAGGAGCTGTTTACTTCAGCACCTTACTTATAGAAGTGGCTCAACATGGAGGAATGACAGAAACCTCTGCCTGGAATGGAAAGGTCATGGTGGAAAAAGAAACTAATGCTTTTGAGATGAATAGCATCATAGCAATGCTATATTGATCTTTACTCAAATTTTGTTTTAAATCGTAATGAATATCTCCCCACTCATATTAAGCTTTCATAAGCCATGTAGCAACACAGCACTCAGTGAGTCATACCTGACACTCCTTGCTAATACACCCAAGCCTATTTCTACTCCCAAATAAATAAGGTGGATTCGACTCAGACTGACCTTGATGTTGAGATAGTTGAATGTGTTTTGTTTCATTTCCAATGGAAACATATATATTAAAAAATAATAAAGCATCCAGAGATTACCCATTCTAAATGAAACAGAGCTAGTATTTCTGCCTTCTGGAATAAAAATGGAGCATGGAGAAACAATTTCTGTTGGTGAATTTGCACAAAACATTACATTTCAACAGAATCTCCCATTAACTGCCATTTATTTCTTCTCTCATTATTGATAATTTGCTTTTAAATTGAGAATACCTCTTTTACAGCCCATCTCATCTCCCTGCACGGCTAGACAATTACACTGAAAGTCGGGTGGTTTTCCCATTGTAAACAGTTTCTGGGGGGAAATGATTATGATGTGACTAACCCAGATTTATGGCTTCATTGTACTATCACTAAAGAATAAGAGACCAGGATAGTGTAAAGAAAAAAAAGTTGTTTACATACAACGATATTCTCATCAAAGAGAGTCCTCAGGAAGCATTATAGTAAAACCAACCAGAATGGCAGTCACCAGCTAGGGCCAGTGAGGGGGATGTCTTTCTGGATTTCTCTAAGTTATTTTTGTTATTTTTTTTTTTTTTTAACTCAGCTGTGGGTAGAAGCTCCCTTTCCTTGTTTTATTCTAAGGTTGGAAGAAATCCTAGCCCAGCAGGACTGCTGGGGAACTCTTATGAGTTTGCTATTTGATAGGTACTTACGGGACACACATGATACAAAGCAATGCATAGAACTTGGTCCCTACTTTTGGAAATCTTACATTTCTACTTGGAAGAGGAGCCATGATTCAAGTGCAAAAATATAGAGCAATATAAATGGTGAGCCTCAGAGCAGGGGCTCAAGGCTGGAGTCTGGACTTGTCCAATCCCATCTGGCCCTCAGAAAGCAGTGCATCACACCAGTACACCCCAGGGCGGGGCTTGTCCGGAAAGCCTGGTTCTGGTCAGTCTGTGACCTTGAGCCAGCTGTAACTTTGTGGACCTCTAACTTTCCTGTGCAACTCGATCACCTAAAATGCCTGTCTAAAACAAGGCAAAAAGCTGAATTTCTGACTGTGAATCCACAGTGGTGCTCGAGAAAGAAGAAACGCTGCTGCCTTAACCTCTCTCGGGCTCCATTTTCTGATCTGCGAGATGGACAAACCTACAGCAGTCCATTTAGTTTTGAGAAACTTCCGTGTAAACCCTTGAAAGAGCGCGTGATGACAATGAGAGATCACCGAGTGGAAGGATTCGCTGAGGAGTCTCAGGGCTTGGGCTCCAAGGCTGAGTGACCTCCGGACCTCCAGAGCAGGATTAGGGGCTGGTAAGAGGCCAGGAGAGGTGGCCTGAGAATACCTCTTTTACAGCCCATCTCATCTCCCTGCACGGCTAGACAATTACACTGAAAGTCGGGTGGTTTTCCCATTGTAAACAGTTTCTGGGGGGAAATGATTATGATGTGACTAACCCAGATTTATGGCTTCATTGTACTATCACTAAAGAATAAGAGACCAGGATAGTGTAAAGAAAAAAAAGTTGTTTACATACAACGATATTCTCATCAAAGAGAGTCCTCAGGAAGCATTATAGTAAAACCAACCAGAATGGCAGTCACCAGCTAGGGCCAGTGAGGGGGATGTCTTTCTGGATTTCTCTAAGTTATTTTTGTTATTTTTTTTTTTTTTAACTCAGCTGTGGGTAGAAGCTCCCTTTCCTTGTTTTATTCTAAGGTTGGAAGAAATCCTAGCCCAGCAGGACTGCTGGGGAACTCTTATGAGTTTGCTATTTGATAGGTACTTACGGGACACACATGATACAAAGCAATGCATAGAACTTGGTCCCTACTTTTGGAAATCTTACATTTCTACTTGGAAGAGGAGCCATGATTCAAGTGCAAAAATATAGAGCAATATAAATGGTGAGCCTCAGAGCAGGGGCTCAAGGCTGGAGTCTGGACTTGTCCAATCCCATCTGGCCCTCAGAAAGCAGTGCATCACACCAGTACACCCCAGGGCGGGGCTTGTCCGGAAAGCCTGGTTCTGGTCAGTCTGTGACCTTGAGCCAGCTGTAACTTTGTGGACCTCTAACTTTCCTGTGCAACTCGATCACCTAAAATGCCTGTCTAAAACAAGGCAAAAAGCTGAATTTCTGACTGTGAATCCACAGTGGTGCTCGAGAAAGAAGAAACGCTGCTGCCTTAACCTCTCTCGGGCTCCATTTTCTGATCTGCGAGATGGACAAACCTACAGCAGTCCATTTAGTTTTGAGAAACTTCCGTGTAAACCCTTGAAAGAGCGCGTGATGACAATGAGAGATCACCGAGTGGAAGGATTCGCTGAGGAGTCTCAGGGCTTGGGCTCCAAGGCTGAGTGACCTCCGGACCCCTCCAGAGCAGGATTAGGGGCTGGTAAGAGGCCAGGGAGAGGTGGCCTGGGCCAGCGCACACCCATTCTAGTATGATGTCCTTGGGGCCTGGATAATTTTCTGCATCTCTGATCTGGCTCCTTTGCTGCCAGGCCTCCAGACTTCCCAGGCCCTAAGCGAAACAAACGGGCAAGGCTCCTCCTCCACTTAGCACTTCTCTAGGGGATTCGTCCACACTCCTGGAGAGGAAGGGATGCAGGGGGCGCTGGGGCTCAGTGAGTGAGTCCACTTTGGGACCAGGGCTTGGGAATGCCAAAGGGCTGGGCTCACGACCCCACTTGCGACTCTCACCCCTTCGCCTCAGGGGACCGAGGCCCTGGGTCGAGCATCTTCCGCGCCCGCCGGAATCCGGGGCTGCACGCTTGACCGCGGCGGCGGCGGCGGCGGCGGCGCGGGGAAGGGGGAGGGGGCGCTGCCTCGCGCTCCGGATTATTTTGGGCTCCGCAGCCCCGGCTGCTCGCCGCCTGTAGCGCGCGCTCACACACACACACACACACACACACACACACACACACAGACACGCGCGCACATGCACACACATATGCACACATTTGCTCGCTCGCTCTCTCGCCCTCCTTTGTTTATTTCCTAATCCATATTTTTCTTATTCGAAGCGCTCCTCTTCACTCTCTTCTGCCTGCCGGCCGGCGCTCTCACGGGCCAACCGGGTGCACACCGCTCCCCTCCGTCACCCCAGCCCTCCTCCCGGTCTCCCCGAGCGCGGGGTTTGAAGGTCACCTCCTTTCCAGTCCCTGTGCGAGCCGCGCCGCCACCTCCTCCTCCAGCCAGAGCCGGTGGCCCAGGCTGCGCTGCCAAGAAGTGGTGCCCGGCGCCGCGGCGGCGTTGGCGGACGGAGCCCGGGGTCTGCGCCGAGTGGGGAAGCCCGAACTCGCCGAGGGGAATCCCGCCCGCTTCACCCGGCCCCGGCTGCACCCGCGGCGGGGCGGGAGCGCTCTGCCAGTTCGAGGACGGCGGAGGCGGCGGCGGCGGCCGGACCCACGCGTGCCACCTCCGGGGCAGGAGGAAGGAGCCCACAGGACACCCCGCATCTGGAGGGGTACAGCCGCGCGCCCCGCCCCTGCGTTCGGAGCGCGAGAACTCCGAGCCTCCCACTCGAAGGAGCGCGGAGGAGCGGGTTGCGCGCCCCGGGACGAAGGAACCTTGCGCGTCGGACCCCTGGCAGTGGCCGTTCGGGCCCAGCAATCTCAACCCGCGCCGCGCGCAGTTGCGCCCAGCCTGCCGCCCGGGCAGGGGCGCCAGGGCGGGGCTGACCTGCCGGCAAAGTTGCAGACGGCGAGGAGGAAACCAGTACCCCCCTCTCGCCACCTTCCAGCTCATGGTGAGTGTGGCTGAGGGAGCAGAGAGCGCAGGGGAATTGGAGGGTCTGGGGCCGAGCGGAAGGCTACCAGAGCCGGGCGCGGCGGGAGTTCTAGGTAAGTCCTGGCGGAGTCACCGCCTCGGCGCCCCCACCCTGACCTGGCCAGAGGGTCCAACACAGCGAAGAGCTGGCTCTTGAGAGCTTTCGGGCGTGCTGGACTGGGAACTTTTTTTCAGTGTGGTGGGGAGATTTCCCTGCATGTCCTCCCGGGGTGGGGGGAGCTGATGTCAGGACCCCCGCTCCCCCATTCCTTCTTCCAGAAGCAAGGCCTTTCGAGCCTCTGAGCGCCCTCAGGAGCGCCCTGGCAGCCCGTTCACTCTCCTGGGAGCGAGTTCCCAGGGCTGGGAACAGCGCAATGGTCTCCTGCCGGCCGGCGCTCTCACGGGCCAACCGGGTGCACACCGCTCCCCTCCGTCACCCCAGCCCTCCTCCCGGTCTCCCCGAGCGCGGGGTTTGAAGGTCACCTCCTTTCCAGTCCCTGTGCGAGCCGCGCCGCCACCTCCTCCTCCAGCCAGAGCCGGTGGCCCAGGCTGCGCTGCCAAGAAGTGGTGCCCGGCGCCGCGGCGGCGTTGGCGGACGGAGCCCGGGGTCTGCGCCGAGTGGGGAAGCCCGAACTCGCCGAGGGGAATCCCGCCCGCTTCACCCGGCCCCGGCTGCACCCGCGGCGGGGCGGGAGCGCTCTGCCAGTTCGAGGACGGCGGAGGCGGCGGCGGCGGCGGCGGCGGCCGGACCCACGCGTGCCACCTCCGGGGCAGGAGGAAGGAGCCCACAGGACACCCCGCATCTGGAGGGGGACAGCCGCGCGCCCCGCCCCTGCGTTCGGAGCGCGAGAACTCCGAGCCTCCCACTCGAAGGAGCGCGGAGGAGCGGGTTGCGCGCCCCGGGACGAAGGAACCTTGCGCGTCGGACCCCTGGCAGTGGCCGTTCGGGCCCAGCAATCTCAACCCGCGCCGCGCGCAGTTGCGCCCAGCCTGCCGCCCGGGCAGGGGCGCCAGGGCGGGGCTGACCTGCCGGCAAAGTTGCAGACGGCGAGGAGGAAACCAGTACCCCCCTCTCGCCACCTTCCAGCTCATGGTGAGTGTGGCTGAGGGAGCAGAGAGCGCAGGGGAATTGGAGGGTCTGGGGCCGAGCGGAAGGCTACCAGAGCCGGGCGCGGCGGGAGTTCTAGGTAAGTCCTGGCGGAGTCACCGCCTCGGCGCCCCCACCCTGACCTGGCCAGAGGGTCCAACACAGCGAAGAGCTGGCTCTTGAGAGCTTTCGGGCGTGCTGGACTGGGAACTTTTTTTCAGTGTGGTGGGGAGATTTCCCTGCATGTCCTCCCGGGGTGGGGGGAGCTGATGTCAGGACCCCCGCTCCCCCATTCCTTCTTCCAGAAGCAAGGCCTTTCGAGCCTCTGAGCGCCCTCAGGAGCGCCCTGGCAGCCCCGTTCACTCTCCTGGGAGCGAGTTCCCAGGGCTGGGAACAGCGGCAATTTGCCTGCGCACTTTGCTTAGGTTTCCTGGCCAGCGGGAACCTGCACTTGGTGCTCCCCCCGGGGCGCTGCCTCCCCACCGCCCTTCACGAGGTCTGGAGAAGGAGGCACTTCTTGGCCTGGGAGGGCGTTTGGAAGCGCCGAATTCTTTTCTGGGAGGTAGGGAAGCAGAGGGTCGCTGAACTGGAGGAAGAGTGTGTGTTCATGGGCACCGGAAGGGACGCCCAAAATGCTTCTGCAAGCGACCCTGGGGGAACGGGAGCAGAGGAGGCAGGAGGCAGTCTGGGGACTTAGGACTTGGAAATTCTGCCCGCGCCCCTTGGTTCCTTCGGTGCGTTAGGACATCTTCACCCTGGGGATAAAACCCAGGGATCAGTTCTTCGCACAGGCCAGGGTCGCGCCTTCTCAGCTAGTTTCCCAGCTCTCCAGGATTAGAGGTCAGGGGAGGGCTAGCGAGCCTCAGCCTCTGCCTCCCCGCTGGGCGGGGGGCCGCCTGGTTGGCTGGTTTTGGAGCCTTCAAGGTGTTAGCTCCAAGAGAACAGGCCAGCTCGGAAGTTGCCCTCTTTGAAAAGGAGACCCGCCTGAACCAGGGCCGCCAACTCTATTCCCTGGCGCCCTGAAGGGGGAGGGGAGGGGACTCCTCCCTCTTGCCTGGATAAGGGCCGGGTGCATCTGGGGGGCTTGTGGGACGGGGCTGCTCAAGTGTTATAAATCCGAGTCTGGCAGTACAGGGAACTCAGCTGGTACCCTACCCCAGGGCTGGGGGTAGGGGTCTCAGTCGAACTTGGAAACAAGTGGGGAGATATCCTGGAATCGCTTTGTTTGAGCTGAAATGTGCTGCACCGTAAACAGTTTTCTCTTATAAAAATCATGATAGTATACTTTTATTATTTTTTAAAAAAGTCCCCGGCCTTCCCAGTGCAAGCTGAAGACACGCCCTAGCCCCTGAAAATGCCCTGCCCTGTCCTAGTTCATACACCCTTCACTTCACATTTATCTTTGTTACAAAGAAAAAAATAAAAGGGATGAGAGGGCCTGGATCTTTTCAGTTTTCAGATGACCACAGAGGGCCTGGCTGGAGCTGTGGGCAGATTTATTTTTGGCCAAGGTCTTTTTTCCCCACAGGCAAGGCCCTGGGCCCTGAAGGGTCAATGTGGCTCTGGCAGGACGCTGCCTCCCCACCGCCCTTCACGAGGTCTGGAGAAGGAGGCACTTCTTGGCCTGGGAGGGCGTTTGGAAGCACCGAATTCTTTTCTGGGAGGTAGGGAAGCAGAGGGTCGCTGAACTGGAGGAAGAGTGTGTGTTCATGGGCACCGGAAGGGACGCCCAACATGCTTCTGCAAGCGACCCTGGGGGAACGGGAGCAGAGGAGGCAGGAGGCAGTCTGGGGACTTAGGACTTGGAAATTCTGCCCGCGCCCCTTGGTTCCTTCGGTGCGTTAGGACATCTTCACCCTGGGGATAAAACCCAGGGATCAGTTCTTCGCACAGGCCAGGGTCGCGCCTTCTCAGCTAGTTTCCCAGCTCTCCAGGATTAGAGGTCAGGGGAGGGCTAGCGAGCCTCAGCCTCTGCCTCCCCGCTGGGCGGGGGGCCGCCTGGTTGGCTGGTTTTGGAGCCTTCAAGGTGTTAGCTCCAAGAGAACAGGCCAGCTCGGAAGTTGCCCTCTTTGAAAAGGAGACCCGCCTGAACCAGGGCCGCCAACTCTATTCCCTGGCGCCCTGAAGGGGGAGGGGAGGGGCCTCCTCCCTCTTGCCTGGATAAGGGCCGGGTGCATCTGGGGGGCTTGTGGGACGGGGCTGCTCAAGTGTTATAAATCCGAGTCTGGCAGTACAGGGAACTCAGCTGGTACCCTACCCCAGGGCTGGGGGTAGGGGTCTCAGTCGAACTTGGAAACAAGTGGGGAGATATCCTGGAATCGCTTTGTTTGAGCTGAAATGTGCTGCACCGTAAACAGTTTTCTCTTATAAAAATCATGATAGTATACTTTTATTATTTTTTAAAAAAATCCCCAGCCTTCCCAGTGCAAGCTGAAGACACGCCCTAGCCCCTGAAAATGCCCTGCCCTGTCCTAGTTCATACACCCTTCACTTCACATTTATCTTTGTTACAAAGAAAAAAATAAAAGGGATGAGAGGGCCTGGATCTTTTCAGTTTTCAGATGACCACAGAGGGCCTGGCTGGAGCTGTGGGCAGATTTATTTTTGGCCAAGGTCTTTTTCCCCCACAGGCAAGGCCCTGGGCCCTGAAGGGTCAATGTGGCTCTGGCAGGGGCTTCAAGGCAAACCCCGGGCCTGACTCCAGACCTTGCCCTCTGAGCTTATCTGAGAAGCACTGGGCTCTAAAGAAATCCACTGGACTTCCCTTAAGTTAACTCATGGCTAGGTTGGATTAGGATGAGGCTGGTACTCTCTTTGGCAGTTCTCCAGGGTACCCTTAGCCTCCAGAGATAAGGCCAAGGAGGAGCACAAGGTCCCTGCCTCTGCCTCTTGCTGGCTGTGTGACCTTGGGCCAGCAACTTCACCTCTCTGTGCCTCAGTTGCTTCACCTGTCAGAGGAAAGTTTCCAGGGTCGTCTTGGCCTCGGGGGGTTTAGAGGAGACTTAAAGAAAGCGATGAATGCAGGGCAGGATCAGGCCCATGGCAGGGGCCTCGATGATGTTAGTTTTCTTTCCTTACTTTTATCAAATAGATTACTCTCTGTCTTGAGTCTTATGACACCTGGTGGGATAGAGAAGGCTGGCAAGCACTTCCTTTTAAACGACGGATCCCAGGGAAACAAAAAAGGAGGTTAATCATAAAGGGAGATTTCTCAGCAGAGCTTCATTCTCTCCACGCCTGACCCTTCCTCTTGTTCTAAGGAAGGTCAGCGACAGGGCTTGCACTGGCTGAGGGGGTTGGTGGTATCGGACAGCTTCTCAACAGGCACCTGGACCCTGAAATTAAGTTTTTATAGCGGCGGTGCATGTTCTTTCTCAATCAACAGAAAGGCCTGCCTCTCCTCAGCCTCCTGGGATGAAAGTATCATCGTAATAGATCTTAACTTTCCTAGGAGCACTCTGTCGTCTTTAATGTCACCCTGTGCGGTCCCAGAGTTTTCCACTCGGAAACGAGCCAAGACGTGGGTCTGAGCAGATTTCTCCTCCTGAAATTCACCCACTCTGCCCTATTTTTCTCTTTCTGATAATTGACGCTATTCTTTTTTTTTTCTTTTACTGGCTCCTCTAATGTCTGAACACGGGGCTACTTCCATATCCTCATATCTCTGATGACCTTTTTTTTTTTTTCCTAACTATGTCTGACATTTCACCTTTTTCCCAAATTAGACCATTTTGTTTGCATCCTTTAAGCAGACGTGGGGAGGAATGAACACATTCTAAGAGGGAAATCACATCTGAAGCAGAAAATAACTTTGAGGAGGCAGCGGATTTCCCAGTGGCGTGTGTGACGTCCGAGTGCATTTGCTCTGATGGATGCGGGGCAGCTCTTATTGCTTTTCCCACCCGGAATGGGAGCCCCGTAGCAAGCATGCTCCACAGATTAATACCGGGTGACTTCCCTAAAGGTCACCTCGTGCCCCATTTCCTACCCCCCCATGATGCGCGAGACAGAACTTGGCTGTGCCAAAGACTTCAGACTGGGAGACGATGTTTTTAAAGAAGGTCTGAGGCTCTCTCCCCAATGCCTTCCTCTCATTTAAAATACTGCCTCGAGGCAGTGGTATAAATATGAAACCTTTAATTAAAGAATAAACAGTGAAGCAACTTCAAAATGAGGGGTACCCAGCTCCTTCAGGTGTCTTCAATCAGAGGACGTGGTCAGACTAGGTTGTTAGGGCTGGAGGTTCTTAGGAAAACGGTCTGTGGAGTTACAAGGAGATAGCCATCCCCATGTTTGGTATCTGTTGTTGTTCTGAGCAGCAGCGTTACTGCTGGTCTCTGGTCACCAGCCGAAACAGACGTAGGGGAGCCTGCTCCTCTGCTCCAGGGGACAGCTGTGTCTATATTGGGGGAAGGAGTAACTACCGTAATAAATGTTTGTCCAGAAGACACCACATGTTAGATGTTTTGCTCAAGGTACAGGGAACAGTGAGACCCTGGCCCTCTTAGAGCTTCCTTGGTTATGGAGGGAGCCAGACAAAAAGCAAGGGATTGAAGTACATTCTTATGAGGATAAGGACAAGGGTTACCAAAAATTACGATGAGACAGTATGATCAAGAGCGGCTTGGGGGGCCTTTCCAAAGAGGAAAGATGTGAGCAGAGATCCAGGTGAACGGAAGTAGTTGATATGTTGTTGTTATTCAGTTGCTAAGCTGTGTTGAACTCTTTGCGACCCCATGGACTGCAGCACTCCTGTCTTCCCTGTCCTTCACCATCTTCCATAGTTTGCTCAAAGTCATGTCCATTGAGTTGATGATGCCATCCAGGCATCTAGTCTTCTGTCGCCCTTCTCCTCCTGCCCTCAATCGTTCCCAGCATTAGGGTCTTTTCCAAGGAGTCACCTCTTGGCATCGGGTGGCCAAATATTAGAGCTTCAGCTTCAGCATCAGTCTTTCCAATGACGGTTGACTTCCTTGGGGATAGACTGGTTTGATCTCCTTTCAGTCCAAGGGATGCTCAAGAGTCTTCTCCAGCACCACATTCCAAAGGCATCAACTGTTCCGTGCTCAATCTTCTTTCTGGTCCAGCTCTCACATCCATATAGGGCTACTGGAAAGGCCAGTGGGTATGCATTAAATATTTATTGAGAACCTTCTATATGCCAAGCACTCTTCAAAGCACTTGAAATACACAGTGATCAGACGGAGTATTCCTTCTAGAGTGTTTCTTACTTGAAGAGCCCTTTAGAAAGAGGAGCACATGCAAAGGCCCCAAGACTGAAACAGGGACATCGTTAGATTGGTGTCTTCAATCAGAGGACGTGGTCAGACTAGGTTGTTAGGGCTGGAGGTTCTTAGGAAAACGGTCTGTGGAGTTACAAGGAGATAGCCATCCCCATGTTTGGTATCTGTTGTTGTTCTGAGCAGCAGCGTTACTGCTGGTCTCTGGTCACCAGCCGAAACAGACGTAGGGGAGCCTGCTCCTCTGCTCCAGGGGACAGCTGTGTCTATATTGGGGGAAGGAGTAACTACCGTAATAAATGTTTGTCCAGAAGACACCACATGTTAGATGTTTTGCTCAAGGTACAGGGAACAGTGAGACCCTGGCCCTCTTAGAGCTTCCTTGGTTATGGAGGGAGCCAGACAAAAAGCAAGGGATTGAAGTACATTCTTATGAGGATAAGGACAAGGGTTACCAAAAATTACGATGAGACAGTATGATCAAGAGCGGCTTGGGGGGCCTTTCCAAAGAGGAAAGATGTGAGCAGAGATCCAGGTGAACGGAAGTAGTTGATATGTTGTTGTTATTCAGTTGCTAAGCTGTGTTGAACTCTTTGCGACCCCATGGACTGCAGCACTCCTGTCTTCCCTGTCCTTCACCATCTTCCATAGTTTGCTCAAAGTCATGTCCATTGAGTTGATGATGCCATCCAGGCATCTAGTCTTCTGTCGCCCCCTTCTCCTCCTGCCCTCAATCGTTCCCAGCATTAGGGTCTTTTCCAAGGAGTCACCTCTTGGCATCGGGTGGCCAAATATTAGAGCTTCAGCTTCAGCATCAGTCTTTCCAATGACGGTTGACTTCCTTGGGGATAGACTGGTTTGATCTCCTTTCAGTCCAAGGGATGCTCAAGAGTCTTCTCCAGCACCACATTCCAAAGGCATCAACTGTTCCGTGCTCAATCTTCTTTCTGGTCCAGCTCTCACATCCATATAGGGCTACTGGAAAGGCCAGTGGGTATGCATTAAATATTTATTGAGAACCTTCTATATGCCAAGCACTCTTCAAAGCACTTGAAATACACAGTGATCAGACGGAGTATTCCTTCTAGAGTGTTTCTTACTTGAAGAGCCCTTTAGAAAGAGGAGCACATGCAAAGGCCCCAAGACTGAAACAGGGACATCGTTAGATTGGGGAAGTTGAGTCATAGAGGCTCCTGAGATATAATAAGGACTTCAGCTGTTATTCCAATGAAACCACTGTATTTTTAAAAAATATTTATTTACTTATTTGGCTGCACTGGGTATTAGTTGCAAGATGTGAGATCTAGCTCCCTAACCAGGGAGCGAACCTGTGCCCCCTGCCCTCAGAGATCAGAGTCTTAGCCACAGGACCACCAGGGAAGTCCCCATGGGAAGGTTTAATGCAGGGACATGCCATGATACATTTATAGCTTGTGTGTTGTGGAAACACTGTCAGATATTTCTGAGAAGAGTACATAAAGAAGTGTGCCTTCCTAGCCAGCCAACTTTGGTCTCAAAGTTCTGATTCATCTCCACCACCAAATTCCGTCTGTGGACTTCCCAGCACCGATGGATAAGCCCTATGGCATCTACGAAATTGAACTTTTCTCCCCTTCCTTCGGGGGCTTGGAACAAAGTCTTTTGTTCAAGACAGGGAATTTGTTTTATAGGGCGAAACAGCCTCATGTCTCAGTAGTACCCGCTGCGTGTGGCTGGAACCCTGGGAAGTGTCTCTGTGCTTTATCTTACTAGTCATCTCCCCAGGCAGCCCTTCAACGAAGCAGCACCCCCTCTCCCACCCCAGCACCCACATACACGCTTCCCAGGGGCTTGGCTGACATCCCTCCTACACACAGATCTCTGTTTTTGATCCTGTATTCCAGAAGGTTCCTTTTCAGCGTGTGGCCGTGTTTTTCTCCCACGAGTGGGTGTGATCCTAGATATTGACAGGAAGAAGTGAAGAGCTTTCTGAGAGTGCCAAGTCCCTCTTTCATGACCCATCGTTGGAGGCTCTGCTAGCCTGAGCGTTATTGCAAGCATGCTCAGTCATGTCCAACTCTCTGCCACCCCGTGGACTGTAGCTCGCCAGGCTCCTGGGTCCATGGAATGCTCCAGGCAAGAATACTGGAGTGGGCTGCTGTTTCCTTCTCCAGTGGGGATGGCGGATGATTCTGTTGGATCCCTTCGTGTCCCCATTTTGCAGATAGACGGTCAGGTGGAAGTGGGCTCACACATGGTGTCACAGGGCGCCACAGTGGGTAAGTGGCCCCCCGAGGGTTGTTCACCCAATGGTGAAAGTCCCTCATCTGTGTGGGTCTACTCATCACTGTGTGCTCCCTGCCCACGTTGCTGCTTAGTCAGATGCTAGGGAGGGAGGGGGCAAGGAATTGCAGTGGGCTGAGGCCATCCAGCCATGGGCTGGAAAAGAATTTCCAGACACGGAGCATTTCAGAAGGGAAGGAGTTTATTAAGAGCAAAGGGCAAGAAATACCATGGGCACTGGGAGCGCAGCGGGCCGACACCTCCTGACAGACCCGGGAGAGTCAACAGGCTTCGTGGGTTCGTGGCCAATGTCTGTAGCCTCAGGACAAAGAAAATTCCCACCAAGGGATTGGCTGGGACGCTATAGGGTGTTTACTGAAGTGGGCATCATTCCCTACTTGGGACTCAAGAGGCTTGTTGGTAGTGGTCAGTGGCTGGGGCTGGAGATGGGGCCTTGGGCACCAGTTTCAAAGGCGCTTAGTCAGCTTCAGAGGTGACCGTGGTCCTGGTCTCCACTTCTTTGGCTTTGATGCAAGCCTGTCACCTATGGCCTTGGGGCAGGACTCAACCCAGTGGTCAGGGAACCTTGCTGCTTCTCCTGAATCGCTCTGAGCTGTGACGCCGAGTCTGCTCAGGCATGGAAAGAAGAGAGGACACCAGTTTCCGTCTGTCACTGTGGTGTGTTACTGTGTGAGTGGCCTATGCTGGGGTCTGTGCTGGTGTGAGCTGGCTCCTGTGTTGCTCTCTCCTCTCTGAGTCCTCGGGCCTCTGACTCTGGGTTCACACTCGGGCTGCTTTGCAGGGACCACAGAGGCCTCCTGCCTGGCTGCGGGCAGTGTGGGGGCTTCACCCGCTCATGCTCACATTGCTCCGATAACCGCTCCCAGTGGCCGTCCGAAGAAGCTCCCCTTCCATTTTCCCTGAGAACATAATTAGACCTTTGCCTGCATAATCGATCCCCTCGTACCATCACCTTGCTCACCACTGGCTCTGTCTTTGATCAAGAGGTTCCTTTCCTGTGAGTCTTTGATAGGGGAGTCAGTGATGAGAGGATGGAGGTAGGTTTCCAAAACTGTCTTCTTCGTAGTGTCCTCGGCTTCCTGAGAGCTGTCATGTGTAGGCAGCTCTTTCCCTACCCTGACACAGGGAAGCGTGCTTTGCACACAATGCTGCATTGACTCTTTGCCACAGACTTTATTGTCCCCATTTTACAGGTAGGAATACCTGTAAATACCCCGCAAGCAGTTACTTCCAGAGGCCTGGGTTCCTCCCTTCTCCTCAGCGCAGAGAAGCCTGCTGGATGCCCCAGAGCATAGTAGAGGAACCTTCATGAGACACTTGGGAGGGAAGGAAGTAACCCAGGGCCCTGATATAGGATTTCAGAATCAGACTGTCCAGCTTCAGATCGCAGCTCTGTGCCTTAGTGAACGTCCCTGAGCCTCAGTGTCCCTGTTTGGAGACAATATTCCTATGTTGCAGGGTCAGTAGGATGATTATCAGAAAGTACTTTAGCAAAGTGCCTGGCACACACAGGGTGTGTTCCCTAGCAGCGCTGGCTCAGATAACAGTGACAATTACTATCACCATTCAATAATAATTATGTCATGGTGGTGGTGGTTGCTACTAGAATTTCGCAGTCACTCGAGGCGGCAAAGTGGCCCCAGAGTGTGATTCCTACATTTTTTCCCTCTTGGCCGTAACCAAGATGATAAGTTGAGAGGGAAGCAGGAAGGACCCCGCGTGGCTGCTCGTGTGTCGCTGAGGGAGCTGACAGACCTGAGTGTCTGTATGGAGTTCCGCCTGCTGAGGACTGCTGACAGCGGCCATATGCACGGGCGCTGATTGATTGGCAGAGAGAAACACTAATATAGTAGACTCGTTATGAAAAGTGACAGAACAGGGAACTGAGAAGCTGATTCAGCAGGGGCCGCCCTGGCCAGAGCCTGGGTGTGTGTTTCCTGTGGGAAAAGCCCTCCTTCCCAACCCGGGGCCATTGCTTCTGTTCTAGACTGAGCCTCTTACTCACTGACTTAGAGAACAAACTCATGGTTGCCCGAGGTAAAGGATAGTCAGGGAGCTTGGGGTCAACATGTGCATACTGTTGTATTTAAAATGGATAACCGACAAGGCCCTACTGGTACAGCACAGGAACTCTTGGGTGGAAGGAGAGTTTGGGGAGAATGGATACACGTATATGTATGGCTGAGTCCTTCTGCTGTTCACCTGAAACTATCGCAACATTGTTAATAGTTATACCCCAATATAAATGTTTTGGGTGTAGAAAATAAAATAATTAGAGGGGAAAAAAAAGTAAGTGAAAGTTGCTCAGCTGTGTCTGACTCTGAAGTTCCATGGACTGTAGCCTGGCAGGCTCCTCTGTCCATGGAATTCTCCAGGCAAGAACACCGGAGTGGGTGGCCATTTCTGTCTCCAGAGGATCCTCCCGACCCAGGGATCAAACCTCAGTCCCTTGCACTGCAGGCAGATTCTTTACCATCGCAGCCACCAGGGAACCCCCAATCTGCTATACCCCAGTACAAAATTACAAGTTAAAAAAGATGAAGTGAGTGTGTTTTTATAAAGATACACTGGGTTTGATGGCTCCTTCTTTGCTCTTTCTGAAGGGAAGACTGGCCTGTGACTCACTGTTGGGGCATCCATCAAGAAAAACACTTCCTTTCCTGGGGCAACCTTAGAAAGCTGGGTCGAGGTCAGGCTGTTGGTGATTGCAAAGGCAGTGAAGAAAACGGGAGAGGCACAGGCACAAATTCCCAGAGGGAAGGAAGATCATCTCAGTGGCAAGCACTTGCAAATTTCAGGAATTGCCTAGAGAAGAATGTAGAGGAGAAGTGAGACCTCTCTTTAGAACTGGAGGCTCTTCATGGTGGGGGGAGTTGCTTCTTAGTTGGGGAGTTTGGTTAGTCTGAATTGTAGCAGGTGAGAGGCCGGCCAGATAAGGAAGTAAAAGCCTTGCCTTTTAACCTGCTGGCACACTGACTGAAGCTCATGGAGATATTTTGGTGTTAGAAAAGCTTGGAGAGGACCAAGCTCTCTGAGAAGCAGGGTGTGACGGGACACTGGCTTTGGAACCATGCATACCTAACTTTGGAGTACAGAGTTCTGCACCTTCTAGCTGTGTGATAATTGAGCAAGTTGTTGTACCTCTGTGAGCCTCTCCCTGTCTTTTAAGGACAAATGATTCTGCCTCTCTCACCAAAGACTGACGTTCCTGAGTGAAGTAACTTAAGAGCTAACACACAGACTTCTGAGAATATTCCCTCTTCATTCATTTATTTACCTTGGTATATACAGACAAGAACTTCCACTCCAGGGCTCTTTTTTTTTTTTTAAACATTTTTTTTTTTGGCCCCTTCTGTTGGTCTTTTATTTATTTTCATCCATCTTTGTTCTTTGGCCTGTGTGGGCCTCCCATTGCTGTGGCCTCTCTCATGTAGCAGAGCACCGGCTCTGGGCGCATGTGCTCCAGAGCTCTGGCTCGGTAGTTGGACACATTGGTCCAGCCGCTCCGCGGCACGTGGGATCTTCCCAGGCCAGGGATCAAACTGGTGCCCCCTGCACTGCAAGGCGGTGTCCTTACCCACTGGACCACCAGGGAAACCCTCCAGGGCTCTTTGATTCCAGTGTGTCCTGTGGTTCTTAGAAATACTCCTTGGTTTTCTGGTGAGTGTTTGTTTTACAAGTGAAACTTGCATAGGCCTGAAAGTTTCAAAGGGTTAGTTTGACTCTTTGCAACACCACGGGCTGTAACCTGCCAGGCTCCTCCGTCCATGAAATTCTCCAGGCAAGACTATTGGAGTAGGTTGTCATTTCCTCCTCCAGGGGATCTTCCCAACCCAGGGATGGAACCCAGGCCTCTCTTCCCTGGGGCTCAGGGAACCCCTGCGTAGGTTTAGTTTGTGTGAACTTTCAGTAACCTTGGAAAGTGTGTAATGAGTACAAAGAATCTTTCCCACCAGGCCACACATTCAGTTTTCCTGACAGGTGCCTCCGTGCTTCTCGTGAGAGAGATTATAAGAACGCCACTTGATGTCGTATTGAAAAAAAAAAAAATCCTCGTGGCTCAGACGGTAGAAGAACCTGCCTGCAACACAGGAGACCTGGGTTCTATCCTGGGATAGGAAGACCTCCTGGATGAGGAAATGGCACCCACTGCAGTATTCTTGCCTGGAGAGTCCCATGGACCGAGGAGCCTGATGGACTGCAGTCCCTGGGGTTGCAAAGAATTGGACACAACTGAACAGCTAAGACTTCATACAGACAGAACAGATCATGTAGACCCAAGTTGAAGAGAGGGTGCAGCTGAGTCTAACAGTCAAAGGCCTAGAACAAAATATTATTGAAAACCAATGAGAGGTACCAGGAAAGATAGCAGGCCATAAAAAATCCACACTCCCTGCCGTTGTTTGCTGTACCATCACTGTGTTATCTCTGGTTTCAGGATTAGAAAAAGTTCTTTTCGTTTCTTTTTTCTGGAGATACTGATTGGTGCCAGACGTTCTAAGTGACTGATTGGTACCAGATGTTCTAAGTGGAGCAAATGATCATGTTCCCTTTTCACAAAGCCTGTCGGGAGGCTCAGCGCTGATTGTACAGTCCAGTCTTGTCCCCCTCTAGGATGTGCCCGCGTCGCTTTTACACGTTAACCTCACTGTGGACTCTGTTTTACTTCTCTGCCTCTAATTTTCACCTTGTATTGTAATTTATGTCTCTTGTTTCATTTCTTTGATCTTCGTAGGGTACCTAAAATAAAACTACATGAGATAGGCAGCAGCTGGGAGGCACAACCAGTGTTGCAAGTGAAAGTTTCAAAGGGTTAGTTTGACTCTTTGCAACACCACGGGCTGTAACCTGCCAGGCTCCTCCGTCCATGAAATTCTCCAGGCAAGACTATTGGAGTAGGTTGTCATTTCCTCCTCCAGGGGATCTTCCCAACCCAGGGATGGAACCCAGGCCACTCTTCCCTGGGGCTCAGGGAACCCCTGCGTAGGTTTAGTTTGTGTGAACTTTCAGTAACCTTGGAAAGTGTGTAATGAGTACAAAGAATCTTTCCCACCAGGCCACACATTCAGTTTTCCTGACAGGTGCCTCCGTGCTTCTCGTGAGAGAGATTATAAGAACGCCACTTGATGTCGTATTGAAAAAAAAAAAAATCCTCGTGGCTCAGACGGTAGAAGAACCTGCCTGCAACACAGGAGACCTGGGTTCTATCCCTGGGATAGGAAGACCTCCTGGATGAGGAAATGGCACCCACTGCAGTATTCTTGCCTGGAGAGTCCCATGGACCGAGGAGCCTGATGGACTGCAGTCCCTGGGGTTGCAAAGAATTGGACACAACTGAACAGCTAAGACTTCATACAGACAGAACAGATCATGTAGACCCAAGTTGAAGAGAGGGTGCAGCTGAGTCTAACAGTCAAAGGCCTAGAACAAAATATTATTGAAAACCAATGAGAGGTACCAGGAAAGATAGCAGGCCATAAAAAATCCACACTCCCTGCCGTTGTTTGCTGTACCATCACTGTGTTATCTCTGGTTTCAGGATTAGAAAAAGTTCTTTTCGTTTCTTTTTTCTGGAGATACTGATTGGTGCCAGACGTTCTAAGTGACTGATTGGTACCAGATGTTCTAAGTGGAGCAAATGATCATGTTCCCTTTTCACAAAGCCTGTCGGGAGGCTCAGAGCTGATTGTACAGTCCAGTCTTGTCCCCGTCTAGGATGTGCCCGCGTCGCTTTTACACGTTAACCTCACTGTGGACTCTGTTTTACTTCTCTGCCTCTAATTTTCACCTTGTATTGTAATTTATGTCTCTTGTTTCATTTCTTTGATCTTCGTAGGGTACCTAAAATAAAACTACATGAGATAGGCAGCAGCTGGGAGGCACAAATGAATAAGCTGTATCCTTTAAGGCACCAGGAATTCCTGGAATACTGGAGGACACAGAGCACCACAAGGTCTCCCAAGCTAGACACGGGTTAAAGAGCGTCATGCGGCATCCCCACCTTGCAAATGGGCAGTCTTCTTTTCTCCGGTGTTTTTCTGAAGCAGTTATTCCCCTGGAGCATTTGTTAAGATGTGCAGGATCACTTTTCCTGGGTCACTCGTTGCCTTTCTTGTGTGATCGGTAACATTTCAGATCCCGAGTCCAGTGCTGCGTCAGGCCCAGGGGGATTCAGGTGATGCCTTGACCAGTGAGCAAAAGCAGCCAGATGTCTGCCTCCTGAGGCTTGTTCTCCAGTGAGAGAGACCAACCCAAACCCTGAAAACAAGCCAGAGGGCCATGTCATTATCTATTATAATAAGTATGAGGATGGACACAGAGCAGGGCACTGGTGCTCTGAGAAGGTGGGGCCATGTAGGTCAGAGGGTTTGGGGAGGTCTGTCCTCAAGGGGAGGCTTATAGGTGACATGTAAGCTGAGACCTGGAGGATGACCAAAGTCTGCCAGGAGGGGAGAGGGAGGGGAGACAGGGAAGCCTGGTGGCTGGAGGCAGGGTGGGTGTCTGTAGGAGCCCCGGGTGGGGGAGCACTCTGCATACCTGACCCCTGGTCACTGGCCCTGGTGCCTGGGGCAGCGAGCAGGTGAGCAGAGGTGGCCAGAGGACCACAGAGGCCGTGACACGCAGCCTGTGCTGGGGACCCCCAGTCTCTTTCTTTCTGAAATAGGTGAAGTCTTTGCTGGAACCATTATGGATCCAGTGCTGGTGGGACACTAGCTGTCAGGGGAGCGAAGAGCTGCTGGGAGCAGCTGCGGGGAGAAGCGGTGTGTGTGGGCACGTGTGTGGGGTGCGTGTGCACAGGTGTGTGGTGTGCACGGGGCATGTGATCCAGGAGGAGGAGGGCAGGAGGGCAGCCGGATGGTTCGTGTGGGCTCTTATGTCTTTTTTGTTTTTTCACCTTGTATTGTAATTTATGTCTCTTGTTTCATTTCTTTGATCTTCGTAGGGTACCTAAAATAAAACTACATGAGATAGGCAGCAGCTGGGAGGCACAAATGAATAAGCTGTATCCTTTAAGGCACCAGGAATTCCTGGAATACTGGAGGACACAGAGCACCACAAGGTCTCCCAAGCTAGACACGGGTTAAAGAGCGTCATGCGGCATCCCCACCTTGCAAATGGGCAGTCTTCTTTTCTCCGGTGTTTTTCTGAAGCAGTTTTTCCCCTGGAGCATTTGTTAAGATGTGCAGGATCACTTTTCCTGGGTCACTCGTTGCCTTTCTTGTGTGATCGGTAACATTTCAGATCCCGAGTCCAGTGCTGCGTCAGGCCCAGGGGGATTCAGGTGATGCCTTGACCAGTGAGCAAAAGCAGCCAGATGTCTGCCTCCTGAGGCTTGTTCTCCAGTGAGAGAGACCAACCCAAACCCTGAAAACAAGCCAGAGGGCCATGTCATTATCTATTATAATAAGTATGAGGATGGACACAGAGCAGGGCACTGGTGCTCTGAGAAGGTGGGGCCATGTAGGTCAGAGGGTTTGGGGAGGTCTGTCCTCAAGGGGAGGCTTATAGGTGACATGTAAGCTGAGACCTGGAGGATGACCAAAGTCTGCCAGGAGGGGAGAGGGAGGGGAGACAGGGAAGCCTGGTGGCTGGAGGCAGGGTGGGTGTCTGTAGGAGCCCCGGGTGGGGGAGCACTCTGCATACCTGACCCCTGGTCACTGGCCCTGGTGCCTGGGGCAGCGCGAGCAGGTGAGCAGAGGTGGCCAGAGGACCACAGAGGCCGTGACACGCAGCCTGTGCTGGGGACCCCCAGTCTCTTTCTTTCTGAAATAGGTGAAGTCTTTGCTGGAACCATTATGGATCCAGTGCTGGTGGGACACTAGCTGTCAGGGGAGCGAAGAGCTGCTGGGAGCAGCTGCGGGGAGAAGCGGTGTGTGTGGGCACGTGTGTGGGGGTGCGTGTGCACAGGTGTGTGGGTGTGCACGGGGGCATGTGATCCAGGAGGAGGAGGGCAGGGAGGGCAGCCGGATGGTTCTGTGGATGGGCTCTGACTTCGGGTCCCAAGGGAACGCAGAGCAGGGCGGCTGGGCCTTCTCTTGCTTTGTGTCCAGGGCGTCCCTCTGGCCTGCGTCCCTCTCCTCCAGGCCTGTCTGTCTTGTGGGTACGGTTGGTGAGCGACCACATCTTAGGAGGTGAAGCCAGACCCCACCCTGTGGACACACCTTCCCCACGTCCATAAGGAGTAAACACAGCCCCTCCTTCCCCCGAGAGCACCCTTAGCTGCTGCTTCCTTGGCTCCAGGCCACTGACAGAGATTTAAAAATAACTGGGGACCGCTTTTGAGACTTCAACATTTTGGAATCCTGTTTCCAGAGCCTTTTATTCTTACAACAGCTTCCTTTGCCTCTTGCCTCAAGTTCCCCTGTTGGGAGGCCTTCCTCCATTCCCAGAGGGTTTACTTTTGCTCCCTCCCGGGCCCGACCCCTCTTCCTTGCAGAGTCTTGGAAACAGGAACGTTCCGTTTCTTGTTCTTGTTCTTCCAGACTTAAGTCGGGGGTGGTTGCTCCGTCTCCCTCCTGTGTGCACCGTTTCCAGATGAGAATTGGTGGGATCCCCATTTATAGAAGCCAAATCCAGGGAAACAGCTCGCCGAGTGTCATTTTTCTCCATCCTATATCTTCTACTTATTAAAAAAAAAAAAAGTGGAATTATTCATTACCTGCAGTTCCAGATTGCTTTGCTTTCGGAGGAGAGGGAATCCACTCTAGGGGAAAGAGGCTCTCGGTTGGGCTTTCCTTCCACGATGATCTTCTCTTTTATCTAATTTTAGGGAGTGTATTGGGGAATATTAATTGCGGTCGGCCACGCATGTGCCTGCATTCTGAGAATGAATGGGGAGCAGCGTCTGGAATCAAGGTCTGTCTTGAGGAGGTTTATGAAATGCCAGCAGATGTCACTGTGCCTCTGCCATTTTAGCTTATTTCCCTCTTAACTTTTTAAAAGCAACATTAATTATTTTCGGTAGTAAAACAAAAAGAAGACAACAACACAGCACACACACACACACACACACACACACACCCCAAAACACACGTGTAGCTTTCTCCACTCATTGGTTGCTAGACCATGAAGTGATATTTTTTGAACGTCTGGGGAGAGACCGACAGAACTCCTTTCCTAAGGTAAACCCTCTCAGTCACCTGTGTGATGATGTTGTTGTTGAGTCACCAGGGCATGTCTGACCCTGCAGCCGCATGGAATGCAGCACGCCAGTCTTTCGTGTCACTCACCATCTCCTGGAGCTTGCCCAAGTTCATGTCCATTGAGTTGGTGATGCTGTGCTGTCTAACCATCTCATCTTCTGCCACCCCCTTCCTTTTGCCCTCAGTCTTTCCCAGCATCAGAGTCTTTTTCAGTGAGTTGGCTGTGAGACAGACAGACAGACAGACACACACACACACGATATAGTCGTCTTTAATTCCCAGAATAGTGGTTTCAAAATTCAAAGACTGGTGTAAGTTTTATTTTTTTCTTTTTCTTTGCTCTAATCCTTTGTTCAGAAGCTAATAGCCTAGGATCCAGCTCAGCTTCTGAGGACCAAGTGTCTCTGCTAATTGATGCAGCTCTTCGTCTGAAAACTGGGGTTAGCAAAGGAGGCTGGGGGAGATCCATCCTCTGAGTTACAGAGAGAACCTCTTGGAGTTTAGGTTGTCGTCATGAGCACATCCAAGTGCATGTTAATAGTTCCTCCCTGTAGACTGAGGACTGGGGACATCTGTACCCAAAAAGATGTGACCAAAGTAATTCAAAAATAATCATTTTAAGCGAGGGACGATCTGCCAGCATTTACAGAAGACAAGTACGAAATAAGTGAGGTAGTTTCAAGGTCGAGAATGATGTATTTGACAAGGCATAGCTGACCCTTCCTGTTACTTATTTAATAGTTTCAGATTAAAATGGCACAATACTGAAAGAATGCAGCAGGATGCCGAGAAAAACCTCTCTCTTCCACTTGCCTTCTAGCTTACTGGACACAACCGTCTGGTTTCTAGCACATCCCTTCATACATTTGTTTACGCAGGTACCAACCACTCACAGTGATTCCAGATAGCATAGAATATGCATAGTTCAACCCCTCTTTTCTTTTAATTTAAGGGTATACTTAGGGATTATTCCATATCTCTACAGAATCTCTTCATCTTGTTAATGGATTGTCTGCCCTTGCACATATTTAGTCTGCCTTCTTTTAATTAGTCTGCTTTGATCAGATCTTTATGTCATTTCTAATGTTTTTGTTACCACAGTGCAGCCTGGAATACCCTCGACCACCACCACGTCCTCACGTGCAGGTCTGTTTGTCTGCAGGACAAGTGCCTAGAGATGTCGTAGCTGGGCCTGTCATTTTACAGACACCCGCAACCTAAGGCTTCGGCTGGCATGTGCCCTGGGGCAGCTTGGCCTATTGCAGGGAGAAGTCCGTTCTGACTCCACCTTGGAACTGTTGAGTTGGCTTGCTTTCTGTTGCTTTTGTTATTATAATCACACATAATGAACTGCCTCCCTCTGTCTATTAAACTAATGTGCCTTTGTTCAGAACTGTGTCCATCTGTAGATGGCAGGAAGGAAGAAACTAACACATCCCCTGCCTGCGGCTTGCCATTCTAGGAGATATTTATAAGATTAATGGCCTTTTCTCTTTGTTACCTCACCTCCCCTGCCCCATCTCTGAAAGAATCTGGCATCCAGATCCTGACAGACAGTTACTCTGAAACACTAGTCTGGCATCTTCTCGGCAGCCAGTCAGCTTGCCTCAACACTTGGATCCTTAGATTCACTGGCCTCCTGTGCAGCAAACAGAGCGAGCATGGACTCGGTGATGGGTGGGTGAGAGAGTTTTGACGAAGCTGTCTTGGCTCTGGTTTGGTGGCTTTGGTGCCGACATGGGGCTGTTGAGCTCTCTTGCCTGTTGGCGGGTCTTGCGTTTCTTGTGCTTTCTGGTTTTCTGCCAACATTTTTTCATTTGCCAACTCTTCTGCCAAGAGCTTTCATCCCACGTTCATGTTTTGTCTTGTGGAGTAGACCCTGCCGTCACCCCTGTTTCAGAGATGGGGCCGTGGGGCCCGAGTGAGAGGTCAAGTACTTTGCATAGCAACCTGGGACTGGTTGTGGAGGATGAAGATTCACACTCAGTGCCCTGAGCTTCGCTGTTGAGTGGTACCCCTGCAGTGTTGTTGTATTTTTTTTTTTTCAAATTTTGGCCTCTTTTATTAGTTTTTTATTTATTAATTTCCATCCATCTTTAACCTTTGGCTTGTGTGGGCTTCCCATTCAGTGGCCTCTTATTGCAGAGCACCGGCTCTGGGTGCATGCGCTCCAGAACACTGGCTCATAATTGGACACACCAGTCCAACCGCTCTGTGGCATGTGAGCTCTTCCCGGGCCAGGGGTCGAACTGGTGCCCCCTGCACTGCAAGGCAGACTGTTTACCCACTGGATCACCAGGGAAGCCCTGCAGTTTGTTTTAAACAGAAATTTTGCTTTATCCCTAGCCAAAAATGTGCCCTGGGGCAGCTTGGCCTATTGCAGGGAGAAGTCCGTTCTGACTCCACCTTGGAACTGTTGAGTTGGCTTGCTTTCTGTTGCTTTTGTTATTATAATCACACATAATGAACTGCCTCCCTCTGTCTATTAAACTAATGTGCCTTTGTTCAGAACTGTGTCCATCTGTAGATGGCAGGAAGGAAGAAACTAACACATCCCCTGCCTGCGGCTTGCCATTCTAGGAGATATTTATAAGATTAATGGCCTTTTCTCTTTGTTACCTCACCTCCCCTGCCCCATCTCTGAAAGAATCTGGCATCCAGATCCTGACAGACAGTTACTCTGAAACACTAGTCTGGCATCTTCTCGGCAGCCAGTCAGCTTGCCTCAACACTTGGATCCTTAGATTCACTGGCCTCCTGTGCAGCAAACAGAGCGAGCATGGACTCGGTGATGGGTGGGTGAGAGAGTTTTGACGAAGCTGTCTTGGCTCTGGTTTGGTGGCTTTGGTGCCGACATGGGGCTGTTGAGCTCTCTTGCCTGTTGGCGGGTCTTGCGTTTCTTGTGCTTTCTGGTTTTCTGCCAACATTTTTTCATTTGCCAACTCTTCTGCCAAGAGCTTTCATCCCACGTTCATGTTTTGTCTTGTGGAGTAGACCCTGCCGTCACCCCTGTTTCAGAGATGGGGCCGTGGGGCCCAGTGAGAGGTCAAGTACTTTGCATAGCAACCTGGGACTGGTTGTGGAGGATGAAGATTCACACTCAGTGCCCTGAGCTTCGCTGTTGAGTGGTACCCCTGCAGTGTTGTTGTATTTTTTTTTTTCAAATTTTGGCCTCTTTTATTAGTTTTTTATTTATTAATTTCCATCCATCTTTAACCTTTGGCTTGTGTGGGCTTCCCATTCAGTGGCCTCTTATTGCAGAGCACCGGCTCTGGGTGCATGCGCTCCAGAACACTGGCTCATAATTGGACACACCAGTCCAACCGCTCTGTGGCATGTGAGCTCTTCCCGGGCCAGGGGTCGAACTGGTGCCCCCTGCACTGCAAGGCAGACTGTTTACCCACTGGATCACCAGGGAAGCCCTGCAGTTTGTTTTAAACAGAGATCAAGGTGTTCAAGTTGTCCCAGCATTGAACCTGGACACTCCTGCCCTATCAGCCTTCAGATGGAGTAGTTTTGTGGCATTGTGGGGGGCTGTCCTGGGGGTTATTGGATGTTTTAGCAGCATCTCTCGTGTCTTCCTGGAGCTTCCCTGGTGGCTCAGATGGTAAAGAATCCACCTGCAATATGAGAGACGCAGGTTTGACCCCTGGGTCAGGCAGATCCCCTTGGAGGAGGAAATGACAACCCACTCTGGTGTTCTTGCCTGGAGAATCCCATGGACAGAGGAGCCTGGCGGGCTGTATTCCCTATGAGGTCGCAGAGAGTCAGGACACGACTGAGTGACAAACACTGGGATCCACCTATGAGATGGCAGTAGGACTGATCTCTGGCCGATAGCTGGAGGTGTCTCAGTAAGTTGCCGATGTCTGTAGGGGCTTGACCCCAGACTTAGGAACGGGCACATGTGCCAGGGGGTCACATGCCATCACCCTAGAGGTCTGTATTTGAGGAGACTTATGGCTGATGCCTGAGCATCTTCCTTTTACTTATCACCACTTGGGGACTCCTATTTGGTCCTGCCCAAGGGTGGGGCATCTGGACTTTCTCCTGTGAACACGGGTCCAAGAAGAAACAGGAGGGTGTGCTCTGGCCACAGCGGTGCTCTGTTCCGACCCCAGTAACACACCCCGACTCGACTTTGTTTTTTCTTAAAACGTCATAGCAACCTGGGACTGGTTGTGGAGGATGAAGATTCACACTCAGTGCCCTGAGCTTCGCTGTTGAGTGGTACCCCTGCAGTGTTGTTGTATTTTTTTTCAAATTTTGGCCTCTTTTATTAGTTTTTTATTTATTAATTTCCATCCATCTTTAACCTTTGGCTTGTGTGGGCTTCCCATTCAGTGGCCTCTTATTGCAGAGCACCGGCTCTGGGTGCATGCGCTCCAGAACACTGGCTCATAATTGGACACACCAGTCCAACCGCTCTGTGGCATGTGAGCTCTTCCCGGGCCAGGGGTCGAACTGGTGCCCCCTGCACTGCAAGGCAGACTGTTTACCCACTGGATCACCAGGGAAGCCCTGCAGTTTGTTTTAAACAGAGATCAAGGTGTTCAAGTTGTCCCAGCATTGAACCTGGACACTCCTGCCCTATCAGCCTTCAGATGGAGTAGTTTTGTGGCATTGTGGGGGGCTGTCCTGGGGGTTATTGGATGTTTTAGCAGCATCTCTCGTGTCTTCCTGGAGCTTCCCTGGTGGCTCAGATGGTAAAGAATCCACCTGCAATATGAGAGACGCAGGTTTGACCCCTGGGTCAGGCAGATCCCCTTGGAGGAGGAAATGACAACCCACTCTGGTGTTCTTGCCTGGAGAATCCCATGGACAGAGGAGCCTGGCGGGCTGTATTCCCTATGAGGTCGCAGAGAGTCAGGACACGACTGAGTGACAAACACTGGGATCCACCTATGAGATGGCAGTAGGACTGATCTCTGGCCGATAGCTGGAGGTGTCTCAGTAAGTTGCCGATGTCTGTAGGGGCTTGACCCCAGACTTAGGAACGGGCACATGTGCCAGGGGGTCACATGCCATCACCCTAGAGGTCTGTATTTGAGGAGACTTATGGCTGATGCCTGAGCATCTTCCTTTTACTTATCACCACTTGGGGACTCCTATTTGGTCCTGCCCAAGGGTGGGGCATCTGGACTTTCTCCTGTGAACACGGGTCCAAGAAGAAACAGGAGGGTGTGCTCTGGCCACAGCGGTGCTCTGTTCCGACCCCAGTAACACACCCCGACTCGACTTTGTCTCTTAAAATGTCATTGAGAAACGTTCATGGAAAACTGCCTGGTAAAATAGACTTATAAAAAACCATGTTCTCAAGTACAGCCCAGCTTATATATTATGCAGTCTTGCTCTCCATGCATTTTCATTCCGAGCTCTGTAATGCTCTACATCAAGATGGCAAGCCTGAGGCCCGCGTGACACCACCTCCCCTTCCTGCAGACGTGGCAGACATTAATAATCAATCCCCGCCCCCAGCCCCTCCATCAGAGACACTTCTTTAAAATCCTCAATACATCACTTTAGGCATCGACGCTGGGCCAATTGGAATTCTTCTGTGAAATGAAATTTATTTGCCATCCCTATTACACGGTGCCTTTTTGGCCGAGAAGAAGGATTATGCCTTCCAAAGAGTCAGGCTTATCATGAGGTATTAGCTTATTTTTCAGTTACTCGGAGAAAAGTGCATGATGGATAGGAAGCAAGGTCTATTCTTACGGCATTCGGGATGAATATCCTTTTTCATCACAATAATTGGGCACTTGGGGGTGCGTCGACGTCCCAGGGTTTTTACACAGCTCCCCTTCTTGAGGAGTGTGGTTTGTATTGTAACGTCCGTCTCTCCCCCGACAAAAATAATCCCCTCCCTTGAAAGCTCCATGAGGCAGCCAGCCCAGGGTGAAACGAAATGGGAAACGAAATGCTTTGTATACAATGGAACCAAGACAATTCCCTTAGCAAAGGACATTCAGAAGCTGTGGGATATTATTGGAACTGTGTCACTTCTCAGCATGGGGCCTGTGAGGAGACTTGAAAGAGAAAAGGAACTTGACCATCTAAGACTTCCAAACGTCCCGCCTGATTTCTGAAGGCCCCAAGTCCAGGATACTCGGGGTTGAGAGTGTATATCTAAGATTTAAAAAAATTGTATGTTTATTTTGGCTGTACAGCATGAGGGATCTTAGTTCCCCAACGAGGGATTGAACCTGAGCCCCCTAGGTTGGAAGCTCAGAACTTTTTAAAAACAAAATAAAACCCTTTGTGTTTTGTATTGAGGTATAGCTGATTAACAATGTGATAGTTTCAGGTGGACAGCAAAGGGACTCATCCATACATAATGTATGTATCCCTTCTCCTCCAACTACCCTCCCACCTAGGCTGCCACATAACACTGAGCAGAGTTCCATATGCTGTATAGTAGGCCCTTGCTGGTTATCCATTTTACATACAGCAGTGTGTACATGCCCATCCCAAACTTCCTAACTATCCCTCCCTGCCTTCTGTAACCTTGGAACTATAACCTTGTTTTCCAAGTCATGTAAGTATAACCTTGTTTTCCACATTGGTGAGTTTTGGTCTGTAAGTTCATTTGTATCATTTCTTTTTAGATTCCACATGTATCTACTTGACTCAGTACCTTCTCTGTCTACTTCACTCAGTATGAGACTCTCCGTCCAACCATGTTGCTGCAAACTTTTTTTAATGGTTGAGTTATATTCTGTTGTATATATGTACCACATCTTCTTGACCCATTCCTTTGTCAATGTGCATTTAGGTTTGGAAGCACAGAGTTTTAACCACTGGACCACCAGGCAAGTCCGTATATATGTAAGATTTGAAAGTGGTTTTGGGTGCCAGTTTTGTTTGTGTTTTGTTTTTTGGGAAATTGATTGGGATTCGGACAGGATTGTTTACACAAATTTTGGAATTTGACTGACCTGCGTGCACATATCTCCCGCTGAAATTCGTTTTAATTAGTCTCCTGTTTCAGATCCTAGGAAAAGAAATGAAAATAATCCTGGGAAGACAGAAGCAGCACTCAGTCGGAGAGCCTCTGTCTCCTTCTTTGGGATGGATGGAAATGTTCTTTCTCCACTTTTACGTGGCTTAGACTGTGTGATACAGGGACAAAGACATTTTCCAGTTTCCTCTTCTAACAATGGCATTCCCACCTGGGGGTCACCAGTGGACTTCAGGGGCTCACTGAAACTGACATCAAAATTGTGAAAACAATGTTTTACTTGGGTGGAATGTCCATAGCTTTTTGTTGTTTTTAATTTAAAAAAATCTGATTCTCAAAGAAATCATCAACCAAAAATACATTTAATGCTGAGGCGTTAATCAAAACAACCAAGGATCACAAGGTAAGATTCTTAGTATGATGAGAATCACGGTGTCACAGCCAGCCATCCCGATAGATCTGATGAGAAATCAACGTGCAGATTCTTTTGGCCCTTGCCAAAGGGTATCTTTGGTTTTCTGTGCATCTGTCTGTCTCTGTATGTGGACAAGCCATATAATATCAAATACCAGCTAATGTTCTCTGCTGTCTTCATGCATCCTGGTTTGCAAAAAAAGGTAAAAAAAAAAAAATGCTGAATCCCGCAGAAAGTTTCCACTTCCCAGACCAAGCTGTGTGTGCATAGCAGAGAGAAGAGACCAGATGGCCAGTGGGTTGAAATCAGCGGAGAGCCAGCTGGGCCGCATTTCCTCCTCCTCATCCCTGGGAGCCCAATCAGGGCAGGTCCTGGAGCTCCGAGCAGGACAAGAGGCGTCAATGTCAAGACCTCTGTCTGGCTCGGAGGACCCTTGAACAAATAGGAGTTGGACTGGAAGCTGGCAAAGGAGCTGAGGACAGCTCTTATTTTCCTGCTTGTCTGGGAAAAAAAATGCCAGTTTGACAGAAGATTTAAGGATAAAATGCTGATGAATAGGAAACAATCATATTTCCCTGTGTTAGCAGCAGCCTGGAGACAAGTTCCATGATGAGGGCCTCCCATTTGGGTGGTTTTAGATCCCAAAGGAAGGAGTTTTTTTCCATGTAAAGGAAATCTTTCTTCACCATAATGAAGCTTTTCTTAGGCTCCTAGCTAACCGATCGCTGGAATTCCTGACCCCTGCGCTGACATTAGCCTTAATCGGGTTTTGAGGAAAGCTACACAGTTTTCAGATTCTCTCATCTCTAATTATTTTAAGTGTTTCTATAGCTCTTCTTTTTCTCTTTTGTGGATGTGTTAGTTACTATCTGTTGGTTGTTAGTCACTCAGTCATGTCTGACTCTTGGTGACCCCGTTGACCTTAGCCTGCTAGGCTCCTCTATCCCTGGGATTCTGTAGGCAAGGAGACTGGTGGATTGCCATGCCCTTCTTTGTTTTGAAATTATGTCATGCTACTTCCCCTTAGTCAAGGGAGAAGTCTAGACCAAGGCTTAGATTTAGGGGACAAAGCCTTTCCATGAAAGTCAGAAGATACCAGAAGGCTGATGCCATCTTCTCAAAAGGCTCCGTTACTTTTGGTGGGCTCTGCGGGCAGTTCCTTTCCTTGCTTTCTCTACTTTCCAGTGTGCGTGTCTGCTCAGTCACTAAGTTGTGTCCGCCTCTTTTCCACCCCATGGGACTGTAGCCTGCCATCTAGAGGCTGTCTGTGTTCCTTGACTTGTGAGCTCTTCCATCTTCCCCCATGGCTCAGCGGGTAAAGAATCCACCTGCAATGCAGGAGACAGAAACAGACACGGGTTCAATCCCTGTGTTGGAAAGATCCCCTGGGAGAGGAAATGGCAACCCATTCCAGTATTTTTGCCTGAAAAATCCCATGGACCGAGGAGCCTGGCAGACTACAGTCCGTGGATCACAAACGCGTCAGACACAGGACACAACTGAATGACTAAACACACATGCACCTGCATCTTCCAAGTGCGCAACATTGCATCTGACTCTCTCTGCCTCCCTTGTCTGCCCTTAAAGACCCTCGTGATCACATGGGGCCCACCCAGACAATTCAGAGTAACCTTAGCTTAAAGTCAGCTGATCAGCAGCCTTACTTCAACTGGACCTTTGATTCACTTCATGCACAAACTTAATTTTCAGGGTTTCACAGATTCCAGAGGTTAGGAGGTGGACATCTGTGGAGGGGCTTTTATACTGTGTGCCAGGTCCATTTGCTCTTTTCCCAGGAACCTGATAAATACGAACGATAAATGCTATGCTCATGGCTCCCTCACCCTTGGATCTTTTTTTTGTTTCTTTATTTTATTTTTTACAGAGCTTTGTTGTTTATTGCCGCACATCGACCCAAATCCTCCATAGGTACACACACGTCCTCCACCCCCAAACCTCCCCCATCCCCAAACCTCCTCCCCATCTCCCTCCATCTCTTACCCCTCCAGGTCGCCACAGAACCCCTATTTGAGACCCCCTAGTCCCACAGCATAGTCCCCTCCCTCACCATGTCCGCCTCTCCGTTGCTGCTCTGCATATTCATTTATCAGCACCATCTTTCTAGGTTCCATATATATGTGTCAGTGTACAATATTTATCTTTCTCTGACATACTTCATTCTGTGTAATAGGGTCTAGATTCATCCACCTCCTTAGAACTGATTCAGATGTATTTCAGTTTCTTTTTTGAGCTCCAGCCCTTGGATCTTGTGGAGTTTTGCTCATGGAGAGTTTGGGCCAAAGGTTGGAGGTGGGGAGTTGAGTGCAGCCAAAGCATTTTCTGGTCCTCGTGCCCTCGTGAGGGCTGGAGGTCACACTGCTCCCTCCCTGGCTGCTCCTTCTCCTCAGCCCTCACCCCCCTGGCCTGGGCATGGTGTCAGCCAGGCTGCTCCTAATTTGGGGTTGCTGCACATCCTGCTTGGTTTGGCTCCTCCCCGCCCACGTCTTTGAAAATAGTACCTTGGTAAGTGAAAATCTCCTTAAATAATCTGAATTTGAGTATGCCATCTGTTTCCTATGGAGAGCTTGACTGATACAGTGGCTAAGGGTATTCATATTTAAAGTAAAATAAAATTGTGTGCCTTAAATTAGGGTAAGCTGAATCTTTCAAAACTTGATGTTTAACCCCTTGACAGAGATACTGATGGGGGGCCAGAACCCCGGGGTGGCCTAGTTGCTTTCAGAAACCAAATTAAATTTCCATGTGGAGGTTGTGCCTTTTGATTGCTTCACTAAGAGCCTCCTTAGAAAGTTGAATGTCCTTTCTCTGAGTCTCTCTTGGTATCTGTGTTGCAAAAGACAAAGAGTTCAAGAATCTCCCCCATTTGTGATGGGTTCTTGTCCCTGATCACCAACTCAATGGACATGAATTTGAGTGAACTCCAGGAGATGGTGAAGGACAGGGAAGCCTGGCATGCTGTAATCCATGGGGTTGCAAAGAGTCTGACACAACTTAGGGACTCAACAGCCACCACAAAGCAGACCTGTTCCAAATAAAAGATTCTTTTTTTTATAACCAAACAATTCCACAGGTGAGCTAATGAGCTAATTACAGATAGCAGTTTCAAAACATTGGCATTCCACAAGTAAACAGCATCTGCCTTTGATTAAGGTGTGAAATTTAAAAAAGGTGTGAAGTTATGGGTAATATCTGAAGATGCTCATGTACGTCAGATGATTTCCTTTTATTATTATGGAGAAATAGTATGAAATATCTTTGTGTGTTTTCCTGTCAGAACTATGAAAGCTGAGTAACACATCCCAAGACCCTCCCTTGGTGTAAACCACAAGCTCTAAGTTGCCCCTCTTTTTTGGAGGGCATAGCCTGCCCCTGCCCATGGTCGACCGAGCTGGGTGTTCTCACCATTCCTCGTGTGTGTATCACTCATTGTTTTAGTTTTGGAAAATCACACACAGAGCTTGTAACATTTGAGATGCTTGTCTTATATGCTCTATCAGTGGTTCTAACTATTGATTGCACACCTGGAAGAGCTTTAAAAATACCATGCAACGGCTACAGAGACTGATTTAATTGTTGCGAGATGGGGTTTCTAGCAGTGTACCCCAAATATTATTGTTGTGTCATTTCAGTTGCTAAGTTGTGCCGACTCTTTGCAACCCCATGGACTTTGGAATGACAGGTTCATCTCTCTTCCACTGTCTCCTGGAGTTTGCTCAAATTCATGTCTGTTGAGTCAATTATGTTTTCTAACCATCTCACCCTCTGTCACCCCCTTCTTTTTCTGCCCTCAGTCTTTCCCAGCATCAGGGTCTTCTCCAGTGAATCAGCTCTTCGCCTCTGGTGGTTCAGTAGTGGAGCTTCATCTTCAGCATCAGTCTTTCCAGTGAATATTCAGGGTTGATTTCCTTTAGGATTGACTGGTGTGATCTCCGTGCTGTCCAAAGGACTCTCAAAATGAGGCTTCTCAGATATTGGTAGGCATGAAAATCACCAGAGAATCTTGTTAAAATGCAGATACTGAGGTGGACATCTTGGGTGGAGTCTGAGATTCTAAAGTTGTGACTCCTGAGTGAGGTCGATGTTGCTAGTCCATGGAACATCCTTGGAGTAGTGAGGAGACAGAGCCTCAAAGTGGTGACGGATCACTTCTTAGAATGGCTGAGCATTAATGTTTGGGTCTTTGTTGACTTGAATCAAAAGGCTCAGAGAGTTCTCTAAGGACAGGGACTTGTAGTTTAATTTGGACTTTAGGGTTATAGACTCTGTGGAGTATTGAGTAGAAAACCACAGCCAGCACTCTTGACATCCATCCATCCATCCACCCACCCATCTTCACCCATCCATCCACTTGTTCGTTCATTCAGTAAATACGTGTTAGACATCAGTCATACAGTACACATCTTTTAGGTGCTAACAGTAGACTAATGACAAAGATAAACAGGGCTCTTGCCCTAGTGTATTCCAATAAAAAAAAAGTGGCACAGGATACTTCAGGAGCAAATACGAGTCAATAATAGAAGTACAGGTGGAGAGATGCACTATGAAGTAAATACAGCGGAATATGTTAGGAAATTACCTTTTGCGGAGGGTTTGATCTCCTTGCTGTCAAAGGGTCTCTCAGCAGTCTTCTGCAGCATCACAGTTCTAAAGCATCAATACTTTGGCACTCAGACTTCTTTATGGTCCATCTCTCACATCTGTATGTGACTACTGGAAAAACCAGATTTCAGTAATAACTAGTATGTAAACTTTGCGTAAACACAATTTCCCAGACACAGAACATCTGGCCAAAGCCCATATCATGTGAAACGACGTTGACTTGATCTTGATGTCTCTCTCAGAGGGACACATTGTAAGGAAATAGACATTATGCTGGCTTATTGTGGAGGTTGGGGGAAATAAGTGTGTTGGTTCTTTGGCCAGATGTCTAAGTATATGGTAAGCAGAATTAATGGATGCTGGGGCCGAGAAACGCATGTGCAGCCTTGGCGCCCTTTCAGAAGAGCCTGGCAAGGTTGCTGATGAAGGGCACCCGCTGCTGGGAATGGGACTGAAGATGTATTCTTGGACCCAAGGAGGAAACAGGGAGGACACATTATCATATGGAATGATTACTTGGCTAATGAGCCTTGAGGGGCAGGAAAATTGACTGCAAAACAAATTAAACCAGCACCTGACATTCTAATGTTCTTTCTAAACAAGTGATAATGTCAGAGAGAGAGAGAGAGTGTGTGTGTATGTGTGTGTGTGTGTGTGTGTGTGTTTTCTTGTACCAGCCCACTTGTTTTAACCAACCCCACACAAATATTCAGAATTAGATGGACCAACGCCCCCTTCCCCGGTGATTCATGGGCATGGTACCACGCCTGAGGATGTCATTTGGCTTTTCCGTGTCTCCTCTCTTGGTGGTTGTTCTTGGCAAACGACGAAAGATGAAATTTCTCTGAAGAACTCATTCCTTTCAATTGTGTTCCTGAGAAAAGAGGCCAGATGCCACCTGACCGGAGCTTTAGAAAACTCCCGGATTTTGGGTGATGGGCATGCAAAGCCTGGCTGTCTTCCACCAGCAGCAAGGGCAGAAGCAGCAGGCAACAGACGGAAATGCAGAGGAAGGAAAGGAAGTCAGGAGTGAGGGATGACTTCCTCACAGATGGGATTATTTAATCCCCAAATGGAATATGTTGGGGTGAGTGAAATCGCCTCTTATGGAAGGTTGTAAGGGCAGGAGCTCTGTCATGTCCTCAGTCATGTCCGACCCTTTGCAACCCCGTGGGCTGTAGCATGCTAGGTTCCTCTATCCATGGGATTCTCCAGGCAGGAATACTGGAGTGGGTTCCCATTCCCTTCTCCAGGGTATCTCCCTGATCCAGAGATCAAACCTGGGTCTTCTATATTGCAGGCAGATTCTTTACCATCTGAACCCCAGGCTAAGAGCTACTTACTTAATCTTACAAATCACATATTTATTCAATAAGGTCTGGTTCAGTGTCCGGTGGGGTCAGTGCTCCTTACCCTGATGCCTTGGCAGGGACAGGATTTTGTTTCTGCCTTCCGAGAGTGGAGTCTCAGTTTTTCCACAGTCTTATGGAAGTCCTGTAATCAAATCCTGCTGGCCTTCAAAGTCATATTCCCTGGGGCCTCTCAGTCCCTTGACCAGATCCCCAAATCGTGGACTTCAGAACCTTCACAACAGTGAGGGGACTTCTTTGGTATTAGTTGTTCTCCAGTTTGTGGGTCACCCACGCAGTGGCTATGGGATTTGATTTTATCGTGATTGAGCCCCTCCTACCGTCTTGATGTTACTTCCTCTTTGTCTTTGGATGTGGGTTATCTTGGTAGGTTCCAGCATCTTCGTCTTGATGGTTGTTCAACAGCTAGTTGCAATTTTGGTGTTCTCACAGGAGATGAGCACACGTTCTCCCACTCTACCACTTTGAACTAAGCCTTGTTTGTAATCTGCTGGTTTACTCTTGGGGTTGACTCTTTCTCAAGTTCGAACTTCAAGATTTTCCACCACATATCTTGCCTCCATAATTACTGTAGAAGTGGTCTCGCTGTTTCTGTCCCTTTGGAATACATCAGTAAGTAATGTCTTAGAACCAAAGCAGTTGTCCTAGGGTTTCCCAGTCTGCAATTAGAACTCAGACAGTGACACTTCAGAGCCTCATTTACCACGACAGAGGAATTGTTCATTTAATCAAGAGAGAGAAGAAAATGTTCCATAGAAACAAAGGTCTTTGTGGGATTTCAACATAGTTTTAATTTAAAATAACTATGACCATTTCTATCATGGTTAATCTATGGCAAGATTTTGACCATACAGTGGCCCACAGACTCTGGTGGAAATCTTTGCCATGGCTTAGTGGGAGAAGTATGATTCTTTTCATTCTATATCTGAGAAAGTTAGCTGAGGGAAGCTGAGGTTAGCAGCTAAACTGCGCTAAATTTGAATTCTTATCTCCGACTCTCTTATCTGTGCCTTTAAACATCACTTAGTACTGTGTAAATGAAGGGCTTCCCAGGTGGCACAGAAGTGAAGAATTCACTGGCAGGAGATGTAGGAGACATGAGGTTCAATCCCATAGAGTAGGGTGTGGGCCTCCTATTGCAGTGGCCTCTCATTGCAGATCACCAGCTCTGGGCGCACGTGCTCCAGAGCGCTGGCTCGTAATTGGACACACTGGTCCCGCCGATCCGTGGCACACAGCATCTTCCCAGGTCAGGGATCGGATCCGGTGCCCCGTGCACTTCAAGGTGGACTCTCTGCCCACTGGACCACCAGGGAAACCCTCCAGTATTCTTGCCTGGGAAATCCAATGGACAGAACGCACAAAAGGTTTGTATTTTCCTCTTCCAGACCCAGTGGAATGTACAGCCTGAGTGCTCTTGTACCTTTTGAAGTTCACTGATGTCTTAGAAATAGAAATACAAGGATAAACTCTCACTTAGAGTCAAAATTTCTCGATACATCAGATTTCTTTCGAGTGGTCAAAGCCTTTGATTTACCTGTAGCCTCTGATGCTTATTTGCCTGTAAGAATGGCTCATCTCTGCCAGATTCTGATAATCTACCAAATCGTGCTTTCTTGTACTCTGCCACAGAAATTTCATTATTTCCTGTTCCTGGTAAAATGATGCAGAACACACATTTCTGGATTAAAGTGTGTGCCTCCTCAAATGATGTACCCTGGCAGGGTTATTATTAATGAAAGGAGCATTAAAACAGCACAAATAACTCTGTAACCTTGCTGAGGCTTAAGAAATTCCCCGCAGAAAATTTTATTTGCAGTAAAGTCTTAAAATTCAGCTCACCTTTAATATGCCGTGACCTCCATGACCCTGTCGTTCATTACATCCCAGCGACCTTTCCAGAGTTGAGAAGGGTGGCTGCAACAGCTTTAGGGTATTAATACCTGTAAGAGGTGGATGTGGTTTTCATTCTCTTCTACCGGTAATTAATTCTTGTACCTGAACGGCATCACATTATTTCTCCTATGGCACTGTCTGTGATGAAAGTTTCACAAGGGCACCGGCTGTAAATGGTTTTCTTGGTTGAAGTGGGTTTCTGTCATCTTTAGACTCTGAGTTTCTATAGCTTTCATCAAAGAGGGAGGCTAGATTTGGGGTGAACCACGCCAGGCTCTTAGAGCCCTCATCCCTGTTTTAATCACCATTGCCTTGCACCGTCCTATATGTTTTTTTTTTTTTAAAGAAACTTTGTATTATGCAAACTTTAAGTTGAGAGACTAGCATAAGGAACTCCATCACTCAGATTCAGTCATTATTAAGGTGTGGCTAATCTTGTTTTCTCTACATCCTGGACCACTCCTCCTCAGTCTCCTCTTACTTGAAGTGTTAGTTGCTCAGTCATGTCGAACTCATTGCGACCCCGTGGACTATAGTCCACCAGATGCCTCTGTCTATAGAATTCTCCAGGCAAGAATACTGGAGTGGGTTGCCAGTCTCTTCTGCAGGGGATCTTCCCGACTCAGGGGTCTCCAGCATTGCAGGCAGATTCTTTACTGTCTGAGCCACTTAGGGAAGCGCTGTTACTTGAAAGCAGATGTCAAATATCCTGTCTTTGTTCCCATAAGTATTTCACTTTGCATTTCTGCGGGATAAGAAGCCTTTTGTTTTTCTTGTTAAATTTTTAATTTAATTTTTATTTTATTTACCATGAGGTCTATACTCTTAGCAAAGTTTTAAGTACACAGTACAACAGGCAGAGTTCTCTAGAATTTGTCCTGCTTAGCTGAAACCTTCTGTTAAACTGCCCCATGGCTCCCTCCCCATGGCCTCTGGCAACCACCATCCTACTCTGTATGTTGTTGTTCAGTCTCTAAGTCCTGTGCAGCTGTTTGCACCCCCGTGGACTGCAGCACGCCAGGCTTCCCTGTCCTTCGCCAACTCCCAGAGTTTGCCAGACTCATGTCCATTGAGTTGGTGGTGCCATTCAGTCATCTCATCCTCTGCTGCCCCTTCACCTCCTGCCCTCAATCTTTCCCAGCATCAGGGTCTTTTCCAGTGAGTTGGCTCTTCCCATCAAGTGGCCAAAGTATTGGAGCTTTAGCTTCAGCCTCAGTTGTTCCAGTGAATATTCAAGGTTGATATCCTGTTTGTATGAGTTTGTCTAGTTTAGCTATTTCATGTAAATGAAATCATGCAGTATTTGTCTGTCTCTGGTTTATTTCACTTTCCATGTCTTTCAGGTTTACCCATGTTATCACATGTGGTAGGATTTCCTTCTTAATGCTGACTAATATTCCGTTGTGTGTACACACACACACACACACACAGACAGACACACGCCACACTGTCTTCGTCTGTTTATCTCTGGATGGATATTTAATATATTTCCATATTTTAGTGCCATGAATAATCCTGCAGTTAACATGTAAGTACATGAGAGATCCTGATTCAGCTTTTGGATAAACACCCAGAAGTGACATTGCTAGATTATAGGGCAATTCCACTTTTTATTTTTTGAGGAACCCGCATACTGTTTTCTAGTGGCTGCCCCATTTTCCATCCTCACCGACAGTGCACAGGCCTTCCAGTTTCTCCACATCCTACCAACCATTGTTATCTTTCTGGTGTGTGTTTTGGATAATTGCCATCTTTTGCCTAACATAACCATAGACATCTTTTTTCTAATATGACCCCAGTGTCTGCAAAAAAATTTAGCAGTGCTTCCTGATTTTCATTAATTATGAAACCAGTGTGTAAGTATCCACTTCTCTCAGAAGTATCATTTTTTTCAGCGTCTTTTCCTTTGAAACAGGATCCAAATAGGTCCCACGCATAGTGATGGTCTGATAGGTCTTCAAAATGCGCTTTTAATCTGCTTTAAGGGCCTTTTAATCAGTCTGATTTCAGTATGTGTGTTTATTTTTTTACAGTTTCTTTGTGGTGGTTATTGACATTGAGAAAACACCGGGCCGTGCTTCATGCAGGGTTTCCCACAGTCTGGGGTTCGCTGGTTGCATCCTGGGTGTAATTTCACATCATCCTTTGTCCTTTGTAGTTCACGTTGTAAACAGTTCCAGTGCCTTGATTATATACAAGTTCAGTTTCTTCAGTAGACCCAGGGATTGAACCCAAATCTCCCACACAGCAGGCAGATTCTTTACCATCTGGGCCACTAGGGAAGCCTGAAAAGACTTTGCACTGCTCCCCTCTGAGATGGATCCTTAGGGGTTGCAAAATTGTGATACTGCTATTTTAGGCTTCCTTCTTCATGGATTTCCTGGAATACTTCTTAAAAAATAAATTCTCCAGAGGACTTGTCCAATTGTGCAGTGGCTAAGACGGTGGTTAAATACAGTGGGCATGGGTTTCATTCCTGGTAGGAGAACTAAGACCCCACATGCTGCATGGCGGGGCCAAAAATAAGAAAAGAAAAATGTTTTTAATTAAAAAGAAATTCTCCAGTCTACTTTCAGGATAGCCAGGGACACAACTTGTATGAGAAATATAGGAAAACATGTGATTTTTCTCTTTTGTTTTCAAGTGAATGAATTGTTTCATTTACCTACCTCAGTGCTGATCAGGATTCTTTTTTTGTATGATTATAAACTTGAGGACTGAGGTTATCATCTTTCCTAATACTCAGGTCATTCAGCCTTTGACCCATGGTTGTCTCTTGACGTTACTTGTGGATCTGGACTGACTTTGCTGATTCCACACTATGACAATTCTTGCTCAGATCCTGCACTCTCAGGGGCCCTTGAAGTTTACTCTGTTTCTGAGCATGACCACCACAGGTTTTCATGCATCTCTGCGTGACAGTCATCAGTGGACGTTATGTTATGGTTCTCCACTGGATACTTCTTTACATTTAGTCAGTGGCTCTTGTTGTTTCGTCGCTAAGTCATGCCTGGCTTTTTGCGACCCCAGGGATTGCAGCGTGGCAGGCTTGCCTGTCCTTCCCTGTCTCCCAGAGTCTGCTCATGTTCACGTCCATTGAGTCCATGAGGGTGTCTGATCATTTCATCCTCTGCTGCCCCTCCTTTGGTTTTCAGTCTTTCCCAGCACCAGGGTCTTTTCCAGTAAGTCATAGTTGTCCACTGGCTACTGTTTTTACATTTAGTCACTATCTCCCATTGGCTATTTCAGATTTTCGATGAATATTTACCAGAGTAGACCTGCAGACTCATGTGTTAGAGAAGATGGTGCTTTGGTAGGGGCTCTGTGTGATGATGATGTTTTATATGGACTTTTTTCTTTTTCCCCATCATTCCTCTTTTATTTATATTTATTTTCATTTATCTTTTTTTTTTTTGGCCTGTGTTTGCCTCCCATTTCTGTGACCTCTCTCATTGTAGAGCACCGACTTGCATAATAGGACACACCCTCCCATGGATTTCCTGGAATACTTCTTAAAAAATAAATTCTCCAGAGGACTTGTCCAATTGTGCAGTGGCTAAGACGGTGGTTAAATACAGTGGGCATGGGTTTCATTCCTGGTAGGAGAACTAAGACCCCACATGCTGCATGGCGGGGCCAAAAATAAGAAAAGAAAAATGTTTTTAATTAAAAAGAAATTCTCCAGTCTACTTTCAGGATAGCCAGGGACACAACTTGTATGAGAAATATAGGAAAACATGTGATTTTTCTCTTTTGTTTTCAAGTGAATGAATTGTTTCATTTACCTACCTCAGTGCTGATCAGGATTCTTTTTTTGTATGATTATAAACTTGAGGACTGAGGTTATCATCTTTCCTAATACTCAGGTCATTCAGCCTTTGACCCATGGTTGTCTCTTGACGTTACTTGTGGATCTGGACTGACTTTGCTGATTCCACACTATGACAATTCTTGCTCAGATCCTGCACTCTCAGGGGCCCTTGAAGTTTACTCTGTTTCTGAGCATGACCACCACAGGTTTTCATGCATCTCTGCGTGACAGTCATCAGTGGACGTTATGTTATGGTTCTCCACTGGATACTTCTTTACATTTAGTCAGTGGCTCTTGTTGTTTCGTCGCTAAGTCATGCCTGGCTTTTTGCGACCCCAGGGATTGCAGCGTGGCAGGCTTGCCTGTCCTTCCCTGTCTCCCAGAGTCTGCTCATGTTCACGTCCATTGAGTCCATGAGGGTGTCTGATCATTTCATCCTCTGCTGCCCCTCCTTTGGTTTTCAGTCTTTCCCAGCACCAGGGTCTTTTCCAGTAAGTCATAGTTGTCCACTGGCTACTGTTTTTACATTTAGTCACTATCTCCCATTGGCTATTTCAGATTTTCGATGAATATTTACCAGAGTAGACCTGCAGACTCATGTGTTAGAGAAGATGGTGCTTTGGTAGGGGCTCTGTGTGATGATGATGTTTTATATGGACTTTTTTCTTTTTTTTCCCCCCATCATTCCTCTTTTATTTATATTTATTTTCATCTATCTTCATTCTTTGGCCTGTGTGGGCCTCCCAAATTGCGGTGACCTCTCTCATTGTAGAGCACCGACTCTGGATGCATGTGCTCCAGAGTGCTGGCTCATAATAGGACACACCAACCCAGTGGCTCTGTGGCATGTGAGATCTTCCTGGGCCAGGGATCGAACTGGTGTCCCTTGCATTGCAAGGTGGACTCTTTACCCACTGGACCACCAGGGAAGCCCTGTATGGAATCTTTTAAGGACATAGAACTTAGCCTGCAGATCTTTATTCCCCGCCCCCATTTTTAAAATATTTTTTATGTGGATCATTTTTAAAGTCTTCACTAAATTTTTACAATATATTTTTTTATATTTTTGGTTTGGGGGCCATGAGACATGTGGGATTTTAGTTCCCCAACCAGGGATCAAACCCACACTTCCTGCTTTAGAAAGCAAAGACCATCAGAGAAGTCCACAGACTGCAGATATTTGATAGCATTTGAGAATGAGTATGGACTTTCTACTGTCCAACTGAGTCTTTATGAAGCATTTATTATTCTCTCATTTAAAATAATGATCCGTCTATTGTATTTTCAAAACATGTGTGTTAAGTAACTTAGTGCTTATCTCTGATGGAACAGAATTGAACAAGGTACAATTCCAACACTTGCTAGGAAGGAGAGCAGACAGAAAAAAAAAAAAAGGAAAGGAGGGTCTCAGGGTTGGGGGACTCTCTCAGGAGAGGGGCTCAGGCAGCCCAAAGGCAGAGATAGGAAGAGGTCCTGAGCCAATCAATGAAAACGATCCTTTGGAGTCTCCCTTTTCAGATCTTGATTGTGACCCGCATTAGAGAGACAAAGAATACATGTAAGCTGAATTGTGTCTGACTCTTTGTGGCCCTGTGGACTGTAGCCCACCAGGCTTCTCTGTCCGTGGGATTCTCCAGGCAAGAATATTGGCATGCATTGCTCTTTCCTACTCCAGGGGATCTTCCCAACCCAGGGATCCAACCTGTGTCTCTTGTGTCTCCTGCATCAGCTGGCAGATAAGCATTAGGGAAGACCTAAATAAAATTACCCGGGAGAGGTTCATGATGCCATCACATCTCCAGTTCTCCTTTTCACTGTTAACACCAGTCACCCGCAATACATTTTGGAGTCAGTGGCTGGCTGAACATCTCATAAAGAGTTAAGACTTTCTTTAGCCCCTGAAAGTGAGCTGCGTACAGATAGAACAGAGGCTGAGTACAGATTCGTTGCCCAAGCACTGGTGTGGCAGTGTGTGGAACCTCAGTTGTAGGATCCCTTTTCTCTAGAGGGGAGAGTAAGTTGCTGTTTGTAAAAGCCCTGGTGACAAGAATCTCTTTTCTTCCCCCCGAAGAAAGAGATCTATGTATAACTGAATTCTCTCAGAGAACACAGAAGGGAGGAAAAAAAGCAATAAATCAAGTGAGTTTTATGATCCCTAAAGCAAAAACATACTTCAGTTATGATGGATTGTGTTAGAGAGAAAATGAGATTGCAATGGAGGCTGTGTACTAATGTTAGTATTTACGGTGCTTATATGTGTTGCCTGCTTCCTCTGAATGCAGCTCATTCATTGGCTTTATGTTATGAAGGAAATATCAGAATAATGAGCAGATTTCCCCCCCTGTCTTCATAGTTTAATATCATGCAACTGTTTATTAATAAGCTCTAGCCCCTAAAGGGTTTGCCTAATCCTATTCTAATATCAGACTAAATTTAATAAGATTCATTCCTCTCCCTCCTGCCTCTGCCTCATCCATTCATTTATTCAACTAATATTTATTGAGGGTCTCTGATGGTGACAGGCTCAGAACTGGGCTTGGGGAATAAAATGTTGAAACAAGATCGAGTTAGTCTCTGCCTGCATAGGGGGACAGACCGAAAGGGTAAAACAGAGGCGAGGGGCCCCACCAAAAATGGGACTCGTTTTACTTAAGTATGTGTCTTGTTTCTCTGATTTAACAGCTCTGAGATACAGGGAGAGATCAAACTTTAGAATATTTAGGGGGGAAAAACAAGGGGGACATATTTAGACTGGAAGGATTTACTCCTGGGACTGTGGAGGACAAATGTCTCGCAATTTTTCTCATTTTACCAAGATCCCTTGGCATTGTCGGATATTGTGAGGGTTTGCTGTGTTCCTCTGAGGCAGCCCTGACTTTATTCAGGTTACGAGAAGTAGGCAACGGCTCAGTTGAATTCCAGATACAGGACAAGATGTCTCGCTGATGGGGAGGTCAAAGATGAGGGGAAATCTTCAGAGAGAATGAAAGGCTGAAGCCTTTGCTTCAGAGGAAGGCCTGACCCAGGTTCCCACACTTGAAAGGACACTGGATTTCAAAGGGACAGTGTGAAAGGCAGGCGGAGGGAAAGGCTCCTGAAAAGAGAGCTTTATCTGAAGTCAGGTTTTTGAGGACTTGACGAGAACGGGAGTGGAACAGAAAAATGCAAGTACTTGCGTTTTAATCAGACATTCTCCTGAAAATGATGTCCTGTCAGCCATGTGTTTACTGGTTTTCGCTGTTCCCTTCCTTCTCTACCTCCCTCCCTCCTTCTAGAACTGGATGTGCTAAAGATCTGGGTTTTGCCAACTTCTCTCTCAGAACTCTCTCTTCGATTGGGCTGTGGTTTGCACTGATTAGATCTCTAAATCCATCTTTAGGAAGTTACAGTGTTCTTAATGACACACAGCAGCATTGTCCAGAAAACATTGAGATTGGCCTTGTATGTCTGTCTACGCACCCGTCTGTCCATCTCTTGCAGGAAGGGGGACCCCTCCCCATGGCTGAGAAGGGGCTCTTGTCTAACACCCAGAAATGAGTTGTCCAAAGAGGCACACAGCCTGACTGAGCAAGAGACTTTATTGGAAAGGGGTGCCTGGGCAGAGAGCAGGAGGGTGAGGCAGCCCAGGAGAATTGCTCTGCGGCGTGGCTCGCAGTCTCGGGTTTTTAGGTGATGGGATTAGCTTCCGGGTTGTCTTTGGCCAGTCATTCTGACCCAGGGTCCTTCCTGGTGGCACTCGTGTTGCTCAACCAAGATGGATGCCAGCAAGGAGGATTCTGGGAGGTGGCAGGGCACGTGGCATCTTCTTTTGACCTTTCCTGAACACTTCCTGTTGGTGGTGGCTTGTTAGTTCTGTGCTCCTTACCAGGAACTCCTGTTGTAAAATAACTCATCCAGACGGTTCCGGTGGTGCCTGGCCAGGGCGGGTACTTTCTCAGTCACTGTGTCCCCTGACACATCCCTGCATCCGTCCATCCTTCCATCCTTCATGTTTATAATAAGAGCAGCTGCGTGGTCGTGCTTAATCACCTCACCTCAGCTTCCTGTCAGTGAAACCTAAACAACTCTTTGAGGCCTTAGAGTCAAGGAATCAAGAAAAATGATGGCCCTCAACGAATAACGAATGTCACGTCTCCGCAGAAGTAAACACCGCGTGGACTGCTTATTCTCATGCTGCTTCCTCTTTTAATCCTCTTCCTCTAAAAGTCATAATTTGCATATATGGGGTCAGGAGTTTTTAGAAGTGAGGGTGGAGACGGTGAATAAGTCATCCGGGGACAGGGGGTGCCATTTCTCATTTTCCCCTGGACTCGAGCTGCCAGTTAGAAATCAAGGTGGCTGTGAGGGAAGAGCCAGCCTGCAAGGAGAAGAAGAGATAAAGAATGCTAATAAGCATCTTCACTCCACAGCGGCGGTTACAAAATTGAGTCAAACCCCAAAGCCTTCATTGTAAAGGCATGAAAAATGAGTGTCTCGTCAGGGGTCTGGGGTAGGGTGATTTGTATAAAGAAGGCCTGGCGAAGATCTCTCTGATATTAATTTGATTCTTTGTTCTCATTACTCAGCACTGTAAAGCAACTTTGTATTTTTAAGAGAAAACTGAATGCCTTTCAAGAGAAATATTCCAATTTTTCTATTTTTTTGCTTGTGGGGAGGAGCGTTTGTGTTTAAATTGGTTCTCTGGGTAAATAGATATATTTTTGAGCTGGGAGATTATTCAAACTGTGCATCTCTGAGTTTTATGTATTATGTCTCTTCTTTCTTCTCTCTACTTTGTTTCACTTTTAGAAGCTGAAACAGGGCCTCCGCCATCTGTTTCTCTATTTCAGCCAAATTCACCATTCAGATAATGTACATTTCATAACTTAAGCCCACTTAGAGATCACTTTTCACCACTTAAAGAGCATTTAGCCATGATTCCAGAAATAGAAAGTGTATCCTGAGACCGATAACGCCTTGATGGGAGAATAAAGGATCGTTCGTTACGCAGCAAGTATAAAATTATAGCAGCTTGCCCCTGTGTTTACCAAGGAAGGACATTTTGGCAATGGAATGGGGGTGAAGTCTCCATATTTCTGAGTTTAAGGATTGAATGCCGTATTTCCCCTGCTCTATTGGAAACAAATTTGGAACCCAGTGTTTGAAGAACTAAGTTGCTGGCACTAGTTGGGCCAAAGATTAGGATTAGGTTTATTTTTTATTTTTTTTTTTTTTTTACATAAATGAGGAATGAAAACGCATCTTGCTTACTAATTGGGAAGACGAAGCTTCACTGCTCTGTACTGAATCTGGGCTCTCAAATTCTTCTCAGTCTCAGTCCAGCTAAGGACGTGGCCCCCTCCATCCATAAAATGGTGATAATAACATGGGATACCTAGGAGTACTGAAGTGAGAATTAAATGAGCTAGTAGATATGAAATGGAGAGAACGATGCCCACTCCCAGGGGCTATTCTGTAAGTGTTGTCACTTTGGGCCGTTGTTACACCACTGAATGAAGCTGACTGCAGGAGCCTTCTAAGGCCTCTTCCTGTTCTAAGGCTTTAGCTGGACCTTTGGCAAAGCATCTCTTCCAACGCCACCTGTAAGTTAGCAGTTCCCTCTACGTGGATACTTGTTTCATGGTTTGCTCCTGGCGTTGTAAGCAGACATCTACCACATGGTTTTGTCGTCGGACCATACAGAATTGGCTTGCGTATCACCCTTCGCTTGGCTGCAAGTAACTTAAACCACTTCTTGTTACCTTAAGACCAGAACCTACCTTGGAAAGATTCAGAATTCTTTTCCACAAATGAAGGACCCAGCAGCATTTAGTCACAGAAGCCGGGGGAGACAATTCCACCAGTTGCTCATGAAGAACTGAAAACAGATTAAGACTGTAGAAGGTCGGTCACCCTGTCTTTTCAAGCCTACCTCGGATCTCTGCTTTTATCTTTTCCTGTAAATTCTCCTCCCTGCGTACAGTGTGTGGACAAGAATGGGCACACTGACTCTTATCCCACCCTGCCCACAAGGCTGATAAGAGTCAATATATCTGTTCATTTAAAATTCCTCATGGGTTCGTTCCCTTTCAGAAGTCACCCCTAGTCTAACCCACTGGCCCAGAGGAGTGTGGTCGTGGTGCCTGATCCACTTGTTTTTAAAATATAAAATATATTTAAAAAACATTTTATTTCATATTTTATATTTATTTTATATTATTGCCAATTAACCCATGGAGAAGGAAATGGCAATCCATTCCAGTATTTTTGCCTGGAGAGTCATGTGGACAGAGGATGGCTGTCTTCCATGGAGCCACAAAGAGTTGGGCATGACTGAACAGCTAACACAACACAACCAGGAGAAGGGCTTTTAGAAGGGCTGGGACCCACGGTTGCAAAGTAAATGATGATATAAGAAATCAGTATGCCAATCAGTTTGTTGTTGCTGTTTAGTCACTCAGTCGTGTGAAACTCTTTACGATCCCATGGACTGCAGCATGCCAGGCTTCCCTGTCCTTTGCCATCTCCTGGAGTTTGCTCAAACTCATGTCTATTGAGTCGGTGATGCCATCCAACCATCTCATCTTCTGTCGCCCAGTTGCCAAACTTTATTTGTTCCCTACACTGGGCTCTCAAGACTATACCTTTTACTCCACTGTTGATATCATCCTTCATTATTTGCTCAAATAATTAGACCATACTGAACTTGTCCTTCATAATGTCAGAGCATAGAATGAGAGTTGATTGGTATAAGTGGCATGGGCTCAAATTTCAAGTCTTAAGGAAGGAATTTCTAGAAGTATGAATTATAGATGAGTCTCCCTCTCCATATATAGATCCTAAATATCCATGTCTCTATATAACCTAAATATCTGTATCTAAAGAAATACATCTCTGAATCTCTACCCTGTCTTTCCATTGAAAGAGATTTGATCATGGGGGTTGACAAGTTGGAAATTTATAGGGCAAAGTGTCAGCCTAGAAACTCAGACAGGAGCTGATGTATATAGTCTCAGTGCTGAAATCTGTAGGTGGACTGGGTGGGGGGTGCAACTCAGGCGGGATTTCTGTGTTCTGGTCTTGAGGTAGAATTCCTTCTCCATGAAACCTGGTATTTGCTCGTAAAGCTTTCAGCTGATTGGACGAGGCCCTCCGCATTACGGAAAATGATCTCCTTTACTTACAGCCAGCTGATTATGGGCTTCCATGGTAGTAGCTCAGCTGGTAAAGGGTCTACTTGCAATGCAGGAAGCCTGGGTTCGATCCCTTGGTCAGGAAGATCGCCTGGAGGAGGGCATGGCATCCCATTCCAGTATCCTTGCCTGGAGAATCCCTAGGACAGGGGAGCCTGGCGGGCTGGAATCCATGGAGTCACAAAGAGTCACGCATGACTGAGTAACGAAGCACAGCACAGCTGATTGTAGATGTGAATCACGGGTGCAGGGCACCTTCACCACCACCAGCCTGGATGTAATGCCACGGCCTAGTCAAGCTGCCACGCAGAATTGGCCGTCCCATCGCCCTATACCATCTCAAGAAGTCCAGTGTCTTTGGAGTGACAAGCGGACTAGCAAATGGTTGAGGTGGGCCTGCCACATTCTCTTTCTCTGATGACCTGCATGCTTGTTCTCTTCCTCCCTGATTGCATGTCTTCCTCAACATCTCTGGACTCCACTCTGACTGCTACCCACCTCGGGGCTCTCTACTAGGTTGTGCCACTGTTGATGTCATGCATTTTATTTTCAAATGTTGCATTCACGGCCATCAAAACGAGGCAAGGAGTCCTGTCGCCAGGGCATCCGGATCACTGCGTGTCCATCCCACCCTCAGGGGGTGTTTCCTTTCCTCTCGGGTGAGTTCCAGCTCTGCCTTTGACTCATTTTCTATCTGTGTGGTGTAGGCACTTGACGGCCGCCTCATCCTTAGCATGTGCGTCTTTCTATAGCCTCCTTGCCAAGACCTGCTCTTCAGAGTCCGCTAACTTACTACCATTCATTTCTTCAGACATCATCTGTAATATTTCCAGTGGAGAAGGAAATGGAAGTCCACTCCAGTATTTTTGCCTGGGAAATCCCTTGGATTCAGCCTAGAAACTCAGACAGGAGCTGATGTATATAGTCTCAGTGCTGAAATCTGTAGGTGGACTGGGTGGGGGGTGCAACTCAGGCGGGATTTCTGTGTTCTGGTCTTGAGGTAGAATTCCTTCTCCATGAAACCTGGTATTTGCTCGTAAAGCTTTCAGCTGATTGGACGAGGCCCTCCGCATTACGGAAAATGATCTCCTTTACTTACAGCCAGCTGATTATGGGCTTCCATGGTAGTAGCTCAGCTGGTAAAGGGTCTACTTGCAATGCAGGAAGCCTGGGTTCGATCCCTTGGTCAGGAAGATCGCCTGGAGGAGGGCATGGCATCCCATTCCAGTATCCTTGCCTGGAGAATCCCTAGGACAGGGGAGCCTGGCGGGCTGGAATCCATGGAGTCACAAAGAGTCACGCATGACTGAGTAACGAAGCACAGCACAGCTGATTGTAGATGTGAATCACGGGTGCAGGGCACCTTCACCACCACCAGCCTGGATGTAATGCCACGGCCTAGTCAAGCTGCCACGCAGAATTGGCCGTCCCATCGCCCTATACCATCTCAAGAAGTCCAGTGTCTTTGGAGTGACAAGCGGACTAGCAAATGGTTGAGGCGGGCCTGCCACATTCTCTTTCTCTGATGACCTGCATGCTTGTTCTCTTCCTCCCTGATTGCATGTCTTCCTCAACATCTCTGGACTCCACTCTGACTGCTACCCACCTCGGGGCTCTCTACTAGGTTGTGCCACTGTTGATGTCATGCATTTTATTTTCAAATGTTGCATTCACGGCCATCAAAACGAGGCAAGGAGTCCTGTCGCCAGGGCATCCGGATCACTGCGTGTCCATCCCACCCTCAGGGGGTGTTTCCTTTCCTCTCGGGTGAGTTCCAGCTCTGCCTTTGACTCATTTTCTATCTGTGTGGTGTAGGCACTTGACGGCCGCCTCATCCTTAGCATGTGCGTCTTTCTATAGCCTCCTTGCCAAGACCTGCTCTTCAGAGTCCGCTAACTTACTACCATTCATTTCTTCAGACATCATCTGTAATATTTCCAGTGGAGAAGGAAATGGAAGTCCACTCCAGTATTTTTGCCTGGGAAATCCCTTGGACAGAGGAACCTGGTGGGCTGCAGTCTCTGGGCATGACTTAGCGAGTAAACCACCACCACCAATATTTCCAAACATGTTTAACCAGATAAGTAGACCTTCACAAACACTCGGATCTCTCACATTGTGTTTCTTTATCACAAATCCTAATGCATTTCCTTCCTTCTTTATCATCAGCCCATTGATACTGGGCTCATCATTATTGAAGATACCCAGCTACAGAACCATCTTTCTGCCCAGGATGTTATAAAGGGTATTTCGACGTCATGGAGGAGGTTGGAATAGGTGAGCTGTAAATTCTTTAAAAACCGTAAGCTCTAGGTTTATTCCATATCTATAACTTTCCCCCAGACATATAATTTTAGATAGTGTAGATTCTCTGTCAACGAAGACATCTGGGTGATTCCACACGCATGCATGGGTGCAGCATATCAACACGGAGTTTTCCATGTCCTTTTCCTACCTCCCCAGAATTACTGAGACTCTTGTCAGTAACTTCATTTCATTTACCTTTGATTTTGTCCTTGATGAAGTAGAACTCTTAAGTGGACAATCTAAATAAGAAAATCCATCCCTGTATTTTCTATTCTGGTAGAATACATACAGTTTGAAAGTCCAATATCTCTAATTAAAAAATAATTATTAAAGCAGAGCCTGCCCCTGAAGTTCTTACAGCTGCCCACACAGTTTTGGGAACCACCACTCAAGATTGCATGTCTTCCTCAACATCTCTGGACTCCACTCTGACTGCTACCCACCTCGGGGCTCTCTACTAGGTTGTGCCACTGTTGATGTCATGCATTTTATTTTCAAATGTTGCATTCACGGCCATCAAAACGAGGCAAGGAGTCCTGTCGCCAGGGCATCCGGATCACTGCGTGTCCATCCCACCCTCAGGGGGTGTTTCCTTTCCTCTCGGGTGAGTTCCAGCTCTGCCTTTGACTCATTTTCTATCTGTGTGGTGTAGGCACTTGACGGCCGCCTCATCCTTAGCATGTGCGTCTTTCTATAGCCTCCTTGCCAAGACCTGCTCTTCAGAGTCCGCTAACTTACTACCATTCATTTCTTCAGACATCATCTGTAATATTTCCAGTGGAGAAGGAAATGGAAGTCCACTCCAGTATTTTTGCCTGGGAAATCCCTTGGACAGAGGAACCTGGTGGGCTGCAGTCTCTGGGCATGACTTAGCGAGTAAACCACCACCACCAATATTTCCAAACATGTTTAACCAGATAAGTAGACCTTCACAAACACTCGGATCTCTCACATTGTGTTTCTTTATCACAAATCCTAATGCATTTCCTTCCTTCTTTATCATCAGCCCATTGATACTGGGCTCATCATTATTGAAGATACCCAGCTACAGAACCATCTTTCTGCCCAGGATGTTATAAAGGGTATTTCGACGTCATGGAGGAGGTTGGAATAGGTGAGCTGTAAATTTTTTAAAAAACCGTAAGCTCTAGGTTTATTCCATATCTATAACTTTCCCCCAGACATATAATTTTAGATAGTGTAGATTCTCTGTCAACGAAGACATCTGGGTGATTCCACACGCATGCATGGGTGCAGCATATCAACACGGAGTTTTCCATGTCCTTTTCCTACCTCCCCAGAATTACTGAGACTCTTGTCAGTAACTTCATTTCATTTACCTTTGATTTTGTCCTTGATGAAGTAGAACTCTTAAGTGGACAATCTAAATAAGAAAATCCATCCCTGTATTTTCTATTCTGGTAGAATACATACAGTTTGAAAGTCCAATATCTCTAATTAAAAAATAATTATTAAAGCAGAGCCTGCCCCTGAAGTTCTTACAGCTGCCCACACAGTTTTGGGAACCACCACTCAAGATTTGTTCTGCTAATTCTGGGGGACGTGGTTTCAGTGCTGTGACATGCGTGCTTGCTAAGTCACTTCAGTCGTGTCTGACTCTTTGTGACCCCCATGGACTGCGGCCCTCCAGGCTCCTCTGTCCATGGGATTCTCTAGGTGAGAATACTGGAGTGGCTTGCCATGCCCTCCTCCAGGGGACTTTCCAGACCCAGGGACTGAACCCCTGCCTTTTGAGGCTCCTACATTGACAGGGGGTTCTTTAGCGCCACCTGGGAATCCCTCAGTGCTGTTTCATGTACTTCTTACCTTGGACCATCCATTACCCACACTGGCTTCCATGGTGGTCACAGGTTTGTGTCAAAGCCCTTCGTCTGCTCTTCATGCTTTCACCGTCTCCTCTTCATCTTTCATGAGTCACATCAGCCTGTCCTTAACCCGCTAAGATATCTTCATCTGAGAAGTGTCTGCAGCAGAAGTGTCCGGAGGTACACATCCTCATCTTCTAAATGGGTTCTTAGAGGGACCTGTGGCTCTGCTGGTAAGGCCAGTGCAGGACCCTGCACTTCCTGGATCAGGAAGTTCCCCTGGAGAAGGGATGCACTACATACTCCAGGATTCTTGGGTTTCCCTTGTGACTCAGTTGGTAAAGAATTGCCTGCAATGAAGGAGACCAGGGTTCGATCCCTGGGTTGGGAAGCTCCCCTGGGGAAGGGAAAGGCTACCTACTCCAGTACTCTTGCCTGGAGAATTCCATGGCTTGTCCATGGGTCTCAAAGAGTTGAACACAACTGAATGAGTTTCACTTTTTTCAGGGACCACCAAACCTTCATTTCTGTTTATTTTTGGTAGATGCTATGGTGTGACCCTAAGACCCGGCTTTGAATTCTGCCTTACCTCTGTAGAGCGGTGAAGTTCCCAGCAGTGTGATCTGGTGTAATGCTATGACAACCTTGTGAGGAGGATATCCCTGTTCTGTAGATGAGAAAATTGAGACTCACTTAGTCGAAGTGATTTAATCCTTTAAGTTAGTAATACTCTACTGGAGTGGTGTGTGTGTGTGTATTGATTTTTCAGTTCAGTTTAGCTGCTCAGTTGTATCTGACTCTATGCAACCCCATGGATTGCAACTCATCAGGCCTTCCTGTCCTTCAGTATCTCCTGGAGTTTGCTCACACTCATGTCTGTTGAGTTGGTGATGCGATCCAGCCATCTCTTCTGTCGTCCCCTTCTCCTTCTGCCCTCTGTTTTTCCAGCATCAGGGTCTTTTCCAGTGAGTTGTCTCTTTGCATCAGGTGGCCAGCATATTGGAGGTTCAACTTGAGCATCAGTCCTTCCAGTGAACATTCAGGGTTGATATCTTTTAGGATTGACTGATTTGATCTCCTTCCTGTTGAAGGGACTCTCAAGAGTCTTCTCCAGCACCACGGTTCAAAGACATCAATTCTTCAGCTCTCAGCCTTCTTTATGGTCTCACTCTCACATCCATACCTGACTACTGGAAAAACTGTAGCTTTGACTATATGGACCTTTGTTCATGAAGTGTTGTGTCTGCTATTTTATATGATGTCTAGGTTTGTCATAGCTTGGTTTGTTTTAGCTCTGCTGTCTCCCAAATAGAAAGTTTCGGCTCTGTGAGGAACTGCTTCTCAAGGTCAACAGAAGGATTCCGATTCCTGAGAACTTGGAAAGTGTGTTAGGGATAAGACCTATTTCCTGTTTCTTCACTTTAATATTCAATAGTATACTCTGGACCTGGTCACTGAGAGGGTGAGTAGAAAGCACTAATTAAAAAACATTCCCATTTCTAAGACTGCAAAACCTCAGTTCTTGTTGAGAATCTTGTAGACATTGGGAGGGCAAAAGCATTTCTTCAAATATAATACTGCTAACAGAGAGGCTCCTGAGAAATAGGACTCTTCACGCGATGGCCCTCCAGTGTCTTTTAATCTGGTCCGTGCTCAGGTGAGGGTCAGATGCCATTTTAATGCATTATTCTAAAAATGTAAATGGAACATGTGATTTCTGACAGCAGGAGCTCGATATGTGAGAATTTAAAATTTCAGGATAGCCAACCGGAAAGGGCAGGTGACTTTCCAGAAATAGATGCAAGCTTGGCCAGCAGTGGCTTTGGGTGCACTGTGCCAAGCCCTTGTCTTTGCCAGGTGCCCGCCACGATGTCAAAGCCACATGCTGAAGCTGGCCATATGGTTCTCAGAGTCTCTGTTCACGCTGCTCTCCACGCAGTGGAGACACGGGGCTTTCTTTATCTGCAGGAGAAGGTAATCACTCTAGACTTAACTGGCGGAGGTTGACCCCTGACTCACCATCATCCTTCATTAGGAATGGGAGCATCAGCCGAGGTCCTCCTGGGGAGGGGGCGGGGAGCCCAAGCTAGAGTTGTCTCTTTGCATCAGGTGGCCAGCATATTGGAGGTTCAACTTGAGCATCAGTCCTTCCAGTGAACATTCAGGGTTGATATCTTTTAGGATTGACTGATTTGATCTCCTTCCTGTTGAAGGGACTCTCAAGAGTCTTCTCCAGCACCACGGTTCAAAGACATCAATTCTTCAGCTCTCAGCCTTCTTTATGGTCTCACTCTCACATCCATACCTGACTACTGGAAAAACTGTAGCTTTGACTATATGGACCTTTGTTCATGAAGTGTTGTGTCTGCTATTTTATATGATGTCTAGGTTTGTCATAGCTTGGTTTGTTTTAGCTCTGCTGTCTCCCAAATAGAAAGTTTCGGCTCTGTGAGGAACTGCTTCTCAAGGTCAACAGAAGGATTCCGATTCCTGAGAACTTGGAAAGTGTGTTAGGGATAAGACCTATTTCCTGTTTCTTCACTTTAATATTCAATAGTATACTCTGGACCTGGTCACTGAGAGGGTGAGTAGAAAGCACTAATTAAAAAACATTCCCATTTCTAAGACTGCAAAACCTCAGTTCTTGTTGAGAATCTTGTAGACATTGGGAGGGCAAAAGCATTTCTTCAAATATAATACTGCTAACAGAGAGGCTCCTGAGAAATAGGACTCTTCACGCGATGGCCCTCCAGTGTCTTTTAATCTGGTCCGTGCTCAGGTGAGGGTCAGATGCCATTTTAATGCATTATTCTAAAAATGTAAATGGAACATGTGATTTCTGACAGCAGGAGCTCGATATGTGAGAATTTAAAATTTCAGGATAGCCAACCGGAAAGGGCAGGTGACTTTCCAGAAATAGATGCAAGCTTGGCCAGCAGTGGCTTTGGGTGCACTGTGCCAAGCCCTTGTCTTTGCCAGGTGCCCGCCACGATGTCAAAGCCACATGCTGAAGCTGGCCATATGGTTCTCAGAGTCTCTGTTCACGCTGCTCTCCACGCAGTGGAGACACGGGGCTTTTCTTTATCTGCAGGAGAAGGTAATCACTCTAGACTTAACTGGCGGAGGTTGACCCCTGACTCACCATCATCCTTCATTAGGAATGGGAGCATCAGCCGAGGTCCTCCTGGGGGAGGGGGGCGGGGGGAGCCCAAGCTATCAACATGGCACCATTTAAATGTCAGGCGCAGCAATTTACAAGTGATCAAGATTCATGGGAAATGCGACAGAAAAGTCATTTCCTCGCCTCCCTCCCCCATGTTATAAAACTGAGTATGTCGTAAATCGCGTGCATGGCTAAGTTCACGATGCTTCTGTTCGAAGACATTAAAAATAGAACTCCTTACATCTTTGATTCTTGCCGAGAGAGCATCCAGGCCAAAAGTGTACACACAGACATTACACTGCCTTTTTCATCTCGCGTTCTCATCTCAGGGTCTCTGCTCTTTAAAGCCAAACACTTTTTCAAAGACCCTCTGCATCCACCTGATGGAGCTTCATTTTGTTAACGGCAGAGAGTGGGAAGAGATGAAGGAACGTCAAAGGACCCATGAATGCTTGAAAGGAATGGAAAGTTTCCTTGAAAACAAAGCAGATGTAGGTCACTCATTGTACTGGCATTACCTGGACGGTGGGAGAATCACACAGCTTCCTGTGAAGACAACAGCTGTCTGAGCTAGTTTGAGGAAATGGCATCGGGAGATACCTATTTTCCCTTTCAGAGAGAAGTCTTACTTTTCCCTGAAGCTACAGCCTCAGGCTCCCTAGAGAAATCTTCCTCTGTAGGAGAGGTTGTCTACCAAAGGTGGACTGCTCATGGCTGAATCCATTAAAACCCATTGAAGGAAGAGCTGGTATTTGCTTAGGAAGGAAATAAATAAATAAATAAAAAGCTCATTACCTGGAGCAAAGTGACTTCTTCAGGATTAAGAAATTGACAGTTCATGTTTAATTATACCAGCCTGCTGAAGATGTTTCATATGGTGCTCTCAAGGCCCTGAGCCCGACCATATGTGCAGATACGCTTCCAGCAGTTGGGGGAAATCTGTGATAGTAAACGCCAATGACGTAAACTGTCTCCACCTGACCTTTGCATATGATTAGATCTCCTCCATTCACTTTACAGGGAAACCATGGTCTTTCTGTCTACACTGTCAGTATTTCTTCATTTGTCTTATATTCTCACAGTTTGCTCTAATGACTTGCGGTTTCTCTGATGTTAGGCGATTTGCGACTTTTTTCATCCATTCATAACTTTCATTAGGGCAAATGATCCCTGTGGATGGAGGGGGCTGTTCTCACAGGCTGGCTTTTCCTCGGGTCTCAGCTCTCATTGTGGGTCCCTCGGGGTCCAGCACAGCTTGGCAGGCAACTTAAGGATGGATGATTCTACCCTCCTTCACTGTTAGTGGGAATGTATGTTGGTGCAGCCTCTATGGAGAACAGTAATGGGGAGTTCTTAAAAAGGTAAAAGCAGAAACGACCATGTGACCCTGCAGTTCCACTCCTGGGCATTTATCTGGAGAAAAACATGATCCTGAAGGATACATGTACCCCAGTGTTCATTGCAGTACTGTTTATAATAGCCAAGATAGGGAAGCCACTAAATGTCCATTGACAGAGGAATGGGTAGAGAAACTGTGGTGGATGCATACAGTGGAATATTATTCAGCCATAAAAGAGCATGAAATAATGCCATTTGCAGCAGCATGGATGGACCTCGAGAGTGTCATACTGAGGGAAGTAAGTCAGACAGAGAAGGAGAACTATTGTATGAAATCCTTATGTATGAAATCTAAAAAGAAATGACACAAACGAACTTACGAAACAGAGACTCACAGGCTTAGAGAATGAATTTATGGTTGCCAGGGGAAAGAACAGGGGAAAGGGGTAGTTGGGGAGTTTGGGATTGGCATGTGCACACCGCTGTATATAAAATGGATCACCAACCAAGGTCCTACTGTCCCGCACGGGGAACTGTGCTCAGTGTTATGTGGCAGCCTGGATGGGAGGGGAGTTTGGGGGAGAATGGATCCATGTATATGCATGGCTGAGTCTCTGTACTCGAAGTTTTTTTTTTTTTTTTTTTTTTTTTTTAAGAATGGATGGCTCCAGAGATCATCAGCCTTCCTGCTGCTTCAGGGGGGCGGACGCAGTGGCTGTCTCCCTTAATCTCTTGTCTCCTAGAACTGTGCCTGCCTGGCAAACTAGGCATTCCATAAACAAGCTTATAAAGAAAGAAGGAAGGAAAGAGATCGAGATGGAGAGAAGAGTTATCCCCACCAACTTGCAGAAACTGAGGCCTGCCATTCTCAACCGGCCGGCAGATTCTGTCTCTTAAAGAAACACAGTTGTTTGACACAATTCTTTGTGTGTAAGGACCTCCGGTGTCTTCTTTCTGGTGAATTTCAAGGTCTCATACATATGTCTGCCTGAAACTTGGTTATTTTAGAGATTTGGAGAAAATTTCATTGAGACTATGATTGCAATCTGATGTTAAGTAATTCAATACAAGAAAATCTACGTCATAATTCAAATTCAGTGGGAAGGATTTCTTTTCAAGATCTCATCAGATTGTTTAGCAAGTGTCCCTTTTTGTTAAAAACTGTGATTTGAGCAGTAAGAGCTTTGCATGACTGAAGTTTCCAGAAGCAGAGCTATTGTAGAATGAGGTGCTCTATCATCACTGAAGGATTTTGAATAAATATTCTACTTCCGATTCCTTCAAAGTACTCAGGAACATCGGGCTTCCCAAGGGGCTCTAGTGGTAAAGAACTCACCTGCCAATGCAGGAGACTTAAGAGACGTGGGTCCAGAAGATCCCCTGGAGGAGGACATGGCAGCCCACTCTGGTATTCTTGCCTGCAGAATCCCATGGTCAGAGGAGCCTGGAGGGCTAGAGCTACAGGGTCACAAAGAGTCAGAGACAACTGAAGAAACTTAGCACACATGCATCCAGAGCCATCCGAACAGTTTCACAGAAGACATGGCATGAAGGGTCCAAAGTTGACAGTTGTCATTAGCTCTTTGAATTGAGGACTTCTCAAAAATCGCATTAAATCCTTGTACTGTTTCATATACTTCAGAGTATCTGTTTGCAAACACAGCTCAATACATTTTTATCAAGCTTGGGCATTTATAAGGATAAATATAGGCCAGAATTTCTCAGTTTCTAAGACATACTCAAATACTACATTATAGTAAACCCTGATTTGAAGTCACCCTCAGTTTGAGGTTAACCCTGTTCAGATAAGTCAACACAGAACAATACAAATCAATGCAAAGCAGCATCTGTCTTTAGAGAGGGAAATTCTTGAAGATTTGTGGCCAGAAATTGCACAACAGTATTGACCTTCTGTTAGCATTGTAGCAGTTCATTTTTGCTACCAAGTTCTCCTAAGAAGTTTGCTAGATAATACAATGTATATTATATAATTATGTTTAATTAGATAACCTATAGTTATACAGCTTCATAATTAATATAATCATGAATTAGAAATATATACTAACTATATAGAAATATATAGTTATTATTTAACTATATATTTTATATAACTGTACTTACATATAAACCATATTTATAAATATATAAGTAAAAATAATGTACATATAATGCTATTTGACATATAAATATATCTTATATATAATGTTTCACTATCTAGAGGCTAATCATATATAATTATATATAATGTACCTTTTGTGTGTGTGTGTGTATATATATATGTATATGTATATCTTTACAAATGTTCACCTGACAGGGAGCATAGAAGTTAACATTTTTTTCCTTTAATTTCTAGAATAAAGTATGGCATCCAGTTAAATTATCTGTCAACTTTTCATCTTCTCTGATTTTTATTACCTAGTATTTTCTCTATCTTAGTCATTAAATGGAAGATATCATCAATTTTTTAGTTTGGGCTGAAGCAAAACGTAACCTTGCTGTGTAAGAGGCAGAAATGATGTTTATGAAATGCCTTTTATTTGAATAAAAAGAAATCAATGCTGCTTTGGATAAATCAGCCAAACAGCTGCTCTTTAGTTTGGAGTGAAAGGTGGATATGTTTAGAAACCTGCGATGTTCTCTTGTGAAAACCTGATGTGCATGGTGAGGCTTCTGAGTAACAATGTGTGACAGGTCACCCTGAGCCAGAGACCCTGCCGTGCTGTCTTTCCCTTTGTTCTCTGCTCCCAGGACTAGCATCAGGCTCTTAACATCAGAAGGACTGAGGGACAACTGAGTCTTCATCCCTCCCTGTCACCTGCTCCACTCACTGGATTCTCAGGCTGAGATGAGCCGCTCAGCGCATGTGTATCTCAAGAAGACAAGGGAGGGCTTCCCTGGTGGTCCAGTGGGTAAAGAGTCTGCTTTGCAGTGCAAGGGGCACCGGTTCGATACCTGGCCAGGCAGGATCGCACGTGCCGCAGACCATCTGGACTGGTGTGTCCAGTTACGAGCCAGTGCTCTGGACCACATGCACCCAGAGCCAGTGCTCTGCAGCGAGGGAGGCCACTGCAATGGGAGGCCCACACAGGCTGAAGAATAAAGACAGATGAAAACAAAGACACAGGTTCGATCCCTGATCTGGGAAGATCCCACGTGCTGCAGAGCAACTAAGCTCGTGAGCCACAACTATTGAGCCTGTGCTCTAGAGCCTCGGAGCCACAGCTGTTGAAGCCCATGTGCCCTAGAGCCCGAGTTCTACAAGAGAAGTCACCACAACAAGAAGCCTGTTCACTTCATCTAGAGAGTAGCCCCCATTCCCTGCAACTAGAGAAGAGCCTGTGACAGCAGTGAAAACTCAGAATAGCCAGAAAAAAAAAAAGAAGACAAGGGAGAAGAAAATGGCAACCCACTTCAGTATTCTTGCCTGGAAAGCCCCATGGATAGAGTATATATATGTGTATGTATGTATGTGCATATATATATGTGTATATGTGTGTGTGTGTATGTGTATAGATATATGTGTGTGTGTGTGTGTGTGTGTGTGTACATATATATATATATGAGGAATCTGCCCGCAGTGAATCAGACTGGGTTCATCCCTGGGATGGGAAGATCTCCTGGAAGAGGGCAAGGCAACCCACTCTAGAGAATTCCATGGATGGAGGAGCCTGGCGGGCTGCAGTCCATGGGGTCACACAGAGTCGGACACAACTGAAGCGACTGAGAAGCAGCAAGAAGACAGTGGTCTCTAGCGATTTAATTCACCCGAGTATCTGTACGTCGTAGGAACCACCTCCCTTTGTTTTTGGGATTGTTCACTCTAATTTAACAGATAATCGTGGAACTGAAAAACCCAGGAGATTATGTAACCACTGTTATTATGGTTTTTTGCTAATACATGCTCTCAGGAAAAGGAAAAGTAAATACTGGTTTCAACTGTTCAGCCCCAAATGTGTTTATCATGTTCAGTTGGCTGAAGGAGTTCTTACATGTTTGCTTGAAGATCTCAAACATTGCTGTTTTGAAACTAATATGAAGTCCCAGAATATATTAAGAATTATTACAGCTGAGCAAAATGTTCGGAACACAGAAGTCTCCTAGATTCCTCTTCGATTTTTAACATGCCTCAGTCAAAAGAAAGACTTAAAAAAAAGGCTTACTTAAAACTCAAATGATTTGAAGTGGAACTTTAGAGATTTATTATTTTTGTATTTGTTAAGGTTCTTTTATTAAATTTTTATTGGAATATAATTGATTTGCAATGTTGTGTTAGTTTCAGGTGCACATCACAGTGAGTCAGTTACATATGTACATACAGTGAAAACAGATGAAAACAAAGACACAGGTTCGATCCCTGATCTGGGAAGATCCCACGTGCTGCAGAGCAACTAAGCTCGTGAGCCACAACTATTGAGCCTGTGCTCTAGAGCCTCGGAGCCACAGCTGTTGAAGCCCATGTGCCCTAGAGCCCGAGTTCTACAAGAGAAGTCACCACAACAAGAAGCCTGTTCACTTCATCTAGAGAGTAGCCCCCATTCCCTGCAACTAGAGAAGAGCCTGTGACAGCAGTGAAAACTCAGAATAGCCAGAAAAAAAAAAAGAAGACAAGGGAGAAGAAAATGGCAACCCACTTCAGTATTCTTGCCTGGAAAGCCCCATGGATAGAGTATATATATGTGTATGTATATATGCGTGTGCATATATATATGTATATATGTGTGTGTGTGTATGTCTATATATATATGTGTGTGTGTGTGTGTGTGTGTGTGTGTACATATATATATATATGAGGAATCTGCCCGCAGTGAATCAGACTGGGTTCATCCCTGGGATGGGAAGATCTCCTGGAAGAGGGCAAGGCAACCCACTCTAGAGAATTCCATGGATGGAGGAGCCTGGCGGGCTGCAGTCCATGGGGTCACACAGAGTCGGACACAACTGAAGCGACTGAGAAGCAGCAAGAAGACAGTGGTCTCTAGCGATTTAATTCACCCGAGTATCTGTACGTCGTAGGAACCACCTCCCTTTGTTTTTGGGATTGTTCACTCTAATTTAACAGATAATCGTGGAACTGAAAAACCCAGGAGATTATGTAACCACTGTTATTATGGTTTTTTGCTAATACATGCTCTCAGGAAAAGGAAAAGTAAATACTGGTTTCAACTGTTCAGCCCCAAATGTGTTTATCATGTTCAGTTGGCTGAAGGAGTTCTTACATGTTTGCTTGAAGATCTCAAACATTGCTGTTTTGAAACTAATATGAAGTCCCAGAATATATTAAGAATTATTACAGCTGAGCAAAATGTTCGGAACACAGAAGTCTCCTAGATTCCTCTTCGATTTTTAACATGTCTCAGTCAAAAGAAAGACTTAAAAAAAAAAAGGCTTACTTAAAACTCAAATGATTTGAAGTGGAACTTTAGAGATTTATTATTTTTGTATTTGTTAAGGTTCTTTTATTAAATTTTTATTGGAATATAATTGATTTGCAATGTTGTGTTAGTTTCAGGTGCACATCACAGTGAGTCAGTTACATATGTACATACATACAATTTTTATAGTTTCTTTTCTCCTATAGAGCATTACAGAGTACTGAGTTCCCTGTGCCACACATTAGGTCCTTATTAGTTATCAGTTTTATACATAGTAGTGTGTATATTGTTAGCTTCTTTCATTAACCCTCTAGCAGTAGAAATTCTGGGTTCAACACAAGAGAAATGCAGGTGTGAGGCTGGCTGCAGTCATGGCTGAATCCAGCGACCTGATCAGTGTTGTCAGGGTGGGCTCTCTGTCTCTCTCTCTCCCTCTCTTTGTTTCCTGCACGAACTTTTTCTATGTAGTGAGTATGTGATCCCCTGGAGAAGGAAATGGATACCCACTCCAGTATTCTTGCCTGGGAAATCCCATGGACAGAGGAGCCTGGAGGGCTATAGTCCAGGAGGTCACAAAGAATTGAACACGACTGAGTGACCAACACTTTCACTCTCTGATTCAAAGGCAGAGGGCTCAGCGTGGAAAGGCAGGCATGTGGTCAATCTCATTTTCAAACTCCTTCCATTGATGTAAAGGGTCAGATGTGGTAATCTAAAGAGTTCTTAGAGAAGGTATGGAAAGAAAAACCATCAGGCCAAACCAGAGAAAAGGTAACAACTAACCAGCAAGGCGCAGCAGTGTGGCTCTAGCCTGAGCTGGGAGGTGTAGGCCAGTGGGGGCAAGTCTCTTCCCCAAGTAGAAACTGAATGAGACTCCTGAGGATGCAGGAATCTGAGGTTGTGCCATCCTCAGGGACTGACAGCCAGTACTGAGCCTGTTCAAGAGTGCAGGCAAAGCACTCGGCAAATTTTGTTCCACTTACAGCCTCATATGCCGGATGGGTAACTCTCTGTGGTGTCTTTTAGTGGAAGAACCAGAGCAGGGATGACTGCTTCAGGTGTCTTTCAGGGCAAATGGCTTTTAGACCCTGGACTTCCATGTCTTATGTGTCAGCCCTCGCTCTCTCTGGCATTTCAGAGATGGGTGGGCACCCCTGGGCTGCAGCTGGTACAGTGCCTCAGTGAGGCGCTAGCTTGTGTATTTAGCATCTATTGCTTTATGTGTAAGAAAGATAAATCACATCTTTTAAAAGGTCAGTATGGTTTATATTAACTATGTGAGCAATGAAAATAACAGTCTGGGACAAGCTTATTTCTTATTCTTTAGATAAGAGAACTAATACTGCCTCATGGCAGAGCGTGAAATGAGAATGCAAAAGAAAATGGCATATAACCTCACCACTATGATCTCTTTTAAAATCATGTTGTGCTTTTCTTCAGGAGGTTGATGCTGTTTGATTTTATGTGTTGTTTCAGTGTTTGTTTTCTCTTTGTTCTTCAAAGCACAGTGTTTATGAGGAAGGCTGTTGAGGACTGTGTTTGTAGTAGAGCTAGAAGAAGAAGTGCATTTATCAGAAGAGGCATGTCACACATTCAGGTGTACTAGTAGCATTTTGAAAATGGCTAATATGAAACTGGAGTTGCCTTCCTGCTGGAGGGTTATCATACATAGCCTGTGTGTGTGGCCCAATTCATCCTGTGGTGGAGCTGAAGAATTACTCAGATTACTCCTGTCCTTCAAGTGCAGTGAATTGTCCTTGTTGAGTTGCTTTAGATGGTCCAGCAGAAAAATCTTTCTTGGATTTGGAAAATCAGAAGGGTCCGAATGGACCAGAATCAGTCTACAGCCATATGACCCTGAAATGCACCCGATCTCGTCTTGATGGACCCAAATCAGATGCACAGAGATAAGATGGCATCCTGAGATGCTTTGCACATTAAAGTTAAACACGTGCAGGACAGAGAGCTGATTTGCAACTGAAAGTAGAGTTACTTGCATGGGTCTCGTCTGCCTCTGTTTAACCACTCTTGTCTGAAGCTCACACATCCATTCACTCAGCAGGTGCTTCTTTGGCAACAGTGGGTATCAGCCATGGGCTCGGTGCTGCCTCTGTGAGGACCAGTAAGACAGATGTGGCTTTTGCCCTCTCAGGACTAACAGTCCACTGGAATTGTCTTCTGTAAAGCAGAGGCTCTAAGGAATAAGGGCTCAGGAGTCGTGGTGCATGGGCTTAGTTGTCCTGTGGCATGTGGAATCCTCCCAGATTAGGGATTGCTGCTCCCAACAGATTTAAGCACTGTGTCATGGGCATTTATAAAAATGAGCATAATTTAAAAAAAAATGCTTTACTGAAGTTCATCTAGGAGTTTTATAATATTTGGTCATACATTTAGGTCTTTATTTCATTTTGAGCTTATTTTTGTATATGGTGTTAGGGAATGTTCTAATTTCATTTTTTTAAATGTGTAGCTGTCCAGTTTCCCCAACACCACTTGTGGAAGAAACTGTCTTTTCTCCATTGTGTAGTCTTGCCTCTTTTGCCATATATTAATTGACTGTAAGTGCATGGGATTATTTCTAGGCTTTCTAACCTATTTCACTGATCTGTATGTCTGTTTTTTATGCCAGTACCACACTGTTTTGATGACTTTAGCTTCGTAGAGTAGTCTGAAGTCTGAGAGTGCAGTTCTTCCAGTTCTCATCTTCTTTCTCAAGATTGTTTTTGTCTATTTGGGGTCTTTTGTGTTTCTGTACAGATTAAATTTTTTTGTCCTAGTTCTGTAAAAGATGCCATTGGTAATATGATAGGGATTCTGTTGAAATATGTAGATTGTCTTGGGTAGTTTGGTCATTTTTATAGTGTTGATTCTTTCAATCCAAGAACATGTTATGTCTTCCCATCTGTTGGTGTCATCTTCAGTTTCTTTCATCAGTGTCTTATAGTTTTCAGAATATAGGCCTTTGCCTCCTTTGTTGTTGTTGTTTATTCATTCAGTCAGGTCCAACTATCTGCGACCCCATGGACTGCAGTACACCATGCTTCCCTCTCCTTCACCATCTCCCAACATTTGCTCAAACTCATGTCGATTGACTCAGTGATGCTATCCAACCATCTCGTCCTCTGTCGTCCCCTTCTCCTCTCTTAGGTAGGTTTATCTCACAGTATTTTATTCTTTCTGATGGTAAGTGGGATTGTTTCCTTAATTTCTCTTTCTGATATTTTGTTAGCATATGAAAATGCAACGGATTTCTGTATGTTGATTTTTTATCCTTCAACTTGACTGAATTCATCGATGAGCCCCAGTAGTTTCCTGGTAGCATCTTTGGCATTTTCTGCATGTAGAATCATGTCATCTGCAAACAGTGATAGTTTTACTTCTTTTCCAGGTCAGAGTATAGGGAGTCACCAACAGATACCGCTATGGGACAGGCAGGTAGCAGAATTTAGAAGTCAGGACAGCATATTTAATTTCTTAGGGTTGTTCTTCCTTTTCTCAGAGAATTATACCCTTTAAAAATGTTAACTCTCTTGGTCTGCATATGATTTTCCTGCTTTGATAGAGACATGAATTCAGAGAAACAGTTGCCTGCTAATCAGAAGCACCACCGAGCAAATGTGATGAGAAAACACAGCAGGCACTTGGTGACAAGACTGGGGAGAAGATCTGGAAGGTTGAGGTCAGTGTTGTACCAGAAATTGGCTGCCCCATCTAAAAGGAACAGCCACCTTCCAATGCGACTTTATGCTGAAGAAAAGCCCGAGAACTGGGGCTTCCCCTGGTGGTCCAGTGGGTAAGGACACCGCCTTGCAGTGCAAGGGGTGCCGGTTCGATCCCTGGCCTGGGAAGATCCCACATGCCACGGAGCGGCTGGACTGATGTGTCCAATTACTGAGCCGGAGCTCTGGAGCACATGCGCCCAGAGCTGGAGCTCTGCAGCGACAGATGCCACCGCAATGGGAGGCCCACAGGAGCCAAAGAACAAAGATGGATTAGCATAGAGAGATGAAAGGCCAATAGAAGTGGCCTGCCTGCTCCCCTCCCTCCCCAACCCGACCCCCACCCAAAATAAATAAATAAATACATCTTTAAAAAAAAAAAAAAACAGAAAAGCCTGAGAACTAGAGATTTAATTGGGGAAACCTCCTGATGCTTAAATATTGACTCAGTCTTTCTGCACCTCTCAAACCGAATACCCAGAGTGATTTCAGTCTTTGGCATTAGTTGGTCACTTCTTGAATGTGGAGTCCAAGAGATGTTCTCTGTAGCCACCAACGTTCTGCAGTGTTTGAGGAGGTGATTTTCATTAATCAGCTCACCCCAAAAACTCACATCATGCAATGACAGAGATTTAGCAGAAATCCATTTGCCAAAGCAATGGGTGGACTTTCCTTTAAATGAACTGTGAGCGAAGACCACTGTGACGGATCAGCAGAGGACGCCCATGGGAATGCAGCCACATGTTTGTGAGTTCATGTGGGCACATGTGTGAACCTCCTATGACTCTTCACCCACTTGGGAAAGCAAATTCGTGATATGCTGTGAAATGGGAAGCTAACCCAGCATTTAGGAAATCCTTGGCATTCGTGGGACTTCACATCAAAATTTAAAATATTCAAGGCGTTATCCTTTTGGAAAACCTTGGTCTCAGACCTAGAGATAACCTGTTCCCTTTGATCATACCATTGCACGATCCGGGGCCCATCATTAACGTGAGAAAACACAGCAGGCACTTGGTGACAAGACTGGGGAGAAGATCTGGAAGGTTGAGGTCAGTGTTGTACCAGAAATTGGCTGCCCCATCTAAAAGGAACAGCCACCTTCCAATGCGACTTTATGCTGAAGAAAAGCCCGAGAACTGGGGCTTCCCCTGGTGGTCCAGTGGGTAAGGACACCGCCTTGCAGTGCAAGGGGTGCCGGTTCGATCCCTGGCCTGGGAAGATCCCACATGCCACGGAGCGGCTGGACTGATGTGTCCAATTACTGAGCCGGAGCTCTGGAGCACATGCGCCCAGAGCTGGAGCTCTGCAGCGACAGATGCCACCGCAATGGGAGGCCCACAGGAGCCAAAGAACAAAGATGGATTAGCATAGAGAGATGAAAGGCCAATAGAAGTGGCCTGCCTGCTCCCCTCCCTCCCCAACCCGACCCCCACCCAAAATAAATAAATAAATACATCTTTAAAAAAAAAAAAAAACAGAAAAGCCTGAGAACTAGAGATTTAATTGGGGAAACCTCCTGATGCTTAAATATTGACTCAGTCTTTCTGCACCTCTCAAACCGAATACCCAGAGTGATTTCAGTCTTTGGCATTAGTTGGTCACTTCTTGAATGTGGAGTCCAAGAGATGTTCTCTGTAGCCACCAACGTTCTGCAGTGTTTGAGGAGGTGATTTTCATTAATCAGCTCACCCCAAAAACTCACATCATGCAATGACAGAGATTTAGCAGAAATCCATTTGCCAAAGCAATGGGTGGACTTTCCTTTAAATGAACTGTGAGCGAAGACCACTGTGACGGATCAGCAGAGGACGCCCATGGGAATGCAGCCACATGTTTGTGAGTTCATGTGGGCACATGTGTGAACCTCCTATGACTCTTCACCCACTTGGGAAAGCAAATTCGTGATATGCTGTGAAATGGGAAGCTAACCCAGCATTTAGGAAATCCTTGGCATTCGTGGGACTTCACATCAAAATTTAAAATATTCAAGGCGTTATCCTTTTGGAAAACCTTGGTCTCAGACCTAGAGATAACCTGTTCCCTTTGATCATACCATTGCACGATCCCGGGGCCCATCATTAACGTGGATTTTCTGTGCCTGGGGCTCCATTCACCCAGCATACCATGTTGATTGTATCTCCCTGGGGTTGTCCAGTCAGCAGCTCAGCTTGGAGTGTGGCAATACACTTGTTTGCAACAATGCTTCTTCAATGAATTGGTTATGAATTACCACGTGGTAAAAATGATCATTTAATACATTTTCAAGAAATTGCTTATTGGGCAAATTAATTTCTATGGGATTGGTCCGTTTTCATCTCTCTGAAATGTCCTTGTTTCTGACATTCATCACTCAAATCATATTTACCGAGACCATGGGTGACCCAAACAATAAAGAATCTTCCTGCAGGGACTTCCCTGGTGGTCCAGTGGCTAAGACTCCAGGTTTCCAATACAGGGGGCCTGGGTTCCATCTCTGGTCAGGGAGCTAGATCCCACTTACTGCACCTAAGACCCAGCACAGCCAAATAAATAAATGTATATTTTTAGAAAAAGAATTTTCCTGCGACACAGGAGACCCGAGTCTGATCCCTGGGCTGGGAAGAGTCCCCGGAGAAGGTAATGGATACCCACTCCAGCATTCTCGCCTGGAGAATCCCATGGACAGAGGAGCCAGGCAGGCTGCAGTCTGTAGGATCACAAAGAGTTGGACACGACTGAGCACCCAGTAGAAAATACAGGCTGTGGGGCCAGACTGTCCGGGTTTGAGTCCTAACTGGGATGCTTCCTCTCTAGCTGTGTGACCTTGGGCAAGTTTCTTAGCCTCTCTGATGACGGGTGGTTTCTCCTGGAGAAGGGGCTGTATAAGCACTCTTCTCATGGATTGCTGTGAAGACACTGAGCTAATATGGGCACGGCTCCCCGCGGTGCTCGGCCCGTCATCAATGTACGTTAGCAGCCTCTAATGGCGTTGTTGATGCTCGTTTATTACAGGGTGTGCAGCGCTTTGTCGTTCTTTCCCTTCTGTTTTATCATTCTGGCATCTCCAGGTCTTAAAGTTTTCTTTTCTCTTAGAAGTTACTGTATTTTTGTGACCCTCAAGACCTATCTAAAAATGCATAGTAGAACGTGTTATGGTGGTGAGGATATTTTCTCTCCCATCATCTTAGATATTGATTATTTATCCTTCCACAGGTGGCATTCATTGTATAAACTTTTGCTATACACTTAATGAACTGTCGTAAAATCTTTTTAAAAAGTGTATTGTTGTTGTAACTTCCTTCTAATACAAAATCCCGTGTGTCTAGCCCACTAAGCTTTAACTTAGCACGCTTATATGACTTGGATCAGCCTTTAAAACCATGTGTGATGGAGGCTTTTTGTTGGTGTTGTTTAGTTGCTATGTTGTGTCCAACTCTTTTACGACCCCGTGGACTGTAGCCTGCCAGGCTCCTCTGTCCATGGGAATTCCAGGCAAGAATACTGGAGTGGGTTGACAATTTCTTTCTCCAGGGAATCTTCCTGAACCAGGGATCCTACCCATGTCTGCTGTATTGGCAGGTGGATTCTCAACCATCAGGGAAGCTCCTGATGGAGACTGAATGCCATGTAACAGTCCTAGATTCTGGGAGTGAATCCCAGTCTGCTAATGCTGTTCAGGAAAGAGAGAGGCATATATTCCCATGTAATGGGGTGGTATGCCAAAGGAGACAAGATGGGGTTATTTCCACCTTGGAATATGGCAGAAAGAGAGATACAGGAAAGAGACAGGAGCTGCAGGCTTTCCATCCCAACTTTTCTTGACTCTGCTCCATCACTCACAGAGTAGGTACTTGTGAGCTCATGGGGGTTGTCTTATGTGTAAGGGTCTTAATGGGCTTCCCTGCCTGCAGTGCAGGAGACCAGGGCTCCATCCCAGCGTCAGGAAGAACCCGTGGAGGAGGGCATGGCAACCCACTCCAGTATTCTTGCCTGCAGAATCCCACAGACCGAGGAGCCTGATGGACTACCGTCCATGGGGTTGGATAAAGACTGAGTGATGTACACTTTCACTTTTTCAGTAGGAGGAAATAATCAAAGATATGTTTTCCATTTGGAGAAATACAGAGCTAAATCCCGATCATGCGGGTTAGACATATACTTGTCACAGTTTAAAGCTACTGAGAAGGGGGGGGTTTGATTTACTTTCCCAGCATCCCGGTGTAAGATGCTGGATTGTAAACGAATGTAGAACATCGTGTTCCTTTGCCCTGGGTATTTAAAAATAGACCAAGAATTTCTCCTAGGGCGTCTTTCAGATACACTTTAGCAGACTGATGACGGGCTGTTCCCAGGACGGATTTAAATCTGAAACGAAATGAAAATTTAACAAGGTGAGTTTGTTCAGGTTAAAAGCGCCTACCCCTTTCAGCTCATCCAAGATGATTCCTGTTTGGACAGTTGCCCAAGACAGGCTAGGCTGGTTCCCCCGAAGCTGAAATGGTCAGCAAGACCAGGAATGTGATTTTGCTCACCCGTTGTGTCAGGTTTGACCCGTGGACTGTAGCCTGCCAGGCTCCTCTGTCCATGGGAATTCCAGGCAAGAATACTGGAGTGGGTTGACAATTTCTTTCTCCAGGGAATCTTCCTGAACCAGGGATCCTACCCATGTCTGCTGTATTGGCAGGTGGATTCTCAACCATCAGGGAAGCTCCTGATGGAGACTGAATGCCATGTAACAGTCCTAGATTCTGGGAGTGAATCCCAGTCTGCTAATGCTGTTCAGGAAAGAGAGAGGCATATATTCCCATGTAATGGGGTGGTATGCCAAAGGAGACAAGATGGGGTTATTTCCACCTTGGAATATGGCAGAAAGAGAGATACAGGAAAGAGACAGGAGCTGCAGGCTTTCCATCCCAACTTTTCTTGACTCTGCTCCATCACTCACAGAGTAGGTACTTGTGAGCTCATGGGGGTTGTCTTATGTGTAAGGGTCTTAATGGGCTTCCCTGCCTGCAGTGCAGGAGACCAGGGCTCCATCCCAGCGTCAGGAAGAACCCGTGGAGGAGGGCATGGCAACCCACTCCAGTATTCTTGCCTGCAGAATCCCACAGACCGAGGAGCCTGATGGACTACCGTCCATGGGGTTGGATAAAGACTGAGTGATGTACACTTTCACTTTTTCAGTAGGAGGAAATAATCAAAGATATGTTTTCCATTTGGAGAAATACAGAGCTAAATCCCGATCATGCGGGTTAGACATATACTTGTCACAGTTTAAAGCTACTGAGAAGGGGGGGGTTTGATTTACTTTCCCAGCATCCCGGTGTAAGATGCTGGATTGTAAACGAATGTAGAACATCGTGTTCCTTTGCCCTGGGTATTTAAAAATAGACCAAGAATTTCTCCTAGGGCGTCTTTCAGATACACTTTAGCAGACTGATGACGGGCTGTTCCCAGGACGGATTTAAATCTGAAACGAAATGAAAATTTAACAAGGTGAGTTTGTTCAGGTTAAAAGCGCCTACCCCTTTCAGCTCATCCAAGATGATTCCTGTTTGGACAGTTGCCCAAGACAGGCTAGGCTGGTTCCCCCGAAGCTGAAATGGTCAGCAAGACCAGGAATGTGATTTTGCTCACCCGTTGTGTCAGGTTTGACCTCGCATGTTTTTATGCTAGAATGCTTCTGGGCTGAAGATGAAGGTTTTGTGGTGGGTTTTTTGGTTGTTGTTGTTGTTTTTTTTTTTTCCTGCCCCTTTTGAGTGTTTTAGGAACCCAGCAGTTTGTTGCTCTCTGCTGCCCCCTTTTGCTTTAGAAAGGGAACAGCTGCTTCCCAACTCGGAGTGCTTCTTAAAATAGCCCTTGCCAAGAGCTTCCTCTGAGAATGAAGGTTGGGTTTCTGTTTTCGTGTGAGGATAACTGATCTGTGAAACTGACTTTTAAGTGAAAGCCGAGTTAAATGAGGAAAGAGGCACCTAGCAAGGGCAGGTGGCCCGGAGTTCAAGGACGAGAAGGCAGTGGAGGGCTCCTAGAGCCTCGCTCTCCCTGGCGCCTTCCAGCTGCTTGCTGCCGCACTTTGCTGTTTTAGGATCCAGATCCTAGACTCCTTGGAGTTGGGCTGCAGAATCAGGTTCAGCTAAAGAAATACCTTCAAGGTCCCACTGTGAGGTCTTGCGCCCATCACTGGGGTTTCCAGGAAGGAGAGAGGACAGCCACATGAGCACTTTGAGTTCTGGAGTCAGAACACGGCTTGGAATCTCAGCTTCATCTCTTGCCAGTTGCAACTTGGATAAGTTACTTAAACCCTCTCAACATTTGTCTCTGTATCTGTGAAATATGAATTAATTGATGCACGGTGGTTGTGGGGAGAACAGTGAGATCGTTGTCCCTCATGTTCTAATGCCACGGCATTTTAAAAAATTATTTGCTGAAGTGCAGTTGATGATTTGGGACTTCCCTGGTGGCTCAGACAATAAAGAATCTGCCGTAAGTGCAGGAGACCTGAGGTCGATCCCTGGGTTGGGAAGATCTGCTGGAGAAGAGAATGGCAACCCACTCCAGTGTTCTTGCCTGGAAAATCCCGTGGTCAGAGGAGCCTGGCAGGCTATAGTCCCTAGGGTTGCACAGAGTTTGAAACGACTGAGTGGGCACACACCCATAGTTGATATTTACAGTGTTATGTTAGTTTCTGCTGTACAGTAAAGTGAATCAGTTACACATCTACATATATTCATCCTTTTTTAGGTTCTTTTCCCACATAGGTCATTACAGAGGATTGAGTAGAGTTCCCTGTGGTACACAGTAGGTCCTTATTGGTGATCAATTGTATATACTAATATGTAGTAGCATGTATATGTCTATTCCAGTCTTGTGTTGGGGCAGTTTTTAGCTCTGTCCTTTCCTTACCTTTAGAATCCTCCCAGAATTCCTATGAACTGTGTCTGATGATCGTTCCCATTTCACAAATGAGAAAATAGAAATTTCAAAAGATGCAGGAATATGTACAGAGGTCAGTGTATTATCTGCCAAGAGATTTCTTGGCTGTAAACAGCAAGAAAACACATTGAGAGAGCTTCTCTTATCTGGGAGTTATTGTCCACTTGATGACCTAGCAAGGGCAGGTGGCCCGGAGTTCAAGGACGAGAAGGCAGTGGAGGGCTCCTAGACATGCTTGCTGCCGCACTTTGCTGTTTTAGGATCCAGATCCTAGACTCCTTGGAGTTGGGCTGCAGAATCAGGTTCAGCTAAAGAAATACCTTCAAGGTCCCACTGTGAGGTCTTGCGCCCATCACTGGGGTTTCCAGGAAGGAGAGAGGACAGCCACATGAGCACTTTGAGTTCTGGAGTCAGAACACGGCTTGGAATCTCAGCTTCATCTCTTGCCAGTTGCAACTTGGATAAGTTACTTAAACCCTCTCAACATTTGTCTCTGTATCTGTGAAATATGAATTAATTGATGCACGGTGGTTGTGGGGAGAACAGTGAGATCGTTACCCCTCATGTTCTAATGCCACGGCATTTTAAAAACTTATTTGCTGGAGTGTAGTTGATGATTTGGGACTTCCCTGGTGGCTCAGACAATAAAGAATCTGCCGTAAGTGCAGGAGACCTGAGGTCGATCCCTGGGTTGGGAAGATCTGCTGGAGAAGAGAATGGCAACCCACTCCAGTGTTCTTGCCTGGAAAATCCCGTGGTCAGAGGAGCCTGGCAGGCTATAGTCCCTAGGGTTGCACAGAGTTTGAAACGACTGAGTGGGCACACACCCATAGTTGATATTTACAGTGTTATGTTAGTTTCTGCTGTACAGTAAAGTGAATCAGTTACACATCTACATATATTCATCCTTTTTTAGGTTCTTTTCCCACATAGGTCATTACAGAGGATTGAGTAGAGTTCCCTGTGGTACACAGTAGGTCCTTATTGGTGATCAATTGTATATACTAATATGTAGTAGCATGTATATGTCTATTCCAGTCTTGTGTTGGGGCAGTTTTTAGCTCTGTCCTTTCCTTACCTTTAGAATCCTCCCAGAATTCCTATGAACTGTGTCTGATGATCGTTCCCATTTCACAAATGAGAAAATAGAAATTTCAAAAGATGCAGGAATATGTACAGAGGTCAGTGTATTATCTGCCAAGAGATTTCTTGGCTGTAAACAGCAAGAAAACACATTGAGAGAGCTTCTCTTATCTGGGAGTTATTGTCGCACTTGATGATTCCTGAAGATAAGCCACTTCACCGTGGCTTAGCTAAGCGGTGCAGCGGTTTGACCAGGCTTCCTCCATGCTCTGTATCTTTCTTCCCTCCATCCTCATCCTGTAGGCTCTCAGGGTTGCGTTCTCATCAGGCAAAGTAGCTGCCACAGCTCCAGGCGTCCCGTCTTGATACAGTCCCGTTCAGATACAACAAGGACACCTGTCACTTTCAAGTCACAGAGAAGCTCTTAGTCTTTTAAGCTAGATTTCTGTCACCTGCCTAAGCCAGTCACTGACCACAGGGGTGGAATGCTCTGGGCTTGGATTAATCAGAAGTGACTCCCTGGGAAGGGGCCACCTTCTTGGAGCACACCGAGGATGACTGCCGCGATAGCACTGGGAGAAAGAACCCTCCAGGGGAGGGGGCTGCCTTGCGGGCAACCAGCAGGGTCCACCTCAACCAGCAGCTGCTTCCTCCAAGGCTCACTCAAGATCAGGTACTTGGGCCCAAGAGCCCATGCCCCATGGATGGTGTGGGAGGCACTGAGCTCAGAGCCTAGCATGTAGCAGTCCCTCTCTGCAGGTTCCCCCATGTGGCTGGCATTCTGTTCACCCAATTGCTGTTCTCATATGGGGGCACAGACACATCAGAAAGTAATTTTATGATCTTCAGCATGTGCTGTACCATTTATAGCCACAGACATGCATACACTGAGAGGTTCTATTGGGTTTAAAACCCTGGCCCTAGTGGAGCTGTTTAGATTCGAATTTTTTTCCCACATAGGTCCATTACAGAGGATTGAGTAGAGTTCCTGTGGTACACAGTAGGTCCTTATTGGTGATCAATTGTATATACTAATATGTAGTAGCATGTATATGTCTATTCCAGTCTTGTGTTGGGGCAGTTTTTAGCTCTGTCCTTTCCTTACCTTTAGAATCCTCCCAGAATTCCTATGAACTGTGTCTGATGATCGTTCCCATTTCACAAATGAGAAAATAGAAATTTCAAAAGATGCAGGAATATGTACAGAGGTCAGTGTATTATCTGCCAAGAGATTTCTTGGCTGTAAACAGCAAGAAAACACATTGAGAGAGCTTCTCTTATCTGGGAGTTATTGTCGCACTTGATGATTCCTGAAGATAAGCCACTTCACCGTGGCTTAGCTAAGCGGTGCAGCGGTTTGACCAGGCTTCCTCCATGCTCTGTATCTTTCTTCCCTCCATCCTCATCCTGTAGGCTCTCAGGGTTGCGTTCTCATCAGGCAAAGTAGCTGCCACAGCTCCAGGCGTCCCGTCTTGATACAGTCCCGTTCAGATACAACAAGGACACCTGTCACTTTCAAGTCACAGAGAAGCTCTTAGTCTTTTAAGCTAGATTTCTGTCACCTGCCTAAGCCAGTCACTGACCACAGGGGTGGAATGCTCTGGGCTTGGATTAATCAGAAGTGACTCCCTGGGAAGGGGCCACCTTCTTGGAGCACACCGAGGATGACTGCCGCGATAGCACTGGGAGAAAGAACCCTCCAGGGGAGGGGGCTGCCTTGCGGGCAACCAGCAGGGTCCACCTCAACCAGCAGCTGCTTCCTCCAAGGCTCACTCAAGATCAGGTACTTGGGCCCAAGAGCCCATGCCCCATGGATGGTGTGGGAGGCACTGAGCTCAGAGCCTAGCATGTAGCAGTCCCTCTCTGCAGGTTCCCCCATGTGGCTGGCATTCTGTTCACCCAATTGCTGTTCTCATATGGGGGCACAGACACATCAGAAAGTAATTTTATGATCTTCAGCATGTGCTGTACCATTTATAGCCACAGACATGCATACACTGAGAGGTTCTATTGGGTTTAAAACCCTGGCCCCTAGTGGAGCTGTTTAGATTCGATTTCTCTCTCCAACCAGGTGTTTTTCTCTCCTTTCCTGCCCTCTTTGGTCTGGATCCCCAAATCCCAAAGAATCCTTTTCTGTCCACTTCCTTCCCTCCGTAGGCCCTGTGCAAGCTGAAGAATTGACTCATTGGAAACCCATGACTTTGTTAGGAGGCTGAGTGAAGAGGAAGTTCCCCAGAGGAGCTTGGGGCATTTTCCTTTTGACTTCAGTCTTCAACAGTGAGGTCGCGGGACTTCCCTGGTGGTCTAGTGGGTAAAGCTCTGGACTCCCAATGCCTGGGGCCTGGGTTGGAACCCTAATCTGGGAGCCAGATCCCACATGCCACAACGTAGACCCAGTGCAGCCAAATTAAAATCAATAAATAATTTAAAAAATGATGTCGCATTTGAGGAAATGAGTCAAACTGTAGACTGTAGTGGCTAAGATGTCCTAGCTTTACTGTCTCATCTTGGACAAGTTAATTAATCGCCCAGGTCTCAGTTTTTTCATCTGTAAATGGGCTAATAATAACACACACACACATGTCCAGGGTATTCTGAGGAATGACTAAGCTAAGATTTAAGTACATTTGCATGATGACAAGAAAGTTACCGTGTTCAGTAACCCCCTCCCCCACCGCATTGTTATATTTTGTTATATATTTTTATATATTGTTATATTTTCTTTCTTTTTTTTTTTTTAACATGTTGAAACCTTTGAAACCTTTATTATTTTTTAATTTTTTGGGGGAGTTGGGTGGGGAGGGAGGGTGGCGAGTGGGCCACTTCTGTTGGTCTTTCATTTATCTACTTTCATCCATCTTTGTTCTTTGGCCCGTGTGGGCCTCCCATCGCGGTGGCCTCTGTTGTCGCAGAGCACCGGCTCTGGGTGCATGCGCTCCAGAGCTCCGCCTTGGTCATTGGACACATCAGTCCAGCCACTCTGTGACACGTGGGATCTTCCCAGGCCAGGGATCGAACCGGCACCCCTTGCACTGCAAGGCGGTGTCCTTACCCACTGGGCCACCAGGGAAGCCACCGTATTGTTGTATTTTCTAAGTCTCTTTGCCTTCAAAGGGAAAGTGTGCTTTCTAGAATAAATTGGCAACTAGTGGCCAAGTGAGCCTCTTTCACTGCCTTTTTTTTTTTAAAATTGTTCCTCTGGGTTCCTTGGTTGGGAGCTTAGGTCAGACACTGCAGGCTGTGGCAGGGGGCCTGGCACAGGGAAGCATCCACTATCTCCTGCATTTGTTTTGTCAGACAGACCTCTGGGGATTCCTCGGGTGGAGAGACCCGAGATGCTGCGCCGCCAGCTTACTATGACCTTGGGCTGTTTCTTTGACTTGAAGTGACTCATGACCGGATAACCACTCTCAGATGCTATCTCAATTTCCTCTGCTTCTTGTGAGTCCAAAAAAGAAGTTGATAGCGATCAGAACTCATCTGCAGAAGTGGTTTCCTTTTCCCAATCAGCTTGTCAGCGTTCACGTCTCTCCTCGGCTTGCCTGCTTGGTTCCTTCACCTGTTCTGATGTATTTCAGATGCAGGGCTAGGGACTGGGCGAGCATGGCAAAGTCTTCATCATGGAGCTTGTTGTCATCCCTCATTTATGTTCTTCCCCTGTCATCTTCCCACCCAGAACCCTGCCTCCTGGGAGACCTTTCAGTTCATACAAGTCTCTTGGTCAAAATCCAAATCCTATACATGGGTGTGTTGTTATTAGGTAGGAGTCAATATCATCTACAGAGATGCTTGCCTGTTGAAGATGCCCTTTGGAGGCAAAGAGACTCAGAAACCATGACAATACAGAGGCTACTGACTATGGTATGTTTCTGGGCACCATGTAGAAGGACTCAGATATTATCTCAGTTAACTCAGAACACCCTGTAGAGGTGGGGCAGTGATGTTATTGTTAGGCCTGTTTTCAGATGGAAAAACTGAGGTCAAGGGGATTAATGAGGGCTTCCCCTGGTGGTCTAGTGGGTAAGGACACCGCCTTGCAGTGCAAGGGGTGCTAGTTCGATCCCTGGCCTGGGAAGATCCCACGTGCCGCGTAGCAGCTGGACTGATGTGTCCAATTACCGAGCTGGAGCTCTGGGGCAGCATGTGCCCAGAGCTGGCACTCTGCAACAACAGAGGCCACTGCGATGGGAGGCCCACAGGAGCCAAAGAACAAAGACGAATGAAAATAGATAAATGAAAGACCAATAGAAGTGGCCTGCCCGTCCCCCTCCCTCCCCACCTCACCCCCCAAAAGATAAATTAAAAAAAAAAAAAACAGGGGATTAATGAACTTGTCCAAGGTGAGAAGGCACCAGGTGGATCCAACTGGGCTTTCGGGTGCACTTGGTTCATTTTCCCTGACAACCTGAAGGTGGGCAGCCTGAGCCATATGGTGTGTGCTGGGGCATCATGAACGCAGTAGATCTCAAGTACCACCTTCTCCCTAGGTGGTGTCTTGCCCACAACACTCATTCTCCCTGAACTTCCATCTCCTCTCTGTTGGAGATGCTGATTCTTACCTAACAAGAACACACACAGTTACAGGATTTGCACTTTGAGAGACAATGGCTGAAGTGAGCTGATGCGTGCGCCTGAGTTCTTACACGTCTCTCCCCCGGCTTGCCTGCTTGGTTCCTTCACCTGTTCTGATGTATTTCAGATGCAGGGCTAGGGACTGGGCGAGCATGGCAAAGTCTTCATCATGGAGCTTGTTGTCATCCCTCATTTATGTTCTTCCCCTGTCATCTTCCCACCCAGAACCCTGCCTCCTGGGAGACCTTTCAGTTCATACAAGTCTCTTGGTCAAAATCCAAATCCTATACATGGGTGTGTTGTTATTAGGTAGGAGTCAATATCATCTACAGAGATGCTTGCCTGTTGAAGATGCCCTTTGGAGGCAAAGAGACTCAGAAACCATGACAATACAGAGGCTACTGACTATGGTATGTTTCTGGGCACCATGTAGAAGGACTCAGATATTATCTCAGTTAACTCAGAACACCCTGTAGAGGTGGGGCAGTGATGTTATTGTTAGGCCTGTTTTCAGATGGAAAAACTGAGGTCAAGGGGATTAATGAGGGCTTCCCCTGGTGGTCTAGTGGGTAAGGACACCGCCTTGCAGTGCAAGGGGTGCTAGTTCGATCCCTGGCCTGGGAAGATCCCACGTGCCGCGTAGCAGCTGGACTGATGTGTCCAATTACCGAGCTGGAGCTCTGGGGCAGCATGTGCCCAGAGCTGGCACTCTGCAACAACAGAGGCCACTGCGATGGGAGGCCCACAGGAGCCAAAGAACAAAGACGAATGAAAATAGATAAATGAAAGACCAATAGAAGTGGCCTGCCCGTCCCCCTCCCTCCCCACCTCACCCCCCAAAAGATAAATTAAAAAAAAAAAAAACAGGGGATTAATGAACTTGTCCAAGGTGAGAAGGCACCAGGTGGATCCAACTGGGCTTTCGGGTGCACTTGGTTCATTTTCCCTGACAACCTGAAGGTGGGCAGCCTGAGCCATATGGTGTGTGCTGGGGCATCATGAACGCAGTAGATCTCAAGTACCACCTTCTCCCTAGGTGGTGTCTTGCCCACAACACTCATTCTCCCTGAACTTCCATCTCCTCTCTGTTGGAGATGCTGATTCTTACCTAACAAGAACACACACAGTTACAGGATTTGCACTTTGAGAGAGAATGGCTGGAAGTGAGCTTTCGTATGCCGTTTGCCGCACTGAGTGTCTTCAGCCCTGATCAGCCTGAACTTTAGACCCTTCCTGCAGGGGTCTGCTGCCTACACTTCCTCGGTTACATGTATAATTGACTCGAGGGATCAGCAGTGAACACCTTTTTCCTGTCCCACCTGATACCACTCACCACAACAGCATCCAGGTCACTGAGCACTCAATGTTCTTTGGATCTCTACTTAAACGTAAACCAGGAATGAGCATAGAATCTTTAGTAGCTGGTGTGGGTCAGAATACACCTTCCTTGGCTGAGTGTAAGACCTGAATCTTCATGAAACCTGAACACATAACTAGTTCCCAGTGAAAGACGGCATTTTGATGAGCACCGCCTTTCTGCGTCAGACCTAAATACGTGGCTAGATCCGGTCCACCTCCTCTCGTGGAAGAGATGTTCCACAGATCTTTATTAAACTACACGGAATAATGCTTATGGGGTCCCTCTTCCCCCAAGCACCCTTCTGCTGCACCTAATACAGAAGGGACGGTGGATCATCGTTCATTCTGGCTTAGTGACTTTCCTCGTTCAAGTCTTTGTGATGTTCAGAGAAAGACCAGGTAGGACAGCCAGGAGGACCTGGATCTGGGAGCTGAGTTACAAAGCTGAAGCAGAAGAACCTGCAAGAGGAGGCCTCCTCGGAGCAGGCAGGTCCACGTGGAGGAGTAAGGTGGAGAGAAACGCATAGACGTCCAAAACGCCCCAAGAAGAAGGAGAGGAATTTGACAGAAATCCAATTTCTGTCACCAAATTTAGATTATGAGATGAAAGGCTAGATTTATGAGGATGGATTGACTCTCCCTGGGTATTATGACTTTGGAACTGCTGCCAGGTGAGAAGTGGCACATTTTTAGGGGACTTTCGTTCCAAGGAAAAAGCTTTTCTTTAGGCAGGAATGAAAACATCCACCAGTCCATGTTTTTGTACAAATGAACACACATGCAAAGACAAGCTGTTAATTAATTAAAGTTCTGACTTAATAGCCATATTTATATAGATAGGGGTGTGTGTGTGTGTGTGTGTGTGTGTGTGTGTGTGTGTTTGTGTGTGCTCTTTGTCACCCTATAAACTGTAGCCCACCAGCCCATGGAATTTTCCAGGCAAGAATACTTTGAGTGGTTGCTACTTCCTTCTCCAGGGTATCCTCCCCACTCAGGGATCGAACCTGTATCTCCTGAGTCTCCTGCTTTTGCAGACAGATTCTTTACCACTGAGCCACCTGAGAATCCTATAGATAGATGCGTGTAGATACGAGAAAAGAAGTGCCCGAATCAGTTGTAATTCCGTTGTCGACAGGTAGCCACTGCTGATACTTTCTGGCCTTTTTTCTTTGCAAATGTGGGATCTCTGTCAGTTGTTTTGTCTTAAGATAGCACGAGCATTTCTTCATGCCCATGAACGTCCTTCTAAGATGTAACATTTTTATATTATTAGTTATGTCTTACTTTCTACTGTCTAGGCCACTCCATGTGGCATGCAGCATCTTAGTCCCCTGAACCAGAGGTCAAACCCGTGCCCTGAGAGCCTAGAGTCTCACCTACCTGATGCTGGGGAAGTCCTAAGATTTTAACAACTACCTAGTGGTCCATTGTATGGATGGAGAGTAATCAGTTAAACCTCTTTGTCAGATATTTAGCTTGTTCCCCATGTGAAAGCCTGTAGTGAGTCTTTAGCTCCACAGTCCCAAGCCTAGCTTCATAATATCTGGACCAAACACAGCAAACTTTTCCCAGGTGAAATTCAGAGAGAAGGTGTTCACATTCTTCTTCTTTCAACACCCCCATCTGTAGCAACCCTGGAGAAGGGCATGGAAACCCACTCCAGTGTTGCTTCCTAGAGAATCCCATGGACAGAGGAGCCTGGCAGGCTACAGTCCATAGGGTCACAAAGAGTTGGACATGGCTTAAGTGATTTAGCACACCATCTGTAACAAGGGTCGTGGAACCTAATTCTTCATCAGAAAATGTATCTCCTAGTTAATGGTCTTTGTTTCTGTTTTTCCATTTTTATCCTGATTGCATCAGACGGAGCTTATCTGTTTTCCTTAGGAACGTTTCTGAAGCTCCCTGTGATCAATAAGGGTATTTTTCACAGATGCCTTTTTGTCACACAAATGGGATTAGCCAGAGACGAGTGATTCATCTTGTACTCTGATGTGGTTTTGTAATCTTCATTTGTTTGTTATTAGGAGAAATTCTCTGGATGAGTCTTTCCAGTGATACATAAACATGCAGATTAATCATTCACATTCCTATCCACCATCCAGCCATCCATATATACATCTATCCAAATATTCACCCACCCAGTATTGATTGAGTACCAACTCTGTGCTGGGCCATGAGTTACGTACTGGGACAAAGACGTGAACTAATGTGAATTCCTTTTGCTCACAGCAGTCACATTTTAATGCTGGTTCTTTTTGCTGAGGTTCAAGGCTCTTTGAGGTACCCATGAACCTTCTGATGCTATTTGCCAACCATGACTGGGAGCCGTGTCTGACTGTGTGTGACCCTATGGACTGTAGCCCTCCAGGCTCCTCTGTCCATGGGATTCTCCTGGCAAGAATCCTGGAGTGGGTAGCCATTCCCTTCCCCAGGAGATCTTCCCAACCCAGGGAGTGAACCTGCATCTGTTGAATTCTCCTGCTTTGGCAGGCAGATTCTTTATCACTGCATTGTCTGGGAAGCCCCTGTGAACTCAAGTGATGCAGTTGTGTCCGACACTTTGCAACACCATGGACTGCAACAGGCCAGGCTTTCCTGTCCTTCACCATCTCTCAGAGTTTGCTCAGATTCATATCCATGGAGTCAGTGATGCCACCCAACCATCTCATCCTCTGCTGCCCCCTTATCCTACCTCAGTCTTTCCCAACATCAGGGTCTTTTCCAATGAGTTGGCTCTTCTCATCAGGTGGTCAAAGTACTGGAGCTTCACTGTAGCGTCAGTCCTTCCAGTGAATATGCCAGGTTGATTTTCTTTAGGATTGACTGGTTTGATCTCCTTGTAGTCAAGGAACTCTTTAGAGTCTTCTCCGGTACCACAGTTTGAAGGCATCAGTTCTTCGGCACTCAGCCTTATTTATGGTCCAACTCTTAATTCCATATGTGACTACTGGAAAAACCACAGCTTTGATCATATGGGCCTTTGTTGGTAAAGTGATGCTTCTGTTTTTTAATACACCATTTAATTTTGTCATAGTTTTTTTTTCCAAAGGGCAAACGTCTTTTAATTCCATGGCTGCAGTTACTGTCTGTAGTGAATTTGGAGCCCAAGAAAATAACATCTGTGACTCCGCTTTTTCCCCATCTATTTGTCATGAAGTGGACAATCAGGACTGGCTGTCATGATCTTAGTTTTCTGAATGTTCAGTTTAAGCCCGCTTTTTCACTTTCCTCTTTCACCTTCATCAAGAGGCTCTTGAATTCCTCTTGCTTTCTGCCTTTAGAGTGATATCATCTGCATATCTGAGGTTGTTGATATTTCTCCCAGCAATCTGGATTCTAGCTTGTAAACTACATTAGTTATATCTAAAACCTCTATGTATGTAGATTCCTGAAAAGGGGGTCTGAGTGTCCATATCCTTAAAAGTCTTAATGATCCTAAGAAGACATTGGTATTTAGGATGAATTATTGGAAGAGACCACCAGGTGATCGGTTGTAACACAGTGTGAGAATTGCCAGCATTGAGGCATGGATTCTGTGCTGCAGGAGAATAGGGGAAGTGGGTCCCAATTCAATTGAGTAGTCAGATGTTAAGGGGCATGTGTTGGATTGGCCACACCGGGCCCTGAATAATGACTAAGATATGGAGAGATGAACAGGTACATCAGGGAGACATCTGGTCTCCATTGAGGGAAGGACACATGCAGAGGTCCAGAGGTTTAAGGAGTTCAGTCAAGAAACATTTAGTCAGATAAATTAACCGGCACCTAAATGGAGGGTCCATGGGGAAGGTGGAAGAACTGAGGGGGTAAAAATTAGAGGAGACCAGATGCTGAAAGCACTTATAAATTCTAGACCGAAAATCTGCTAGAGACCTTGAATAACTTAAAGATTTTAAGCAAAGCGACTCCACGGATTTGTGTTTTGAATGCAGATATTTTTGGTAGGGACTCTTGCCTCATCGGCTCCAGATTTAATTGATGCTCCCATGAGGGCTTCCCTGGTGGCTCAGATAGAAAAGAATCTGCCTGCAAATGCAGTAGATCTTGGTTCGATCCCTTTGTTGGGAAGACCCTCTAGAGAAGAGAAAGGCCAGGCACTCCACTATTCTTGCCTGCAAAATTCCATGGCTCATCCATGGGTCGCACAGTCGAACATGACTGAGCAACTTTCACTTTCACTGAGGGCTGTGGGGTCAGGTGTGTGTTCTTGGTGCAAGGGTCATGTGGGGATTCGGATGCTGCAGGGGGTAAAGCCACTGGAAAGGTAGGTGACAACCTTGCCAACTTCGGATTTGGCAGTTTACAGAAATGGAGAAGAGCCACCATGTTGAGTCCTTCCTGAGGCACTATTCACTTTCCATAAATCAGCTCATTTAATCCTCTTAGGGCTTTATAAAGGTGTAGGTTGGGAATTAGTTTCCTGTTGCTGTTCTAAGAAATTACCACCGCAGTTGCCTGAAAGAATACAAATGAATTATATTACATTTCTGGAGATCTTGTGTCCTAAATGGGTCTCCCTGGGCTAAAATCAAGGGATACGCAGGGCTATACCCCAGCTGGAGGCTTTAGGTCTGGTCCATTTCCTTGCTTTTTTCAGTTCTTAGGGGCTGCCTGAGTTCTTAGGGTTCAGGGTCCTTACAAAGCCAGCAGTGTTGGCTTGAGTTCTTCTTGCCTCACACCTGACACTGACCCTTCTGACTCTCCCACATGAAAGGACCCTTGTGACCATACTGGGTAATCCAGGATAATCTCCCATTTTAAGATCAGCTGATTAATAGCTTTCCTTCAATCTGCAACCTTGATTCTCCATTTTCCTGAGAAGCAGCATATTCGTAGGCTTGGGAGTTTAGGACAGGGCTGCCTTTGTGTGCTGTGTGCTCAGTCATGTCCGACTCTTTGCGACCCTGTGGACTGTAGCCCACCAGGCTCCTCTGTCCATGGGCTTCTTCAGTCAAGAATACTGGAGCAGCTTGCCGTGCCCTCTTCCAGGGATCTTCCTGATCTAGGGATTGAATCTGAGTCGCTTGCATATCCTGCATTGGTAGGCATGTTCTTTACCACTAATGCCACCTGGGAAGCCAGGGTCTTTAGGAAGGAGGCTGTTCTTCTCTAGACCTACATTGTCATCTCTACTCTTCCGACTGCAGAAACAGCCTCGTAGGTTAAAGTCTTGCCACTCTGGAGGACTCATAACAGAGACTTGACCTTTGATGTCTTTGACTTCAGTGTCTACAAGTGATAAAAGGTAAATCTTGGACAAAAGTTAATGATCAAAGACAATTAGGCTTCCCTCTCCTTTTAGATAATTTGTGTTGTGTAGAAGATTTTTAAATTGCTTTTTAAATTAGTCACCCTCCAAGTCATTCACCTCCGTGTTGCCATTGAGATAGGCTTAATATGTGCCTGGATATGCTGGAAAGGTAGGTGACAACCCTGCCAACTTCGGATTTGGCAGTTTACAGAAATGGAGAAGAGCCACCATGTTGAGTCCTTCCTGAGGCACTATTCACTTTCCATAAATCAGCTCATTTAATCCTCTTAGGGCTTTATAAAGGTGTAGGTTGGGAATTAGTTTCCTGTTGCTGTTCTAAGAAATTACCACCGCAGTTGCCTGAAAGAATACAAATGAATTATATTACATTTCTGGAGATCTTGTGTCCTAAATGGGTCTCCCTGGGCTAAAATCAAGGGATACGCAGGGCTATACCCCAGCTGGAGGCTTTAGGTCTGGTCCATTTCCTTGCTTTTTTCAGTTCTTAGGGGCTGCCTGAGTTCTTAGGGTTCAGGGTCCTTACAAAGCCAGCAGTGTTGGCTTGAGTTCTTCTTGCCTCACACCTGACACTGACCCTTCTGACTCTCCCACATGAAAGGACCCTTGTGACCATACTGGGTAATCCAGGATAATCTCCCATTTTAAGATCAGCTGATTAATAGCTTTCCTTCAATCTGCAACCTTGATTCTCCATTTTCCTGAGAAGCAGCATATTCGTAGGCTTGGGAGTTTAGGACAGGGCTGCCTTTGTGTGCTGTGTGCTCAGTCATGTCCGACTCTTTGCGACCCTGTGGACTGTAGCCCACCAGGCTCCTCTGTCCATGGGCTTCTTCAGTCAAGAATACTGGAGCAGCTTGCCGTGCCCTCTTCCAGGGATCTTCCTGATCTAGGGATTGAATCTGAGTCGCTTGCATATCCTGCATTGGTAGGCATGTTCTTTACCACTAATGCCACCTGGGAAGCCAGGGTCTTTAGGAAGGAGGCTGTTCTTCTCTAGACCTACATTGTCATCTCTACTCTTCCGACTGCAGAAACAGCCTCGTAGGTTAAAGTCTTGCCACTCTGGAGGACTCATAACAGAGACTTGACCTTTGATGTCTTTGACTTCAGTGTCTACAAGTGATAAAAGGTAAATCTTGGACAAAAGTTAATGATCAAAGACAATTAGGCTTCCCTCTCCTTTTAGATAATTTGTGTTGTGTAGAAGATTTTTAAATTGCTTTTTAAATTAGTCACCCTCCAAGTCATTCACCTCCGTGTTGCCATTGAGATAGGCTTAATATGTGCCTGGGATTCTGCTGTGAAAATGGGTTTTGACCTGAGCTTTGTCTCAATGACATATCTAACTTTGTTGGAGAGCAGACTGTACCTGAAGGTACTTGCCATGGATGAGGAAGACCCACACATGCTTCCTTTGGTAGCATCTTTTTTTTTTTTTTTTCTCCTTCCTTGAGTCACCATCCAAAAGAAGAGAGGATGTTAGGGATGTGATTTTTAAGAGGTCCACCATCCATTCAGTTTCTTTGAACTCCAGATGGTGTCCTAATAATAAGGAAACACTTATGCAAAGAGGGAAGTTTTTATGTAAAACCTGAAACTCTTGGACTCACAGAGAAAGGCAGAATGAATCAGACTAAACAGTCACCAGGGAAGAAACTGACCTGCACACCAGACACTCAAATGCCAGCCATAGTAGGCATTCCATTGGAAGCTTGAAAGGAGTTATTTTAGGACAGATACAAGAAAAGGCTACTTTTGAAGCAGGTAGGTCTTAGTTAAGAGCTTGAAGTTAAGTGGCCTCTAGTTTCACCTTCAGTCTCTGCTGCTTTAACAGTTTAAGATCATGACATTTCCCCCATCTGTAAAGTGGAAATAAAAATTAGTGTTGTTGTGAGCAAAACACTAACTAGACCCTTTGACATATGGTAAAAGTCTGCCCATGTACCTGTATATCCATCCATTCATCCATGTTTCCATTCATCCATCCATTCTTCCTTCTGTTCACCCTTCCCTACCACCCTCTCCTCTATCTATATTAGCTATCATTATCCTTATTATTATTAGATCTGCCCCCATGGCTCAGATGGTCAAGAATATGCCTGCAATGCAGGAGATGTGGGTTCAGCCCCTGGGTTGGGAAGATCCCCTGGAGAAGGCAATGGCTGCTCACTCCAGTGTTCTTGCCTGGACAGTTCCATAGACAGAGGAGCTTGGCAGGCTACAGTTCATGGGATCACAAAGAGCTGGACACAGCTGAACAACTAATAGTTTCATTTTTATCTTTAGTATTATTGAAATTTAGTGAAAGAAATCAGGTCTATTAAAGTTTAATTATTCAGATCTGACCATCCATCCATCCGTCCCCCTTTCTTTCATCCTCTCATCCCTCCATATTTGATATCATTATCCTTATTATTATTGGAGGCTAGTGACAGAAATCAGGTTTATTGAGTTTGAATGATTGAGGTCTAAGTGTCCATCCATCCATCCAGCTTATATCCCTTTCCATCCATCCATATTAAATATCATTATCCTCATCCCTGTGGATGTTAGTAACAGAAATCAGATCTGATTAGGCTTACATCAACTTGAGTAGATTTGACTTCCTTGCAGAGTGAAACATTTTTAGGAATTTTTTAAAAGCGAACATACAAACAAGTGAACTCAATATGGTAAATCCTTCTTAGATTTCTTTTTAAATTCTTACTTACTTTTTGACCGCACTGTGCAGCCTATGGGACCTTCGTTCCCTCCTCAGGGATTGAATTTGGACTTGAAAATGCACTGAAAATGCGGGGTCTTGACCACTGGACCTCCAGGGAGGTCCCCAGCCCTTCACAGATTTCTAATGGAAGTTGGAGGAGTGTGTTTAGAACACCTCTGCCATTTCTAAGGCTGATGTCAAGAAACTCTGCCACCTCACTGTTCCCACAGACTGCCTGTGAGCTTCAGATGGGTGCAGATTGGACCTTTACTGTTCAGACAGCCGCTGGAGGGTGTTCACCCTTTTTGTCTGGCTTCCAGAGTTCTTCCACACCAAGGAGAAAGGCTGGCAGAATTGGAAGTGAGTGGAAGCACTTGTGTCTGCCATTCATTCAGAAAGGCAGACACCTCTAACGAGCTTGTAGCTGGTGAAGTCTCTACCTCTGCAGGAGCCGGGTCACCAGCCCGCACCTGACTTTGCCTCTGATTAGTCCTGCTCCAAGCTTCTCTTCTGAAACTGAAAAAAAGGCGAGATAGCAAAGCAAATCCCAAACGGAGTGAGGCAGAGGGGCAGCCTAATGACTTGCCTGAGCTTAGAATTGGCCCAGACACCCTCTGGCTCTCATGGTGATGGGAGGGAAAGGGGGTCCACAATTAGAGTGACTTCTCTCTTGGCAGCAGCCTCTGCCCAGCTCTAAGCAGAGTCTGGTCTCAAGTTCCTTGCCTTTGAACTTGGGTCCCAGATCCCAGTCACCCATCCCTAGTCAGGAAGGAGTTTTGAAGAAGTCTGGCCTGTGCCCAGAGATGGCCTTCTTAGGATGGACAACCTTGCGGGGTATAGAAATATCATCCTATGTCAGTTGCCTTTGCCTCCACGTTTCCATGGAAACAGAACATGGCTTGCTCGTGGTAAATGACCTTGTCGTTTGCTTTGGTATATGCTCTTACTCATTGTGCTGAAGTTATTTATAACCTAATGGAAGGAAGTCCCAGGAGAGGGGCATTGTTCTGGTTAATTGTTCCATGGGGAAGAGGAGAAGATTTCTCCCCCAAAGAAAAGAGGAGAAAAGGAAAGAGAAGAGAATGAAACAAACAAAAACACATGGATAAATCCTTCTGAAAAACTGCCTCCCAAATGCATTTTTATCTTGCCCCATGAACTGTAGCCCGCCAGTCCATAGGATTCCAGTGAATCCTTTGTCCATAGGATTCTCCAGGCAAGAATACTGGAGTGGGTTGTCATTTCCTCCTCCAGGGGGGTCTTCCCAACTCAAGAATCAAACCCACAGCTCCTGTGTCTCTTGCGTTGGCAGGCGGGGTCTTTACCATGGAGTCATCTGGGAAGCCAGGGTCGTGGGAACTCTACTGTTACTGGTTCTAAAGTTTTATCTTGGACATTTTATGGAGCCATTATAACATTTTCTTAAAATCTTGGTAGGATGGTTCGTTCCCTTTATATCCTCTGCAGAACTTTCCCTGTAGTAGGTTAGTATTTCATTAAAGATTTTGGGGTTCTAAATGGAAGCTGTTTTGTGAGTTCTCTACCCCTTTTTTGGCCTTTGAGGAATTTTTGGATCCTTAAAATCAAGCTTCTGAAGCCCATGAACCAACATAACCTTTCCGTGCTCTGATGCCATGTCATCGACTTCATAATTTACCAGATAAAGATGTTTCAGACTCTAAGTATCAGCTGTTTACCATCATTGACGCTTTATTAAGATAAATAGAAGATGTTATATGAGCTGTAAAGAAATACTGTAACAGATAATGTATTTGATCGTCTACAATGTGTTAGCTATATGAAACTCACTTCTCCATGGACCAGCTCCATCAGCCTTACCAGGAAAAAAAATTAGGAGTGCAGAGTTTCAGACCCCTCTCCAGACCTACTGAACCAGCAGTGACAGTTCACTGAGGCTTCCGGGGGATGAGAATGTGCGTTGAAGTTTCCTTCTTAGGATGGACAACCTTGCGGGGTATAGAAATATCATCCTATGTCAGTTGCCTTTGCCTCCACGTTTCCATGGAAACAGAACATGGCTTGCTCGTGGTAAATGACCTTGTCGTTTGCTTTGGTATATGCTCTTACTCATTGTGCTGAAGTTATTTATAACCTAATGGAAGGAAGTCCCAGGAGAGGGGCATTGTTCTGGTTAATTGTTCCATGGGGAAGAGGAGAAGATTTCTCCCCCAAAGAAAAGAGGAGAAAAGGAAAGAGAAGAGAATGAAACAAACAAAAACACATGGATAAATCCTTCTGAAAAACTGCCTCCCAAATGCATTTTTATCTTGCCCCATGAACTGTAGCCCGCCAGTCCATAGGATTCCAGTGAATCCTTTGTCCATAGGATTCTCCAGGCAAGAATACTGGAGTGGGTTGTCATTTCCTCCTCCAGGGGGGTCTTCCCAACTCAAGAATCAAACCCACAGCTCCTGTGTCTCTTGCGTTGGCAGGCGGGGTCTTTACCATGGAGTCATCTGGGAAGCCAGGGTCGTGGGAACTCTACTGTTACTGGTTCTAAAGTTTTATCTTGGACATTTTATGGAGCCATTATAACATTTTCTTAAAATCTTGGTAGGATGGTTCGTTCCCTTTATATCCTCTGCAGAACTTTCCCTGTAGTAGGTTAGTATTTCATTAAAGATTTTGGGGTTCTAAATGGAAGCTGTTTTGTGAGTTCTCTACCCCTTTTTTGGCCTTTGAGGAATTTTGGATCCTTAAAATCAAGCTTCTGAAGCCCATGAACCAACATAACCTTTCCGTGCTCTGATGCCATGTCATCGACTTCATAATTTACCAGATAAAGATGTTTCAGACTCTAAGTATCAGCTGTTTACCATCATTGACGCTTTATTAAGATAAATAGAAGATGTTATATGAGCTGTAAAGAAATACTGTAACAGATAATGTATTTGATCGTCTACAATGTGTTAGCTATATGAAACTCACTTCTCCATGGACCAGCTCCATCAGCCTTACCAGGAAAAAAAATTAGGAGTGCAGAGTTTCAGACCCCTCTCCAGACCTACTGAACCAGCAGTGACAGTTCACTGAGGCTTCCGGGGGATGAGAATGTGCGTTGAAGTTTCAGAAGCCTTCCTCTTGAGAAATGTGATTCCACTGGGGGACATGGTTAAAGCTGCAGCTTCTCAGGTCCTACTCAGGCCTCATAGATCAGAAACTCTGGGGGGAGGGTCGCAGCCCCCTGTGTGTTAACAAGTTCTCTAGATGACTCTTAGCAGCACTGAAGTGTGACAAGCTCTGGTCCAGAGAGAGCGCTTTCGTCGTCCTGGTTTTGCAGATGAGAAAAGTGAGCCAGAACATTACTTAGTAAGTGGCCAAGTGAAGGTCTGAGCCTAGGACATGTGAGTCTAGAGTCTACAGACCCAGCCATTCTGCTTTTGGTGGTGTTCAGCCGCTCAGTTGTGTCTGACTCTTTGTGTGACCCTGTGGACTGCAGCCTGCCAGGCTCCTCTGTCTTCCACTGTCTCCTGGAGTTTGTTCAGATTCACGTCCATTGAGTCGGTGATGCTGTCTAATCCGCCTCCATCTCTTTGAGCTCTATTCTCCACTGTACTTAGTGTTCTCTCAAAGTCCAGCACTGGGAAGTAAGCTCCTTGGAAGTCTGGGACTTACCCAACTTGCTCAGTGTTGTAGTGTCCATTGACATTGCTAGAAACTTTTGCAAACTCCATCCTCCCCTGGAGGGAGTAAACTTGGGTACTGGGCTCCACCCCTGGCATCTGATTCAGTAGGTCTGGATGAGGCTAAGACTCCACATTTCTTTCTTTCTTTCTTTCTTTTTAAAAATCCGTATTATTTGTTGGGCTGTGCTGGGTCTTAGTTGTAGCATGTGGCATCGTTAGTTGCAGTAAGTGAACTCTTAGCTATGGCATGTGGGATTTAGTTCCCCAATCAGGGATCGAACCTGAGCCCCCTGCATTGGGAGCATGGAGTCTTACCACTAGAGCTCCAGCGAAGTCCAGACACTGCATTTCTGACAAGCTCCCAGGTGGTCTGTAGGCCTCACTGAGGTCAGAGAGAGTCTGTGTCATTTTTTGAGGGCAGAAGAAGTACGTCTCTGTGTGTGGGGGTCGCATTTGGAGGGCGGGTGTTGGCCACCACTTCCTGTGTGCCGTTGCTGGCCTCCGTCGCTGCCGGGAACTTTACACACTTTGAGAACTTCACCTCATTAATCTTCCCCTCCCCAGGAGGGCCTGCGTGACGGATACTGGTGCCTGTATTTCACAGATGGAGAGGCCACAGTGCTGGGGGAATGGGACAGGCCCAAGGTCATGTGGTGCACCTCTCAAATGAACCCAGAATAGAAACACGGCCACCGGCTTCCAAGCCTGGCTCCCCTCATTCCCGTGAACCTGTGAGCCCCCAATCCTGCAAAGCCTCCCTGTGCCACCTGTCCATGTCCACTTGGCACTTCTTTTCAAATTAAGTTTGTCTCTCTAACCGCACCCTCAGGAGACACAGGTTCAAGGTTAGCACGGAGCACCTTTTGAGTTTCTTGTAACTTGGACTCTGGTATGATTCTGATCAAGAGTGTCAATTATAGAAACATGCACCTGGCAGAAGAGCTGCCTGAATCTTGTGCCCTTACTGCCAGAGGCGGTCCGGGTCCTCCCTGTTCTGTTCTCAGCACATCTTTCAGAGCTCCGACATTTGTTTCCACTGGCGGGTTGATCATGCTGTCTAATCCTTTTTGTTCTCCACTGTACTTAGTGTTCTCTCAAAGTCCAGCACTGGGAAGTAAGCTCCTTGGAAGTCTGGGACTTACCCAACTTGCTCAGTGTTGTAGTGTCCATTGACATTGCTAGAAATTTTTGCAAACTCCATCCTCCCCTGGAGGGAGTAAACTTGGGTACTGGGCTCCACCCCTGGCATCTGATTCAGTAGGTCTGGATGAGGCTAAGACTCCACATTTCTTTCTTTCTTTCTTTCTTTTTAAAAATCCGTATTATTTGTTGGGCTGTGCTGGGTCTTAGTTGTAGCATGTGGCATCGTTAGTTGCAGTAAGTGAACTCTTAGCTATGGCATGTGGGATTTAGTTCCCCAATCAGGGATCGAACCTGAGCCCCCTGCATTGGGAGCATGGAGTCTTACCACTAGAGCTCCAGCGAAGTCCAGACACTGCATTTCTGACAAGCTCCCAGGTGGTCTGTAGGCCTCACTGAGGTCAGAGAGAGTCTGTGTCATTTTTTGAGGGCAGAAGAAGTACGTCTCTGTGTGTGGGGGTCGCATTTGGAGGGCGGGTGTTGGCCACCACTTCCTGTGTGCCGTTGCTGGCCTCCGTCGCTGCCGGGAACTTTACACACTTTGAGAACTTCACCTCATTAATCTTCCCCTCCCCAGGAGGGCCTGCGTGACGGATACTGGTGCCTGTATTTCACAGATGGAGAGGCCACAGTGCTGGGGGAATGGGACAGGCCCAAGGTCATGTGGTGCACCTCTCAAATGAACCCAGAATAGAAACACGGCCACCGGCTTCCAAGCCTGGCTCCCCTCATTCCCGTGAACCTGTGACCCCCCAATCCTGCAAAGCCTCCCTGTGCCACCTGTCCATGTCCACTTGGCACTTCTTTTCAAATTAAGTTTGTCTCTCTAACCGCACCCTCAGGAGACACAGGTTCAAGGTTAGCACGGAGCACCTTTTGAGTTTCTTGTAACTTGGACTCTGGTATGATTCTGATCAAGAGTGTCAATTATAGAAACATGCACCTGGCAGAAGAGCTGCCTGAATCTTGTGCCCTTACTGCCAGAGGCGGTCCGGGTCCTCCCTGTTCTGTTCTCAGCACATCTTTCAGAGCTCCGACATTTGTTTCCACTGGCGGGTTGATCATTGGAGACTCTGACTCCTAACATTGACAGTTGCTAACTTTACAAACCTTTTAATTAGGGAAACAGTAGGTTTTATTTGCCCATTATTGGGTGCACAGCTGTATACAGATACAGACAGATACAGATGCTAAGACTGCAGCTCAGTCCTAGACACCAGGATCTTTAGGGCTGGAGTCCAGTCACTCATTTCACTAACTTAACACCTCAGGTGATTCTGATGCGAACATTTCCAGGAAAATTCCAAAGTGGAGGAGGTGGAGGAGCTTCCAGGAGTACTAATAGTGCTCTTCCCAGATACGTGGTAAACAGGAGGGATGTGGTGTGGGGAGAGGGAGGGCTTGGACTGCATTCTCTAAGCCTCATTCTGTGTCTCTCCTAGGACATGCTTTAAATCAACAGAGGATGGACTGGGTAGGCGGGTTCCTGATTCTTCATTAGGAAGAGAATGTTTCTCCATCTGGCTGAGAGTCTGTCACATTGTATGACTCTAGTGGGTGATGGATTTTGGAATTTACATAAAAGAAAATTTGGATTAACCCATTTCACTTTTCTCATTAGCCAGAGCTCATCTGGAAGAATGGAAAAATCCATGTGGTTGAGGAAAAATGGAAATTGGCCACTGTCCATGTTAAGATGGTCCATCATTTTTTGTTTGTTTTGAGTTGAACTATAGTGTTGGTGTGCTTTTTGGATTGGTCTTAACTGGAACATAGATGATTCCATGATGGTATCTGTGAATGGGCTAGGGGAACCTGAGATACAGTAAAATTGGCACCTGTCTTGGTCCTGTGGTCTGTGTAGACACAGAAGGATTAGTTCTGACCATCTCAAAACTAATGATTCTAAGACCATTAACTTCCAGCCAGAGGCAGTCATTTATCCTCATGGTCAATAATAAAACAGGTGTGAGTCTTCGTCTGTACAGAAAGGTGGTATAACTTAGCATCATTTAGGATCTAGGAGCCATCTTTGGGTAGGAAAGCGTGTGTGGAAGACTTGGGAATGTTGCTGTTCAGTTGCTCAGTCGAGTCCAACTCTTTGGAGCCCCATGACATGTACCATGCCAGACTTTCCTGTCTTTGTATCCCTTCTCTTCTGAAACAGCAGCAGTCTGCCCTTTGGTACTCTGGGAGGATCTAGGAGGCTGGAGTCGAGAAATGGGGGACAGGAAGGCTTTCATGCTCAGGAGCCCCACAGGATTCTTGCTCAGTTTCAGGCATGTGCCCTCTTCCTACCTCTTTCCCTTCACCCTTCAGATATGCAACACCCCCATACTCACGCTATTGGAATCTTAACAACTTGGGACCCCCAACTATGCCCTGACTCCCAACATTGATAGTTTCTTACCTTTACGAACCTTCTAACTAGGGAAACAGTAGGTTTGATTTTTCCAGCATTGGATACACAACCCTATTATCCTTTTCTCTCTTGATGTCTCAGTCAAAAAGGAAAAAATCTACTTCTTTGATCTAAGGACTATAACTTGTGGATGCTTCTTTTATTAACAGTGTTCAGAGGGACCTTTAGAACTGTCATGGCACCTCTGAGAGTGTCAGTTAGCTTGTTTGGTTACAGTGCGCTTGTACTGAGGCTCAAGGTCTAGTGGATGTAGACTCATCCGCAGTCTTGGACCTGTTTGGTTCTAATCCATTTATGGCATGTCCTTGGGTTATGTTGTTCTTTCAAAGGCTGTATACCCTGCCCCCTTTCCCTCTTGTTTCACAACCTTGTTATCTCTTTCCCTATTGATGTCCCAGTCATTCCTTTTAAAACCTACTCCTTTGGTCTAAAGGACTGTATCTTCTGGATGCTCCTACTATAACAAGGGACCATTGGAATTTAGCACATAAACACTTGCTTTCAAGAGCCAGGTGACACCATCTTGGAAATTAAGGTCATACCAAACTAGATTTGTTTTTAAACAGCATCCTAGAGGTAAAATTTACATAACAGAAAATGTACCCATTTTAATTTTAAATTCAATTATCTTTGGAAAATTTATGATCTAATTTTAGAACATTTCCATCTCCCTGAAAAAAAATCCCTCCCCCTTGCCCATTTGCAGCCAGTCTCTTTTCCACCCTCAGCCCCAGGCATCTGTAGCATCGGAGTCACAACAGCCAAAACGGATATAAACAAACCAAATGTCCATCCACTGGTGCAGAAACAGAACTCGCCATTCCCACACAATAGGAAACAGTTCAGCAAAAACAAACTACAGAGAGATAAACAAAAAAAGCCAGAGTACTAATATAAGCTACTTTGAGGATGAGATGGTTGGATGGCATCACTGAGTCAATGGACATGAGTCTGAGCAAGCTCAAGAGGTGGTGAAGGACAGAGAAGCCTGACATGCTGCAATCCATGGGGTTGCAGAGTCGGCCACGACTGAGTGGCTGAACTGAACTGAACATGGATGGACCTCCAAAAACGTCATGCACACATTTTGCCATGTGGAAGAAATCAGATGCAAAAGACCATATCTTGTACAGTAGATGATTACCGTATCTTATACAGTACATGATCACCATTGTTCCCCATTAGGCAAATACACCTTGAGTGTCTATTGCTTAAATCACCTCCCTTTCCATTTTATCTGCTGAGGGAAGAAATTCAGAAACCAGGAAAGAGACGCTGGTTTCGCTTGAATGGAATAAAAGATCCCATCATTCCTCTTACCTTTGTCTTGCCTTACTTTTCAAAGCCCACTGGGGACCAACCTTCATTTTTACGTTAACATGATGGAGAAAATATGTGCCCTGTCTACTCGGATCTGGTGGCAGGCAAGGATGCTTAAACTGATCATTTGTTTTAAACATACGCCATTTGTAATGCATGATTCATCTCTGGCTAGAAGGTATGTGGCACCTTTTACATATACCATGATTCAAACTGTGACACATTCTTAGCTCAGAAGGGAAAAAAAAAATCAGAGGTTTATTCATCAGGATTTTCACAGGTTTCACTTTTATGGAATTGATTATACTACCGTGGCTTCCCAGGTAGCTTGGTGGTAAAGAATCTGCCTGCCAAGTAGGAGACCTGTGTTCGATCCTTGGATCGGGAAGATCCCCTGGAGAAGGAAATGACAACCCACTCCAGTTTTCTTGCCTAGAGAATTCCATGAACAGGGAAGCCTGGCAAGCTACAGTTTGGTGAGTTACATTTTATGGGGTCTCAAGGAGTTGGATACGACTGAGCACATGTGTACTAGCCTAAAACTAGCATCCTGGGGAGGGGACTGTTGGCGTGCTGATGTGAGAAGCGAAACAAAGACAAAGGAAGAAACTATGTTGTTTTAGAAATGGGTAGATAAATGTTTCCTAAATTTCAGTGGTTATTTCCGCTAACCCTGTCTTTTATTTTTTGTGTGCTTTTCTTTTTTTTTTATTTTTGTTTTTTAATGGTTTTTTTTTGGGGGGGGGGCAGGTTGGGGAGGGAGGAGGGGTGAGCCGGCCACTTCTATTGGTCTTTCATTTATTTACTTTTCATCCATCTTTGTTCTTCGGCCCTTGTGGGCCTCCCATCTCAGTGGCCTCTGTTGTCGCAGAACACCGGCTCTGGGCTCTGGGCGCATGCGCTCCAGAGCTCCAACTTGGTAATTGGACACATCGGTCCAGCCGCTCCACGGCATGTGGGATCTTCCCAGGCCAGGGATCGAACCGGCGCCCCTTGCACTGCAAGGCGATGTCCCTACCCACTGGGCCACTAGGGAAGCCCTTTTGTGTGCTTTTCTTTTGTTTATAAAATAATATATTCTTGTGGAGGAGAAGTTGGAAAAAAGAAAAAAAAAAGAGAACTGTGTAAGAAAATAAATTCCCTCGTAAAGCTCTTAGTATTTTGGATACTTGGTAGCATCATTCTGGTGGGTTCAATTTGTATTTATTTTTTCTGTGTGTATGTGAGTACTCAGGTATGTATCAGGTTAATCAGGTTCAAACTGTATACATGACTGTGCCTTGCTGTTGCCATTTGACAGTTTATTATGAACATTTTCTTCCACATCATTAAATATTCTTCAGGAAGGTAAACTGCATGGTGTGTCATAGCCCAACATTTGGGTGTATCATTGTACTTACTGTTCTCCATCAGGTGCACATCAATATTGTTTTAATTTTTCTTTTTAATCATTCAAAGTGGCAGTGAAAATTCTTAAACAGAAATCTTCTGAGGACATCTCCACTTCCTTTGGAAAAGCTTTTAAAAGTAAAATAATTGGCTCAAGGTACAGACATTACAGGGCTTCCCAGGTGGCACTAGAGGTAAAGAACCCGCCTACCAGTGCAGGCGACTTTTAAAAGCTCAAGCTTCATCCCTGGGTCCGGAAGATCCTGGAAGAGGGCATGGCTACCCACTCCAGTATTCTTGCCTGGAGAGTCATATGGACAGAGGAGTCTGGGGGGCTTCAGTCCATAGGGCCCCAAAGAGTTGGACACAACAGAAGACACTTAGCATGCATGCATAGGTGTTATAAAGAATTGCAGTTGTCACTGTTGATCCCATTGATCAGGAATAGTATGTTTTAGGTCCCACTACCTACAGCTCCTACTTTAGGTGCTGAAAAGAAAATAGCTAATGAGTTGAAACTATTGGTTCTTCGGCCCTTGTGGGCCTCCCATCTCAGTGGCCTCTGTTGTCGCAGCACACCGGCTCTGGGCTCTGGGCGCATGCGTTTCAGAGCTCCAACTTGGTAATTGGACACATCGGTCCAGCCGCTCCACGGCATGTGGGATCTTCCCAGGCCAGGGATCGAACCGGCGCCCCTTGCACTGCAAGGCGATGTCCCTACCCACTGGGCCACTAGGGAAGCCCTTTTGTGTGCTTTTCTTTTGTTTATAAAATAATATATTCTTGTGGAGGAGAAGTTGGAAAAAAGAAAAAAAAAAGAGAACTGTGTAAGAAAATAAATTCCCTCGTAAAGCTCTTAGTATTTTGGATACTTGGTAGCATCATTCTGGTGGGTTCAATTTGTATTTATTTTTTCTGTGTGTATGTGAGTACTCAGGTATGTATCAGGTTAATCAGGTTCAAACTGTATACATGACTGTGCCTTGCTGTTGCCATTTGACAGTTTATTATGAACATTTTCTTCCACATCATTAAATATTCTTCAGGAAGGTAAACTGCATGGTGTGTCATAGCCCAACATTTGGGTGTATCATTGTACTTACTGTTCTCCATCAGGTGCACATCAATATTGTTTTAATTTTTCTTTTTAATCATTCAAAGTGGCAGTGAAAATTCTTAAACAGAAATCTTCTGAGGACATCTCCACTTCCTTTGGAAAAGCTTTTAAAAGTAAAATAATTGGCTCAAGGTACAGACATTACAGGGCTTCCCAGGTGGCACTAGAGGTAAAGAACCCGCCTACCAGTGCAGGCGACTTTTAAAAGCTCAAGCTTCATCCCTGGGTCTGGAAGATCCCCTGGAAGAGGGCATGGCTACCCACTCCAGTATTCTTGCCTGGAGAGTCATATGGACAGAGGAGTCTGGGGGGCTTCAGTCCATAGGGCCCCAAAGAGTTGGACACAACAGAAGACACTTAGCATGCATGCATAGGTGTTATAAAGAATTGCAGTTGTCACTGTTGATCCCATTGATCAGGAATAGTATGTTTTAGGTCCCACTACCTACAGCTCCTACTTTAGGTGCTGAAAAGAAAATAGCTAATGAGTTGAAACTATTGGTTCATGACACCACTGAGTCCCCAGAACTTGAATTTCAGTCAGCGTTTTAGCAATATTGTATTCCTTAAATCATTGCTTTACTTGCCTTACCATTTAGGAATAGACTTGAAAAAGACCTGAGCTCTTATGTTACACACAGCTACCATTTTCTATGAATTATAGTGGGAATAATAGACTCATTCTTGATACAAAGATTTAATGTATCAAAGAGAATGAAATATCAAGTAGAGTAACCAAAACATCTGTTCCTTTTTAAACATTTTTTCTGAATTTACAAATTTTTGGCTGCACTGGGTCTTCATTGCTGCATGCAGGCTTTCTCTAGTTTTGTCCATTGGGCTTCTTATTGCAGAAATGTCCCTTGTTGAAGTGCACAGGCTAGGGCACTCAGACTCAGTAGTTATGGTGCATAGGCTTACTGGTTCTTAGCAGATGAAATCTTCCTGAACCAGGGATCTAACCTATGTTCCCTGTTATTGGCAGGCATTTTCTTTCCCACTGGACCATCAGGGACATCCACCTGTTATTTCTTAATGCCTAGGAATGCAGTACAGAATGAAGGGCCCATGAATTTAACACAATGTACATGTCTGTGTCTTTTTGCAGCTGGAGAATTTGCTCTTTGTGTTACAGAATCATACAGGGGTTTGCATCACAGAATGGTTTTGGGAGAGGACCCTGCAAACAGCTTTCTGACTTCTAGTGACAAGTCGACCATCTGCTGGCCACCATTGTTTCTTTTCTTTGGTGGTAGTGATCCTAGCACCTGAAGGAGGAGATGGTGTAAGGACTGAAGAACAGGGAGGGGCTGTCAGATAGTAAACATTAACACCTGTCAGTAGGTGGCGTGCAGTCATGGGTCATTATCATTGCCAGGATTATTCAAAGGTGAAGTCTGGGAGGAAATAGAAAGGGGGAACTCAGGAAAGATGGTGGCTTTGTTCCCTTCCTGTTGCTGCTGCATCAGGTAGTCACAAAGTTGGTGACTTAATCCAACAGAAATTTATCCTTTTGCCATTCTAGCTGGTAGAATCCAGCACTCCAAATCAGTATCTCTGTGTTACAGAGGCTGGCAGAACCTGGTCACTCTAGAGGGTGCTCTCTGCTTCTTCCAGTTTCTAGTGGCCTCCGGCATTGGTCGGCTTAGTCTTGTGACTCCAGTTCCTGCCTCTTCTGAATGTGTCCCATCCCCCTCTGTCTCTTTGAAGGACACTTATCTTTGGATGTAGGACCCATCTCAGTAACCCAGAATACTCTTTCCGTTCAAAGATCCTTAATCACGCATCTGCAAGGATACCTTTTCCTTATAAAGCAACATTTACGGTCTAGAGGGAAGAGGACGTGGTAATTTTGGGTGGCCGTTATTCTGCTTAATACGGTAGGTTAGATGTGTACCGGATTTCTCCTTCTACAGGAAGTGGGTCATCTTGGAGGTTTCATCATGTGCTCTGCACAACTGGTGTGTCAGGATCTGTGGGGACATTTTGGGTTTTGGCCCCAATAGTTATGGTGCATAGGCTTACTGGTTCTTAGCAGATGAAATCTTCCTGAACCAGGGATCTAACCTATGTTCCCTGTTATTGGCAGGCATTTTCTTTCCCACTGGACCATCAGGGACATCCACCTGTTATTTCTTAATGCCTAGGAATGCAGTACAGAATGAAGGGCCCATGAATTTAACACAATGTACATGTCTGTGTCTTTTTGCAGCTGGAGAATTTGCTCTTTGTGTTACAGAATCATACAGGGGTTTGCATCACAGAATGGTTTTGGGAGAGGACCCTGCAAACAGCTTTCTGACTTCTAGTGACAAGTCGACCATCTGCTGGCCACCATTGTTTCTTTTCTTTGGTGGTAGTGATCCTAGCACCTGAAGGAGGAGATGGTGTAAGGACTGAAGAACAGGGAGGGGCTGTCAGATAGTAAACATTAACACCTGTCAGTAGGTGGCGTGCAGTCATGGGTCATTATCATTGCCAGGATTATTCAAAGGTGAAGTCTGGGAGGAAATAGAAAGGGGGAACTCAGGAAAGATGGTGGCTTTGTTCCCTTCCTGTTGCTGCTGCATCAGGTAGTCACAAAGTTGGTGACTTAATCCAACAGAAATTTATCCTTTTGCCATTCTAGCTGGTAGAATCCAGCACTCCAAATCAGTATCTCTGTGTTACAGAGGCTGGCAGAACCTGGTCACTCTAGAGGGTGCTCTCTGCTTCTTCCAGTTTCTAGTGGCCTCCGGCATTGGTCGGCTTAGTCTTGTGACTCCAGTTCCTGCCTCTTCTGAATGTGTCCCATCCCCCTCTGTCTCTTTGAAGGACACTTATCTTTGGATGTAGGACCCATCTCAGTAACCCAGAATACTCTTTCCGTTCAAAGATCCTTAATCACGCATCTGCAAGGATACCTTTTCCTTATAAAGCAACATTTACGGTCTAGAGGGAAGAGGACGTGGTAATTTTGGGTGGCCGTTATTCTGCTTAATACGGTAGGTTAGATGTGTACCGGATTTCTCCTTCTACAGGGAAGTGGGTCATCTTGGAGGTTTCATCATGTGCTCTGCACAACTGGTGTGTCAGGATCTGTGGGGACATTTTCCAAGTGGTGCCTTTTCCTTTCTCCAAGCTCCTTGCCCCTTTCTCCGTTAATATTTGAGTAAAGCTTACTTTATGAATAAAAATGCCAGCAGCAAAAAAAGTCTGTATTGATCATCTGTGGGTCGATATGTAATATTTATGTTTCACTGGATCTTCACGCTGTAGTTCAGATTCTGCTCTTCTGTCAATTTTGAAATGATCTCTGCTAATTCCATGTTGGGAAGGCCTGAGTCTTCTCTACCAACTTAATTTCATCTTCTCATTCCATGAAAAGTCTTTTCTTATCACCCCAGGGGTTGCTAAAGGATGTTTCTTAACTGATGAGGCATAATATAGTTAGTCGATGATATATGTGTTGCAAAATTTTTTTTTCTTTTTTCATTGTAGTCCAAACTTAAATTTCCCTAGTGTTCATTTGCTGTCTCTATTTTTGAGTGCACTTAAAAATACATTTGCAGCTCTGATTGCCTGGGTAAGTTATAAATCCTAGATATTAGAATTTTTATGCTTTAGAAATAATAAATGAGGGCTTACCAATTAAAGATAAAAAATTACTTGGCTGGGGATAGTAGAATATTTTATCAGTATTATTAAAATTTAAGGGATGCTGAAATGCCACAGAAATCTTTGTACACCATTTTAGTTTAAAAAGTTGGCTTAGGAATAACTTACATTCTTTTCTTCAATTTTACATCAAACAGGTTATGATATGAATTTAAAAGAAAGGAAGAGTAGCGCTCTTGTTCCATTGATTCACATATAGAGCTTTTTGCCTGATGAAACCCTATGATTCTACCCTTTATATTTAGAAATCACTTTTTTTGTGTATCTTGGGTTCTTAATGATACAGTTTTGATGTTCTCAAACTAATGTGTATATCCCACATGACATAAATAATCTCATGATTTATTATAAAACAAAAGCTTTTAAATATATAAATGTTTTATCTATAAGTATGTCTGCTGTTTACAGAAGAGTGTGTTTTATAGATGATCACAACCGTTTTTTCACTCCGGGTTTTCGTTTTTCTCTATTGTCTTCATTACTATTATTTTTTTTTAGTCCATTCTTCTTAACAACTCTCTGCCGTTCATTCTGCTTCATTCTCTGTAGGTCAGTGTGACTTCTCTGCAGCATCATCACAATTGTGCACAGCTTCATAAATAACCTCCCTGGAAATGGATGATTCTTAGAGAATAACATGGACTCCTAGGTAGGCACTAAAGAAGCAAAGATTGCCTTTTCAGAAGATGATCCTTTTAGGAGAAGCAGGCACTGGATCTTCACGCTGTAGTTCAGATTCTGCTCTTCTGTCAATTTTGAAATGATCTCTGCTAATTCCATGTTGGGAAGGCCTGAGTCTTCTCTACCAACTTAATTTCATCTTCTCATTCCATGAAAAGTCTTTTCTTATCACCCCAGGGGTTGCTAAAGGATGTTTCTTAACTGATGAGGCATAATATAGTTAGTCGATGATATATGTGTTGCAAAATTTTTTTTTCTTTTTTCATTGTAGTCCAAACTTAAATTTCCCTAGTGTTCATTTGCTGTCTCTATTTTTGAGTGCACTTAAAAATACATTTGCAGCTCTGATTGCCTGGGTAAGTTATAAATCCTAGATATTAGAATTTTTATGCTTTAGAAATAATAAATGAGGGCTTACCAATTAAAGATAAAAAATTACTTGGCTGGGGATAGTAGAATATTTTATCAGTATTATTAAAATTTAAGGGATGCTGAAATGCCACAGAAATCTTTGTACACCATTTTAGTTTAAAAAGTTGGCTTAGGAATAACTTACATTCTTTTCTTCAATTTTACATCAAACAGGTTATGATATGAATTTAAAAGAAAGGAAGAGTAGCGCTCTTGTTCCATTGATTCACATATAGAGCTTTTTGCCTGATGAAACCCTATGATTCTACCCTTTATATTTAGAAATCACTTTTTTTGTGTATCTTGGGTTCTTAATGATACAGTTTTGATGTTCTCAAACTAATGTGTATATCCCACATGACATAAATAATCTCATGATTTATTATAAAACAAAAGCTTTTAAATATATAAATGTTTTATCTATAAGTATGTCTGCTGTTTACAGAAGAGTGTGTTTTATAGATGATCACAACCGTTTTTTCACTCCGGGTTTTCGTTTTTCTCTATTGTCTTCATTACTATTATTTTTTTTTAGTCCATTCTTCTTAACAACTCTCTGCCGTTCATTCTGCTTCATTCTCTGTAGGTCAGTGTGACTTCTCTGCAGCATCATCACAATTGTGCACAGCTTCATAAATAACCTCCCTGGAAATGGATGATTCTTAGAGAATAACATGGACTCCTAGGTAGGCACTAAAGAAGTAAAAGATTGCCTTTTCAGAAGATGATCCTTTTAGGAGAAGCAGGCTCCTGGATCCTGCACAAACAAATTGATGCCTAAGTAGTGTGCATTTTTAAGCAGTCATTTACGAAATGATGTGGACTTAATGGCAGATTAAAACAACGACCTGCTGGGATGTTTCAAAAAAAAAAAAAAAGCAAAAGCCTCCAATTAAGATGGATCTGTGAGAATGTGAAGCCAATCCCCTGTAAGGCCAAGCACCTCCGATGTAGTGGGCACTGTGCTGCTGGGAGTCATTTCAGTCTGAGAATCTTACCGGGTAGGGTGTTGCTTCTCAGTGGGAGTGGAAAGGGGAGCAGTTGTGTATACCAAGGGGACCTTGGCCAGGATCCCTAGACATCCTTGGTTGTCACTGCTAGGGGCATGATGCTCTGACCTCTAGTGGGTAGGGGCCAGCGATGCTGCTCAACATTGTCCAGAGCACTGGACCACCCCTCCCAACACAGAGTTCCCTGGTGCCAGTAGTGAATTTTGCAGAATTTTGATTTAAGAGAAAAACACACGTAGCAAGAGTCTTGCTGTTCCAAGCTGGTCATAATAATGCTCAGCCTGTTTAATATGGGTCTAAGAAGGGGAGAGAGTCTTGCGGGTTACGTAGCAATGGGGTGTGAAGGGTGGGCGTCACACTAGAGTTAGGAAGTGGAATTTGCCCTAAAAGATGGGTGGAGATAACGTGAAGGCATCTCACAAAGAGACATGACAACAGGAGTAGACTGTTCATGATTCTTACTGATGAGTATGGTGCCCACATAGACCGGTTAGGGCAAATGCACAGCAGACAGGCCTTAGCCCAGTCTTGGGACAGCTCTCCTTTCTCCAGGCTCAATAAAAAGTCTTCATGCTTGCACTGGTTTGAGGTCAACTGGAATGAATTTCTCTCTCTGAGGCCCTTGAATAAGCAGCTTTGATTTGATAGGCGAAGTGGCCTGTGAAACCACCAGAAACTTTGCATGGAAGAGTTCCTGAGGAAGTACTTCCACAGTCCACTTCCACCCACCACCCTGTCCCTGTATTTCTTAGAAGGTGTTAGGTGTGTAATCGGATCTCCTCCTAGGTCTGCCCCCTGGCAGCGATAGGGTGAAGGCTCGTGACTGTATCTGTGAGTGGTGGGCCTCCTAAATAAGTTGGGTATTTCTCATATCAAATAGGGGTGGTGACAGGGCAGGAGAAAAATGTGATGAGGAAGGCAGTGTTTTAAGGAGTTTCAGTTAGGGGTAAAATTATTCAAAATGAGGAGAAATAAGAAAGGACGACTTTTTAAAATTGTTTGGTTATAGGCAGTGGGCTTAAAAATTAAGGGACATACACCTGGATTGTGATTATTAAAAATCTGTAAATCTAATCTCTCATCTTCCAGTGATTTGACATAAGGGGGTAATGTATGAATTGATTGAAATAATTTGCATAAAATACCTGGCCCAGGGGACAAGTAATTTGAAATTGAGAAACATTTGCGAAGGGCATAACTTTTAAAGGACCAGTAAAATCTAGTATTTCTTCTTTTCCATTGACTGATTTGATACATTGGTAGGTAACGTATGGGTTCAGTGAAATAATTCATATAGTATACTTGGCTTGGAGAGGAAGTGATTTTGAACCCCATACCTGGCCTGTTCCAATTCTGCCAGCAGTTACAGGGTGAAAATTAAGCTTTGACTTCTTCGTTATCATGAGGATGATCATTAATTATGTGTACTTCCCAAGCTTGTCTTGTATGGATAGCATAGCACATGCAAAGCATTGAGAACATTGTCTGAAGTCTTACAAGTGCTCAACAAATGAATGTAACTAATACTATTTATAATGTTTATCCCAAGTATGGATTCAAATACAGGAATCAAAGTTAACCTTGAGATGTTGAGTGCTCATCACTGTTGTAATAAAGGTGTATTAAGGAACTCAGATGGAGAGTCAGTTTTGAGGTGAGAGAGGAGTGAGGTCAGTTTTACTTGCCCGGAATTTGAGATGAAGGCAGCACACAGCAAAACAAAACGCTGAGTGAGTGAGTGGAGGCTACTGCTGCTATGTGAGAGCCTAAAGTAGGGTAGGCTGCTTGGGAAATGTGTGAAGAGTGAGAATCTGAATTGGAAAGTATGGCAGAAGAGTTTTTTGTACCAGTTCTTTTAGTCTCTGTTGTTTGTGTTTTTGAGCTCCTTTGGGGCTTGGAGAAGCCACCGGACAGAGTTCTCACCAGTGAAAATGTATCAGTCAGTTCTTGCCACCACAGTGCTATGTAACAAACCATGCTGAGACACAGTGGCTCACATGAGTGTCTCTTTCTTTTTTTTTAAAGATTTATTTATTTATTTTGGGCGGGGGTCGCGTTGGGGAGGGAGGGGAGCAGGCGGGCTACTTCTATTGGTCTTTCATTTCTCTATTTTCATCCGTCTTTGTTCTTTGGCTCCTGTGGGCCTTCCATCGCGGTCTGTCGTCGCAGAGCCCCAGCTCTGGGCGCATGCGCTCCAGAGCTCCAGAGCTCCGGCTCTGTAATTGGACACATTGGTCCAGCCGCTCCGTGGCACGTGGGATCTTCCCAGGCCAGGGATCAAACTGGCGCCTCTTGCACTGCAAGGTGGTGTCCTTACCCACTGGACCACCAGGGGAAGCCTGTCTCTTTCTTTCTGATGGGTCTGCGGCTCTGCAGTGGTATGGGTGCCATTTGACTGGTCCAGACTGGATTGCAGACTCCACACTTCCCATCGAGATGCCTTTCATTCTCCTTTGACCTGAAGACTTCCTGGGGCATGTTCTTCTTATGGTGGATTATGTAAGGTTGAGAGAGCAAGACCAGTTATGAAAGCCCATCTTAAGCTTCTGCTCACACCGCATCCCCTAACAGTCCATTCACTAGAGCGCTTTTGTTGTTCGGCCAGACCTAAGGTCAAGTGTGAGCTTGCCCTACCACGAAGCCTGTTTTTCCATCAACTGTTGCTTCTGAATCACAAGGTGTATTAAAGGAATTCAAATACAGGAATCAAAGTTAACCTTGAGATGTTGAGTGCTCATCACTGTTGTAATAAAGGTGTATTAAGGAACTCAGATGGAGAGTCAGTTTTGAGGTGAGAGAGGAGTGAGGTCAGTTTTACTTGCCCGGAATTTGAGATGAAGGCAGCACACAGCAAAACAAAACGCTGAGTGAGTGAGTGGAGGCTACTGCTGCTATGTGAGAGCCTAAAGTAGGGTAGGCTGCTTGGGAAATGTGTGAAGAGTGAGAATCTGAATTGGAAAGTATGGCAGAAGAGTTTTTTGTACCAGTTCTTTTAGTCTCTGTTGTTTGTGTTTTTGAGCTCCTTTGGGGCTTGGAGAAGCCACCGGACAGAGTTCTCACCAGTGAAAATGTATCAGTCAGTTCTTGCCACCACAGTGCTATGTAACAAACCATGCTGAGACACAGTGGCTCACATGAGTGTCTCTTTCTTTTTTTTTAAAGATTTATTTATTTATTTTGGGCGGGGGTCGCGTTGGGGAGGGAGGGAAGTGGGCGGGCCACTTCTATTGGTCTTTCATTTCTCTGTTTTCATCCGTCTTTGTTCTTTGGCTCCTGTGGGCCTTCCATCGCGGTCTGTCGTCGCAGAGCCCCAGCTCTGGGCGCATGCGCTCCAGAGCTCCAGAGCTCCGGCTCTGTAATTGGACACATTGGTCCAGCCGCTCCGTGGCACGTGGGATCTTCCCAGGCCAGGGATCAAACTGGCGCCTCTTGCACTGCAAGGTGGTGTCCTTACCCACTGGACCACAAGGGGAAGCCTGTCTCTTTCTTTCTGATGGGTCTGCGGCTCTGCAGTGGTATGGGTGCCATTTGACTGGTCCAGACTGGATTGCAGACTCCACACTTCCCATCGAGATGCCTTTCATTCTCCTTTGACCTGAAGACTTCCTGGGGCATGTTCTTCTTATGGTGGATTATGTAAGGTTGAGAGAGCAAGACCAGTTATGAAAGCCCATCTTAAGCTTCTGCTCACACCGCATCCCCTAACAGTCCATTCACTAGAGCGCTTTTGTTGTTCGGCCAGACCTAAGGTCAAGTGTGAGCTTGCCCTACCACGAAGCCATGATTGTTGTTATTGTCTGGTTGCTCAGCCATGTCCAACTCTTTTGCGACCCCATGGACTGTAGCCCACCAGGCTCCTATGTCTGTGGGATTTTCCAGGCAAGAAAAGTGGAGTGGGCTTCCATTTCCTCCTCCAGGGGATCTTCCTGACCAGGGATCAAACCGGAGTCTCCTGCATTGGCAGGTGGGTTCTTAACCCACCAAGCCACCAGGAGAGCCTGACGCCATGGTAGGGATGTGATTTTTTTTCTCTCTCTTTTTAAAATTAATTAATTAATTATTTTTGTTTTTGGATATTCTGGGTTTTCACTGCTGCCACAGGCTCTAGTTGCAGGGAATGGGGGCTACTCTCCAGTTGAGGTGAGCAGACTTCTTGTTGTGGTGACTTCTCTTGTGAAACTCGGGCTCCAGGGCACACAGGCTTCAGTAGTTACAGCACATGGGCTCAATAGTTGTAACTCTGAGGCTCTAGAGCACAGGCTCCATTGTTGTGGCTCATGGGCTTTGTTGCTCCGCAGCATGTGGGATCTTCCCAGATCAGGGATTGAACTCATGTCTTCTGCATTGGCAGGCACACTCTTTACCACTGAGCTACCAGGGAAGCCCGGGATGTGATGTTTATATTGCTACAGGGGAGTGAAGAGTTAGGACCAATCTGACCACAGAGCCAACAGGAAATGTGCTAGAGTCAGGGTGTTTTGAAGAGCTTCTGTGTTCATGAAAACACAAACACACACACACACACACACACACACACACACACACACAGAGATATAGAAGCATTAAGACTGCTTCCCTGCCTATCTTCCTGGCTCCTGTGTGGACTCACTCATGGACTGGTGCTGTTCCATCCCTCTTGCGGTCCTGATAAAAAGGTCAGCAACATCATGGAGGCCGTCTTGACATTGTCTAGCCATCAAAGCAAGGGCAGAAACTGTCTGCCAACAGATTTATCGATATTGAAGCCCTCAAGTCATGTTTTCTGTTACTTACAGTGAAAAGCAATTCTGATGACATAGGAAGGGTCAAGACCAGTTATGAAAGCCCATCTTAAGCTTCTGCTCACACCGCATCCCCTAACAGTCCATTCACTAGAGCGCTTTTGTTGTTCGGCCAGACCTAAGGTCAAGTGTGAGCTTGCCCTACCACGAAGCCATGATTGTTGTTATTGTCTGGTTGCTCAGCCATGTCCAACTCTTTTGCGACCCCATGGACTGTAGCCCACCAGGCTCCTATGTCTGTGGGATTTTCCAGGCAAGAAAAGTGGAGTGGGCTTCCATTTCCTCCTCCAGGGGATCTTCCTGACCAGGGATCAAACCGGAGTCTCCTGCATTGGCAGGTGGGTTCTTAACCCACCAAGCCACCAGGAGAGCCTGACGCCATGGTAGGGATGTGATTTTTTTTCTCTCTCTTTTTAAAATTAATTAATTAATTATTTTTGTTTTTGGATATTCTGGGTTTTCACTGCTGCCACAGGCTCTAGTTGCAGGGAATGGGGGCTACTCTCCAGTTGAGGTGAGCAGACTTCTTGTTGTGGTGACTTCTCTTGTGAAACTCGGGCTCCAGGGCACACAGGCTTCAGTAGTTACAGCACATGGGCTCAATAGTTGTAACTCTGAGGCTCTAGAGCACAGGCTCCATTGTTGTGGCTCATGGGCTTTGTTGCTCCGCAGCATGTGGGATCTTCCCAGATCAGGGATTGAACTCATGTCTTCTGCATTGGCAGGCACACTCTTTACCACTGAGCTACCAGGGAAGCCCGGGATGTGATGTTTATATTGCTACAGGGGAGTGAAGAGTTAGGACCAATCTGACCACAGAGCCAACAGGAAATGTGCTAGAGTCAGGGTGTTTTGAAGAGCTTCTGTGTTCATGAAAACACAAACACACACACACACACACACACACACACACACACACACACAGAGATATAGAAGCATTAAGACTGCTTCCCTGCCTATCTTCCTGGCTCCTGTGTGGACTCACTCATGGACTGGTGCTGTTCCATCCCTCTTGCGGTCCTGATAAAAAGGTCAGCAACATCATGGAGGCCGTCTTGACATTGTCTAGCCATCAAAGCAAGGGCAGAAACTGTCTGCCAACAGATTTATCGATATTGAAGCCCTCAAGTCATGTTTTCTGTTACTTACAGTGAAAAGCAATTCTGATGACATAGGAAGGGTAAGAGAGAGGAGAAAAGCAGAAAATTGAAGCTGAACCTTGGGCTTCACCCCCATTTGGAGGATGGAGGGACATGGCGCCTCATGTGTAATGTGTACTCTAGAAAATGTTTGTTGCCTTGAATTGAATCAAAGGAGTCAGATAGGCCACGGTCTCTGCGGCGCTTTACATCTATTATGCCACCGCCAGGCCATTCTGCTTTGCTCCTATCCCAGAGGAAACTGCATCACCCGCAGTATAATAATGACATTTTATTATCACGATCTGAAACCTTAGGGTTGATATCCAGCTGTTCTAAATAGAGCAGGTTTCTGTCAAAGAGGTTTCACTTAGGACTAAGCATGACTGTATTCAAACTACTGCCCCCCTGGGGAGAAAGTCTTTATTTACCATTCCTCGGCCTTGTCAGTCTCTGACTAGGTATGTCCTCACTGCTTTTTTGTCCTTCCTTCATGTCTCATAGTCCATAAAGAAAAAGGTTTGTGGTATTGAAAGATAGGTTGATGTTGATGAGTAAATTCTTCTCTCAGAGGTCATTTTCACAATTATAACACGCACCCCCTGCATTCGAAGCTGAAGTCTTAACCTTAGGACTTCTGTCAGTTTTTACTTTTGTCCTTTAACGCAATTACACTCAATTACTCTCCCAAGGTCCAATTCATTATCCACATTTTGTTTAGTGGTTGTATCATCTTACAGTCTGTGGAAGGAGGTTGTTTGCTTGTTTATGTCTTACACGGGTTTGATACTATTAAAGTATGTGGTCTTTTTCTTTTTTTTTGTATAATATTCCTTAGTGTGGGGTTGTCTGCCGTTTGTCTCTAATCAGACTCTAGTTGGACTTCCCTGGTGGCTCAGATGGTAAGGAATCTGTATGCAGTGCAGGAGACCTGAGTTCAGTCCCTGGTTTGGGAAGATCCCTTGGAGGAGGGCATGGCAACCCACTCCAGTATTCTTTTTTTTTTTTTTTTTTAATTTTGGCATCTTTTATCAGTCCTTCATTTATTTATTTTCATCTATGCTAATTCTTTGGTCTGTGTGGACCTCCCATCGCAGTGGCCTCGCTCATTGCAGAGCAGTCTTTGGCCTGTGTGGGCCTCCCATTGCAGTGGCCTCTCTCGTTGCAGAGCACTGGCTCTGAGCGCATGAGCTCCAGAGTGCTGGCTGGTAATTGGACACACCCGTCCAGCTGTTCCACAGCATATGGGATCTTCCTGTGCCAGGGATTGAACCAGCGACCCTTGCACTGCAAGGCAGACTCTTTACCCACTGGACCACCAGGGAAGCGCATCACTCCAGTATTCTTGCCTGGAGAATCCCCATGGACAGAGGAGCCTGGCGGTTAACAGTCCGTGGGATTGAAAAGAGTCGGATGTGACTCAGCAACTAACAGACACACACACACTCAGAGACTGAAGTTACCTATGACTGGAGAAGGTGCCGGAAGTGCTGAGTGCTTCTCAGGGTGCACAGTGGCAGACTCCTGAGATCTGTGTATCCTGTTACTGGTGACAGTACCCGTCGTCACTTGGCTGATGAGGCGTCTGCCAGGTTTCTGCTCTTCAAGTTTACTGTTCCTCCCTTTGTGTTTAATAGCACACTGATGTATTACTTTAGTCATAAAATGGTGGTTGTTTCTCAGTCCTTTTCTGTGTATTGATTGGGACTCTTCTGTAAGGAAGCAGTTTCCTTTCCTCTCCGTGTCTTCTATTATTTAGTTGTTCATCTCACTGTGAACTCTAGAATGTTTTATTAATTTTGGGATATTGTCATTGTTGTCATTATTTTTGTTGCTCAGAGCATTCCAGTTTGGGCTCTTGGAAGCTCCTTCTGTTTGGTTCTTGTGCCCTTTAGATATACCTACTCCCTTCCTTTTTTTTTTGAGCTCTTCCTAAATTTGTGGGCACGGTAAGTTACTCCAGGCTCATCTTATGTTTTCTCTGACCCTTCCCTCGAATCACCCCCCTTCTCCGAGGAACTCCGGTTCCTTTGTTGAACAGTGTTTAGGAAGCAAGATCTGAGCAGGGGTGTTCCTTGTTATTGGAAGGCCTGGGCCCTCTCAGTGCATGCGTGCTCATTTGTGTTGGATGCTTTGCGGCTCCGTATACTGTAACCTGCCAGGTGTCTCTGTCCATGGGATTTTCCAGACGAAAACAATGGAGTTGGGGTGCTGTTCCCTCCTCCAGGGGATCTTCCTGAACCAGGGATCAAACCCTAGTCTCCCATGTTTCCTGAATTGGCAGGCAGATTCTTGCCCACCATGTCCTGTCCATAAAGCTACATAAATGCATGACTGTATACGTCTGTTACATATGTTGGCATCTGTGTTTATTTCTGCATCACTCTCTGCATGTGTATTTTAAAAATGTGAATTCAGGACTTCCCTGGTGGTCCAATGGGTGACGAATCCACCTTGCAGTGCAGGGGACACCGGTTTGATCCCTGGCATGGGAGAAGCCCACGTGCTGTGGAGCTGCAGGACCGGTGTGTCTGATTGCGAGCTAGCGCTCTGGAGTGCATGCACCCAGAGCGGGTGCTCTGCAGTGGGAGAAGCCACTGCAATGGGAGGTCCACACAGGCCAGAGAATAAAGATGGATGAAAATACACAAGTCAAAACCAATAAAAGAGGCCAAAATTAATTAAAAAAACAATGCGAGTTCATACTTATGACTCTGATTTCAGTCCGTCACTTGGGGATTAAGTTTTCCCGTTGATTTTTTGGAACAATAATTATTTCTCTGAGAGTGAGAAGCCTGACTCCCCCTCTCTACAGTATATTTGTTTATTTGTTCTAATAGTCATGAAGCCTCTGATTTGTTGACCTGTATTCCTGGGATAAACAAATACATGAAATACAGTGTTTATGTACACATCCTTTTGTCTAAGTATCCAGTCAAAACAGTTTCCCAAAGTCGACATATACACACCACTACATTTAAAATGGGTAACCAATGAGGACCCCTTGTTGTCATTATTTTTGTTGCTCAGAGCATTCCAGTTTGGGCTCTTGGAAGCTCCTTCTGTTTGGTTCTTGTGCCCTTTAGATATACCTACTCCCTTCCTTTTTTTTTTGAGCTCTTCCTAAATTTGTGGGCACGGTAAGTTACTCCAGGCTCATCTTATGTTTTCTCTGACCCTTCCTCGAATCACCCCCCTTCTCCGAGGAACTCCGGTTCCTTTGTTGAACAGTGTTTAGGAAGCAAGATCTGAGCAGGGGTGTTCCTTGTTATTGGAAGGCCTGGGCCCTCTCAGTGCATGCGTGCTCATTTGTGTTGGATGCTTTGCGGCTCCGTATACTGTAACCTGCCAGGTGTCTCTGTCCATGGGATTTTCCAGACGAAAACAATGGAGTTGGGGTGCTGTTCCCTCCTCCAGGGGATCTTCCTGAACCAGGGATCAAACCCTAGTCTCCCATGTTTCCTGAATTGGCAGGCAGATTCTTGCCCACCATGTCCTGTCCATAAAGCTACATAAATGCATGACTGTATACGTCTGTTACATATGTTGGCATCTGTGTTTATTTCTGCATCACTCTCTGCATGTGTATTTTAAAAATGTGAATTCAGGACTTCCCTGGTGGTCCAATGGGTGACGAATCCACCTTGCAGTGCAGGGGACACCGGTTTGATCCCTGGCATGGGAGAAGCCCACGTGCTGTGGAGCTGCAGGACCGGTGTGTCTGATTGCGAGCTAGCGCTCTGGAGTGCATGCACCCAGAGCGGGTGCTCTGCAGTGGGAGAAGCCACTGCAATGGGAGGTCCACACAGGCCAGAGAATAAAGATGGATGAAAATACACAAGTCAAAACCAATAAAAGAGGCCAAAATTAATTAAAAAAACAATGCGAGTTCATACTTATGACTCTGATTTCAGTCCGTCACTTGGGGATTAAGTTTTCCCGTTGATTTTTTGGAACAATAATTATTTCTCTGAGAGTGAGAAGCCTGACTCCCCCTCTCTACAGTATATTTGTTTATTTGTTCTAATAGTCATGAAGCCTCTGATTTGTTGACCTGTATTCCTGGGATAAACAAATACATGAAATACAGTGTTTATGTACACATCCTTTTGTCTAAGTATCCAGTCAAAACAGTTTCCCAAAGTCGACATATACACACCACTACATTTAAAATGGGTAACCAATGAGGACCCCCTTACAGTGTGGCTCAGTGAACTCTTTGTGTTGTGTGGCAGCCTGGGTGGGAAGGGAGTTTGGAGGAGAGTGGGTACGTGTGTATGCACGACTGAGTCCCTTTTGTGTTCACCAAGAAAGTAATTCAACATCATTAATCGGCTCTTCCCCCAGTACAAAATAAAAATATTTTAAAAATTGGAAAAAAAATAGGGCTTCCCTGGTGGTCCAGTGGGTAAAGAGTCTGCCTTGCAGTGCCAGGAGCACCTCTTTAATCTCTGGCCCGGGAAGATCCTGCCTGCCGCGGAGCAGCTGGACTGGTGTGTCCAATTACTAGCCAGCACTCTGGAGTGCATGCGCCCAGAGCTGGTGCTCTGCAGTGAGAGGCCACTGCAATGGGAGGCCCACACAGGCCAAAGAATAAAGATGGATGAAAATAAATAAATACAAAATCAATAAAAGAGGCCAAAATTAAAAAAAAAAAAAGGAAAAAAATAAATGGTTACCCTTAAAAAAAAGTTTTCCAAAGCTACTTTCCATTCTTCCTCACACCTTTCCATGTGGCTCCATGATGCAGCTGTAATATCATTAAATCTGTTCGTCACAGTCCGCGTCTCTTGATTTTCCGCTCCCCGCTCTTACTGATTTCTTTGAGAATTTGTGCACACAGTAAAATTCACCCTTTGTGGTGTGCAGTGCTGTAGATTTTGGCAAATACGTGAAGTTCCGTGTCCCCGAGCACGGTCCTGTGCGAGACATGTCCGTTATTCTCAAGCCTCTTTGGCAGCCAGCCCTTCTGTCCCCGCTCCCATGGGCGCCCCCACCTTCTTCCATCTTGGAGTCATGTTTCCGTCTATTTTGCTTTAGCCGTAAACAATTTCACTTGTTGAAAAATTAATTACCTTGCAGATTTTGTCTTCTCCTTGAGCAGAAATGATTATTCAGAGGCATGCCACCAACAAGGACCGCCGCGTTTTGCTGTGATTCTCTTAACAATATTAACTGCTTCAGTTATTGAGCACATAGGTGTGTGTTGGACTCGGTGCTTAGCTGGTTTGTGGACACTGTGATTCACTGTGGACACTCATCCTTCTGAGAGGTACTGCTGTTTACATTTCACCGATGGGGAAACCAAGGCTCAAAGAGGGTCAGTAACTTGTCCAGGTTTACTCAGCCGGAATGATAACTTAAAATAATGAGTTATCATCATTTGAACCCAGGTGATGTTAGCTGCTGGACCACCTGTGAAGTCCCTCCTTATGGATTTTCTAATTCTCAATATTTCATAGGAAAGGAATCATATAGTGTGTGGCCTTTTGTGTCTGGCAAACCACTGAGAATCATGTTTTTGAGGCTCCTTTACCTTGTGAAGCGTATCAGTGTTTCATTGCTTTATATGGCTGCATTGTGTTCCATTGTAGGACATGGTACCTTCTGTTTATCCATACATTGATGGGCATTTGCATTGTTTCCACCTCTTGGCTATTGTATACAAGTGTCAATATTTGAACATGTGTGTACAAGTCTTTAATGTGTTTGTTTGAGTCCCTGCTTTGATTCTTGTGGATATGGAACTAGATGTGAAGTTGACTGGCTCGTATGGTAAATCTCACTTAGGAACACAGACTCTTTCCCATAGCGCCCTTCTCCATCCCCACCAGCAGCAGTCAGGGATTCCAGTGTCTTCAGAAATTCATTCGCGTCTTGTGCTTTTTCCTGAGCAGGTGACAGAACCCCCCCCTCTTTCCCTCATCAGTCACTTGCTCATCTTACTGATTTCTTTGAGAATTTGTGCACACAGTAAAATTCACCCTTTGTGGTGTGCAGTGCTGTAGATTTTGGCAAATACGTGAAGTTCCGTGTCCCCGAGCACGGTCCTGTGCGAGACATGTCCGTTATTCTCAAGCCTCTTTGGCAGCCAGCCCTTCTGTCCCCGCTCCCATGGGCGCCCCCACCTTCTTCCATCTTGGAGTCATGTTTCCGTCTATTTTGCTTTAGCCGTAAACAATTTCACTTGTTGAAAAATTAATTACCTTGCAGATTTTGTCTTCTCCTTGAGCAGAAATGATTATTCAGAGGCATGCCACCAACAAGGACCGCCGCGTTTTGCTGTGATTCTCTTAACAATATTAACTGCTTCAGTTATTGAGCACATAGGTGTGTGTTGGACTCGGTGCTTAGCTGGTTTGTGGACACTGTGATTCACTGTGGACACTCATCCTTCTGAGAGGTACTGCTGTTTACATTTCACCGATGGGGAAACCAAGGCTCAAAGAGGGTCAGTAACTTGTCCAGGTTTACTCAGCCGGAATGATAACTTAAAATAATGAGTTATCATCATTTGAACCCAGGTGATGTTAGCTGCTGGACCACCTGTGAAGTCCCTCCTTATGGATTTTCTAATTCTCAATATTTCATAGGAAAGGAATCATATAGTGTGTGGCCTTTTGTGTCTGGCAAACCACTGAGAATCATGTTTTTGAGGCTCCTTTACCTTGTGAAGCGTATCAGTGTTTCATTGCTTTATATGGCTGCATTGTGTTCCATTGTAGGACATGGTACCTTCTGTTTATCCATACATTGATGGGCATTTGCATTGTTTCCACCTCTTGGCTATTGTATACAAGTGTCAATATTTGAACATGTGTGTACAAGTCTTTAATGTGTTTGTTTGAGTCCCTGCTTTGATTCTTGTGGATATGGAACTAGATGTGAAGTTGACTGGCTCGTATGGTAAATCTCACTTAGGAACACAGACTCTTTCCCATAGCGCCCTTCTCCATCCCCACCAGCAGCAGTCAGGGATTCCAGTGTCTTCAGAAATTCATTCCGCGTCTTGTGCTTTTTCCTGAGCAGGTGACAGAACTCCTTTCCCTCATCAGTCATCTTGCTTCTCGTGGGATCTTGGGCAGGTCACAGTCTGAGCCTCAGTTTTCACATAGGTGTAATAGACAAATCAGAGTACCTACACTGTGTCTTTTGGGAAGACTTAGCTCACTATATATTACCTTTATAATACTTTTTGTATTCATTATAAATATATTAACTTTATATAAAACCACCAGCTTCCCTGGTGGCTCAGCAGTAAAGAATCTGCCTGCAATGCAGGAGATCTGGGTTCAATTACTGGGTTGGGAAGATCCCCTGGAGAATGGAATGGCTCCCCACTCCAGTATTCTTACCTGGAGAGCCCCATGGACAGAGGAGTCTGGTGGGCTATAGTTCATAAGGTTGCAAAGAGTCAGACATGACTAAAGTGACTGAGCATGCACACGTATCATCTTGCCTCCACATATGTATTAACTTTATAATGACTACTGTTCTTATTTGTTATTGTTTTGGTTTTCCTCCTTGGGCTCTTTTAGCCACTGCATTGCAGCCATGACTGCATATGGTTGAGTGTTTTTTCTGGAACTCAGATCTGTGCTTACTGTTTTTCTGGGTAGACATCACCCTGGGCAACCAGCATCCATTGGAGTTCTCCACCTTCCTTTGTGAGCATAGCTCCAGTGTGAGGAGGCAGACTCCTGGATTTGGGATAGCTGGTGAAAGTGAAGCAGAGGGTGAGGAAGGCTGGGGCTGTTGTTTCCACTTTTCTTGGACATGGTACCTTCTGTTTATCCATACATTGATGGGCATTTGCATTGTTTCCACCTCTTGGCTATTGTATACAAGTGTCAATATTTGAACATGTGTGTACAAGTCTTTAATGTGTTTGTTTGAGTCCCTGCTTTGATTCTTGTGGATATGGAACTAGATGTGAAGTTGACTGGCTCGTATGGTAAATCTCACTTAGGAACACAGACTCTTTCCCATAGCGCCCTTCTCCATCCCCACCAGCAGCAGTCAGGGATTCCAGTGTCTTCAGAAATTCATTCCGCGTCTTGTGCTTTTTCCTGAGCAGGTGACAGAACTCCTTTCCCTCATCAGTCATCTTGCTTCTCGTGGGATCTTGGGCAGGTCACAGTCTGAGCCTCAGTTTTCACATAGGTGTAATAGACAAATCAGAGTACCTACACTGTGTCTTTTGGGAAGACTTAGCTCACTATATATTACCTTTATAATACTTTTTGTATTCATTATAAATATATTAACTTTATATAAAACCACCAGCTTCCCTGGTGGCTCAGCAGTAAAGAATCTGCCTGCAATGCAGGAGATCTGGGTTCAATTACTGGGTTGGGAAGATCCCCTGGAGAATGGAATGGCTCCCCACTCCAGTATTCTTACCTGGAGAGCCCCATGGACAGAGGAGTCTGGTGGGCTATAGTTCATAAGGTTGCAAAGAGTCAGACATGACTAAAGTGACTGAGCATGCACACGTATCATCTTGCCTCCACATATGTATTAACTTTATAATGACTACTGTTCTTATTTGTTATTGTTTTGGTTTTCCTCCTTGGGCTCTTTTAGCCACTGCATTGCAGCCATGACTGCATATGGTTGAGTGTTTTTTTTCTGGAACTCAGATCTGTGCTTACTGTTTTTCTGGGTAGACATCACCCTGGGCAACCAGCATCCATTGGAGTTCTCCACCTTCCTTTGTGAGCATAGCTCCAGTGTGAGAGGAGGCAGACTCCTGGATTTGGGATAGCTGGTGAAAGCGTGAAGCAGAGGGTGAGGAAGGCTGGGGCTGTTGTATAAGGCAGCTTTTTCTGCCCTACAAATGGATCTTTATTGTTTCTTAGAACTCTTTTGTTCCATCTTCCAAAAATGCATTTTGTAGTTTTGCATTCCACTTTATGATTTATCTTTGTGTGTCCTAAGGCAGGGCTTCCCTGGTGACTCAGATGGTAAAGAATCTGTCTGTTCTGCAGGAGACATGGGTTCGATCCCTGGGTTGGGAAGATCCCTTGGAGAAGGGAATGGCAACCCACTCCAGTCTTCTTACCTGGAGAATCCCATGGACAGAGGAGCCTGGCAGGCTACACAGTTCATGGGGTCACAATGAGTTCAACATGAGGTAGCAAAGAACATCACCCCTAAATAAAAGAAATCTTCGTGTCCAACCATTGGTGTGTCAGGAGGGAGTGCTGTGTGGCCCTCAGGCACAGCCTTGCCCACCCATTGGACACACATAGATAAATCATCAAGGTTTCACATACATCAAGCCTAGGGATGCACAGACACATCAGGGGAACCTACAGTTCCAGGCTCTGTTTGGAGACAGAGACTCAATATGTCTGCGATGGGGCTCAGCAGTCTGTGTTTCTAACAAGTGTTCCTGGTGGGTGAGAAGTAGCAGGTAAGTCTGATGGTGATCGCCTTTGGAGAGCCTCCATGTGGGAGAATGATGTATGAGATCCTGGCTCCAGCATCCCTCCTCTTTGTTTCAGGCCATCAGCCCTGGACCCCAGCCTTTAGGGGGACCCTCAGGATCCTACCACTCTGTCCTTCCAGCTTTAGTATGTCTGACCACACCCTTCCATTTCTGCCCCGGGTTTTCTGAGTCACTACTTCCTCCATTGGACTACTGTTCTTATTTGTTATTGTTTTGGTTTTCCTCCTTGGGCTCTTTTAGCCACTGCATTGCAGCCATGACTGCATATGGTTGAGTGTTTTTTTTCTGGAACTCAGATCTGTGCTTACTGTTTTTCTGGGTAGACATCACCCTGGGCAACCAGCATCCATTGGAGTTCTCCACCTTCCTTTGTGAGCATAGCTCCAGTGTGAGAGGAGGCAGACTCCTGGATTTGGGATAGCTGGTGAAAGCGTGAAGCAGAGGGTGAGGAAGGCTGGGGCTGTTGTATAAGGCAGCTTTTTCTGCCCTACAAATGGATCTTTATTGTTTCTTAGAACTCTTTTGTTCCATCTTCCAAAAATGCATTTTGTAGTTTTGCATTCCACTTTATGATTTATCTTTGTGTGTCCTAAGGCAGGGCTTCCCTGGTGACTCAGATGGTAAAGAATCTGTCTGTTCTGCAGGAGACATGGGTTCGATCCCTGGGTTGGGAAGATCCCTTGGAGAAGGGAATGGCAACCCACTCCAGTCTTCTTACCTGGAGAATCCCATGGACAGAGGAGCCTGGCAGGCTACACAGTTCATGGGGTCACAATGAGTTCAACATGAGGTAGCAAAGAACATCACCCCTAAATAAAAGAAATCTTCGTGTCCAACCATTGGTGTGTCAGGAGGGAGTGCTGTGTGGCCCTCAGGCACAGCCTTGCCCACCCATTGGACACACATAGATAAATCATCAAGGTTTCACATACATCAAGCCTAGGGATGCACAGACACATCAGGGGAACCTACAGTTCCAGGCTCTGTTTGGAGACAGAGACTCAATATGTCTGCGATGGGGCTCAGCAGTCTGTGTTTCTAACAAGTGTTCCTGGTGGGTGAGAAGTAGCAGGTAAGTCTGATGGTGATCGCCTTTGGAGAGCCTCCATGTGGGAGAATGATGTATGAGATCCTGGCTCCAGCATCCCTCCTCTTTGTTTCAGGCCATCAGCCCTGGACCCCAGCCTTTAGGGGGACCCTCAGGATCCTACCACTCTGTCCTTCCAGCTTTAGTATGTCTGACCACACCCTTCCATTTCTGTGTGGTGTGTCCCCACCTTATACAGAGGAGTATTTCCTCTCATCCTGATAAGCCTCAGCTCAACTGTGTGCATCCTGTCTGGTTGGGTCTTAGGATAGCACGGGCTACCGGTGGGGGGAGCTTCTGGAGTCAAGGGTGCCTAGGGCCAATCCACCTCCTACTTTTGACTGTGTAAATTTAAGCAAGTTATCTAATCTCTCTGAGATAGTTCCTGCCTCTATAAAAATGGATTCATTAACAGTGCCTGTCTCTGTCGATTGACTTTGGGATGAGATAAGACAGCCCCTAAGAAATGCCTGGGACAGAGCTGGAGCTCGGCGAGTGCTTACATGATTTTTTCATGTCTTTTGCTTGTTTGACTGCTTCCTCTGCTACTTCATGAGTGTCTGGACCACGGGAGAGATTCCTTCATGATTTGTGTGTCTTCATTAGTTATCTGAGGGCCTGGTGTCCAAAGGGTGATCAAACGCACACACCCACACAGGCCTGCGTGCACACAGAGTTTTAAAGGATCATCTATGCACCGGGGGCTCTTGAATGAACAAATGAATTTTATGAATCCCTTAATGCTGTTCTTTGCTTTCATCATTTTCTCATTTGAGTTCCTCTCTGGAGACATACTCTGCATTGAAGCCGCCCTCCTTCCCCGGCTATCTGTCAGGCTTACATTGTGCTGAGTCTGTGTTTTTTGCCCTATCCCCGTCCCATTAATGACTGAGTGATGGGAATGGCGGGGGGTGGGGGTAGGGGGGCGGGTCCTGATGAGCTGAGTCAGCACCCCAGGGGCTCAGCGGCTCCCCTCTTGCTGAAGGAGGAAGAGGAACTCTATCCTCCCAGTTAATGGGAAGAGAGGACCTGGGACCTTTGTCATTTACTCTGCATGGTTGCAGAATGTGATCTGGGTGGCTGTGTGTGTGTGTGTGTGTTGATAAATACATTTCCTCCACTTAAAGTGCCAGAGCTACTGCCAATAAACGTTGAGTTAAACAGATGAAAATGCGTTAAGAATACTGACATAACACAATGAGAAAAAGAAAACTATTTTTTAACCACCCATAAAAATATTGGAAATATATAAACCATTGCTACTCTCTAGAAAATATTATCCTTAGGGAGACATTGTTGTTACTTAGGGAGATAATTCGGAACTGTAACATATTACAAGATTCCTCAAAAAGCTAAAGATAGAATTGCCCTGTCCGTGTATCCACCACAAGGAAACAAAAGTAGAAACTGCAACCGATAGTTGTATGCCAGTGTTTGTTTCAGCATTATTTGCCATAGCCCAAAGGTAGAAACAACCTAAATGTCCAGTTATGGATAAATGGAAAAAGACGATGTGGTCCATCCATGCAATGGAATATTATTCAGGCATAAAAAATGAATGAAGATCTGACATATTCAATTATAGGGATGAACCTGAAAAATATGATGTAAGAGAAAGAAACCAGGCACCAAGAGATATAAACACACGGAGATAAATCGTATTAGTGTGATTCCACTGATATGTGATACCTTGTTATTGTTTAGGTGCTAAGTCCTGCCTGACCCTTTGGGCTCCCTGGACTGTAGCCCTCCAGGCTCCTCTGTCCATGGGATTTCCCAGGCAAGAAGACTGGAGAGGGTGCCATGTCCTTGTCGTGAAATTCAGAGGGAGAAAGTAGAGTGGTGGGGGTTGGGGCTGTGGGTATGGGAGGAAAGAGGGAGATCTTATTTTGTGGAGACAGGACTTCCTTTGGGAGGAGGAAAGTTTCTGGGAAAAGACAATGCTGACAGTTGTGCCATGTTAGGAGAGCACTCATGTCATTGAATTGTATGTTCCACAGTGGTTAAAGGGTCGATTTTATGTCTGTTTCACCACATTAAGAAAATAAAAAAGAATAAGCAGCCGAGAAAAATTGTAGGAGAAGCAAGCCCCTCACATGGTTGGCGCTGGCCTTGAGTTTCTTTCTGATGCCAAGACATGCCCATATGAAAGCCCTATTTGTTCTTATCTGCCCTGAAGTTGGAAACAGGGGTTTGAATAACTGGCTACCCCCAGACTGTAAGTAGAGTTTTGTGTGAGCCCCACTTTGTATTTGAGATTCATATTATTTGTCAGTGTTTTCCTATAGGAGTTATTTAGTTGCTCAGTCATGTCTGGCTCTTTTGTGACCCCATGGGCGGTAGCCTGCCAGGCTCCTCTGTCCAAGGAATTCTCAAGGTAAGAATACTAGGGTGGGTTGCCATGCCCTCCTTCAGGGGATCTTCCTGTCCCAGAGTTTGGACTTGTGTCTAAGGCATTGGCAGGTGATCCTTTACCCCTGAGCCTTTCATTGAACAAAGCTCTTTACCACTCGGCTCAATGATAAAGGATCTGTCTGCAATGCAGAAGACCTGGGTTCAACTCCTGACCTGAGAAGATCCCCTGGAGAAGGGAATGGGGACCCGGTCCAGTGTTCTTGCCTAAAGAATCTCATGGTCAGAGGAGCCTGGTGGGTCCAGTCCATGGGGTTGCAAAGAGTTGTACACGACTGAATCGACTTCACATACAGAGCTCGCGTGGCCCTTAGTCCTTCTTTACCACTTTATTCCCTGTTTCAGGGAAGCCTTTTCTCCTAGAGGCTTGGCATCAAACCCAGAGCTGGATCTGTGTCTCTTAAACCCTGGATGAGCTGGCCAGGCCAGCTCCACAGCCTCCCACATCAGTCATCTCTCCTTCAAAGAGCTTCTTTATGCCCTGTTGACTCGGGTAGTGGGGTCCCTGCCCAGGCCCTGTGGTCACCTGAAGCTGCAACCATTGCTGTCAACTGTTTTCATTCAGAGTCTGGGGGTGGATCACTTCTGCTCTTGATCACTGTCTCTTCTCCTGCCTTCAAACAGGATTGTATTCTTAGGTCAGTGAGCTCCCCCCCACTCTCCCCAGGTATGGCCCCTTGCTTGTTTATTTCTTCACTGCTGGCTGGGATCTGTTAGCTCAAAATTCCACGGTTGCCAAACCCAATTTTTTACATAGCCAATTATTTTAAAAATAGCCCCGACAGGCAGATTTTAGTTATTTGGAACCTGCCTGCTTTGCATGCCCCAGAAAACCTCACGAGACAGCTCTCTCCCATTGGTAAGACAGGACCTTGTAGTCAGAAAGCCCGAGACTGCCTGGGGCCCAGAGCCCCTCTGCTGTGCTGCTGAGAGATACCGCCTTGTCATGACCACCCTCTCTGATCTCTCCTTCTTGGAGTTTCCTTTGCAGGTCCTCCTACCTTTGTGGATGGTGACCTCTTCATGTAAACCTCTGGACAGCATTTGATTGAATGTTTGTAGGCCTCCTATATTCCTGTGTTGGAAGCTCTGACCCTAGCATGATGGTATTTGGAGATGGGGCTTCCAGAAGAGAATTAGGTTTAGATGGGTTTGGACACGAGTGAGGGATCAAACAGCAACAACAGGGGAAAGGGAAGTAGATCTGACTTATAGGTGTCTGTCTGTCTGCTTCGGGCATGTAGCTAGGCCTTCCAAGACTCAGCCTCATTCATGTTTGCTTTCTGGCTAAGTCACTTCAGTCATGTCTAACTCTTTGCATCCCCCATGAACTGTAGCCCATCAGGCTCCTCTGTCCATGGCAGATTCTCCAGCCAAGAATACTGGCATGGGTTGCCATGCCCTCCTCTAGGGGATCTTTCCAAGCCAGGGATCGGGATCGAACCCAGGTCTCTTTTGTCTCCTGCATTGGCGGGTGATTTCTTTACCACCTGGAAAGCCCCATCATTCTTCTTTGCCCTCTGGATTACACCGATGGGAACCCTTCATGTGGTTAAAATTGTGAGTGGTGGGAGTCTGGAGAGTGTCTCTCATTGGCCAAGGATTAAATTTGTGGAGAAGTCTGCACTCACTGCAGCTTCCAAAACCAAGGTGAAAAGGCTGTGGAGCTGGTCACAGTCAGTGGAACCACATCCCTAAGCTGGATTGATGGTTCTGGTTGATCAGAACTTGCAGGGAATTGAGTAATGCAATTACCGTCTGTGCCCGGCTCTCCCTAGGATGTTCTCACAGATCAGTAGCGAAGGGTTAGGGGGCGATTTTCTTCCCCATTATATTGTGAGTTGTACAAACCTTCCTACTGATATTGCCAGTGAGAGATTTTATAGAGGATTATGATATGGCTGCTTAAAAAAAATGATTTCCAGTTAAATACCTTTCAGTATGAAAATGGTAAAGCCATAAAGAATGAGGGAAGTTCCTCCAAAATAATTGCTTCTCAAGGAGCTTAGTTTGATTGTCTTATAAACAACTTTAACTCCTTTTTCTTCCCTTGCCTGTGACAAATGAAAAAAGAATTCTGCGATTCATTGAACAGTCAGATTTCCAATATGGTGTTTACTTACATTTTCTATTTCTACTGCAGTCAGGAAATCAAACTCAAAGGATTAAATGCCCCATTCAAAACGTCATGGAGAATTAAAAAAAAAAAAAAAAGGAAGTTCAACCATAGGTGAGGCAGGCGTCAAAGTTTCCATGTGATATTGGAGAGGGCCATAAAATTGAGCAAAGGTGACCTTGAGTCTGTAAGGCTGTCAGTGTGTCCTCCTTTGTCTTCCTCCTGGGAGCATGAGCTCCATCTTTCAACAACCCTCATGGCTAATGGTGGCCAAGCAATGAAGGAACCTTTCCTACATGTCAGGTCTCATGCTTGCTCCCTTATTTAATCTTGACAACATCTTCAAGTGGGCTTCCCAGGTGGTGCAGTGGTAAAGAATACACCTGCCAAGGCAGGAGACTCAGGAGACGCAGGTTCAGTCCCTGAGTCAGTGAGATCCCCAGGAGGAGGAAATGGCAACCCACTGCAGTGTTTTTACCTAGAGAATCCCATGGACAGAGGGGCCTGGAGGGCTACAGTTCACGTGGTCACAAAGAGTCAGAAATGACTGAGTGAGCACACACACACCCTTTCAAGTGAAATTTTTCATTAATCCCATTTCAGAAGGAGAAAACAGACATGTGTAGTTAGCAATGTGCCCAGGGTCTAGAGCTAGTAAGTCATGGAGCCAAGGTCCACCTTCCATCTGACTTGAGACCCATAGTCTGAGTCACCATGTGAATCCTATTACCAAATCCAAGCTCACTCTGCACCTTGTGAGCATGCATGCTAAGTTGTTTCAGTCGTGTCTGACTCTGTGCAACTCTATGGACCATAGCCCGCCAGACCCCTCTGTCCATGGGATTCTCCAGGCAAGAATCCTGGAGTGGGTAGCCATTTCCTTCTCCAGGGGATCTTCCCAAACCAGGGCTCAAACTCACATTCTCTTATATCTCTTGCATTGGCACATGGGTTCCTTACCACTGGTGCTACCTGGGAAGCCCTTATTCCTTGCATGGCAGGTCAGTATGAAAATGGTAAAGCCATAAAGAATGAGGGAAGTTCCTCCAAAATAATTGCTTCTCAAGGAGCTTAGTTTGATTGTCTTATAAACAACTTTAACTCCTTTTTCTTCCCTTGCCTGTGACAAATGAAAAAAGAATTCTGCGATTCATTGAACAGTCAGATTTCCAATATGGTGTTTACTTACATTTTCTATTTCTACTGCAGTCAGGAAATCAAACTCAAAGGATTAAATGCCCCATTCAAAACGTCATGGAGAATTAAAAAAAAAAAAAAAAGGAAGTTCAACCATAGGTGAGGCAGGCGTCAAAGTTTCCATGTGATATTGGAGAGGGCCATAAAATTGAGCAAAGGTGACCTTGAGTCTGTAAGGCTGTCAGTGTGTCCTCCTTTGTCTTCCTCCTGGGAGCATGAGCTCCATCTTTCAACAACCCTCATGGCTAATGGTGGCCAAGCAATGAAGGAACCTTTCCTACATGTCAGGTCTCATGCTTGCTCCCTTATTTAATCTTGACAACATCTTCAAGTGGGCTTCCCAGGTGGTGCAGTGGTAAAGAATACACCTGCCAAGGCAGGAGACTCAGGAGATGCAGGTTCAGTCCCTGAGTCAGTGAGATCCCCAGGAGGAGGAAATGGCAACCCACTGCAGTGTTTTTACCTAGAGAATCCCATGGACAGAGGGGCCTGGAGGGCTACAGTTCACGTGGTCACAAAGAGTCAGAAATGACTGAGTGAGCACACACACACACCCTTTCAAGTGAAATTTTTCATTAATCCCATTTCAGAAGGAGAAAACAGACATGTGTAGTTAGCAATGTGCCCAGGGTCTAGAGCTAGTAAGTCATGGAGCCAAGGTCCACCTTCCATCTGACTTGAGACCCATAGTCTGAGTCACCATGTGAATCCTATTACCAAATCCAAGCTCACTCTGCACCTTGTGAGCATGCATGCTAAGTTGTTTCAGTCGTGTCTGACTCTGTGCAACTCTATGGACCATAGCCCGCCAGACCCCTCTGTCCATGGGATTCTCCAGGCAAGAATCCTGGAGTGGGTAGCCATTTCCTTCTCCAGGGGATCTTCCCAAACCAGGGCTCAAACTCACATTCTCTTATATCTCTTGCATTGGCACATGGGTTCCTTACCACTGGTGCTACCTGGGAAGCCCTTATTCCTTGCATGGCAGGTCAGTTGAGAGAGAGACCAGGTGCTGAGGTTAGGAATATGACTTTATTTGGAAAGCCAGCTGACCGAGAAGGTGGTAAAGTAATATTTCAAAATAACCATCATATGGGGTCTGGATGCCAGGTTCTTTTATAGAACAGAGATGGAGGGAAGGGAGGAGATAAAGTAAAAAAGGCCATTCATCTTTATTATACCTCTTGGAATGGCCAGCCTCAGGAAGGGGAGGTGTTCATTTCTTCTTCCCTGTAGCCATCCGCAGGTGGACAGGGTCCCAAACAAAGGCATTTGGGTTTAACATTCAGGTCGAGGGGCAGAGTTCCCGGAGACAGGCCGTTATGTATGGACAGTATCCTTTAGTGAACAAAGGCAATGTGAAGCAGGGTTAAAGTTAAAGAAACAGGCCCAACAAGGAGTCATCTCTTCCCTGTAACATTCCCAGGAGTGCTTACCATGGGCTTATCTCCCATCAGTGACTCTGTGTTCGTGACCTGACTCCTCCATCGACTCTGAACAGAGCGGGGTTCTTCCTCTTCCCATCTGAGAACTCTAAAATTCAAGGGCATTGTGTTCACATAACAGCCAACCTGTGTGTGTGTGTAGGGTCTACCCACCTCAGACACTGGTGGCCCACTGTGATAGACCTTAGGGAAGACATCGACATGGTTAGGAGCTGGAAGACCATCAGTAAGGGTGTGTGGAGAAGGCTCTCTGAAAAGATGATGTTTCTGCCAAATCTTGGAGTGAAGAGGGGAAGAAGGCTTTGCTGGCAGCGATGAGAAGAACATTCCAGGCAGAGGGAGTTCAACATACAAAGACCTGGTGGTGGAAGGGTTTGTGGGAGGGAGTCGGTGTGGCAAGTGGGATAGACTGTTGAGAGAGGTGGGCTTGGTAGGATCGGGCTGAAAAGGGCAGAAGAAACATATTCTGTATCCCCTGGTATTTTATTTTGTTTCTCAGTATTAACAGTACACTTGGGACTTCCCTGGTGGTCCAGTGGGTAAGGACACTGCCTTGCAGTGCGAGGAGCGCTGGTTCAATCCCTGACCTGGGAAGATCCCATGTGCTGCGGAGCCGCTGGACGGATGTGTCCAACTACCGAGCCAGCATCCTGGAGCGCATGCGCCTGGAACTGGTGCTCTGCGACAAGAGAGGCCACTGCGATGGGGAGCCCACACAGGCCAAAGAACAAAGATGGATGAAAATAGATAAATGAAAGACCAATAGAAGTGACCAAAAAAAAAAAAAAAAAGATTTAAAACAGTACACTTTCCACCTTGCTTTTCTCCTGCTCCACCTAATTCAACTACCTGCTCCAGGAGCCCTTGATGAATATCTATGACTCTGTGTTGATCAGGGCCTTTTAATTCAAGAAATCTTGGCACATCACAGGCCAAATCCTGAGGTGATTGGTACAGGGCTCCATAAAAAGGGGTAGGGGTGTGTGTGTGTGTGTGTGTGTGTGTGTGTGTGTGTGCGCGCGCGCTGTGGGGTTGGGTGGGGAATACTGGAGCTTTGAATTTCCAAAAGTGAAAATGAAGCTGACCTTGTGGAACCGGATCTCAGGTTAGGTGGCATTAAGCCTCTAAAGAAGATTCATGTGAGACCTTTTCAAATAATTCTGTTCCCTGGTCAATTTAAACCACCCTGCCTCCAAGGCAGCAAGTTTATGGCTTTGTTCACATCATAGATTTGGAAATCAAGACCCAGGAAAGGGCACGCCATTAAATAAACGTTTAACACCCAGAGAGAGATGGGACGTGAATACATTCTCAGTGGGGCGACCTTAACTTACTACTCCAGTAACAGCTACTTGGGTTTGCATTTGTAAAGCTTAAATTTTTTTCTCCCGTATTTTTGGTGAGAGAAAGGACGTTTTTTGCCTGAGCATTTTTCTACTTCAGAAAATTGGATAAGGAATGTGTGCATTGATCACTAGGCTGCAAAGCTAGTTTGAAAACCCCTAAAGTCCAGTGTTTCTCCAATTTTGTATGCTTAAGGAAGGACACTCAAGAGCCAGCTGCCTGCTACAAAAGCTGCTAGTCACATGTGGCTACAGAACACGTGAAATGTGGCTGGATCAAATTGAAGTGCTTATCTGGGTAAAAGACAGGCTTTTGAAGACCAAATGTGAAAAAATGTCAAACATCTCAATGATTTTTACATTGATTGCTCAATTGAATGATCCTCTTTGTGTAGATTCCGTTAAATACAATGCATTGAGAGGTCACTTGTTCATTTTTGCTCTGTATTTTTAACATGGCTGTTAGAACATTATAAACAATAGATGGATTGCAGTCTAGTTCCGTTGGTGTATGTATGTGTGCGCTCAGCCATGCCTGACTGCAACCCCATGGACTGCAGCCCGCCAGGCTCCTCTGTCCACGGAATTTTCCAAGCAAGAATTCTGGAGTGGTTTGCCATTATCTCCACCACGGGATCTTCCTGACCCAGGGAGTGAACCCTTGTCTCTTGTATCTCCTACCTTGGCGGGCAGATTCTTTATCACCGAGCCCACTGGGAAGCCCTCTGTTGGGTTATCCTACTCAAAAAAGACTTCTACGTCCTGTCCTGATGCTGACTGACACCAGGCTTGTCCTCCTACTGAAAACACTGGTAAAAATAAAATATATGAGACTGTTCTCAGGCATTCACCAGAAGGCAGTGTAGTGTGGTCCTGGAGAGATGGGAAACACACAATTACTAAGCCTCGTAAAGTCCTGGCTCTCTGTTCAGGAGCACTTTTCTCCTTCAGAGCAGGTGGGCGGAGCATTGTGCTGAACTGTAAGAGGTAGAGATTGCAATTCTTGGCTTCTGAGGTGGAATTTTGGGTGCCAGGTACCAGAAAAGAGGGCTACAGGCAGGGGCGTACTCACACCTCTGCATGGGGGCTTACCGCAGGTCCCTTCTTACCTGAGAGCTGAGCTTTGTGGACACGGGCAGCATCACCAGACTTAGCAGAGACCACCTAATGCAGGGCTGGGATCCATCTAATCAGGGTTCAGGGGTGAACGTTGTCAGACATCCCACACAATCAGCTGTGACCACAGAACGTCTGTGACATACGGGTAAGTTCTTTTAAGTTCCACTAGAGTAAGGCTGCACCATGTGACTCAGTTTGAGGTGGAAATATACCTGCTGGACAGAGAATAGAATCAAGCTCAATAGGATCCAGATCATCCTTGGTAACTACCTGTGTGAGTAAAGTCTCAATACCCTTTAAAAGAAGGTAGAAAAATCACTGAGGATGGTGACTGCAGCCATGAAATTAAAAGATGCTTGCTCCTTGGAAGAAAGTGCAGTGACATCACTTAGCTGACAAAGGTGTGTATAGTCCAAGGTATGGTTTTTCCTGTCGTCATGTACAAATACAAGAATTGGACCATAAAGAAGGCTGAGTGCCAAAGGATTGATGCTTTCAATTTTGGGTGCTGGAGAAGATTCTTGAGAGTCCCTTGAGCAGCAGAGAGATCAAACCAGTCAGTCCCAAAGGAGATCAACCCTGAATATTCACTGGAAGGACGTCGGTTTGCCATTATCTCCACCACGGGATCTTCCTGACCCAGGGAGTGAACCCTTGTCTCTTGTATCTCCTACCTTGGCGGGCAGATTCTTTATCACCGAGCCCACTGGGAAGCCCTCTGTTGGGTTATCCTACTCAAAAAAGACTTCTACGTCCTGTCCTGATGCTGACTGACACCAGGCTTGTCCTCCTACTGAAAACACTGGTAAAAATAAAATATATGAGACTGTTCTCAGGCATTCACCAGAAGGCAGTGTAGTGTGGTCCTGGAGAGATGGGAAACACACAATTACTAAGCCTCGTAAAGTCCTGGCTCTCTGTTCAGGAGCACTTTTCTCCTTCAGAGCAGGTGGGCGGAGCATTGTGCTGAACTGTAAGAGGTAGAGATTGCAATTCTTGGCTTCTGAGGTGGAATTTTGGGTGCCAGGTACCAGAAAAGAGGGCTACAGGCAGGGGCGTACTCACACCTCTGCATGGGGGCTTACCGCAGGTCCCTTCTTACCTGAGAGCTGAGCTTTGTGGACACGGGCAGCATCACCAGACTTAGCAGAGACCACCTAATGCAGGGCTGGGATCCATCTAATCAGGGTTCAGGGGTGAACGTTGTCAGACATCCCACACAATCAGCTGTGACCACAGAACGTCTGTGACATACGGGTAAGTTCTTTTAAGTTCCACTAGAGTAAGGCTGCACCATGTGACTCAGTTTGAGGTGGAAATATACCTGCTGGACAGAGAATAGAATCAAGCTCAATAGGATCCAGATCATCCTTGGTAACTACCTGTGTGAGTAAAGTCTCAATACCCTTTAAAAGAAGGTAGAAAAATCACTGAGGATGGTGACTGCAGCCATGAAATTAAAAGATGCTTGCTCCTTGGAAGAAAGTGCAGTGACATCACTTAGCTGACAAAGGTGTGTATAGTCCAAGGTATGGTTTTTCCTGTCGTCATGTACAAATACAAGAATTGGACCATAAAGAAGGCTGAGTGCCAAAGGATTGATGCTTTCAATTTTGGGTGCTGGAGAAGATTCTTGAGAGTCCCTTGAGCAGCAGAGAGATCAAACCAGTCAGTCCCAAAGGAGATCAACCCTGAATATTCACTGGAAGGACTGATGCTGAAACTGAAGCTCCAGTACTCTGGCCACCTGATGTGAAGACCTCACTCATGGGAAAAGACTGATGTTTGGAAAGATAGAGGACAGGAGGAGAAGGGGAAAACAGAGGATAAGATGGTTGGGTGGCATCACCAACTCAATGGCCATGAGTTTGAGCAAACTCTTGCAGATAGTGAAGGATGGGGGAGCCTGGCGTGCTGCAGTCCATGGGGTGACATAGAGTTGGGCACGACTGAGGGACTGAGCAACAACAACAGCAGCATGACCTAGACTCCAGTAGACTATCCATATTTTCAAACATACAATAAAACTTGTTAAATGTATGAGCAGAAGGATGTGATCCCAGTTTAGATATAAAATAAGGTCAATAAGGACAAAGCCTGATGTATTATCAATGCTACAATTATCTTCAAGTATTTGGAAATCCAACTAGAAACTTCTAAATAACCAATGCTTTCAAGAAGGATGACTCACAAGAAAAATGATAAAATATTTAAAAATGATTGATCCTGAAAATGCAGCATGTTAAAACTTAGGAAAGGGGACTTCCTTGGTGGTCCAGTAGCTAAGACTCTGCACTCCCGAAGCAGGGGGCCCAAGTTCAATATCTGGTCAGGGAACTAGATCCGCCACCTGTCACAACTAAGACCCAGTGCAGTCCAATAAATAAATATGTTTTATAAAATTTATAGGATGTAGCTAAAGTAGATCTAAGAGGGAGATTTATAGGACTGTGGGAGGCAGTGAGCCTTGACCTATACCTCAGGAAAACCACTTGGAAATAATTCACAGATCTAAATGTTTAAAATGATAAAATTACTGGAAGAAGTCAGTAGAGAGTATCGTTGCAGTCTTGGTGTATACAAAAAGAACAGAGCAAAAAAAGATAAACCGGGCTTCATTGAAATTAGAAACTTCTCTCAAAGGTATAAAGCAAATGCAAAGACAGGTTATGGAGTGGGAGATTGTATTCACAATTCTGCTATCTGCCAGAGGACTTTCATCCTGAATATATAAAGGCACACACGCCACTTTTACAGTGAGAGAATGACTTGAATGTGCCTTTCATAGCAGGGGCTATAAACATGTCCACAGAGCATCTTAAAAAGTGCTGGAGATGGCAGTCATTGGGAACATTCAGAGTGAAAGAAACATCACACTGAGATACGGCTTCACACCCACTGACATAACTAAAGAGGAAGAAAAACACCAGCTGCTGGTGAGGGTGCTGAGGAACGGAAACTCTCACCGTGGCTGGTGGGCGTACCCATGGCACAGGTGCTTTGGAGATGGGCTTAGTAATTTACTGTCCAGGGAAACGTCTGTTTCTTAGCAATTCCACTCTTCAGTCATGACCTAAGGACAATAAACACATACAGCCTCCCCCACCCACACATCCACACATGAACAGCAGTCAAGGTGGTTGCAGCTTTATTTGTGGTAGACAAAACTGAAAGCCTGATGTATTATCAATGCTACAATTATCTTCAAGTATTTGGAAATCCAACTAGAAACTTCTAAATAACCAATGCTTTCAAGAAGGATGACTCACAAGAAAAATGATAAAATATTTAAAAATGATTGATCCTGAAAATGCAGCATGTTAAAACTTAGGAAAGGGGACTTCCTTGGTGGTCCAGTAGCTAAGACTCTGCACTCCCGAAGCAGGGGGCCCAAGTTCAATATCTGGTCAGGGAACTAGATCCGCCACCTGTCACAACTAAGACCCAGTGCAGTCCAATAAATAAATATGTTTTATAAAATTTATAGGATGTAGCTAAAGTAGATCTAAGAGGGAGATTTATAGGACTGTGGGAGGCAGTGAGCCTTGACCTATACCTCAGGAAAACCACTTGGAAATAATTCACAGATCTAAATGTTTAAAATGATAAAATTACTGGAAGAAGTCAGTAGAGAGTATCGTTGCAGTCTTGGTGTATACAAAAAGAACAGAGCAAAAAAAGATAAACCGGGCTTCATTGAAATTAGAAACTTCTCTCAAAGGTATAAAGCAAATGCAAAGACAGGTTATGGAGTGGGAGATTGTATTCACAATTCTGCTATCTGCCAGAGGACTTTCATCCTGAATATATAAAGGCACACACGCCACTTTTACAGTGAGAGAATGACTTGAATGTGCCTTTCATAGCAGGGGCTATAAACATGTCCACAGAGCATCTTAAAAAGTGCTGGAGATGGCAGTCATTGGGAACATTCAGAGTGAAAGAAACATCACACTGAGATACGGCTTCACACCCACTGACATAACTAAAGAGGAAGAAAAACACCAGCTGCTGGTGAGGGTGCTGAGGAACGGAAACTCTCACCGTGGCTGGTGGGCGTACCCATGGCACAGGTGCTTTGGAGATGGGCTTAGTAATTTACTGTCCAGGGAAACGTCTGTTTCTTAGCAATTCCACTCTTCAGTCATGACCTAAGGACAATAAACACATACAGCCTCCCCCACCCACACATCCACACATGAACAGCAGTCAAGGTGGTTGCAGCTTTATTTGTGGTAGACAAAACTGAAAGCCAGCAATTCAAATGCCCATCAGTGGAAGAATGGATTAATTCATGGTGGTGCTTTAACGATTTAATTCGTGCTCTCAGCAGTGTGAGAAAGTGTGACTGGTGATACATGTACCAATGTGGGTGAATCTCAAATGCTATGTTAGAAAGAACATGAAAGACCAAACACAGAAGCACCGTATTTTTTTATAACTGTGAGAAGGTTCATAACAGTCATTGCCTTTTGAAGTCTGGGTACCTCACTGGAGTGATGGAATGAAGACCCTTGATTTGAGTTTTGGCTCAGTGGTGTATGCATTTATCAAAACTCAGAAACACTTTGAACCTCAGATCTGTGTGTTTCCCCATATGTACAGTGCTTTTTAAAAAATATTCCTAAAAAAAAAAACAACTCAGATAAGGGTTAGCTACTATGGCCCACGATCCTATCTGGCCCACACCCTGATTTTATTAAACCAGGTGTTATTGGTGCAAAGCCATAGTGATTTATCTGCATGTGGCCTGTGTCTGCTTGGGGATCTGGAATAAAAGTGGAGGACTTGAGACATACACTGTGTGGCTAGCAAAGCCTAAACTACGTACTACCTGGCCCTTCTCAGGAAACGCTTGCTCACCCTTGTTCTAGAATAATTGTTTCAAAGAAGCCCACCCTCAGGCATTCTCATCCAGAACAGCTAAGGCCAGAAATCTATAATTCCATCTCCACTCCCCAGATGACTCCAATGCAGGAGGAACTGGGCGGCAGGGATTACAATGTGGGCCCTTTCAAAAGTCACCACATCAATACATAGGTACTGTCTTTGGTCATAAGGTTATTTTATGGACTAACCTAATTTGCTCTTTCTGGAGTTATAAAAGCCCATTTCTTCCCCAGCTGCTTTCTGCAGAAAGTGCCAAAAGTTCATTCCCGTCATGGGTACGTAATCATCCTTCATAAATGCGGAGAGCCTCATGTATTCCTCCATCAGCAGCCCCATCTCCTGCCACAGTTTGGCTCTCAGTGGGAGGCTGGCTGAGGGGCTTCCCAGGTGGTCCAGGGCAGAAGATATAAGAGATGTAGCTTTGATCCCTGGGTCAGGCAGATCCCTGGAGCAGGAAATGGCAGTCCACTCCAGTTTCTGTACTTGGAGAATCCTTTGGACAGAAGAGCCTGGGGTCTACAGTCCATAGGGTTATAGAGAGTCAGACATGCCTGAGTGACTGAGCACACATACAGAAGGCTATTGAGAAGTTGAAAGACAGAACAGGCAGAGACTCACAGAATTTTCTGTCTAGCAGATAATGACAGTTTAAGAGCCTTTGTTGAAGTCTGGGTACCTCACTGGAGTGATGGAATGAAGACCCTTGATTTGAGTTTTGGCTCAGTGGTGTATGCATTTATCAAAACTCAGAAACACTTTGAACCTCAGATCTGTGTGTTTCCCCATATGTACAGTGCTTTTTAAAAAATATTCCTAAAAAAAAAAACAACTCAGATAAGGGTTAGCTACTATGGCCCACGATCCTATCTGGCCCACACCCTGATTTTATTAAACCAGGTGTTATTGGTGCAAAGCCATAGTGATTTATCTGCATGTGGCCTGTGTCTGCTTGGGGATCTGGAATAAAAGTGGAGGACTTGAGACATACACTGTGTGGCTAGCAAAGCCTAAACTACGTACTACCTGGCCCTTCTCAGGAAACGCTTGCTCACCCTTGTTCTAGAATAATTGTTTCAAAGAAGCCCACCCTCAGGCATTCTCATCCAGAACAGCTAAGGCCAGAAATCTATAATTCCATCTCCACTCCCCAGATGACTCCAATGCAGGAGGAACTGGGCGGCAGGGATTACAATGTGGGCCCTTTCAAAAGTCACCACATCAATACATAGGTACTGTCTTTGGTCATAAGGTTATTTTATGGACTAACCTAATTTGCTCTTTCTGGAGTTATAAAAGCCCATTTCTTCCCCAGCTGCTTTCTGCAGAAAGTGCCAAAAGTTCATTCCCGTCATGGGTACGTAATCATCCTTCATAAATGCGGAGAGCCTCATGTATTCCTCCATCAGCAGCCCCATCTCCTGCCACAGTTTGGCTCTCAGTGGGAGGCTGGCTGAGGGGCTTCCCAGGTGGTCCAGGGCAGAAGATATAAGAGATGTAGCTTTGATCCCTGGGTCAGGCAGATCCCTGGAGCAGGAAATGGCAGTCCACTCCAGTTTCTGTACTTGGAGAATCCTTTGGACAGAAGAGCCTGGGGTCTACAGTCCATAGGGTTATAGAGAGTCAGACATGCCTGAGTGACTGAGCACACATACAGAAGGCTATTGAGAAGTTGAAAGACAGAACAGGCAGAGACTCACAGAACGCTTTTCATGCATGTCTAGCAGATAATGATACTTAAGAAGCTTTCCTTAAAACTGATCTGGCTTCGTGATGATTTGAGCTGCTCTTTTAATTTGTTTCTCAGCTTATGTATTGTTTACTATCATGATCTTATTTTGCCGCACAGAGGCTGAGCCTGCTTTAGTTCACAAAGGAGCCAAATGCTCATTACTGGTTTTTAACCACCAGTCGAGGAAGAAGAAAATACCTTCTTACACTGAAAACTTTTCCCCGTGGGTGGTTTGTGAGGAAGGTTCGGTGATTGAGGGACTACATTGGACAGACGCATTCATGTGCAACAAACATTCTCTTTGTGCCTCAGTATTTCCAGCACCCTTCCTGTTGGGTGGGTGTGTGACTGGTTTTACTCAATGAAATGAATAGCTTCTCCGTTATTTCTCCCCCTCCCATAGAGGCATACATTGCAATAAAGTTACTCCAGGAATGAACTGAAGCCATTTGGATTATTGAGCATGTCTTGTGTGATCAGGAAATTAGCATCTGTTGTGTTAATCCACTGGGTTTTTAGGGTTATTTGTTACTAAGATGGTATTCATTGGTATGAATCAAGTTACTTCTTGGAAAAAAACAGACCCATAAGAACATTACCAATGTACATGGTATAGATGTGTCATTTCTCATAAGGATGGACTCAGTTAATGGAGGAAGAACATGTGAATGTTCGTTCTTTCCATTAAAATAAATCAAAGAACTTTTTAAAATATGAATTATAAACATATCCACATCAGTGAATGACAGAAAGATACATACAGAGACAGTGGTCGCTGTTGCTTTCCAAGAGGACTCTGCTGGGTGTTTTGTTGCCTGATTTATTTTTTGAGAAAAAAGTCAGAGGAGGTAAGTTGTTACTGTTGTTGTTTAGTTGCGAAGTTGTGTCCGGCTCCTTTGTGACCCCATGGACAGTAACCTGCCAGGCTCCTCTGTCCATGGGATTTCCCAGGCAAGATTCCTAGAGTGGGTTGTCATTTCCTTCTCCAGGGGAACTTCCTAACCCAGGGATCAAACCCGCATCTCCTGCACAAGCAGGTGGATTCTTTACCAGTGAGCCACCTGGAAGGCCAGGAGGCCAGTTGTTAGCCTGAAGATCATTTTAAAGTTCCTCTGTGGAGGAATTGGATTGGAAGAGAAAACTTTTTGGTCCTCATTTTTCTTGAGGCCAGAGAGACCGTCACATCTGTTGTTGCATCCTTCATCTTGGCCGACAGGGCATCCTTGATTGCTCACCTGCTGGGAAGAATTGGCTAGGCCATCTTCTGGGGCCACTCAGAGTCCCCACCTCATAGGAGTCTCCAGTGCCAGCACCCTGATCTAAACGAGTGCCCATTAGCGCTGCCTTTACTCCAGGAGAATGTCCACAGCCTTGCTAGCTCTCTTATCTTGCCATAGAGAGGCAGATTCTTCACCACTGAGCCACCATAAGCTGACTTGGTTACTGGTGGGCCTGTATTGTTGTGTCTAAGGTGTTCCATGTTAGGAAAAAAAAAAGTGTTGAGGAACCACTGATGTAATTGCAAGGGGAATAAAGCATGGAGAATTACAAGACTGTGGGCTGATGCTTCAGTTTGTTGGAATGTCTCATTTCTTTTTTGTCTGTGACACATGGAATCTTAATCCCCCAACCAGGGATAAAACCCATGCCCTCTGCATTGGGAGCCCTGAGTCTTAACCGCTGGACCGCCAGGCAAGTCAGAATGTCTATTTTCCAACTGTCTTTTAGATTCCCTAGAAACTACCCTAGTGAAGAATAGGAAAGTCTGGCGTGCTGAAGTCCATGGGGTTGCAAAGAGTCAGACACGACTGAGCTGAATGAGACAAACAACCCATTGTTAGGAATGCCCGAGTTGCATACATTTCTGCAGAACTCAGAACTAATTGGATGTAAATTATACATTGCAAGTATCTAGAAAAACCTTTATGGGGCCCACAAAGACAAAGCACATGGAAGATACTGATGGTGTGTTTTATCCACAAGAAAGCAGTTCTCTCCAAAACCCCCTAATGCATCAGAGGCCCGACATTCGTACACCAGCTTCCCATACACAGAAAAATACCATTGCTTTTAATCAAGTGAGTTGGTTTTGTGGTGAAACCTTTTGTATAATACTGAAAAATAGTTGTGTTCCTTGGAAGCTATTTCCGTTTTCAGAAATGATCATTTTTAATCATTCGCCTAGCAAAACAATTTACCAAGCAGCAGAGGATAACGAACCATAAAGTTTAATTTGCCTTTTTTAATTGAGTTGTTAATTAGCACCCCTCAGCCGTTGGAAACTCCTCACTTGCTTTTTTGTTTTGCTTCTGATCCGAGACATTTCAAAGAATCTAATTTATCATATTTCCTCTACCCAGGTACTTTCGTGAATCACATCAATAGGTGATTTAAAAATTCACATACAATAGGCTAGGCCAGGGCCACTCAGAGTCCCCACCTCATAGGAGTCTCCAGTGCCAGCACCCTGATCTAAACGTGCCCATTAGCGCTGCCTTTACTCCAGGAGAATGTCCACAGCCTTGCTAGCTCTCTTATCTTGCCATAGAGAGGCAGATTCTTCACCACTGAGCCACCATAAGCTGACTTGGTTACTGGTGGGCCTGTATTGTTGTGTCTAAGGTGTTCCATGTTAGGAAAAAAAAAAGTGTTGAGGAACCACTGATGTAATTGCAAGGGGAATAAAGCATGGAGAATTACAAGACTGTGGGCTGATGCTTCAGTTTGTTGGAATGTCTCATTTCTTTTTTGTCTGTGACACATGGAATCTTAATCCCCCAACCAGGGATAAAACCCATGCCCTCTGCATTGGGAGCCCTGAGTCTTAACCGCTGGACCGCCAGGCACGTCAGAATGTCTATTTTCCAACTGTCTTTTAGTTTCCCCTAGAAACTACCCTAGTGAAGAATAGGAAAGTCTGGCGTGCTGAAGTCCATGGGGTTGCAAAGAGTCAGACACGACTGAGCTGAATGAGACAAACAACCCATTGTTAGGAATGCCCGAGTTGCATACATTTCTGCAGAACTCAGAACTAATTGGATGTAAATTATACATTGCAAGTATCTAGAAAAACCTTTATGGGGCCCACAAAGACAAAGCACATGGAAGATACTGATGGTGTGTTTTATCCACAAGAAAGCAGTTCTCTCCAAAACCCCCTAATGCATCAGAGGCCCGACATTCGTACACCAGCTTCCCATACACAGAAAAATACCATTGCTTTTAATCAAGTGAGTTGGTTTTGTGGTGAAACCTTTTGTATAATACTGAAAAATAGTTGTGTTCCTTGGAAGCTATTTCCGTTTTCAGAAATGATCATTTTTAATCATTCGCCTAGCAAAACAATTTACCAAGCAGCAGAGGATAACGAACCATAAAGTTTAATTTGCCTTTTTTAATTGAGTTGTTAATTAGCACCCCTCAGCCGTTGGAAACTCCTCACTTGCTTTTTTGTTTTGCTTCTGATCCGAGACATTTCAAAGAATCTAATTTATCATATTTCCTCTACCCAGGTACTTTCGTGAATCACATCAATAGGTGATTATTTCCTAAATCCACTGGAGCTTCCATGGATGCATACAAATTTCCATCAGTGGCAAATAATTAGGGAGGAGAGAGCGGTGTTCGGTGGATGAAGATATCTGCCATTTATTGAATTCCTACTACATGCCAAACACTCTTCCAATATTAATGATTCCTGACAGCATTTTAAAAAAATTTATATATTTGTTTGGCTGTGTTAGCTCTTAGTTGCGGCATGAAGGATCTTTGTCATGTCTTGCAGGGTCTTTCCTCGCGGTGCGTCGACTCTGTGGTTGTGGTGTGTGGACTGTCAGCTGTGGCTCTTGGGCTCTCTTGTTGTGGCACATGGGCTTGGTTGCTCCGTGGCATATGGGATCTTAGTTCCCTGATTAGGAAACGAACCCACATCCCCTTCATTGCAAGGAAGATTCTTAACCACTGGACCACAGGAAAGTCCCTCCTGACAGCATTTTGAGGAGCAAACCATCTCCACTTCATACACAGTGTGCAGAGGTTCAGTGGTGTGAAATGCTTTCCCCAAGGCCCTCCAGCTTAGCAGTCGTGGGATGAAGGTTCAACCCCAGGCAGCCTGACTGGTGGTCCCACTGGCCCTCCTTTCAACCCTGCTCTGTATTTTCAAGATCCTTGGGATCAAACAGATTGATGCTCAAGTTCTAGTTGTTATCATTTTATTGTTAAACTAAGCACATGCGATTCAGAACCAAGTTCATGGATGTCTGACGTGGGCAGTCAGGGTCCTATGCCCAGGAGGCCCCTGGACGTGGTTCTTCTTTCACCATATTTTTAAAAATTAATTAATTAAGTTTTCACTACATTGGATCTTGGTTGCTGCTCATGAGCTTTCTCTAGTTGGCAGTGAGCAGGGGCTACTCTCTAGTTGTGGTGCACAGGCTTCTCATTGCTGTGGCTTCTCTTTTAGAGACCATGGACTTTAGTAGTTGCGGCACACAGGTTTAGTTGCTGTGAGACATGTGTGGTCTTCCCTGACCAGCGATTGAGCCTATGCCCCCTGTGTTGGCAAATGGATTCTTTTCTTTTTCTTTTTTTTCATATTTCCTCTACCCAGGTACTTTCGTGAATCACATCAATAGGTGATTATTTCCTAAATCCACTGGAGCTTCCATGGATGCATACAAATTTCCATCAGTGGCAAATAATTAGGGAGGAGAGAGCGGTGTTCGGTGGATGAAGATATCTGCCATTTATTGAATTCCTACTACATGCCAAACACTCTTCCAATATTAATGATTCCTGACAGCATTTTAAAAAAATTTATATATTTGTTTGGCTGTGTTAGCTCTTAGTTGCGGCATGAAGGATCTTTGTCATGTCTTGCAGGGTCTTTCCTCGCGGTGCGTCGACTCTGTGGTTGTGGTGTGTGGACTGTCAGCTGTGGCTCTTGGGCTCTCTTGTTGTGGCACATGGGCTTGGTTGCTCCGTGGCATATGGGATCTTAGTTCCCTGATTAGGAAACGAACCCACATCCCCTTCATTGCAAGGAAGATTCTTAACCACTGGACCACAGGAAAGTCCCTCCTGACAGCATTTTGAGGAGCAAACCATCTCCACTTCATACACAGTGTGCAGAGGTTCAGTGGTGTGAAATGCTTTCCCCAAGGCCCTCCAGCTTAGCAGTCGTGGGATGAAGGTTCAACCCCAGGCAGCCTGACTGGTGGTCCCACTGGCCCTCCTTTCAACCCTGCTCTGTATTTTCAAGATCCTTGGGATCAAACAGATTGATGCTCAAGTTCTAGTTGTTATCATTTTATTGTTAAACTAAGCACATGCGATTCAGAACCAAGTTCATGGATGTCTGACGTGGGCAGTCAGGGTCCTATGCCCAGGAGGCCCCTGGACGTGGTTCTTCTTTCACCATATTTTTAAAAATTAATTAATTAAGTTTTCACTACATTGGATCTTGGTTGCTGCTCATGAGCTTTCTCTAGTTGGCAGTGAGCAGGGGCTACTCTCTAGTTGTGGTGCACAGGCTTCTCATTGCTGTGGCTTCTCTTTTTAGAGACCATGGACTTTAGTAGTTGCGGCACACAGGTTTAGTTGCTGTGAGACATGTGTGGTCTTCCCTGACCAGCGATTGAGCCTATGCCCCCTGTGTTGGCAAATGGATTCTTTTCTTTTTTTCTTTATTGGGGTATAGTTATTTTACAATGTTGCATTAGCTTCAGGTGTACAGCGAAGTTATTGTTATACGTTTTTACAGAGTCTTCTTGTTTAGAGGTATATATAACCCCCAAGCAGTCATAGGTATATCCCTGACCTCTCTCACTTGAGCCCTCCCTCCTCCTTCCACCTTCGCACCCCCCTCAGGTTGATGCTTAGTCCCCATGCAGGTTCCCTTAGTCTTACAGCTTCATCACAGTGGCCCTCTGTATTAATATGACAGTGTAGGCCTCCCCATTGCTCCCTCTATACCTCTTATCTGATCCTCCCTCCCCCCAGTTTCCCCAGGTCTGCTTCTTATGTGTTTCTCCATCACTGCTCTGTATGTGCATTTATCAGTACCATCTTAACTAGATTCCATATATATGCATTAGTATACTGTATTTGTCCTTTTATTTTTCACTTACTTCACTTTGTGTAATAGGTTCTAGATTTATCCCCCTCATTAGTACTGATTCTTCTGCATTTCTTTTTATGGCTGAGAAGTATTCCATTGTATATACATACCAAAGCTTCTTTATCCATTCATTCATTGATGGACATCTAGGATGTTTCCAGGCAAATGGATTCTTAACCAATGGACCATCTGAGAAGTCTTCTTCTGTTGCTGCCTGAATGTTTTCAATATTTTTTGGAGAACAGACCCCACATTCTTTTTTCTTCATGAAATTCTGAATATTATGTAGCTGGTCTTGACACTGCATTGTTTGATTCTACATTGGTTCTCCCTCCTTTTCATGATTTTGTGGCTCAGAAGTCTTCTGTGGCTTCATGGGTTAGCCAGGTCCTCTATTTATGGTTTAAGGCTGAAAACAGGGTATCAGCCAGAGCTATGTTCTCATCTGGTTGAGCTGGGAAAGGACTCACCTCTTTGGTTGCAAGTTCCCATGACAACATTCAGTTCCCAGCAGCTGTAAAATTTCTGGCATTTTTTTTTTCTTCAAAACCAACAAAAGAGGACTTTTCTGGAAGTGCAGTGATTAAGAATCTGCCTGGCAGTGAGTTCAGGGGATGTCAGTTCAGTCAGGGAATATTCCACATGCACCAGAGCAACTAAGTCTATGCGCCACAAGTACTGAAACCTTACAGCTTGGGAACCTGCGCTCCGTAAAGAGAAGGCACCTCTGTGAGAAGCTCGTGCACTGCAACGGAGACCCAGCACAAATACAAGTAAATAAAAACTAAATTTTAAAAAGTATCTTGTTAATAAAAAAACCCAAAACATCAAAGGGATAGAGAAGGATCAGGGTAGGTCTTCCTGTGGACTCATATCAGGTAACATAATTTCTGGGAGCACAAACCCATCATCTGTGTTGCAGTTTATTGCTTAGGAACAAGTTATAAGTCTTTCCCACACTTGAGAGGTGGTGGTTTCATGGTTTAGTCGCTAAGTCGTGTCCAACTCTTTCAACCTCGTGGAGTATAGCCTACCAGGCTCCTCTGTCCATGGGATTTTCCAGGCAAGAAGGCTAGAGTGGGTTGCCATATCAGGGCATAATAAAAAGGTGTGAGCACTGGGAGACAGGGGTTTGGAGGGCCACTATAGCTCTGTTTACCTCAGTGATTGTATATTATTGTTATTATTATTATTGTTATTATGTGTAGTTGTTGTCATCATCACTCTTTTGACTGCTGGCGTTGCCCCTGGCGACTCTGTAGGGCTTACTGTGCCATGGGCCCTGTTGTAAGAGCTCTGCTTGTATTAATTCACTGGCTTGTGCAGCTGAATTCCAAGGTCCCGAGGATTGAGACAAAGGTCACCCACTCTCTGCCCACTGAAATTAATAGCTCTCAGGGTAATGAAGCATGAGGCCACTCTTTATTTTCTTGAGTGATTGGATCGTCTTGGGAAGTAGTTAAGTCTAATGATTAGCCTAAAGGAAATCAACCCTGCTTCATTGGAAGGACTGATGCTGAAGCTGAAGCTCCAATACTTTGGCCACATGATGCAAAGAACTGACTCACTGGAAAAGACCCTGATGCTGGGAAAGATTGAGGGCAAAAGGAGAAGGAGGTGGCAGAGGATAAGATGGTTAGATAGCATCACTGACTCAATGGACGTGTGTCAGTCCATTGTGCAAACTCTGAGATTCAAAACCAACAAAAGAGGACTTTTCTGGAAGTGCAGTGATTAAGAATCTGCCTGGCAGTGAGTTCAGGGGATGTCAGTTCAGTCAGGGAATATTCCACATGCACCAGAGCAACTAAGTCTATGCGCCACAAGTACTGAAACCTTACAGCTTGGGAACCTGCGCTCCGTAAGAGAAGGCACCTCTGTGAGAAGCTCGTGCACTGCAACGGAGACCCAGCACAAATACAAGTAAATAAAAACTAAATTTTAAAAAGTATCTTGTTAATAAAAAAACCCAAAACATCAAAGGGATAGAGAAGGATCAGGGTAGGTCTTCCTGTGGACTCATATCAGGTAACATAATTTCTGGGAGCACAAACCCATCATCTGTGTTGCAGTTTATTGCTTAGGAACAAGTTATAAGTCTTTCCCACACTTGAGAGGTGGTGGTTTCATGGTTTAGTCGCTAAGTCGTGTCCAACTCTTTCAACCTCGTGGAGTATAGCCTACCAGGCTCCTCTGTCCATGGGATTTTCCAGGCAAGAAGGCTAGAGTGGGTTGCCATATCAGGGCATAATAAAAAGGTGTGAGCACTGGGAGACAGGGGTTTGGAGGGCCACTATAGCTCTGTTTACCTCAGTGATTGTATATTATTGTTATTATTATTGTTATTATGTGTAGTTGTTGTCATCATCACTCTTTTGACTGCTGGCGTTGCCCCTGGCGACTCTGTAGGGCTTACTGTGCCATGGGCCCTGTTGTAAGAGCTCTGCTTGTATTAATTCACTGGCTTGTGCAGCTGAATTCCAAGGTCCCGAGGATTGAGACAAAGGTCACCCACTCTCTGCCCACTGAAATTAATAGCTCTCAGGGTAATGAAGCATGAGGCCACTCTTTATTTTCTTGAGTGATTGGATCGTCTTGGGAAGTAGTTAAGTCTAATGATTAGCCTAAAGGAAATCAACCCTGCTTCATTGGAAGGACTGATGCTGAAGCTGAAGCTCCAATACTTTGGCCACATGATGCAAAGAACTGACTCACTGGAAAAGACCCTGATGCTGGGAAAGATTGAGGGCAAAAGGAGAAGGAGGTGGCAGAGGATAAGATGGTTAGATAGCATCACTGACTCAATGGACGTGTGTCAGTCCATTGTGCAAACTCTGAGAGGTAGTGAAGGACAGAGGAGCTGGGCATGCTGCAGTCCATGGGGTCACAAAGATTCATATGCGACTTAGCAACTGAACAACAACAAATAATAATGACTAGAAGCTTGAAATTTAGTTCCCTGTAGACCAGGTGAGATTCCAGCTCTACTGGCTTCTGGTCACATGGTTCCTCCTACTTTTCCTCATCAGGGATGCTCAGGATGGCTTTAAAGAGCATTTAGGGGTTAAAGCTACTTTAAGATTTAGGTCCCTTACCACAGTGGGGTTATGCTTTTGAGTTTTAGACATTCTTACCCTACTGAATTCTAAGAGACCTCTTGTCTCAGGTTCTGGTGAAGTTTGATACACGAAATAAGACTGGAGTAGCTGGATAAATACCTCAAAACTTGATGTTGCTCAGATAACTACTTCCTACCCTCTTCTGTACTTTTCCCTTAGGTGGGTTAGCTTGTTCCCCACACCTGTTCTTACCAATCTTTCTAACTCCCTTCCTCACTCTTTCTGTTTCTTGCTATCTTTTTCATCATTTCTCCATGTGGTGGTGTTTTTTTTTTACTTGTGTCTGACTCTTTGCAATCTCATGAATTAAAGTATGCCAGGCTTCCCTGTCCTTCACTGTCTCCAAGAGTTTGATAACCAAGTTAAAATGAAGTCATTACCGTGGGCCCTAGTCCAGTGTGACTGGGTAGTTGTTTAAAAAAGGGGGAATTTGTACACCATGTGAAGATGGGAGTGATACTGCCCCAATCCAAGACATGCCCAAGGTTTACAGCAAAAAAACCCTTCAGAAACCAGGAGGGAGGGATGGAGTGGATCATTTCTCATCACCTTCAGAAGGAACCAACTCTGCAGACCCCTTGATTGCTGAGTTCTAGCCTACAGAATTCTGTGTGGTGATGTATGAGTATTTCAGTTGTTCCAGCTGCCTGGTTTCAATCATGGTTTCCTGCTTCTGGTCTTGCTCTTGCTTCTCTGTGGCTGATCAGTGTTTCTAAACCCAGCTTTTCTGTGTAAACACTTTGTGGCTCTTTGTTGCTACCACAAAACATGCAACTTCTTAGGCAAACATTGAATGCATTTGAGGATCCCCTGGAAGATCAGATTCTGAAGGAAAATGAGTGCTTTACTTACCCAGGGCTCACAACACATGACAAGTGACAGGAAGTGTAGATGCTCACTTCTTGGATGGGTAAATGAATGAATTGGTGAATGAATGAATGGGTAAGTGGGTGATGGATGAAACTCTTCCCCTTCACTGATCTCTGGGGGTGAATGAATGGGTGGGTGGATGAATGAATTGTTGGGTAGATGAATGAATGGGTGAGTAGATAAATGAATGGGTGGGTGAATGAATGAATGGGTGAATGAATGAATAAGTGAGCCAGTGATGGACGATCCCCTTCCTCTTCACTAATTTCTGGCTTCGTCTGGAATGAATCCCTGCCTTTCCCCTCAAGTGTGTCCTTTTCCACTTCCTCCCGCTTGATGCAGACTGCTGATAGCTACCCACGGTCGTCTCCATTTGTTCTTAGGTTACTACAGATGGCATTTGACACCCAGCTCCTTTTTCAGTGCTTCTTCAAATTTCCCCCGAGATTTTCTGACTGAAAGAAGTCTTTCCCTCCCCTGTCACTTGCCAGCATTTTTTGTTTTGCATTATGGTTACTTGATGCCAAGTCCTGAGCATGGTGGCATTATTTTTATGGCTTGGCTCCTGGTAGGTAGTCAATACATATTTGTAGTGTAAGTATATTAGTAAGGTAAAAACCTAGGATAACAGAGCTGAAATAAGAACTCATAAGCTCCCTACCCTTATTTCTGTGTCTAAGCAACACTTTCTCCAAAGATTTCACTCTTAAAATTTTTATTTACAAATGCTCTTTAGGAATTATGCGTAAGAAAAAGGAACTGGTATGGAGTGCCTTGAAAAGTTGAATTGCAGGTTGCCATGGAAACAGAGTTGAGGGTTGACTTTTTCCTATGTGACTGTTTTAATGAAAACATATTCTTAGCCATTATGGATGGGTTTGTGTACCAGAAAAGAAGTGCTTTATCTTAACATACTATTATGTTCAGAAGTAAACTTTTTTGTGTTTGGTGATGTATGAGTATTTCAGTTGTTCCAGCTGCCTGGTTTCAATCATGGTTTCCTGCTTCTGGTCTTGCTCTTGCTTCTCTGTGGCTGACCAACCAAAACATTGGCCAACTTCTTAGGCAAACATTGAATGCATTTGAGGATCCCCTGGAAGATCAGATTCTGAAGGAAAATGAGTGCTTTACTTACCCAGGGCTCACAACACATGACAAGTGACAGGAAGTGTAGATGCTCACTTCTTGGATGGGTAAATGAATGAATTGGTGAATGAATGAATGGGTAAGTGGGTGATGGATGAAACTCTTCCCCTTCACTGATCTCTGGGGGTGAATGAATGGGTGGGTGGATGAATGAATTGTTGGGTAGATGAATGAATGGGTGAGTAGATAAATGAATGGGTGGGTGAATGAATGAATGGGTGAATGAATGAATAAGTGAGCCAGTGATGGACGATCCCCTTCCTCTTCACTAATTTCTGGCTTCGTCTGGAATGAATCCCTGCCTTTCCCCTCAAGTGTGTCCTTTTCCACTTCCTCCCGCTTGATGCAGACTGCTGATAGCTACCCACGGTCGTCTCCATTTGTTCTTAGGTTACTACAGATGGCATTTGACACCCAGCTCCTTTTTCAGTGCTTCTTCAAATTTCCCCCGAGATTTTCTGACTGAAAGAAGTCTTTCCCTCCCCTGTCACTTGCCAGCATTTTTTGTTTTGCATTATGGTTACTTGATGCCAAGTCCTGAGCATGGTGGCATTATTTTTATGGCTTGGCTCCTGGTAGGTAGTCAATACATATTTGTAGTGTAAGTATATTAGTAAGGTAAAAACCTAGGATAACAGAGCTGAAATAAGAACTCATAAGCTCCCTACCCTTATTTCTGTGTCTAAGCAACACTTTCTCCAAAGATTTCACTCTTAAAATTTTTATTTACAAATGCTCTTTAGGAATTATGCGTAAGAAAAAGGAACTGGTATGGAGTGCCTTGAAAAGTTGAATTGCAGGTTGCCATGGAAACAGAGTTGAGGGTTGACTTTTTCCTATGTGACTGTTTTAATGAAAACATATTCTTAGCCATTATGGATGGGTTTGTGTACCAGAAAAGAAGTGCTTTATCTTAACATACTATTATGTTCAGAAGTTAGATGGATGGTCCCACATATTATTTCATTAAATTACTATACATTACTGTAGTTCTCTTGCAGGAAGTGATCCCAGTGCTGACAAAATGAAGACTCTCCTTGTTTATTGTAGAAAATGTCTCTATGGACTAATTTCCTTTTGCTGTTGAGAAGTAGCTTTTGTATGTTAGCCAGAGGACACTTCCCTTAGGTATTTGCATGATTCTGTTCTGTCTTTGAAATAATAATTGTCCCCCCCCCCCAATCATGCATTCATTGTGTATGCTGTTGACAGTTATTCAGTAATTTGAATGGTTTCTTGATGACAGTGGTGATACTGATGGTTACTGATGAAAAGAAGTCCAGTGTTTACTCCCCAACTCTTAGGAAGTAGGAGACTTCCCGTGTGGAAACCACTTTGAATTTTTCTCTTATTTTTAACAAAATAAATTATTTTCCTCAGAGCTCTGAAGTTCAACATTAAGATGTTGGAAACTCTGGCTTCTTCTTGCTTTCTCTTTTTGAATTAATCTTTATTGGAGTTTAGTTGCTTTACAATATTGTGTTTCTATTGTATAGCAAAGTGAATCAGCAAAGTGAATCAATACACACACACACACACACACACACACACACACACACACCCTCTAGTTTGGATTTCCTTCCCATTTAGGTCACCACAGAGCAGTAGGTAGTGTTGTCTGTGCTGTACAGTAGGTTCTCATTGTCATTTAGTTTATACACAGTTGCTGTTCAGTTGCTATGTTGTGTTCGTCTCTTTGCAATCCCATGGACTGCAGCACTCCAGGCTTCCCTGTCCTTCACCATCACCTGGAGTTTGCTCACATTCATATGCATTGAATTGGTGATGCTATCTAACCCTCTCATTCTCTACTGCCCTCTCCCCACTTTTTATTTGGTCTTCCATCTTTCCCAGCAACGGTGTCTTTTCCAATGAGTTGAGTCTCCACGACAGGTGGCCAAAGTATTGGAGCTTCAGCTTCAGCATCAGTCCTTCCACAATCAGGGCTGATTTTCTTCAGGATTGACTGATTGGATCTCTTTGCTCTCCAAGGGACCCTCGAGAGTCTTCTCCAGGACCACAATTTGAAAAGCATCAATTCTTTGGCACTCAGCCTTCTTCATGGTTCAACTCTCACATCTCTCTGTGGCTACTGGAAAAACTGTAGCTGTGACTGTATGGATCTTTGTCAGCAATGTGATGTTTCTGGTTTTGAATACGCTGTCTAGGTTTGTCAAAGGTTTTCTTCCAAGGAGCAAGCATCTTTTAATGTCATGGCGACAGTCACCATCTGAAGCGAGTTTGGAGCCTAAAAAAATAAAACCACTGCATACACAGTAGCATATGCTGATTCCAGTCTCCCAGTCTGTCTCACCTCCCTTTCCCCTCTTGGTATCCATATGTTTGTTCTCTGTGTCTGTGCCTCTGTTTTTGCTTTTGGTAGTTTTAAGGTGACAAGTTTCCATTAGAGACTATGACCATTAGAATGGGCCCCTAATTTCGTGTCCTTGATTTTTTTTAAAAAAATTTTGAGCTCTGAAGTTCAACATTAAGATGTTGGAAACTCTGGCTTCTTCTTGCTTTCTCTTTTTGAATTAATCTTTATTGGAGTTTAGTTGCTTTACAATATTGTGTTTCTATTGTATAGCAAAGTGAATCAGCAAAGTGAATCAATACACACACACACACACACACACACACACACACACACCCTCTAGTTTGGATTTCCTTCCCATTTAGGTCACCACAGAGCAGTAGGTAGTGTTGTCTGTGCTGTACAGTAGGTTCTCATTGTCATTTAGTTTATACACAGTTGCTGTTCAGTTGCTATGTTGTGTTCGTCTCTTTGCAATCCCATGGACTGCAGCACTCCAGGCTTCCCTGTCCTTCACCATCACCTGGAGTTTGCTCACATTCATATGCATTGAATTGGTGATGCTATCTAACCCTCTCATTCTCTACTGCCCTCTCCCCACTTTTTATTTGGTCTTCCATCTTTCCCAGCAACGGTGTCTTTTCCAATGAGTTGAGTCTCCACGACAGGTGGCCAAAGTATTGGAGCTTCAGCTTCAGCATCAGTCCTTCCACAATCAGGGCTGATTTTCTTCAGGATTGACTGATTGGATCTCTTTGCTCTCCAAGGGACCCTCGAGAGTCTTCTCCAGGACCACAATTTGAAAAGCATCAATTCTTTGGCACTCAGCCTTCTTCATGGTTCAACTCTCACATCTCTCTGTGGCTACTGGAAAAACTGTAGCTGTGACTGTATGGATCTTTGTCAGCAATGTGATGTTTCTGGTTTTGAATACGCTGTCTAGGTTTGTCAAAGGTTTTCTTCCAAGGAGCAAGCATCTTTTAATGTCATGGCGACAGTCACCATCTGAAGCGAGTTTGGAGCCTAAAAAAATAAAACCACTGCATACACAGTAGCATATGCTGATTCCAGTCTCCCAGTCTGTCTCACCTCCCTTTCCCCTCTTGGTATCCATATGTTTGTTCTCTGTGTCTGTGCCTCTGTTTTTGCTTTTGGTAGTTTTAAGGTGACAAGTTTTCTTATAGGTTAGACATTAGAGACTATGACCATTAGAATGCCATCCTGAGCATGCTGGAATCATAATTAGACAGTTCTTAGTTCTGTTTATAGTCTTCCTTTAGAGCTGTTTTATTAGGTGTCCCTACCCAGAGGTGGGCATGCTGCTCATCATTTGTGGCAAATTTGAGGTGCCATGTTGCTCACCTCTTGAAGATCTCTTTTAATAGAGATCTAACTCAGCATCCTTCTCAAGCACCTTTTAATAGGAAACCTCCCAACAAACCTATGAAAAGCATAATGAAAACCTCACTCCGTCTTCTGTCAGGCTTCAGAGCTGTAAGTGGCTTCTAATTTGCACGAGATTGGAATAGCATTGAAGAATTACAGTAACTAAGTGAAGCACTCGTCGGATTTTCAATTTTCTGATAGCATCCCATGTAATTTCTTGTAATGCATCTGTAGCCAAATGCGGTGACACATGTCAAGGCTTCTGCTGCTGCTTCTGCCCACGCCAGCGTTACAGCGGGAAACTCAGTGCTGTCAGCATCTCTCTTGGTGCAGATCTGAGCCTCTGTTTGGCCTTGATGGATATTCCATTATATGTTGTCCTCTGAACAACAGTCTCATAATTTCTACCAGCTCAGGTAGATGTGTTTGATGCTTGACATTTGACTTCACGTGTTTATTGGAACAAATTTCAAATCATTCCTTCCATGAGAGGGCTCGGCAGAATATGTAGCTTGTCCTGTGGTACCTGTTGATTTGGTGGCCTCGTTGGAACAGAGGCTACCTGCTTTGTATTCTGATGAGTGGAGTTTCAGAGCAATCAAGAGAAGCAGAGGGGATCAGGCCAAGACCCAGAGAAAGAAGACCCTGAGCTTTCCTTACTGTGTTTCGTATTATTCTCAGGTATTGTTTTCAAGCTAAAACAATTCATTCTCCTTTTCAGAGAACCTACGTGTTTTTCTTCTGACCTTACCCTGAGAGTCTTTTGTGCCTGTCTCATATTGGTTGTTAGATTCATATTGATGTATGGCAGAGACCATCCCAATATGGTAATTATCCTTTAATTAAATAGTCAATTTTAAAAAAACCTTAAGGCAATAACTTTCTTACAAACAGACTCATCACACTTGGTGAGGGAAAGGAAAAAGAGCCAAGTTGGCTTGGTAGTCTTCAGAATAGTAAACAGTGTGGTTGCTCTTTGCATACGGCCCCAGCAAGTTTTTTGCAGGTTTTTGGACTGATTTCTCTACCCGAGCGAGGATCGATTTGCACTAATTCAGCTGCATTCTCTTCAGGGGTCCCCTTTGTAACTAAAGGCATTTGTTTGTGAGGTAGCAGGGCTGAGGTTAAGACAGTAGTCTAAAGGCGTATCACAGAGTCACGCTAATTGGCACACGTCGGGATGCGAGCTCTGTACTAACTGGGGTGTTTAGGAAGCCAAGAAGCACCTTTTTGACCCTTTCTTTCACCCACATAACTACAGCACACATTTACTGCATTCTCATGGGGCAACAAAGCCCTAGGTCAGGAGCTGTGTGAGGGGACAGCCAGGGAAGGCTCCTTTCAGTGCATCAGGGGCTTCCTCAGTGCATCAGGGACTTCCTGGATGCTCCAGGCAGATAGGAATGCATGCTTCTATTTAAAACCTATTGAGGGCTACCCTGGTGGTCCAGTGGGTAAGGACACTGCCTTGCAGGACAAGGGGCGCAGATTTGATCCCTGGCCTGGGAAGATCCCACGTGCCGCGGAGTGGCTGGACTGATGTGTCCAATTACCGAGCCAGAGCTCTGGAGTGCATGCGCCCAGAGCTGGTGCTCTGCAGCGAGAGAGGCCACTGCGGTGGGAGGCCCACACGGGCCAAAGAACAAAGATGGATGAAAACAGATAAATGAAAGACCAATAGAAGTGGCCCGCCTGCCCCCTCCCTCCCCTCCCCCCCAAAAAAACCTATTGAAACAATATTATTCGAGTCTTTCTGTTTGGTTTCTCTAATTGACAATCATTGGAAATGAGTTGAATTTAGACTAAAATTATAGATCAGATAGTTTCCACGTCGACACTGTGGCTATTTTGTTGTTGTTCAGATGCTAAGTTGTGTCGAACTCTTACCCGCCCCATGGACTGCAGCACCCCAGGCTCCTCTGTCCTTCACTGTCCCACATGGTTTACTCAAATTCATGTCCTTTGAGTCGGTGATGCTATCTAACCATCACACTTGGTGAGGGAAAGGAAAAAGAGCCAAGTTGGCTTGGTAGTCTTCAGAATAGTAAACAGTGTGGTTGCTCTTTGCATACGGCCCCAGCAAGTTTTTTGCAGGTTTTTGGACTGATTTCTCTACCCGAGCGAGGATCGATTTGCACTAATTCAGCTGCATTCTCTTCAGGGGTCCCCTTTGTAACTAAAGGCATTTGTTTGTGAGGTAGCAGGGCTGAGGTTAAGACAGTAGTCTAAAGGCGTATCACAGAGTCACGCTAATTGGCACACGTCGGGATGCGAGCTCTGTACTAACTGGGGTGTTTAGGAAGCCAAGAAGCACCTTTTTGACCCTTTCTTTCACCCACATAACTACAGCACACATTTACTGCATTCTCATGGGGCAACAAAGCCCTAGGTCAGGAGCTGTGTGAGGGGACAGCCAGGGAAGGCTCCTTTCAGTGCATCAGGGGCTTCCTCAGTGCATCAGGGACTTCCTGGATGCTCCAGGCAGATAGGAATGCATGCTTCTATTTAAAACCTATTGAGGGCTACCCTGGTGGTCCAGTGGGTAAGGACACTGCCTTGCAGGACAAGGGGCGCAGATTTGATCCCTGGCCTGGGAAGATCCCACGTGCCGCGGAGTGGCTGGACTGATGTGTCCAATTACCGAGCCAGAGCTCTGGAGTGCATGCGCCCAGAGCTGGTGCTCTGCAGCGAGAGAGGCCACTGCGATGGGAGGCCCACAGAAGCCAAAGAACAAAGATGGATGAAAATAGATAAATGAAAGACCAATAGAAGTGGCCCGCCTGCCCCTCCCTCCCCCCCCCCCCAAAAAAACCTATTGAAACAATATTATTCGAGTCTTTCTGTTTGGTTTCTCTAATTGACAATCATTGGAAATGAGTTGAATTTAGACTAAAATTATAGATCAGATAGTTTCCACGTCGACACTGTGGCTATTTTGTTGTTGTTCAGATGCTAAGTTGTGTCGAACTCTTACCCGCCCCATGGACTGCAGCACCCCAGGCTCCTCTGTCCTTCACTGTCCCACATGGTTTACTCAAATTCATGTCCTTTGAGTCGGTGATGCTATCTAACCATCACACTGTGGATATTTGGGGCCAGATTATTTGTTGGTGGGGAGTTCAAACTGAAGGATGCAGATGTGCAAGAGACATTAGAATAATGGCCTTCAAGATAGGGTCAAGGTTGGGAAAAATGGAAAGGGTATCATATTAATCTTTAGAGAGTGTGTCATTCAACATGGTAGGTTACACTCAGCAGCCAGCCCTACCAACTCTTACCTCAAGTCTTTTCCGTCTTTGTAAAGGGTACTGCCATCTACTCTGCTGTTCAACTAAAGACATAGGCATCATTATACATTTCTTTTTTCCCTTCAATCTGTCCGCATTAATTGCTTATCCACCCTGAGGAGGATTTCAGATCCATCCATGTCATCTCAGCTATCACTGCTAACCTTGACCAGGCACCATCTGTCACGGTCTTCTGTAGGGGTCTCCGAAATGCATCTGCCTTATCAATTCTGGCCACCCCACCCCACACCCTTCCATTGAAGTGAAGTGTTGAGTCACTGAGTCCTGTCTGACTCTTTATGACCCCGTGGACTATGGCCCTCCAGGCTCCTCTGCCCTTGGGGTTTTCTAGGCAAGAATGCTGGAGGGAGTAGCCATTCCCTTCTCCAAGGAATCTTCCCCACTCAGGGATTGAACCTAGGTCTCCCCCATTGCAGGTGTGTTCTTTACCATTTGAGCCACCAGGGAAAGCCCTTACCCTTCCATTAGCAGCAAAGTCTAGTTTCTAAACTGCAAATCTGCTTTGACATGCCCTTGCTCACTGTGCTTCATCCTTCTTTCTATCTGCCTCCCTCCAGCTTGTTCCTGCCTTGGAGTGTTGTTCCCTCCCCACCCCCAACACCCAACCTCCCACACAGATGTCTCGCTCATCCCCTAACTCGAGAGCATCCTATGGCATTAGGACTACTCAGAGCACCTCTGGGAACATCCTATGTGCCAAGCCAAGTTCTTGGCACAGAATCAGCACCCAGATGCCTTTGGAATAATCCATTGCCACGTTGAGGATGTGAGCATTTCTGAAAGACGCTGACTCTTTGGAACCAAAAGGACCCTATGTTGGAACCGGACATGTAACCAGGGCAAGCTGGAGCTCTCAGAAGAAAAGCTTACCTGCCATGCTTCAGTGTATCCCATGGAGGGAGAGACATTGCTGATCAATTATTAATAAAACCTCAAGGGTTGAGCTGGGATGTTGTCCCTCGGGATCTGCTGTCGTTTCATCTAATCTGGAGCAGTTTCAGAATTCAATAATGCAATCAGGTTTTAGTATTTTTCCCCCACATAATGATTCATGTGCCATGAAATTTTTCATTAAAAAATTCCAAGGCTCACAAAGTAGAGAAAAGGCGAAAGGGCCTCACATCCCTCATCTGTTCAACCATTTCAGTGAGGCCCCACACGCAGAGCATTGAGATGGAGCCTCAGAATTTTAAATCAAGTTTTACTTTGCAAATTTAATGAAATGCAAACAAATACTTAGCAGTTCTAAAGGGCATGAAGTCATTAAGGTTTCTCATTTTGTGAGGCGCTTTGGGGGCCTCCATATTTTTGGAGTAAAATCAATTAAGTTCTGTGTGTGTGTGTGAGTGAGAGAGAGAGAAAGAGAGAGAGAGAGAGAGAGAGTGACTACTTGTGCCATCTCTGGTTACAGGCAGACTCTGGTCTTAAATTTCTCTTTGCCCTTTTCCAGCTATGACCTTGGGCAAGTTACTTAACCTTGCATCACACATGAAATGGAGTTGATACAGGTTTCGCTGGGAGGATTCAGTGTACTGATCATAGGTCTCTGCTCTTAGAACATGCTTTGTTTTACAGTTTCCTGTCTCTATCTTGAACTCTTTAATAACGTTTGAATAACGGGCCTTGTGTTTTATGACCCTTCTTTTTCTGGCCACACTGCAAGGCATGCAGGCTCTTAGTTCCCTGACTAGGGATCCAACCCATTTCCCCCTGCAGTGGAAGTTCAGAATCTAAACCACCAGAATCCGGAGAATTTCCAAGCCCTGTGTTTTGTATCGCCTACACTGGTAGGCAGGTTCTTGACCACTAGTGCCCCTGGGAAACCCCCGAGCCCTGCATTCTAAATTCTGTATCTTGCCCCACAAATTATACAGCCCGTCTGGATTTGATGAGATCAGGTCAACACAGCACCTGCTTGAGTCGACTGAAGGAGATGGATACTCATATGCATGAGTTCTTTTCTTTCCATGTTTGAATAGCTGTGTGATTCTGTTCCCCTGGATTAGGCCACATTGAAAATGCTGATAACTCTTCTAGTCTCCATCCCTTCATTCTGTATTGCCCTACCCCTAAGAGAAGCAGATAATTCTTTGATTCCTCTGAAGACAGTAGAAAAGATATTTACTCCTTCTGTTTCTTCCTCGGCAGCGCTGGAAGGACAGATAGTATTGGGGGAAAGAGTATAGCCTCACTGTTTGGTGAAATGAGAGACATCATGGAAGCGATTTGCCAGCTGTAAACTACTCTACAAAAAGTCATGATGAAGTGCACTGTCTTAAAGATTTATTGAAGAGGAACCTGGTTCAGACAGGTGAAGGGAGATATGTCAAAATCCTCTGGGGTCAAACCTTCAAAATCATGGCTCCCCAAACATAGCATTGTCTCTGTTAATTTGGTCAGTCCAGGGCTCTGTCCTGTGGGCTGCAGGAAGAGGGTGCTGAGTTGGTTGATTCCAAGGAGCACAGGACTCCCAGTCAGAGGAGGTGATGAGAGGTTAGTAGTTCAGAGGAACTAGCAGAAGCAGATGGAGAAGATGCTTAGAGAGGAGCACAGGGCAAGATCAGAGAGCTGGAGACGGGACCTTGAGGGACTTTTGCACCAGAGGTTCTCAACCTTTGGGTTAGCATCGAATTCCCTAGGGAAGTTCACACAGGTGGTGGTGTTGGGAACCATCGCCTAAAGGGTGAAAATCATCCATTGGTCTACACATAAAGGGCTAGCACATCCAGAAGAGAGGTGTAGCTAGAGAGTCTCAAGGTACACAGACTGCAGTGCAGAGCCCTGGAGGGGACCTGGAAGTTCCTTCCTGCTCCTTTTCCCTTGAAGATAATAATAATAAAATCAGTGTTTGTGTTGTCCATGTGTGTTCCTTCTTTGGGGCTTCCCTTGTGGCTCAGATGGTAAAGAATCTGCCTGCAATGTAGGAGACCAAGTTCCCTCTTTGCTTTCAGAAATGACCCATGTGCTCACTGGCTCTTTTAAGGTTACCTTCTAAGAGATTATCTGCCTTTACGCTCTCACATTATTCTGTTTATATCATCCAGTGCAGGCTTCCCTGGTGGTCCAGTGGGTAAGGACACCTCCTTGCAGTGCAAGGGGCGCCGGTTCGATCCCTGGCCTGGGAAGATCCCATGTGCCGTGGAGCGACTGGACTGATGTGTCCAATCACTGAGCCGGGGCTCTGGAGCGCATGTGCCCAGGGCCGGTGCTCTGTGACAACAGAGGCCACCGCGATGGGAGGCCCACACAGGCCAAAGAACAAAGACGGATGAAAACAGATAGATGAAAGACCAATAGAAGTGGCCCGCCTGCTCCCCTCCCTCCCCACCCCACCTCCCCAAAATTAAAAAAAAAAAAAAAACATCCAGCACATAGCACACTTATTGAAGTCATATTATTGATGGTATTTATTATCTTTTTCTTTCCTCTTCACCATGGATTGTGAGCTCCATGGGAGTGGGGATTGTGTCAATCTTGTTTATGGCTCTGTTCCTACCAGCTCAGTCCATGCCTGGTGCATGCTGAGCCCTCAGATATTTCTGGAAATGAATGAGTGTGTCAGTTTTCCATACCAGAGGTGATTCTCTATCAGAAACTTCTGGTTGTACTGACAGGGGGCTGTATTATTTGCACTCTCCCACAACTCTGGTTTCCACCTTGCCCGTCCCCTTGGACTAGCCCCCTGGAACTCTTTTTTCACAGGTTGAATGTTTCTGCTGTTCTTCAGGATGGATCCTTCTGACACATTATGTGGTCCGTCTTCTGCAAAGTCTGTGCACTGGAATGGGAGGTTTGGAGGACTGAACTATGACAGGCTTCCTTATTGATCGACACTCAATAAATACACATCGTGGGCCTCTCTACCCATCCCGTACTCTACCTGTATATAGTAGAGGGATTGGCCATCCATCAGAGGTGATCTGTACTTAGGGCCAGTTAATGAACCCATAGCCATGTTTTTCAGGAATCACATTGTTATTTCAGTATCAGTCTCTTACACAGTTCTCTATCAATCATGACTCAAATACCACATTCCTAATAGAAACCAATTTGTTGACTAGAAAAAGGGTAGGTACGGATGAAGATATATGGACATTGCTGGGAGCCAGGAAGAACAGAGTGGGTCATTGACAGCACTGAATAGATTCATTTTCCAGATCTCCCTTCTTTCCTTGATGGTCTTGGGGAAAAAGGGAAGACATTAACAAGGCACATCTGCATGCGATGGTTCTGTGGAAGCTTCACTGGAATGTATGTTGGAAGGGCATTAATAAGATGGTATAAGAAGCTGCTTGTTGAAAAAGAGAAAATGTGCTTTAAATTAGAGGACTGCAGAGCTCGATGCTAATAAACTACTGTTGCAAATGCGAATAGCCATTTCTCGGGTTTCTGAATGATTTTCACAATTCCCAAGCTTTATTCAAATTGGTAATGCCCTTTATGTATCAGACGCTCAGTCGTGTCCAACCCTTTGACCGCGTGGACTGTAGCCCCCCAGACTTCTCTGTCCATGGGGTTCTCCAGGCAAGAGTACTGGAGCAGGTTGCCATTCCAGTGTCCTTCAGGGTTTTCCTTTATTGGGCAGGGTGGTGGGGAGGGGGAGGCAGAGGGGAACATCCTGAAGATGTAGGTTTCCATCAAAGCTGATGGGATACACTAATGAAATCATATGTCTTATTAAAATGTGAATTGTATGGTGGCGTAATATTGTCTGAGTCAATCCAGTGGGATAGCATAATTAATAGTGGCTTTGATGATTTATTTAGAAGAGTAAGAAGATGAGGACAGCTTGGTGTTCTCTCTCTCTCTCTTTCTCGGTTCCCCTCATCCCTACATTTTTTCTCTAGCTCTTTCTCCCTTTTCTGGATGGTGCTTTCCTCTCCAAATATGTATAGAAAAAGTCTTAAGTGGCTGTTGAAACTCCCAGAGGTCTGTTTACTTCAAGGTGGAGGCAGGAAAGCAGCCATAATTCAGAAAGCAGCTCCCGGCATGAGACGAAAGTCGGATCCATTCAAGTTTGGGTCAGAATTTAGAGGCCCCGATGGAGTGTTTATGCTTGTATCTGTAGTCCAGATAAGTTGGTGGAAGAAATTGTTCCCCATGGCAGGTCATGAATCTAATTATCCTCAAAACATTCCTACAGGCGCTTGACTGAAAATCTCTGAGCTGCATTTTTGCCGGGCTGTGGACATTGCTGGGAGCCAGGAAGAACAGAGTGGGTCATTGACAGCACTGAATAGATTCATTTTCCAGATCTCCCTTCTTTCCTTGATGGTCTTGGGGAAAAAGGGAAGACATTAACAAGGCACATCTGCATGCGATGGTTCTGTGGAAGCTTCACTGGAATGTATGTTGGAAGGGCATTAATAAGATGGTATAAGAAGCTGCTTGTTGAAAAAGAGAAAATGTGCTTTAAATTAGAGGACTGCAGAGCTCGATGCTAATAAACTACTGTTGCAAATGCGAATAGCCATTTCTCGGGTTTCTGAATGATTTTCACAATTCCCAAGCTTTATTCAAATTGGTAATGCCCTTTATGTATCAGACGCTCAGTCGTGTCCAACCCTTTGACCGCGTGGACTGTAGCCCCCCAGACTTCTCTGTCCATGGGGTTCTCCAGGCAAGAGTACTGGAGCAGGTTGCCATTCCAGTGTCCTTCAGGGTTTTCCTTTATTGGGCAGGGTGGTGGGGAGGGGGAGGCAGAGGGGAACATCCTGAAGATGTAGGTTTCCATCAAAGCTGATGGGATACACTAATGAAATCATATGTCTTATTAAAATGTGAATTGTATGGTGGCGTAATATTGTCTGAGTCAATCCAGTGGGATAGCATAATTAATAGTGGCTTTGATGATTTATTTAGAAGAGTAAGAAGATGAGGACAGCTTGGTGTTCTCTCTCTCTCTCTTTCTCGGTTCCCCTCATCCCTACATTTTTTCTCTAGCTCTTTCTCCCTTTTCTGGATGGTGCTTTCCTCTCCAAATATGTATAGAAAAAGTCTTAAGTGGCTGTTGAAACTCCCAGAGGTCTGTTTACTTCAAGGTGGAGGCAGGAAAGCAGCCATAATTCAGAAAGCAGCTCCCGGCATGAGACGAAAGTCGGATCCATTCAAGTTTGGGTCAGAATTTAGAGGCCCCGATGGAGTGTTTATGCTTGTATCTGTAGTCCAGATAAGTTGGTGGAAGAAATTGTTCCCCATGGCAGGTCATGAATCTAATTATCCTCAAAACATTCCTACAGGCGCTTGACTGAAAATCTCTGAGCTGCATGTGCCGTCTGTGGCTGCTCACCCCTCTTCAAATCATGTATGGTCTGTGGACCGCGTCACCCACATGGGCCCACAGATCCATAACTCAAGGAGCGAGGCCATGTTTCTGCAGCAGAATACAGACCTGAGAGCTCATGCTGATGCACATCTGTCCCCCAAGTTTCACCATCCTAGGGACGTGGGAAAAAGAGAAGATGCCTGGATGACCGGAGAGGAATATTAAAGGCTCCTAAGTTGACAAGGAAATGCAGAGAGGAAATGAATGGCTGATTTTAAGAACTAGATCAGTGCCTCCCTCATTGTGGATTTGGTCCTTGTCTAGACTGTTGCCTGCTGTTAGGACATTTGAATGCAAATCTTTCTTAAGAAGGGCAGAGTTATGTCTGGCTTGAGTGCAGACTGTGGGTTCAAAATCAGCACAAGTCTGTGCCTCCTGGAAACCCTGTGGGCATTGTTGGGTGATGGATCGTGAGGGTATGGAAACCAGCTGCTCCTGGGTTGGAGCCCCAGGCTGGCGCTTATTAAGCCCGTGGCACTGGGTGAGCCGGTTGTCTCTCAGCCTCCACGTGGTCATTCTTAAAATGAGGCTGATGATACTTACCTTGTAAGGCTATCCTATAAGGGTGATGGGGCAAACAAGGTCATTTAAATGATTCCCATATTGATATTTACAGATCAGGATGGGTGCATGCTTAGTCACTCAGGTGTGTCTGACTCTTTGTGACCCCATGAACTGTAGCCCACCAGGGTTCTCTGTCCATGGAATTTCCCAGCAAGAATACTGAAATGGGCTGCCATTTCCTTCTCCAGGGAGTCTTCTCAACCAGGGGACTGAGGGGCTGTTGAAACTCCCAGAGGTCTGTTTACTTCAAGGTGGAGGCAGGAAAGCAGCCATAATTCAGAAAGCAGCTCCCGGCATGAGACGAAAGTCGGATCCATTCAAGTTTGGGTCAGAATTTAGAGGCCCCGATGGAGTGTTTATGCTTGTATCTGTAGTCCAGATAAGTTGGTGGAAGAAATTGTTCCCCATGGCAGGTCATGAATCTAATTATCCTCAAAACATTCCTACAGGCGCTTGACTGAAAATCTCTGAGCTGCATGTGCCGTCTGTGGCTGCTCACCCTCTTCAAATCATGTATGGTCTGTGGACCGCGTCACCCACATGGGCCCACAGATCCATAACTCAAGGAGCGAGGCCATGTTTCTGCAGCAGAATACAGACCTGAGAGCTCATGCTGATGCACATCTGTCCCCCAAGTTTCACCATCCTAGGGACGTGGGAAAAAGAGAAGATGCCTGGATGACCGGAGAGGAATATTAAAGGCTCCTAAGTTGACAAGGAAATGCAGAGAGGAAATGAATGGCTGATTTTAAGAACTAGATCAGTGCCTCCCTCATTGTGGATTTGGTCCTTGTCTAGACTGTTGCCTGCTGTTAGGACATTTGAATGCAAATCTTTCTTAAGAAGGGCAGAGTTATGTCTGGCTTGAGTGCAGACTGTGGGTTCAAAATCAGCACAAGTCTGTGCCTCCTGGAAACCCTGTGGGCATTGTTGGGTGATGGATCGTGAGGGTATGGAAACCAGCTGCTCCTGGGTTGGAGCCCCAGGCTGGCGCTTATTAAGCCCGTGGCACTGGGTGAGCCGGTTGTCTCTCAGCCTCCACGTGGTCATTCTTAAAATGAGGCTGATGATACTTACCTTGTAAGGCTATCCTATAAGGGTGATGGGGCAAACAAGGTCATTTAAATGATTCCCATATTGATATTTACAGATCAGGATGGGTGCATGCTTAGTCACTCAGGTGTGTCTGACTCTTTGTGACCCCATGAACTGTAGCCCACCAGGGTTCTCTGTCCATGGAATTTCCCAGCAAGAATACTGAAATGGGCTGCCATTTCCTTCTCCAGGGAGTCTTCTCAACCAGGGGACTGAGGCCCTGTCTCCTGCATATCAGGAGGATTCTTTACCATCTGAGCCACCATGGAAGCCACAAAGGTCAGGGTAATAATCCCTGCCACATGCGCAAGCTATGTATGATCCCAGATTAATCATATGTATACCCCCCCTCAATCCTACCTCTTTATTTATTTTCTTTTTACAGAGTTTTGTTGTTTACTGCCAAACATCACCATGAATCAGCCATAGGTTGTACATATGTCTCCTGCCTCTTGAATTTCCCTCTCATCTCCCTTCCCATCCCACCGCTCTAGGTTGTTACAGAACCTGTCTTTGGATTCCATGAGTCCTACAGCAGATTCCCACTGGTTATCTATTTTACATATGGCAGTGTACGTTTCCATGTTACTCTTTCCAGACATCTCACCCATTCCTCCCTCTCCCCCCAGTGTCCATAAGTCTGTTCTCTATGTCTGTTTCTCCACTGCTGCCCTGCATATACGTTCATCAGTACCATCTTTCTAGATTCCATATATATAGTTAGTATACAGTATTTATCTTTCTCTTTCTGACTTTCTCTATCTTCCCTACCTTTCTCTATCTTTTTTTATAGACATTCTATCTGACTTTTTATTTCTCTAAGTTCATCCACCTCATTAGAACTGAGTCAAATACATTCCTTTTTATGGCTGAGTAATATTCCATTGTACCTGTGAACCACAGCTTCTTTATCCATTCCTCTGTCTGTGGGCATCCAGGTTGCTTCTCTGTCCTAGTGCTGCAATGAATACACGTGTCTTTTTCAGTTAGGTTTTCCTCAGGGTATATGCCCAGTAATGGAGTTGTTGAGTCATTTTTAAAGGAATCTCCATACTGTTCTCGTTGGAGGTTGTATCAGTTTACATTTCCACCAGTAGTGCAAGAGGATTCCCTTTATCCACCTCTCTCTAGCACTTTTTGTTTGTAGATTTTCTGATGATGGCTCTTCTGACCAGTGTGGGGTGATACCTCCTTCTAGTTTTGATTTGCATTTCTTTAATAATGAGTGTTGTGAAAGGAAAGTAGGAAGAAGGGGAGGAGCTACTGAAATGGGCTGCCATTTCCTTCTCCAGGGAGTCTTCTCAACCAGGGGACTGAGGCCCTGTCTCCTGCATATCAGGAGGATTCTTTACCATCTGAGCCACCATGGAAGCCACAAAGGTCAGGGTAATAATCCCTGCCACATGCGCAAGCTATGTATGATCCCAGATTAATCATATGTATACCCCCCCTCAATCCTACCTCTTTATTTATTTTCTTTTTACAGAGTTTTGTTGTTTACTGCCAAACATCACCATGAATCAGCCATAGGTTGTACATATGTCTCCTGCCTCTTGAATTTCCCTCTCATCTCCCTTCCCATCCCACCGCTCTAGGTTGTTACAGAACCTGTCTTTGGATTCCATGAGTCCTACAGCAGATTCCCACTGGTTATCTATTTTACATATGGCAGTGTACGTTTCCATGTTACTCTTTCCAGACATCTCACCCATTCCTCCCTCTCCCCCCAGTGTCCATAAGTCTGTTCTCTATGTCTGTTTCTCCACTGCTGCCCTGCATATACGTTCATCAGTACCATCTTTCTAGATTCCATATATATAGTTAGTATACAGTATTTATCTTTCTCTTTCTGACTTTCTCTATCTTCCCTACCTTTCTCTATCTTTTTTTATAGACATTCTATCTGACTTTTTATTTCTCTAAGTTCATCCACCTCATTAGAACTGAGTCAAATACATTCCTTTTTATGGCTGAGTAATATTCCATTGTACCTGTGAACCACAGCTTCTTTATCCATTCCTCTGTCTGTGGGCATCCAGGTTGCTTCTCTGTCCTAGTGCTGCAATGAATACACGTGTCTTTTTCAGTTAGGTTTTCCTCAGGGTATATGCCCAGTAATGGAGTTGTTGAGTCATTTTTAAAGGAATCTCCATACTGTTCTCGTTGGAGGTTGTATCAGTTTACATTTCCACCAGTAGTGCAAGAGGATTCCCTTTTATCCACCCTCTCTCTAGCACTTTTTGTTTGTAGATTTTCTGATGATGGCTCTTCTGACCAGTGTGGGGTGATACCTCCTTCTAGTTTTGATTTGCATTTCTTTAATAATGAGTGTTGTGAAAGGAAAGTAGGAAGAAGGGGAGTGGGAGCTAGTGATGATAAAAATGAGAAATCTTTCTAAATCTGCTGGTTCTTAGGCATCATGGCTGGTCTCTTAGGGTGAGAATCTGCTGCAACTCTTGGAATCAGAGGGAGACACTAAAGGAATGGATATAAATGTCAAAGAGGAAGTGTGATACTGGGTTGAAAGAAAGTGTGTGTCCAATAACCCTTGAGGAAACTGGTGTGTGTAGAAAATGAACTTCCTTCTCATTCCTTATGGGACCATGGGCCCTGCCCAGTGTTTATGATTGAAAGCTCATTTAAAAATAAATAAGTGACTTATTTCTTTTCTTGTCTGATTGCTGTGACTAGGATGTCCGTTACTGTGGTAAAGATGGAAATGGCAATAATAGACGTCCTTGTCTTGTTCCTGACTTTAGAGAAGAGGCTTTGAGCTGTATATTATAGAGTATGATGTTAGCTGCAGGTTTGTCATAAATGGTCTTTATTGTGTTAGCATATGTTCTCCCTATACTCACTTTGATGAGAGTTTTTCTTTTTTTTTTTTTTAATCATGAATGGATGTTGAATATTGTCAAGTGCTTTTTATGTGTTTATTGTGATGGTCATGTGACTTTTTAATCCTTCCTTTTGTTAGTGTGGTGCATCACCTTGATTGATTTTCAAGTACTGAACCATCCTGGGTCTCTGGAGTAAATCCCGTGTGATCTTGCAGCGGCTGTTGTAGACAGTGAGACCTGTCATGTGTCCCTGTAGGGTATCCAAGAGACAAGTGGTGGGAAGCTAAGACATAGAATGGTGGTTTTATGTTTAAACAGAAGACAATGGTACGGTTCCAAGTCAAATGTTTTAGAAGACCATTGAGTCATTTTTAAAGGAATCTCCATACTGTTCTCGTTGGAGGTTGTATCAGTTTACATTTCCACCAGTAGTGCAAGAGGATTCCCTTTTATCCACCCTCTCTCTAGCACTTTTTGTTTGTAGATTTTCTGATGATGGCTCTTCTGACCAGTGTGGGGTGATACCTCCTTCTAGTTTTGATTTGCATTTCTTTAATAATGAGTGTTGTGAAAGGAAAGTAGGAAGAAGGGGAGTGGGAGCTAGTGATGATAAAAATGAGAAATCTTTCTAAATCTGCTGGTTCTTAGGCATCATGGCTGGTCTCTTAGGGTGAGAATCTGCTGCAACTCTTGGAATCAGAGGGAGACACTAAAGGAATGGATATAAATGTCAAAGAGGAAGTGTGATACTGGGTTGAAAGAAAGTGTGTGTCCAATAACCCTTGAGGAAACTGGTGTGTGTAGAAAATGAACTTCCTTCTCATTCCTTATGGGACCATGGGCCCTGCCCAGTGTTTATGATTGAAAGCTCATTTAAAAATAAATAAGTGACTTATTTCTTTTTCTTGTCTGATTGCTGTGACTAGGATGTCCGTTACTGTGGTAAAGATGGAAATGGCAATAATAGACGTCCTTGTCTTGTTCCTGACTTTAGAGAAGAGGCTTTGAGCTGTATATTATAGAGTATGATGTTAGCTGCAGGTTTGTCATAAATGGTCTTTATTGTGTTAGCATATGTTCTCCCTATACTCACTTTGATGAGAGTTTTTCTTTTTTTTTTTTTTAATCATGAATGGATGTTGAATATTGTCAAGTGCTTTTTATGTGTTTATTGTGATGGTCATGTGACTTTTTAATCCTTCCTTTTGTTAGTGTGGTGCATCACCTTGATTGATTTTCAAGTACTGAACCATCCTGGGTCTCTGGAGTAAATCCCGTGTGATCTTGCAGCGGCTGTTGTAGACAGTGAGACCTGTCATGTGTCCCTGTAGGGTATCCAAGAGACAAGTGGTGGGAAACTAAGACATAGAATGGTGGTTTTATGTTTAAACAGAAGACAATGGTACGGTTCCAAGTCAAATGTTTTAGAAGACCATTGAGAAATTTATCATGGCAGTCTGGCCTGTGAACTTAGAAGCAGAATGAGACCAGAAGGACCATCCGTTGAGCATCTGGAGACCTTAGAACATACAGTGTAAGTTTTATGACCCAGAAGGTAGATTTCCCCCTTGTTCATGTAAACCATTTTTAAGGATTTGGTAGTTATGGAGAAGGAGCTTTTAACCTCCAGGTTACTGGTTAAGAAATGTCCCAGGTTGGTAGTGAGTGGAAGACATTGCCATCTGCCAGCAGCTTCATGGCCTATATGAAAGGACACAGAGGTCTCACAGCAAACTAACGAGCAGTCATTTTTGTCCAGCCAACTGTAACTCCACCTACAGTGACCCAGATTCCGACCCCTTGAAGTGGTCCCGCTGGAGTCTGACTGGAAGGTGACAGGTGGTTAAGAATGGAGATGTCCACACGGGAGTCAGCATTGCCAGCCTTTCTTGGAAATGCATCAATTTAAGAGAGTCAACTTTGTCACTTTGGAAGAGATGCTTGCATTACTTCTCTTGCTTAGCACTTTAAGATCATACTGGCAACTGATGCCTGAACTTCTTTCTATGCTAGGGGATCTGATAAATGCCTTACCTCCATGATACCATTTTATCCTTCCAACTATCTTTCAGTTAGGGACTCTGCTTTACAAAGTAGCAGATCGAGGCTGACCAGAATGAAGGGATTGGATTTGCCTGAGGTCCCCACAGTGGCGTGGGTAGGACTCTAGACCAGATATGTCTTTAGCTGGAGTGCAGGCTCATTCCATTAATTCAGAATGGATGTTGAATATTGTCAAGTGCTTTTTATGTGTTTATTGTGATGGTCATGTGACTTTTTAATCCTTCCTTTTGTTAGTGTGGTGCATCACCTTGATTGATTTTCAAGTACTGAACCATCCTGGGTCTCTGGAGTAAATCCCGTGTGATCTTGCAGCGGCTGTTGTAGACAGTGAGACCTGTCATGTGTCCCTGTAGGGTATCCAAGAGACAAGTGGTGGGAAACTAAGACATAGAATGGTGGTTTTATGTTTAAACAGAAGACAATGGTACGGTTCCAAGTCAAATGTTTTAGAAGACCATTGAGAAATTTATCATGGCAGTCTGGCCTGTGAACTTAGAAGCAGAATGAGACCAGAAGGACCATCCGTTGAGCATCTGGAGACCTTAGAACATACAGTGTAAGTTTTATGACCCAGAAGGTAGATTTCCCCCTTGTTCATGTAAACCATTTTTAAGGATTTGGTAGTTATGGAGAAGGAGCTTTTAACCTCCAGGTTACTGGTTAAGAAATGTCCCAGGTTGGTAGTGAGTGGAAGACATTGCCATCTGCCAGCAGCTTCATGGCCTATATGAAAGGACACAGAGGTCTCACAGCAAACTAACGAGCAGTCATTTTTGTCCAGCCAACTGTAACTCCACCTACAGTGACCCAGATTCCGACCCCTTGAAGTGGTCCCGCTGGAGTCTGACTGGAAGGTGACAGGTGGTTAAGAATGGAGATGTCCACACGGGAGTCAGCATTGCCAGCCTTTCTTGGAAATGCATCAATTTAAGAGAGTCAACTTTGTCACTTTGGAAGAGATGCTTGCATTACTTCTCTTGCTTAGCACTTTAAGATCATACTGGCAACTGATGCCTGAACTTCTTTCTATGCTAGGGGATCTGATAAATGCCTTACCTCCATGATACCATTTTATCCTTCCAACTATCTTTCAGTTAGGGACTCTGCTTTACAAAGTAGCAGATCGAGGCTGACCAGAATGAAGGGATTGGATTTGCCTGAGGTCCCCACAGTGGCCTGGGTAGGACTCTAGACCAGATATTTCTTTACCTGGAGTGCAGGCTCATTCCATTAATTCAGATTTTCTAAAACTACCTTTTAAAATCAACATTCTGTTATGTTATGTCTTCAAAGAAGTTTCTGTTACTTCTTGGACTCCTGAGGTAATGCAGGAGTGTTCCGACTCTGTAGATAACCTTTCCGACAGTCAGATCCCTGCCCCTTGGCTACTAGAATATTGATTTTGTTAAAGATTTTGGAAGCCCTGTATTTCGTAGGAGGCTCTGCTAGCCCCAGGAAATGACTCCTGGGCTTTGATCAATTATAGAACATTTCCTCGCTCGTAATTTGATGAAGTAGACACGTGACCTTGTTCTTAGCCATGAGATGTAAGGATTTCTGCTGGGGGCTGCCTGTGAGATGTTCCCTTGATCTTGGGAAGAAACACGCAAAAGAGAAAACTCATCTTTTGAGTCTTGACATGATTATGGAGGAAGATGTCTCGTCCATCAAGTAAATGAGAAGAGCCTCTCAAACCACCAAGAATAGTGGAAAAACAGGAGAGAGCAGCCCTGTTGCTGCCAGTAACCTCTCCAACCTGAGGGGCCCCCTCCTTACATCTCCACCCATGAGATAATAGATGTGCTTCGTTGTAAACCCACTGGGGGCTCTTCTGTTACTTGCAGCTGAGCATTCTTGCTGAAATAGGCAGTTTGTAGGGCAGATTTCTTTAACTTTTAATCAATGGAGCACTGGAGAGTTGATGCATTCAAGTTGTGGTATTGGAAAAGGCTCTTGAGAGTCCCTTGGACTGCAAGGAGATCAAACCAGTCCCTCCTAAAGGAAATCAACCCTGAATACTCATTGGAAGGACTGATGCTGAAGCTGAAGCTCCAATACTTTGGTCCCCCGATGAGAAGAACTGGCTCATTGGAAAATACCCTTTTGCTGGGAAAGATGGAGGGCACAAGGAGAAGGGGGATGGAAGAGGATGAGATGGCGAAGATCCCCTGGAGAAGGAAATGGCTACCCACACCAGCATTCTTTTTTTTTTTTTTTTTTTTGGCCTCTTTTTATTGAACTTTTATTTATTTTTCATCCATCTTTATTCTTCAGCCTGTGTGGGCCTCTCATTACACTGGCCTCTCTCGTTGCAGAGCACTGGCTCTGGGCGCATGCGCTCCAGAGTGCTGGCTCATAATTGGACACACTGGTCCAGCTGCTCCATGGCACGTGGGATCTTGCTGGGCCAGGAATCGAACTGGTGCCTCTTGCACTACAGGGTGGACTCTTTACCCACTGGACCACTAGGGAAGCCCCACACCTATATTCTTGTCTGAAGAATTCCATGGACAGAGGAGCCTGATGTGCTATAGTCAATAGGGCTGCAAAGAGCTCAACACAACTGAGCAAATAATGCTTTCATGACACCTTTGCATGGAAGCACCAGGTTAGGTCATAGCAGATGGATTTAACTCTCAGATCAACCCTTAAACGGATCACCATGAACAGAAAGATGCAATATATAGATTGACCAGAATAGGTCAAGTGATCAGCTTTGACATTGGAGGTTGACTTTGCTGTAAAGTAAGAATCTCTCAGTCATGTCCAACTCTTTACAACCCATGGATGAGCCATGGAATTCTCTGGGTAAAAATAGTAGAGTGCCAGGCTTCCCCTGGTGGTCCAGGGGGTAAGGACACCGCCTTGCAGTGCAAGGGGCTCCGGTTTGATCCCTGGCCTGGAAAGATCCCACATGCCGCGGAGCAGCTGGACTGATGTGTCCAATTACTGAGCGGGAGCTCTGGAGCACATGCGCCCAGAGCCGGCGCTCTGCAACGACAGACGCCACCGCGATGGGAGGCCCACAGGAGCCAAAGAACGAAGACGAATGAAAATAGAGAAATGAAAGACCAGTGGGGGTGGCCCGCCCACTCCCCTCCCTCCCCAACCCGACCCCCGCCCAAAGTAAATAAATAAATAAATCTTAAAAAAAAAAAATAGTGGAGTGCCAATGCAGGGATTGAACCCAGGTCTCCTGCTACAGATTCGTTCCCAGCTGAACTACCTGTAAGCTGTATCCAAACCACAGGGAAACAAAGGATGGTCCCTATGAAAAAACTGAGAAGGAAATGAGGTGAATGCTGAACAACTGACAATAATGTCCTCCTAGTCACTGAGCATCAGAGGGCTGATCTGAAAGGTTACTTTGCTTGCAGTGAACTGTGTGGGACCCTGGTTCTATTTGAGTCAGTATGTTGCTGGAAGTGAGTTAGACTGAACTAAAGACTGAATCCCAGGTAATGTACCTCAAAAGACATCAGATGATTGTTTATAAGGCTTTTAGTTCCATCTCAGAAGTTCAATGAGGTTCAGCTTGTTAGTCAATAGTGACTGAAATAATGGCGGCTTCTGCAAATCTCAACGTGCCTGAGGGGCTTCCTTTGATTTTCAGCCATAAAGAATCTCATTTAGTTTTTATATAAAACCTAAATTTGAATTTTATTGGAATACTTGTACATGATTACCTTTCACTGAAACTTATTGTTATTTCAGCTCTAATGTTCTAGCGAATGGAGTGGTGGATTTTTCTTTTATTACTTTCCTTTCATGAACAGAAAGATGCAATATATAGATTGATACCGAAATAGGTCATGACATTGACATTGGAGGTTGACTTTGCTGTAAAGTAAGAATCTCTCAGTCATGTCCAACTCTTTACAACCCATGGATGAGCCATGGAATTCTCTGGGTAAAAATAGTAGAGTGCCAGGCTTCCCCTGGTGGTCCAGGGGGTAAGGACACCGCCTTGCAGTGCAAGGGGCTCCGGTTTGATCCCTGGCCTGGAAAGATCCCACATGCCGCGGAGCAGCTGGACTGATGTGTCCAATTACTGAGCGGGAGCTCTGGAGCACATGCGCCCAGAGCCGGCGCTCTGCAACGACAGACGCCACCGCGATGGGAGGCCCACAGGAGCCAAAGAACGAAGACGAATGAAAATAGAGAAATGAAAGACCAGTGGGGGTGGCCCGCCCACTCCCCTCCCTCCCCAACCCGACCCCCGCCCAAAGTAAATAAATAAATAAATCTTAAAAAAAAAACTAGTGGAGTGCCAATGCAGGGATTGAACCCAGGTCTCCTGCTACAGATTCGTTCCCAGCTGAACTACCTGTAAGCTGTATCCAAACCACAGGGAAACAAAGGATGGTCCCTATGAAAAAACTGAGAAGGAAATGAGGTGAATGCTGAACAACTGACAATAATGTCCTCCTAGTCACTGAGCATCAGAGGGCTGATCTGAAAGGTTACTTTGCTTGCAGTGAACTGTGTGGGACCCTGGTTCTATTTGAGTCAGTATGTTGCTGGAAGTGAGTTAGACTGAACTAAAGACTGAATCCCAGGTAATGTACCTCAAAAGACATCAGATGATTGTTTATAAGGCTTTTAGTTCCATCTCAGAAGTTCAATGAGGTTCAGCTTGTTAGTCAATAGTGACTGAAATAATGGCGGCTTCTGCAAATCTCAACGTGCCTGAGGGGCTTCCTTTGATTTTCAGCCATAAAGAATCTCATTTAGTTTTTATATAAAACCTAAATTTGAATTTTATTGGAATACTTGTACATGATTACCTTTCACTGAAACTTATTGTTATTTCAGCTCTAATGTTCTAGCGAATGGAGTGGTGGATTTTTCTTTTTATTACTTCCTTTCAAGTTGTTAGTTTCATTAAACAAATAGTTATTGAGTAGTTCCTATGAGTTAGGCACTGCAGATGACAAAGAAAAATCAGACAAAAGTCCTTGTGGAGAGGCACATACTTGAAAACATTTTGTTGGGTGTGTTATGTAAGCAGAAGGTCTAATTTTCTGTATTGAAATCCTGTAACTATGGAACTATGGGAAAAATGAGGTGAGGGAGAGCATCCAAGATGTAGAATTCTAGAATTGATTTAGAAGCCCACCAAGAATTAAGCAGGTGATCTAGTCATTTGTGTGTTGGTCACATTTCTTTGTCATAGGCTGTCAGAGGGGCGAGATCCTCAACTTTCAGTTCTTGTCATGGTTGTAATTTTGTCTTTCACCATGGACAGTCTTGAAGCTGATTTGTGTCCACTTCTGGATTGGATTGTATGCATTTGAAGGAAGAAGGCATCCCAGTGCCCAGCCCAGGGTCTGCCATGTACCAGGTACCTAGTCAGTTCTGTTGAATGAATGAAAGCTTCCTCCTCCCTTTCTCCTTCTGATCCTAAGCTCTTCCCATTCTCCTACAGATAATGCAATGTCATGTTAATATCAGGAACTGAATACAATGAATGTGCTCTTGACTGAGATTTCAGCACCACCAGAGAACTCCCTTGTTGTTGCATCCTGTGTTTCTTTATACACTTGGCAGGGATGTGTTTTGGTTCCACCTGTCTCCCACACAAGCAAAAAGGACAGAAGTCTGACTTGGTGTGGTCAGATAAAGCAAAGTTGTTCCTTCAAAGTGTCAAGAACAGGGTGTTAAGCATTGAATCAACTTTTCCTCATGTTTGTGTGTTCTTTTCTCTGGTCAGTCTTCAGGTGTTGAAAAAAACTTCAAGTGCTTAGTAACAGACCTGAAATTTGCTTGACCACCAAGACCCCCTATTTCCCAACCATAGGTCAGTAGAATAACCTTCAGATTGTTCTGATCATGCCTCAATGATACCAGAAATCCAACTGTTAACCTTGAAGCTGGCCTCCATTCACCACGAAACTCATGATTACTTTCACTGAAAACTTATTGTTATTTCAGCTCTAATGTTCTAGCGAATGGAGTGGTGGATTTTTCTTTTATTACTTCCTTTCAAGTTGTTAGTTTCATTAAACAAATAGTTATTGAGTAGTTCCTATGAGTTAGGCACTGCAGATGACAAAGAAAAATCAGACAAAAGTCCTTGTGGAGAGGCACATACTTGAAAACATTTTGTTGGGTGTGTTATGTAAGCAGAAGGTCTAATTTTCTGTATTGAAATCCTGTAACTATGGAACTATGGGAAAAATGAGGTGAGGGAGAGCATCCAAGATGTAGAATTCTAGAACTGATTTAGAAGCCCACCAAGAATTAAGCAGGTGATCTAGTCATTTGTGTGTTGGTCACATTTCTTTGTCATAGGCTGTCAGAGGGGCGAGATCCTCAACTTTCAGTTCTTGTCATGGTTGTAATTTTGTCTTTCACCATGGACAGTCTTGAAGCTGATTTGTGTCCACTTCTGGATTGGATTGTATGCATTTGAAGGAAGAAGGCATCCCAGTGCCCAGCCCAGGGTCTGCCATGTACCAGGTACCTAGTCAGTTCTGTTGAATGAATGAAAGCTTCCCCTCCTCCCCTTTCTCCTTCTGATCCTAAGCTCTTCCCATTCTCCTACAGATAATGCAATGTCATGTTAATATCAGGAACTGAATACAATGAATGTGCTCTTGACTGAGATTTCAGCACCACCAGAGAACTCCCTTGTTGTTGCATCCTGTGTTTCTTTATACACTTGGCAGGGATGTGTTTTGGTTCCACCTGTCTCCCACACAAGCAAAAAGGACAGAAGTCTGACTTGGTGTGGTCAGATAAAGCAAAGTTGTTCCTTCAAAGTGTCAAGAACAGGGTGTTAAGCATTGAATCAACTTTTCCTCATGTTTGTGTGTTCTTTTCTCTGGTCAGTCTTCAGGTGTTGAAAAAAACTTCAAGTGCTTAGTAACAGACCTGAAATTTGCTTGACCACCAAGACCCCCTATTTCCCAACCATAGGTCAGTAGAATAACCTTCAGATTGTTCTGATCATGCCTCAATGATACCAGAAATCCAACTGTTAACCTTGAAGCTGGCCTCCATTCAACCACTACGTGTCTTCCTTTAATGCATCCTCTCAGCTACTGATCAAGGCAGTTACACTTTTATTTTTTCATATTTGGCTGTGCTGGATCTTACTTGTGGCATGTGGGATCTAGCTCTCTGACAAGGGATCCAATCCAAGCTCCCTGTATTGAGACCACAGAGTCTTAGACCACCAGGGGACCACCTGCTGGACCACCAGGGGACCACCAGCTGGACCACCAGGGAAGTTCATTTACCCCTTGTTTAAAGATTTATTTCTGGCTGTGCTGGGTCTTTGTTGCTGTACACAGGCTTTCTCTAGTTGTGTCGAGTCGGGGCTCCTCTTCGCTGTGGTGTGTGGGCTTCTCATCTCAGTAACTTCTCTTGTTGAGGCTCACGGCTTAGTTGCCCCTGTGCAGGTGGGATCCTCTCAGACTGGAGATTGAACACGTATTCCCTGCATTAGCAGGCAGATTCTTAACCACCGAGCCGCCCTGGGAAACCTCACTTATACTTTTTTTGAGAAATGTTGTGAACTAAATCGCTTTTGGTAGCGTGTTAAAGACTTTTGGGCATTTCATTATGAGTGGAGGGACCCTGTTTGAGTATAAAGGGAGGGAGGGTAAGTTCATTATTGTTGTAACCCTTAACTCTACTAAATCCTTTAGCATCTCAAGGTTTCCAGGGTTTGAAAAATCAGATAAATGGTAAAGGAGTTGTGGTGGTTTCTTTCTTTCTTTCTTTCTATTTTTTTTTTTTTTTTTGTTAAGTTGGTATGTTCATTTGTTTTCATTGACAATGGAGTTTTCATGGAAACATTGGATGTTCTCTGAGCTTGAGAAGTATCTTAGTATCTTAGCCTCAAGATTGGAAAGGCTTCAGTGGTAATTTTATCTTCTTTCCATATGTTTCAGTAGAACATGCTTTAAAATACATTTTAAAAACCACCGATATACAAAAATGCCAGGTCCATCGAACGTTTTAAGCTAAACCTGCTGTGTTTCTCAGCTGATGAAAGGAATATTGTCACCAAAACCTTCATTAAGTACAATAAGTAGAGGGATGGGGGAGTGCATAAAAGTGCCCATTTGGGGAGGAAGTGTGAGGTGCAACTCCTGCCTGTCAAACATCGCCTACTTCACGATACTTTAAATTCTTTTTTTTTTTTTTTAAGATTTATTTATTTATTTATTTATTTTGGGCGGGGGTCGGGTTAGGGAGGGAGGGGAGCGGGCGGGCCACTTCTATTGCTCTTTCATTTCTCTATTTTCATCCGTCTTTGTTCTTTGGCCCATGTGGGCCTCCCATCACGGTGGCATCTGTCGTCGTAGAGCGCTGGCTCTGGGCGCATGCGCTCCAGAGCTCCGGCTCAGTAATTGGACACATCAGTACAGCCGCTCCGCGGCACGTGGGATCTTCCCAGGCCAGGGATCGAACCGGCGCCCCTTGCACTGCAAAGCGGTGTCCTTACCCACTGGACCACCAGGGGAAGCCCTACTTTAAATTCTTTAACCATAGATTCTGTGATAATTAGTCATCATCCCTGGACTATGAGCTCCAGGAAGATTGGTTTATTGTGGTCTTGTGTCTAGGCATTCCTCATTAGGCATATTCTTGTACTTACGTATCTTTGAGTTATAATTAATGTCAATTACTAAATTTCTTTCAAAGCATAAGCCTGGTCACCATATGAATAATTATAAATGGTAGTTCTAAAGTTCCTCTCTTCAGGTGGCAGGATTGTTCTTTGAATATCTATTTGTATTCTGGGAGCATTACATTTCTAAAATTTATACATCAGGTAGAAGTGACATTTCCCACAGAATTCCTTTGTATTGGAATTCTTTCTCTTATTAAAATGTTTTAATTGCCTATAAACCCACTCAGGACCCAGACTGCAATGTGTTTGAAATGTTTGCTTCTACATAATGCTAAATACCATCTAAATATCTTGGATCTCTGAAAAACGTATCTTAGCCTCAAGATTGGAAAGGCTTCAGTGGTAATTTTATCTTCTTTCCATATGTTTCAGTAGAACATGCTTTAAAATACATTTTAAAAACCACCGATATACAAAAATGCCAGGTCCATCGAACGTTTTAAGCTAAACCTGCTGTGTTTCTCAGCTGATGAAAGGAATATTGTCACCAAAACCTTCATTAAGTACAATAAGTAGAGGGATGGGGGAGTGCATAAAAGTGCCCATTTGGGGAGGAAGTGTGAGGTGCAACTCCTGCCTGTCAAACATCGCCTACTTCACGATACTTTAAATTCTTTTTTTTTTTTTTTTAAGATTTATTTATTTATTTATTTATTTTGGGCGGGGGTCGGGTTAGGGAGGGAGGGGAGCGGGCGGGCCACTTCTATTGCTCTTTCATTTCTCTATTTTCATCCGTCTTTGTTCTTCGGCTCCTGTGGGCCTCCCATCGCGGTGGCGTCTGTCGCTGCAGAGCGCTGGGTCTGGGTGCATGTGCTCCAGAGCTCCGGCTCAGTAATTGGACACATCAGTACAGCCGCTCCGCGGCACGTGGGATCTTCCCAGGTCAGGGATCAAACCGGCGCCCCTTGCACTGCAAGGCGGTGTCCTTATCCACTGGACCACCAGGGGAAGCCCTACTTTAAATTCTTTAACCATAGATTCTGTGATAATTAGTCATCATCCCTGGACTATGAGCTCCAGGAAGATTGGTTTATTGTGGTCTTGTGTCTAGGCATTCCTCATTAGGCATATTCTTGTACTTACGTATCTTTGAGTTATAATTAATGTCAATTACTAAATTTCTTTCAAAGCATAAGCCTGGTCACCATATGAATAATTATAAATGGTAGTTCTAAAGTTCCTCTCTTCAGGTGGCAGGATTGTTCTTTGAATATCTATTTGTATTCTGGGAGCATTACATTTCTAAAATTTATACATCAGGTAGAAGTGACATTTCCCACAGAATTCCTTTGTATTGGAATTCTTTCTCTTATTAAAATGTTTTAATTGCCTATAAACCCACTCAGGAGAGCTGATCACCAGACTGACAATGTGTTTGAAATGTTTGCTTCTACATAATGCTAAATACCATCTAAATATCTTGGAGTCTGCTACAGGTGGATTTTTTTAAATTAAAAAGATGTTTGGTTTAGAACATCCCTCTGGTCCAGTGGTTAAGACTTCACCTTCCCATGCAGGCATGAGGGTTTGATCCCTGGTTGAGAAGCTAGGGTCTTACATGCTTTGTGATCAAAGAAAACCAAACCATAAAACAGAAGCAACATTGTAACAAATTCTACAAAGACTTTGAAAATGGTCCACATTAAAAAAATCTTAAAAGATCTTTGGTCAAGTTTTGAGGGAAAACATGTAATTAGTTAAATAGTTCTAAATATGCAAAGGATTATTACTATTATCTATATTTAATTAAAATATTATATATATTATTTGTGGTATTACTGTATATGGTTTTGAACTGTGGTGTTGGAGAAGACTCTTGAGAATCCCATGGACTGCAAGGAGATCAAACCTGTAAATCCTAAAAGAAGTCAGCCCTGAATATTCATTGGAAGGATTGATGCTGAAGCTGAAGTTTCAACATTTTGGCCACCTGATGGGAAGAGCCAAATGCATTAAAAAAGACCTTGATGTTGGAAAAGATTGAAGGCAGAAGGAGAAGAGGGTGACAGAAGATGAGATGGTTGGATGGCATCACTGATATGCATTTGAGCAAACTCCAGGAGATAGTGGAGGACAGAGCAGCCTGGCGTGCTGTGGTCCACGGGTCACAAAGAATCGGACACAATTTAGCAACTCAACAATGACAATGATAATGTATTATTTTTGCTGTAAAAGAACTTGGCTTCTGATTATTTGGGTAACAGTAAAGGATTGTCATTCACAAATTAGCAGTGTGATTTTATGCTTATTCCCTGGTGGCTCCGATGGTACATAATTAATGTCAATTACTAAATTTCTTTCAAAGCATAAGCCTGGTCACCATTAAATTTTGTGTTCTAAATTGGCTTTTTGAATATCTATTTGTATTCTGGGAGCATTACATTTCTAAAATTTATACATCAGGTAGAAGTGACATTTCCCACAGAATTCCTTTGTATTGGAATTCTTTCTCTTATTAAAATGTTTTAATTGCCTATAAACCCACTCAGGAGAGCTGATCACCAGACTGACAATGTGTTTGAAATGTTTGCTTCTACATAATGCTAAATACCATCTAAATATCTTGGAGTCTGCTACAGGTGGATTTTTTTAAATTAAAAAGATGTTTGGTTTAGAACATCCCTCTGGTCCAGTGGTTAAGACTTCACCTTCCCATGCAGGCATGAGGGTTTGATCCCTGGTTGAGAAGCTAGGGTCTTACATGCTTTGTGATCAAAGAAAACCAAACCATAAAACAGAAGCAACATTGTAACAAATTCTACAAAGACTTTGAAAATGGTCCACATTAAAAAAATCTTAAAAGATCTTTGGTCAAGTTTTGAGGGAAAACATATAATTAGTTAAATAGTTCTAAATATGCAAAGGATTATTACTATTATCTATATTTAATTAAAATATTATATATATTATTTGTGGTATTACTGTATATGGTTTTGAACTGTGGTGTTGGAGAAGACTCTTGAGAATCCCATGGACTGCAAGGAGATCAAACCTGTAAATCCTAAAAGAAGTCAGCCCTGAATATTCATTGGAAGGATTGATGCTGAAGCTGAAGTTTCAACATTTTGGCCACCTGATGGGAAGAGCCAAATGCATTAAAAAAGACCTTGATGTTGGAAAAGATTGAAGGCAGAAGGAGAAGAGGGTGACAGAAGATGAGATGGTTGGATGGCATCACTGATATGCATTTGAGCAAACTCCAGGAGATAGTGGAGGACAGAGCAGCCTGGCGTGCTGTGGTCCACGGGTCACAAAGAATCGGACACAATTTAGCAACTCAACAATGACAATGATAATGTATTATTTTTGCTGTAAAAAGAACTTGGCTTCTGATTATTTGGGTAACAGTAAAGGATTGTCATTCACAAATTAGCAGTGTGATTTTATGCTTATTCCCTGGTGGCTCCGATGGTACAGAATCTGCCTGCAATGCAGGAGACCCGGATTTGACCCCTAGGTCAGAAAGGTCCTCTGGAGAAGGGAATGGCAATCCACTCCAGTCTTCTTGCCAGAAGAATTCCATGGGCAGAGGAGCCTGGTGAGCTATGACCCATGGGCTCACAGAGATTGGACACAACTGAGAGACCAACATTTTAAACATATTAATGAAATTCCTCAGCCTCAGTTTATTCAGTTCTTAAATGAAGATAATAATAACATGAGTACCCACCTGATCCGGTTATTCTGAAGATTAAAATCATGACTACAAAGTGCTGAATGGAGGGCCTGACATATAGTTATTGTTCAGTCACTCAGTCGTGTCCGACTCTTTGCAACCCTGTGGACTGCAGCACGCCGGACCCCCTTGTCCTTCACCATCTCCTAGAATTTGCCCAACTTCTTGTCCATTGACATATAATAGGTGCTCAATAAATGAGAGCTCTTTATCGTTTTATATTTGCTTATTTATTGGTAGAAAATATTAACCATCTGAACTACCTTAACAGCTGCCAACCAGAAACAACTGTGTCATCCACTTCTCCAGGTGGCGTGAGGGACAAGGTTCATTTTCTGGAGACAGTAAAACCCCAAACAGGCTTAGTAGCAGCTGGCTATTTTGCAGAAGCCTCAGGGAAAGTTGGCATCTGAGAGTTCCAAACCCAGTAGAGAAAACAAGTCTGCCCTCTGGTGGATCTTCATTTCAACCAGTTAGGATTCTCTTTGGCTAAATTCAGATTTCCCGTCTCCCTAAAAAGCCAGGGCTGTGCGCTTGTCTGGGACCATAGCTCTGCCTGCCTATTTTGGATTCTGATGAATATGTAGGTGGACATGGAAACGCACAGCTCGTGTGGGGGAATGGAATGGTTTCTGGTTCCAGAGAGATGCTCTCTTCCTTTCTGTTCAGCCCCATCAGCACTCAGCAGCTGTTCAGGGTTACTTACAAGAGCTCCGGGCTGCCTGAGCACTCAACTGTGGAAGTTAAATGAGAGATTCAAAGTGCAGGGAATAGGAGAGGCCAGTGGAGAGGTGGGACGACTCAGGAGAAAAAGGTGGCTGTCAGACACACATACTGGCTGCTGGATTTGATGGCAAAGAGGGGATTGTTTAAGGTTTTCTTTTTTCTATGAGCTGTGAGCCCATACCTCTTCCCCGCCTCCTCACTGTGGAATGGAAATTACTCCTATAGAAGGCTTCAGTTCTTAGGGTCTAGTCTTCCTATTTATAGTGGTTTAAAAAATAAGTAAATAGAGGCTCTTATCTTCCAATGTCTTCTGGTTCTTAACATAGGAAACCTCTTAGTTGTCAATAAATCTAATGCTAAGGTGTGAGCTTAGTTGTGTCTGACTCTTTGCAACTGTTGCCTGCCAGGCTCCTCTTTCCATGGGATACTCCAGACAAGAATACTGAAGTGGGTTGCCATTTCCTCCTCTAGGGGATCTTCCTGACCCAGGGATGGAATTGAGTCTCTTTTGTCTCCTCCCTTTGCAGATTGGGTTGTTTACCTCTAGCATCATCTGGTCAATACAGTAAAATAACTGACCTTGAAATACAGTTCCCACCACCTGCTGAAGCCTCCTCCATCTCATGGCCTTTCCTCCCCTGTTGAACTTGACTCTGTGACTCCCAAGGCTCTTTAGGGTCACTTGAAAGAGATCCAACTCAAACAGTAATAGAAGCGATAGAGGTTGGCTCATTGACCTGGAAGTTCCAATAGTTCACCTAGATTCAAGTGGCCAGATTCAGCAGCTCAAGTAGTGTCATCAGGGCCTCTCTCTTTTTCTCTTTCTGTGTTTCCCTCTTTCCATCGCTCATCTCTGATGTCTTTTTCTATTTTGGCTTCATTCTTAGGCAGGCTGTCTTCATGTGGGACCAGGATGCCCTTGAGACTCCAGACTTCCAGCTTTATCAGTGTCCTTGTTTTCAGGAAGGGACCCCTCCTTCTTGGTACCCTGTCAGCCCTTGAATACAGGTATCTTTCTGCCTGTCTCCACACCTGGCCTTGACCCAGGCTCCACTTTGGATGGAACCTGACCTCTGAACGGCTATTTACCTGAACCTGTGTTTGGAGAGGCAAGGTCCTAAGATGAGGAGGGAGGCTCTTTGCTAAAGATCAGTGCATTCAAGATAAGTCACTTAAGTCGTTGTGACCCTATGGACTGCAGCCCGCCAGACCCCTCTGTCTGTGGAATTCTCTAGGCAAGAATTCTGGAGTGGGTTGCCATTTCCTTCTCCAGGGGGATCTTCCTGACCCAGGGATTAAGCCCATGTCTCTTACATCTCCTGTATTGACAGGTGAACTCTTTACCACTAGCACCACCTGGGAAGCCTAAAGACTAGTGGGATTCTGTGACTAAAAGGACAAGAGGAGGTTTGGATAAAAAAAGCCAAAACACATGTCCATAATCTTCCATGTTCCCAGTATGTACGCCTTTCTCTGCGGGTTTACTGCGGGCCATTTTTCCATGACCTTGCACCCTTCAGAGTGTAGCTGAAGCTGTATTTCCTCTGTAGACTTTTTCTACCAGCCTGATTTCCATTTCTTTCCCACTTGAAGTCTGTAGCACTGACCTGTACTTCTCATTTGTTTTTTTTTTTTCATCATATCTATGGTTGACATTATTTTTATTTTCAGTGTTTCTGTAGTCTTCTGACATTTCTTTGGGCATTTTGGATTTTTATTTATTTATTTTTTTCATTTGTTTAACATTAAAGTGTCCCATTACTCTGGTAAATTTTTGGATGCATGTCTTCTCTACACGCGTCCCAGGTGATGCCAGTGGTAAAGAACCCACCTACCAACTCAGGAGACGTAAGAGATGCAGGCTCGATCCCTGGGTGGGGAAGATCCCCTGGAGGAGAGCACAGCAGCCCACTCCAGTGTTCTTCCCTGGAGTATCCCATGGACAGAGGAGCCTGGTGGACTGTATACAGTCCCTGGGGTCACAAAAAAGTCGGACATGACTGAGCGACTTAGTATCTTCTCTACTACAGGGAGCAGTGAGTCTTGATCTTAGTGACATAGGAATTTGGGGGACACCAAAAGACAAAAGCCATTCAGTGATTTTTCTGCCTTTTTTGCCACATTTAAGTGTATCCTTTAGATCTTGATGGAACTGTTCTCAGCAGTCGGCCTGGAGGTGGGTCTCTTTAATCACAGGCACGGGTGTCTGCTGCGTCAGAGTGGACCACGCTGCCTTTGGGATTGGGGAGCAGAAGATGTTGGGGTGCTGCATACCTTACAGCTGAGGCTTTGGGTGTTCAGTCAAACCACTGCTCTAGAACGAGGTTGGTACAGAGTGAGGGTGGGAAGCATTGCCCTTTTCTCCCCACCGTCCGTGAGACTAAGATTACAGGTCCAGGTGAAGGTCAGCTTGAAACTCCACCCATGGCACAATCCAATTATAAACTCTAGCCTCAATGAAATGCCATTAGAGGCTGGGTTCGGCTTTGTTTGGGATGCAAACTGACAGTTCGGCCTGTGATGTATTCAGGAAGACATATCTATTAACGATAGTCTAACAATGGGAGCACACTCAGATTTGCATTTTAATTCATTTTCCCTCAGTGCTGATATGCAGCTTATCTTTCAAGAACAGGCTCCCATCAACCCTGATATAAGTTACTTAAGAATAATGCTCATAATCTATTAGTTTAATCTGTTCACATGAGAAGGGGCAAAAAAATCACTGTACATGAAGCAGGATTCAGGACTCTTTTTTTTTTTTTTTAAGGATTTCCCATAACAATTTCTTTTTATTTCTGCTTATTTTTCTCCCTCTAATTAAAGTCTTAATAAGCTGAGGAAAGAGGTTATGGCTTTCACTCGGGCTCAGACAGGCTTGAGGTCAAAAGTCCAGCTCCTCTGTATTCCACTTATGTGCCCATGACTTAGCTTGACTTCCTGGGTGGCTCAGTGGTGAAGAATCTACCGCAGTGCTGGAGACCTGGGTTTGATCCTTGGGTTGGAAGATCCCCTGCAGAAGGGAAGGACTCCCAACTCCAGTATTCTTGTCTGGAGAATTCCCTGACTTGTCCATGGTGTTGCCAAGAGTTGGACATAACTCAGCAAGTTTCACTTTTCACTTGAGCCCAGTTTCACTATCTGTGACACGTGTGTAACAATACAACCTTGAAAATGGGTTTGATCAGTACAGAGTAGGTATAAAGATTGCCCATCAGAGGACCTATCAGGTAATAAATAGTAATCAATAGTTTTATCCTGTGGAACTAAGATATCTGCTAAGATCTTTATGTCTTTCTGATACTTGCAACTCTGGAGGTTGTTTCTTTCATGCTCTTATCACTCCTGAGGGAAATCAAGGTCCTTTCTGTGCAGGGTTTATTGAAAATTGGATGCAGAGTGTGTAACTGGGAGAGTCCCAGCGCTGGCTCTTTCACCTCTCTCTCTTTCTTAACTCCCTCCCCAAGATGTTTTCTCTGGGCTCCTATGATCTTGATATTTTTATAGTAAAAGAAATCTGGCTGGGGCGTCTGAGGACACGGAGGACTCCAGAGTGGAATGGTGGTCCGGACAGTAGAAAAGCTCGAGAACAACTGTAGCAGGCTGCAGTGTGGATTTAGAAAGAGGAAAAGCTCCTGAACAGCAGAGAAGACCTGCCAGTGTACTCATAATGGACCTCGTAAAAACTGTACTGACCATCTTCCTTAGCTCCATGTTTACTTGGAGGGAAATGGGTATAAGGATGACTCAAAGTTGATGAGTGATGCCCAGGAGACTATTGGCACCTGGACTCTCGTGCGAGGTGATAATTGGGGCCATTCCTTAGCTATAGGACAGGTGTTCTTCAGTTGCTGCCGGAAACCCATGTCATTGTGTCATGTAAGAATCCAGGATCCGCTTCCCATCTCAAGGACCTTAACATAACATGCTGCAGAATCCCTTGTGGTTTTTTGTTTACTTGTAAATTCATTTGCTCATCTTTTTTTCCCCTTCTTTTTAAAAATCTTAATTTCTTTGGCTGTGTCAGTTCTTAGTTCTAGCACATAGGACGTTCAGTCTTCATTGTGGCATGCCAGATCTTTTGGCTGTGGTATGTGGGCTCTAGTTCCCTGGTCAGGGATTGAGCCCAGGACTCCTGTCTTGGGAGCATGGAGTCTTAGCCACTGGACCACCAGAGAATTCCCTACTGAGTCCTTTTTGAATGTGTAAGGTAACATGTCCACTGATTCTAGGGATTAAAAAGTGGGTGTTGGAGAGAAGCACATGGGCCTGCTCACTACAGTTGCCAACACCAGAATAGTGCATGCACAAAGTCAACTCTCAGATATTTGTGGAAGGAAGGAATCAGGAGCGTTGGAAGATGAGGGTCTTTAAAGGGTGGAGCAAGGCACCCAGCATGTAGATGAGACCTTGATTTTTGTGTTGCATTTTTTTACAGGCATGCTCCCAACACTCAAGGGAAAATTAGCAAAATGACAACAAACCACACAAATAGCTCCCTTTTCCCACTCAGCAGTGGGTATTCTTTTTGGATATTTAATCCTTGGTTATCCGGATCTCATGTTCCTGCTGTTGCAGAGAGAAGCAGTTATTTCAGTTGTACAGAGTAGACCCTGTAGCTGTCACATCAGAGTCTGTGTTTTACTAATTAGGTGCCTGAGGACAACTCTGCCCCCTCTTCAGTCATTAACCTTCAACGGAATGATTCACAGTGAGCCCCAAACCTAAGGAAGCTTTAAAAATCATGCAGATTCTTGACTTGGCAGCAGTGGGCTTTCAAGACCCTATCATTTTGTTTCTTATTCACTTGAGTCCATCATCTTGTGGCTGGGGAATCATCTGACAGCTCACTGGGGTGTCCCAGCTTGGTTAAACATCCCTGAGTCAGCGCCCTCTTATTGGTATTTTGCTAGATTCCTTTGACTTGCTGATTTGTTATTTCAGGCTGGGGGGCGGGGTAGTGGGAAATGGTGAGAGATCATTCCTTAGAGTCCTCAATGACTTGCCACATCACAAAGCAAAGTGTATTTTGTGTTTAGCATCAAGAATAGATGACCAGCCCCCCAAACACTTGCATTGGAGGTCTACTCTGGCACTTTAGTCTCTTCATGAAATGGTTTGGGGCGCTTCCCTGGTGGTCCAGTGGGTTAAAGAATCTGCCCTCCAGGCTTGCCTGGTGGTCCAGTGGGTAAAGAGTCTGCCTTGCAGTGCCAGGAGCACCTCTTTGATCCCTGGCCTTGGAAGATCCCGCATGCTGCAGAGCGGCTGGACTGCTGTGTCCAATTATGAGCCAGTGCCCTGGAGCACATGTGCCTAGAGCTGGTGCTCTGCAACGAGAGAGGCCACTGCAGTGGGAGGCCCACACAGGCCAAAGAATAAAGATAGATGAAAATAAATTAATTAAAAACCGATTAAAAAAAGAGGCCAAATTTTTTTTAAAAATCTGTCCTCTTCCCATTCAGGGAATGCGGGTTCAATCCCTGGTTGGGGAACTAAGACCCTACACTGTGTTTGTTCAGTTGCTAAGGCATGTCTGACTCTTTGCGACTGTGTGGACTGCAGCATGAGATGCTTCCCTGTCCTTTCCTGTCTCCCAGTTTGTTCAAAGTCATGTCCATTGAGTTGGTGATGCCATCCAACCATTTCATCTTCTGTTGTCCCCTTCTCCTCCTGCCTTCAATTTTCCGCAGCATCTGAGTCTTTTCCAGTGAATCAGCTCTTCACATCAGGTGGCCAAAATAGAGCTTCAGCATCAGTCCTGCCAATGAATATTCATGGTAGATTTCCTTTAGGATTGTCTGGTTTGATCCCTTTGCTGTCCAAGGGACTCTCAAGAATCTTCTTCAGCACAACAGTTCAGAAATATTAAATTCTTCAGTGCTCAGCCTTCTTTCTGGTCCAGCTCTCATGTCTGTACATAGCTACTAGAAAAACCATAGTCTTGACTATATGCTGAGGGGCAACTAAGCCCACACACAATAAGAATTGAACCCATGCACCACAACAGAAAATTCCACATGATGCCACAAGGATCCCATATGACACAACAGAGATCGTGTGTATCATGACTAAGGCCCGATACAGCCAAATAAATAAATAAAAATAGAGAAGAGTTTTGGGATGTAAGCATTCCACTCATGAATGAGTGTGGCCTGAGTGTACAAGCTAAGATTTTGTGCTCTTTTTGCATCCTTGTTGTTAAATGCTCAGACTGATAGGCTAAGCTCCGAAACCCTCTGGGCCAACCTAAGGATGCTTCTGAGAAGAACTGGAGGTAATTGGTCCCTTTTCCAGTAGGTCTAGTGATTCACAGAAAGGCTCTGGGGCCACAAGGACAGGGTTAAAATCCTGCACCTAACACATAGTAGGTGTGTGATTTCGGATAAGTGCCTTAGCGAATCTTAACTAGTCTTTTCCTGTTTCTTTCACCATAATGTGATAATACAAACCAGAACTCTACCGGAGTGCTTATGAAGATGAAATGAGTCAACACAGGGGAAGCACTGAGGACTATAGCTGATATACACAGTAAAAGCTTGGCAAAGCTTTCCTCTAATTCCACGGCTACTGCCAATATTCAAATAGCCAGCATCTAACTGAAAAAGGTGTTCAGGGTAGCCATGGAAGTAAGAAAAAAAATCATCTCTTCTGAATAAATATTGTCCGTAATATGTCCCTAGAAACACATTGTCTGCAAAGATGTTAATAGGAGTTCTGAGTTATGGGGTACCACAGTCATAAATATTTGGGAAACTTCGCCTCTTAGAGATTTATGATACACATTAGTATTTTAACAGTATAGGTTCTGCTTGAGTGTGGAGTAGAGAAGGTAATTTGACTTTGTTTAATCTAGCTTGTCCCGAATGTGGTTTGACCACAGAACCCATGGTTTTGGTTTTTGTTGGTTGTGGGGGTTTGGTTTGGTTTTGTCTTATTGGAGCAGAGTGGACGCTGGTAGGTGAAGGTGATTATTATTGCTGTGCACTTGTTCATAACACCAACAATAGGTCTAGACCATAGGGCTTTCTTTTTAGGGCATCCTTTAGGGTGATACTCTCCTTCCATGAGCATATGGGGATCTGATTAAAATACAGATTCTGGGACTTCCCTGGCAGCCCAGTGGTTGGTACTTGGCACCTCCACTCCATGGGGCATGAATTTGATCCCAGTCGGGGAACTGAAGTCCTGTATGCTGTGCAACGGCCAAGTAAATGACAATATGAGATCAAACACAGATTCTGATTGAGTAGATCTGGGATGAAGCCTGAGAGTCTGCCTTTTTGACTATTTCCCTGGTGATGCCAATACTGGTGGTCCATAGGGGGGCACACTGAGTTCCAAGAACTGCGGAAGCACGTTCTCTTGATGAGAAGGAGAGAACACAGACGGGGACCATCAGAAGTGTTCACAGTTATGTATCAGGGAGAGAGAAGTCTCCGCTCTGATGACACACTAGAACTACATGGAGGATTCACTAAAGAAAATTGCTGTTTAGCAGCCTACCCCTGGATATTCTTATTTATCAGGTTTGGAAATGGGTCCGGGGTGTTTTTTTTTTTTTTTCCTTTTTTTTTTTTGACATGTTTCCCAAGTGAATCTAATGAAAGGCAGGGTGGGGAACCACTGGTTTAGTGGGAAGGGGCTTTATTTTGCAGTCAGAGAGCCAGATTCTATGTCCCTGCTCCAAATCAGCCATGGGGACTCTACTCTTTTAATTAAATTTTCTGGGCCTATATTTCCCTGTTTGTAAAAGGGGGCGATAATTCTATGTAAGATTAAAGAGTCTTTGTGAAGATTAAATGATCTATTAGTGGACTAAAAGCCAAATTTCTAACATCTGGTAAGAGCTCAGTAGATATTAACTTTGAATAATGGTTATTTTAATGACTTTTGTTGCTGTTCACTCTCTAAGTCATGTCCGACTCTTTGCCACCCCATGGACCACAGCACATCAAGCTTCCCTGTCCTCGACTGTCTCCTGAAGTTTGTTCAAATTCATGTCCATTGAGTCGGTGATGCTGTCCAACCAACTCAGCCTCTGTCTCCTCCTTCTCCTCCTGCCCTCAATCTTCCTCAGCATCAGGGGCTTTTCAATGAATTGACTTTACGCATCAGGTGACCAGAGTATTGGAGTTTCACCTTCAGCATCAGTCCTTCCAATGAATATTCAGGGTTGATTTCCTGTAGAATTGACTGGTTTGATCTCCTTGCAGTCCAAAAGACTCTTGAGAGTCTTATCCAGCACCACAATTTGAAAGCTTCACTTCTTCCATTCTCATCTTCTTTATGGTTCACCTCTCATATCTGTACGTGATGACTGGAAAAACCATAGCCATGACTGTACAGACTTTTGTTGGTAAAGCGATGTCTCTGCTTTTTATTATGCAATCTGGGTTTGCCATAGCAGGAGCAAGTACCTTTTAATTTCATGGCTGCAGTGGTAATGACTGTTATTACCATTATTATTTGGTAACAGAGGGTTTTAGGTCATTTTCTTCCTTTTTAAAATCTGCCTGAGATATTGCATTGGTCATAAGCTAAAACCAAACAAACACATATTTAATTTTCTTAATACGTGGAAGCAGTGTTATACGTCTGCTGGGTACACATGTTTTAACCTGGGGAAAGAGCTTTTGCAGCCCAAGCTGTCCCAACAAGGACTCACTTAGGCTGTAATCTTATGAAAATCTGCTGATTATTTTTACTGTAGAATTCTCATCGCTTATATTGTTTGAACTGAATAAATGATGGTAACTATTCCAAGGAGAGATCCATCAACTTCTGCCTGCACCCACTGGATTCTTTTCATGGCTGAAAAAGACAAGTTGGTCGTAATAAAGCCCTGAGCAAAGTCATATTTTGGATTATGTGCTCTAGTCCTTTTATCAAGTATTGGTTTCCTTACTTAATTATAGAACTAGATGGCCAAATCTCATTTCTTGTTTTGTTTAAAGTCAGCTATGTTCTCTGCCCTCTTCCATTATCCCACTCAAAGACTCTCTCAGATGAAGTAGCTCTCAGGTTTTCTGCCCTGTCTTGGTTCCTTCTGCTTAGCCCTCCACACTAGATCTGACTCCCACTGTGCTCTGCCATCATTATCCCTTTACTTATGTAAGTCCTAGTTACCTAACTGTAGTTGATCCCTTTCAGATTGAACTCTTAATGTGTAATTTGAGGGCTCATCTGTATGGTTATATCTTCTTATAATATGACGTAAATTAAAGTGCTCAATAATTTTGTGTCGTTCCATAACAAAATTATATCGCATTCAAGCTCAGGGGCAGTCTTGTAAGATAATGGAGGAAATCTCTGCAGTCCAAAAGACTCTTAAACCACAATTTGAAAGCTTCACTTCTTCCATTCTCATCTTCTTTATGGTTCACCTCTCATATCTGTACGTGATGACTGGAAAAACCATAGCCATGACTGTACAGACTTTTGTTGGTAAAGCGATGTCTCTGCTTTTTATTATGCAATCTGGGTTTGCCATAGCAGGAGCAAGTACCTTTTAATTTCATGGCTGCAGTGGTAATGACTGTTATTACCATTATTATTTGGTAACAGAGGGTTTTAGGTCATTTTCTTCCTTTTTAAAATCTGCCTGAGATATTGCATTGGTCATAAGCTAAAACCAAACAAACACATATTTAATTTTCTTAATACGTGGAAGCAGTGTTATACGTCTGCTGGGTACACATGTTTTAACCTGGGGAAAGAGCTTTTGCAGCCCAAGCTGTCCCAACAAGGACTCACTTAGGCTGTAATCTTATGAAAATCTGCTGATTATTTTTACTGTAGAATTCTCATCGCTTATATTGTTTGAACTGAATAAATGATGGTAACTATTCCAAGGAGAGATCCATCAACTTCTGCCTGCACCCACTGGATTCTTTTCATGGCTGAAAAAGACAAGTTGGTCGTAATAAAGCCCTGAGCAAAGTCATATTTTGGATTATGTGCTCTAGTCCTTTTATCAAGTATTGGTTTCCTTACTTAATTATAGAACTAGATGGCCAAATCTCATTTCTTGTTTTGTTTAAAGTCAGCTATGTTCTCTGCCCTCTTCCATTATCCCACTCAAAGACTCTCTCAGATGAAGTAGCTCTCAGGTTTTCTGCCCTGTCTTGGTTCCTTCTGCTTAGCCCTCCACACTAGATCTGACTCCCACTGTGCTCTGCCATCATTATCCCTTTACTTATGTAAGTCCTAGTTACCTAACTGTAGTTGATCCCTTTCAGATTGAACTCTTAATGTGTAATTTGAGGGCTCATCTGTATGGTTATATCTTCTTATAATATGACGTAAATTAAAGTGCTCAATAATTTTTGTGTCGTTCCATAACAAAATTATATCGCATTCAAGCTCAGGGGCAGTCTTGTAAGATAATGGAGGAAAGTCAATTCCTAGTCTATATCTTCTTCCGGGTAAGGAGGAAAGCAGCACCTGTTCCCTCCCTGTCATCCCAGTAAGATATAAAGATGTTCGACAGAATATTTGTGAAAGAACTTGACTGATGCCCTTGGAAAGTAAGCGTTACTTTCCCTGCTGGTATTTTGAGTATCATGAGAGTTTGAATCACGAATGAGCAGGCCCTAGCACGTCATCGGTTAAGGACACTTTGAGACTCAATGGCAGCACTGCTCACGGGCAGCATTGATTCTTCAGCTCCAGTTGCCGGGGCCATGGGGACTGGAGACCACGGGTACATCCATCTGATTCAGGACGGACTTGAAATAGCCCCTGCATTTTCAGGACTCCAAGAAAACAGAGCCGTTTCACATTTATCCTGAAGATGGAGCCATTTAACACTTCGGATACTTTACGGTTCTGAAATTGGTAACTTTGAATTGACTTTGTTACGAGATGGTAATATTTTAGGACTCTTGATTGGATGATTACTTTCTAATGAACAGAAATAAGAGTGTTAGGAATATTTGGTTATAGGTGTGAAAATCTGGACTCCAACCTGTGACCTTGCCCATATGTTCAGAGGTCATTTTTTCTTGTTTGCCTTTTGTTCCAAACATGTATAGATTCTGGAAATGGAGTATTTATTATTTTCTCAGTATGTTTAGAAACTCCATCATTGATGGCTTGCTGCAAAGGAAGGCACATCTTAAAAGCAACACAAAAAGGGGAATGTGTCTATTTCAGGTATCCTTGTATTGATCACAAGATTTTCATTGAGTGTAGAATCTTTGAGTCATGAAGATCATGTGGGTTTCTTCTAGTCTCCCTTCTCATCTAAGTCTTATTTAAGATGTTTATTTATGCACTGTTGTTAGTTATCACGCTGGGTTAAAATCTCTGTTTTATTTATACAACTCCAAGATCTAACCTTAATTGCAGTCTTTAGCAATAACTTGTCTCTTTTCATTTGTGAATGATGGTAAAGTACATACACATTGGCATTTTCTGTCCTAGGGATCCCTCAGCTTTCATGACTGAGCATCTTTAAAAAAAAAAAAAAAACCCAAAACAGAAATCCCCTGGTGGCCCATTGGTTAGGATTTGGTGCCTTCACTGCTGTGGCTTGGGTTCAATCCCTGATTGGGGGACTGAGATCCGGCAAGCCACACAGTGTGGCCAATAATAATCATAATAATTTTTCATAAAAGTGACCTTAAACAAGGAGACCAAAACCACAGCAAATCAGAGCCCAAAATAACTTTCTCAGAACAAGAAGGTGCCCTGACAGGGAAGGACTGAATAAATACCGCTGTGCTCTCCCCAGAGGCCATCTGGACATTGTCATGGTTGGGGTCAGGTGAGCCATAATGACACGTGGATGGGAACAGCACCCGAAGAGTAGAAATCTGGAGGCGGTGAGGAAGAGTTCCATATGGATATCTGGGAGGAGCAGACAGAAGGAAAGGCCAGCGCAGAGACACTTGGTTGGGCTTTGCTTGTCCTGTTCACTGCGGGGAGGTGGGTGTGGCTGCAGGGTGGGAAGAGAGAGGCTGGAAGGGGCCTATGTGACAGCAGAGGGTTAGCAGGGGGTGGGGTTGGATCCTGTTGTGCCTTGAAAGTCATGGGATAGACCTGGGATTCTGCTTTGAGATAGACAGGAAGTCACTGAAGGATGTTGAGCAGAGGGACAGTGTGACCTGGTGCACATTTTAAAAGTTGTACTCTTGCTGTTGGGTGGAGGATAGATCTTGGACAAAATGCAAGTAGGAATACAGCAAGGGGAACATCACCACCATCCAGGGGAGAGGTGACCACGGAGGAAGCAATACAGGTGTGAGGACTGGTCAGAGGCTGGATATGTTTCAAAAGCAGAGACAGTCTACTTAGGTGGTGGCTGGACTGGGGTGTGCCAAGGAGAGAGGAATCGATGGTTACTTCAGTTATTTTAGCCTGTTCATTTCCAAAATGGAAGTGCTATTTCCAAGACGGATTGCAGGAAGAGCAGATTTTTACAGAGAGAGAGTGAGAGTGAGGGAGAGAGGGAAGAAGGGAGGGAGGGAAGAAAGCAGGGAGGGAGGGAGCTGAAGAAGGCGAGATATTGGGAGTTCATTTTTGAACACATTCAGCATGAGCTGCCTATTGGATTTCCAAGCAGAGAGGTCAAAGAGAGTGCTGGTTCTCTGAATCTGGAGGGCAAGGAAGGAGTTTGGAATGGGATAGAAATGTGTGTCTCTCTGTCTTATAGACGGGGTTTGACACCTTCAGGCGGAACAGGATCACACCCTCACACCCATCCCCATTTGCACATGCCATAATATATGCAACAGAAAAAAAAAAAAATCTCCCGTGACTCCATTTCCCCTCCATCTGCCACCCAGTTTCTCTCATCTCCTTTGCACAAAACCCTGAAATAAGATATGTCTATATTTGCTATCAGTTTCTTCTCATTCCATTCTCTCTTGACTTCATTCCAATCAGGTGAGCCATAATCCCCCACACGTGGGGGATGGGAACAGGCACCCGAAGAGTAGAAATCTGGAGGCGGTGAGGAAGAGTTCCATATGGATATCTGGGAGGAGCAGACAGAAGGAAAGGCCAGCGCAGAGACACTTGGTTGGGCTTTGCTTGTCCTGTTCACTGCGGGGAGGTGGGTGTGGCTGCAGGGTGGGAAGAGAGGCTGGAAGGGGCCTATGTGACAGCAGAGGGTTAGCAGGGGGTGGGGTTGGATCCTGTTGTGCCTTGAAAGTCATGGGATAGACCTGGGATTCTGCTTTGAGATAGACAGGAAGTCACTGAAGGATGTTGAGCAGAGGGACAGTGTGACCTGGTGCACATTTTAAAAGTTGTACTCTTGCTGTTGGGTGGAGGATAGATCTTGGACAAAATGCAAGTAGGAATACAGCAAGGGGAACATCACCACCATCCAGGGGAGAGGTGACCACGGAGGAAGCAATACAGGTGTGAGGACTGGTCAGAGGCTGGATATGTTTCAAAAGCAGAGACAGTCTACTTAGGTGGTGGCTGGACTGGGGTGTGCCAAGGAGAGAGGAATCGATGGTTACTTCAGTTATTTTAGCCTGTTCATTTCCAAAATGGAAGTGCTATTTCCAAGACGGATTGCAGGAAGAGCAGATTTTTACAGAGAGAGAGTGAGAGTGAGGGAGAGAGGGAAGAAGGGAGGGAGGGAAGAAAGCAGGGAGGGAGGGAGCTGAAGAAGGCGAGATATTGGGAGTTCATTTTTGAACACATTCAGCATGAGCTGCCTATTGGATTTCCAAGCAGAGAGGTCAAAGAGAGTGCTGGTTCTCTGAATCTGGAGGGCAAGGAAGGAGTTTGGAATGGGATAGAAATGTGTGTCTCTCTGTCTTATAGACGGGGTTTGACACCTTCAGGCGGAACAGGATCACACCCTCACACCCATCCCCATTTGCACATGCCATAATATATGCAACAGAAAAAAAAAAAAATCTCCCGTGACTCCATTTCCCCTCCATCTGCCACCCAGTTTCTCTCATCTCCTTTGCACAAAACCCTGAAATAAGATATGTCTATATTTGCTATCAGTTTCTTCTCATTCCATTCTCTCTTGACTTCATTCCAATGAAGCCTCCCTCTTGCCCACCTTCTGGGTGATCTTACCCCATCACCGCGTGTTCAGTACTGACAATAAGCTGATCATCTCTGCTTAACAATGAAGAAAGTGAAGTTCAGAGAGGTTAAGGCCATTTGAGTATTCCATAACAGAACTCAAGTCAGACCCTTGCTTTCCCGACGCCAGCCTGTCTCTTGCCACCCCTCCAAGTACTCAAGGACAGAGTAGAATGGTGTTTGCAAACAGGGCCTTGGAAGGTGGACTTGATTGCTAGTGTACAGTGAACGTTGTAAAAATCTCTTATAATTATGCAAATAGAATATATCTCACCCTGATAAACATATGCGTTTAAATTGTTCATGTCGATTCATCTGCAAGAAATAAAGCTTGTATACAGACTGTGAACTTGTTGCTATGTTCCTTAAAGCTTGTTCCTTAAAACATGATAGTTTCATAGGAATCACTTAGTCTTTTGAAAATGTATGATAATGGCCTTAGCTGGTGAATTTGAGAGTAGGAGGCAGAATTCTTTTCTTGACATCTCAAAGAACAGGACAGGCAGGCGGCTTTCAGAAAAGGATGACAGGATGTGTTATTCTCCTTAGAGCCGCGGACAGGCAGACCCCACATCTTCTTTCTGGCCTAAATAGCTGTGACTTAAAGTCGATCTTGTATCACTCTGATGTTATTATTTCCCTGTCTTCCTTGGATATTCATTACGTGCCTCGGAAGGGGAAGGGCTTCCCAGAAGACTTGAAAAATATTTGTTCTGATGTGATTGTGTCTTTACACACATTCATTTGGTCTGAGATCTTATAGGCAGGACATATAGAGCAACGCCATAGGAAGCAAACGTGATGAAATGCTTTTTCTTGTTCATCACGTCATCGTGGTAGGTCAAAAATCCACTCACTGGTAGATGAATTCGTTCAGAGAATCGATCGAGCGATGGCTCAGAGTGAGAGTGTATTATTAGGGGCTGATTTTTGTACACAAAGGAATTTAGACTGAGTCTGAAGATGGTAGTGTGTGTGAATGGTCAAAAGGAAACCTAGAAGGAAGGGGTGCTACATGCAGAGGCTGCTCCAGTGCAAAGGCATTGTCCGTGCAGGTCTGTTAGGAGCTCTGCTGGGTTGAAGCGAGGACCTCATACATAGACGGTGAGGACAGAGATGCTGCTGCTGGGGGCGGTCGGTGAGTAAGGGCTTTGAGGCCCACTATCAGAACAGGAACATGCCTCTGGTTTCCCGCTGAAAGCAGAGAGATGAAGAGATTTTCTGGGTGCCTACCAGGCGCTGGGCTACAGGTGGACCAATCAGTGTGAGGACAGACTGAAGTCAGGAAGCATGACGGGGCTGCCATCGCGAGTGGCTGTGTCTGGAGGGGGTGCCAACCTGATCTCGATGATGGAAGAGCAGATGTGGCACTGTTGGTGCTGATGGAGAGTAGAATCGGGAACAGATCAGTCTTCTGAGCCCTTGATGATAGGTCGCAGCAGTATACCCCAGTGAAGGTGAGGAAGCACTGGTGTGCAACAGCCCTGAATTGGGACAACCAAGTCTCCACTCTACTACTGTCGTGATTCAAGATCCTGGCCCGTCATTGGATGCTCCTCCAGCTCTGCTTCCTGGTGTTAAGGGTTACAGGTGAACTGTGTTAACTTCCTATCCATCTGGCACGTTTTTGAGCATCCATTATTACGGATCAGGTAAGAACCAATGCAGGAGATGCAGGAGACATGGGCTTGATCCCTAGGGTTTGGAAGATGCCCTGGAAGAGGAAATGGCAACCCACTCCAGTATTCTTTCCTGGAAAATCCCATGGACAGAGAAGCCTGGTCGGGCTACAGTCCATGGGGTTGCAAAGAGTCCTGACACTGGGCACCGCCCTATTGTGATCTTTAGCACACATTCATTTGGTCTGAGATCTTATAGGCAGGACATATAGAGCAACGCCATAGGAAGCAAACGTGATGAAATGCTTTTTCTTGTTCATCACGTCATCGTGGTAGGTCAAAAATCCACTCACTGGTAGATGAATTCGTTCAGAGAATCGATCGAGCGATGGCTCAGAGTGAGAGTGTATTATTAGGGGCTGATTTTTGTACACAAAGGAATTTAGACTGAGTCTGAAGATGGTAGTGTGTGTGAATGGTCAAAAGGAAACCTAGAAGGAAGGGGTGCTACATGCAGAGGCTGCTCCAGTGCAAAGGCATTGTCCGTGCAGGTCTGTTAGGAGCTCTGCTGGGTTGAAGCGAGGACCTCATACATAGACGGTGAGGACAGAGATGCTGCTGCTGGGGGCGGTCGGTGAGTAAGGGCTTTGAGGCCCACTATCAGAACAGGAACATGCCTCTGGTTTCCCGCTGAAAGCAGAGAGATGAAGAGATTTTCTGGGTGCCTACCAGGCGCTGGGCTACAGGTGGACCAATCAGTGTGAGGACAGACTGAAGTCAGGAAGCATGACGGGGCTGCCATCGCGAGTGGCTGTGTCTGGAGGGGGTGCCAACCTGATCTCGATGATGGAAGAGCAGATGTGGCACTGTTGGTGCTGATGGAGAGTAGAATCGGGAACAGATCAGTCTTCTGAGCCCTTGATGATAGGTCGCAGCAGTATACCCCAGTGAAGGTGAGGAAGCACTGGTGTGCAACAGCCCTGAATTGGGACAACCAAGTCTCCACTCTACTACTGTCGTGATTCAAGATCCTGGCCCGTCATTGGATGCTCCTCCAGCTCTGCTTCCTGGTGTTAAGGGTTACAGGTGAACTGTGTTAACTTCCTATCCATCTGGCACGTTTTTGAGCATCCATTATTACGGATCAGGTAAGAACCAATGCAGGAGATGCAGGAGACATGGGCTTGATCCCTAGGGTTTGGAAGATGCCCTGGAAGAGGAAATGGCAACCCACTCCAGTATTCTTTCCTGGAAAATCCCATGGACAGAGAAGCCTGGTCGGGCTACAGTCCATGGGGTTGCAAAGAGTCCTGCACAACTGGGCACCGCCCTACCCCACACACACAGGGGCTGCAGTGGTTCAGCTGAGGCACACCTTTAAGGTCTATTCACAGTGAAAAAGCCATTTTGTTCTCATACTTTGCCCTAAGTGCTTTGGTGGGGGAAACCTAAGATGCTGTGGAACTGCTTGTAAGAGGTCAAGGCAGGCAGTCTCCATTCTCAGTGAAGTCATGCCAACTGAATGAGGGAATTAAAGTGGAATGAAGGGTCAGTTTAGACAATGAGAGGAGGGCAGGAGTAGAGGAATGGCTCAGCCTAGGAGGACAGCACTGCTGCGAGCCATGTGTGTGCCTGGCTGGAGGGAGAACACGTGTGTGCCTGGCTGGAGGAGGAATGGGTGGAAGGCTGGAATGGGAAGGCAGGAGGCGGACTGCAGGTGTCGTCTCAGCCACCTTACAGGGGGAGCCCGTGGGGTTACTGTGAATAAAAGAGGAGTGTGATCCCACATGTGTTTAGAAGATTCCTCCGGCTGTTTTGTGAAAATCAGAATGGAGGAGACCAGATGGCAGCTAAGGATACCTCAGTGAGTAGACGTTCATAGGAATCCAGGCTAGAAACCTGAACACAGGAGGTTCTAATGTACATGCAGAGAGTAGAGGGGCTTAATTCATATTTAGGAGGTGAGAGACGCCTTGCTTGGAAGTTGCTTGGCTGTGTTGGCAAAATGGGCCTTAGTGGAAGGCTGGGCAGAGGGAGGGTAAGCCTAGGGTAGTGTTAACTAAGGGGTCACGTGCCCGGGGTGAAGAGAGTGCTCCTGTCTGAACCTGGGACCTTTTATTCATTTATTTTATTTGGCTCTGCTGCAGAGTTAGTTACACGGTAAGAACCCAATTACAGGTGAACTGTGTTAACTTCCTATCCATCTGGCACGTTTTTGAGCATCCATTATTACGGATCAGGTAAGAACCAATGCAGGAGATGCAGGAGACATGGGCTTGATCCCTAGGGTTTGGAAGATGCCCTGGAAGAGGAAATGGCAACCCACTCCAGTATTCTTTCCTGGAAAATCCCATGGACAGAGAAGCCTGGTCGGGCTACAGTCCATGGGGTTGCAAAGAGTCCTGCACAACTGGGCACCGCCCTACCCCACACACACAGGGGCTGCAGTGGTTCAGCTGAGGCACACCTTTAAGGTCTATTCACAGTGAAAAAGCCATTTTGTTCTCATACTTTGCCCTAAGTGCTTTGGTGGGGGAAACCTAAGATGCTGTGGAACTGCTTGTAAGAGGTCAAGGCAGGCAGTCTCCATTCTCAGTGAAGTCATGCCAACTGAATGAGGGAATTAAAGTGGAATGAAGGGTCAGTTTAGACAATGAGAGGAGGGCAGGAGTAGAGGAATGGCTCAGCCTAGGAGGACAGCACTGCTGCGAGCCATGTGTGTGCCTGGCTGGAGGGAGAACACGTGTGTGCCTGGCTGGAGGAGGAATGGGTGGAAGGCTGGAATGGGAAGGCAGGAGGCGGACTGCAGGTGTCGTCTCAGCCACCTTACAGGGGGAGCCCGTGGGGTTACTGTGAATAAAAGAGGAGTGTGATCCCACATGTGTTTAGAAGATTCCTCCGGCTGTTTTGTGAAAATCAGAATGGAGGAGACCAGATGGCAGCTAAGGATACCTCAGTGAGTAGACGTTCATAGGAATCCAGGCTAGAAACCTGAACACAGGAGGTTCTAATGTACATGCAGAGAGTAGAGGGGCTTAATTCATATTTAGGAGGTGAGAGACGCCTTGCTTGGAAGTTGCTTGGCTGTGTTGGCAAAATGGGCCTTAGTGGAAGGCTGGGCAGAGGGAGGGTAAGCCTAGGGTAGTGTTAACTAAGGGGTCACGTGCCCGGGGTGAAGAGAGTGCTCCTGTCTGAACCTGGGACCTTTTATTCATTTATTTTATTTGGCTCTGCTGCAGCTTGGTTGCACTGCACTGGCTTCTCTAGTTGCAACTTGCGGACTTAGAGGCCCCACGATATGTGGGGTCTTTGTTCCCTGCCCAGGGATTGAATCTGCGTCCCCTGTATTGGAAGGTGGATTCTTAACCACTGGATCGCCCTTAAGTCCCTGGATCTGGCACTTTTTAGAATATTACTAATATGAAGCTTTTACGTCCATGTGTGTTTCACCTGAATCATTCTCACTATGCCGTAAAAAAGCTTTCCTCAACCTTTCCTATATGCCGCAAATGTGTGTGTGTGTGTGTGTGTGTGTGTGTGTGTGTGTGTGTCTGTGTGTGTGTGTGTGTGTGTGCGGCGCATGCGCTAAGTCATTTCAGTTGTGTCTGACTTTTACAACCCTGTAGACTGTAGCCCACCAGGCTCCTCTGTCTATGGGATTTTCCAGGCAGGAATACTGGAGTGGGCTGTCAGGCCCTCCTCCAGGGAATCTTCCTGACCCTGGGATTGAACTCGTGTCTCTTAGGTCTTCTGCATTGGCAGGAAGTTCTTTACCAACAACACTACCTGGGAAGCCCCATATAGAGAGGGAATGTGTTTCATTTCTCACACACACACATTCCCAAAGTGAACTACCACACAGCATCAACAGTGGTTGCCTCAAGGAGGCAGACTGTCTGTTAGTGATTTACATTTATACATCCTTCTGTTTCTCTAATTTTCGGCCATGAGAATTAAGGCTTTTACTCCTCAAGACCGAGAAACAATGCAAGGTTTGAGAAGAAATGTATCTGCCACTACTGATTTCTGTTCTAGCGAAAGAAGATGGCAAAACACGAGACGAAGTCTTTATAAACCTGGCTGGCAGTTCCTTCCCTAAGGTTATTGTCTATTTCAGACAAAGAAAAGAGGTGTATGATCCCAGAAACCTTCAGCTGTGAGGAAAACAAAATAAAGATCAATATATGTTGTCTCTGCTGGTATTTTCTGCTAACTCCGTGTTTCTCAGCTGCTCAAGTGCTATCAGCTTCAGTAATTAAATTAAAAACTATAAAGCTGTGAACGAAGAGATCCTGAAAGTAACGAGCTCACGTTGCATGAAGTAGAGGAAGAAATACATATAAAGAACATAGTATTATGACGTGCCTCATCATTCTTATCCTTAAATGCAAATAAAAATGCTGCAAAGTTTCCTCATGGTGAGACTTAAAGTATATCCAGTTCCTTCTTAGCCAAATATATCAGTTTTATGTTACCAAACATTTTGGGAAGTTTGATTTTCTTGACTAAGGGATCTGAAATAAAAGAAATGAAGGGAAAATTTGGTGAACCAAAACTTAATGAGACCTCAAGTACAATCCAGGGCTTCCCAGGTCTAATAATGGTAAAGAAACCTCCTGCCAGTGCAGGAGATGCAGGTTCAATTCCCGGGTCAGAAAAATCCCCTGGAGAAGGGAATGGCAACCTGCTCCAGTGTTCTTGCCTGGAAAATTCCACGGATAGGGGAGCCAGGCGGTTACAGTCCTGGGGGTCACAAAGAGTCAGACACGGCTGAGTGATTGAGCATTACTCCAGCACAATGCGGCATGAGGTCCGTCAGTTCTGAAATATTCAAACCCCTTTGTTTACCGAACCTGCCATGGACCTTGGCCCCGATTCTCAGTCTTCCAGGTTATGTGTGGTTTTAGATGACCTCTGAAAAACTACCTGTGACATTCTACACCATGGAATGCTTCCATATTCCATCTGTTGCCATGCAGTTGTCTTGTTTACCAGCAGCTGTCAGATGGGGATTATAATGAATGCTTTCATAGCAAATGTTATGAAGCCAACTATACCAAGTGTTCAGGATAAAGCCGATAGTTCGGTGCCTACAAAGAGACTGGATATGGGACTCTCTTGTCTGCCTCAGGAAATTGCCTTGGAACAGTGTCCCACAGGCTGGTTTACAAAGGGCCTCTGTTTGCCAACTCAGGATGAATTTTTCCCTAGTTGATGCAGAAATGCCTGCTAGCTGACTACAGGGAACTCTTTGGTGGTTTCTCAGAGTTAATTGCCATGTAGCCATTTCAGAGGGGCAGTACCTGACAGAAGTAGGAAATGAGCTTATGGTTGCCGGGGGAAAGGATAGTTAGGGGCTTAGGGAAGGTCATGTCAAGTGTGAACGTGTTAGTCGCTCAGTCATGTCCGACTCTTTGCAACCGCATGGACTGTAGCCTGCCTAGCCTCTATGGGATTCTCCAGGCAAGAATACTGGAGTGAGTTGCCATTTCCATCTCCAGAGAATCTTCCCAAACCAGGGATAGAGCCAAGGTCTCCTGCATTGCAGGCAGATTCTTTACTGTCGGAACCATGGGGGTAGCCATATTTGAAATGAATAACCAACAAAGACCTGTTGAATAGCCCATGGATATCTGCTCAAGGTTATGTGCCAGCCTGGATGGGAGGGGGCACTTGGGGAAAATGGGTATGTGTATATGTATGACTAAATCCCTTCGCTGTTCACCTGAAACTATCACAACATTGTTAATCAGCAATATCCCAGTGCACAATGGCTTTGGAGTTAAAAAAAAAAAAAGGTTAAAAATAAAGAAGGGCTGTGGATGTGGATTAGTCACGTGTGTTCATATTTTCATGTGGAAACAAGTCATATTTTGCATGTGCTAAAATTATGTCTTCTTAAGCTCTGTGGTGTGTGTGTGTGTTGGGGGGGGGACTCATTCTTCTGGCCCTGACTCTGCTTAGGGGGAATGTTAAGAGCGTGGGAGTTTTGTAATCATCTCCCTGAGTTGACTGATGCCCTGTAGCAAAACCACCCTTGGAGGAGTCCTGCTTGCTCCTGTGTGCTCTCTGTGTATCTCCATTGCTTACTTTGGAATTGCCCATAGGGAAATGTGCAGTTAGCTCTGCAGACCCTCTCAACCACTCCCAAATAGTCCCCGTGACCCTCTCAGGCAGACGGGCAAGCGTGGGCCCTGATGGAAGCAGAGAGATGAGGGCAGGGCTCACAGTTCTTGTGACCTCGCATCCAGGATTTGGGGGCCATTAATCTACCTGTACACATCAGGCTTGCTGAAGGCTGGACAAACAGACCAGGTGCCTGAGCCCTCCAAGCTCAGGGATGTGGCTGCCCTGCTTGCTGGAATGACTGGGATCATTTTAAACCATTATCTCGTACTGATGGAAGTGGATCCAAAAGACAGCTTGTTGCATTTACCAGGGGGCTTAATTCACCTGTTGCCCAGGATTTTCTGTCTCCATTTGTGGCTAAGCTTAAGAAAATCACACTATTAACATTTATATGCCCCCCAAACTATATAGCATGTTCTTTTTTAAATGAAATGTAGAAGAGAACTATTTTGCAAGTTGATATTAATATGTGTGACCAGTGGAGGAGAGTCTGCCAGACTCCTCTGCCCATAGAATTCTCTAGGTAAGAGTGGGTAGCCATTCTTTTGTCTAGGGGATCTTCCCAACCCAGGGATTGAATCTGGGTCTCACGCATTGCAGGTGGTTCTTTATCGTCTGAGCCACCAGGGAAGCCCCATTAATGTATGTGTATGTGTGTTAGTTTTTTCAACCTCAAAGGAGGGAGTGAAAACTATCACAACAAGTCAGCTGCACGGGTAGACTTGGAATATATTTTCGTGATGTCCTTAGGCATTTTCCCGTGCTTCATATTCTGCAGATATTCAATTACTGTTTGAATAAGCAAATGAATGAAGGACATCATTTGAATGAATTCATTTTGCTTTGATGTGTCATTTAGTGACCCTGATTGTACGCAATTTATATACCCCAGTCAAAGCAGAAGACAGTACTGTTTGGTATACAGTGCAGGTCGGGGCTGTGTAGTATTTGTAGAGTGCCTATAATGTGGACAGTTTATTATAGTGTTAGGTGTGCAGGTTCTGAAGTCTTATTATGTGTGAGTCCTGGCTTTGTGCAACTAACCAGACAACCTGGAACAAATGATTTAATTTTCTAAGCCTTTGTTGCTTCCTTCAGAAAATTTGTTGTTCAGTCTCTTTGCCGTGCCTGACTCTTTGTGACCCTGTGAACTGCAGCATGCCAAGCCTCCCTGTCCTTCACTATCTCCCAGAGTTTGTTCTAATGCATGTTCATTGAATCAGTGATGCCATCCAACCCGCTCATCGCCTGTGGTCCCCTTCGCCTCCCACTTTCCATCTTTCAGGGTCTTTTCCAATTAGGCTAATCCAAAGATCTACCCCCTAAGGTTGCTATGAAGTTTAAATGAGAAAATCTATATGAAGCTGTCAGCACTGAGCCTGTAACTTACAAGCCGCTCGACTCATGGTCAATGGTATCATGATTAGTATTTGCCTAACATGTTCCTTTCGGGGAACACACACCTGTCAACTTCCCCATCCAAGATGTGGCTTGACTTAGTTGCTGTTGGCCCTCCTCAAAATCATGGAACCACGCTAGCCGGCATATTGCATGAAATATGGTGCTCAGAATATCATGGCTTATCTATTTTATCTTCCTGGCGAAGGACTCTATAAGGTTTAAAGCTTATCAGCCGTTGCCTCTGGAGACGGCACCATGGACGGAGAGTCTGCCAGACTCCTCTGCCCATAGAATTCTCAAAAACCGTCATTCCCAACCCAGGGATTGAATCTGGGTCTCACGCATTGCAGGTGGTTCTTTATCGTCTGAGCCACCAGGGAAGCCCCATTAATGTATGTGTATGTGTGTTAGTTTTTTCAACCTCAAAGGAGGGAGTGAAAACTATCACAACAAGTCAGCTGCACGGGTAGACTTGGAATATATTTTCGTGATGTCCTTAGGCATTTTCCCGTGCTTCATATTCTGCAGATATTCAATTACTGTTTGAATAAGCAAATGAATGAAGGACATCATTTGAATGAATTCATTTTGCTTTGATGTGTCATTTAGTGACCCTGATTGTACGCAATTTATATACCCCAGTCAAAGCAGAAGACAGTACTGTTTGGTATACAGTGCAGGTCGTGTGCTGTGTAGTATTTGTAGAGTGCCTATAATGTGGACAGTTTATTATAGTGTTAGGTGTGCAGGTTCTGAAGTCTTATTATGTGTGAGTCCTGGCTTTGTGCAACTAACCAGACAACCTGGAACAAATGATTTAATTTTCTAAGCCTTTGTTGCTTCCTTCAGAAAATTTGTTGTTCAGTCTCTTTGCCGTGCCTGACTCTTTGTGACCCTGTGAACTGCAGCATGCCAAGCCTCCCTGTCCTTCACTATCTCCCAGAGTTTGTTCTAATGCATGTTCATTGAATCAGTGATGCCATCCAACCCGCTCATCGCCTGTGGTCCCCTTCGCCTCCCACTTTCCATCTTTCAGGGTCTTTTCCAATTAGGCTAATCCAAAGATCTACCCCCTAAGGTTGCTATGAAGTTTAAATGAGAAAATCTATATGAAGCTGTCAGCACTGAGCCTGTAACTTACAAGCCGCTCGACTCATGGTCAATGGTATCATGATTAGTATTTGCCTAACATGTTCCTTTCGGGGAACACACACCTGTCAACTTCCCCATCCAAGATGTGGCTTGACTTAGTTGCTGTTGGCCCTCCCCTCAAAATCATGGAACCACGCGCTAGCCGGCATATTGCATGAAATATGGTGCTCAGAATATCATGGCTTATCTATTTTATCTTCCTGGCGAAGGACTCTATAAGGTTTAAAGCTTCACTCGGAGCCCACGTTTATGCCGAGTCTGGAGACGGCACCATATGCCTCTCCATCTTGTGTGTGGTTCCCTGCGAGGGAGGGGAACGACAACACGCCCATGGCTCCAGCCCAAATTTGAGGCCGGCCGCCGAAATCCCGATCGGACAGCATCCCTGCCTCTCCCGGCTCTGTCTGCTGGTGCATTTGACCTTGGTCGCCAAGGGCTGAGCCGGTTCCTCTTTGCTTTCTGTCATTAATCAGTCTCAGAGCATCTTCTGAACAGACAGCTTGGTCGGATTGAATAATGTGCCCGTGTTTTCTCATCTGATACAAGCCCCAGTTAAACTGGAGTCACCTCTGTTGGTGAGCATGGGTATCGGGCTAGAGTGGGGTTTTCCAGGGGTGTCTTACCTGAAAGTATTCTATTAATTGGCTGTTAACAGGGCACTCCTGCTACTGTGGTGCCCTTGATTATGAAGACTTACTGCTTCGAGCTTTCTGTTGCAGGTGAAGTTATTGCTGGGGGCGGGGTGGGGGGGTGTCGAGGAGGGATGACATTTAATTTCACTGGCAAATGAGGCCAGAGTTTGGCTTTTTGTCGCTTTTGAGAACTGAGAGGTGGCACATGGCACTGCATCTCAGACAGTGTATCATAGTGAGAGATTATTAACCATGCCCTGTTTTACAGTTGCCATTCATTATTATTTTAAAGTATTTATTTATTTTTGGCTGGGCTGGGTCTTCTTGCTGCGCTCAGGCTTCCTCTGGTTTCAGAGCACAGGCAGTCAGGTGTGCGGGCTTCAGTAGCTGCTGCACGTGGGCTCCATAGGAGTGGCACCCCATGGCATGTGGAGTCTTCCAGGACCAGGATTCCAGCCAGTGTCCCCTGCATTGAATGGCAGATGCTTCACTGGACCACCAGGGGGGAAGCCCCAGTTCCCATTTATTTTTAAAGTTACAGATGTACCGCTTACTACGCGCTTTCCTGGGTGGGAACAAAAGCTCATATTGGTATAGAAAAATCCTTGGTCGCTGAAAGTGAGAACAAAAATAACCTGTAGTATTTTGCGTGGCCTGAGATTGAATTTCTGATGCCTCTGATGGTGCTTTAGATTTTTAAAAAATATTTATTTTTAATTGATGGACGATGGCTATACAATATTGGTTTGCTCACTGTCATATATCAACATCGATTAACCGTAGGTGTACCTGTCTCCCCTCCCTCGTGAACCTCCCTCCTCCCGCCCATTCCCACCCCTCCAGGTTATTACAGAGCCCCTGTCTGATCTCCCCAGTCATCCAGCACATTCCCCTTGGCTGTTTACATATGTTAGTATATATGCATCCATACAGCTTTAAAAGAGGTTTGTGTTGTTTTGACAAAGAGAGAGCTCACGTCAGAGAGTTATCACGACGAAACTGAAATTCTTAGGGAAATCCACAGCAGAGCTTTACTTGGATCTCAGGTGTTGGGGTTCTTGGTTCTGAGAATTTCCTACCTGATCCCATCACCTCCTAAAGGAAGCATTGTGGTTTAGGGAGGAAAGAGTTGTCTTTTGCTTTTGTAACGAAGGCACCGTTAAGCTGAGACAGTCACAAAGGAATGCATCTCAGACTTGGAATTCTCTATGTGTTTCTTGGGACCCAGTGGCCTTAAACAGTGCCTCTTGGATGGAGGACGGACGTGTGAGACGACAGCATTCAGTTCCTCCTGGGCATGTTTTTCAGCCCTGAGCAATTCAGCCTTGCCTCCTGCCCACATCAGTCAATCACTATTAAGTCTCTGTGTTTTCTTCCCCACTGGGTTGAGAAGAGGGGATGTCATTATTACTTAGTATGGTGAGATTTTCCCATAATGCTTCTCAGAACCCGTCTTTGGGCATCGGGAAGACATTCTTCTCCATTCACTGCAGGATGGCGGTGCTCTTACCCACGTCATGTCAGGTTGGTGTTTGTGGCTGGCTAACAAGGGGGGTGGAGGAGGGCTTGCCTTTTTGTCTTCTGGAGAAACACCTGGGAAGATGAGTAATGTCATTTATTTTAAAGTTACAGATGTACCGCTTACTACGCTTTCCTGGGTGGGAACAAAAGCTCATATTGGTATAGAAAAATCCTTGGTCGCTGAAAGTGAGAACAAAAATAACCTGTAGTATTTTGCGTGGCCTGAGATTGAATTTCTGATGCCTCTGATGGTGCTTTAGATTTTTAAAAAATATTTATTTTTAATTGATGGACGATGGCTATACAATATTGGTTTGCTCACTGTCATATATCAACATCGATTAACCGTAGGTGTACCTGTCTCCCCTCCCTCGTGAACCTCCCTCCCTCCCGCCCATTCCCACCCCTCCAGGTTATTACAGAGCCCCTGTCTGATCTCCCCAGTCATCCAGCACATTCCCCTTGGCTGTTTACATATGTTAGTATATATGCATCCATACAGCTTTAAAAGAGGTTTGTGTTGTTTTGACAAAGAGAGAGCTCACGTCAGAGAGTTATCACGACGAAACTGAAATTCTTAGGGAAATCCACAGCAGAGCTTTACTTGGATCTCAGGTGTTGGGGTTCTTGGTTCTGAGAATTTCCTACCTGATCCCATCACCTCCTAAAGGAAGCATTGTGGTTTAGGGAGGAAAGAGTTGTCTTTTGCTTTTGTAACGAAGGCACCGTTAAGCTGAGACAGTCACAAAGGAATGCATCTCAGACTTGGAATTCTCTATGTGTTTCTTGGGACCCAGTGGCCTTAAACAGTGCCTCTTGGATGGAGGACGGACGTGTGAGACGACAGCATTCAGTTCCTCCTGGGCATGTTTTTCAGCCCTGAGCAATTCAGCCTTGCCTCCTGCCCACATCAGTCAATCACTATTAAGTCTCTGTGTTTTCTTCCCCACTGGGTTGAGAAGAGGGGATGTCATTATTACTTAGTATGGTGAGATTTTCCCATAATGCTTCTCAGAACCCGTCTTTGGGCATCGGGAAGACATTCTTCTCCATTCACTGCAGGATGGCGGTGCTCTTACCCACGTCATGTCAGGTTGGTGTTTGTGGCTGGCTAACAAGGGGGGTGGAGGAGGGCTTGCCTTTTTGTCTTCTGGAGAAACACCTGGGAAGATGAGTAATGTCATTCTTAGTCCTGGTCTTAGCTCTCTTTCCTGTCTTCTCTTCTTCCTCCTTCATTTCTTCTTCCTTCTCTCCCTCCTTTGGTATCTTCCTTACTTTCTTATATATATATATATATATATATATATAAGTTCTTTTTCAGACTCTTTTCCATTATAGGTTATTAAAAGATACTGAATACAGTTCCTTGTGCTATACAGTAGGTCCTGAGCTCTTTATCTACTTTAAATTATACCAGTTCTATGAGGTAGGTGCCATTGCTATCCTTTCTCTATTTTTGGCCATGCCTTATGACATCTCTGCTGATTCACACAGTAAGGAATCTGCCTCCAATGCAGGAGACCCAGGCTGGATTCCTGGGTTGGGAAGATTCCCTGGAGAAGGGAATGACAACCAACTCCAACTCCAGTATTCTTGCCCAGAAAATCCCATAGACAGCGGACTACACTCCATAGGAGTGAAAGGGTCAGACACGACTGAGCACATAAACTCAGCACAACCCTTGATGGAGCAGTTATTTAGCCCTGCATTCAGTGCCTGGCATGTTCTCACTTAAGGCTTTGGACAGCTGTCTAAAGTAGGCATTACTGTTTCCTTCTTCAGATAAGGAAACCAAGACTCGATAGCCACAGTTAATCCACTTGACAAAGCCAGTAGGAATTTCAGCCCAAGATTCCAAAGCTCATATGTCACTACCAGTCATTAGAGAAAATTGTGTTACAATTCTGCCTCCTCCAGAGCACTAGCTGTGCTAGTGATCTGTGTAGCTGTGATCTCGTGTAGCCTCAGTTCTGTAGTCTATAAAATAGGCATAATAATACCATTTTTCCATTTTGGGGGGATTGTTCTTATTCAGTTGCCAAGTCATGTCTGAGTCTTTGGGACTCCATGGACTGCAGCACACCAGGCTTCCCTGTCCTTCCACGTCTCCTGGAGTTTGCATAACTCATGTCCATTGAGTCGGTGATGCCATCCAACCCTCTCATCCTCTGTTGTCCCCTGCTCCTCCTGTCCTCAACCTTTCCCAGCATCAGGGTCTTTTCCAGTGAGTCGGCTCTTCACATCAGGTGGCCAGAGTATTGGAGCTTAGATGCTTCAAATAATTTGTGCAAAGGACTTAATGTGTTACATGGAAAACATAGACAACAAGTCAAGGCTTTTTTTTCTTTAATAAAAAATGCTTAGTTTCTCATTCTGGGAGATTTCAATTTGCATACATGAATGTGGCTTAAAAACTGAACCCACCTCCAGATTTGAATTATTGCCTAACTAGACCCATGAAACTGGAAATGGAGAAATCACACACGATTCTCTCAATATCAATGTTATTATTTTCATTTTTTTCCTGATGCTGTCAGCTTGTTATTTGTGCTGTTTCTTAGAATAATAGAATTTATTCAGGCAATTTATCCTTAATACAAGTGATATAAATGGGGTTATGCTGAGCTTATATATCATGCTAATGATGTTTGGTTCATCCTTTTTTCTCTCTCTCTTTACAAATGGAGACATTGATTTCCCACCCTGTCCTGTCTTTTATTGCATTTTCTGCATCGAGGTCATCTCTCTTTTCCGCCTACACTGGATTCCAAAAGCTGAAATGATGTTTAATATCATCCAACGGCATTTTTTAAGCATCTATTTTGTGCCTTTTTTTTTTTTGGCACTGTGTGTATTGGAGTAGAGTGAAAGAAGAAAAAAATGTATTTACTTGGGTATATGTTAAATCCACTGGTTGAAATCATACATCTGGTTAGTGATTGAAGCGCAGCTATAGAGCTTTATATTGGGAACTTCTGAAACAGCTCTCATTTTGATTAAATACATGTATATTTAAAGATGTGTTGACAATTCAGATGTATTTGTGGAGAAGTGGCTTTTTTTTTTTTAAATTTTAAAGTTGTTGGCCTTACCCTGTTAAATCATCTATTCAGGGAATTTTCTTTGATAGGTATTCCTTTAAAAGTATTACCTCAGTCTACTTAGTACTTTTAGATTTGTTTTGATTCTTTAAATTCCATCATGCTAAAATCTAAGTGGGTTGCCTCTTTCTAGAAATTTGTACTTGTTTTTGGAGTGTTTAATTTGTTGGTGGATAATTAGTCATACTAGCTTCCTATAATTAATTTTGTTTTGAAAAAAATTATACAGAAGCAGGTGTGGCCACTAGTGGTCTCCTTTCTTCTTTGTCCGTACTCTCCCTCTCTCTGGGTGACCTCCTTCAGTCTTTGTTTTTAAGAGTATTGGAGCAATTTTGAAAATTAATGTGTTACATGGAAAACATAGACAACAAGTCAAGGCTTTTTTCTTTAATAAAAATGCTTAGTTTCTCATTCTGGGAGATTTCAATTTGCATACATGAATGTGGCTTAAAAACTGAACCCACCTCCAGATTTGAATTATTGCCTAACTAGACCCATGAAACTGGAAATGGAGAAATCACACACGATTCTCTCAATATCAATGTTATTATTTTCATTTTTTTCCTGATGCTGTCAGCTTGTTATTTGTGCTGTTTCTTAGAATAATAGAATTTATTCAGGCAATTTATCCTTAATACAAGTGATATAAATGGGGTTATGCTGAGCTTATATATCATGCTAATGATGTTTGGTTCATCCTTTTTTCTCTCTCTCTTTACAAATGGAGACATTGATTTCCCACCCTGTCCTGTCTTTTATTGCATTTTCTGCATCGAGGTCATCTCTCTTTTCCGCCTACACTGGATTCCAAAAGCTGAAATGATGTTTAATATCATCCAACGGCATTTTTTAAGCATCTATTTTGTGCCTTTTTTTTTTTTGGCACTGTGTGTATTGGAGTAGAGTGAAAGAAGAAAAAAATGTATTTACTTGGGTATATGTTAAATCCACTGGTTGAAATCATACATCTGGTTAGTGATTGAAGCGCAGCTATAGAGCTTTATATTGGGAACTTCTGAAACAGCTCTCATTTTGATTAAATACATGTATATTTAAAGATGTGTTGACAATTCAGATGTATTTGTGGAGAAGTGGCTTTTTTTTTTTTAAATTTTAAAGTTGTTGGCCTTACCCTGTTAAATCATCTATTCAGGGAATTTTCTTTGATAGGTATTCCTTTAAAAGTATTACCTCAGTCTACTTAGTACTTTTAGATTTGTTTTGATTCTTTAAATTCCATCATGCTAAAATCTAAGTGGGTTGCCTCTTTCTAGAAATTTGTACTTGTTTTTGGAGTGTTTAATTTGTTGGTGGATAATTAGTCATACTAGCTTCCTATAATTAATTTTGTTTTGAAAAAAATTATACAGAAGCAGGTGTGGCCACTAGTGGTCTCCTTTCTTCTTTGTCCGTACTCTCCCTCTCTCTGGGTGACCTCCTTCAGTCTTTGTTTTTAAGCTCCAAGTATATCTTTATGGCTCCTGAAAATACTAATTCTAGCAGGCTTACCTGATGGCTTAGCAGGTAGAGAATCAGCCTGTGATGCAGGAGACCTGGGTTCAATCCCTGGGTTGGGAAGGCCCCCTGGAGAATGATTTGCCAACGTCTCCAGGATTCTTGCCATGAAAAATCCCTTAGACAGAGGAACCTAGTGGGCTACATTCCATGGGGTTGCAAAGAGTCAGACATGAGTGAGAATGTGAGCTCACATGCACAAATGTCAATTCTAGTGCCATGTATTTCTTTTAAACTTGAGACTCATATTTCTTCATACATATCTCCAATTACTCCTTGATCATGAATTACCCATGGATAGATTTTATTCAGTATGTCTGACACTGATATAAAAATCATCGCTCCAGGGCTTCTCTGGTGGTCCAGAGGGTAAAGAGTCTGCCTTGCAGTGCAAGGGGCACTGGTTTCATCCCTGGCCTGAGAAGATCCCATGTGCTGTGGAGCGGCTGGACCGGTGTGTCCAATTACAAGACAGAGCTCTGGAGCACATGCTCCCAGAGCCGGAGCTCTGCAGTAGGAGAGGCCATTGCAATGGGAGGCCCAAATAGGCTGAAGAATAAAGATGGATGAAAATAAAGGACCAATAAAAGAGGCCAAAATTTAAAACCAAAAACAACAACCGCCTCGCTCCACCTACCATACCCTGTTCTGTCTTGGCAAATCACACATGTATTCTACCCACCTTTTAAATTTTAAAGTTGTTGGCCTTACCCTGTTAAATCATCTATTCAGGGAATTTTCTTTGATAGGTATTCCTTTAAAAGTATTACCTCAGTCTACTTAGTACTTTTAGATTTGTTTTGATTCTTTAAATTCCATCATGCTAAAATCTAAGTGGGTTGCCTCTTTCTAGAAATTTGTACTTGTTTTTGGAGTGTTTAATTTGTTGGTGGATAATTAGTCATACTAGCTTCCTATAATTAATTTTGTTTTGACACTTATACAGAAGCAGGTGTGGCCACTAGTGGTCTCCTTTCTTCTTTGTCCGTACTCTCCCTCTCTCTGGGTGACCTCCTTCAGTCTTTGTTTTTAAGCTCCAAGTATATCTTTATGGCTCCTGAAAATACTAATTCTAGCAGGCTTACCTGATGGCTTAGCAGGTAGAGAATCAGCCTGTGATGCAGGAGACCTGGGTTCAATCCCTGGGTTGGGAAGGCCCCCTGGAGAATGATTTGCCAACGTCTCCAGGATTCTTGCCATGAAAAATCCCTTAGACAGAGGAACCTAGTGGGCTACATTCCATGGGGTTGCAAAGAGTCAGACATGAGTGAGAATGTGAGCTCACATGCACAAATGTCAATTCTAGTGCCATGTATTTCTTTTAAACTTGAGACTCATATTTCTTCATACATATCTCCAATTACTCCTTGATCATGAATTACCCATGGATAGATTTTATTCAGTATGTCTGACACTGATATAAAAATCATCGCTCCAGGGCTTCTCTGGTGGTCCAGAGGGTAAAGAGTCTGCCTTGCAGTGCAAGGGGCACTGGTTTCATCCCTGGCCTGAGAAGATCCCATGTGCTGTGGAGCGGCTGGACCGGTGTGTCCAATTACAAGACAGAGCTCTGGAGCACATGCTCCCAGAGCCGGAGCTCTGCAGTAGGAGAGGCCATTGCAATGGGAGGCCCAAATAGGCTGAAGAATAAAGATGGATGAAAAATAAAGGACCAATAAAAGAGGCCAAAATTTAAAAAAACCAAAAAACAACAACCGCCCTCGCTCCACCTACCATACCCTGTTCTGTCTTGGCAAATCACACATGTATTCTACCCACCTGTCTTCTGGAAGCCAACTCCATTTGCCCTGTGCTCCTGGCCTCAGTGGAGCATAGCTCATTACCCATCATTACCCATTCCTGTCAGTAACTTTGCTATGATTTCTTGAACTCAGCCTGGCTTATGTATGTCCTGCAGGGCCAAACATAAGATAACACAGGGGTTTAGAGTCTGTTTAACTTCCCTGGTAGCTCAGCTGGTAAAGAATCTTCTTGCAATGCAGGAGACCCCGGTTCAATCCCTGGGTTGTGAAGATCCCCTGGAGAAGGGATAGGCTGCCCACTCTAGTATTCTGCCTGGATAATTCCATGGCTTATTCATGGGTTGCAAAGAGTCAGAGACGACTTAGTGGCTTGACTTTGAGTCAGCTCACTTGATGCTGGATGGTTTGTGGGACACAAGACTACAGTGCTGATTCTCGCTGGATTCAGACAGATGTTCAGGAAGTGAAAACCAAGACAAGGATGTGACCTCTACAGAAGAGTGGTATAAAGCTAACTTGAGCAGATAAAAAGAAGAATTATTGAAGCTCAATGACAAGACAGATGCAAGGGAAGGATTGGTCGATAGGAACAGTCCCTAAATCTGCTCCGGATATTACAGGTTTTTCATCTGCACCTTTGTGAATGAAGCCCAGGAGAGATTGTGTTTGAAATAAATGAAGAGGGAGCCTCTATGAGAAGGTGGAAGTAGAGGGCGGTGAATGGGTTGAGTTTGTGGAGCTGTGTGACCTTGAGCATGTCTGTTAACCCCTGTGGGATTTATCTTCTGAAAATGAGGGATTTGAACTAGCTCATTTCGAACGTTTTAGGCATTTGAGCAGTGAGAGTTTTATGATTGTGGCCTGAGAGAAAAGTGTAACCGTTAAAAATCAGTGATGATGGATTCAAAGAAGAACTGGGTGAATTATATTTGGAACTAAAGTGTACCTTTGCTGAAATATAGAATAATAATGAGTCTAGTATTAATATAGTCTGGCTTAAGTATAATACTAATATAAACAAAATTATATTGAGAGAAAATGATGTTTATAGAGTACACCACTAAGATGAACTCCAGAAAAGAGAAACTAAACCTTATTTAAATAGTTTTATTCCCCCTCTCCATTGTCACTTTTTTTTTTCTTTAACACTATCATTATGTTTTTCAGGCTGGCAGATGAATCTCAAAATCTGCTTCTGATTGAGTTTTTCTTCTCTCCTTGATAGAATATATATTTTTTTTCACTGATAAAAGCAAAAAGATCACGTGTTTTCTCTTCTGAGGCAAAGAAATAAATACAACAAAGTTTCTCCATTTCAGTTTCTTATTGGAAAAAAATGAAGTGTAAATGAAAAATATTCATTTACTGTTTTGAACCAAATTTTATCATGGATCTCTTCCTTGAGAGTAAATAGTCCTTAAAACAAGCTAAATACACATCCTTAATAATTTAAAGTCAGAAAACCAGTCATGTGTAAAATAGGTGTGTGTTCACATAATTGACTACAGTATTTTGCTACATGGTTAAATGCATGATTTCCCCTAATAGAATGCCATTGTGGTCTACATCACATTTTCTAGTTCATAAAAGTCAAATGAGCTGTGACCAGAGTCTCCCAAACTTAATGGAAAGTTCGTTTTGTGACTTCTGAGTTTAAATTGTGCCTTTCTAGGCTGAATCAATAGATTTAAAGCTTGCTAATGGATCACATCACCAAAAGGTCTAATCCTGAGTGACTGAAATGGTAGATCTAATTCAGATTTATTGCTTTTCTTGCACGTTGGACCAAGAGGTCTTTAATCTCTGTAAGGACATAATGGGCTTGAATTAACTAAATAAGTTCACTGTGTATCTCAAGAAGGTGGAAGTAGAGGGCGGTGAATGGGTTGAGTTTGTGGAGCTGTGTGACCTTGAGCATGTCTGTTAACCCCTGTGGGATTTATCTTCTGAAAATGAGGGATTTGAACTAGCTCATTTCGAACGTTTTAGGCATTTGAGCAGTGAGAGTTTTATGATTGTGGCCTGAGAGAAAAGTGTAACCGTTAAAAATCAGTGATGATGGATTCAAAGAAGAACTGGGTGAATTATATTTGGAACTAAAGTGTACCTTTGCTGAAATATAGAATAATAATGAGTCTAGTATTAATATAGTCTGGCTTAAGTATAATACTAATATAAACAAAATTATATTGAGAGAAAATGATGTTTATAGAGTACACCACTAAGATGAACTCCAGAAAAGAGAAACTAAACCTTATTTAAATAGTTTTATTCCCCCTCTCCATTGTCACTTTTTTTTTTTTTCTTTAACACTATCATTATGTTTTTCAGGCTGGCAGATGAATCTCAAAATCTGCTTCTGATTGAGTTTTTCTTCTCTCCTTGATAGAATATATATTTTTTTTCACTGATAAAAGCAAAAAGATCACGTGTTTTCTCTTCTGAGGCAAAGAAATAAATACAACAAAGTTTCTCCATTTCAGTTTCTTATTGGAAAAAAATGAAGTGTAAATGAAAAATATTCATTTACTGTTTTGAACCAAATTTTATCATGGATCTCTTCCTTGAGAGTAAATAGTCCTTAAAACAAGCTAAATACACATCCTTAATAATTTAAAGTCAGAAAACCAGTCATGTGTAAAATAGGTGTGTGTTCACATAATTGACTACAGTATTTTGCTACATGGTTAAATGCATGATTTCCCCTAATAGAATGCCATTGTGGTCTACATCACATTTTCTAGTTCATAAAAGTCAAATGAGCTGTGACCAGAGTCTCCCAAACTTAATGGAAAGTTCGTTTTGTGACTTCTGAGTTTAAATTGTGCCTTTCTAGGCTGAATCAATAGATTTAAAGCTTGCTAATGGATCACATCACCAAAAGGTCTAATCCTGAGTGACTGAAATGGTAGATCTAATTCAGATTTATTGCTTTTCTTGCACGTTGGACCAAGAGGTCTTTAATCTCTGTAAGGACATAATGGGCTTGAATTAACTAAATAATTCTGACCTGGTGGAGATCATTTATGGCGTCTGCGTAGTCACTGGCACTGTGTATCTCAAGCTTTTGGGGGCAGGTGTGTGGGATGGTTGGGTTTCATCTGTGGAAACCTGCAAAGAAATAAAACCATTATGTCCATGGAGCCTAGGGAGCTCTGTGTACATTATTTTTCCCTTACAAGATGCTTGCTGACCCGGCAAATTTATACTCTCCTCAGCCAACACCCTTAGCCCCAGCTCCCTATCCGCAGGTTATCAAGGCTAGAACTAAAGCACATAAGTTATGCCCTGGTCTGTGCAAACAGTCTTGAGCACCGCCATAAACTATAGCTGGAACACTCCCCAACATGCAGCCATCCCAGGTGTTTGCCCTTGGGCCAACAGCATGGGCTGACGGGCACAACCAGACCCAGAGGTGGCAGCATGGGGGGAAACAGAGATGAGGGCATTCACGGGTGCTGGCAGTGAGCTTCCGTGAGGACACCCTTCGAAGGGAAGCTGGATGGTTTGTGTTATTTCAGGGAACACCTTAATGTTGAAAGACAGTGACAGAGCAGGAGGTGACCTCATATTTCTGGAAAGATAAGTCCAGTATATTTATATCAGAGCTGCTGCATCAAGCATACCAGACCCCTCCCTAAAGACGAGAAGGCGGTGCTGTTTCTGTGTTCCTTGGCTCAACTGGTATCACTGTTTGCCCTCCTCCAAAGACTGTAATTTTAGGAGTCTGAAATGCAGTGGAGCCACCCGATAGAAGAGAAAGAGGGAAAAAATCAAATGGTGTTGATAGTACCTTCCCTTTTCTCTCAGTACCTCTCAGTACCTTTTTTCATATGTATCATCAGTTTGGCTGTGGCATGACATTTGTGTTTCCAAATCCCAGCCCTGAACGAAAATCACACTTTAGAAACCCCAGGGGTTATGGGGAGAATGGGACCATGGGCAGCTTCCTCAGTGACACAAAATGATATACATGAGCAGTGGCACTGTTTTATATTAAATTGTTAAATATGGTAAATGAGTCAGTCCATGTGCAACTCTTTGTGACCCCATGGTGTGTAGCCTACCAAGGTCCTCTGTCCATGGGATTCTCCAGGCAAGAATACTGGAGTGGATTACCATTCCCTTCTCCAGGGGATCTTCCCTACCCAGGGATTGAACCTGCATCTCTTATGTCTCCTGCAGTGGCAGCACCAGCTGCAAAGCCACATAAATGCTGCAATAAATATGGTACTTCACCTTGAAGAAGACTGGATGTTCTCTGGAAAGTGGGCCTCAGAAGGGGTGTGGCTTGTGAGTTACTGTGAAGTGATAGAGACGGAGTGTTATCTGAAGTTGGCTGGAATATTGTGGCGCCAGATGTGGATGAGCCGTAACTCATAGCACAGGCTGGGAATTGGGGTGCTGCACTTCGTTCGAGGTGTGTGCTTGCCTGTGTGTTTGTGTATCTCCCCGGAACTCCCTCTCGGCTGGGTGGAGCTGTCTGGGTTAACCTAGTGTTTATCGCAGATGAAGTCAAACGTGAGCATATGTGAAATCTGAAGTATGCTCCAGTTGTTCCGGGCTCCGTTCCTGCACTGGAATGTGTGTGTGTTTTCAGAAGGAACATGGTAGCAGAAATGACTGATCGTCAGAGGAAGCGTGAGATGGGAGGTAAATAGGGGAGGTTCATTCCTCTGCTGTGGACATCCCAGAGGAGCTCACGTGACCAAGAATACATATGATTCCCGGTGACCTTAAATGCAAGTCGATTGCTTCATCTTATGCTCCACTGAATGAAAAATCATATTTCCTCAGTTGTGAGAAAAACATAACTGTGTCAGATCATTAAGTAGTTTCCAATATGGCCCTTTCCAAACAAAGATATATTTTCAGTTCCATTGGAGATTTTTTTTTTTTTTTTTGGCCATGTGAAATAGGGGATGTCAGTTCCTGGCCCAGAGATCCAACCTCACTTCCACTGCAGTCTTAATCAGCAGACCACCAAGGAAGACCCTCCATTGGACATTTTTGCTTTATACATTCATAGGGAACCCAGTTTTCGCATGAGCTGTGTCTCAGTGGTGTCTTGCCTCATTTCTCATTATATTGTTCAGTCTCTCAGTTGTGTCTGACCCTTTGGGATCCCACAGACCACAGCATGCCAGGCTTCCTTGTCCTTCATTATGTCCTGGAGTGCTCAGACTCATATCCATTGAATTCGTGATGCCACCCAATCATCTCATCCTCTGTCATCCCCTTCTCTTCCTGCCCTCAATCTTTTCCAGCATTGAGAACATAATTTCTTTTCCAGGGAGTCAGCACTTCACATCAAGTGGCCAAAGGATTGGAGCTGCAGCTTCAGCTTCAACATCAGTCCTTCCAATGAGTATTCAGGGTTTGATTCCCTTTAGGACCGACTGGTTTGCTTTAGGATCTTGCGTCATGTATGACTATGTATCCCCGATGTAAATTTATTTCAGCACTCAAACAGTGTCTGGGAATTGGGGTGCTGCACTTCGTTCGAGGTGTGTGCTTGCCTGTGTGTTTGTGTATCTCCCCGGAACTCCCTCTCGGCTGGGTGGAGCTGTCTGGGTTAACCTAGTGTTTATCGCAGATGAAGTCAAACGTGAGCATATGTGAAATCTGAAGTATGCTCCAGTTGTTCCGGGCTCCGTTCCTGCACTGGAATGTGTGTGTGTTTTCAGAAGGAACATGGTAGCAGAAATGACTGATCGTCAGAGGAAGCGTGAGATGGGAGGTAAATAGGGGAGGTTCATTCCTCTGCTGTGGACATCCCAGAGGAGCTCACGTGACCAAGAATACATATGATTCCCGGTGACCTTAAATGCAAGTCGATTGCTTCATCTTATGCTCCACTGAATGAAAAATCATATTTCCTCAGTTGTGAGAAAAACATAACTGTGTCAGATCATTAAGTAGTTTCCAATATGGCCCTTTCCAAACAAAGATATATTTTCAGTTCCATTGGAGATTTTTTTTTTTTTTGGCCATGTGAAATAGGGGATGTCAGTTCCTGGCCCAGAGATCCAACCTCACTTCCACTGCAGTCTTAATCAGCAGACCACCAAGGAAGACCCTCCATTGGACATTTTTGCTTTATACATTCATAGGGAACCCAGTTTTCGCATGAGCTGTGTCTCAGTGGTGTCTTGCCTCATTTCTCATTATATTGTTCAGTCTCTCAGTTGTGTCTGACCCTTTGGGATCCCACAGACCACAGCATGCCAGGCTTCCTTGTCCTTCATTATGTCCTGGAGTGCTCAGACTCATATCCATTGAATTCGTGATGCCACCCAATCATCTCATCCTCTGTCATCCCCTTCTCTTCCTGCCCTCAATCTTTTCCAGCATTGAGAACATAATTTCTTTTCCAGGGAGTCAGCACTTCACATCAAGTGGCCAAAGGATTGGAGCTGCAGCTTCAGCTTCAACATCAGTCCTTCCAATGAGTATTCAGGGTTTGATTCCCTTTAGGACCGACTGGTTTGCTTTAGGATCTTGCGTCATGTATGACTATGTATCCCCGATGTAAATTTATTTCAGCACTCAAACAGTGTCTGGGGATTTTGGATAACTCTGAGACATCTGCCTTGTGATTTGATCACTTACTGTCATTCTTGTTGACTTGGGATCTTCATGACAGCCTCAAAGAAGTATCGAGGGTGTTTAGTTGATCTTGGCTGTTTTGTAAAAGAGGATACTGAGTTAGAGAGAAAAAGGATTTTGCTCAAGAATGTAAGTTAAAGGCAGTTTCACAAATATGTCAGAATGCAGGTCTAGAGCTTTCTTAAGGAAGTGCTGAACAGTATTCCTGTTCTATCAGAATTTTTTTTTTTTTCCAGCTGTGTTACCTACCTGTGCCTGACCCAAGAATCCAAATATACACAAAAGTCATGTTAATTCAACATGATATCAACTCTGGGGTATGTTTTGACATGGATCTCTGGCAGGCCAGCATTCAAAATGACATACATACTTATTTATTTATTTATTTTGACCCAACCAGTCGCTTGTTTCTTACCATCTCTAAACGCGTCTTGATAGATATGGAGAAAAACCCCAGGGATTCCTATGACTTCTTTAATTTGTTAAAAATTTGGCTGGGGCTTCCCTGGTGGGAACTGGTGTGTCTTGTTATGAGCCACTGCTCTGGAGTGCATGCACCCAGAGCCGGTACTCTGCATTGAATGAGGCCACTGCAGTGGGAGGCTGACACAGGCCAAAGAATAAAGATGGATGAAAGTAAATTTTAAAAAAATCAATAAAAGAGGCCAAAATTAAAAAAAAAAGAAATTAACTGTGTTGGATCTTAGTTGTGGTATGAGTGCAGCCTTCTCTCTAGTTGCAGACGTGGGTTCTCTAGCTGCACTATGCAGGTTCAGTAGTTGTAGCACATGAGCTCAGTTGCTCCTTGACATGGGAGATCTTTTAGGGGTTGTCCCTGGGTCCCTTGCCTCGGAAAGTAGATTCTCAATCACTGGACTAATTTCTTTTTCCCCCAAAAAAAGGAGTCAGCACTTCACATCAAGTGGCCAAAGGATTGGAGCTGCAGCTTCAGCTTCAACATCAGTCCTTCCAATGAGTATTCAGGGTTTGATTCCCTTTAGGACCGACTGGTTTGCTTTAGGATCTTGCGTCATGTATGACTATGTATCCCCGATGTAAATTTATTTCAGCACTCAAACAGTGTCTGGGGATTTTGGATAACTCTGAGACATCTGCCTTGTGATTTGATCACTTACTGTCATTCTTGTTGACTTGGGATCTTCATGACAGCCTCAAAGAAGTATCGAGGGTGTTTAGTTGATCTTGGCTGTTTTGTAAAAGAGGATACTGAGTTAGAGAGAAAAAGGATTTTGCTCAAGAATGTAAGTTAAAGGCAGTTTCACAAATATGTCAGAATGCAGGTCTAGAGCTTTCTTAAGGAAGTGCTGAACAGTATTCCTGTTCTATCAGAATTTTTTTTTTTTTCCAGCTGTGTTACCTACCTGTGCCTGACCCAAGAATCCAAATATACACAAAAGTCATGTTAATTCAACATGATATCAACTCTGGGGTATGTTTTGACATGGATCTCTGGCAGGCCAGCATTCAAAATGACATACATACTTATTTATTTATTTATTTTGACCCAACCAGTCGCTTGTTTCTTACCATCTCTAAACGCGTCTTGATAGATATGGAGAAAAACCCCAGGGATTCCTATGACTTCTTTAATTTGTTAAAAATTTGGCTGGGGCTTCCCTGGTGGGAACTGGTGTGTCTTGTTATGAGCCACTGCTCTGGAGTGCATGCACCCAGAGCCGGTACTCTGCATTGAATGAGGCCACTGCAGTGGGAGGCTGACACAGGCCAAAGAATAAAGATGGATGAAAGTAAATTTTAAAAAAATCAATAAAAGAGGCCAAAATTAAAAAAAAAAGAAATTAACTGTGTTGGATCTTAGTTGTGGTATGAGTGCAGCCTTCTCTCTAGTTGCAGACGTGGGTTCTCTAGCTGCACTATGCAGGTTCAGTAGTTGTAGCACATGAGCTCAGTTGCTCCTTGACATGGGAGATCTTAGTTTCCTCACCCAGGGGTTGTCCCTGGGTCCCTTGCCTCGGAAAGTAGATTCTCAATCACTGGACCATCAGGGGAGTCCCTTTCCTCCTGCTGTTGGTTGTATTCAGCTCATAGAGATAAACCCCCACCCCCCGCCATGTGCTTACCTGATTTTCCACCAATTCCTCCTCAAAGAAAGTTTTAAAAGCTTTCATTTCCAAGTTGTCCAGCAAGGGCTTCCTATGTGGCACAGTGGTGAAGAACTCACCTGAGTACAGGAGACTCAGGAGGTGCAGTTTCCACCCCTGGAAGAAGGGCATCCACTCTAGTATGCTTGCCTGGAGATTCCTATACGTGAAGAATTCTATAGCAACTGGAGTGGTAATCCACTCCATCATTCTTGCCTGGAAAATTCCATGAACAGAGGAGCCTGGTGGGTTACCATCGTTGGGGTCACAACAGCATCAGACGTGACGAAGCAACAAACATACACACACAGAATGTATATGATGAGAAGGGATTGACTTCTTTATATTATTGTTAAGTTGAATGTCTATTTTCAGTGCCTGTGTGTGTGTGCGTGTTTGCACACACATGTGTGTTTCTCATAAACCCTTGGCTTTCCACTAAGAGGGCATTCCAAAAGAAAGAGTTGAAAGAAAAAATGCATAAATGCACAATAACACACAATTAAGTTTTGACCCCATAGATTGTTAACCTTCAAAGCTAAGTCTGCGGTAGCACAATATTATTAGCAATAAAAGGAATTTGCTTTGCCCTTTTTTAAATTACCATAAACCGATTGACTGAGACAGAATGATGTTAATATTTAAGAAGTAGGACACTAGATTAACTGGTGTGTCTTGTTATGAGCCACTGCTCTGGAGTGCATGCACCCAGAGCCGGTACTCTGCATTGAATGAGGCCACTGCAGTGGGAGGCTGACACAGGCCAAAGAATAAAGATGGATGAAAGTAAATTTTAAAAAAATCAATAAAAGAGGCCAAAATTAAAAAAAAAAGAAATTAACTGTGTTGGATCTTAGTTGTGGTATGAGTGCAGCCTTCTCTCTAGTTGCAGACGTGGGTTCTCTAGCTGCACTATGCAGGTTCAGTAGTTGTAGCACATGAGCTCAGTTGCTCCTTGACATGGGAGATCTTAGTTTCCTCACCCAGGGGTTGTCCCTGGGTCCCTTGCCTCGGAAAGTAGATTCTCAATCACTGGACCATCAGGGGAGTCCCTTTCCTCCTGCTGTTGGTTGTATTCAGCTCATAGAGATAAACCCCCACCCCCCGCCATGTGCTTACCTGATTTTCCACCAATTCCTCCTCAAAGAAAGTTTTAAAAGCTTTCATTTCCAAGTTGTCCAGCAAGGGCTTCCTATGTGGCACAGTGGTGAAGAACTCACCTGAGTACAGGAGACTCAGGAGGTGCAGTTTCCACCCCTGGAAGAAGGGCATCCACTCTAGTATGCTTGCCTGGAGATTCCTATACGTGAAGAATTCTATAGCAACTGGAGTGGTAATCCACTCCATCATTCTTGCCTGGAAAATTCCATGAACAGAGGAGCCTGGTGGGTTACCATCGTTGGGGTCACAACAGCATCAGACGTGACGAAGCAACAAACATACACACACAGAATGTATATGATGAGAAGGGATTGACTTCTTTATATTATTGTTAAGTTGAATGTCTATTTTCAGTGCCTGTGTGTGTGTGCGTGTTTGCACACACATGTGTGTTTCTCATAAACCCTTGGCTTTCCACTAAGAGGGCATTCCAAAAGAAAGAGTTGAAAGAAAAAATGCATAAATGCACAATAACACACAATTAAGTTTTGACCCCATAGATTGTTAACCTTCAAAGCTAAGTCTGCGGTAGCACAATATTATTAGCAATAAAAGGAATTTGCTTTGCCCTTTTTTAAATTACCATAAACCGATTGACTGAGACAGAATGATGTTAATATTTAAGAAGTAGGACACTAGATTCTATTATCTCAGAAGCTCTGTCACCAGGCTCTCTCTGTAGTCCTGTTATCTAATTATTGGGCTTAAATTGCATTAGTGTGCTAGCAATTTGTCTACCACTGGAAAAGTAATTGACATTTGGGTTACTGCTTCATATTTGGGAGCCTCGCTAGCTAGTTCCAAAGAGTCCTCTTCTGTCAGGGCAGATTAACTTAATGTTGCCTAGAAGAAAGAGAAGCTCTGGGTTTTAAAGGTATGCTGCCTCTGTTGCTGGTTGCAATTTGGTATTAAAATTTCAGTTCTGTATCAAAGCTGATAAGTCACCTGAGATGAAATTGAACAAGGTTGTCGTGACAGAGTAATTAATGGCATTTTTTTGACTTTCAGATGACTTTCGGGGAAGCACACTTACTGCGTTCTTCTGCTCTGCCACCTCGTTTATAAATATGTATGCACATTTACAAAACATCTTTAACTGTTGTCAGATGTTTTTCTGGGATCCAGATTTATGGCTTCTCTGAATTAAATAGCACCAGGTACCCTTGGTGTACAGTTGGGATCTGGCATTGTCGGAAGAGGCAGTGACTTTTAGTAATATTTCAATCATATGGCTTCTCCTGACACCATAGATCATAGATCAGCTCTTCTCTCTCCGTCTTTCTCTTTCTAATTTTCTTTGTGTAAAAATGGAAAACAGAGTACTTTGGTTATCCTATTTCAAGACTTCTTGCTGCCTACCAGTTTGGGTTTAAGAAGACAGTGATGAGTGTTAAAAAATATTCCACATTTATCATTGGGCACGGGCCTAAGCCATCATCTGAGCCTTTGACAGTGTGACAGACATACCTGGCATCAAGAAATTATTTGTTACCAGTATCCCATTTACCTGAGAAGATCAGGCTTCTTTCAGAGACATGCAGAGCAGAGTCTGGGGTAACCTAAACAGCAGAAAGTAGAATGGCCAGTCACTCCCAGGGGACATTTGTACAGATGTGGATGAGGAACAGAGTGAATAAATCAATAAGTCTGCGGTAGCACAATTAGCAATAAAAGGAATTTGCTTTGCCCTTTTTTAAATTACCATAAACCGATTGACTGAGACAGAATGATGTTAATATTTAAGAAGTAGGACACTAGATTCTATTATCTCAGAAGCTCTGTCACCAGGCTCTCTCTGTAGTCCTGTTATCTAATTATTGGGCTTAAATTGCATTAGTGTGCTAGCAATTTGTCTACCACTGGAAAAGTAATTGACATTTGGGTTACTGCTTCATATTTGGGAGCCTCGCTAGCTAGTTCCAAAGAGTCCTCTTCTGTCAGGGCAGATTAACTTAATGTTGCCTAGAAGAAAGAGAAGCTCTGGGTTTTAAAGGTATGCTGCCTCTGTTGCTGGTTGCAATTTGGTATTAAAATTTCAGTTCTGTATCAAAGCTGATAAGTCACCTGAGATGAAATTGAACAAGGTTGTCGTGACAGAGTAATTAATGGCATTTTTGACTTTCAGATGACTTTCGGGGAAGCACACTTACTGCGTTCTTCTGCTCTGCCACCTCGTTTATAAATATGTATGCACATTTACAAAACATCTTTAACTGTTGTCAGATGTTTTTCTGGGATCCAGATTTATGGCTTCTCTGAATTAAATAGCACCAGGTACCCTTGGTGTACAGTTGGGATCTGGCATTGTCGGAAGAGGCAGTGACTTTTAGTAATATTTCAATCATATGGCTTCTCCTGACACCATAGATCATAGATCAGCTCTTCTCTCTCCGTCTTTCTCTTTCTAATTTTCTTTGTGTAAAAATGGAAAACAGAGTACTTTGGTTATCCTATTTCAAGACTTCTTGCTGCCTACCAGTTTGGGTTTAAGAAGACAGTGATGAGTGTTAAAAAATATTCCACATTTATCATTGGGCACGGGCCTAAGCCATCATCTGAGCCTTTGACAGTGTGACAGACATACCTGGCATCAAGAAATTATTTGTTACCAGTATCCCATTTACCTGAGAAGATCAGGCTTCTTTCAGAGACATGCAGAGCAGAGTCTGGGGTAACCTAAACAGCAGAAAGTAGAATGGCCAGTCACTCAGCCATAAAAAGGGATGGAAGTGGGTCATTTGTACAGATGTGGATGAACCTAGTGTCTGTCATAACAGAGTGAAGTAAATCAGAAAGAGAAGAGAAAAACAAGGATCATATATTAATGCAGATAGGTGAAACCTAGAACAATGGTATTGATGAGCCTATTTACAGGGCGGGAATAGAGATGCAGGAGTAGAGAAGGAACTTAGGGACACGGTGGGGAAGGCTGGATTGAGAGAGCAGCATTGACATTCATGACATATATGTGAAATAGTTACCTAGTCGGAAGCTGCTGTAGAGTACTGTACAGCCCTCAGCTTGGTGCTCTGTGATGTCCTGGAAGGGTGGGAGGGAGACTCCAGAGGAAGGGGGTATTGATATATGTAGAGCTGATTCTCGTTGCCATAGAGCAGAAAGGAACACTATCAAGCAATTATCCTCCAATTAAGAGTTAATAATTTTGTGAAAAAGAAAAGGGAAGATGAGCCTTGAGAATATTCAGAAATTGATCAAGCTGTTATTTCTCTTTGAAGGCATGGATCACATGAACCTTGAGACACTTCCTACTTAGCACTCCAGCCTCCTCTTTGCCCCTCTCTGCTGTCTCACTGACTCCCATTCAGTTCCTGAGCAAGCCACAAGGCTCTTTCCGTGGCTGCCAGGACCATAGGCAGGCTGTTCCTTCTGCCTGGACGGCTCCTTCTGGCGCCCTTTGCCAAGCGAGTGCCTTTTACACATCTGGGAAAACCTTACCTCTTCAAAAGGTCCTTCCCTGTCACCTCCTCCTCCGACGTGATTTTTCTGCATCTCAGTGTGATTTCTGCTTTCTTCTTTCTTGTTATAACACAGGCTTACTGTGTTGTTTTCATTCTTTTTCTTCCTCTGCTTTCCTCGTTGGAACAAGGATCCTTGGAAGGCAGAGGTATTATCTGTCTTACTCGCTGCTGTATCTCCAGGAATTGACAGTATTAGAGACTCACTGGTTTTTGGATGTATTCACAAACCACGATTTTTGTAAAACTTTTTAAATTTTGAGGTTATTAGAGACTCACAAAAAGCTGCAAAATTAATGCAGGGGGTTGCCATGTCCTCCTCACCCAGGTTTTCCCATTGGTAATGTCTTAAGTGAGTACAGAGCCAGGTTAGGAAACCACACACACACAAAAAGTCAGGTACAGTTTACCTTCTGTAGGATGTACTCATTCTCGGGTATATTTTGATGAGTTTTGACCAGCATATCCATTCAAGTAAACATTGCCACAACCTTTTAAGCTAACAGTGATTTCAGTGGGCAAGTCTCATCCATTTAAGTAGTCCCTGGTGGCTCAGAAGGTAAAGAATCTGCTTGCAAAGCAGGAGACCTGGGTTCGATCCCTGGATCAGGAAGATCCCCTGGAGAAGGGAATAGCAACCCGTTCTAATATTCTTGCCTAGTGAATTCCATGGACAGAGGAGCCTGGCAGTCGCAAAATGAGTTGGGCACGACTGAACGACTAACACTTTTACTTCGTCATTTTGTATTTTATATTGGGAATTTTTCTCTCTCTTTCCCTGATGTCCCCTTCAAGAATATACATTTTTAAGTACATGGTCTTTTTTTGTGTGTCCATAGTACAGGTGAGCACATTTTAATATACTCTTAATGTAACTTTTCTAATAATTAATTGAAATGTTGTTAAAGAACTGCTTTTTCTCAAGGTGTGCATTTCTACAAAAAACAAAGATTAGAAGGTACACAGCTATGCCTTAAGTTCCTCAAGTTCTGTTTGGAGATGCTTGGAAGTTTTCCCAAGACAGACTTTAGCTATGGCTCAGCACACACCTGCCACCCAGGTTTCTGGCTCGAGGTGCCCGTGACAGTCTTTAACATTAGCCCTGCCGCAGATGGATTATTGAATATCCTCACCTTTTCTCTCCTGCCTTCTAATGCTGTTAGTGGCTTTCCAGGGCTCCTGGGGTTCAGTGGAGCATTTTGCATAAGGCACACTTTATCTTTTATCTCCTGAGAAATGGCAGTTAATGCAATCTATAGAAAGCCATAAATGAGGCTGATAAAATTATCTAGCAGCCAAAAGGTTGCTACACTCATTTATCTCTGCATAATTCGGAAGCTAAATGACAAGATTAGGGAAAGACAATCCATTTGACAGGAGATGTTACTGGGAAGGATGAAAATCAAGGTTTTTGTGTTTTTGATTTTTTTTTTTCCTTTTTTCAATCAGGAGAGGTAGTTAAGAGAAGGTGGAGGAAGAAGAGATAGTTCAAGATGGTGCACGTTTCTAAAATTGCTTTTTTGAGGGGAAAGCATCCCCAAGAAATAGCATGACGTATATTGATAGAATTACATCTCTCACTGAACCAGAGTGCTCTTCACCTTGGATTATAGATTATAGAAAAGTGACGATAGGAAGTTTGAAACCTGAGTCTGAATGCTTCATTTAATTCCTAATATTTGTTTTCTGAACCTTAGAGGAATACTGTGGGCATTCATCTCTCATGGAGTCCTGTGTCTATTTATCAGAGATACAGTGGTTTTTTTAGTTTCAACTCATAGAAACTAAACAATAGATAATAAAAATATAATGTATAATAATATTTAACATTCTTTCGCAGGATTGACGAGCTTTCCCCGTCTGTGGGCCCTATGAGCGTGTGCCTAACAATCCCCCAGTTGTGTATGCTTCCTTCACATCAGTAGGGACCCTTGCTCACTTGTAAAGAAGCTTCGAAAGGAGTTAAAATTGCAAATTGCTTCTAGACTTGACATCAGTAGCTCGGTTTGTTTTGTTAGTTTGTACCTTTCTCTTCTTTTAAGATTTTTTTGATGTCAGAGCCTTTTTAAAATCTTTATTGAATTTATTACAGTATTGCTTCTTTGTAATGTTTTGTGTTTTTTTTTTGACTGTGAGGCATGTGGGATTTTAAATGCCTGACCAGGGGTTGAACCCTCGCCCCCTGTATTGGAAGGCGAAATCTTAACCACTGGACCACCAGGGAACTCCTGTTGTACACGTACCTTTCTGAGAGGAGAGGGAAGGCAGCACAAGCAGTTGGCAGGTAAGGCCAGATGTTGTTGAGCTTTGAGAGCTCTGAACATGCAGGTGTATAGCATCCACTCATTGGCAGTGAGTCCTTACCTACCTCTGCTCTGAGGCTCAACCCACTTTTCTCCTGAGATTTTCCCAACCTTCAAGCAAGCTGGGAGTGGAAGGGGATAAAATTATCTAGCAGCCAAAAGGTTGCTACACTCATTTATCTCTGCATAATTCGGAAGCTAAATGACAAGATTAGGGAAAGACAATCCATTTGACAGGAGATGTTACTGGGAAGGATGAAAATCAAGGTTTTTGTGTTTTTGATTTTTTTTTTTCCTTTTTTCAATCAGGAGAGGTAGTTAAGAGAAGGTGGAGGAAGAAGAGATAGTTCAAGATGGTGCACGTTTCTAAAATTGCTTTTTTGAGGGGAAAGCATCCCCAAGAAATAGCATGACGTATATTGATAGAATTACATCTCTCACTGAACCAGAGTGCTCTTCACCTTGGATTATAGATTATAGAAAAGTGACGATAGGAAGTTTGAAACCTGAGTCTGAATGCTTCATTTAATTCCTAATATTTGTTTTCTGAACCTTAGAGGAATACTGTGGGCATTCATCTCTCATGGAGTCCTGTGTCTATTTATCAGAGATACAGTGGTTTTTTTAGTTTCAACTCATAGAAACTAAACAATAGATAATAAAAATATAATGTATAATAATATTTAACATTCTTTCGCAGGATTGACGAGCTTTCCCCGTCTGTGGGCCCTATGAGCGTGTGCCTAACAATCCCCCAGTTGTGTATGCTTCCTTCACATCAGTAGGGACCCTTGCTCACTTGTAAAGAAGCTTCGAAAGGAGTTAAAATTGCAAATTGCTTCTAGACTTGACATCAGTAGCTCGGTTTGTTTTGTTAGTTTGTACCTTTCTCTTCTTTTAAGATTTTTTTGATGTCAGAGCCTTTTTAAAATCTTTATTGAATTTATTACAGTATTGCTTCTTTGTAATGTTTTGTGTTTTTTTTTGACTGTGAGGCATGTGGGATTTTAAATGCCTGACCAGGGGTTGAACCCTCGCCCCCTGTATTGGAAGGCGAAATCTTAACCACTGGACCACCAGGGAACTCCTGTTGTACACGTACCTTTCTGAGAGGAGAGGGAAGGCAGCACAAGCAGTTGGCAGGTAAGGCCAGATGTTGTTGAGCTTTGAGAGCTCTGAACATGCAGGTGTATAGCATCCACTCATTGGCAGTGAGTCCTTACCTACCTCTGCTCTGAGGCTCAACCCACTTTTCTCCTGAGATTTTCCCAACCTTCAAGCAAGCTGGGAGTGGAAGGGGGGGAGGAATGAGACGCAGGCACTGGATGATGACTTACTCTCAACCAGGTCCTTCCAGCTGAGATGGGTGTTCTAGCCACTCAGCAGGGGAGAGGGAGGCTCTGGACACATGGCGTGAAGCTCTGTACTCCATTCCTTTTTCAAAATTTAGTTTTTACTGAGGACTATTTGAATTACGGTGCTGTGTTAATTACTGCTGTATATCAAAGTGACTCAGTTATACACAGTATATATTCTTTTTCATATTCTTTTCATTGTGTTATATCACAGGACATTGAATATAGTTGCCTGTGGTATGCAGTAGGACCTTGTTGTTTATTCATCTTACATATATATTTTTGATCTGCTAATTCTAGACTCCCAATCCATCCCACCCCCTCCCCACCCCATTGGTGAACACAAGCATGTTCTCAGTGTCTGTGACTTGTGTCTGTTTGCTGGATAGATTCGTGTGTCATTTTAGATTCCACCTATAAGTGGTACCCTGTGGTCTTTGTCTTTCTCTTTCTGACTTACTTCACTTAGTATGATCATCTCTAGTTCCATGTACTCCATTTCTTATTAGCTTCATTGCCTAACTGTTTTTCAAAATCATTTTTCACTTTATTTCAATATGCAGAGCTAACCAATTCCTCTCACATTATAAAAACCTATAAACATTATCTGTGGTTACAGTCCATGTGTTTTCATGGTCACAAAATGGCTTTCCCAGTAACTGTACAAAAAATTCACAGTCCCAAGGAATTGACCAAGGAAGCCAAGTATGAATTCCACAAGAGACAGAGATTTGAACAGTCATTTGAAATACTAGACATTTTCCAAAAATAATAAAAGATGCGGTAGTGTAACTTTAAATTGCAACAGTGTTACAATCTCCGTCCAACAATAGCAGTTAAGTAAAAATATTACTGCTTTAGATAAAGAATGAAGGTGGAACCATCTGGTAAAAATTGGTTATATGTTAAGCACTTGAAATTTTAAAAAATGGAAAGTTTTGAAAATAAATAGATCTCTAGCAACTCATTAGAAATTTTACTAGAAATATCTTCCCCAACATGACTTTTAGTACAGGAACCTCCATCCCTCTTTAAAATTGAAGTATATTTTATTTGCAGTTTTATGTTAATTTCAGGTGTATCGCAAAGTGATTCAGTTTACCTATATGTTCTTTTTCAGATTCTTTTCCATTCTAGGTTATTACAAGATATTGAATATAGTTCCCAGTGCTATCCAGTGGGACCTCATTGTTTATTTTATATATAATAGTGTCAGTCTGTTAACCCCAAGCTCCTAATTTACACCACCTTGCTCGGTGATTTATGTTCTTGCTAGGTCCATACAGATTTCCTCTTATGCTCCACCCATGAGGGCCAGCCTATCTGTGGGTCTTGATGACAAGAGCTTGTGTGCTGTCTCTTTGGTTTTTTTAAAGACATGTAGGTATTATTTTAAGGGTTTTCCTTCTCCAAAAATGCTGCAACGTTACAAATTTTAGAAAGGTCTCATAATGATCCTCAATTGTGAAATGTGGGGGCACAAACTTTTCAACAGCCAACTGTCCTTGAGCTCAGTGTCACACAGGATGGAAAGTATCTTTTTTGCCCCCTTCCAAGTTCTCAGATGTCACAGTAGACAGGGTAACAAGAGACAAGCATCCAGATTTATTGAATGTTAAGTTTCACGTGAGTTGGAAGCCATTATAAGGAAATGCAGACCCCAAGGAATGGTTATACCTGAGCATTTTTATGCTAGGTTTGAAGGAGAAAGCAAAGTCAAGAACAGATGTGTGAAGATCAAGCAGGGAGCTGACGGTGATAAACTGAGGGAAACCCAGCATGTTTTCACAGATTCCTCTCTGAGTCCGTCTCTCTTTGGAGAGAAGCCTGCTCCTTCTCTCAGGGTTTGGGAGGGAGCCTCTCATGGGAGAGTTTTGCAGCCTACTTCAGGAAAGGGTCAGGAAGTCTTTTCTGCTCATGTGTGTGTTAGTCGCTCAGTCATGTCTGACTCTTTGTGACCCCATGGACTGTAACCCTCCAGACTCCTCTGTCCATGGAATTCTCTAGGCAAGAACACTGGAGCAGGTAGCCATTCCTTTCTCCAGGGGATCATCCTGATGGGATCAGACCCAGGACTCCTGCATTGCACGTGGATTTTTTTTTTTTTAAACTTTTATTTTACCTTTAACTTTTACAGAGCTTTGTTGTTTACAGATATGTATGTTCCCAGGTTAGTCATATGTATATCCCCCCATCCTGCCCCTCCAGACCATCACACAGCACCCCTGAAGGATCTCCTTTTCTCACAGAGCAATGACTATAGCTATTTTCTTCACATACGACAGTACAGGCCTTCATGCTACTTCCTTTACGCCTCCCACCCATTGTTACTTCCCCACAATGTCCATATACCTTGCTCGGTGATTTATGTTCTTGCTAGGTCCATACAGATTTCCTCTTATGCTCCACCCATGAGGGCCAGCCTATCTGTGGGTCTTGATGACAAGAGCTTGTGTGCTGTCTCTTTGGTTTTTTTAAAGACATGTAGGTATTATTTTAAGGGTTTTCCTTCTCCAAAAATGCTGCAACGTTACAAATTTTAGAAAGGTCTCATAATGATCCTCAATTGTGAAATGTGGGGCACAAACTTTTCAACAGCCAACTGTTCTTGAGCTCAGTGTCACACAGGATGGAAAGTATCTTTTTTGCCCCCTTCCAAGTTCTCAGATGTCACAGTAGACAGGGTAACAAGAGACAAGCATCCAGATTTATTGAATGTTAAGTTTCACGTGAGTTGGAAGCCATTATAAGGAAATGCAGACCCCAAGGAATGGTTATACCTGAGCATTTTTATGCTAGGTTTGAAGGAGAAAGCAAAGTCAAGAACAGATGTGTGAAGATCAAGCAGGGAGCTGACGGTGATAAACTGAGGGAAACCCAGCATGTTTTCACAGATTCCTCTCTGAGTCCGTCTCTCTTTGGAGAGAAGCCTGCTCCTTCTCTCAGGGTTTGGGAGGGAGCCTCTCATGGGAGAGTTTTGCAGCCTACTTCAGGAAAGGGTCAGGAAGTCTTTTCTGCTCATGTGTGTGTTAGTCGCTCAGTCATGTCTGACTCTTTGTGACCCCATGGACTGTAACCCTCCAGACTCCTCTGTCCATGGAATTCTCTAGGCAAGAACACTGGAGCAGGTAGCCATTCCTTTCTCCAGGGGATCATCCTGATGGGATCAGACCCAGGACTCCTGCATTGCACGTGGATTTTTTTTTTTTTAAACTTTTATTTTACCTTTAACTTTTACAGAGCTTTGTTGTTTACAGATATGTATGTTCCCAGGTTAGTCATATGTATATCCCCCCATCCTGCCCCTCCAGACCATCACACAGCACCCCTGAAGGATCTCCTTTTCTCACAGAGCAATGACTATAGCTATTTTCTTCACATATGACAGTACAGGCCTTCATGCTACTTCCTTTACGCCTCCCACCCATTGTTACTTCCCCACAATGTCCATATGTCCACTGTCCATGTCTGTGTCTCCATCGCTTCACTGCATGTGCCATCATCACCATCCTACTAGATTCCATATATATGTGTTAATATATTGTACTTGTCCTTCTCTTTTTGACTAACTTCACTTTTTATGATACGTTCTAGATCCAGCCACCTCATTAAGGCTGATTCTTCTGCATTTCTTTTTACAGCTGTGTAGTATTCCATTGTATATATGAACCAGAACTTTTGTATTCATTCATTCGTCGATGGGCATCTAGTTAGCTTCCATGTTCTAGCTATTGTATAGAGAGCTGCAATGAACATTGGGGTATAGGTGGGTATAATGCACGTGGATTCTTTACCATCTGATCCACTTGGGATGGCATGCCATTTCTCAGATTCCTTGAGCCTGAAATAGTTAATATGCCTGTGTGCTATATAAGGGGCAGCTTATAGACTTGACATCAGTAGGTCGGTTTGTTTCCTGAGCCCTGTCAGTTCAGGAGCCATTCCAGTGGGATTGAGTCAGCCCCACAGCATCACCTTCTCTTAGGACAACACAAAGCCTTCTCTTTTTCTTCTAAGAGGTTTTGTATTCCAGCTCCACAGTGGAGATCACTACTCCTGCAGCATAGATGGAACCAGGTGTTGGTAGGGGTGAAGTGGGGGGCAATCACTGCTTTTTCATTTTGGACCCTGAAAAAGACACAGGTGGCACTGGGGTAAACCCTGACAGTGTATTTAAACAGCAGAGACTTCACTTTGACAGCAAAGGTCTGTAAAGTGAAAGCTATGGTTTTTCCGGGAGTCATGTACAGATATGAGCGTTGAACCGTCAAAAAGAGTGAGCGCTGAAGAATTGATCCTTTCAAACTCTGGTGCTGGAGAAGACTCTTGAGAGTTTCTTGGACTGCAAGGGGATCAAACCAGTCAATCCTAAAGGAAATCAACCTTGAATAGTCATTGGAAGGAATGATTGCTTTTTTTAAACTTTTATTTTACCTTTAACTTTTACAGAGCTTTGTTGTTTACAGATATGTATGTTCCCAGGTTAGTCATATGTATATCCCCCCATCCTGCCCCTCCAGACCATCACACAGCACCCCTGAAGGATCTCCTTTTCTCACAGAGCAATGACTATAGCTATTTTCTTCACATATGACAGTACAGGCCTTCATGCTACTTCCTTTACGCCTCCCACCCATTGTTACTTCCCCACAATGTCCATATGTCCACTGTCCATGTCTGTGTCTCCATCGCTTCACTGCATGTGCCATCATCACCATCCTACTAGATTCCATATATATGTGTTAATATATTGTACTTGTCCTTCTCTTTTTGACTAACTTCACTTTTTATGATACGTTCTAGATCCAGCCACCTCATTAAGGCTGATTCTTCTGCATTTCTTTTTACAGCTGTGTAGTATTCCATTGTATATATGAACCAGAACTTTTGTATTCATTCATTCGTCGATGGGCATCTAGTTAGCTTCCATGTTCTAGCTATTGTATAGAGAGCTGCAATGAACATTGGGGTATAGGTGGGTATAATGCACGTGGATTCTTTACCATCTGATCCACTTGGGATGGCATGCCATTTCTCAGATTCCTTGAGCCTGAAATAGTTAATATGCCTGTGTGCTATATAAGGGGCAGCTTATAGACTTGACATCAGTAGGTCGGTTTGTTTCCTGAGCCCTGTCAGTTCAGGAGCCATTCCAGTGGGATTGAGTCAGCCCCACAGCATCACCTTCTCTTAGGACAACACAAAGCCTTCTCTTTTTCTTCTAAGAGGTTTTGTATTCCAGCTCCACAGTGGAGATCACTACTCCTGCAGCATAGATGGAACCAGGTGTTGGTAGGGGTGAAGTGGGGGGCAATCACTGCTTTTTCATTTTGGACCCTGAAAAAGACACAGGTGGCACTGGGGTAAACCCTGACAGTGTATTTAAACAGCAGAGACTTCACTTTGACAGCAAAGGTCTGTAAAGTGAAAGCTATGGTTTTTCCGGGAGTCATGTACAGATATGAGCGTTGAACCGTCAAAAAGAGTGAGCGCTGAAGAATTGATCCTTTCAAACTCTGGTGCTGGAGAAGACTCTTGAGAGTTTCTTGGACTGCAAGGGGATCAAACCAGTCAATCCTAAAGGAAATCAACCTTGAATAGTCATTGGAAGGAATGATGCTGAAGCTGAAGCCTCAGTACTTTGGCCACCGGATCCGAAGATCTGACTCATTGGAAAAGACCCTGATGCTGGAAAAGACTGAAGGTTAAAGGAGAAGGGAGTGGCAGAGGATGAGATGGTTGGATAGCATCACTGATTCAATGGACATGAATTTGAGCAAACTCCACGAGATTGTGGAGGACAGAAGAGCCTGGGGTGCTACCGTTCATTGGGTTAACAAGAATGGAACACAACTTAGTGACTGAACAACAACAGAACGTGCTGTTAAGAAAGATCAAGGAAGATCCTAGACTTGCCTGCAGGGAAGTGGCTGTGGCCTTGGCCTAGTTGGGGAACATTCTGAATTCTGTTTCATGGGATCCACACTAGCAACTGTTGAACTTCTATATTTGTTAGAAATGATTTTAACTGCAAGTGACAGAAACCTTGAACAACAGTGACTGTAGCAATAGAATGATCTCTTTCTCTCTGAAAACAAGCTGACAGAAGTGCAGATTTCCTGTCTATATAACAGGCTATAGATTATAGCAAGATGCATACTACACAGCATTCAAAATTACCCAGATATATAGAGGTGTCTATGTGTGTATGCATTTTAAAAATAAATATTCACTGCTCTGATAACTGAGTGACTTATTGCCTTTTTATAAGTGAAGATTTCTGCATAGAGGACGTTTCTAAACTTACCCTCCCCTGTCTAAGAAGCATGTACTACATTTTCAAGCTGAAAAAAAAAGGCCAATAGTACAACAGCACACTTAGGCCCCCTTCTCTTTTCTTCTAAGAGGTTTTGTATTCCAGCTCCACAGTGGAGATCACTACTCCTGCAGCATAGATGGAACCAGGTGTTGGTAGGGGTGAAGTGGGGGGCAATCACTGCTTTTTCATTTTGGACCCTGAAAAAGACACAGGTGGCACTGGGGTAAACCCTGACAGTGTATTTAAACAGCAGAGACTTCACTTTGACAGCAAAGGTCTGTAAAGTGAAAGCTATGGTTTTTCCGGGAGTCATGTACAGATATGAGCGTTGAACCGTCAAAAAGAGTGAGCGCTGAAGAATTGATCCTTTCAAACTCTGGTGCTGGAGAAGACTCTTGAGAGTTTCTTGGACTGCAAGGGGATCAAACCAGTCAATCCTAAAGGAAATCAACCTTGAATAGTCATTGGAAGGAATGATGCTGAAGCTGAAGCCTCAGTACTTTGGCCACCGGATCCGAAGATCTGACTCATTGGAAAAGACCCTGATGCTGGAAAAGACTGAAGGTTAAAGGAGAAGGGAGTGGCAGAGGATGAGATGGTTGGATAGCATCACTGATTCAATGGACATGAATTTGAGCAAACTCCACGAGATTGTGGAGGACAGAAGAGCCTGGGGTGCTACCGTTCATTGGGTTAACAAGAATGGAACACAACTTAGTGACTGAACAACAACAGAACGTGCTGTTAAGAAAGATCAAGGAAGATCCTAGACTTGCCTGCAGGGAAGTGGCTGTGGCCTTGGCCTAGTTGGGGAACATTCTGAATTCTGTTTCATGGGATCCACACTAGCAACTGTTGAACTTCTATATTTGTTAGAAATGATTTTAACTGCAAGTGACAGAAACCTTGAACAACAGTGACTGTAGCAATAGAATGATCTCTTTCTCTCTGAAAACAAGCTGACAGAAGTGCAGATTTCCTGTCTATATAACAGGCTATAGATTATAGCAAGATGCATACTACACAGCATTCAAAATTACCCAGATATATAGAGGTGTCTATGTGTGTATGCATTTTAAAAATAAATATTCACTGCTCTGATAACTGAGTGACTTATTGCCTTTTTATAAGTGAAGATTTCTGCATAGAGGACGTTTCTAAACTTACCCTCCCCTGTCTAAGAAGCATGTACTACATTTTCAAGCTGAAAAAAAAAAGGCCAATAGTAAAGAAATTCCTCTGTTATTAATGGAGACTTGAAGAGCCACCTACTTAGAATAATGACTTTACATAATGAAGCAGACCTGAAAGGCTTTTCCTGTTAAGAGTGAAATATGCTAATTTTATATTCACTGCTCTGGTCAACTAGAGACAACCTTATGTGGTGACCTTGCAGCCTTTTAAAAGGTTGGTCTCCTCTTATGAATCAAAAAGTACCTCATTTTGAACTATGATCTTCCAAATGTAAGTCTGGTCACTGACTGTAATTTCCCTTTATTACTGTATATTTGCATTTAAAGACAGAAAACTGTATATATTGATTTTTCTCTTTTATTATGTACTGTGCCTTTTTGAAGGAGGGAAGGTAGCTTAATCAGCTCTTTCTTTTTTTAAAAAAGATTATTTTACATTGTACTTACGCTGATTCACAGCATATTGTTAGTTTCAGCAAAGTGATGCAGTTATACATACACATGTATCTTTTTTTTTCAAATTCTTTTCCCATTTAGGTTGTTACAGAATACTGAGTGGAGTTCCCTGTGCTGTATAGTAGGTCCTTGTTGGTTATCTGTTTTAAATAGAGTAGTGTGTATCTGTTCATTTCAAAGCCTTTTATTCCTACCCCCTACTTCTTTTCCCCTTTGGTAGCCATGAGTTTGTTATCTAAGTCTGTGAGTCTATTTCTGTTTGGAAAATAAGCTTACTTGTGTCATTATTTTTTGATTCTGCATATAAAAATAGAATTTGGTATTTGTCTTTCTCTGACTTGCCTCACTTAATATGATATTCTTCAGGTCCATCCATGTTGCAGCAAATGATATTGTTTCATTGTCTTTAATTGCTGAGTAATAGTCCAGCGTGCATAAGAACCAAATCTTCTTTATCCATTTATCTGTCCTTGGACTTTTAGGTTGTTTCCATGTCTTGGCAATTGTAAACAGCTAAACTTTTCCCACAGTAAGGCCAGGGTCAGCCTCAACACTGTTGGCCTATGTGTGTATGCATTTTAAAAATAAATATTCACTGCTCTGATAACTGAGTGACTTATTGCCTTTTTATAAGTGAAGATTTCTGCATAGAGGACGTTTCTAAACTTACCCTCCCCTGTCTAAGAAGCATGTACTACATTTTCAAGCTGAAAAAAAAAAGGCCAATAGTAAAGAAATTCCTCTGTTATTAATGGAGACTTGAAGAGCCACCTACTTAGAATAATGACTTTACATAATGAAGCAGACCTGAAAGGCTTTTCCTGTTAAGAGTGAAATATGCTAATTTTATATTCACTGCTCTGGTCAACTAGAGACAACCTTATGTGGTGACCTTGCAGCCTTTTAAAAGGTTGGTCTCCTCTTATGAATCAAAAAGTACCTCATTTTGAACTATGATCTTCCAAATGTAAGTCTGGTCACTGACTGTAATTTCCCTTTATTACTGTATATTTGCATTTAAAGACAGAAAACTGTATATATTGATTTTTCTCTTTTATTATGTACTGTGCCTTTTTGAAGGAGGGAAGGTAGCTTAATCAGCTCTTTCTTTTTTTAAAAAAGATTATTTTACATTGTACTTACGCTGATTCACAGCATATTGTTAGTTTCAGCAAAGTGATGCAGTTATACATACACATGTATCTTTTTTTTTCAAATTCTTTTCCCATTTAGGTTGTTACAGAATACTGAGTGGAGTTCCCTGTGCTGTATAGTAGGTCCTTGTTGGTTATCTGTTTTAAATAGAGTAGTGTGTATCTGTTCATTTCAAAGCCTTTTATTCCTACCCCCTACTTCTTTTCCCCTTTGGTAGCCATGAGTTTGTTATCTAAGTCTGTGAGTCTATTTCTGTTTGGAAAATAAGCTTACTTGTGTCATTATTTTTTGATTCTGCATATAAAAATAGAATTTGGTATTTGTCTTTCTCTGACTTGCCTCACTTAATATGATATTCTTCAGGTCCATCCATGTTGCAGCAAATGATATTGTTTCATTGTCTTTAATTGCTGAGTAATAGTCCAGCGTGCATAAGAACCAAATCTTCTTTATCCATTTATCTGTCCTTGGACTTTTAGGTTGTTTCCATGTCTTGGCAATTGTAAACAGCTAAACTTTTCCCACAGTAAGGCCAGGGTCAGCCTCAACACTGTTGGCACTTGGGGCTGGATGACTCTTGTCAGTGCTCAGAGGAAGGCAGGGCAGATGCTGTCCCAGACATCTAGAGTATATTCAGCCACATACCTGCTCTCTACCCACTGGACGCCAACAGCATCCGTTCTCCTGGCTGTGATCATCCAGGTGTCTCTGGTGGTTGCCAGCTGTTCCGGGGGAGGCAGACTCACCCCTGAAGGACAGTCACTGCTCCAGGCCTCTGTTCCAGCCATCTCTCAGCCTTTTCACTGCCCTTGTTCCTCATACTGCACTAACATGGTCGTGCCGAGTTTCTCAGATGGACCAAGGTCCTCCCTGTCACCAGATATTCCATGTCTCAGTGCTGTTTCCTCCATCTTCCCCACACCCCTGTCTCCACTGTTTATTCCTGAGGATCCTTTAGTATATGGATATAAATAAGGAATCGCCAAAGGTGTGAGACAAAGGGATAAATGATAGAGATTGAAAGTGATTGAGTGCATTCTTTTCTAAATGTACTGATTTGACCGTGAACTCTCTCCCAACCCTCTTGCATGAAGCATGCATTCCTTTCTTTCCTTACGATGCTGGCTCCTCCATGAAGTCTCTCCTTCTTGTTCTTCAACTGGAATGAATTTTTTTTTTCCTCCTCTATTTTTTTTTTTTAAGCACATTTTTCTCCCTCCCTTCTTGTGGACTCTTCATACTGTCTTGTGGACTCTTAATCCTGTCTGATGATCATGTGGGCTCATCTCCTTTTCCAGGAGCAGACAAGCTCCTTGAAAGCAAATATCCTGCCTCACTCAACCAGGCATGCTTTCTTACATGTAGTAAGGGCTACATACATATTCTAATCCAAGAATACATCCCAATATGAAGCCACTTGCTAACCTTCCTGTTATTGAAGTCCATAAGATGATCACAGCACAGTGAAAAATAGGGATGATTCTCAAACTGTAACACCAAATCATAAAGGGTTGAAGCATCCAGAAGGCGAAATGATGTTTTAGATGGGTGTGTCTTCTCTGTGGATCCTTGGAAGGAAATAGATGCCAGTGATCCCAAATTTGTTGGAAGAATCAACTCTGATGGATCGTTTCCAGCTTCTCCAATGCCATCAGCACCATCTTTTTGTCTGAGAGGCTATACCAGTCAAAAGTACTTCCTATTTGGCTTAGTCTTTTTTTCTGATAAACCTCTGCTAGGTGACTCAGATGGTAAAGAATCCACCTGCAATGCCAGAGACCTGGGTTCGACCCCTGGGTTGGGAAGATCCCCTGGAGGAGGGCATGACAACCCAGTCCAGGATTCTTGCCTGGAGATCCCATGGACAAAGGAGCCTCACAGGCTACAGTCCAGAGGGTCGGAAAGAGTCAGACATGACTGAGCAACTAAGCACGGCACAGCACAGCACAGACATGTTAATAGGTACTTCCCAGGAGGCTCAGGCAGTAAAGAATCTGTGTGCAATGCAGCAGACGTGGGTTCGATCCCCAGGTTGAAAAGATCCCCCGGAGAAGGAAATGGCAACCCACTCCAGTATTCTTGCCTGGAGAATTCCATAGCTTGTCCGTGTGTCACAGAGTCAAGACAGGGCTGAGCAACTTACACTTTCAATGATGTTATTAGGGGCTTCCCAGGTGGCTTAGTGGTAAAGAATACTCCAGCCAATGCAGGAAATACAAGTTCCACCCCACGGTCGGGAAGACCCCCTGGGGGAGAAAGTGACAACCCTCTCCAGTATTCTTGCCTCAGAATGCTCTTGGACAGTGGAGCCTGACAGGCTACAGTCCATGTAGTTGAAAAGAGTTGGGCGTGACTTAGTGACCGAACAAATCAGGGATGTTGACAAGCTACATTTTCAAACTTTTGAGTGAACCAAAGTCAAGTATCTACAAATTCAAATAGTAACTAGACACAACATTTTAAAATCATCTATACTTCAATAAAGTAAATTCAAACTAAATAGTAACTGGAATTTTATAACCTTGGCTTTTTTTCTGTCTTCCTCTGGCTTTAACAGCTACTCACTCCCAGTTATAATCTCTGCTCCAGCTTCTGTTTGTGCCTCTTTATCTCCTACAGGCTCCTAGGGTACTTGAAAAGCGGAAAGCACATTCTCTCTTTCTCCTACATATTCGCTTGTGAATGATTTATATGTTTAAATGTGACTTACCTTGAATGTTGACTTTCTGAAAACTTTCCCTTTTTCACTTTTTTTTTTTTTTTCTCCCTTGGAAGCTCTTCTTTGATAACCAGCCTTGTCTTCTGTTCTTTCTACTTTCCTTCTGACTATTCACCTTTGCCCACTTAAACAGAAGCTCTTTGGTGTCTGCTTGGAATTTTGGCAGTTCAAGTTCAAAAGAAAGCCCTCTTGAGGTAACCTGTACTGACATATCCACATCTTAACACAAAGCTCTGCTGGATTAATGGGTTGGCTGGATATGTCTCTTTGCTTCAGTTATTTTCACCTCTGTGTTATGAGGGTAGCATTCTATCTATTCATTTGGGGGATTCTTTCTATTTTTAAATAAAATCTGAATCTAGAAACAAGTGTTATTTTATTGAATGTCCCACTTTCAGAGGTATATCGGATATCAAAAATATTTCCAAAGAAGTGTGAACTCTACTATAGTATTTCCTGTATTTGAGTGTGCGTACAATTCCCTGATTTTGACTTTTCAAAAGTAGAGGAAGTGGTTATAAAAGTGATGTTTCCTTCAGTCTCTGTTCTCTCAGAACTGAGAAAATGTGCTGGTAAAACATTTAAGTATTAATAGCAGGCTCCTAGGATTGAGCTGGTGTCTTAAGTCGGTAAAGAATCCAACTGCAATGTAAGAGATACTGGTTTGATCCCTGAGCCAGGAAGATCCCCTGGAGAAGGAAATGGTAACCCACTCCAGTATTCTTTTCTGAAGAATTTTAAGGACAGAGGAGCCTTGAGGGCTACAGTCTACGGGGTTGCAAAGAATCAGACACGACTTAGCAACTAAACAGCAGCAGCATCAGTAAGTTTAGCGTTTGTACTAATGTATTGGCTTTTCCATATACACTTTAAAAAACATTAGTTACAACTTTTATTACATTTTTTGAGAGCTAGAAATGCCATAGTCACTTTGAAAACATGGTAGTAAAATTTTATTTTTCAGCAAAGAAATCTTAAACAGATAGATTAACACAGTATATGATGTTTCAAACTGATTCTCTCTTTCTCCTACATATTCGCTTGTGAATGATTTATATGTTTAAATGTGACTTACCTTGAATGTTGACTTTCTGAAAACTTTCCCTTTTTCACTTTTTTTTTTTTTTTCTCCCTTGGAAGCTCTTCTTTGATAACCAGCCTTGTCTTCTGTTCTTTCTACTTTCCTTCTGACTATTCACCTTTGCCCACTTAAACAGAAGCTCTTTGGTGTCTGCTTGGAATTTTGGCAGTTCAAGTTCAAAAGAAAGCCCTCTTGAGGTAACCTGTACTGACATATCCACATCTTAACACAAAGCTCTGCTGGATTAATGGGTTGGCTGGATATGTCTCTTTGCTTCAGTTATTTTCACCTCTGTGTTATGAGGGTAGCATTCTATCTATTCATTTGGGGGATTCTTTCTATTTTTAAATAAAATCTGAATCTAGAAACAAGTGTTATTTTATTGAATGTCCCACTTTCAGAGGTATATCGGATATCAAAAATATTTCCAAAGAAGTGTGAACTCTACTATAGTATTTCCTGTATTTGAGTGTGCGTACAATTCCCTGATTTTGACTTTTCAAAAGTAGAGGAAGTGGTTATAAAAGTGATGTTTCCTTCAGTCTCTGTTCTCTCAGAACTGAGAAAATGTGCTGGTAAAACATTTAAGTATTAATAGCAGGCTCCTAGGATTGAGCTGGTGTCTTAAGTCGGTAAAGAATCCAACTGCAATGTAAGAGATACTGGTTTGATCCCTGAGCCAGGAAGATCCCCTGGAGAAGGAAATGGTAACCCACTCCAGTATTCTTTTCTGAAGAATTTTAAGGACAGAGGAGCCTTGAGGGCTACAGTCTACGGGGTTGCAAAGAATCAGACACGACTTAGCAACTAAACAGCAGCAGCATCAGTAAGTTTAGCGTTTGTACTAATGTATTGGCTTTTCCATATACACTTTAAAAAACATTAGTTACAACTTTTATTACATTTTTTGAGAGCTAGAAATGCCATAGTCACTTTGAAAAACATGGTAGTAAAATTTTTATTTTTCAGCAAAGAAATCTTACAGAGTACAGTATAGATTAACACAGTATATGATGTTTCAAACTGATTCTCTTTTTAAAAATTTATTTTTTTTATTGAAGGATCATTGCTTTATATACACTTTTAATATACGTACATTATTAATTATCTACTCTTTATAGAATCCCTTTTTTTAAGCCTGCTTCACTGAGGTGTAACTTACTTTCAATTATAAGTTTTATTTTCAGCAAGTTTTGGCAAATATATACAGTCACATAAACATCACTTGTGTCAAGCTGTAGAACATTATCACTCGATGTTAAAAAATAATTTCTATTTGTTTACTTTTGGCTGAGCTGGGTCTTCGTTGCTGCACAGGCTTTCTCTCGTTGCTGTCAGCAGGGCTTGCTCTTTGTGGTGGCGCACCAGCTTCTCATCGCAGTGGCTTCTCTTGTTGCAGAGCACAGGCCCTAGGGCACCCTGGCTTCCGGAGCTGTGGTTCCCAGGCTCCAGAGCACGGGCTCAGTAGTTGAGGAGCATGAGCTTAGTTGCATGTGGGATCTTCCCAGACCAGGGACTGAACCTATGTCTCTTGCACTAGCAGGCGGATTCTTTACCACCGCGCCACTGGGAAAGCTGTTTATCACTCTAAAGATTGACTTTGAGGATCTTTGCTGTTAATAAGGTGCCGTCACCTTGAGTCCTTGGCAGTCAACTGATCGAACTTCAAATAAATGAAAGCAATCAATTAAAAAAAAAAAAGACACCCAAATGCCCATCCATGGCTCTTCAACATGCTGGGTGCATTCTAGAGTCGGTCACTGAGATAATTGTATGAGTACGACTAGTTAGCTAACTTGGCTTGCTTTTAATAAGAGGAAAAACTTGCAGTTTGCTACATGATTTTGTGGTTCCAAATGGAACATTTCTAGCCATAACATTAAATAATAACATAATTGAAACTTCCCAAATTTTCCAGTATCCTTCTTAAGCTATTTCAAAAGCTAATACCAAAGCCAGGGTCTCCATTAAACTTATTAGTATGTCCCAAATGGAATTAGTTGAAGCAAAAAAGAAAAAGAATAAAACCTAATTATACTTTTCTTCTTAAGTGCAGCACAATCTTACAGAGTACAGTATAGATTAACACAGTATATGATGTTTCAAACTGATTCTCTTTTTAAAAATTTATTTTTTTTATTGAAGGATCATTGCTTTATATACACTTTTAATATACGTACATTATTAATTATCTACTCTTTATAGAATCCCTTTTTTTAAGCCTGCTTCACTGAGGTGTAACTTACTTTCAATTATAAGTTTTATTTTCAGCAAGTTTTGGCAAATATATACAGTCACATAAACATCACTTGTGTCAAGCTGTAGAACATTATCACTCGATGTTAAAAAATAATTTCTATTTGTTTACTTTTGGCTGAGCTGGGTCTTCGTTGCTGCACAGGCTTTCTCTCGTTGCTGTCAGCAGGGCTTGCTCTTTGTGGTGGCGCACCAGCTTCTCATCGCAGTGGCTTCTCTTGTTGCAGAGCACAGGCCCTAGGGCACCCTGGCTTCCGGAGCTGTGGTTCCCAGGCTCCAGAGCACGGGCTCAGTAGTTGAGGAGCATGAGCTTAGTTGCATGTGGGATCTTCCCAGACCAGGGACTGAACCTATGTCTCTTGCACTAGCAGGCGGATTCTTTACCACCGCGCCACTGGGAAAGCTGTTTATCACTCTAAAGATTGACTTTGAGGATCTTTGCTGTTAATAAGGTGCCGTCACCTTGAGTCCTTGGCAGTCAACTGATCGAACTTCAAATAAATGAAAGCAATCAATTAAAAAAAAAAAAGACACCCAAATGCCCATCCATGGCTCTTCAACATGCTGGGTGCATTCTAGAGTCGGTCACTGAGATAATTGTATGAGTACGACTAGTTAGCTAACTTGGCTTGCTTTTAATAAGAGGAAAAACTTGCAGTTTGCTACATGATTTTGTGGTTCCAAATGGAACATTTCTAGCCATAACATTAAATAATAACATAATTGAAACTTCCCAAATTTTCCAGTATCCTTCTTAAGCTATTTCAAAAGCTAATACCAAAGCCAGGGTCTCCATTAAACTTATTAGTATGTCCCAAATGGAATTAGTTGAAGCAAAAAAGAAAAAAGAATAAAAACCTAATTATACTTTTCTTCTTAAGTGCAGCACACAATCAGAAACTTGGTATGAACTATGAATTTCAACATGAAAACATGAAGGTCAGTTGTATCTGTGTTAAAATTGAGGCACGCCAAAGAGGTGTCTGGTCACTCAGGGACTGCATCTGTGAAGCAGGTGCACATTTGTGCGGGGAGGGGGTGATTAAAAAATGAATCGTTAACTCAAGAGCAAAAGTCCCAGTTCGTGGCTGCTGATTTGGGCACATCCCAAACAAGCCTCTGCTACTTCTGTGGAAAAACACATGTGGGTCCCATCTTGACTTTATGTTCTGTTGATCAAGTGATGGTCTCTTCAAATGGGAATTCTGTTGTGGAGTCAACTTGAACGATTTTTTAAACTTTTGATTTTATATTTGGGTATAGCTGATTAGTAATGTTATGATAGTTGCCTTGAATCATTTCTTGACCTCTGGATTCCTGTATCTGTGAAATGAGGATAGATTAATCCTCATAAAGGATTATGATAATTCATGGAGAGATGTTGACAGAAAACCTAAACGTGTAGTAACTGTTCCGTGTGTGTGTGTGTGTGTATGTGTGTGTAAATGTATCAATCATCTGTCTATCTATGTCCTGGTTGATTCTTTGCAACCCCATTGCTATAGCCTGCCAGACTCCTCTGTCCCTGATATTCTCTATCAAACCACTGTCTCCTATGTTAGCAGGTGCTGTCTTTACCACTGTGTCACCTGTTAAGCCCACCTCTTTATCTACCTATAAATATTTGTCTGTATATCTCTATATGTATATGTAAGTGTATTTATATATCTGTCATCCGTCTGTCTCTACATCCATAATACATACATTTAGTTTATTTTTGGGGTTTGGGAAGGGTGACTGTGTGGCTCGTGGGATCTTAGTTCCGCAACCAGGGATTGGATCTGGCCCTTGGCAGTGAAATGCCACGTCCCTAGCCACTGGACCACCAAGAGCTCCTAGTTTACTTTCTGGGGGTGCTGATTAACTGGTGCTAGTTCACAAACTGTTTATCCCTTGTCTTTATGAGACTAAAAGAGTTGTGCTAAGAAACAGAGCTGCTTCTTTTCACTGTGCCCCTAACACAGACAGGAGGCCCACTCCTTTGTTTTTTTGTTGTTCAGTCACTCAGTCCTGTTGGACTCTGTGACCCCCATGAACTGCAGCACGCCAGGCTTCCCTGTCCTTCACCATCTCTTGGAGCTTGCTTAAGCTTATGTCCATTGAGTCAGTGATGCCATTTAACCGTCTCATCCTCTGTCGTCCCCTTTTCCTTCCTATTTATTCTTTTAGACTCAGTGAAGACAGACCTCTTGGGTTTAGAAAACACTCTCCTGGCACTTGAGGGACTGAAAAGAGACAGAAGACGGACTTAACGGGCTCCTGGACCCTGAGGACATGTGGGTCCCATCTTGACTTTATGTTCTGTTGATCAAGTGATGGTCTCTTCAAATGGGAATTCTGTTGTGGAGTCAACTTGAACGATTTTTTAAACTTTTGATTTTATATTTGGGTATAGCTGATTAGTAATGTTATGATAGTTGCCTTGAATCATTTCTTGACCTCTGGATTCCTGTATCTGTGAAATGAGGATAGATTAATCCTCATAAAGGATTATGATAATTCATGGAGAGATGTTGACAGAAAACCTAAACGTGTAGTAACTGTTCCGTGTGTGTGTGTGTGTGTATGTGTGTGTAAATGTATCAATCATCTGTCTATCTATGTCCTGGTTGATTCTTTGCAACCCCATTGCTATAGCCTGCCAGACTCCTCTGTCCCTGATATTCTCTATCAAACCACTGTCTCCTATGTTAGCAGGTGCTGTCTTTACCACTGTGTCACCTGTTAAGCCCACCTCTTTATCTACCTATAAATATTTGTCTGTATATCTCTATATGTATATGTAAGTGTATTTATATATCTGTCATCCGTCTGTCTCTACATCCATAATACATACATTTAGTTTATTTTTGGGGTTTGGGAAGGGTGACTGTGTGGCTCGTGGGATCTTAGTTCCGCAACCAGGGATTGGATCTGGCCCTTGGCAGTGAAATGCCACGTCCCTAGCCACTGGACCACCAAGAGCTCCTAGTTTACTTTCTGGGGGTGCTGATTAACTGGTGCTAGTTCACAAACTGTTTATCCCTTGTCTTTATGAGACTAAAAGAGTTGTGCTAAGAAACAGAGCTGCTTCTTTTCACTGTGCCCCTAACACAGACAGGAGGCCCACTCCTTTGTTTTTTTGTTGTTCAGTCACTCAGTCCTGTTGGACTCTGTGACCCCCATGAACTGCAGCACGCCAGGCTTCCCTGTCCTTCACCATCTCTTGGAGCTTGCTTAAGCTTATGTCCATTGAGTCAGTGATGCCATTTAACCGTCTCATCCTCTGTCGTCCCCTTTTCCTTCCTATTTATTCTTTTAGACTCAGTGAAGACAGACCTCTTGGGTTTAGAAAACACTCTCCTGGCACTTGAGGGACTGAAAAGAGACAGAAGACGGACTTAACGCTTGACCTGAGGTGCCCTCCTGGAGTCCGGCAGTTGTGTAGATTATACGGATTTGGGATCCCTTGATCATTTGTAATTCATATTGTTAATATTCTCTCTCTCAATGAGTGAGATCCTTGATTAGCCAAAACGCAATCAGAATTCTCCGAAGTCTTTTATTATAGCCATAAACCATGTTTAAAGAGCTATTTCTCTCAAGACATTTGAAATGATTTCCAGTGTGTTTTTATTAGATATGCACTTTTCACTAAATAAGTAACATGACAGTATTACCAAACCCCTAGTGGAAAGTTATGAAGAAAATAAAAATATTTATCCTAATACAATCAAACATTAAATTTGTGGTATATCCCTTTCCATGTATTTTTTAAATTTATGTAGTTTTGATCATAATGGAAATGAATTTTCGACTTTTTTAAAAAATGACACATTATCTCATAGTGCCTAGTGAGCTAGTTTCTGCAAACATAATTTTTAAAATCTATCAAAAAAAATCTATCAAATACTTCATTGAGTATGTGTGTTTGTGCAAAGCTGTAGTGTTGAATCGCTATTCTATTAAGGAGAATTACATTTTACCTTTTTTAAAATTCTAGATAATATTCCAATGAGCATCTTTTCCTTTATTTAAGATTCTTTCTTCAGGCCAGATTTCTATTACTGCATCAGGGAAAAGGGAATATTCTGTATGACTCTTGATATGTATTTCCAACTAGCTTTTCTAAGGGGCCATATCAATTTATAAAGCCTCTAGCAGAGAATATAACTACTAGTTTTTCTACATCCTAACCCGCTGTGGGTATTGTAATTAGTGTAACGTTTTGCTAATAGGAACTATATCATTGCCATTTAATTTGAATTTCTCTGATTACCAGTAAGGCTAGTTTTTTTAATGTGCTGAATCTCTGGGTACATTTTCTTAATAGAGATATGCCTTGTGTTTTACACAATTCATCTGTGTAGATTACACTTGGAAAGCCACAACTTAAAGTTCCCTGCATCAAACAAAACAAAAGCACGTAGGCATTTTCCAAGATGGTATATTATATAATGTCAGTGTCAGTCTGTGTTCTAATGTATGCTCTAAAATTTTTCTGTTACTCAATGCATGTGTGTGCTAAGTCACTTAAGTCATGTCTGACTCTTTGTGACTCCATGGACTGTAGCCCGCCAGGCTCCTCTGTCCATGGGATTCCCCAGGCAAGAATACTGGAGTGGGTTGCCATTTCCTTCTCTAGGCCATCTTCCTAACCCCAGGATTGAACTCAAGTCTCTTATGTCTCCTGCTCTGGCAGCTGGGTGCTTTACCACTGAGCCACCAAGGAAGACCTGTTATTCACTAGTATGAGCTCAAGCATAATATATGAGAATTAATTCACTTCCCTTATTGTCTATAATAATGGGAGTAGTAATTCTTCTTTCTTGGTGTTCCCTCTGGCTTTCTTAGAAGTAGTTCATTCACATGGTACCAAATTCCAGATGAACAAAAGAATATCTAGTGAAAGGCGAGGACTGACTTAAGGTATATCCATATCTAGCAATTTGTGTTCCAAATAGCAGACCAGACATTTACCCTGATGGGGATGGATGTTTTAGAGGAGAGAGATGTTTCTTTTGAAAATACTAGTGCGGATGCTGTAAAGTAACTCTTCAAGTTTCTGGTACCCAATTGTGGCAAAACCACAAGCTTCCACATTGAAAAGTGATTGCCACCTTGCTTCTACATTGTCTTCTACAGAGGCTGAAAAGCCCCTATTTTTCTATCGCTGACTCTCTGCAAATATCCTGGAGATAAAAACGTGATAAAAAGAGGCTAAACAAGAGTGGTATGCCTGTTCCCTTCCTCCTTCTCCCCTCCTGGAACAGAGAAGTGAGGACTGGCGCTGTGACAGGCATTTTGTGACCTTGAGGAAATGTGACGGGACCCCCAAGAGACATCTGCTCTGACACCATAACCACCTTCTTCCTGAGGAGATCTTCTCTAACTTGGTGCACATACAAGTCACCTGAAAGCTGTCCTTAAAGCACAGCTTGCTTGTCTCCAGCCCTAGAGATTCTGGTTTAGCAGGCCTGAGGTGGGACCTAAGACTTTGTGTTCCTATCAAAATTCTAGACTATGCAGATGCTCCTGGTCAACAGCCCACACTCGGAGAAGGAAGGTGCTAGACTTACATGAGAAAAATAAAGCCCTATATTTTTTTAATCCACTGCAGTTGGTGTTCCTTGTACCCCAGGGAATATTAAGTGATTCACCTGCTAGTCCACTTATTCCTGCTTCATGTGCCCCATTTACTCTAAAAAGAGATGAGAAGGTCCACCTAATGGCACATGAAGATGACAGCATTGGTCAGGGGACCAGAGTGATCAGGAGTCTCCCACTCCAGGGACTTCCACGGTGGTCCAATGGTTAGGACTCTGGGCTTCTTCTGTGGAGGGTATGGGTTCAATTCCCATGTGTGGTAAGGCCAAAAAACCCCAAGAAACAAGTCTCCCACTCCAGAAAGGTTGGCGTGTCCCCACTCTCCTCCACATGCCTCTTCCCTTCTGGGAAGAGATGAGCTGTGGGGAGCAGAGCATGGAAGAGCTTGAAAGGGATCTTAGAAACGGAAGGGGTAAGCTACACCCCATCACCTGCTGCTGAGGGAGGGAAGTGTTGTGAAAAACAAAACAACACTCTCTCTCTTTTTAAAAAAAAATTTGGCCTCTTTTTCTTACTGATTTTTGAAATCTATTTGTTTTTCATCCATCTTTATTCTTTGGCCTTGTGTGGGCCTTCCATTGCAGTGGCCTCTCCTGCTGCAGAGCACCAGTTCTAGGTGCATGTGCTCCAGAGCTCTGGCTCGTAATTGGACACACCGGTCCAGCCGCTCCTCAGCATGTGGGGTCTTCCTGGGCCAGGGATCGAACCAGTGCCCCTTGCACTGCAGGGCAGACTCTCTACCCACCGGACCACCAGGGAAGCCCAATGCTCTTGTTCTAAAGCTTGGTGACATCAGGTCTCCTTTGAGGTCCACAGAAACTGCGCCCACTTCTCTGTCTCACCTCCTGGCTGGTCTTTGTAACAGAGAGAGCTCTATACAAGTCACCTGAAAGCTGTCCTTAAAGCACAGCTTGCTTGTCTCCAGCCCTAGAGATTCTGGTTTAGCAGGCCTGAGGTGGGACCTAAGACTTTGTGTTCCTATCAAAATTCTAGACTATGCAGATGCTCCTGGTCAACAGCCCACACTCGGAGAAGGAAGGTGCTAGACTTACATGAGAAAAATAAAGCCCTATATTTTTTTAATCCACTGCAGTTGGTGTTCCTTGTACCCCAGGGAATATTAAGTGATTCACCTGCTAGTCCACTTATTCCTGCTTCATGTGCCCCATTTACTCTAAAAGAGATGAGAAGGTCCACCTAATGGCACATGAAGATGACAGCATTGGTCAGGGGACCAGAGTGATCAGGAGTCTCCCACTCCAGGGACTTCCACGGTGGTCCAATGGTTAGGACTCTGGGCTTCTTCTGTGGAGGGTATGGGTTCAATTCCCATGTGTGGTAAGGCCAAAAAACCCCAAGAAACAAGTCTCCCACTCCAGAAAGGTTGGCGTGTCCCCACTCTCCTCCACATGCCTCTTCCCTTCTGGGCAGCGATGAGCGGTGTGGAGCAAAGCATGGAATAGCTTGAATGGGCTCTTAGAGACGGAAGGGGGACGCTCCACCCCAGCATCTGCTGCTGAGGGAGGGAAGTGTTGTGAAAAACAAAACAACACTCTTTTCCTTTTAAAAAAATTTGGCCTCTTTTTCTTACTGATTTTTGAAATCTATTTGTTTTTCATCCATCTTTATTCTTTGGCCTTGTGTGGGCCTTCCATTGCAGTGGCCTCTCCTGCTGCAGAGCACCAGTTCTAGGTGCATGTGCTCCAGAGCTCTGGCTCGTAATTGGACACACCGGTCCAGCCGCTCCTCAGCATGTGGGGTCTTCCTGGGCCAGGGATCGAACCAGTGCCCCTTGCACTGCAGGGCAGACTCTCTACCCACCGGACCACCAGGGAAGCCCAATGCTCTTGTTCTAAAGCTTGGTGACATCAGGTCTCCTTTGAGGTCCACAGAAACTGCGCCCACTTCTCTGTCTCACCTCCTGGCTGGTCTTTGTAACAGAGAGAGCTTGGTTGTGAAGCCCTTTCTCCAAGGATGAATTGAATCAAAATCAGCTCTATCTGGAATGTGCATTTAATACATGGGGTGATGTCAGTAATATATGTTAAGAGATTTTTATATTAGATAACTGCTCATTAAAAGTCAATCCTTTCCTCCAGGGTTTGAAAATAGAAACGTATTCACCTTTTGCAAATGAGGATAGTGAAATTTACTTTAACTGATGCTACAAGGAAAACTGGAAGAAAGGGAATTGCTCACAATACAATATAACTCCACCAAATTTGCATAATTTAAGCATAAAATGTAATACCCTGCTCATACTCTTTTGTCTTGAATGAAATTGGTTTTCAAGTAATGTGCAGGGAATCATAACCAGCCTTAGCAAAATGGATAATGTCAGAAAGCAAAAGTTCCTGTTAGCCTAGGAGGCACTGCTGAGTATGAATCCAGGGCACCGCATTTCTGACAAAGTTTGTCTTGTGATGTTATGTGGAGGACTTTGTAGAATTAACTGAAGGACGTGGGCCATGCTTTTTGGAGATTTTAATGGAGTAATTAACCATTTGAGACCTTAATGCAATCTTTTCTGGAATTCTTAGAGTCATTGGATGATTGTTATGCTGAGGATGTTAAAAATGACTTCAATTCCTGTAAATTCTTCTTTCCAAAGAGTACAGAACTCTTCGTGTAATTTAGTATTTCAGAGAAATTTTCAGTAATGTAGAGGGAAGCCACTGAAGTATTTTTTTTAACTGAAGTGGAGGTTCAGAAAGGAATGCATCTCCTTAGGCTGTATGTGGAAGTGCTGACAGGGATTTAAGAGCACAGCATTTCTGAATCTTGTCTCATATCACTACTTGTTGCTGTTTAGTCGCTCAGTTGTGTCCGACTCTTTGCGACCCCATGGACTGTTTACCGGCCTGACTCCTCTGTCCATGGGATTCTCCAGGCAAGAATACTGGAGTGGGTTGCCATGCCCTCCTCCATGGGATCTTCCCAATCCAGGATCGAACCCATGTCTCCTGTATTGGCAGGGTCCACAGAAACTGCGCCCACTTCTCTGTCTCACCTCCTGGCTGGTCTTTGTAACAGAGAGAGCTTGGTTGTGAAGCCCTTTCTCCAAGGATGAATTGAATCAAAATCAGTTCTATCTGGAATGTGCATTTAATACATGGGGTGATGTCAGTAATATATGTTAAGAGATTTTTATATTAGATAACTGCTCATTAAAAGTCAATCCTTTCCTCCAGGGTTTGAAAATAGAAACGTATTCACCTTTTGCAAATGAGGATAGTGAAATTTACTTTAACTGATGCTACAAGGAAAACTGGAAGAAAGGGAATTGCTCACAATACAATATAACTCCACCAAATTTGCATAATTTAAGCATAAAATGTAATACCCTGCTCATACTCTTTTGTCTTGAATGAAATTGGTTTTCAAGTAATGTGCAGGGAATCATAACCAGCCTTAGCAAAATGGATAATGTCAGAAAGCAAAAGTTCCTGTTAGCCTAGGAGGCACTGCTGAGTATGAATCCAGGGCACCGCATTTCTGACAAAGTTTGTCTTGTGATGTTATGTGGAGGACTTTGTAGAATTAACTGAAGGACGTGGGCCATGCTTTTTGGAGATTTTAATGGAGTAATTAACCATTTGAGACCTTAATGCAATCTTTTTCTGGAATTCTTAGAGTCATTGGATGATTGTTATGCTGAGGATGTTAAAAATGACTTCAATTCCTGTAAATTCTTCTTTCCAAAGAGTACAGAACTCTTCGTGTAATTTAGTATTTCAGAGAAATTTTCAGTAATGTAGAGGGAAGCCACTGAAGTATTTTTTTTAACTGAAGTGGAGGTTCAGAAAGGAATGCATCTCCTTAGGCTGTATGTGGAAGTGCTGACAGGGATTTAAGAGCACAGCATTTCTGAATCTTGTCTCATATCACTACTTGTTGCTGTTTAGTCGCTCAGTTGTGTCCGACTCTTTGCGACCCCATGGACTGTTTACCGGCCTGACTCCTCTGTCCATGGGATTCTCCAGGCAAGAATACTGGAGTGGGTTGCCATGCCCTCCTCCATGGGATCTTCCCAATCCAGGGATCGAACCCATGTCTCCTGTATTGGCAGGTGGTGTCTTTACCACGGACCTGGGAACCTCTACCCCGTTCATCAGGAGGGGCATTGTAACTGTCTAAAGAATGAACCACTGAGAGTACTGGCCTCCAAGACTTTTTCTTCTTTAACCTCTTAGGAGGTTAGTAGGATGTTAAATGTCTTCATGTTCGATTTACTGATCAGCTGTGGGCCTTCACCTTCACTTTTCTTACCTTTAAAGTGGGCATAAAACATAGTCCTGATATTTCAACAGCTGAAAGAGCAATATAATAATATTCATACTGTCTCCTGTGCCTTTCTGTTGTGGACACTCTTAGTTTTGAACCCTAGCCCTCCTCAAACCTGTGTCAAGCTAGGTTCCATGGAGGCTCTCTTAAAGCATATTCCCAAAGCTTTTGATACTAATTTATTTATTTTTTGGAGAGGAAAGTAAAGTTTATTAGAGTGGGGGGCAGACGAGTTGCTGCCAGTACAGCGGGCTGGTTTAAGGGAGAAAGTGGGAGACACTGAGAACAGTGGGCCTCACAGTGGGCCAGCTCAAGGGAGAGTCGACCTTGATATTTATTTTTATTTGTTTATTTTATTTGGCTGCATTAGATCTTAGTGGTGGCTCGTGGAATCTTCGATCTTTCATTGTGGCATGCAAGATCTCATCCTTACCATGACCAGGGATGGAACCTGGACCCCCTGCCTTGGGAGCTCAGAGTCGTAGCCCCTGAACCCCCAGGAAAATGCCAACCCCAGAATGTTTGGAATTTGAATTTTCCAAGTTTTCTCAGGTGGTGCTGATGGTTCTCATCTGGGGACCACATTCTGAGAACCGCTCTTCCTGCTGCCTGCATTCTCTACTTTTCTCTTTGGGTATGACAGCGTTTTCATTTCAAACAAAACAGCAGTGACAAACCTTAATTTTCCAGGGTGTTTTGCAGCTGAGAGTGGGCATGGAACCAGTGATTCATAAGTAAAGTTTGCAAATTGTTGTTTAGTCGCTAAGTTATGTCCAGCTCTTTGTGACCCCATGGACTGTAGGCCACCAGGCTCCTCTGTCCATGGGATTCTGGAGTGGGTTGCCAGTTCCTTCTCTAGGAAAGTTTGCTGGAAGATTTACTAAGCTCATAGACACTTCCATAGGACCTCCCTTCCTCTTTCATGCTTTTTCTCGCCTAAAAGGAGTATTCCATTCAGAAAATCAGGGAAGGAAATATAAATGGCATATATCTACATCTACATCTATATCTGCATCTACACCTGCATCTGGATCTACAGAGAGCTTCCCTGATGGCTCAGTAGTGAGGAATCTGCCCACAATGCAGGAGGCCCAGGTTTCCTCCTTGGGTCAGGAAGATCCCTCTAGAGGAGGGCATGGTGACCCCACTCCAGTATTCTTGCCTGGAGAATTCCATGGACAGAGGAGCCTGGTGGGCTGTGGTCCATGGGATCACATAGAATCGGACACGACTGAGCTGACTAAGCAGCAGCATTCAGGAAATGGAGCAGCCATCTCATGGCCGGGAATCCAGAGACCACTTTAGTAGGAGCACAGGAGTATTGAAGAATCAGTTGTTTTTTAAAAGGGGTACTGCAGGAGTCAGCTGCAAAGGTCTGTTTTGTGTCTCCCAATAGTTCTGTGGTTACCAACTGTAACAGTCCTATACCAATGTGTTTGTTGTGCGTATGACACAAAGCTTTTGAACTGTCTGCTTAATACCAGTGGAGGTAAAGGGAGAAAGCCATTGGCACTTAGTTTAGATGATCCGTGCATCTTTGCCCCACAGCTCTCCGGGGGCATGGGAAGAAGCAGCTTGCATTATCGATGCCTCTCTGGCCCGTTGTAGTGACAGGCCACGCAGTGCTCAAGCATCAGCCTCTAAGAGACAGCTAAGATCAATGGCGCCTCCTTACCTTTGACCCCAGAGACCGCTGTGTCACTGTTTGGTCTGAGAAGTCATTTGTAAAACTCACGGAGTGGCCTTTGCTTTTAAACAGAGAATAAAACTCAGAAGCTAAGCTCTTTCTCCAAGGAAAAGACATCACCTTGGGTGGTCTCTGTGCTCTCCTGTGAATCCCAAATGCTTCCCGGTGGCTCAGTGAGGAATCCGCCTGCCATGCAGGAGACCTGGGTTCCATCTCTGGGTCAGGAAGATCCCTCTGGAGAAGGGTATGGCGACCTACTCCAGTGTTCTTGCCTGGAGAATCTCATGGCCAGCAGAGTTGGTGGGCGATAGTCCATAGGGTCGCAGAATCGGACCTGACTGAATGACTAACACTTGGATGGTCTCCATGTTCTCCTGAGATTTTAGAACCCCTTACAATGCATGTGCTGTTGAGACCCCAGATCTCCCTGTGCTGGGTCTTCAAGGAGTTTCCTGGGTCTTGTTTCCCCTAGAGTGAGGTCTAGCTCTTTCTACTCTACCTCTCGCTCTGTCTGTCTGGAGATGAGCTCATGGGAACGGCTCAGTTTTGGTTGTAATGGTTAAGTCACACAGACCAGAATGGATTTGCTTTATGAGCAGCTCATAAAAAGAGATAAGTTGTTATTTGCTTTTTATGCCTGTCAGAAAATGGAGCATGAGCTAATCGTACTTTCTGTACAGCAGCCAGAAGAAATTTAGTATGTATATGAATTTAATGTAAAATATGAACACAAATGTAAATATTGATTTCCTTCCAGATTTTCAAGACATCAGGAAAAAAAAAGAGAAAGATTTTTTTTACTTGTAATTATTATACTCAGAGAAAACATCCTTCCAATGTTGAAAAAAAAAATGGATAGCTTTAAATATAGAATATATCCATTTTAAACTTGGTGGCCTTTAAAAGTGGAAAATTTTCATTGGATTGAATGTTGCCTGTCGCCTATTACATGTTTTGGAGTATTATTTGAGCCTATGAATATGATCCAAATTTTTATTTTAAAGAAAAATAAAAGACATGATTCTCCTTTTTGTGTCAACACAACAAAGAATTCCCCTCTATTCAATGTGCACTTGACTATGAATCTCCTTTTAAGTCAAGATTACATGTATGTGATGGAAATAATACGAGGAAATTATAGATAATAATAAATATATTTTACCTTATCTTCTCTGCAAAAGTCTTTATAATGGTGTGCAAATAGCTTTTCCCTTTGCAAAAACAAGATGCTGGGATCATTGAGGAGATAAATTCAATAAATTAGTGATTGAAATGAGTCTTTTTAGCCTTTAAAAAATAACAATCATCACTAATACCTATTTAACATTTACTAGGTACCTGGTACATCATGTGTATTAACTTGTTTAATAATTGTAACATTGTCAGGAAAATTGTCTTATTATTTCCACTCTACAGATGAAGGAATTGTGACTTAAAGAAACGTACTACCCACTCCAGGATTCTTGCGTGGATAATTCCATGGACAGATGTGGGCAACAGTCCATGGGGTCGCAAAGAGTCAGACAGACCTGAGTGACTGGTACTCTGTTCACATGTGTCCTTGGGAGGCATTCCACCCACCAGGATTTAGTTACTTCTGCTGTAAACCACTGATGTCAGTTCCAGCTGGTGGATAAGTGCTGTGTGGGAAAAGAAGTTTGAGGCTACTTGTGATCTCCATAGGCTACAATTCTACAATTGCTTGGGGATGTTTGCCATGGGCTTAGCGTGAGGCAGTTCTGTGGTGTATGCTGGTTTCGGATAACCTTCCCATTTCCCATCAGTGTTTTCTGTGGATTTGACCGCTAACTGGAAATATCCTGTAGCTCTACAGTTTTCTGTTCTGATTTTGGAAAACGTAGCAACAATTGCTAACAGTCGTGGAAGGGACTAGATACATCAAAACAATACTCTGCACCCTTGCTTCAAAGGGGTCAAACAAAGCAACTCACGCACAGAGGGAAGTAGATTTTATATATCTCTCCTTTGTAATATTATTAGTGTGATGAATTATACAAAGACCAATATTTCCTGAAATTCATCATTTGCCCTCTTCCTTCTTGAGCTTTGTGTTTCCCAGAATAATCATGCTGATCCATTTCCTTAAAAATGTATTGAATGCCTAAGAGCTCATTTAGCCAGGGAGCAGCGTAATTGGACACAGTGGGGGAAACAGCCGAGAAGCAGTTTGCTTCCCAAGGAGAGGGGAGTGTGGTGAGATTGCCGGCCGGATGGAATGTCATGCCAGGAGGGACCGTGTCCCTGCTCGGTGTCACTGAGCAGAATGTGCAGAGGCTATTTATGGAATTAGAGCTGGAGGACAACTCATTCTCAGATGAGTGGAGGTCTCCCCTGGATGATAAAATGTTTGTTCTTTTGAACGATGAGGCCAAAAGGGAGTAGAATGTTTAGCTTTTCTTTTTCTTTTTTTCTTTCACATGGCAGCTTTGTGGCAACCCTGGTGATTTTGCAATGGGATTTCTTCTTCATGAAATGTTGGGGTGTGTGTATGATCGTTTTGTACCATGTCTCTCTCCTTAAGTAGACATTTTAAAAGCATCTCTATTGAGGACCTTGCTGGTAGCTTTAGTGGTAAAGAGTCCTCCTTCCAATGCATGAGGCATGGGTCCCAGCCCCGATTAGGGAAGTTTACAAATGCCACGGAGCAGCTAAAACCATGTGGCACAACCATTGAGCCTGTTCTCCAGAGCCTGGGAGCTGCAGCTACTGAGCCCATGTGCTGTAACTGTGGACGCCACTGTGCCCTAGAGCCCATGCTCTGCAACAAGAGAGGCCACCACAATGAGAAGCCTGAGATCTGCAGCTAGAGAAATGCTCATGTAGCAACAAAGACCCAGCATAGCCAAAAATAAAATTATAAAAGAGCCTGCACCTCTCTTTACCTTTAAGACTGACTATCTTGTTATGCACAGGTCCAGAAAAGTGTGCCTGTAAGTGAAGTGAAAGTTGCTCAGTTGTGCCTGACGCTTTGAGACCCCATGGATTGTAGCCCGCAAGGCTCCTCTGTCCATGGGATTCTACAGGCAAGAATACTGGAGTGGGTTGCTGTGCCTTCCTCCAGGGGTTCTTCCTGACCCGGGATCAAACCTGTGCCTCTTAGGCCTCCTGCATTGGCAGCTGAGTTCTTTACCACGAGTGCCCCTAGGAAGCCCCAGAAAGATCCGCTTGGACCCAGATCCCTATGTCTGCCCCTGCATTCCATTTTATCTCCGAACAAACTCAGGGGCTCTGATCATTACCCAGGCAAAAGGAACGACTTATCCAGATCATTCCTCAGCAACATCAAATATCTGAAGTGCTTCGTATTTTGCTTCTGTTCTGTCTGAGCCATCATAATGACAGTCATTAAAATCTTAATGGCAAGGGTGTTGTTTTTCATTATAAACACATCTTCCTATAGATTTTGTGAAGTATTCATTGTTATCTTGCTAAAACAGAAGGGTGTTGTATTGAGAAGGAAAATTCATGAAATGACAATATTAGAAGACCAAAGCTTGCTTTCCTTCTGGAAGAAGTTTGTGAAAAAGAGAATGAGCAGTGCTGTTTTGTTTTGTTTTTTTCCAAATTCATTTATTTGGCTCCATCTGGTCTTAATTGTGGCACAGAATCTTCAGTGTGTGTGTATGTGTGCACACCACATTTTAAGCCAGTCATCTTGACGGGCACATGGGTGTTTCCAAGTCCTGGCTATTGTAAATAGTGCTGCTGTGCACACGGTGGTTGGGGTGGGGGTGGGGGGGGATATCTTTCAGATTTAGAGTTTCTTTTTTTTTCCCCAAGATATATACCCAGGAGTGGGATTGCTGGATCATGTGGTAGCTCTAGTTTTAGTTTCTTAAGGAACCTCCCTACTGTTTTCTACAATCATCTTGTAGTTTGCTTTGATGTTCAGTCTCCCTGAGCTGACTCAAGATTGTTCCTAAGCTCTGCCTCAAGGTAATTTCTGTGGACCCCACAGCGCCGAGCACAGTGCTTTCGGGAGAGTACACACTCTGTAAATACCTGTCACATGAGTGAAAGATTTATAATGCATGCCTGGCCCATGACAGAAAGATATATGGAGTCTACCTGTTAAGAATAAATGACTCTCCTTCTCCTGACTCAAAAAAGATTTCTTTCTGCAACTCTGAATAATAAACATTTTTGTACTTGTAAGGAAAATATGTCTATGAGTGGTCTCTGTGAGTACTGGTTGTCTCTAAGCCCACTAAGATGGTTCTACAGCTTCTCAAAGTGACCATTGGCTCCCACCGCTGGTCAGGCTCCAGCCCTGCAGTGGGAGGAAACAGGAGAACCATACCTTTCCGAACAAACTCAGGGCTCTGATCATTACCCAGGCAAAAGGAACGACTTATCCAGATCATTCCTCAGCAACATCAAATATCTGAAGTGCTTCGTATTTTGCTTCTGTTCTGTCTGAGCCATCATAATGACAGTCATTAAAATCTTAATGGCAAGGGTGTTTTTTTTCATTATAAACACATCTTCCTATAGATTTTGTGAAGTATTCATTGTTATCTTGCTAAAACAGAAGGGTGTTGTATTGAGAAGGAAAATTCATGAAATGACAATATTAGAAGACCAAAGCTTGCTTTCCTTCTGGAAGAAGTTTGTGAAAAAGAGAATGAGCAGTGCTGTTTTGTTTTGTTTTTTTCCAAATTCATTTATTTGGCTCCATCTGGTCTTAATTGTGGCACAGAATCTTCAGTGTGTGTGTATGTGTGCACACCACATTTTAAGCCAGTCATCTTGACGGGCACATGGGTGTTTCAAGTCCTGGCTATTGTAAATAGTGCTGCTGTGCACACGGTGGTTGGGGTGGGGGTGGGGGGGGATATCTTTCAGATTTAGAGTTTCTTTTTTTTTCCCCAAGATATATACCCAGGAGTGGGATTGCTGGATCATGTGGTAGCTCTAGTTTTAGTTTCTTAAGGAACCTCCCTACTGTTTTCTACAATCATCTTGTAGTTTGCTTTGATGTTCAGTCTCCCTGAGCTGACTCAAGATTGTTCCTAAGCTCTGCCTCAAGGTAATTTCTGTGGACCCCACAGCGCCGAGCACAGTGCTTTCGGGAGAGTACACACTCTGTAAATACCTGTCACATGAGTGAAAGATTTATAATGCATGCCTGGCCCATGACAGAAAGATATATGGAGTCTACCTGTTAAGAATAAATGACTCTCCTTCTCCTGACTCAAAAAAGATTTCTTTCTGCAACTCTGAATAATAAACATTTTTGTACTTGTAAGGAAAATATGTCTATGAGTGGTCTCTGTGAGTACTGGTTGTCTCTAAGCCCACTAAGATGGTTCTACAGCTTCTCAAAGTGACCATTGGCTCCCACCGCTGGTCAGGCTCCAGCCCTGCAGTGGGAGGAAACAGGAGAACCATCTGATTGCTGAGTCATTCCATGCAGCGCAATGGAGTGAGGTTCCTTCCTCTTCCTGCCTTGTGGCACCCTAGACCCTCACTCTAACCTCAAGGCCCAAACTCTTTGACAACCTGGCAGGCTTTGAGATCTCATTCTTTGTGTAGGAGCACACATTTCTACTAGAGTTTCAACCCAGACCTTCTCCCAAGGTAAGTCTTGCTAGACCCACTGTGTGCATGCCTGCTGAGTTGCTTTAGCCATGTGCAGCTCTTTGCAACTCTGGACCTTAGTCTGCCAGGCTCCTCTGTCCATGGAATTTTCCAGGCAAGATTACTGGAATGGATGTCCATTTCCTCCTCCAGGGCATCTTCCTGACCCAGGGATCGAACCCACGTCTCTTACATCTCCTGCATTGGCAGGCAGGTTAGTGCCACCTGGGAAGCCCAGATCAGCTGCAGTTCCCCTCAATTAATGTGACTTCATTTGTTGTGATTTTTCACCTAAAAATGCCACTGCTTTAGGACAGATTTCACATGCCAGAGCAGCAGGGTCCTAGGTACTTACAGCTCAGTCTCGCTTGGGTTTTTTATTCTAAGTGGTCAAACTCCTGCTCTTTCTTTTTCTTTTTTTTTTTTTTTTTTAATTTTTGGCCTCTCTTATTGGTCCTTCATTTATTTATTTTCATCCATCTTTGTTCTTTGACCTGTGTGGGCCTCGCATCGCAGTGGCCTCTCTCATTACAGAGCACCAGCTCTGGGCTCATGCACTCCAGAGCACTGGCTCGTAATTGGACACACTGGTCCAGCCACTCCGCGGCATATGGGATGTTCTTGTGCCAGGGATTGAACCTGCGCCCCTTACTCTGCAAGGCAGACTCATTACCCACTGGACCACCAGGGAAGCCCTCCTGGTCTTTCTTGAAGCACCTGACTTTTTTTTTTTTTTTTTATAAATTTATTTATTTATTTTGGGCAGGGGTCGGGTTGGGGAGGGAGGGGAGCAGGCAGGCCACTTCTATTGGTCTTTTGTTTCTCTAAGATGGTTCTACAGCTTCTCAAAGTGACNATTGGCTCCCACCGCTGGTCAGGCTCCAGCCCTGCAGTGGGAGGAAACAGGAGAACCATCTGATTGCTGAGTCATTCCATGCAGCGCAATGGAGTGAGGTTCCTTCCTCTTCCTGCCTTGTGGCACCCTAGACCCTCACTCTAACCTCAAGGCTCAAACTCTTTGACAACCTGGCAGGCTTTGAGATCTCATTCTTTGTGTAGGAGCACACATTTCTACTAGAGTTTCAACCCAGACCTTCTCCCAAGGTAAGTCTTGCTAGACCCACTGTGTGCATGCCTGCTGAGTTGCTTTAGCCATGTGCAGCTCTTTGCAACTCTGGACCTTAGTCTGCCAGGCTCCTCTGTCCATGGAATTTTCCAGGCAAGATTACTGGAATGGATGTCCATTTCCTCCTCCAGGGCATCTTCCTGACCCAGGGATCGAACCCACGTCTCTTACATCTCCTGCATTGGCAGGCAGGTTAGTGCCACCTGGGAAGCCCAGATCAGCTGCAGTTCCCCTCAATTAATGTGACTTCATTTGTTGTGATTTTTCACCTAAAAATGCCACTGCTTTAGGACAGATTTCACATGCCAGAGCAGCAGGGTCCTAGGTACTTACAGCTCAGTCTCGCTTGGGTTTTTTATTCTAAGTGGTCAAACTCCTGCTCTTTCTTTTTCTTTTTTTTTTTTTTTTAATTTTTGGCCTCTCTTATTGGTCCTTCATTTATTTATTTTCATCCATCTTTGTTCTTTGACCTGTGTGGGCCTCGCATCGCAGTGGCCTCTCTCATTACAGAGCACCAGCTCTGGGCTCATGCACTCCAGAGCACTGGCTCGTAATTGGACACACTGGTCCAGCCACTCCGCGGCATATGGGATGTTCTTGTGCCAGGGATTGAACCTGCGCCCCTTACTCTGCAAGGCAGACTCATTACCCACTGGACCACCAGGGAAGCCCTCCTGGTCTTTCTTGAAGCACCTGACTTTTTTTTTTTTTTTTATAAATTTATTTATTTATTTTGGGCAGGGGTCGGGTTGGGGAGGGAGGGGAGCAGGCAGGCCACTTCTATTGGTCTTTTGTTTCTCTATGTTCATCCGTCTCTTGTTCTTTGGCACCTGTGGGCCTCCCATTGCGGCGGCGTCCGTTGCCACAGAGTGCCGGCTCCGGGCCCATGAGCTCCAGAGTTCCGGCTCGGCGATCGGACACATCAGTCCAGCCGCTCCGCGGCACGCGGGATCTTCCCAGGCCAGGGCTCGAACCGGCACCCCTTGCACTGCAAGGTGGTGTCCTTACCCAATGGACCACCAGGGGAAGCCCAGCACCTGACTTTTGTAGTCAGAAACATGCAGCAAATGCAGCTTCACTTTGTTCAGCTTACTTTCCTGCCTCAACTCCTCAGTGACCTCCGCCCATCTCAGGTGCTAACGACATCACACACCTTGATGCCTGTCCCTTCGCTAGCACAAAAGACCCTCCTTCTGACCCCCTGCCCGACCCATCCTCTTGCTTCCACAGTGAGGCTTCTTGATGTAAATGTATGCACAGGACCTACCATCACTGCTTGGCCTCCAGGGAAGCAGAAACAACTCTCAACAGCCTGAATACACACAGTGAATGAAGAGAAGTCCCCATACCCACCTCCACTGGGGCAGATACAAAGAAATAAACACAAAAAGGAAATCTATGTTCAGACGATGGACTCTTAGAATGTTCATCGAAGCCACGTCTATTTTTTAAAAAGTGGGCTTAGCATAAGGACCCTTGGAATGTTGCTGGCAGAACTCTTCCTGTCCACATGGGTGGGTAAACTTTTAAAATGTGGAAGATCAAGCATACTATTGTGAGCATTGAACACGACTTTATAAGGGTGTCTGTCGTAGTTAATAAATTCTCAAAAATGAGACGACTTCTGCCAAAAATAGATGCTATAATTAGAAAAAAATAAAGAGGAGACAGCCGGAGTTTTTTGAAAGATAACTTTCCTTGTAAATCATTCCTATGAGGAATACACAGCCCTTCAATGGTCAAATCTACATTTCCAGCTCCTGAAGTGAACAGCCTCAGAATTAGAATGTTCCCACAGATGCGGAGTTAAATAGGAATGCAGCTACAGGGTGGCCATTACTTAAGTAACTTAATGAACACTGATACTGAGGAAATAAATCAAATGCAAATAATCAACACCAATCAAGGAAGCTGTTTCTCTATGTTCATCCGTCTCTTGTTCTTTGGCACCTGTGGGCCTCCCATTGCGGGCGTCCGTTGCCACAGAGTGCCGGCTCCGGGCCCATGAGCTCCAGAGTTCCGGCTCGGCGATCGGACACATCAGTCCAGCCGCTCCGCGGCACGCGGGATCTTCCCAGGCCAGGGCTCGAACCGGCACCCCTTGCACTGCAAGGTGGTGTCCTTACCCAATGGACCACCAGGGGAAGCCCAGCACCTGACTTTTGTAGTCAGAAACATGCAGCAAATGCAGCTTCACTTTGTTCAGCTTACTTTCCTGCCTCAACTCCTCAGTGACCTCCGCCCATCTCAGGTGCTAACGACATCACACACCTTGATGCCTGTCCCTTCGCTAGCACAAAAGACCCTCCTTCTGACCCCCTGCCCGACCCATCCTCTTGCTTCCACAGTGAGGCTTCTTGATGTAAATGTATGCACAGGACCTACCATCACTGCTTGGCCTCCAGGGAAGCAGAAACAACTCTCAACAGCCTGAATACACACAGTGAATGAAGAGAAGTCCCCATACCCACCTCCACTGGGGCAGATACAAAGAAATAAACACAAAAAGGAAATCTATGTTCAGACGATGGACTCTTAGAATGTTCATCGAAGCCACGTCTATTTTTTAAAAAGTGGGCTTAGCATAAGGACCCTTGGAATGTTGCTGGCAGAACTCTTCCTGTCCACATGGGTGGGTAAACTTTTAAAATGTGGAAGATCAAGCATACTATTGTGAGCATTGAACACGACTTTATAAGGGTGTCTGTCGTAGTTAATAAATTCTCAAAAATGAGACGACTTCTGCCAAAAATAGATGCTATAATTAGAAAAAAATAAAGAGGAGACAGCCGGAGTTTTTTGAAAGATAACTTTCCTTGTAAATCATTCCTATGAGGAATACACAGCCCTTCAATGGTCAAATCTACATTTCCAGCTCCTGAAGTGAACAGCCTCAGAATTAGAATGTTCCCACAGATGCGGAGTTAAATAGGAATGCAGCTACAGGGTGGCCATTACTTAAGTAACTTAATGAACACTGATACTGAGGAAATAAATCAAATGCAAATAATCAACACCAATCAAGGAAGCTGAGCATTGTGGGCACTTAAAATGTATTAAATGAGTGTCTCAATCACAGTGGGTACTTTTTCACAAACTCTCTTAATCAGCTAGCATCATTTTCACCAAAGTGGCCCTTGCATGTAAATATGGTGCTCTGAAAAAAAGCCAGTCCATTCCCACAAAAACACCATTAGGAATGGAAATTCTGCTGGGTGTTTTTACAGGTAGGATCTATAGCAGCAGATGCATTGGGAAAGGTCAGTAAAAATCAAGTTTAGGAAAAAGGCATGGGATCACATTTTGCATGTGCTTACAAAAATAGGAATGCCATGGCTTTCCTGGTGATCCAGTGGCTAAGACTCTGCCGCATTCCCAATGCAGGGTGAGGGTGTGTCCAGGTTCAATCCCTGGTGTGGGAACTAGATCCCACAGGACACAACAAAGAGTTTGCATGCTACAGCCAAAGATCCTACATGCCATAACTAAGACCTAGCACAGTCGAGTGAGTGAGTAAACTTTGCTACAAAAAAGAATGGAACAAGCAAAGGAGTATAGAGACATGAAGAGTATGTTTCTGAAACCTGAACCCATAGAACAGAATAACATTTTAAAAAGGATAAGAATTTCAAACATAGAATAAAATGTAAGGTCTAACTCCAGGTGGCCAGTTCACCTCTTAGCAGGAACTATTTTTGTGTATTTTTTCATAAAAATTCTACTCATGTAGAAGATCTTATATGTGCATTTTATTTGTATATTTATTATGTTATATGCATGTATAATTATCAATACATAATGCTTAGTACATAAAGTACAGTCATGTTTTTAAGCATATAAATTATACATATGTTTTATATAATATTTCTATGTGATTTATCTAGTGAAATATATGCATATGTATGTGTATATATAATTAGAAAAAAATAAAGAGGAGACAGCCGGAGTTTTTTGAAAGATAACTTTCCTTGTAAATCATTCCTATGAGGAATACACAGCCCTTCAATGGTCAAATCTACATTTCCAGCTCCTGAAGTGAACAGCCTCAGAATTAGAATGTTCCCACAGATGCGGAGTTAAATAGGAATGCAGCTACAGGGTGGCCATTACTTAAGTAACTTAATGAACACTGATACTGAGGAAATAAATCAAATGCAAATAATCAACACCAATCAAGGAAGCTGAGCATTGTGGGCACTTAAAATGTATTAAATGAGTGTCTCAATCACAGTGGGTACTTTTTCACAAACTCTCTTAATCAGCTAGCATCATTTTCACCAAAGTGTCCCTTGCATGTAAATATGGTGCTCTGAAAAAAAGCCAGTCCATTCCCACAAAAACACCATTAGGAATGGAAATTCTGCTGGGTGTTTTTACAGGTAGGATCTATAGCAGCAGATGCATTGGGAAAGGTCAGTAAAAATCAAGTTTAGGAAAAAGGCATGGGATCACATTTTGCATGTGCTTACAAAAATAGGAATGCCATGGCTTTCCCTGGTGATCCAGTGGCTAAGACTCTGCCGCATTCCCAATGCAGGGTGAGGGTGTGTCCAGGTTCAATCCCTGGTGTGGGAACTAGATCCCACAGGACACAACAAAGAGTTTGCATGCTACAGCCAAAGATCCTACATGCCATAACTAAGACCTAGCACAGTCGAGTGAGTGAGTAAACTTTGCTACAAAAAAGAATGGAACAAGCAAAGGAGTATAGAGACATGAAGAGTATGTTTCTGAAACCTGAACCCATAGAACAGAATAACATTTTAAAAAGGATAAGAATTTCAAACATAGAATAAAATGTAAGGTCTAACTCCAGGTGGCCAGTTCACCTCTTAGCAGGAACTATTTTTGTGTATTTTTTCATAAAAATTCTACTCATGTAGAAGATCTTATATGTGCATTTTATTTGTATATTTATTATGTTATATGCATGTATAATTATCAATACATAATGCTTAGTACATAAAGTACAGTCATGTTTTTAAGCATATAAATTATACATATGTTTTATATAATATTTCTATGTGATTTATCTAGTGAAATATATGCATATGTATGTGTATATATATTTATATGTGTATGTATACATGTGTATTTATGTTTATCACCGACTCAATGGACATGAGCTTGAGCAAACTCCAGGAGATAGTGGAGAACAGGCAAGCCTGGCGTGCTGCAGTCCATGGGGTCATAAACAGTCACACATGACTGAGCAACTGAACAACAGCAATCGTGTGTGTATGTATGTATGGTTATTTAAACATGGTTTGTTTAAATAGGAATGTGCTCAGTTCATTGTTTTATACCTTGCTCTTGGTATTTAATAATTTATCATGAAGATCTTCCTGTATCATCTTGTGTAGGTCTCCTGCGCTCTCTTAAGGTTTATGTGGTATTTTATTGTGAACCCATGATTATTCATATAACTGTTCTCTTGTAAGGCACTTAGATTATGTCCAGTTTGGGGAGTTGCAGTTCCTAAACACACACAAATACATGTGCACACATCTAAATATATAGTTGGAATTACTTGGGATTTTAAAAGCCAAGTACTTCAATTCCAAGTATGTCTTCTCTTTCCAGATATACCCCCCCCCACACACATGCATATTCATATATTCCACTTTACATGTATTATTCTGATTCTCCTTTAAGTATTAGTATTACATCTGTTTTACAGACTATGGAGCAGAGGAACAGAGGGGCTTACTAATTTGCCAGAGTTCACCCAGATAATAAACACATGGCCCTTCTAAACTCAGGTCTCCTTTTAGTTTTGACTTTATTCCTCTTTAATCACTGTACTTGCAGTTTGAATCTGTGACCCACGTCCAAAGAGTCATAGTATCATTGTATACATTTCAAAGAATGTGTATAACCCACCTCAGATTCAAAACGGCACATAATCCATATCTGACCAATCAGAGCATCTGACACACTGGCCTCAACAGTGGCTCAAGGATGAACATCTGGCCCAGGCAGACCAGTGGCACTCAGTTCAGACGTTGCTGGGGGATATAGCATCTAGACTTGGCTGGTTAGAAAGTATGAGGATGGAAGCTTGGAGTAGCTGTGGGTACCGTGATGGGAGATGCTGCCTAGGGTGAAGGCTGGGGCAAAGATGGAGAAAGAACAAGCCTGGATGAAATCAAAACACCTGTGTTTGAGCTGGGTTTTCCAATGGATATTTCTATTATTACATAAACCCGTAACACCTTCTCGCCAACTCCTTTAATGCACTTGACTTGGATTTTCTTGTACGTTATCTAAGAGACTTATAGAGACTTCTTCCATTCAGTTTTCCCTGTGTCCATATATCTAGTTATTGTTACTAAAATGAGTGGAAATTGACTTTTCAATATAAAATGAATAGTCTCCATCACTCTACCATCCCTTCCAATCTGCCCTCTGCTCTCCTTTTAGAGTTCTTTCACTAGGACTCCCATTTGGTTGTGTTCTTCTCTTTATCAAAAACTATTGGTGGCCTGTCATTTTGGTATTCAAGGCCTGTGGGCATCTGGTCAGCCCAGCCTTTGCATCTCAGTGCCCCTACTCGCCTGCCTCATGTACGACTTGTTCCAGGAAGATGAGGGAATTCACTGTCCTCCCTAAAGCAGGCATGCATCTCCATGACGTTAGGCCTTTGGTATGCTGTTTCCTCCTTCAAGGGTTGCTTTTCTCCCTGGTCTACCTTGGCGTAGTCCAGTCTCCTCTGGGCAATGAATGCTCATTTTTCAGGTACCTGGAGTCTTTAATACCTCTGACAGTATGATATTTATTATATTGGATTAAAGTTAGTCATTTGTATCTCTCCTTCATGCCCTTGTTTGAGGTTTCCCCGGCAGCACCTGTGTCTTCTCTGAGCCCCCAGGATGCCTAACACTGCTGAATCGTAGCAAGAGCTAACGCTTGTGAATGAACTGATGGATGAATTAATGATTGGATGAACTATGCATATTTTACTCTTTCTTTCTCTTTAAAAAAGAGCCAACTTTTAATTTATTTTTAAACTTTTTATCTTGTATTGAAGTATAGCTAATCAATGAACAGTGTTGTGATAGTTTCAGGTGAACAACGAAGGGACTCAGCCATACATATCCGTGTATCTGTTCTCCTCCAAACTCCCTTCCTGTTGAGGCTGCCACATAACATTGAGCAGCATTCCCTGTACTTTATATTAGGTCCTTGATGGCTATCCATTTCAAATGTAGCGGTGTGTAGCTGTCCATCCCAAACTCCCTAACTGTTCCCTCCCCTCATCCTTCCTGCTAACAACCATAAATTCATTCTCTAAGTCTGTGAGCCTCTTTCTCTTTGCTATTTATTTGTAAGCAAGTCACATGCATTTATGAAGATAAGCAAAAATGATTGTTTTAGTTTTTTTTTCTTATTTGTAGTATGTTGCAGATCAAAAAATACGAAGGATGCAAGTATTAGTCACTCACTCATGTCCAACTCTTTACAACCCCACGAACTATATGGCCTGCCAGTCTCCTGTCTCTAGGCAAGAATACTGGAGAGGGTTGCCGTTTCTTCCTATAGGGGGTCTTCCTGACCCAGGAATAGAACTCATGTTTCCTTCATTGGCAGGCAAATTCTTTACCACTGCGCCAACAGGGATGCCTATATATATTTAGACTGGCCCAGTTGTTTTTTATTTGGGCAAGGCCTGTGGGCATCTGGTCAGCCCAGCCTTTGCATCTCAGTGCCCCTACTCGCCTGCCTCATGTACGACTTGTTCCAGGAAGATGAGGGAATTCACTGTCCTCCCTAAAGCAGGCATGCATCTCCATGACGTTAGGCCTTTGGTATGCTGTTTCCTCCTTCAAGGGTTGCTTTTCTCCCTGGTCTACCTTGGCGTAGTCCAGTCTCCTCTGGGCAATGAATGCTCATTTTTCAGGTACCTGGAGTCTTTAATACCTCTGACAGTATGATATTTATTATATTGGATTAAAGTTAGTCATTTGTATCTCTCCTTCATGCCCTTGTTTGAGGTTTCCCCGGCAGCACCTGTGTCTTCTCTGAGCCCCCAGGATGCCTAACACTGCTGAATCGTAGCAAGAGCTAACGCTTGTGAATGAACTGATGGATGAATTAATGATTGGATGAACTATGCATATTTTACTCTTTCTTTCTCTTTAAAAAAGAGCCAACTTTTAATTTATTTTTAAACTTTTTATCTTGTATTGAAGTATAGCTAATCAATGAACAGTGTTGTGATAGTTTCAGGTGAACAACGAAGGGACTCAGCCATACATATCCGTGTATCTGTTCTCCTCCAAACTCCCTTCCTGTTGAGGCTGCCACATAACATTGAGCAGCATTCCCTGTACTTTATATTAGGTCCTTGATGGCTATCCATTTCAAATGTAGCGGTGTGTAGCTGTCCATCCCAAACTCCCTAACTGTTCCCTCCCCTCATCCTTCCTGCTAACAACCATAAATTCATTCTCTAAGTCTGTGAGCCTCTTTCTCTTTGCTATTTATTTGTAAGCAAGTCACATGCATTTATGAAGATAAGCAAAAATGATTGTTTTAGTTTTTTTTTCTTATTTGTAGTATGTTGCAGATCAAAAAATACGAAGGATGCAAGTATTAGTCACTCACTCATGTCCAACTCTTTACAACCCCACGAACTATATGGCCTGCCAGTCTCCTGTCTCTAGGCAAGAATACTGGAGAGGGTTGCCGTTTCTTCCTATAGGGGGTCTTCCTGACCCAGGAATAGAACTCATGTTTCCTTCATTGGCAGGCAAATTCTTTACCACTGCGCCAACAGGGATGCCTATATATATTTAGACTGGCCCAGAGTCTGGACATTATAGAGTGCTTAATAATCATCAACAAATAGATAAATGGAAAATGAAATCATTGAGGCATGTACATAGCCTTGGAGGGATCTCAAATGATAATAAAAAGCCATTATCAAGATCCTTAAGGTAAATGTATCTAGCAAGGTATTTAGTGCCAGGTTGCATTAAAAGAATCCTCAAGGCAGTTGTCAAATATTATTTGGTCGAAGGAAAGATGAATGATTCCACCCCAAGAGAGGACCTGAGAAAATATCCTGGGAAACAAAATATTAGATGCCATCGTCTGTGATAGAAGAAAGAGTCGGGATTTGAACACATACAATCATATGGACAACAGGTAGAGGGCATTTGTCCCAGTCTGTCAAGTACTGCCTTTCTGTCTCTTCCTGGAACCCTGTCCAGTACAGCACTTGTCACTGTCTGAAATATTCGAGTTAGATGATTACATGATGTGGCCACTCTAATAATCAGATGCAGTATGTGAATTTGTGACTGTCTTGGGAAGCTCAGGGAATGGCCTTTCCTCCCTTCTCCTATGATCATTCCAGGTGTGTGACAGTCCCCCAGTCTTCAGTGGATTGAGGAATAACTTGACATGTTGAACGAAGCACTGTTTTGGAGTCAGATGGTCACTAGCTTTGACTCCGGTCACTTCAGTGATTGATCTGCAGCACACTATAACACCAGTCTGAGACTCATCTTTCAAACAGTGAAAGGTACCTGATGCCCCATCCCCTTCACAAAAGCCTTAGCAAGAGGAAATGTGCTAATGCTTTGAACCGTACAGTCCTGCTGTAGTTGTAATGGTAACATGACAGTCGACATGGGGCGGCTTCCCTGGGGAGGGGGGTCCCTGGTAAAGAATCCACTAGCCAGTGCAGGAGCCTCGGGAGAGGCAGGTTCCATCCCTGGTTCAGGAAGATCCCCTAGAGGAGTAAACAACAATCTGCTTCAGCATCCTTATGGCAGTCCACTTTAGTATCCTTGACTGGGAAATCCCATGGACAGAGATGCCTGGTGGGCTGCAGTCCATGGGTTCTCAAGAGTCAGACACAACGGAGTGCGCACACGTGCTACGGCCAGCATAAAATCTGAGTGTTTAACTCTCTGGACATCTTGCCAAAGTCTTCGCATGAATTACCTCATCTTATCAGCAGAACAGCCCTATCAGTTTCTCTGTGTTACAGATGTGAACCCAGGAGCAGAGATAGGTGCCTAAAATCTTGGGGCAAAGACTTAGCAAGGCTCAGATTCAAACTTGGACCAGGGCCGCTCACCACTGGGCAATGCTGAGTTACTGTTAGACATGGAGTGTCTGACTCTGTGTGTGTGTGTGTGTGTATGTGAGAGAGAGAGAGAGAGAGTGAGAATTTTCTTTGCCATCTCTGCCTCATTCCCCCAGCTCTACTCAGAGGAAGTCAGTGGTCACATCGTCCCAAGGAGTTGCTGTCCCTCAAGATGGCAGAGCAGACCTGCACTGGTTAATGGCTTTGGGATGATCCCATATTGAGGGACACCCGTCCCTTTGTTCTCTGACATTGATGTTACTGTCAGTTGACAGTGAGCTTTATCATCCATCCCTTCAAGTACAAAAGGCCACTGTTCAGAAACTGTCATTAAAAGCAGTTTCTCTCTTTCTAAAAGCAATCTCCCCTTTTATTCCTTCCCTAATAGGAGCCAGTGTACCAGAATAAACTGACCTTAAGTTGAGCCTGTTTAGTTTTTTTTTTTTTTTTTAAGATATAGAAAAGGTTATGTTTTTAGTGTATTAAAGATTGGAGGCACAGAATTAGAATGGAGCTGTGGGGGTGGGGAGTGGGCAGAAAATAGAAGGCAGAGTGGGAGAAAGAAGCGGTGTGGCCTTGGGTTTTCTTTGCTTTTGGATAATGGGCATTTCTTGTTAAATCAACTCAGTCTGTTTCACAACCTGTCTCCTGGTGATGTATATACTCTTTGGACAGGACTGTGGGCTGCCTAAAGATCTCTTTTAGCCACAGGACATGAGTATAAATAAGCTTTATGTAGTCACAGCTGCTACGAGAGATTATGGGTAGAGTGTCTTCTAAAAGGATAGGGCAGGATGCTGCCTGTCGGGCGGGCACAGGGAAGGAGGGAAGAAAGAAGATCCCAAAGGGAGAGACTGGATCAAGTTCTGCTGAACAAAGCTACCCCGTGGACTTTATCCCTTTTTTAATGGCCCTTGGAGGAAGTGATTTTATTTTCATTGAAAACATAAAGATACTTGTGGTTGAGAATTGACATGGTATGGAAGTGAAGAACAGGAGTTTTGCAACCAGGTTCAAATTTAGCCTTTGTCGTGGATGGACACCACTACTGTGAAAGTGCTTAACCTCCTTGTGTCTGTCTTCAGGGCAGTGTACATGTTAGTAGGGAAGATGAGAGGAGTTGACACGTGAAGAGTTTAGTGGAGAACTTGGCCCATAATGAGGGCCCAGCCAACTTTGTCCTATCTTATGTGTTTTGTTTAAAAAAAATAGTTTATTATTTCCTTTAAAAAAAATTTGCCTGTGCCATGCAGCATGTGGGATCTTAGTTCCCTGACCAGGGATTCAACCCTTGGCCCCTGCATTGGAAGCACAGAATCTTAACCACTGGACCATGAGTGAAATACCCAACATTTGTTTGGCTTGAACATTCTTACCCTTTATTGTTCTTATAATTAATATTTATTACTTATTCCTCTTATTTGCAGGTTGATGGACATGAGACCACAAACAAAAATAAAATCTATTCATATATATATATATATATATATATATATATATATATATATATATACACACACACACATATATATATATATATATATTTATTTATTTATTTATTTATTTAAAATTTTGACCTCTTTTATTGGTTTTTTATTTATTTATTTTCATCCATCTTTGTTCTTTGGCCTGTGTGGGCCTCCCGTTGCAGTGGCTTCTCTCATTGTAGAGTAGCAGCTCTGGGCACACGCGCTCCAGAGTGCTGGCTTATAATTGGACACACTGGTCCAGCCGCTCTGTGGCACGTGGGATCTTCCTAGGACTGTGGGCTGCCTAAAGATCTCTTTTAGCCACAGGACATGAGTATAAATAAGCTTTATGTAGTCACAGCTGCTACGAGAGATTATGGGTAGAGTGTCTTCTAAAAGGATAGGGCAGGATGCTGCCTGTCGGGCGGGCACAGGGAAGGAGGGAAGAAAGAAGATCCCAAAGGGAGAGACTGGATCAAGTTCTGCTGAACAAAGCTACCCCGTGGACTTTATCCCTTTTTTAATGGCCCTTGGAGGAAGTGATTTTATTTTCATTGAAAACATAAAGATACTTGTGGTTGAGAATTGACATGGTATGGAAGTGAAGAACAGGAGTTTTGCAACCAGGTTCAAATTTAGCCTTTGTCGTGGATGGACACCACTACTGTGAAAGTGCTTAACCTCCTTGTGTCTGTCTTCAGGGCAGTGTACATGTTAGTAGGGAAGATGAGAGGAGTTGACACGTGAAGAGTTTAGTGGAGAACTTGGCCCATAATGAGGGCCCAGCCAACTTTGTCCTATCTTATGTGTTTTGTTTAAAAAAAATAGTTTATTATTTCCTTTAAAAAAATTTGCCTGTGCCATGCAGCATGTGGGATCTTAGTTCCCTGACCAGGGATTCAACCCTTGGCCCCTGCATTGGAAGCACAGAATCTTAACCACTGGACCATCAGTGAAATACCCAACATTTGTTTGGCTTGAACATTCTTACCCTTTATTGTTCTTATAATTAATATTTATTACTTATTCCTCTTATTTGCAGGTTGATGGACATGAGACCACAAACAAAAATAAAATCTATTCATATATATATATATATATATATATATATATATATATATATATACACACACACACACATATATATATATATATATATTTATTTATTTATTTATTTATTTAAAATTTTGACCTCTTTTATTGGTTTTTTATTTATTTATTTTCATCCATCTTTGTTCTTTGGCCTGTGTGGGCCTCCCGTTGCAGTGGCTTCTCTCATTGTAGAGTAGCAGCTCTGGGCACACGCGCTCCAGAGTGCTGGCTTATAATTGGACACACTGGTCCAGCCGCTCTGTGGCACGTGGGATCTTCCCAGGCCAGGGATCCAACCGGTGCCCCTTGCACTGCAAGGTGGACTCTTTACCCACTGGACCACTAGGGAAGCCCCCGTTCTTCCATATTTTGAGAGTGCAATGAAGGAAGCCCCCTTGGGATTTAATTATTCCCTACTCGAGGCTGGTGGGTGAAGACCCCTTGTTGTTGTTCAGTGACGAAGTCAGGTCCGGTTCTCCCAGATGAGTGGGAAGGTCATTCCTTTTGAGCTTGCAGGACTTGTGATGGAGTGGAGGAGGTCTCACGATCTTTATGTCCCAGAGGATGAGCAACCCCATGTAACTTGGCCTTGGACAGGGCCAGAGTCAGCAGGATTCAGCTGTGTTTCCTCCACTGCAAGGTGTCCCCTAGATCCCTCACTGGTGGAATCACAACAAGGAGGCCTGGTTAATTTTCATGCAGAAGAAGCCTTTGAAACGCAGGCCCCTTTCATGCTCTGGGAAGATTTGAGAGGGGTCATCCCTGTCTAGATTGGTTCTCGGCACCAGTCGAGTGAGCCTGCTGGCTCTTCTCAGTGTGAGGTGTGTTGCAGAGAGAAGAGGAGCAGGAAACAGACCAAAGAATCAGGGCACTTCCCAGCTGGAATCAGGCCTGTCTTGTGTGGATTCATTATTTGGTTGGAAATTAATCCCCAGAATGGCAGACATTGTATATTTGAGTGTGAACCGACGGTGTGTTTCATGGCCAAGTGAAAGTGGTTTTTGGATCGTCTGCCCTCTTTGGTGGTCCTTGCCTCTGAACCCTGCAATTAGTGCAGATAGTTGATCTAGACCTGGTTGTGTATTTTCCACCCAGTTTGATCCCTTAGGATATTTGGGGTGGGGGCATGAGAGGACTTTGCCTTGCTTGCTGTCATTTACTATGGACGTGGTGTGACTTATACACCCCAGTTGCCCTGGATCTCACTTAATGAGAATGTTTCCTGGAATTATCACATTCCATCCTCACAGCCAGCCTACAACAACAGTAATAGCAGCCGTAATAGGAGAAAGCAGTAGCCCTGATTTAGCATTTGCTGTGTGCCAAGGGCTGCCATGTATTCACTCATATAATCTTTAAAACAGCCCTAGGAACAGTAACTCCAGCCTTGAACTAAGATCTGAGCTAAGGTCTGGATTTAGTCTTGGTGTTGAACCAAGCGGAACCCCTGCCTGATGCAGGTACTGTTACCATCCACTTGCTCAGAAAGGTTAAGTTCCTTGTCCAGGATCACACAGCGAACATGTGGTGGGGTCAGGAATTGAATTTGTATTTTCTTCTTCTTCTTCTTTTTTAAATTTTCAGCTGTGTTGGGTCTTTGTTACATTGCTTGGACTTTCTCTAGTTGTGGTAAGTGGGGACTACTCTTTGTTGTGATGCACAGGCTTCTCGTGGTGGTGGCTTCTCTTTTTGTGGAGTACAAGCTCTAAGCATGTGGGCTTCAGTATCTGCACCTCTTAGGCTCAGTAGTTGTGGCTAAGGGGCTCCTGTGTGTGTTGACTCAGTAGTTATGGAGCATGGTCGTAGTTGTTCTGCAGCATGTCGAATCCTCCCAGACCAAGGATCGAGCCCATGTCCCCTGCCTTGGCAGGTGGATTCCTGTCCACTGTGTTACCAGAGAAGTCCCTTGAATTTATATTTCTTTCACCAAAGTCCTTCCTTTCTTTTTAATATAGCCACAGAGAACTACAAGCCTAAATATTTACTATTTGTGGGTTTGGGATATGTGACACTAGGACAGAGAAAGCGTCTTCTAGACTTTTGTTAAAGAGTAGTTTTGCAAATAAAAATATCTTGTCAGGGTAAATGAGGGAAAGTGTTCAGTCCTGTACTTGTTTGGAAAAGTCAACGCAAGAACATTCCAAACCCCGATCGTCTGCCCTCTTTGGTGGTCCTTGCCTCTGAACCCTGCAATTAGTGCAGATAGTTGATCTAGACCTGGTTGTGTATTTTCCACCCAGTTTGATCCCTTAGGATATTTGGGGTGGGGGCATGAGAGGACTTTGCCTTGCTTGCTGTCATTTACTATGGACGTGGTGTGACTTATACACCCCAGTTGCCCTGGATCTCACTTAATGAGAATGTTTCCTGGAATTATCACATTCCATCCTCACAGCCAGCCTACAACAACAGTAATAGCAGCCGTAATAGGAGAAAGCAGTAGCCCTGATTTAGCATTTGCTGTGTGCCAAGGGCTGCCATGTATTCACTCATATAATCTTTAAAACAGCCCTAGGAACAGTAACTCCAGCCTTGAACTAAGATCTGAGCTAAGGTCTGGATTTAGTCTTGGTGTTGAACCAAGCGGAACCCCTGCCTGATGCAGGTACTGTTACCATCCACTTGCTCAGAAAGGTTAAGTTCCTTGTCCAGGATCACACAGCGAACATGTGGTGGGGTCAGGAATTGAATTTGTATTTTCTTCTTCTTCTTCTTTTTTAAATTTTCAGCTGTGTTGGGTCTTTGTTACATTGCTTGGACTTTCTCTAGTTGTGGTAAGTGGGGACTACTCTTTGTTGTGATGCACAGGCTTCTCGTGGTGGTGGCTTCTCTTTTTGTGGAGTACAAGCTCTAAGCATGTGGGCTTCAGTATCTGCACCTCTTAGGCTCAGTAGTTGTGGCTAAGGGGCTCCTGTGTGTGTTGACTCAGTAGTTATGGAGCATGGTCGTAGTTGTTCTGCAGCATGTCGAATCCTCCCAGACCAAGGATCGAGCCCATGTCCCCTGCCTTGGCAGGTGGATTCCTGTCCACTGTGTTACCAGAGAAGTCCCTTGAATTTATATTTCTTTCACCAAAGTCCTTCCTTTCTTTTTAATATAGCCACAGAGAACTACAAGCCTAAATATTTACTATTTGTGGGTTTGGGATATGTGACACTAGGACAGAGAAAGCGTCTTCTAGACTTTTGTTAAAGAGTAGTTTTGCAAATAAAAATATCTTGTCAGGGTAAATGAGGGAAAGTGTTCAGTCCTGTACTTGTTTGGAAAAGTCAACGCAAGAACATTCCAAAAGCCCCAGTTGGTCAAAAGAACAAGATATTCTATTATGGGATGCTCTTGGTTTGCTTTCTTTTCCATACCAATTTTTTTTTTTTTTTTAATCTTCTACTCCTGACTGTATATAACCAGGAGGCAGAAGGATGACAGTGCTGTGTAGATTTGCAGCAGATACTCAAATAAGAGAAGTACATAATGAGCATGGAGCAGCAGATGAGGTAGTCTGGAAGATTTGAATTCTGCATAGGGAATTAACAAATAGTTCCTGATAACAAGACATTTCCAAATATGTTGCTCTCAGATGGGAGTGAACGGGGAGTGTAGGCACAGCCCATCCACACAGTTCATCGTAGAAGGGATTGTTCACACACAGTCATTTCTTGTGTGCTTACCATGCGACAACTAATATGCCAGACTGCGTACATACATAATTTATTCCTCTCAGTAACTCCTTGAGGAAGTTACTATTGTTATCCCCTTTTACAGACAAGGGCATTGAATCTCTGGTTGTGAAAAGAGATGGCTGGGCTTCCCTGGTGGTCCAGTGGGTGGAGAGTTCGCCTTGCAGTGCAAGGGGCACTGGTTCGATCCGTAGCCCAGGGGAATCCCGTGTGCCACGAAGCTGGTGGACTGGTGTGTCCAGTTGCGAGCTGGCATTCTGGAGCGCATGCGCCCAGAGCCGGTGCTTTACCATGAGAGAGACCACTGCAATGAGAGGCCCACGCAGGCCAAAGAACAAAGATGCATGAAAACAAATAAATAAAAAATCAATAAAAGAGGCCAAAATTACAGAGAGAGATGGCTGTGTTCTCCCCTCTCTTCCTCTTTCTCTCCCGCAGCCCCACCCATGTTTCTCCCTCCCGCCCTTCTCTGTCTCCATCTTTTTTCTTCTCTTCCTCCCTTTCTGTTATACACACATGTCCTCCTAGTAAAGGCCAAGCTGGCATTTGAACTCAAGTCTCATCTAACACAAGGTCCTATTCTCATAGAGGTCAGCGTTGGGGATTGTAATGAAAGGTGACTTTAAAAAAAAATATTTATGGGGGTCTTAATTCCCTGACCAGGAATTGAATCTAGGTCAAGGCTGTGAAAACGCCAAGTCTTACCCACTGGACTGCCAGGGAGCTCTCAAGGTTGCTTTTTGAGTAGCAATCTAATTTATTTTCCACCATCCCTTATAATCATCACCATTTTAGCATTGCCCAGAGCAGTCGCTGTCTTGGGTGCACCACCTACTTTGGACTGCGAGGTGGACTACAGAACCCGCCTGCACCAACTCCTGGAAAGCCCCGGCAAGCCTCTGAGACAGCTGCCACGACAACCACACCTGCCGCTTCAGTGGGGAAGCTGAAATCCATTTCCCAGAATCACATCCGCAGAGCTTGCACCGGCACTAGGCCTCTCTGAGCTCTGAGTTCACACTGGTAGCCACGTGCTGTGCTGTTGGGTCTCCCAGCCAAAGCTACATAGGTGATACACAGATAGACAGACCGAGAGCGATGGATGGATGTGTAAAGACACACATGTGTATACTTCCATCTCTATCTATGTCGGTCTAAATTTGGAACTTGACATTGTGCTACCTTCCTCTTTTTTCTGAGTCATCTGGCCAGTCTGCTGCATTCCCAGCGGCGGTGCCCTTAACTCCTTGCTGGCATTGGTATTCCTCTTTGTAGCAGCCCCGGCCACAGCAGCAATGGGAATAAGCCCAGAGCATAGTGCAGAGAATATAAATGGCTGAAGAGTTCTCTTCAACTCTGCGTAGGACAGAACTCTCATCAAGAACCAGGGAACAGGGCTTCCCCTGGTAGTCCAGCGGGTAAGGACACCGCCTTGCAGTGCAAGGGGCGTCGGTTTGATCCCTGGCCTGGGAAGATCCCACGTGCCGTGGAGCGGCTGGACTGATGTGTCCAATCACCGAGACAGAGCTCTGGCGCGCATGCGCCCAGAGCTGGCGCTCTGCAACGACAGAGGCCACCGCAGTGGGAGGCCCAGAGGAGCTGAAGAGCAAAGATGGATGAAAAAAAATAGAGAAATGAAAGACCAATAGAAGTGGCCCGCCCATCCCCCTCCCTCCCCACCCCACCCCACCCCCCAAAAAAAAGATCAATAAATAAAATAAATGTTTTAAAAAAAAAACACCAAAACCAGGGAACAGAGGTTCCATGACAAACATACACCGGGGGACGTGGCTCTTGTCCGATACAGCCTGTGAGACTTAGTGGAAATAGAAACTTAGGATAAAAAGGAATTCCAGGGAGAATGTTAGGCTTGCTGCCTTGAGGGAAGTTCACGGTCCTGTGCATTCAGAAGAATCACCATTAACAGTGGTTATTGACTATCTACTCTGTAAGCAAAGCTATGGTAGGATGCCTGCCTATCAGTTTAAGATCCAGGAGCTATAGATGGATATGAACTAAGTAGATGTGGCCACAGCAAACTTTGATCTCTGTATATTGATCTGCATGTGTAGTTGTTTCCATCAAAATCATGGAGCTAATCACTGCAAGTTTGTGTGGCTCACCAAACAGAGCTCAGCGCTAGTGATGCCAGCAGGATTACCATGAGTTTATGTCATATTGGACTTTCCAGGGAACTCAGGCAGTGATAAAGAATCCACTTGTCAATGTAGGTTCAATCCCTGAGTTGGAAAGATTCCCATGGAGGAGAAAATGGCGACCTACTCCGATATTCTTGCCTGGATAATCCCATGGACAGAGGGGACTGGCAAGCAACAGTCCATGGGGTCTCAAAAGAGTCAGACATGACTGAACAACTAAACAGCAAACACAACAGATTGTCATGTTTATAGGAGCTCTGAGAAAGGCTCGTGAGAGACGGGGGTATCTAGAAAGAACTGCATGTTTATTTTCTTTCAGATGTATTTTATTTTTCTGACCATACAGTGGTCTCACAGTCAAAGGAGCAGTAGACTGACTGTAAATTGCAGCAGAGATGTTAGCCAAGGCTCTCTTCCCACCTTGCATGTTAGAAAGCAACAGAAGCAACATCTGATGGTGAGTTTAGGGCAAAGAGTCACACTGCCCTCACCGTGGCATCTTGTCTAGTGTTTTATTTATTTTTAAAACGCCTTAGAATTGTGCATTTTTTTTGCCTGTGTTCACTCAGTCCTCCAGAGTCAGCTGGCCATTAAAGAAGCTTAGAAATTGCTGAAACATCTTTGCTCTTGTTTGTATTGCATAATCAACGAAAATAGCCCCAGAAGTGATTATGCTTGAAGTTACAGCACTAGCAAAGATGCCCCGTCGTTCACCTTGACCCTGTTTTGGACTATATAGTTTACTCAACTTTTATTATCTGTTGCAAACAAGGATTTCTCTTAAGAGTGAGTGTGTGGTGTCTGTGTGTTGTATGTGCATTAGGTGTGTGTTGTGTGTGTGTTAGTTGCTCAGTCACGTCCCACTCTTTGCTACCCTGTGGACTGTAACCTGCCAGGCTCCTCTGTCCATGAGATTCTCTAGGCAAGAATACTGGAGTGGGTGGCCATTTCCTTCTCCAGGGAGTCTTCCCAACCCGGGAATGGAACCCAGGTCTCCTACATTGCAGGCAGATCCTTTACTGTCTGAGCCACCAGGGAAGTGTGTGTGCGTGTGTGTATTCACTGATTACTTTGGTATCCTGTTTTTCAAATTTTCCCCAGTCGCGTGTCTGTTCATACTCCTTCTCAAATGCTTTCAGTGGCTTCCTACTGCTTCTCAGATTGACTCCAAGCCACCACATGGCACTGAATGCCTGCCATGGTCCACACCCTCTATTTTACGGCCTTGTCTTCCCGTTCTATGTTTCATGCATTTTACTTTTTACCCAAGCGAGGTTAATTTTTTAAATGTTTTAAAAAGAAAGAATAAATGAATGAATCCACAAGATCCCATTTCTGTTTATAGCATCTGATGAATGAGAGGGAACAATACGGCATGGATGTTTCTCATACTTGACTCTCTACATCAAAACTATTCATTTCCGACATTGCATCTGGTGTGTAATTTTGCTATGTCAGACAGGAGATCTCGCGTTGCACGTTCCAAATGTGTGCATCTATGAATTTTTCATTAATTACTCCGACTGAAATTGGATACAAGCCTTGCTTAGACGATCACCCATTGTTTATTTATTCAGTTTGCTATCCAGGTCACCCATGATCCAATTAAATCTATCATTGTTCCTTTGCTTTTTGCTTGTTTCATTTGCAAAAAAAGCTTTGCCTGAGCTCTTTTCAGCATCCTGTCTACCCCTGGTATCCTTTATGCGAGGTTCAACAATGGAGCTCATGAAGAATCCCGCTCAGCTCACACCCAGACCCTCCTGACCCACCTCCTTCTTGATACGTGTACACAGACACATCTGTGTGTCTCCTTGTCCTCTTCCTTCTCTTGAAGAAGCTCCTGTAAGATTGAGGCCGAATGCCTTCCTCCTTTTCTCCTCTGGCAAGTAGCTTTGCCTTCTGGATTCACTACCACGTGTTCACTTTTGTACAGATTAAAGACAAAACAATGAGTGAATTGGTGGTTTTTAAAAATATTGGATGAAATAAGCCTGTTTCCCCCTTTCAGATCTCTAGGCACAGTCCCATTTAAATAATTCCCGTATCTCTGTGAGAAATGGCGTTCAAGATTGTCACTTCTGGGGAACAGCCGCTGCCATCCATCTACAGACTTTCAATCCCAGAGACTGGTTGCCTCTATGGAATCTGTTGAGCTGGGTGAAAGTTCTCCCATTAAAACGAATGCTGTACTTTCTATGCAGTCTGAATTCACTGACACTTGATCTATTGCCACGGGATTAAACATACTTTTCTTTGTCATCGCTGGACAGAGGCCACTTGGCTTTATGGATGCCCTAGAGGACTTTCTACTTGCTGCTCTCAGCTGAGTGAAGAGGGGTTTCAGGACTGGTCTCTGTCGTCTGAATCTTGTTGAGCCTAAAGTACTGCTACTAGATTTCTAGATCTGTTAAGCTGTTAGATGTGAAGGGACCCCAGCTTCTGTTCCCTTCCTGCAGCTCTGTCTGAGTTTGATGAGCTCTCCCGGGAAAGACTCCCCTGGGAGATCTTATAGGCAACCTGAGACACACACACCCCTTTTGCTTTTTTAGCAGAGAGAACTCTGGAGTCCTAAAGCCTGGGTTCAAATCCCATCCCTGTGACTTATTAGTCTTATGGAAGTGAAAGTGTTAGTCACTTCAGTTGTGTCCGATTCTCTGTGACTCCATGGGCTGTAGCCCTCCAGGCTTCTCTGTCCATGGAATTCTCCAGGTGGGGATACGGGAGTGGGTGGCGTGCCCTCCTCCAGGGCATCTTCCCCAACCATGGATCGAACCCTCGTCTCTTGAGTCTCCTACCTTTTCAGGAGGGTTCTTTACCACTGGCACCACCTGGGAAGCCCCTGGCTCTGACTCTATGCCTTCTCTTGAAGAATCCGCTCCTGTAACCTCCTTCTTGATACGTGTACACAGACACATCTGTGTGTCTCCTTGTCCTCTTCCTTCTCTTGAAGAAGCTCCTGTAAGATTGAGGCCGAATGCCTTCCTCCTTTTCTCCTCTGGCAAGTAGCTTTGCCTTCTGGATTCACTACCACGTGTTCACTTTTGTACAGATTAAAGACAAAACAATGAGTGAATTGGTGGTTTTTAAAAATATTGGATGAAATAAGCCTGTTTCCCCCTTTCAGATCTCTAGGCACAGTCCCATTTAAATAATTCCCGTATCTCTGTGAGAAATGGCGTTCAAGATTGTCACTTCTGGGGAACAGCCGCTGCCATCCATCTACAGACTTTCAATCCCAGAGACTGGTTGCCTCTATGGAATCTGTTGAGCTGGGTGAAAGTTCTCCCATTAAAACGAATGCTGTACTTTCTATGCAGTCTGAATTCACTGACACTTGATCTATTGCCACGGGATTAAACATACTTTTCTTTGTCATCGCTGGACAGAGGCCACTTGGCTTTATGGATGCCCTAGAGGACTTTCTAGTTGCTGCTCTCAGCTGAGTGAAGAGGGTTTCAGGACTGGTCTCTGTCGTCTGAATCTTGTTGAGCCTAAAGTACTGCTACTAGATTTCTAGATCTGTTAAGCTGTTAGATGTGAAGGGACCCCAGCTTCTGTTCCCTTCCTGCAGCTCTGTCTGAGTTTGATGAGCTCTCCCGGGAAAGACTCCCCTGGGAGATCTTATAGGCAACCTGAGACACACACACCCCTTTTGCTTTTTTAGCAGAGAGAACTCTGGAGTCCTAAAGCCTGGGTTCAAATCCCATCCCTGTGACTTATTAGTCTTATGGAAGTGAAAGTGTTAGTCACTTCAGTTGTGTCCGATTCTCTGTGACTCCATGGGCTGTAGCCCTCCAGGCTTCTCTGTCCATGGAATTCTCCAGGTGGGGATACGGGAGTGGGTGGCCGTGCCCTCCTCCAGGGCATCTTCCCCAACCATGGATCGAACCCTCGTCTCTTGAGTCTCCTACCTTTTCAGGAGGGTTCTTTACCACTGGCACCACCTGGGAAGCCCCTGGCTCTGACTATATCTTCCCAATTAGGAAGTCAAAAAAACCCTTGTTTTCAGAGAATTGGCTGTGCTTGCCTCTCCCAGACGTTGGCCGATGAGCATAATTGTCTCTGTGGGTCTTAAACACAGGGAGATAGTCATTCTGACCATGGAGCAGATAAACAAAAATGGGCAGAGGAGCCATTCGCTGGGTTGTTCTCATCCTGGGAATCAGGTCTCCCATTTTCAGCTTCACTGAGTTCATCTTCGTAAACGCCTGTTACAGTTTGGGGGGTCCATTGGATTCTCTGGGATTTGGTTAGATTTTCGAGTGATAGAAAACGGTGATGTTAATAAGTTAGGTGACTTTTTCTTCGCATTAAATGAAGTCCGGAGGTTGTCAGGGCAGAGTAGGTATGGAGATTCCTGGATATACTTCGTTTGATCCAGATACTCTGCCTCCTCACCACATGCCTCCCGCCTAATGGTCCATCTTCCACCATCACCTTCTCGTTCCCACAGGCACCAAGGAGCATGAGGCAGCTAGGTCACCTTTCCTGTTTGTAAGGCCTCTTTGTAGGAGTTACGCATACCAATATCACTTCATTTCATGTAGCCAGAACGTAGCCACGAGGCTACGCCTATTTACACAGGAAGCTGGTAAAGGCGATATCTATTCTGTGTAGCTCAATGTCCTGCTGAAATGTTGTGCTTCTTCTTAAAAAGCAAATAAGTGGGATTTTGGAAGAACATGAAGACCCCTCTTGGTCACATCCATCTTTTCCTTTCAAGTTTCTCTTTTTTTGGTTAATTTCATTCTGTGTCTAAGCTTTATCTGACTCTGAGCGGAGGATGGGCTGGAGGTGTAAGAGGATTTGGGGCAAGTTTTGCCTTTAAACATTCTGTGGTGTCCTTTCAGGAGATTGAGCAACATCTGCACAAAGACAGGGTCTTCAGGAGAGTGAAAACCAGGGGAAGGCTTGGGGACCCGTTCTGATCATTCCGGGGTTTTGCCATTATTCCTTTTAGGTGCAAAAAAAAGTATGATAGATGTCTTGAAAAATAGTTACGATACAGCAGAATTCAAGTCCAGGAGTAGAAATGTACAGTAATTGAGGAGAAAGGTTTGTGGTCTTGCCCATGGCCTGCTGGGCCAGACCCCGTCTGAGCTCAGCCTGGATTCTGTCCTTTGGGCAGCGGCCAGCTGGGGAGCCATGGGTCCAAGTTCCACCACTGCACAGCCATTCAGTGACACTAGAATTTGATGGTGAAGTCAACTGGCATAATACGGTATCTACAGAAAAAAGTTGCTTGACCCAACTCAGTCACTTTCCCTTCTTGCTCATCCTTTCTGCCTTCTTTCTTTCTTTCTTTTTTAAAACTATTTTTATTCATTTGTTAATTTGGCTGCACTGAGTCATAGTTGCAGCACACAGGATCTTTGATGTTCCTTACGGCATGCAGGATCTTTAGTTATGGCATGTGAACTCTCGGTTTCAGCGTCTGGGATCCAGTTCCCCAATCAAGGATCAAACCTGAGCCCCCTGCATTGAGAGGACAGAGTCTTAGCCCCTGGACCACCAGGGAAGTCCCTCATTTTTAAATTGAAGTATAGTTAAGGGTCACATCCCTCTTGATGAAGACTGTGTTTATGGAATAACATCTCATAAGTGTTTGCTAAAAGTGTTTGTGGGTACTCTACCTTCAACTGGATTGTGATATCTTTTCCAACACTTGTTAGCTGATATTAATTTTTGTCCCATTATGAGGCCTGGGCTATCTTAGATTCTAGGAGAGAATCTCAGCACATGGCCAAGGGCTGTGCTTTCTTCATTATTTCTGCTTTGGGTGGAAAGAATACAAAACCTCTTAATCCTTTGTGAGCAGAGATCCTGTCCTGCTCATCTCTGTTTTCTTTTCTATTTTCAATGTCACTTCATCCAAGAAAGCACCAGGGTCATGGTGGCACACAGGACAAACTAGCTCCCTGTCCTGATGGAAATTGCAGATCTTGATAAGCACGATTAAGACAGAAGTGTGAGGTAGCTGCAGAGAGGTATTAGGTTGAGTGATAAGCCATTTTAGATTCTAGGTAGATTGGAAAAGAAACTTTGAAGTTCAGTTCCATTCAGTCTGTCAGTCATGTCAGACTCTTTAGGACCCCATGGGCTACAGCACGCCAGGCTTCCCTGTCCTTTACCACCTCCCAGAGCTTGCTCAAGCTCATGTCTGTTGACTCCGTGATGCCATCCACCCACCTCATCCTGTCCTCCCCTTTTCCTTTTGCCTTCTATTTTTCCCAACATCAGTGTCTTTTCCAACACATTGTCTCTTCTCATCAGGTCGCCAGAGTATTGGAGCCTCAGCTTCAGCATCAGTCCTTGTAATAAATATTCAGGGTTGATTTTCTTTAGGATTGACTTTGAAGGGAGGATAGTAAACTTTGGCCCAAAGGTAAAGTTCTCCCAGAAAAGGAGGCAGGGAAAGAGTTGCAACAGAAAAATTGGCGTGTGCCAGAGCTTGTTGCGAGGCTGAGTCAGGCGTGTACAAGAGAACAGGGCAGGTAGGAGTACCTGCCCAGCAAGAGTAGGAGGAGACAGATGTCCTAAACCAAGCAGCTGTCCTAAGGTGCTGCTCAACGTCGTCGTGACAGACCTGCCCCACCTTCCGGAATGTTATGTCAGACCCATTTATGTACCCATCCTTGGTCACCCTGGGCTTGCCTGGCATCAGTGTAGCCTACAGTGTCCATTTGAAAGCGATTATGCCAGTGCGGGATGGCAGGGAGAAGGATGTTTCTGTTTTAACATGAAAGTGGAACTGAGGGGAGACGTGGATGAAAACATTCAGTTGTTTAGGGGAGAAAAAATAACGAACGAATTTGAAGGTACATTTCTGAACTTGCCTGCTGGGATCAGTGCAGCCTCCAGTTATGAAATAATTTCCCTCAAGGCCCCCCGCCCCACCTCTGGTCTGTCTTCCACTCTGACAGATGTGGTGCATCTCGTGCCTGATGCTCTAAGAGCCAGCGTCTCTGCCTCGCCTCCCGCCCTCTGCGTCTCCCGAGCTTGAAGCTTCTCCTGGTGTCGCTGCTGGCTTCTAAGTTGGCACATGTGTCACTCCATTTGTTTTTTTAATTTGGGGCACTTTCTTTTTTGTTTGCAAATTTGTCACTATCCCTCACAAAGCTCCCTGCCATGGTTTGGGAAACCAACTTGGTATCTTCCCATGGAAAGCACCACTCCATCTGCAAACTTGATGCTTCCATACCAAAATGCCATTCCAGGGGAGCAAGTTGGAACTGAAAGAATTGGCAACTGTGACCGCCACAAGCAACATCCACTATTACTGGATTAATAGGAATTAAATCTGCTTGAGCCCTGTAATGAGCCAACAGTTTACTCGCTCATGAGGCTGAGGGGAAAAAAAGAAAATATTTATATTAGTAGGGTTGTCTTAGATGGTGTTTGACTTCATGTGGACTGCTGGCTAGTTTATGTTAGAAGATCAATAATTGTCCCCTCTTGTAATCTTAAGGCTTAGGGGGGTCCCACTTCTGCAGTTGAGTACATGTTGCTTTGGGGGCTTCTGGTAAAATGTAATTTATTGGACTTTTAAGTGTTGTCTTGAATAATCCATGCACAGCACACGTGGAAGGCCAGCTTTGTGGCTTCCTACCATGAAGGAAGAAAATGTAAAGCCAGTGAAGTGGGTGAGCCTTCACATACGACACTAAACACCCTGCGTGGACTTGCTTGACTTTCTTCCAGTTAAAATTGCACAATCAGTTCTAGTGTCCCTGAAGTGGTAATTGTCCTTAAACACTTGATGGGTTATACGGATCTCTTGCTGGAAGCCAGTCAGATAACCTTAAAATGAAATCCGAACCCTGCGTGGGGACTTGCTTGACTTCTTCCACAATGCCAGTGCGGGATGGCAGGGAGAAGGATGTTTCTGTTTTAACATGAAATCTACTGAAAACTTGAAAAACGAACGAATTTGAAGGTACATTTCTGAACTTGCCTGCTGGGATCAGTGCAGCCTCAGTTATGAAATAATTTCCCTCAAGGCCCCCCGCCCCACCTCTGGTCTGTCTTCCACTCTGACAGATGTGGTGCATCTCGTGCCTGATGCTCTAAGAGCCAGCGTCTCTGCCTCGCCTCCCGCCCTCTGCGTCTCCCGAGCTTGAAGCTTCTCCTGGTGTCGCTGCTGGCTTCTAAGTTGGCACATGTGTCACTCCATTTGTTTTTTTAATTTGGGGCACTTTCTTTTTTGTTTGCAAATTTGTCACTATCCCTCACAAAGCTCCCTGCCATGGTTTGGGAAACCAACTTGGTATCTTCCCATGGAAAGCACCACTCCATCTGCAAACTTGATGCTTCCATACCAAAATGCCATTCCAGGGAGCAAGTTGGAACTGAAAGAATTGGCAACTGTGACCGCCACAAGCAACATCCACTATTACTGGATTAATAGGAATTAAATCTGCTTGAGCCCTGTAATGAGCCAACAGTTTACTCGCTCATGAGGCTGAGGGGAAAAAAAGAAAATATTTATATTAGTAGGGTTGTCTTAGATGGTGTTTGACTTCATGTGGACTGCTGGCTAGTTTATGTTAGAAGATCAATAATTGTCCCCTCTTGTAATCTTAAGGCTTAGGGGGGTCCCACTTCTGCAGTTGAGTACATGTTGCTTTGGGGGCTTCTGGTAAAATGTAATTTATTGGACTTTTAAGTGTTGTCTTGAATAATCCATGCACAGCACACGTGGAAGGCCAGCTTTGTGGCTTCCTACCATGAAGGAAGAAAATGTAAAGCCAGTGAAGTGGGTGAGCCTTCACATACGACACTAAACACCCTGCGTGGACTTGCTTGACTTTCTTCCAGTTAAAATTGCACAATCAGTTCTAGTGTCCCTGAAGTGGTAATTGTCCTTAAACACTTGATGGGTTATACGGATCTCTTGCTGGAAGCCAGTCAGATAACCTTAAAATGAAATCTGAACCCTCGCTGTGGCCACAAGGCCCTATGATACCCAAATCTGTCCAGGGATCTGTCCAGGCCCGTCTCTCTTGGCTCATATCCTCACTCAGATTGCTCTGGCCTCTCCTCTGAGACCCTCAGATCGCCGCTTTTCTTCCTCAAGACTTTGCACATGCTGCTCTCGGATCAGAACTGCACCTAACCCAGAGATGACACATAGCCTGAGGAAGACATTGACCTTCATAACTGTAAGCTACGGAGATTCCCAGGTTACTTGTTACAGCAGCATACCGAGCCTATCCTGATTGATGCTGGATTTTAGCTCATAAGCTGGCTCTTTGCAGGAGTCTCCTCAGACCTTCTAAGATTAAGTCTGTGGTCTTTGGTATGTGTTCTGCAACATTCCCTCCTAGCCATTGCCACATGATGTTATAATTACGTTTCTACTTACTGCCCCTCGTAGACTGAATAGTATGCACACAGGGGCTTCCCTGGTGGCCCAGATGGTAAGGAATCTGCCTGCAATGCAGAAGACCCAGGTTCCATCCCTGGGTCTGGAAGATCCCTTGGTGAAGGAAATGGCAGCCCACTCCAGTATTCTTGCTTAGAGAATCCCATGGACAGAGGAACCTGGTGGGCTACAGTCCATGGGGTCGCAAAGGGTCAGTCATGAAGGAGTGACTAACACTTTCACATTGTAGACAGGGTGCTTGTTGGGTTCATCTCTAGATCTCTCACTTGTAGCAGAGTGGCTGACCCTTGATGGACAGAAATTAAAAGACAAGGGCAGAGATGTCCACTTCTCCATTGCCAGCCTGTACGTTTGTGGCAGGATGGGTCCTAGTGACAAGAGTGGCTGTGTCCACATAGACACAGCGGTGCCAGAGGAGTCCTGTGCTGCCATGGAGAAGGTGGCCGCCCTTGTGAGTAGGTGATCAGTTGTTCCTGGAGAGCCTTGATCAGGATCCCGGTTAGGAAATGCATCGAAGGGAGAAAACCTGGGGCAACGATAAAGGGAAATGTCTTGAGAGCATGTGGGAAGAAAGGAGAACACAAAACAACTCGTCAGCTACATTTACATACATTGACAGCTCAGAATCTGACAATTAAAGGTCATATTTCCCAGACCAACAAATTAAACTCATTATTTTTTTTGGAAATTGGCTGCATCTATCACCATTTTACATATGATAAGCCTCAAGACGCCTATCCCTCTTTGTGTCCCTGCTCTGCTATTCTTTGGGGGCCAGGAGGGGTTTGGGGGACCTTCTATCTCTTCCTCTATAGGCTTAGAGGAACAGAGCCTCGCACAGTCCAGTTACAGCCTGAGGAAGACATTGACCTTCATAACTGTAAGCTACGGAGATTCCCAGGTTACTTGTTACAGCAGCATACCGAGCCTATCCTGATTGATGCTGGATTTTAGCTCATAAGCTGGCTCTTTGCAGGAGTCTCCTCAGACCTTCTAAGATTAAGTCTGTGGTCTTTGGTATGTGTTCTGCAACATTCCCTCCTAGCCATTGCCACATGATGTTATAATTACGTTTCTACTTACTGCCCCTCGTAGACTGAATAGTATGCACACAGGGGCTTCCCTGGTGGCCCAGATGGTAAGGAATCTGCCTGCAATGCAGAAGACCCAGGTTCCATCCCTGGGTCTGGAAGATCCCTTGGTGAAGGAAATGGCAGCCCACTCCAGTATTCTTGCTTAGAGAATCCCATGGACAGAGGAACCTGGTGGGCTACAGTCCATGGGGTCGCAAAGGGTCAGTCATGAAGGAGTGACTAACACTTTCACATTGTAGACAGGGTGCTTGTTGGGTTCATCTCTAGATCTCTCACTTGTAGCAGAGTGGCTGACCCTTGATGGACAGAAATTAAAAGACAAGGGCAGAGATGTCCACTTCTCCATTGCCAGCCTGTACGTTTGTGGCAGGATGGGTCCTAGTGACAAGAGTGGCTGTGTCCACATAGACACAGCGGTGCCAGAGGAGTCCTGTGCTGCCATGGAGAAGGTGGCCGCCCTTGTGAGTAGGTGATCAGTTGTTCCTGGAGAGCCTTGATCAGGATCCCGGTTAGGAAATGCATCGAAGGGAGAAAACCTGGGGCAACGATAAAGGGAAATGTCTTGAGAGCATGTGGGAAGAAAGGAGAACACAAAACAACTCGTCAGCTACATTTACATACATTGACAGCTCAGAATCTGACAATTAAAGGTCATATTTCCCAGACCAACAAATTAAACTCATTATTTTTTTTGGAAATTGGCTGCATCTATCACCATTTTACATATGATAAGCCTCAAGACGCCTATCCCTCTTTGTGTCCCTGCTCTGCTATTCTTTGGGGGCCAGGAGGGGTTTGGGGGACCTTCTATCTCTTCCTCTATAGGCTTAGAGGAACAGAGCCTCGCACAGTCCAGTTACAGCCTCAGTTCTTCTGTTAAAACCAGCAGTGGTCCTTTATAAAGCAGATAAGACACCACCTCAATAACAGACTTCATTTTTCACTCACATTCGTCTGAAGCCACAGGTGGAAGACTGGAAACCCTGAACATCATGAAGCGCCAGTCCTACAGACGCTTGACTAGATCCACACTTACACGAAAGGTCTACTTTCTCGTCTTCCTATCAAGAAGTAGACTGAATTCAATTAAAAAGTAACTCAGACTTAGGTGTAGAAACTAGGTCCCCGGCTTCTCTGAGCCATCCATAGGTAGAATCCACACACCCATAGGTGGAATCCACAGGTGGGATAGGTGACGGTTTCTCAGCCTGCAAAGGAAACTGAACACCGCGGCTTTAAATGGGCCATTACCTTTCTTTTTTGGTTGATCCCAAACTGTGAAGGTCAGCGTTAAAATTTGACCTTTTCCCTGCCAACCCATTTGAAGTAATTAACCCCTGTGTCTTGCAACACAAGGAAGCTATGACTTTGTTATTAAATTCTCATAAAGAGCCTATTAATATTAAAATTGCTTCACTCTTGGGCTGAATGTATTAACGGTCTTGTGCTGGGTAAACACAAACCCTCAGCGCTGTGTTTTAAAATGCATGAGTCGAAGGCACAGCAAACCCTTCCAGCTTACCTCCTTGGTAGCAGAATGTTGCACATTTCATTGCTTGTATTTGTTCAGATGTTTCCATTTAAACTCTTTGAATTTGATCTTTTGGAACTCACTCTTTGCGAAGGAGAAAACCTGGGGCAACGATAAAGGGAAATGTCTTGAGAGCATGTGGGAAGAAAGGAGAAAAAAATGCATACATTTACATACATTGACAGCTCAGAATCTGACAATTAAAGGTCATATTTCCCAGACCAACAAATTAAACTCATTATTTTTTGGAAATTGGCTGCATCTATCACCATTTTACATATGATAAGCCTCAAGACGCCTATCCCTCTTTGTGTCCCTGCTCTGCTATTCTTTGGGGGCCAGGAGGGGTTTGGGGGACCTTCTATCTCTTCCTCTATAGGCTTAGAGGAACAGAGCCTCGCACAGTCCAGTTACAGCCTCAGTTCTTCTGTTAAAACCAGCAGTGGTCCTTTATAAAGCAGATAAGACACCACCTCAATAACAGACTTCATTTTTCACTCACATTCGTCTGAAGCCACAGGTGGAAGACTGGAAACCCTGAACATCATGAAGCGCCAGTCCTACAGACGCTTGACTAGATCCACACTTACACGAAAGGTCTACTTTCTCGTCTTCCTATCAAGAAGTAGACTGAATTCAATTAAAAAGTAACTCAGACTTAGGTGTAGAAACTAGGTCCCCGGCTTCTCTGAGCCATCCATAGGTAGAATCCACACACCCATAGGTGGAATCCACAGGTGGGATAGGTGACGGTTTCTCAGCCTGCAAAGGAAACTGAACACCGCGGCTTTAAATGGGCCATTACCTTTCTTTTTAGGTTGATCCCAAACTGTGAAGGTCAGCGTTAAAATTTGACCTTTTCCCTGCCAACCCATTTGAAGTAATTAACCCCTGTGTCTTGCAACACAAGGAAGCTATGACTTTGTTATTAAATTCTCATAAAGAGCCTATTAATATTAAAATTGCTTCACTCTTGGGCTGAATGTATTAACGGTCTTGTGCTGGGTAAACACAAACCCTCAGCGCTGTGTTTTAAAATGCATGAGTCGAAGGCACAGCAAACCCTTCCAGCTTACCTCCTTGGTAGCAGAATGTTGCACATTTTGTGACAAGTTCTGCTTGTATTTGTTCAGATGTTTCCATTTTAAATCTGCACCTTTGAATTTGTATCCGTTTATGGGGTAACTCCATTCACTGCTTACAGTGATGGAGCAGGTCCAAGGACACAAAATACGTGCAGTGACACCTTTTGTCATCAACTTAATTGTTAGCTCCAAGGACATTGCTCAGACTCTAACCTTATGGATGGGGACCGCAGTTTGGGATTCTTCTTTTCGCTAAGTGCAGGATACCTGTGTGGCGGCTTCCCTGGTGGCTCTAGAGGTAAAGAACCCACCTGTCAATGCAAGGTACTGAGGAATCTCGCGGGTTCAATCCCTGAGTGGGGAAGATCCCCTGGAGGAGGGCCTGGTAACCCCTCCAGTATTCTTGCCTGGAGAATCCCATGGTCTGAGGAGTCTGGTAGGCTACGTCCATGGGGTTGCCGAGTTGGACACGACTGAGTGACAACATGCTAGGAGACCTGTGGATTGCCTGCAAAATGTGCTTCTAGATGTAGATTTTAAACAACCCACTGTGGACCTCTTGAATCACAATCGACAGAGGTGATTCTTTCCTAAATCTATTGTGTAAATTCAGTTCTTGAGGGGTTTACTATAGTTAAGTCTACTTTGAACCCTTCTAGAAATCAGCTAGCTAATTTGATGATTCAGGACAGCTGTACAGCTGTTCTGGGCCAGAGTTGATGCTAGACAATGGGGACATGGTGGGAAAGGAAAGACCTAAGTGCTTGTGGATGTCACTGTTTATTAAAGAAACACAATCATAACAAAGTAAATAAATCCATATAGTAATAAGTGGATTTCTGTTTCTGGGAAGAAGTAGATAACACTTTTTTCCCCTATTCTTCTGTACAAATAAAATCCCTGAAACTTATGGTTGACAATGGGAAAGGATGGGAGGAAGGGATAGTCAGGGGGTTTGGGATCAACAACTATACACTGCTGTATTTAAACTGGATAACCAGCAAGGACCTACTGTGTAACCTAGGGAAGTCTACTCAATGTTATGTGGCAGCCTAGGTGAGCAGAGTTTGGGGCAGAGTGGATACATGGATATATGTGGCTAAGTCTCTTTGCTGTTCACCTGAAACTGTCACAACATTGTTAACTGGCTGTACACCAATGCAAAATGAAAAGTTAAAAAAAAAATCTCTTGACATACACACACAGATTCCAATAGCTGAGAAAGCTCCAGAGGAAATGCAAAGAAGTACATACTGAGATACATCATAGTCAAACTTCTGAAAACTGAAGACAACAGAAAAATCTTGAAGGCAGAGAGAAAAAGAGTGTTGTACCCAGAGTGGGAAAAACCATCTGAAGGACACCAGGTCTCCCATCGAAAGCCATCTCCACGGAGGGGCTGGTGTGACATTTTTCAAGTGCTAACAGAAAATCCTTGTCAACTCAGAATTTCATTTCCAGGACAAATAGACTTCAGAGAGAAAGGAGGTATTGCCACATGAAGAGAAACTGAAAGAATTACTTTCCAGCCAACTTTACCTTAAAAGAATGGCTAGGAGAAATTCTCTAAAGAGAAAGGAAATTGTGAAACAAGGAATCTTAGAAAATTAGATAGGAAGAAGACAAAAATAGTGGTCCATGCAATAGACTTTGCATCCTGGTGCTTTTAAAACTGTACTTTATTATTGAGACAAAACCTGTAACACCATCTGATGTGGTTCAAAATGCATGTAAAAGTAATATTTATTACAATTATATTGCAGATGAAGAAAGGCCAAGTAAGTGGGGTTTCTCTGCTTGACTGAAGCTGTTGAAACAATTCCATGAGTGGACTGTTCCAAGTTATGTCTGTATAATGTAATACCTGTAACAACTACTAAAATCATCTTTAAAAAGAGATTCACTCAAAAACACTACAGACAAATTAAAATTTTGTGACAAAGATTATTCAAGTATCCCAGAGGATGGCAGGAAAAAGGAAAACAAAGACATGAAAATGGAGAGAATAAAGAGGAAGAAATAAAAAGGCAGAATCATGCAGTGATATGACCACACTTTTATCTAACAGACTGAAGAAAAGATTGTTAGAGTGTCTTCAAGTCCACAACCCAACTCTAGGCTGTCAAGGAACTTCCTTCAAACTTAATTGCATGGACAGATTGAAAATAAAAGATAGAAAAAGGATACACTGTGCAAATACCAATCAAAATGAAGCTAGAAGTAGTTATATTCACTATTATATTAATTTGGATGCTACCATGATATAGCATCCAGTAAACTTGACTTAAGTGTAAAGATAATTACCAGAGACTTAGAGACAGAACACAGTGATGGCAATCTCTCCAATAAGGAATCCAGTGATACTAAAGGTCCATGTCTTCAGCATGTGCAGAAAATACCTACAGAACTAAGAGAGACTCCACCAACCAAGTGCAGAAAACATGTCCTGTTGAAGTGTCCACTGGACTGGGCATATGACAAGGTATACCCCATCCTGGCCCATGAAACAAATACCAATGAATTTAAAATAATTGAAATCATACACAGTGGATTCTCTGACCACAGTGGGATCCAACTCAAAATCAATAGCAAGAAGACAACCGGAAAAATCTCCAAACACCTGAAAACTGAACAGGATGCTTCCGAAAAATCCATGGGTTAAAGAGGAAGGGAAATACATGCTTATATATAACTGAATGAAAATGAAAGTACACTACATGAGAACTTGTGGGGCACAGCTAAAGTCGTGCTGAGAGGGAAATTTATAGCCATGAGTGAGTACATCAGAAAAGAGGAAAAGCCTCATGGTAATAATCTAAGCTCCCACCTTAAGAACTTAGGGGATAGTGGAGTTAACCCAAAGCAAATAAGGAAGGAAGTAATAAAGATAAGAGCAGAAATCAGTGAAATTGAGGACAGTAAAACAATATAGAAAAATCATCTTTAAAAGAGATTCACTCAAAAACACTACAGACAAATTAAAATTTTGTGACAAAGATTATTCAAGTATCCCAGAGGATGGCAGGAAAAAGGAAAACAAAGACATGAAAATGGAGAGAATAAAGAGGAAGAAATAAAAAGGCAGAATCATGCAGTGATATGACCACACTTTTATCTAACAGACTGAAGAAAAGATTGTTAGAGTGTCTTCAAGTCCACAACCCAACTCTAGGCTGTCAAGGAACTTCCTTCAAACTTAATTGCATGGACAGATTGAAAATAAAAGATAGAAAAAGGATACACTGTGCAAATACCAATCAAAATGAAGCTAGAAGTAGTTATATTCACTATTATATTAATTTGGATGCTACCATGATATAGCATCCAGTAAACTTGACTTAAGTGTAAAGATAATTACCAGAGACTTAGAGACAGAACACAGTGATGGCAATCTCTCCAATAAGGAATCCAGTGATACTAAAGGTCCATGTCTTCAGCATGTGCAGAAAATACCTACAGAACTAAGAGAGACTCCACCAACCAAGTGCAGAAAACATGTCCTGTTGAAGTGTCCACTGGACTGGGCATATGACAAGGTATACCCCATCCTGGCCCATGAAACAAATACCAATGAATTTAAAATAATTGAAATCATACACAGTGGATTCTCTGACCACAGTGGGATCCAACTCAAAATCAATAGCAAGAAGACAACCGGAAAAATCTCCAAACACCTGAAAACTGAACAGGATGCTTCCGAAAAATCCATGGGTTAAAGAGGAAGGGAAATACATACTTATATATAACTGAATGAAAATGAAAGTACACTACATGAGAACTTGTGGGGCACAGCTAAAGTCGTGCTGAGAGGGAAATTTATAGCCATGAGTGAGTACATCAGAAAAGAGGAAAAGCCTCATGGTAATAATCTAAGCTCCCACCTTAAGAACTTAGGGGATAGTGGAGTTAACCCAAAGCAAATAAGGAAGGAAGTAATAAAGATAAGAGCAGAAATCAGTGAAATTGAGGACAGTAAAACAATATAGAAAAATCAATGAAAGGAAGAGCAGGCTCTTTTAAAAGATCAATAAAGTTGACAAACCTCTAGCGAAGTTGACAAAGGAAAAATAGGAGCAGACACACACTACAAATATCAATAACGAAGCAGAGAATATCACTGCAGAGTTTACAGATGTCAAATGGGTAATAAGGAAGTGCTCTGAACAAATCTACAAGCACACACACACACTTGACAACTTAGGTGAAATGGTTGACTACTGCCTCATAAAACACAAACTATCATAATCCCCTCAATATGAAGTAGATCATTTGAATGTTCCTGTAGCTATTGAGAGAATGGAATTTCTGATTGGAATGCTCCTAAAAAAAGAAACTTCCAAACCCAGAAAGCTTCACCAGAGAATTCACCAAATGTTTAAAGAAGAATTAGCATTAATGAAATGCAGTCTTTTCCAGAAAACAGAAGAGAAGGGAACATTTCCCAATTCATTTTGTGAAACTAGTATCATCCTAATACAAACACCATACAAAGCTAGTACAAAAAAAGAAAACATATAGACTAAGCTCTTTCATGATTATGGGCATAAACACATATTTTTTGTTTATAATAAAATATCAGCAAGATAGAATCCAACACTATATAAAAAGAACTATACACTTAACTATGTGAGATTTATTCCAAGAATGTAAGATTGATTCAGTATACCCAATTAAAGCAGCATAATAAACCTTATTAAAAGGCTAGAAGAAAATCATTTGCTCATATAAGTCAATGTAGAAAAAGTATTGGATACAACTCAGTACTCGTTCATGACAAAAATATTGGAAAAATAGAAATAGAAGAGATCTTCCTCAGTGTGATAGAGAATATCCACCAGAAAAGCCTGCAGCTAATCCATGTTCATGGAAATAGTAAATACAGTTCCATGTATGATGACTTAGAAAATGATACTTTGGTAAAATTTTAACAGAATGTCTACAGAGCTTGTTTATGAAAGCTACCCAATGTTGACAAAAGTAATTTTAAAAAGATTCAATACAAGTAGGGATGACAATTCTTTGCAATTGATAAAAGATCAAAATAAAGTTGACAAACCTCTAGCGAAGTTGACAAAGGAAAAATAGGAGCAGACACACACTACAAATATCAATAACGAAGCAGAGAATATCACTGCAGAGTTTACAGATGTCAAATGGGTAATAAGGAAGTGCTCTGAACAAATCTACAAGCACACACACACACTTGACAACTTAGGTGAAATGGTTGACTACTGCCTCATAAAACACAAACTATCATAATCCCCTCAATATGAAGTAGATCATTTGAATGTTCCTGTAGCTATTGAGAGAATGGAATTTCTGATTGGAATGCTCCTAAAAAAAGAAACTTCCAAACCCAGAAAGCTTCACCAGAGAATTCACCAAATGTTTAAAGAAGAATTAGCATTAATGAAATGCAGTCTTTTCCAGAAAACAGAAGAGAAGGGAACATTTCCCAATTCATTTTGTGAAACTAGTATCATCCTAATACAAACACCATACAAAGCTAGTACAAAAAAAGAAAACATATAGACTAAGCTCTTTCATGATTATGGGCATAAACACATATTTTTTGTTTATAATAAAATATCAGCAAGATAGAATCCAACACTATATAAAAAGAACTATACACTTAACTATGTGAGATTTATTCCAAGAATGTAAGATTGATTCAGTATACCCAATTAAAGCAGCATAATAAACCTTATTAAAAGGCTAGAAGAAAATCATTTGCTCATATAAGTCAATGTAGAAAAAGTATTGGATACAACTCAGTACTCGTTCATGACAAAAATATTGGAAAAATAGAAATAGAAGAGATCTTCCTCAGTGTGATAGAGAATATCCACCAGAAAAGCCTGCAGCTAATCCATGTTCATGGAAATAGTAAATACAGTTCCATGTATGATGACTTAGAAAATGATACTTTGGTAAAATTTTAACAGAATGTCTACAGAGCTTGTTTATGAAAGCTACCCAATGTTGACAAAAGTAATTTTAAAAAATTAAAAGAGAGACTTTCTGTGTTTAGTGTATTACAAGACTCGACAGAGTAGGGATGACAATTCTTTGCAATTGATAAAAAGATTAGGTATAAAATGAGAGAAAGGAGTCTGTTCAGCCTCAAGACTTGTTGAGTAGCTCCAAGCATAATGGCTATGGTATTAGCAGAAGGATTGGTCAGTAAAACAGAATACAGACCCAAAATTAGACCTATAGAAATATGACCACCTGATTATGATCAAGTTGAAAAAGTAATTCAGTGAAAGAATAGTATCTGTTCAATGTGTGGTGCTGGAAAATAGAAAATCCAATTGGATAACTTCAAACTAAATTTCACATATTCTACAAAGGTTGACTCAAAATGGCTTCTGAACTTGAACATAAAACATAGAACTACAAAACTTTTAGGAAAAAAATAGGAGAAAATCTTTGAGATGTTAAGCTAGGCAGAAGTCTTAGAATTGACACCAAAAGTGCAGTTCATTAAAAAGAGAAAATGATGACTTGATTTCATCAGCAGCTTTGAAAAAATAAACATTTTCTCTTCAAAACATCCTGTTCAACAGTTGGAAAAATAAGCTGTCTATAGACTTGGAGAAAACTTTTCACAAAGGATTGTAACCTAGACTATCTAAAGAACTCTCAAAACTCAACAATAGGGCTTCCCTGGTGGTCCAGTGGGTAAGGACACCGCCTTGCAGTGCAAGGGCACCAGTTTAATCCCTGGCCTGGGAAGATCCCATGTGCCACGGAGCAGCTGGACCGGTGTGTCCAACTACCGAGCCAGAGCTCTGGAGCGCATGCGCCCAGAGCTGGTGCTCTGCCACAAGTGAGACCACTGCGATGGGAGGCCTACACAGGCCAAAGAACAAAAGATGGATGAAAATAAATAAATGAAAGACCAATAGAAGTGGCCAAAACAAAAAACAAACAAACCAAAAACCCTCAACAATAAAAAATCAATCACCAAGTGGTCAGAAGGCATGAAGAAAGAGACATTTCATGGAGAGGAATATACAGATGGCAAGCTTTATTTTATTATCTAGAATCTTCTATTATCTATTATCTACAATAGATATTATTCTATTATCTAGAATAATAAACATTCTAATATTTATTATTATCACAAGAGCTAAGACGTTTGTCCTGTTATTTTGTGTGTTGATGCTTACGCCAGAGCCTTTTGATGATTATCATTTCAAAGCTTTTTTTGATTTCACACATAGTGAGTCTTCTCTCATTGGTGGAAAGGATGAAGTTTTTTTTAATCTTTTCTTTAAAAGATCACCACATTAAGTGAATATTTTTCACATCCAGTAAAGAAAAAAATAAATGAAGATAACTCAAAGTAGAAGGGAAGGAATGATTACAATGTAATCTTCAGGACAGTGGCCTGAATATTTTAAAATAATTGCAGGCTGGGTTATCTCCTGTCCTCTTAAGTTTTGGAAACATGCTAACTGGGTAATAACTACATCTTGGATGTGTCTTCATACCTGTTTGATTCCAATGCATCTCGTGCATTAATTGATTAGACAGACATACCATATTAAGTCCCCACTTGGTTCCGTTATCCTTCATCAGAACATTGTGTCTTTCCTTCTCAGCGCTCATTACAGTCTGTATATATTTCTTTTACTTTCTTATTATCTGTCTTCCTTACTGGACTGGAAACTTTATGAAGACAAGGGTCACATTCATCTTTTATATATTTGTTGTTCTTCGTTTTTTTTGGCTGTACCAGATCTTAGTTAGGTGCACGTGCTCTTTAGCTGCAGCATATGGGATGTAGGGATTGGACCTGGGCCCCCTGCACTGGAAGTGTGGAGTCTTTGCCATAGGACCACCAGGGAAGTCTTGACTGTGCTCATCTTTTATTTCTTTTAATACATTTATTTTTAATTGGAGGATAATCACTCAACAACATTGTGTTATTTTCTGTCATACATCAACATGAATCAGCGATAGGTACCCCCATGTCTCCTCCCCTTAAACCACCCCACCCCAGCCCTCTAGGTTGTCACAGAGCACCAGGTTTGAGACCCCTGAACCATACAGCAGGTTTCCACTGACTGTCTCTCTTACCTCTGGTAACGGGTATGTTTCCATGCTGCTCTCTTAGTTTGTCCCCCCTTCTCCTTCCCCCACAGACCCATCTTATGTCATGTTTTATATTCAGTTCTTAGAACAGTTCTTGACCTCTGACAGGTGTTCCTTGAAAAACATTGTTGAGTGAATTGAATGTAAGTAAATTTATTTTTTCCAGAATAATAGGGAAACAGATTCTTCTCTCCCAGAGAATGGGTTGTCACTTTGTAAAACAAAACAGTGCCATCTCCGTAAAACTCTGTCATCTCTAACTGAACTGTCAGAGATTCAGAAAAATGACTTCTCTTTTGTCATGACTCATGGATTTTGTATCATCAAGATATCAATTATCATGTAGACCTGGGGAAATATAGTCTTTGAATTTGACTTTCTAGCTGTCTCTTCCTGCTTGTATTCCATATCCCTGGTACTTCGTGATTTTGTTTATTCAAAGAATGCTCATTTATTTGGCTGTGTTGGGTTCTACCTTCAGCATGCAGGATCTTACAATTGCAGTATGTGAACTCTCAGTTAGAGTGGGTGAGATCTAGTTTGCTGACCTGGGATTGAACCCAGCCCCCCTGCATCAGGAGTGTGGAGTCTTAGTCACTGGGCCACCAGGGAAGTCTCCCCCTATCCTTTAGTGTGGAGTTTAGGGAAGAGGGGTGGAGAGTCAAGACCTGTGATAGAGATAGAAAGGACCCAGATGGAGGGAACTTTAGAGACTGTTGGTTTGCATGGATTAAGTCATGATGTCACAGATCCCTTGACGAAACACCGTTACTTCCCATGGAGCTTCATGGCTCACTTTGCCTGGCCAGGAACTTAATTTCAAGTGAGCACTGGGTAGGTGATGTTGTTCTGCTGTCCTCTTGAGCTGAACGGATTAAAATCTGAAGTTCTCTTAGTCTATAAGTGGGTAGGAGTTCATTGGACATAGCCCATTAGTCACTTAATTTTTATGCTGTATAAATGGGGCATCTCTTTGCCATTTTGCATGAAGGGACTTTATGGGAAGCCTTAAAGAGGAACAGTCAATTTGCAGTCATGTCCTCTGGGATCACGTCGCCCCTGTTGGCTCAGTCCCTTTTCAGAGATGATTTCAGTCAATTTCCTGCCCTGGTGCCAGGGAGTAAGTATTCCTCTTACAATCCCCCCTACCCACTTTTTTTAAACAAATGATTCTTTGCTCTGCAAGTTTCTCCCAAGTCTTTTTTTTTTCTTCAGATAAGGGAAATTGTGGGGCTCAGCAAGGGAAAACAAGGAACCACAACTGAGGGGGAGTTTAATGCAATTGCATAAAGCATAAATATATGCATCATTTCTTATCTTAATAAATTGCACTTTTTGTTTCAGGGTGGGTGAGTCTAAATGGGGCTAAAAAGGCAAAACGTTACCATTTTTCATCACTTTGTAAAACAAAACAGTGCCATCTCCGTAAACTCTGTCATCTCTAACTGAACTGTCAGAGATTCAGAAAAATGACTTCTCTTTTGTCATGACTCATGGATTTTGTATCATCAAGATATCAATTATCATGTAGACCTGGGGAAATATAGTCTTTGAATTTGACTTTCTAGCTGTCTCTTCCTGCTTGTATTCCATATCCCTGGTACTTCGTGATTTTGTTTATTCAAAGAATGCTCATTTATTTGGCTGTGTTGGGTTCTACCTTCAGCATGCAGGATCTTACAATTGCAGTATGTGAACTCTCAGTTAGAGTGGGTGAGATCTAGTTTGCTGACCTGGGATTGAACCCAGCCCCCCTGCATCAGGAGTGTGGAGTCTTAGTCACTGGGCCACCAGGGAAGTCTCCCCATATCCTTTAGTGTGGAGTTTAGGGAAGAGGGGTGGAGAGTCAAGACCTGTGATAGAGATAGAAAGGACCCAGATGGAGGGAACTTTAGAGACTGTTGGTTTGCATGGATTAAGTCATGATGTCACAGATCCCTTGACGAAACACCGTTACTTCCCATGGAGCTTCATGGCTCACTTTGCCTGGCCAGGAACTTAATTTCAAGTGAGCACTGGGTAGGTGATGTTGTTCTGCTGTCCTCTTGAGCTGAACGGATTAAAATCTGAAGTTCTCTTAGTCTATAAGTGGGTAGGAGTTCATTGGACATAGCCCATTAGTCACTTAATTTTTATGCTGTATAAATGGGGCATCTCTTTGCCATTTTGCATGAAGGGACTTTATGGGAAGCCTTAAAGAGGAACAGTCAATTTGCAGTCATGTCCTCTGGGATCACGTCGCCCCTGTTGGCTCAGTCCCTTTTCAGAGATGATTTCAGTCAATTTCCTGCCCTGGTGCCAGGGAGTAAGTATTCCTCTTACAATCCCCCCTACCCACTTTTTTTAAACAAATGATTCTTTGCTCTGCAAGTTTCTCCCAAGTCTTTTTTTTTTCTTCAGATAAGGGAAATTGTGGGGCTCAGCAAGGGAAAACAAGGAACCACAACTGAGGGGGAGTTTAATGCAATTGCATAAAGCATAAATATATGCATCATTTCTTATCTTAATAAATTGCACTTTTTGTTTCAGGGTGGGTGAGTCTAAATGGGGCTAAAAAGGCAAAACGTTACCATTTTTTCATCATCCATGAAGTCTCTTTTGAGCGTTTTCTTATGATCTTGAGTGTTTCCACAGATTTTGTTTTATTTTTAGGAGCTAAGAAAGTCACACTGTCCATTTTTTTCTCTCTCATCATCCTTTATCTGTAATTTGAAATATAGAGAATTTGTAGATGCCTCCCACAGAACTTAGACTAGAGCAGGTGGGAATTATTTTGGTTTGCATCAGATGCTCAATAAACTATTCTTGATGTTAAACCTTAAACTACAGGCAGTTTTCATGGAGACATTGTTTTTCCCCTTCACGAAGGTTGAAATCTGTCTAACCCATTCTGTGAATCTGAATCAAGGTTGATGTTTTATTTGTCATTCCTTGGGTCTTAAATTTCATTAGACACTCTCTTAGTGAAAAATTAATTGATCCTGGGGATGGTGATGATAAATCATTGGAGGGGAAGTCAAATTGATTTTCGCACCACCTCTTACTTGTTTCAATCTCTGTGGAATTAACTCTATTAGATTCTGCGGATGTTTATGGGCATTATAAAACATTTACATCTTGATGTATTAAGGTGCTTGAGTGGGTTTTAGCCATTATTAAGGGAATTATATCAGGATTAGTCTTGTTATCAATCTCGGTATCTGGCATCTTGCTAAGAAAGGGACATTTTTTATCCTCATTAGAGCCATACATTGAACTTTACTAACTAGCACAGACCAAGTGCCAAGGCTGGTGGCAAAAACCCTCTCTACCAAAGAGACAATTGTGGGTTCTGGAGAATTCGAAATTAAATCAATAAGTCTTAGGCGTTTGGTAAAGAGCTTCCTCTGCAGAAGAGTTGCCCTGGTCCCTGGGGGTTTTCAAAATTCTGCAGGAGATAAAGATTCCATGGAAACAAACAATTGGAACTGACAGATTCAATCCCTTCGATGTACTTGTGAAATTCTCACTAAATACGAACCTGCTTCTGTGTTGGTCTTGGAGAAAGACTGCCGATTCTGTGGGGATTATGGTGGAGTGATAGAGAAACAAAATATTGACCATCAGGTTTGCCATATATTTGTTCTTGAGTGGGGCCCCGAATGTGGGGGTTCAGTTCTGTTTATCAGCATTTCCTCTTGCCATCAAGATTAGTTCTAATCAGCTTAGATGAAACCTGGCTGAAAGATTATAAACAAAGGATAATGATAAATGGTAATGTTCCCACTTGCCTGGGATCTGGGGCAAGAGAAAGAACGAGTCATAATAGCTTGGTCTAGGTGAGGCTTTTTTTTTTTTTTTTAATGATCTGGAAGAGAAAGTAAATTGCATGCTAATGAAATTTGCAGACAATATTAAATTGGAAGGTGTTATTGACAGGCCAGTGGACCGAGAACATTATACCAGCCTCCCCTAAAGAGGTTAGAAATAGCAAAAAAGATGAAAATGAGATTGCTCTTGGAAAAGACAGGCTAATTCCTTTTGGGGAGAGTTGGACAGGGAAATAAAAGGAATCCTGAAATGGAGCTGGTAGGGAAACTCAGAAGAAAAACTCTTGTATGTCGATTTCAATGTGGTGTCGTTTCAAAGACTCCCCCTTGTTTCTCAGCCTCGCGGGGCAAGGGGAGTGAATGGTAGCCCCCCAGAAACAGCAGTCACCCCCCACCTTCCATCCTCCCAACTTATGGAGCACTCTCTTTGGTTCTTCATTTTCCTCTTTCTTTTTCCCTTCTTTCGTATCAATCAGCTCAACCACCCTTAGTCTGGAGCATTTCTTTCTGGTACCTTCAGTAGGAGCAAGATGGAGACAGATTGAAGAAAGGTTGGCAGGGAAGAGTGTAACAGATTAAGGGAAGGGAAGATTTGATTTATGGGGAGAGATGAAAGGCACTGAATTTGCATAGCCCATCCTGGCAGCATCTACAGAGAGATGCACATGGACAGGCACTTTGGTGAAATAAACAGGAAGGTGGCTGGGATGTTGCAGAGCCCCGGGTGTCGCCAGAAGCAATCAAGATAGGGAAATGACATGATCAGAATTCATTGCGAGAGAAAATTAAGGATTGGAAACAGTGGCCTGTGTGTCCATCCTTGTCAGTACCGGAACCAGGGACATCCCAAGGGCTTTGGCCGCGCTGGATGTGTCACCATGTACCTATAGGAAGCCCCAGAAACAGGCCCGAATGCCTGAGCCTTCATATGTAAAGTCCGTATTTCTTTTTGCTTTGAGTTTTCGGACATAGGTGCCCAGGAAGGTGCTCACCCTAACAGATCTGCATGTTGAAAGCTCACTGTTGCCCAGAACGCAAAGGAGCTCAGATCAATTGAGCCTGTGTTGGGGCATGTGATGGGATAGAAATTATAAAGATACCAAGCAGCTAGCATTCAGAGACAATCACTCTGCACCAGATCCTGGGACAGGTAATTTACAGATGTTATTCATCTGAATTGTCACCATGACCATATAGGTCGGGTAAGGTCATGGTTGCATTTTACAGATCAGAAAAGTAGATCTCAGGTAGGTTATATACGCTGGCCACTGTCACTCACTGGGGCAGTGGTAGAGGTTGTGTTGTTTCTGTTTAGTTGCTAAGTCATGTCTGACTCTTTGCAACTGCATGGACTGTAGCTTACCAGGCTTCCCTTCTTTCACTGTCTTCCAGAGTTTGCTCAAGCTCATGTCCACTGAGTCGATAGTGCTATCTAACTATCTCAGCCTCTGTCACCCCACCCCCCCTCTTTATCTGCCCTCAGACTTTCCCCAGCATCAGGGCCTTTTCCAATGAGTCGTCTCTTTTCATCAGGTGGCCAAAGTATTGGAGCTTCAGCTTCAGCATGAGTCCTTCCAATTAATATTCAGGGTTGATTTCCTTTAGGATTGACTGGTTTGATCTCCTTGCAGTCCAAGGGACTCTCAAGAGCCTTCTCCAACAGCACAGCTCCAAAGCATCGATTCTTCTGGTGCTCAGCCTTCTTTATGGTCCAACTCTCACATCCATACATAACCACTAGAAAAACCATAGTTTTGACTATATACAGACTTTCATTGGCAAAGGGGTGTCTCTGCTTTTTAATATGTTGTCTAGGCTTATCATAGCTTTCCTTCCAAGGAGCAAGTATGTTTTTAATCTTATGGCTGGTGGTAGCCCTAGGGAGCTGAGAAGTAACCCCAGATGCCATACTTTGAAATAAGACATCAGGTTAGTAAATAGGTCATTGAGAAAACCATAGTGTATGTGCCCGGGGAGAAACAGTTTCTCCAAGGGAATGAGCCTTGAAGGGTATTTGTTCTGGAATTCATAGCAAATGAGGGGGAATAATATGTAGAGTAAAAGAAAACAGAGTGGAGTGGAGGCCTTTGTGAATTTTTTAGGTGGCAACATTGAGTAAGGAATAGCACTGGTAATGTTAATAGGAAGAACAGTGTTCTGAGTAGAAGCACCTGGATTCCTTGGGTGTCCACTCCGTACCATGAATAAAAAGATTGAAGGCAAAAGGAGAAAGGGGGCCACGGAGGGTGAGAAGGTGGGATGGTGTCACCAACTCAACAGACATGAATTTGAACAAACCCTGGGAGATGAAGGGCAGCCTGGCATGCTTCATTCAAGGGTCACAAAGAGTCTGACTTAGCCGCCAAACAACAGAAGCAAACCATGAATAGTGTTTATTTTCTACATCCTTCTCATTGAATCCTCACAGTAAGTGTCTGTGGGGCATGAAGACAACAGTGATTCAGTAACTTGCCCGAGGTCTCACTGCTACCTCTATGAACTAGTCCGAGAGTGAGCCCAGGCAGTGTGACAAGCTACACCGCCTCTTGCCTGATTCAAGTAGAGAAAACATGGAAGAGAATTAGGCCATAATGAGTGGTGTATAGGAAGGAAATGGATAAGCATTTATCATTAGCCCAAACAAAGGCACATTCTCTCCAGAGTGGCAAGTTACGATGCTTCTGAGTAGAGAACAAACATTGCCTACATAAGCCGAGAAGTCCCAAGTTCTGAATTAAAGTTATCGCCTCTAAGCTTTAATTTTTGAGAAACTGTTTTCATCTAAATTCCTGAGTATTGACGAGTTCTTGGGAAGAGTCCCAGATGGCGTACAGATCAGCATGCCCATCCCGTAGACAGATGGAGGTGGTGTAATCTCAAAGTGAAAAATCGAAGGGAGATTTTAACAAGGTAATTTTTGTCTCCTTTTCTGAACAGTGAATTTTACATCTATCCGGGTATGACTTCATGGCCTTCTCCAGTCCTTGTACAGGATCCCTTCTCTTAAGGGACCTTTAAGCAGTCTGTCCATGAAATTCCTATTTACTGGGAAGTCTTTGGAACCTTGAGAGAAGTTTTGCATACTAACAAGGCATGTTCATTTACTGCGCATTCTGTATGTGCTAGATAGTGCTGAAGCAATTTGTATACATAATTTTACTTCATCCATCCTGATAATCTACACCTTATGTAGGTACAAGTACCCTCAGCTCACAAGTAGGAGAAACCACACTTCAAGAGATTAAGATCTTCCCTGATGGTCCAGTGGTTAGCACTGTGCTTCCACTGTGGGAGGTGTGGGTTCAATCCCTGTTTGAGGAAATAAGATGCCACATGCCAAGCATAGGGGTTTCCAACTCAACAGACATGAATTTGAACAAACCCTGGGAGATGAAGGGCAGCCTGGCATGCTTCATTCAAGGGTCACAAAGAGTCTGACTTAGCCGCCAAACAACAGAAGCAAACCATGAATAGTGTTTATTTTCTACATCCTTCTCATTGAATCCTCACAGTAAGTGTCTGTGGGGCATGAAGACAACAGTGATTCAGTAACTTGCCCGAGGTCTCACTGCTACCTCTATGAACTAGTCCGAGAGTGAGCCCAGGCAGTGTGACAAGCTACACCGCCTCTTGCCTGATTCAAGTAGAGAAAACATGGAAGAGAATTAGGCCATAATGAGTGGTGTATAGGGAAGGAAATGGATAAGCATTTATCATTAGCCCAAACAAAGGCACATTCTCTCCAGAGTGGCAAGTTACGATGCTTCTGAGTAGAGAACAAACATTGCCTACATAAGCCGAGAAGTCCCAAGTTCTGAATTAAAGTTATCGCCTCTAAGCTTTAATTTTTGAGAAACTGTTTTCATCTAAATTCCTGAGTATTGACGAGTTCTTGGGAAGAGTCCCAGATGGCGTACAGATCAGCATGCCCATCCCGTAGACAGATGGAGGTGGTGTAATCTCAAAGTGAAAAATCGAAGGGAGATTTTAACAAGGTAATTTTTGTCTCCTTTTCTGAACAGTGAATTTTACATCTATCCGGGTATGACTTCATGGCCTTCTCCAGTCCTTGTACAGGATCCCTTCTCTTAAGGGACCTTTAAGCAGTCTGTCCATGAAATTCCTATTTACTGGGAAGTCTTTGGAACCTTGGAGAGAAGTTTTGCATACTAACAAGGCATGTTCATTTACTGCGCATTCTGTATGTGCTAGATAGTGCTGAAGCAATTTGTATACATAATTTTACTTCATCCATCCTGATAATCTACACCTTATGTAGGTACAAGTACCCTCAGCTCACAAGTAGGAGAAACCACACTTCAAGAGATTAAGATCTTCCCTGATGGTCCAGTGGTTAGCACTGTGCTTCCACTGTGGGAGGTGTGGGTTCAATCCCTGTTTGAGGAAATAAGATGCCACATGCCACACAGTGTGGCCAATAAATAAATAAATTTTAGTACTTCCCTAGTGGCTCAGTAGTAAAGAATCCACCTGCCAATGCAGGGAACACAGGTTTGATCCCTCTCCAGGAAGATCCCACATGCTGAAACCAAGCTTTCTCACCACAACTATTGAGCCTGTGCCCTAGAGTCCAGGAAGCCGTAACAGCTAAACCCCATGTGCTGCAATTACTGAAGCTCTTGTGCCCCAGAGCCTGGACTCCCCAACAAGAGAAGCCAGTGCAATGAGAAGCCCTCACACTGCAGGGAAAAGTAGCCCCCGACCACCGCAACTTAAGAAAAGCCCATGCATGCAACAACAAGGACCCAGCACAGCCAAAACTAAAAAGTAAATAAGCATTTAAGAAAAGAGATTAAAATGCTGTGTCCATTCTCACATTGTTGCCAAGTGACTCAGCAAGGACTTCATTCAGCATCTAGCCGATGTGAGAATCCTCACTTCTAACTATTTGTTTTATATTGCAGAGAGTAGGTTCATTTTTATATGTATTTGGGTTTATCCCATTTCTTCTCAGGCAACCCATGCAGTTGAAATGGATACATCCACAGTTCCTTTCTTGGTTGGGTTGCCCTGGATGAACTTCAGAGAGTACATATAAGTATCACCCAGCATCAAGGATAGGAAGACAATGAACACTCCTGCCAAAGGTTGAGGGGGGGTATTTTTAAAGCAGTTAAGAGTTTTCTCTACTTTCTTAGATTCGGCACCAGTTCATCCAAATGTCTCTACATGCCAGTAATCAAAGAGCAACCTATTTACTGGGAAGTCTTTGGAACCTTGGAGAAGTTTTGCATACTAACAAGGCATGTTCATTTACTGCGCATTCTGTATGTGCTAGATAGTGCTGAAGCAATTTGTATACATAATTTTACTTCATCCATCCTGATAATCTACACCTTATGTAGGTACAAGTACCCTCAGCTCACAAGTAGGAGAAACCACACTTCAAGAGATTAAGATCTTCCCTGATGGTCCAGTGGTTAGCACTGTGCTTCCACTGTGGGAGGTGTGGGTTCAATCCCTGTTTGAGGAAATAAGATGCCACATGCCACACAGTGTGGCCAATAAATAAATAAATTTTAGTACTTCCCTAGTGGCTCAGTAGTAAAGAATCCACCTGCCAATGCAGGGAACACAGGTTTGATCCCTCTCCAGGAAGATCCCACATGCTGAAACCAAGCTTTCTCACCACAACTATTGAGCCTGTGCCCTAGAGTCCAGGAAGCCGTAACAGCTAAACCCCATGTGCTGCAATTACTGAAGCTCTTGTGCCCCAGAGCCTGGACTCCCCAACAAGAGAAGCCAGTGCAATGAGAAGCCCTCACACTGCAGGGAAAAGTAGCCCCCGACCACCGCAACTTAAGAAAAGCCCATGCATGCAACAACAAGGACCCAGCACAGCCAAAACTAAAAAGTAAATAAGCATTTAAGAAAAGAGATTAAAATGCTGTGTCCATTCTCACATTGTTGCCAAGTGACTCAGCAAGGACTTCATTCAGCATCTAGCCGATGTGAGAATCCTCACTTCTAACTATTTGTTTTATATTGCAGAGAGTAGGTTCATTTTTATATGTATTTGGGTTTATCCCATTTCTTCTCAGGCAACCCATGCAGTTGAAATGGATACATCCACAGTTCCTTTCTTGGTTGGGTTGCCCTGGATGAACTTCAGAGAGTACATATAAGTATCACCCAGCATCAAGGATAGGAAGACAATGAACACTCCTGCCAAAGGTTGAGGGGGGGTATTTTTAAAGCAGTTAAGAGTTTTCTCTACTTTCTTAGATTCGGCACCAGTTCATCCAAATGTCTCTACATGCCAGTAATCAAAGAGCAACAGAGATTTAGGCTGACACATGGTGGAAGCGTCTACAATGGACACACACACACTTTTTCTTTTTCTTTGCCATGCTCTAATAAGGAGTTGCGTGTCTCTGGTAACACCTCTGTAGTTTGACAGTGAGTGGCAGATATGACCAAATTACCTGCAATGGCATTTGAAATTTATAGCCTCCTCCGGGCTTGTCTGATATGAGACCAGCTTTGTACCTGAAGTCATTCTTATTTGGAGAGAGAGAGAGAGGAGGGGAGGCTTTCCAACGACACGGCTACAATGCAGAAAAGCAATTCTTTGTTTTGATCCCTGTGGGGTCTGGATGGTGCTGGGAGAGATGGAGGCAAAGACCTCTTCCTGGGCTAGCTTTGAATGTCATTCTCTAAAGAGCATTGGCAATTAATTAGATTCACACAACATCTAGGCCATGGGTGCTCAAATGGTGGACGGTAATCATTTCACCCCATTATTCATATTATCTACTTAGCAACTAGAAAATATAATTCCTCTTTGCAATTTTATCCCTGTTCATTCTTTGGCTTCGCTAATGGCACTGAAATTAACTACTTCACTCCATCTCTTTGCCTGCACCGTCAGAAGCTCTGGGGTTGTTCAGAAATCAATTTTCAGCCAGTTCACACCTGTACCTAAAGCAAACCCAATGATGCTTGCTGGTGCACTGCCAAAATTTGGAAGAGCCGAACCACCATGCTAACGAGGCCCTAACTTACATTCAGCATCTAGCCGATGTGAGAATCCTCACTTCTAACTATTTGTTTTATATTGCAGAGAGTAGGTTCATTTTTATATGTATTTGGGTTTATCCCATTTCTTCTCAGGCAACCCATGCAGTTGAAATGGATACATCCACAGTTCCTTTCTTGGTTGGGTTGCCCTGGATGAACTTCAGAGAGTACATATAAGTATCACCCAGCATCAAGGATAGGAAGACAATGAACACTCCTGCCAAAGGTTGAGGGGGGGTATTTTTAAAGCAGTTAAGAGTTTTCTCTACTTTCTTAGATTCGGCACCAGTTCATCCAAATGTCTCTACATGCCAGTAATCAAAGAGCAACAGAGATTTAGGCTGACACATGGTGGAAGCGTCTACAATGGACACACACACACTTTTTCTTTTTCTTTGCCATGCTCTAATAAGGAGTTGCGTGTCTCTGGTAACACCTCTGTAGTTTGACAGTGAGTGGCAGATATGACCAAATTACCTGCAATGGCATTTGAAATTTATAGCCTCCTCCGGGCTTGTCTGATATGAGACCAGCTTTGTACCTGAAGTCATTCTTATTTGGAGAGAGAGAGAGAGGAGGGGAGGCTTTCCAACGACACGGCTACAATGCAGAAAAGCAATTCTTTGTTTTGATCCCTGTGGGGTCTGGATGGTGCTGGGAGAGATGGAGGCAAAGACCTCTTCCTGGGCTAGCTTTGAATGTCATTCTCTAAAGAGCATTGGCAATTAATTAGATTCACACAACATCTAGGCCATGGGTGCTCAAATGGTGGACGGTAATCATTTCACCCCATTATTCATATTATCTACTTAGCAACTAGAAAATATAATTCCTCTTTGCAATTTTATCCCTGTTCATTCTTTGGCTTCGCTAATGGCACTGAAATTAACTACTTCACTCCATCTCTTTGCCTGCACCGTCAGGGAAGCTCTGGGGGTTGTTCAGAAATCAATTTTCAGCCAGTTCACACCTGTACCTAAAGCAAACCCAATGATGCTTGCTGGTGCACTGCCAAAATTTGGAAGAGCCGCCGAACCACCATGCTAACGAGGCCCTAACTTATCTTAATTAGCTTGCCTAGATGAAATACCACATTCAGAGCCACTGATGGAGATGCCAGCTTGAGGAACTCCAGACTTGCTGTAAATGTTTTTATTCACTGAATGTCATTTCCCCACCTGCATGCCTGAGGAAGAAACCACAGCCACAATGTTTTATAGCTTTTAATATGGTGTTGGTGTTTTACTTGCGTCAAGACAAGTCAGGTGTGATTCCGAAGGATGGGGAGGATCTTAGTATCTTTCACACCACCTTGTACACTGAACAAGTATTCAATCATGGAGCAGAATGCCCCTGTCCTTGGAGGCCCTGGTGGAAACAGACATGGTTTCCCCTGGTCAGTCATTGGTATCCAGTTAAGAGACATTGGTGCTGGATTTTCTTATAGGTATTGGGACCCTGTTCACATCATCTCACAAAGAAAACATGGTTCTTCTTATTAAAGGCTTATTAACTGCAGTTGAGAAAATGGGGTGAAAACAAATACACTTACAAGTGGCGGGTATGCTTGTCATTCCCTTGCCTGACACATAAAAGCCTAGGGCATGGGGGAATTTGATGAAACAACAGCTTTAAAGGAGCATTCAGAATAGGTGGGATCACGCTGAGAAAGGCAAAGAAACCTCAGAAATTTGGAGTTTTGCCTTCGTAGTTTTGTTTCAGTATTTACTATAAGAAGTCAAGAATAAGAAAACTGAAAAATAATAGTTAAAAATATTGAGGGATATATCACCATAGTACTGGAATTTGGGGGCTGGGGGCTGTGAACTTGTAAATTTGGAATTCTGAGCACTAATTATATTAAGCTAAGTAGGTTGTTCTTCATATGCCACCACAACAAAGGCATTTTATTAGAAATATGGAAAGAACCAGAGTGGAAAGTTTGACTGTTTCTGAAAGTGCGAATTTGGAGGGCCTATGAGCTGAATTTCCTAAAGGAAATCAACCCTGACTATTCACTGTAAGGACTAATGCTGAACTTGAAGCTCCAATACTTTGGTCACCTGATTGGCCAACTCAGCCGCACACCTGTACCTAAAGCAAACCCAATGATGCTTGCTGGTGCACTGCCAAAATTTGGAAGACCCCGAACCACCATGCTAACGAGGCCCTAACTTATCTTAATTAGCTTGCCTAGATGAAATACCACATTCAGAGCCACTGATGGAGATGCCAGCTTGAGGAACTCCAGACTTGCTGTAAATGTTTTTATTCACTGAATGTCATTTCCCCACCTGCATGCCTGAGGAAGAAACCACAGCCACAATGTTTTATAGCTTTTAATATGGTGTTGGTGTTTTACTTGCGTCAAGACAAGTCAGGTGTGATTCCGAAGGATGGGGAGGATCTTAGTATCTTTCACACCACCTTGTACACTGAACAAGTATTCAATCATGGAGCAGAATGCCCCTGTCCTTGGAGGCCCTGGTGGAAACAGACATGGTTTCCCCTGGTCAGTCATTGGTATCCAGTTAAGAGACATTGGTGCTGGATTTTCTTATAGGTATTGGGACCCTGTTCACATCATCTCACAAAGAAAACATGGTTCTTCTTATTAAAGGCTTATTAACTGCAGTTGAGAAAATGGGGTGAAAACAAATACACTTACAAGTGGCGGGTATGCTTGTCATTCCCTTGCCTGACACATAAAAGCCTAGGGCATGGGGGAATTTGATGAAACAACAGCTTTAAAGGAGCATTCAGAATAGGTGGGATCACGCTGAGAAAGGCAAAGAAACCTCAGAAATTTGGAGTTTTGCCTTCGTAGTTTTGTTTCAGTATTTACTATAAGAAGTCAAGAATAAGAAAACTGAAAAATAATAGTTAAAAATATTGAGGGATATATCACCATAGTACTGGAATTTGGGGGCTGGGGGCTGTGAACTTGTAAATTTGGAATTCTGAGCACTAATTATATTAAGCTAAGTAGGTTGTTCTTCATATGCCACCACAACAAAGGCATTTTATTAGAAATATGGAAAGAACCAGAGTGGAAAGTTTGACTGTTTCTGAAAGTGCGAATTTGGAGGGCCTATGAGCTGAATTTCCTAAAGGAAATCAACCCTGACTATTCACTGTAAGGACTAATGCTGAACTTGAAGCTCCAATACTTTGGTCACCTGATGTGAAGAGCCAACTCATTGGAAAAGCCCCTGATGTTGGGAAAGATTAAGGGCAGGAGGAGAAGTGGGTGACAGAGGACGAGATGGTTGGATGGCATGACCACCTCAATGGACGTGAATTTGAGCAAACTCTGGGAGATTGTGAAGGACAGGGAGATCTGTCATGCTCCAGTCCATGGGGTTGCAGAGTTGAACACGACTTAGCAACAGAGCATCTCCAAGTAAGGAGAGTGGAGTCTTCTTGGCAACATTGGAGGAGGCTTATCTGGGGATTCCATGCCTCCACTCACCTCTTTGTGAAAGCTCTGGTTGTATTGGAGACAGTAGATTCTAGCAAGAGGCACCTTGTTTGCTTGGGTATAAATGTTACCCAAGGAGGAATACAAGAGTAAATCATCAGTCAGGGAATTACGTCCATGGAGGCTTCTTGTTTGCAAGTGGGAAAACATGCAGTCAGCAAAGCAGTGTTTAAACTATTATTATTGTTACAGTAAGCTCAAGACAGGTGAATGCAATGAATCAAAATATTAATTACACACCACCTTGGCATTCATAATAAATGTTCATGCCTGGCCTTCTTTCCTGGGGAAATGCTGAAGTGGGTTCTGAAGCAGCACTGTGAATAATTCATGAGAGCCTGAGTCTCCACCTGACATCAACACTATGGCATCTATGTCTGACCTCCACTGCTGTTCTCCTCTCTTCTCTGATGGTTTCTGAGCACTAAGTCTCCTGTGTCTTGAAACAAGTCATTGAAGACACATTCCCAGTGACAGCAACTTGGGGAAAGTTCAAAAGTCTTGACTCGGATGTGTGAGAACTTTTAAGATGTCTGACCTTGGTGTGAATCCCAAGTGATGACCTCCCTTCTTCCTGGTGTGTCTTTCATGAGTTTCTTCATCTCCAGGTCTCCTTTTCTCCTTAATTCTGAGCACTAATTATATTAAGCGAAGTAGGTTGTTCTTCATATGCCACCACAACAAAGGCATTTTATTAGAAATATGGAAAGAACCAGAGTGGAAAGTTTGACTGTTTCTGAAAGTGCGAATTTGGAGGGCCTATGAGCTGAATTTCCTAAAGGAAATCAACCCTGACTATTCACTGTAAGGACTAATGCTGAACTTGAAGCTCCAATACTTTGGTCACCTGATGTGAAGAGCCAACTCATTGGAAAAGCCCCTGATGTTGGGAAAGATTAAGGGCAGGAGGAGAAGTGGGTGACAGAGGACGAGATGGTTGGATGGCATGACCACCTCAATGGACGTGAATTTGAGCAAACTCTGGGAGATTGTGAAGGACAGGGAGATCTGTCATGCTCCAGTCCATGGGGTTGCAGAGTTGAACACGACTTAGCAACAGAGCATCTCCAAGTAAGGAGAGTGGAGTCTTCTTGGCAACATTGGAGGAGGCTTATCTGGGGATTCCATGCCTCCACTCACCTCTTTGTGAAAGCTCTGGTTGTATTGGAGACAGTAGATTCTAGCAAGAGGCACCTTGTTTGCTTGGGTATAAATGTTACCCAAGGAGGAATACAAGAGTAAATCATCAGTCAGGGAATTACGTCCATGGAGGCTTCTTGTTTGCAAGTGGGAAAACATGCAGTCAGCAAAGCAGTGTTTAAACTATTATTATTGTTACAGTAAGCTCAAGACAGGTGAATGCAATGAATCAAAATATTAATTACACACCACCTTGGCATTCATAATAAATGTTCATGCCTGGCCTTCTTTCCTGGGGAAATGCTGAAGTGGGTTCTGAAGCAGCACTGTGAATAATTCATGAGAGCCTGAGTCTCCACCTGACATCAACACTATGGCATCTATGTCTGACCTCCACTGCTGTTCTCCTCTCTTCTCTGATGGTTTCTGAGCACTAAGTCTCCTGTGTCTTGAAACAAGTCATTGAAGACACATTCCCAGTGACAGCAACTTGGGGAAAGTTCAAAAGTCTTGACTCGGATGTGTGAGAACTTTTAAGATGTCTGACCTTGGTGTGAATCCCAAGTGATGACCTCCCTTCTTCCTGGTGTGTCTTTCATGAGTTTCTTCATCTCCAGGTCTCCTTTTCTCCTTAATCAGTTGATGAGCTTGTACCTGATTATTTTTTTAAGATTTTTAAAAAGTTTTATTTATTTCTTTATTTTTGACTATTTTGGGTTTTCACTGCCGCCACAGGCTTTTCTCTAGTTTCAGGGAGTGGAGGGCTACTCTCTAGTTGAGGTGAGCAGGCTTCTTGTTGTGGAACTTAGGCTCTAGGGCTCACAGGCTTCGGTGGTTGTGGCACATGGGCTCAATAGTTGCAGCTCCAAGGCTCTAGAGCCCAGGCTCCATAGTTGTGGACTTTGTTGCTCACGGACTTTGTTGCTCTGCAACATGTGGGATCTTTCCGGATCAAGGGTTGAACCCGTGTCTCTTGCATTGGCAGACAAACTCTTTACCACTGAGCCATCAGGGAAGCCCTTGTACCTGCTTTTCATGATTGCTGTGGGAGTTGGACATATCTATTCCCTTAGGACATGGTTGTCCCAGGGTTAATGTTGTAACTGACGATGAAATCAGAGCCATGAGTAATGTATTCTTATGTTTTGTGAGTTCCAGAAGTTAAGCAATCATATTCCTTTTTTAAAAATTATTTGTGTGTTTATTTACTTATTGTGGGCTGTATTGGGCCATTGTTGCTGCACATGGGTTTTTCTCGAGTTCTGGTGAGGGGAGACTGCTCTCTTGTTGTGGTGCTTGGGCTTCTTATAGGGTTGCCTTTTCTTTTCTTTTCTTTTTTTTTAAAGATTTATTTATTTATTTTGGGCGGGGGTCGGGTTGGGGAGGGAGGGGAGTGGGCGGGCCACTTCTATTGGTCTTTCATTTCTCTATTTTCATTAGTCTTCGTTCTTTGGCTCCTGTGGGCCTCCCATCGCGGTGGCGTCTGTCGTTGCAGAGCCCCGGCTCTGGGCGCATGCACTCCAGAGCTCCGGCTCGGTGATTGGACACATCAGTCCAGCCGCTCCGCGGCACGTGGGACCTTCCCAGGCTAGGGCTCGAACCGGCGCCCCTTGCACTGCAAGGCGGTGTCCTTACCCACTGGGCCACCAGGGGAAGCCCGGGTTGCCTTTTCTTATGGTGGAACACAGGTGCTAGGGTGCTTAGGCTTCAGTAGTTGTGGCACATGGGCTGCGTGGCCCCATGGCTTGTGGAATCTTCTCAGACCAGGGATCTAACCTATGTCTCCCGAACCAGCAGACAGATTCTGAACCACTGGACCACCAGGCAAGCCCAGCTATCATAGTCTCAGTCAGTGCCATCTCACTTACCCAACGTCCTGTATGGACTCTGAGCAGACGCTTCCTGTACTGTGGGTCATTTCTGTTCTGGATCTTTGTGTTGACTCACTGTACTGAAATGTCATCGGAGGCTACCCCACAGAAAGAACAGTGGCTCCTCAGACACTACACAGGCTCCATGGAGGAGCAGCAGCTTCCTCTGGGGACATGTGTCTTGGATGACAGAGATCCTCCCAAAACATCCCACTCAATAAACTTTGATATAAGAAGATGGGACTTGGGGGCAGTTGATAACCCTATAGGACAGTGCCTATTTCTTTGTTCCATCTTTCTTTCCTTACCGCAGAGTTCGCAGTCTGTAGGAGCAAGGACGTATCTTTGTGTCTTTTCTGCTCATGGCCCTATCTTCTCCACAGCTTGGTGCCTGGCACAGACCAGACAGGCAGGACATGGTTGAAGGAATGAACGAATGAAGTAGGAGCCAATTGGAGAATGAGATCAAAGGACCTAAACCTATATGCCTTCAGAATCTGCACAGCTGAGGGCAGGGGGAAGGCCAGGATAGTCCTACCACCCACCCAAGGGTGTTTCAAGTCATCTGCTCTTTCCTGGTTGCACCTAGAGAAAATACATTTGCATACAGAGTCAGGCTCCAAGAGTGAACTCCATTCACTTTAGCCATCTAAGTTGAAATGGAGGGTTAAGGGAACAAAGTGACTAATCCGTATTTAAAATGGCCAACGAGTGCCGCCCAGAATAGTCATGGTGTTACTTGCTCTATCTCATCCATCTGTTCAGACTCCAAATTATGCTGGCTGTATTTTCAGGAGAAAACAAACATGTTAACTATTCTGTATTATAATTGGTATATGCCAACATGGTGCCCATTAAATTAGCCAACAGGTGTGTTTTGAGTGCCTACTGTGTGTCAGGCTTGGTCCCACACATTGTGGTCACAGTACCAAATACTGGTACATCCACAGCATCATGGATTTCCTCCAGCATCATTCTCACCTCTGCTAACACAGCACAGTGCCTTCATTCCTGGTATCTACTTGGTCTTTAATAAGCACCTGCTAAATGAATCTCTTTGTAGATTGCTAGCTGCAAGTGTCTGTATGTGCATATGCATGCAGACACACACAGAAACACATACATGTGTAGCATATAACATATCACATCTCCATTTCTCATGTCTGAATGCCTAAAATTAAGCACATTTACTTAAATGTTAGAGAAAATTCAAATGATCATGCTATTATTCCTGAAGTAGAAACATCTATGGGAAATATGGATAGAACATAAATTCTTCTGATGAGATTTCTACTTTAGCAGAGACACATTTCCTTTTCCTATGAAAAAATGAATTATTTCTATTTATTGTTAAATAGAAACAGGCGGTGTTAAGTATGGGTGTATGTTGTACAGTTCACATTTTGTGTCTGAACAAACATTTATAAGGCGTTTGACCCATACAGCCCACTTCATGACTCTGTGTAACTCTTAGCCATGTGTGGCAACCGATGAGATGTGCCTGCTCTGATTCAGTGTACAAATAGGAAGATTATTTCCTTAAATTATTCCAAGTTGTTGAAATTTATGATGAAAATGTTTGTGGTCAACAGTGCTTATCAGAATGAGGGCAGGGGAAGGCCAGGATAGTCCTACCACCCACCCAAGGGTGTTTCAAGTCATCTGCTCTTTCCTGGTTGCACCTAGAGAAAATACATTTGCATACAGAGTCAGGCCCCAAAGAGCGAACTCCATTCACTTTAGCCATCTAAGTTGAAATGGAGGGTTAAGGGAACAAAGTGACTAATCCGTATTTAAAATGGCCAACGAGTGCCGCCCAGAATAGTCATGGTGTTACTTGCTCTATCTCATCCATCTGTTCAGACTCCAAATTATGCTGGCTGTATTTTCAGGAGAAAACAAACATGTTAACTATTCTGTATTATAATTGGTATATGCCAACATGGTGCCCATTAAATTAGCCAACAGGTGTGTTTTGAGTGCCTACTGTGTGTCAGGCTTGGTCCCACACATTGTGGTCACAGTACCAAATACTGGTACATCCACAGCATCATGGATTTCCTCCAGCATCATTCTCACCTCTGCTAACACAGCACAGTGCCTTCATTCCTGGTATCTACTTGGTCTTTAATAAGCACCTGCTAAATGAATCTCTTTGTAGATTGCTAGCTGCAAGTGTCTGTATGTGCATATGCATGCAGACACACACAGAAACACATACATGTGTAGCATATAACATATCACATCTCCATTTCTCATGTCTGAATGCCTAAAATTAAGCACATTTACTTAAATGTTAGAGAAAATTCAAATGATCATGCTATTATTCCTGAAGTAGAAACATCTATGGGAAATATGGATAGAACATAAATTCTTCTGATGAGATTTCTACTTTAGCAGAGACACATTTCCTTTTCCTATGAAAAAATGAATTATTTCTATTTATTGTTAAATAGAAACAGGCGGTGTTAAGTATGGGTGTATGTTGTACAGTTCACATTTTTGTGTCTGAACAAACATTTATAAGGCGTTTGACCCATACAGCCCACTTCATGACTCTGTGTAACTCTTAGCCATGTGTGGCAACCGATGAGATGTGCCTGCTCTGATTCAGTGTACAAATAGGAAGATTATTTCCCCTTAAATTTTCATCTCCAAGTTGTTGAAATTTATGATGAAAATGTTTGTGGTCAACAGTGCTTATCAGAATGATATAAAAAGTTATTTATAGCAGCATTTCTCAAGCTGTTTTGTGCATAGGCATCACCCGGTTGATCTTGTTAAAATGCAGTTTCAGGGACTTCCCTGGTAGTCCAGTGAAGACTCTGTGCTCCCAACACAGCAGGCCTGGGTTCAGTCCCCAGTCAGAGAACTAAGATCCGCCAATGACACAACTATAGGTTCACATGACTCAGCTAAGAGTTGGCACAGCCAACTAAATAAATAATTTCAAAAACATTAAAACAAGTGAAGAACACTCATAGATATACAATGCAGATTCTCATTCCATAGGTGTGGGTTGGGACTTCCCTGGTGGCTCAGTGGTCAAGAATCTGCCTGCAATGAAGGAGATGTGGATTTGATCCCTGGGCACAGATGATCTCTTGGAGAAGGGAAATGGCAGCCCAGTCCAGTATTCTTGCCTGGGAAATCCTATAGACAGAAGAAAAGCCTGGAAGGCCCGCGAAAGAGTCAGACATGACGTACTTGACTAAACAACCACAACAAGATGTGGTTACAGCCTGAGATTTGGGCTTTCTAATGAATGCCCATAATAGGATGGTGAGGTCATTAGAAAGGTCTAGTGATAGATCATTCACTGGACCACAGACCACACTCTGACTAGCCAGGGCTTTGAGCCTGTGGGCACCACCACATACACTTACTACTATGTGTCTGCTATTTCATCCCAACTTACTTAAATGTTAGAGAAAATTCAAATGACTGTATAGGTAGAAACATCTATGGGAAATATGGATAGAACATAAATTCTTCTGATGAGATTTCTACTTTAGCAGAGACACATTTCCTTTTCCTATGAAAAAATGAATTATTTCTATTTATTGTTAAATAGAAACAGGCGGTGTTAAGTATGGGTGTATGTTGTACAGTTCACATTTTTGTGTCTGAACAAACATTTATAAGGCGTTTGACCCATACAGCCCACTTCATGACTCTGTGTAACTCTTAGCCATGTGTGGCAACCGATGAGATGTGCCTGCTCTGATTCAGTGTACAAATAGGAAGATTATTTCCCCTTAAATTTTCATCTCCAAGTTGTTGAAATTTATGATGAAAATGTTTGTGGTCAACAGTGCTTATCAGAATGATAGAAAAAGTTAGTTATAGCAGCATTTCTCAAGCTGTTTTGTGCATAGGCATCACCCGGTTGATCTTGTTAAAATGCAGTTTCAGGGACTTCCCTGGTAGTCCAGTGAAGACTCTGTGCTCCCAACACAGCAGGCCTGGGTTCAGTCCCCAGTCAGAGAACTAAGATCCGCCAATGACACAACTATAGGTTCACATGACTCAGCTAAGAGTTGGCACAGCCAACTAAATAAATAATTTCAAAAACATTAAAACAAGTGAAGAACACTCATAGATATACAATGCAGATTCTCATTCCATAGGTGTGGGTTGGGACTTCCCTGGTGGCTCAGTGGTCAAGAATCTGCCTGCAATGAAGGAGATGTGGATTTGATCCCTGGGCACAGATGATCTCTTGGAGAAGGGAAATGGCAGCCCAGTCCAGTATTCTTGCCTGGGAAATCCTATAGACAGAAGAAAAGCCTGGAAGGCCCGCGAAAGAGTCAGACATGACGTACTTGACTAAACAACCACAACAAGATGTGGTTACAGCCTGAGATTTGGGCTTTCTAATGAATGCCCATAATAGGATGGTGAGGTCATTAGAAAGGTCTAGTGATAGATCATTCACTGGACCACAGACCACACTCTGACTAGCCAGGGCTTTGAGCCTGTGGGCACCACCACATACACTTACTACTATGTGTCTGCTATTTCATCCCAACTTCCATGAAATCTTAGCATGGATACCATGATGGCTTTTATCATTTCTCGGTTGAAAAAAATGAAATTCAGTGAATTAAGGTGCACTTCTGAGAGAACTCAGAACTGGGATCCGAGTCTGGGAGCTCTGGTTTCAAGCTCATGCTCGTAATAAGCCTGCCCATGGCCTATCTTTACTGGTTCAGTAGCTGAAGCCAGGTCTTAGGTCTGGGGCAGACATGCACAGAACATCTCGACAGGTCTTTGTGCCGGGATGAATGTTGGAATTTGTTTTTGGTATTCCTTGGTGGGGATGGGTGGATTAGGATCCTGGAGCTTTAAGGTCTTTTGGAATCACCCGTCATTTTATTCATTTTCAAGGTAATGCTTCTCATTAATACTGTGTCACCTCCAGAGGGTACAGAACCATTTCCTTTAGCTCTCAGTAGTGTGAGAAAAGTTAAGTGACAATTTACTTGTGGGCCCCAACTTTGAACAGAATGCGCTTTTATCATTTTTTAAAACTAATGATGCCTTTTGTGCACAAGTTACAGAGTGACTTTGAGGGGGAGGTATTTTTAGATTAACAAAGGAATGGACTGATCTGTTCCATAATGAGGATGCGCTTTTCTTCAGATCACACCATTGAACAGTCTTTGCCAGTGTTCATGTCAGCAGTATCATTTAGTGGCAAAAGACTGATGGAGAGGGAAACTTTCCTGGTGGGTCTGGTGGCTGCGACTCTACACTCTCAATTCAGGGGTCCTGAGTTTGATCCCTGGTTAGGAAATTTAGACCACCGCCCCCCTTGCCACAACGAAGATGGAAGATCCCACATGCTGCATGGAAGACCCAGAGCAGCCATAGAAGTAAATCAAAGATTGATGGAGGAAGTTGACCTTCTACCTCTGAGTAGTTCTGCAAAGACTAAAACCCCGCCAACATGGCTTTTGTATAGCCAATAGGAAGCGAGGAAGTCACTCTCGTCATTCCCTTCCTCACCAATAAGAAGTGAGGAAATCACTCATTCACCAATAGGAAGTGAGGAAGCCACTTAGATGGTATCTGGGACACACCAATCAGCTCTCACTTTAGTCACAGCCGTGAGAAGAAGGGAAGCATGCCAGTGCCTATATTACCAAACTATTGCTGTTCATTCGAAGTTGCCTGAATGATGCTTTCTTATGCCAATTTGACTAGCTATCCATTTCATATCATGCCCAGCATCTGTCTCAGCCACAAACAGTACTAATTCTGAATCAAAATATAGCTAGCTACCATACAGGAAGATGCACTGAATAAAAATTAACAAATAGAAAGGTAGAACTAGATGCATCCTGGGGAAAATGCCTCCCAGGCAATTTGAAGGAACAACATAATGCAAATGTCTTCTGAATGTGGTAAGGATTTGAGGCCATTTGTAAGGAGAGCAAATTGAATGAGTAATATAAAGAATCAGCCCACAATAAGAGAATAATGATTTCACGAAGCAGTGTGGAAAGAGAAGGGAGGACAGGGAAATCTGAATACCTTTGATAGTTGAGAATAAAATGGAAATATAACAGCTTAACGAGGGGACTAGAGAGAAGAGGCAACAGGATCCTAAGAGAGGAACGAGACTTTTAAGCAAAATGAGGGGAAGAATATAGAAATGTGGGAAATTGTGGCCACAGCATTTTTAAACAAAGAGGCAGACGTCTCTTGGAGTATTATATTTTCAAAGCTACCTTGTCATGAATTCTACCGCTTTGCCTGAAAGTTATAATTAGTCACGTGTGATAAGAAGCTGCATGGATTTTCATGATAAACAGCAGTGTGAATAGTAAGTGGAATGCGGAAAGCAGAGGAGAGGAACACTGGAGTCTTGCTCCTATTGTGGCTGTGATTCATTTACCATGTATGCAGGACAGATGGGTTTCGTACCTATAAGGTGCTCAATTAATACTAAAGGTGTCTATAGTCGTGAGGGGGTTGCCTTTGTTATTGCATGAAACGTATAATTGCAAATACAGGGTATGATTCTCTCCACTCTAGATACCAACCTCTTGAAGGTGAAGGTCATGCATTCTCTTCTCAGGGTGAGACTGCTGGACGTGATGGAAGCTCCAGATACAAGGTTTATTTTTCCTTTCCAAGTCTCTCTCTTATTCACTTTTTTTCCCCCCTCCTAGGATCTTCCGAAACTGTAGACTTCATGTTGGGTGCATAGGGTGTGTGTGTGTGTGTGTGTGTGTGTATGTGTGCGCGCAAGCGTATTTTCAGTTCAGATCTAAACTGATCTTTTTTAAAAATTTTGGCCTCTTTTATTTTATTTTATTTTTTTATCCATTTATTTTCATGCATCTTTATTCTTCTTGGCCTGTGTGGGTCTCCCATTGCAGTGGCCTCTCTCATCTCAGAGCACCGGCTCTGGACTCATGCACTCCAGAGTGCTGGCTTGTAGTTGGACACACCGGCCTAGCCGCTCTGCGGCACATGGGGTCTTCCCAGGCCAGGGATCGAACCAGTGCCCCCTGCACTGCAAGGTGGACTGTTTACCCACTGGATCACCAGGGAAGCCCTGTCTTTTGCTTTAGACCACTCTCAGTGAATCCTGGTATGCCTTTGAACTGTGACATTAAAGGAAGGAAGGGGCAGCTAATAAAAAGAATATTTTTCTCCCTAAAGTATCACATACAACTGTTTCTCAGGGAAAGAAACACTGTCAAGATGTTTTACATTGTTTATTTTGGGGGTGGGGGAATTCTATTGGTCTTTCATTAATTTACATCTTTGTTATTTGGCCTGTGTGGGCCTCCCATTGCAGTGGCCTCTCTCCTTGCAGAGCATTAGCTCTAGGCACATGTGCTCCAGACCACTGGCTTGGTAGTTGAACACATGGGTCCAGCCGCTCTGCAGCACGTGGGAACTTCCCAGGCTAGGGATCGAACCGGTGCCCCTTTGTACTGCAAGGCGGTGTCCTTACCCACTGGACCACCAGGGAAGCCCTGTCTTTTGCTTTAGACCACTCTCAGTGAATCCTGGTATGCCTTTGAACTGTGACATTAAAGGAAGGAAGGGGCAGCTAATAAAAAGAATATTTTTCTCCCTAAAGTATCACATACAACTGTTTCTCAGGGAAAGAAACACTGTCAAGATGTTTTACATTGTTTATTTTGGGGGTGGGGGAATTCTATTGGTCTTTCATTAATTTACATCTTTGTTATTTGGCCTGTGTGGGCCTCCCATTGCAGTGGCCTCTCTCCTTGCAGAGCATTAGCTCTAGGCACATGTGCTCCAGACCACTGGCTTGGTAGTTGAACACATGGGTCCAGCCGCTCTGCAGCACGTGGGAACTTCCCAGGCTAGGGATCGAACCGGTGCCCCTTTGTACTGCAAGGCAGATTCTTTACCTGCTGAACCACCAGGGGAGCCCCTGTCAAGACATTTTAAAGAGCATCTGCATATATGTGAATTTTTCTTTGGTGGGAGATGGCTTGGAGAACTTACCAAGAAATTCAAAATCACTCAATAACCCATTGTCAAAAAACATTAAACCCAGCCTATTCATCTCCCTGTTTGTGTCAGTGTTAAGCCTGGCTCAGTCTGGTGGAGTTTTAGATTTATGTCTAAAAGAAATGAAATGATGGGAAGAGGGTACCTCTTCGCTTGGTGTTTCAGCCTGGGAAAGACCTCTGCTCAGACTGAGTTTCACTCCTTCCAGATGAGGGCTCTTAGTGGCGCACTATCCACGAGTCTCTGAGCTGTCCATGTCTGTCTTCATACCTCCCTGTGAGCAGCTATGCTGTTCTCCAGAGGTGGCCAGGAGAAGACTCGCCTGAAGGAAAGAGTTAACTCAGCCTCAGCCAGGGGGCCGCATCCTTGAACATTCCAGTTCTCTACTTTTTACAAAACACAGATCCAAAGACTTCTCGACTGACATTCAAAGTCCTTTTGGATGTGACTTCAGCCTGTTCTCTGCTACCCATGGTGACATGCAGACGGTTACAACACAGTTGCCTTTGGACTTCTACAGTCTTCTTCCCTGACTCTCTCCATGCTCTTTCCCCCTCCTGGGAGCTGTCTACTCCTTCAGGTCTATATCATACCCACCCTTCATAGTCCACGTCAAAAAATGATAATAAGCCATATGCTTTATCTATTCAGAAGTTGTGGGAGCTGGAATTTAAGCACTCTGACTTCAACGTCTGCCTTCTTATGAATAGTTCTGCACCAGTTGTTCAGTCGCTATGTCCTGTCTAACTCTTTGCAGCTTCATGGACTGCAGCACTTCAGGCCCCCCTGTCTTTCACTGTCCCCCAGAGTTTGCTCAGATACATGTCTGTTGAGTCAATGATGCCATCCAACCATCTCAGCCTCTGCTGCCCCCTTCTCCTCCTTCTCTCACTCTTTCCCAGCATCATGCTCTTTTCCAATGACTTGGCTCTTCCCATAAGGTGGCCAAAGGATTGGAGCTTCAGCTTCAGCATCAGACCCTCCAATGAAGATTACTTTAGGATTGACTGGTTTGATCTCCTTGCTGTCCATGGGAATCTCAAGAGTCCTCTCCAAGACCACAGTTTGAAAGAATCAGTTCTTTGGCTCTCAGCCTCCTTGATGCTCCAAGTGTCACATCCATACATGACTACTGGAAAAACCATAGCTTTTACTCTGTGGACTTTTGCTGGCAAAGTGATGTCTCTGCTTTATAATATACCATTTAGGCTTGTCATAGCTTTTCTTCCAAGGAACAAACATCTTGATGACCTCTCAAAAATTCCATCTCCTGGGAAACTGTGCTGATCCTCCCCAGCAGAATGTATCTCCCCCTCTCCAGAGCACCCTCACAGCTCTGTCTGGGCTCATCATTCTCTGCTTTGCGTATGTGTTGACCAGCACTTGAATCAGCTGTCAAGACACAAAGTGGAATAATGTTCTCCCTTCAAGAAGCTCACCGTCGGGGCTTCCCTCGTGGTCCAGTGGGTAAGGACACCTCCTTGCAGGGCAAGGGGTGCCAGTTCGATCCCTGGCACGGGAAGATCCCACATGCTGCGGAGTGGCTGGACCGATGTGTCCAGTTACTGAACCGGAGCTCTGGAGCGCATGCCCCCAGAGCCGGTGCTCTGCGACAACAGAGGCCACTGTGATGGGAGGCCCACACGGGCCAAAGAACAAAGATGGATGATAATAGATAAATGAAAGACCAATAGAAGTGACCCGCCTGCCCCCCACCCTCCCCAACCCGCCCTCCCCTTGTCCCCAAAAAAGAAGCTCACCGTCTAGGTTTGGAGAGAGACAAGTCATACATATCTATGAGAGAACCACTCTGAGGTATCTTCTATACATGGTCATCTCACTGGGCCATGTGAATATTGGATCATGGAAATCCAGCTGGGAAAAGAGAACTCCAACTTCACTTCAGAAATGCTATTTGGATTGAACCTTGATACATGGGTGTGGCTTCCCTCTACAGAATTTCAAGGAATGGGTTTCCAGCCAAAGAAAATATATTGAGTAAAACCTTGGATACCAGAGGTAGTAAGACATCTGGGGGTGGGGAAGCCCAAGGAGAGGCGGCAGCTTGGTGGCAGTGGACAGTATGACATGGTCAAGAGATGTGAAGTCTAGAACCATTGAGAGAGGTCAGTTTCTTTTGTAGACACAGTGCTGAGGAGTTTCCCAGCCTTCTGCAGACTGTGGGAAGCCACTGTGAGTCAAATATGCGAGCCAGTGATGTGATCATCACAGCTGTGATTTTCTAAACTCAGTGTGTTGGTTGAGATCTCTCCCCTCTTTCAAAGATTTCTGCAGTTATAATAAGAACAGAAAGGGAAAAGCCACTTTACTTGTTCAGAATGTCATGAGAGAATCAACCTTTATTCTCTTCATTTGATTTTTTACTGTAGTATAGCTGCTTTACAGTGTCGTGCTACTTTCTAACATGCAGCAAAGTGAATTCACTCTGTGTATACATATATACCCCCTTTTTTGAGGGGTTCCTTCCCATCTTGGTCATCACAGCACACTGATTGGGTTTTCTGTGCTGCACAGTAGATTCTCCTTAGTTTTCTATTCTATATGTAGGTAGGGTGTACATGTCGATCCCACTCTCCCCATCCCAACACCTCCCCTTTGGCATCTGCACATGTGTTCTCTCCATCTGTGTCTCTATTTCTGCTTTTCAGATGAGATCATCTATTCCATTTTCCTAGATTCCTCATATATGCATTAATAGACAGTAGTTGCTTTCCTCTTTCTGACTTAGCTCACTCTATATGACAGTCTCTCGGTCCATCTAGGTCTCTACAAAGAATGCAATTTCATTCCTTATTTTGCCTGAGTCATAGCCCTTTGTGTATATGTACCATATCTTCTGTATCCATTTATCTGTCAATGGACGTTTAGTTTGCTTCCATCCACCTCTGTTCTCCTCTTGTGGCTGATACGCCTATCTGGGTTTGTGCCTCTCAAAATTCTGGGTGTGTGGGAGTGGTTGGGTAAAGGGGAAGATTCCATGGAGTTTTATCCTAACAGTAAAGGGAAAGCATTTCAGTGTAGAAGATGAAGATAGAATGTTTGCCTTACACTCTAAAGAGGTGAACCAGACATCATGTACCCAAATGCCTACAGAGGGCCAAACAGGTAACATATATGAGTGACAGCTTTTATAAATGGGGCTTGGGGGCTGGGAGGCACACATCTTTCTGAAGGGACCAGCTAGACACAGGGGCTAGAGAGGGGTCAGTTTCTTTTGTCGACACAGTGCTGAGGAGTTTCCCAGCCTTCTGCAGACTGTGGGAAGCCACTGTGAGTCAAATATGCGAGCCAGTGATGTGATCATCACAGCTGTGATTTTCTAAACTCAGTGTGTTGGTTGAGATCTCTCCCCTCTTTCAAAGATTTCTGCAGTTATAATAAGAACAGAAAGGGAAAAGCCACTTTACTTGTTCAGAATGTCATGAGAGAATCAACCTTTATTCTCTTCATTTGATTTTTTACTGTAGTATAGCTGCTTTACAGTGTCGTGCTACTTTCTAACATGCAGCAAAGTGAATTCACTCTGTGTATACATATATACCCCCTTTTTTGAGGGGTTCCTTCCCATCTTGGTCATCACAGCACACTGATTGGGTTTTCTGTGCTGCACAGTAGATTCTCCTTAGTTTTCTATTCTATATGTAGGTAGGGTGTACATGTCGATCCCACTCTCCCCATCCCAACACCTCCCCTTTGGCATCTGCACATGTGTTCTCTCCATCTGTGTCTCTATTTCTGCTTTTCAGATGAGATCATCTATTCCATTTTCCTAGATTCCTCATATATGCATTAATAGACAGTAGTTGCTTTCCTCTTTCTGACTTAGCTCACTCTATATGACAGTCTCTCGGTCCATCTAGGTCTCTACAAAGAATGCAATTTCATTCCTTATTTTGCCTGAGTCATAGCCCTTTGTGTATATGTACCATATCTTCTGTATCCATTTATCTGTCAATGGACGTTTAGTTTGCTTCCATCCACCTCTGTTCTCCTCTTGTGGCTGATACGCCTATCTGGGTTTGTGCCTCTCAAAATTCTGGGTGTGTGGGAGTGGTTGGGTAAAGGGGAAGATTCCATGGAGTTTTATCCTAACAGTAAAGGGAAAGCATTTCAGTGTAGAAGATGAAGATAGAATGTTTGCCTTACACTCTAAAGAGGTGAACCAGACATCATGTACCCAAATGCCTACAGAGGGCCAAACAGGTAACATATATGAGTGACCAAGCTCAAGGTAGTTTACATAAATGGGGCTTGGGGGCTGGGAGGGCACACATCTTTCTGAAGGGACCATCAGCTGCTCAGCTCATGAGATTCTTGCAAAATATGGTCTCAGCGTAGTTAAGATATTGTGATTTATCAAGAAGAGTCAGAACTGTAGATATTTAATGTTTGTCAGCTTAAGCAACATTTTCATGTATTATTTTAAATGCTGCATGGTTCAAACATGGTGTACACATGGGCCCTTTAGACCCATTGGCTTCCTTAGACTCAGCAGACGGAGTTCAGAATTTCTGTAAAACGGGCAACCTGAGACATGAATGCACCCGCTTTGGGCATAAATCTCATCCATCGGCTGTGATCAAGCACCTACTACATCCTCAGCCCTCCACAAGATTCAGCTGAGGCTATCAAATTAGCTAGCCCAGGTAGAGGCCTTCTCGGCTTAATGCATGAGGAGGAAAATTGTGTTTTGACCCTTGGCACATAGGTACCTGATGGTCCATTTGCATGTCTCTCTGTGATGATGTGTCATTCCAGAAACGTTCCTCTTGTTTTGAGTCCCTGGTGGGAAAAATAATGTGCATCAGAGACGATGAATTTAAACAGAACAGTGAGATACCATGCTGTGTTTTTAGGTCCTTCTGTGCCATTTAAGGAGAACCAGTGTACATCTTTGTTGAGCTATTTTGTTTCTCCAAAACCCCACTAGCCCCAGCGCCATCACACTGCTGGATCCTGCTGGGGATTTTTGTACGGACTCAGCCTTATTTCTACCATGACTCTGCTCTTTCCAGCCCCTCTCCCTCTCTCTCTCTCCCTCCCTCCCTCCCCTCTGGCTCCGTTTGTGGCAAAAAGTCTTAAGTGAGTCTCTACACTGGAGGTTTGTATCCTCAGCCCATCAGTCTGTGAGCTATTACCGAGTTTTATCCTCTGAGTACATAGCCTGGAGTTGGGTTTGAATATTAAGTGTCAAACTCCAGCGCACTGATGAGAGATTTGCAGCGGCCAGCAGGTCCCTCCTAAATCCCTAGAAGCTGCTGGGCACTCTCCTGGCTGATAAGCAGGCTCATTTCACACGTGTCAAATTACCGGGGTGAAGCGGCTGATATCAGGCATGGTGCCAAGAGGACCATCGCCGGCAGCTGGCCTCTCTACTGAGATGAGGAGGGGACAGGGGACCCCTGCTTAGGAGGCACGCGCGTTGAGCCGGCCATTCACAAACAGGAAGGTGACTTCCAAGAGCCCAGGGAGCATTTTGTCGGTTTTGTTTGCACAGAGATAGGGAGCGAAGGATTATGATCCTTGGCGCTGATAGTGTCCCCTGGGCCACAAGTTAATCCATCAGGACACCAGATGGAACATAACCGTTTTCTCTGCACATTTCTATGTGGGTATTGTGAAGGGCGGGAAGGGAATGAAAAGGCTTAGCGTGGGAGATAGTCATCAAACAGTATCTCTCCCTCTTCTGCAGAGAAGACAGAGCTCTGGTTCGCCTGCGTTGAGTCACGGCAGCAGTCATGCTTTGCACAGACCTTTTCTGAGTGCCTGCTGTGTGCTGGGCACCTTGCAAGATGCCATGGGCAAGGAGGTGAAGGCTCCACTTGACTTCACAGAGGCTTCCCCCCTCCGTTGGGTCTAGTCATTTGTCCACTCAGCCCCGCTCATCAATCACTGGTTGTCAGTTTGGTGCCAAGGTCAGCGCTCAATCCTCAGATAAGAGGACAGTGCTTCCCACATGCTTGAGGGAAAGAACCCACCTGTGAACGCATGAGGCATGAGAAGTGGGTTTGATCCCTGGGTTGGGAAGATCCCCTGGAGGAGGGCATGGTGACCCACTCCAGTGTTCTTGCCTGGAGAATGCCACAGACAGAGGAACCTGGTGGGCTACTGTCCATGGGGTCGCAGAGTCAGACACAAGTGATGCAACTAAGCACACATGCAGAACTCTCATATATTTGCCTAAACCCAGAGGGGCAAAAGTTTGGTTCTGGGAGTAGAATAGTAGCTTTATCACTAAAAAGCTAGGTGACTATTTGTGCTAACCTCAACATTGCTTATCTGGAAAATGGGTATTAAAGCCGTCAATGCCTCATAGTTCAATGCAATGGTCAGAGGAGGCAACAGTTTTCTGAATGTTTAAAATGTTTTTATTGTTGTATAGCCGATTGACCATGCTGTAATGGTTTTGCGTGGACAGTCATGTCTCAGCCGTACATACACATGTATCCATTCTCCCTCACACCCCTTTCCCATCCAGGTTGCCATAAAACACTGAGCAGCGTTCCCTGGGCTGGACAGTAGGTCCTTGTTGGTTATCCACTTTAAAACCAGCAGTGTGTTTATGTCTGTTCCAAACTCCCTAACTATCCATTCCCCGCAACCTTCCCCACCCTGGTAACCATAAGTTTGTTTTCTTAAGTCTGTGAGTCTGTTTCTGTTTTGCAGGTCAGTTCATCTCTCTCATTTATTTTTAGATTCTGTATATATGGGATGTCATGCAATGCTATTCTCTCTCTGTCTAACTTCACTCAATGTAGCAGTCTGTAAATTCAACTGTGTTGCTGTGAATGACGTGATCTCATTCTTTGAATGGCTGAGTGATCGTTCCTTGTATATATGTACCACAACTTCTTTATCCATTCCAGAGATGGGGATAGCTTAAGAACCCTTAACAGTAAATGTCAAATGTTTACTGTTTACTCCCAGAGGGAGTCCACAAAGGGGTGACCTCTTGTGCAACGTAGGGTGGACACCCATGGATCTGCTGTCAAATTGTGGCTTAAATCCCAGCCTCACCAGTCACTGGGGACCTGCCCATGGCAATGATCGTGGGGATGATACAAAACTTCTCTGGACCATGGATTCCTCATCTGTAACATGAGAATGATAGGAGCGGGTGTGAGCTCATTTCCCTGGTACACTGTCCTCAACATAAGCCATCGCCTGTTCCCTGTTTCCGTCTCTAGCAGAGCTCAGAGCAGCGCCCAGGGAGCCCCACGAACCTCCCGTCATCGTTCACTGCAGGTCCACAGCGTATCCCCAGAGATGCAGGAGACAGTGACCAGGTCAGTTGACCAGGTTCTGTTTTGCCTTTAGCTCTGCAGAATAATTGGGGTGTGACAGCTGCCAGAGCTGGACAAGTCTTTCAAATCGAGTTCAGGGCAGCCGCCAAGTATCTGAAGTTCACCTTTAGCTGAGCAGAGCCTGGTGGGTTCAGTTAAGGTAACACACACATATGATTCACAAAGACCTTTTTTTAAAAAAAAAAATTTTCCCCTGGGTTGGTAAAGTGCTTATTAAAATGTAAAAAGACATTAGGGCTATCGTGCCAAGCAGGGTTCAAGAATGGCAAGGCATCTCAGGGGAGCGTTTCCCAGAGCTTAGCCCGGAAAGTAAACAAATGGTGGGCTTTCAGGTAGCTGTCGGATGCAAATGCCATCTGATGTTTAAATGGATCTTGTTGCCCCCCTCTGCGTGTTGGTGCAGAGTTTGAAATCATGATCTGGTTTGGTTTCTGGGGGACAGGGCAACACGGACACAGTCACTTGAAGCTGAAGAAGCCAGTGAGTGGCGCTGAGTTGGGGAGCCTGTGGTGGAGTGGCTGACGGAAGGACCACAGGGGCCTTGACCCGCCTTCCTGGCATCCTGGTTCTCATCTCTGCCCCCCTCCTCCATCTCGGTGCCCTGGTGAGGAGCCTTTGCCGCTCACAGTCTGATATGGAAGATGTTGACCTTGGTGCTGGAAACTTCAAAGGGAGGGTCATGCTGACAAACAAAAACATAAGGAGCAAAATGAAAGGGCCGGAAGCATTCGACATCCCGGAACTCATCTGAATGGGCTGATCCATTTTCTCTTCTTCCTTTTCAGTGCGTTTTTTTTTTTTAAGTAGATGGTAAGCTAATTAATATTCTTAAATGGCCTCAGTGACCCAGGCAGATCAGAAGATTGTAAATATATTAATAGATTCATTCTTCTTCTTGAGAAGAGTGATGTTATGTTGTGGTTGTCCTGTTGCTCAGTGGTGTCCAATTCTTTTGCAACCCCATCGCCTGTTCCCTGTTTCCGTCTCTAGCAGAGCTCAGAGCAGCGCCCAGGGAGCCCCACGAACCTCCCGTCATCGTTCACTGCAGGTCCACAGCGTATCCCCAGAGATGCAGGAGACAGTGACCAGGTCAGTTGACCAGGTTCTGTTTTGCCTTTAGCTCTGCAGAATAATTGGGGTGTGACAGCTGCCAGAGCTGGACAAGTCTTTCAAATCGAGTTCAGGGCAGCCGCCAAGTATCTGAAGTTCACCTTTAGCTGAGCAGAGCCTGGTGGGTTCAGTTAAGGTAACACACACATATGATTCACAAAGACCTTTTTTTAAAAAAAAAAATTTTCCCCTGGGTTGGTAAAGTGCTTATTAAAATGTAAAAAGACATTAGGGCTATCGTGCCAAGCAGGGTTCAAGAATGGCAAGGCATCTCAGGGGAGCGTTTCCCAGAGCTTAGCCCGGAAAGTAAACAAATGGTGGGCTTTCAGGTAGCTGTCGGATGCAAATGCCATCTGATGTTTAAATGGATCTTGTTGCCCCCCTCTGCGTGTTGGTGCAGAGTTTGAAATCATGATCTGGTTTGGTTTCTGGGGGACAGGGCAACACGGACACAGTCACTTGAAGCTGAAGAAGCCAGTGAGTGGCGCTGAGTTGGGGAGCCTGTGGTGGAGTGGCTGACGGAAGGACCACAGGGGCCTTGACCCGCCTTCCTGGCATCCTGGTTCTCATCTCTGCCCCCCTCCTCCATCTCGGTGCCCTGGTGAGGAGCCTTTGCCGCTCACAGTCTGATATGGAAGATGTTGACCTTGGTGCTGGAAACTTCAAAAGGGAGGGTCATGCTGACAAACAAAAACATAAGGAGCAAAATGAAAGGGCCGGAAGCATTCGACATCCCGGAACTCATCTGAATGGGCTGATCCATTTTCTCTTCTTCCTTTTCAGTGCGTTTTTTTTTTTTAAGTAGATGGTAAGCTAATTAATATTCTTAAATGGCCTCAGTGACCCAGGCAGATCAGAAGATTGTAAATATATTAATAGATTCATTCTTCTTCTTGAGAAGAGTGATGTTATGTTGTGGTTGTCCTGTTGCTCAGTGGTGTCCAATTCTTTGCAACCCCATGGCCAGCCATGTGCCAGGCTTCCCTATCTTTCACTATCTCCCAGAGCTTGCTCAAACTCTGTCCATTGAGTTGATGATGCCACCCAACCGTCTCATCCTCTGCCATCCTCATTTTCCTCCTGCCCTCAGTCTTTCCCAGGATCAGGGTCTTTTCCAATGAATTGGCCCCTTGCATCAGGTGGCCAAAGTATTGGAGCTTCAGCTTCAGCATCAGTCCTTCCAGTAAATATTCAGGGGTGATTTCCTTTAGGATGGACTGGTTTGATCTCCTTGCTGTCCAGGGGACTCTCAAGAGTCTTCTCCAGCACCACAGTTCAAAAACATCAGTTCTTTGGCACAAAGCCTTCTTTATGGTCCAACTCTCTCACACTGTGCTTCACCACTGGAGAAGCCATAGCTTCAGTTATACATACCTTTGCTGGCAAAGTGATGTCTCTGCTTTTTAATACACTGTCTAGATATGTTAAAGCTTTTCTTCCAAGGAAAATTTCATGGCTTTTAATTTCATGGCAGTAGTCACTGTATTATTATGATTCTCATATTGCAGATGGAAACCTTGAGGCTCAGAGAGATTAAGTAACTTGTCCCAAGTCACATAGCCAGCTGATAAGCTCAAATAAAGAGCCAGGCAAAGCATCTTCAGAGACTCCATTTTACGGGAGCCCCCTATACATTTCTTTCCATCTCTGTCCCTTCCAGCCAGTCCTGGGCTGTGTGGTCAGATATTCTCTGAAACTACAGGTCAGAGCATGTACTACCTTTCTTGAGACATCCTTCATGGATCCTTAATGGCTACTAGCTGAAGCCTAAACTTGTTGATTTATGGTGGTCGAGAATGTGGCTCTTGGGTTCAGATGAGTCTCTGTTAAGGGCACAGCACCCCTGTTGATCATAACCAGACTCTCTGAGCTAGGTTTCCTCAGCTGTACAGCTGGCATTAGAAGCCCCTACTTCACAGAGGTGCTAGGGAGCCCCCGCCCTCTGTTGGTCTATGGGAAGCATTAAGCACAGCGTCTGGCAGGCGGTAAGGATTCGCTGTCATTTAGGTATGTCCCTGGCAGCCTCCTCCTTCTGGTCTCATCTTTCCAGGATCACAACCTACCCTGATCTTCCCAAGTTCTGACTAATGATGGCTCAGAAGCCCCCAGGATGCCACGGAACACCATGGCTCCCCTGGGTAGTGAATCGCTCTCTTTAAATGGCAGTATCTCCCGGACTTCCTGCTCCGCCCCTCTGCCTGCAGAACAAACAAAACCTAATTATTCTCTGTGAGTCATCTCAGTTGTCCCTTCACCACGTCCATTTCTTCCACCACCGCCCCCAAGTCAGAACATGTCCGTCTCCCCTTGCTCTGCTTGGAACCCAGTTTTTCTGTTGCTTTTCTGTCATCTATTATTGTGAGCTCGTTTAGAAAACAGAGCGTTGCATTCATCTCCAAATCCCAAACTGTACCTGGCCCCCTGCTTTGGTGGTTTTCACTGAGAGCGAGCTTGGAAAAGGTCGGCTGGATTAATGAGTGGATGCACACATTCAAATGAACAAAAATACTTCCATTATGTTCTCTTTTAAGAACATTTGCTTTCTCTGAATTGTCATTGAAAAAATCCTTGAGGATTAGAAAGAGAAACTGGAAGCTTCAGGAAGGCAGATTTTTCTTTCTCCCCTTTAGCTTAAGTTGTAGACTTAAGATGCCTGTGTGCAGGGCTTCCCCTGGTGGTCCAGTGGGTAAGGACACCGCCTTGCAGTGCAAGGGGTGCCAGTTCGATCCCTGGCCTGGGAAGATCCCACGTGCCACGGAACGACTGGACCATGTGTCCAATTGCCGAGCCAGAGCTCTGGGCGCATGCGCCCAGAGCCGGTGCTCCCCCCTGCCCGGGAGACATCCTTCATGGATCCTTAATGGCTACTAGCTGAAGCCTAAACTTGTTGATTTATGGTGGTCGAGAATGTGGCTCTTGGGTTCAGATGAGTCTCTGTTAAGGGCACAGCACCCCTGTTGATCATAACCAGACTCTCTGAGCTAGGTTTCCTCAGCTGTACAGCTGGCATTAGAAGCCCCTACTTCACAGAGGTGCTAGGGAGCCCCCGCCCTCTGTTGGTCTATGGGAAGCATTAAGCACAGCGTCTGGCAGGCGGTAAGGATTCGCTGTCATTTAGGTATGTCCCTGGCAGCCTCCTCCTTCTGGTCTCATCTTTCCAGGATCACAACCCTCCCTGATCTTCCCAAGTTCTGACTAATGATGGCTCAGAAGCCCCCAGGATGCCACGGAACACCATGGCTCCCCTGGGTAGTGAATCGCTCTCTTTAAATGGCAGTATCTCCCGGACTTCCTGCTCCGCCCCTCTGCCTGCAGAACAAACAAAACCTAATTATTCTCTGTGAGTCATCTCAGTTGTCCCTTCACCACGTCCATTTCTTCCACCACCGCCCCCAAGTCAGAACATGTCCGTCTCCCCTTGCTCTGCTTGGAACCCAGTTTTTCTGTTGCTTTTCTGTCATCTATTATTGTGAGCTCGTTTAGAAAACAGAGCGTTGCATTCATCTCCAAATCCCAAACTGTACCTGGCCCCCTGCTTTGGTGGTTTTCACTGAGAGCGAGCTTGGAAAAGGTCGGCTGGATTAATGAGTGGATGCACACATTCAAATGAACAAAAATACTTCCATTATGTTCTCTTTTAAGAACATTTGCTTTCTCTGAATTGTCATTGAAAAAATCCTTGAGGATTAGAAAGAGAAACTGGAAGCTTCAGGAAGGCAGATTTTTCTTTCTCCCCTTTAGCTTAAGTTGTAGACTTAAGATGCCTGTGTGCAGGGCTTCCCCTGGTGGTCCAGTGGGTAAGGACACCGCCTTGCAGTGCAAGGGGTGCCAGTTCGATCCCTGGCCTGGGAAGATCCCACGTGCCACGGAACGACTGGACCGATGTGTCCAATTGCCGAGCCAGAGCTCTGGAGCGCATGCGCCCAGAGCCGGTGCTCTGCAGCGACAGACGCCACCGTGATGGAAGGCCCACACGGGCCAAAGAACAAAGGTGGATGAAAATAGAGAAATGGAAGACCAATGGAAGTGGCCCGCTCGCTCCCCTCCCTCCCCAACCTGACCCCTGCCCAAAATAAATAATAAATAAATAAATCTTTAAAAAAAAAAAAAAAGATGCCTGTGTGCACGTGTGTGAAGTCACTTCAGTCATGTCTGCCTCTTTGCGACCCTGTGGACTGTAGCCCACCAGGCTCCTCCGTCATCCATGGGATTCTCCAGGCAAGAATGCTGAAGTGGGTTGCCATTCCCTTCTCTAGAGGATTTTACATATTTCAAATCTGAAGGAAATTCTGCTCATTCAGACTCTACGGGGTTGCAAAGAGTCAGACATGACTGAGTGACTAACAAACTCCACAGTCATGTGGAATAACCCAGAGTTTCATATGCATGAATGGTGTATTTTTGATGGTGGTCACATGGTCTAGGAGAATATGGACGATGGGTGTAAATTAAATGATTTTTTTTTTTTTGCCATTGCCTGGCTTAGAGTTTACTTTAGGATTAAGGGCTATTTTCTTATTAAGTGATCTAGACCTTATTAAAGTAAGTGCCTTTGTTAATAGGCCTCCCTGGTAGCTCAGCTGGTAAAGAATTTGCCTGCAATGCAGGAGACCCTGGTTCGATTCCTGTGTTTGGGAGGATCCCCTGGAGAAGGGGATGACAATCCACTCCAGTATTGTTGCCAAGAGAAGTCCATGGAGAGAGGAGCCTGGTGGGCTGCAGTTCATTGGGTCACAAAGAGTTGGACACAACTGAGTGACTGAGCCTAGGCACAGCAACTTTCTTAATAGAATCCTTTTCTGATAAAATTGTTCTTTGTTGCATGAAAGTAGCTCTTTTTGGGAAGATTCTTCAATGGAGAGAAAGTACAGAGATGGTTCAGAGGATGATCTAGAATTTATTGTAAATGTTCTATAAAAACCCCTTTGCGGACCAAAACATGTAGCTTCACACAATAGAAGAGGCTAACATTCATCAAAGAGGTACCTGTGTGCAGCGTTGTTTTTTTTTTTCTTTTTGGCCTGTCTACCTCCTTTGTTGGATCTTGGTTCCCTGACCAGGGATCAAAACTGTGCCCCCTGCGCTGGAAGCTCTGAGCCTTCATCACAGGACCAGGGAAGTGCCTGCGAGGATTTCGTGACGTGTTTTCCAGGCACCATTTCCTCCAGTCCTAAGAGGAGGCCCGTGATATACATGCTCACCATGTGCCAGGGGAGGAGGTGGTGGTTCAGAGAGGTCTGGGAATGTCTCAGTGTCAAACAACAGAAAAAAACAAACAAACCTGAACCCAAGTTTTGCTCACTTTAGGTCTTGAGTTCTTGCCATTCAACGTAATTGTCACTTGTGACAAAAGCAGAGAAACAAGCCTGCTCAGTTGCTCCGTTGTGTCCGACTCTTTGCTACCCCATGGACTGTAGCCCGCCAGGCTCCTCTGTCCATGGGATTTCCCAGGCAAGAATACTGGAATGGGTTGCCATTTCCTTCGCCAGGAGATCTTCCTGACCAGGGGATTGAAGCCACGTCTGCCTGTATGTCCTGCATTGCAGGCAGATTATTTACCCACTATGCTGTCTGGGAGGCCCCAGAGAAACAAATAGTTTCGTCTTGAAATGTCCTGTTTGTTGGGGCAGAGCTGCAGTATTTATCACTTGCTTGGAGTCACACTGTAAAGAAAATACCACCCCAGACAACATTGAATGAGATCTCACATTAAACATCTAACTTTCCACCATGACCTGATGTGGCCCTTAAGCACATTTACCAAACTTTCGTGACTTCGGTCTGTTTTTATGACACCCCCTTGTCCCTCCTGGGGTTGCTGAATGCTCTATCGATCCACCTTTCTGCCGGGCTATTTTTCTTTCCTTTCATTGTCTTTGTTTTTCTGGAACATTGAGCCAAATGGTTCGTTGGTGCTTTGCTGAACCGTGGGGAATTTTCTTGTATCTTCTGAAATCCACTGCGTTTCTTTTAAAATTAGATATTCCCTTCTGACTAGAAAGGTTTTCTCTATTTTTGTTTAATTTGCAGGGTTGGGTGGATGGAGTTTCACACCAAGAGGTACACAGAGTATATTTTATCTCGCTATTGACTCCTGTTGAGACTTATGTACACTTTTAAAAAATTGAAGTATAGTTGATTTAGATATTGTTGTGCTAGTTTCTGCTGTAAAGTAAAGTGTTCCAGTTTTATATACGTGTGTGTGGGGGGGAGTGGGGGGGGCTTTCCAGGTGATACTAGTTGTAAAGAACCCACTTGCCAGTGCAGGAGCTATAAGAGATGTGGGTTCAATCCCTGGATCAGCAAGACCCCTTCAGGCTACTCACTCCACCATTCTTGCCTGGAAAATCCCATGGACAGAGGAGCCCAGCGGACCAGGGTCCATTGGGTCACAAAGAGTTGGACACCACTGAAGTGACTGAGCACGCACACACACACACACACACACATTTACAGGCACACACATTTTTTTAAGCTATTCTTTTCCATTATGGTTTATCACAGGACACTGAAGTAATAGTTCCCTGTGATCTACAGTAGGACCTTGTTTGTCTATTCTATCAGTATCTGTACTGGTTGGTATCTTCTAATCCAAACTCCCAATTTAGCCCTGACTGACCCCTCTTTCTCCCTTGGTAACCACAGGTCTGTTCTCTAAAGACTTCTGTATACTTTTATGGAGTCTTTGCTAGCAGACTCCTTGATTTTGCATCTCATGAGAATGCATGTGAACCAGATCATCTGGAGAAATTAAAAGAGCAATACAAAGAATGAAGGTCCAAATCCTTTCTTTGGCAAATGAGGGAGCTGAGGCTCCAAGTTAAGTATCCTAATCAAGGTCAAAGAGTTAATAGCAAGAATAGAGTTAAAACACATACTCCTGTTAATGACGACTTTAGGAGAGTTTTTAAAAGCCATATCTTCTTCAGAATACCACATTTAGGGGGTATTTATAGACGGAAAGAATGTCACAGTGTATCTTTGAAAATCACCCTCAGCAACTAGGGAAAACAAATAACAGTATTATCAGCAAAGACACTTGATGTGTTCTCTATGGAGGTGTCTCCCTGACGGCAGTGGACCCTGGCACATTGATTCTGTCAGGATCCAGTGCTTCCAGTTCTTATGCATAAAGAAAATGGCACCGAGCTTGCCTTGGTAGTTGTACCATTTCCTTGAGATTACATTCTTGAGATGAGGAGATCAGCTTGAATTTTTGGTGTAGTTGGGAAACTTTTCTTAGGTTGAAATGGATTCTGATAAGGTAATTATCTTTCTGAAGAAAATATGATGTCCATATTCCTCCACCTCGTTCCTATCGCATTAGTGCCATTTTTATTTGGAGACATCTACCGTGGTCTGAATTAAATAAGGTAATAAGAAACTCTGGAGTCCAACACATATTAAATAAATTTTTTTAAAAAAATTGAGGCTTAGAAGAGGCTGGGTTTTCTTTATGGTATATTTTCTTGCTCCATGTTGAAGTAGGCATGCGTGCTAGTTTCCTTTCCTTTAATAGAGCAGTGAGTTATGAGCCGCCAAAATAAAGTGTTCTCAGCGGTGTAAATAAAACAGCGATCCGAACAAATGCATCACACCATGTACTGAGGGCCTTTTCCTTGGCGTTTGTTTTGATTTTGATTTTTTTGTTTGAGCTCTTTCCCTGCCTTCTCCACGACAGTCTGCTTTCTGCTGTAGTTAAGGTTGTGTATTGTTGACACATTCATCTTGGTGATAAAAATGGAAAGCTTCTTTTCACTGAGAAAGAGATTCAGAGTAAAAGATGATTAATGGAAGAGTAATATTCCATGGGGTGAGATATACACAGTATTGATGTATGTGTGTGTGTGTGTGCTCAGTCGTGTCCGACTCTTTGCAACCCCCTGAATTATAGTCCACCAGGCTCCTCTGCCCATGGGATTCTCCAAGCAAGAATACTGGAGTGGGTTGCCATGCCCTCCTCCAGGGGATCTTCCTGACCCAGGGATCAAATGCATGTCTCCTGCATTGACAGGTGGGTTCTTTACCAGTGGGCCACTAGGACAGTCCCAACCCCTCTCCCTGTGTTATCTCAGTTAATCGTTGTAAGAGTATACAGAGTCATTGTTATTTCCACCTTATCCATGATGGAAGTCAGACCCAGAAATGTAAAGTGACATACAGTCACACAGCTAGGAGGTGCTGAAACTAGGATTCCGCATTTATAGATAGGGGACTATGACTCCCGAGGTCAGAGCCCTCTCACGGCTAGTTCGTATCGCATTTGCCTTTTTTTGAGTTTTTAAAAGGAGATCAGCTTGAATTTTTGGTGTAGTTGGGAAACTTTTCTTAGGTTGAAATGGATTCTGATAAGGTAATTATCTTTCTGAAGAAAATATGATGTCCATATTCCTCCACCTCGTTCCTATCGCATTAGTGCCATTTTTATTTGGAGACATCTACCGTGGTCTGAATTAAATAAGGTAATAAGAAACTCTGGAGTCCAACACATATTAAATAAATTTTTTTAAAAAAATTGAGGCTTAGAAGAGGCTGGGTTTTCTTTATGGTATATTTTCTTGCTCCATGTTGAAGTAGGCATGCGTGCTAGTTTCCTTTCCTTTAATAGAGCAGTGAGTTATGAGCCGCCAAAATAAAGTGTTCTCAGCGGTGTAAATAAAACAGCGATCCGAACAAATGCATCACACCATGTACTGAGGGCCTTTTCCTTGGCGTTTGTTTTGATTTTGATTTTTTTGTTTGAGCTCTTTCCTGCCTTCTCCACGACAGTCTGCTTTCTGCTGTAGTTAAGGTTGTGTATTGTTGACACATTCATCTTGGTGATAAAAATGGAAAGCTTCTTTTCACTGAGAAAGAGATTCAGAGTAAAAGATGATTAATGGAAGAGTAATATTCCATGGGGTGAGATATACACAGTATTGATGTATGTGTGTGTGTGTGTGCTCAGTCGTGTCCGACTCTTTGCAACCCCCTGAATTATAGTCCACCAGGCTCCTCTGCCCATGGGATTCTCCAAGCAAGAATACTGGAGTGGGTTGCCATGCCCTCCTCCAGGGGATCTTCCTGACCCAGGGATCAAATGCATGTCTCCTGCATTGACAGGTGGGTTCTTTACCAGTGGGCCACTAGGACAGTCCCAACCCCTCTCCCTGTGTTATCTCAGTTAATCGTTGTAAGAGTATACAGAGTCATTGTTATTTCCACCTTATCCATGATGGAAGTCAGACCCAGAAATGTAAAGTGACATACAGTCACACAGCTAGGAGGTGCTGAAACTAGGATTCCGCATTTATAGATAGGGGACTATGACTCCCGAGGTCAGAGCCCTTCTTTCAAGCCTACGCTGGTCTCTTGAAATGTTTCAAGGATCCTGTAAGTTAGGGGTTCCCATCCTCTGGGATCTAATGCCTGATGAGCTTAGGTGGAGCTGATGTATTAATAATAGAAATCAAGTGCACAGTAAACGTGATGCATTTGAATCATCCTGAAACCACCCACTTCCCACCCTGTCCATGCAAAATTATTTTTTAGGAAACCAATCCCTGGTACTAGAAACATTGGGGACCACTGCTCTAAGTGACCTGTCAGAGACTGGCTCTGGGATCCATAGGGAAATTGGCTTCAAGGGCTTTCAGTGATGCAAAGGTCCACAAGAAACCCGTGGGTCTCAGATGGAGACCCCGCAGTGCCTGAGGAGAATGTGGTTTCATTCCTGAATCATCCACTCATTCGTTCATACACTTGACAGCTATTTAATGAGCACTGATTTGGGTTGAGACCCTGTGTTAGGTGCAGAGTATTTGGTGGGAAGAGAGGCCCCCACGTCTGAATCCTCTTGGAGTATTCTATGGAGCAGGAAAGGCGAATGCTGATCAGATGCTTGTGTTTTGCCATGTGGGTTATGAGTGAGATGAGCGCAGTGATAGAGAGCCCACCCCACATCTGCTGCTGAGCTAGAGGAAGGTTTGCTAAGCAAGGTATATTTGAGCCGAGAGTTGAAACCACACAAAGTTGAAACCACAAGGGGATGGTTCCTTTCCGAGCCCTGCTCCTGGAGCCTGGTGAGTCGCAGGTGACACGGAGCCCTCTCTCTCATCAGTTTCCATGCCTTTGAAAGAGCAGCACTTCTTGGGTCAGATTTCTGCTGACCTTGGTCTTCTCTCTCCTTCCTGTGTCTTTTCTGTGGGAAGTCTGCTTTGTACATGGATGGGGTTCTGTGGTATCCCTAAAATCAAATATGCACCAGGTCAGCTCCAGACACATGGATTTGGGTAAATTCAGTCCATGTGAACTCCTGGGCATCTGGTGAGAAGCTTCATTCCTCTCAGCTTCCCAGTGTCCAGTGGTAAAGAATCTGCCTGCCAATGCAGGAGAGGCAAGAGATGAGGGCTCCATTCCTTGGTTGAGAAGATGCCCTGGAGGAGGAAATGGCAATCCATGTAAGAGGGTACTCCCGAGGTCAGAGCCCTTCTTTCAAGCCTACGCTGGTCTCTTGAAATGTTTCAAGGATCCTGTAAGTTAGGGGTTCCCATCCTCTGGGATCTAATGCCTGATGAGCTTAGGTGGAGCTGATGTATTAATAATAGAAATCAAGTGCACAGTAAACGTGATGCATTTGAATCATCCTGAAACCACCCACTTCCCACCCTGTCCATGCAAAATTATTTTTTAGGAAACCAATCCCTGGTACTAGAAACATTGGGGACCACTGCTCTAAGTGACCTGTCAGAGACTGGCTCTGGGATCCATAGGGAAATTGGCTTCAAGGGCTTTCAGTGATGCAAAGGTCCACAAGAAACCCGTGGGTCTCAGATGGAGACCCCGCAGTGCCTGAGGAGAATGTGGTTTCATTCCTGAATCATCCACTCATTCGTTCATACACTTGACAGCTATTTAATGAGCACTGATTTGGGTTGAGACCCTGTGTTAGGTGCAGAGTATTTGGTGGGAAGAGAGGCCCCCACGTCTGAATCCTCTTGGAGTATTCTATGGAGCAGGAAAGGCGAATGCTGATCAGATGCTTGTGTTTTGCCATGTGGGTTATGAGTGAGATGAGCGCAGTGATAGAGAGCCCACCCCACATCTGCTGCTGAGCTAGAGGAAGGTTTGCTAAGCAAGGTATATTTGAGCCGAGAGTTGAAACCACACAAAGTTGAAACCACAAGGGGATGGTTCCTTTCCGAGCCCTGCTCCTGGAGCCTGGTGAGTCGCAGGTGACACGGAGCCCTCTCTCTCATCAGTTTCCATGCCTTTGAAAGAGCAGCACTTCTTGGGTCAGATTTCTGCTGACCTTGGTCTTCTCTCTCCTTCCTGTGTCTTTTCTGTGGGAAGTCTGCTTTGTACATGGATGGGGTTCTGTGGTATCCCTAAAATCAAATATGCACCAGGTCAGCTCCAGACACATGGATTTGGGTAAATTCAGTCCATGTGAACTCCTGGGCATCTGGTGAGAAGCTTCATTCCTCTCAGCTTCCCAGTGTCCAGTGGTAAAGAATCTGCCTGCCAATGCAGGAGAGGCAAGAGATGAGGGCTCCATTCCTTGGTTGAGAAGATTCCCTGGAGGAGGAAATGGCAACCCACTCTCGTGTTCTTGCCTGGAGTATCCCATGGACAGCAGAGCCTGGTGGGCTACAGTCCATGGGGTTGTAAAGGCAGAGCATCTGAGCACAGGCATGAGCAAATATTTGAGGGTCTGTGAGTCAAAGAGTCTGTCACCACCACTCTGCTATCTTACAGTGTGAACACAGCCAGAGATGGTACACAGGTGAAGGAGCATGGCCGTGTCTCAATAAAACTTTATGTACAACAACAGGCTGTGTGTTGGATGAGACCCCCGGTCCAGTGACCTGCCGGTGAGGCCCTGGGTTGGTCTCACCCAGATTGCTCAGTCACCAAAGCATGAGCCACAAGAGGCAGAAGCCCACCCCCTGTAGGCTCAGCCACAAGGGGCTTTCTCAGGAGGGCACACCAGTGTATCAGGCTCCTTCTCAGTATAGGATGTCCATTCAACAAGGCCTCAGCAGTGGAGGAAGAGGGCTGGAGCAAGGGCCGCCCGGAGCATAGGTGGTGCAGGGTGAGCTCCGGGTGGGTCCCTGTGCTCCTTTCTTCATGCCCTCCGCTCCCCCTGCGCTCCACGTGCGGACTTGCTGCCCTGTCTCCTTGTCCCCCATTGGTGTCATTGTTTTTGTTCAGTTGCTGCATCATGTCTGACTTCTTGTGACCCCATGGACTGCAGCACACCAGGCTCCTGACCTTCACTCTCTCCCAGTTTGCTCAAACTCAAGTCCACCTGATCGCTTCATGAGCCTCGCAGGTGACACGGAGCCCTCTCTCATCAGTTTCCATGCCTTTGAAAGAGCAGCACTTCTTGGGTCAGATTTCTGCTGACCTTGGTCTTCTCTCTCCTTCCTGTGTCTTTTCTGTGGGAAGTCTGCTTTGTACATGGATGGGGTTCTGTGGTATCCCTAAAATCAAATATGCACCAGGTCAGCTCCAGACACATGGATTTGGGTAAATTCAGTCCATGTGAACTCCTGGGCATCTGGTGAGAAGCTTCATTCCTCTCAGCTTCCCAGTGTCCAGTGGTAAAGAATCTGCCTGCCAATGCAGGAGAGGCAAGAGATGAGGGCTCCATTCCTTGGTTGAGAAGATTCCCTGGAGGAGGAAATGGCAACCCACTCTCGTGTTCTTGCCTGGAGTATCCCATGGACAGCAGAGCCTGGTGGGCTACAGTCCATGGGGTTGTAAAGGCAGAGCATCTGAGCACAGGCATGAGCAAATATTTGAGGGTCTGTGAGTCAAAGAGTCTGTCACCACCACTCTGCTATCTTACAGTGTGAACACAGCCAGAGATGGTACACAGGTGAAGGAGCATGGCCGTGTCTCAATAAAACTTTATGTACAACAACAGGCTGTGTGTTGGATGAGACCCCCGGTCCAGTGACCTGCCGGTGAGGCCCTGGGTTGGTCTCACCCAGATTGCTCAGTCACCAAAGCATGAGCCACAAGAGGCAGAAGCCCACCCCCTGTAGGCTCAGCCACAAGGGGCTTTCTCAGGAGGGCACACCAGTGTATCAGGCTCCTTCTCAGTATAGGATGTCCATTCAACAAGGC